>CM056456.1:19321269-21721269 GCA_029783895.1 Triplophysa bombifrons
GCTTTGTAACAGGATTGCCTTGTCTACAAAACATGCATGCAATGCTGCCTTAACATTTGACCAATTTCTACCATCAGCCAACTCTCACCAAAATGTTTCAGATTAAACATACTAAGGCATAAAAAACAATGAAAAATATAGCTGCAAGCTGCAATCCTCGGGTTCGAGCAGTCTAAGGGGTCGACTAGGCTCGGGAATAGCACCATTACAATCCACAACGGATGTCACTCTCCCACACCAAGAAAAATGTCAGAACCATTCAAACCATTCGTATTTCCATTGACTTGTATTGGTTTGGTGTTCATTTAATGCACATTCTTCAAATACCCTCTTTTGTGTTCTTCAAGAAGTCATGTTTACCATGTCTAAATACTTGAATGCATTGATTTGCTGCCATGTGACTGGTTGAGACATATTTCATTCCACACACATGCACATTCTCAATCACACACGACACACAGAACTATAAAGTACAGTTGTGTTCAAAATTATTCAACCCCCACTGAAATTGATTGTTTTGGTCGGTTTGACATTGATTATGATCATTCAGTCATCCTGCTTACAATTAAATCAAAGAGGCACGTGTAGGTCAGACAAATATAACATAACATTTATAATGAAATAACCACATATGTCTTTTCTGAGCTCACATCATTATCAGTTTTATTCAACCCCCAAGTGACATTCAATCTTAGTACTTAGTACAACATCCTTTTACAGTTATAACAGCTTTTAAACGTGAAGCATAGCTTGACACAAGTGTCTTGCAGCGATCTACGGGTATCTTCGCCCATTCATCATGGGCAAAAGCCTCCAGTTCAGTCACATTCTTAGGCTTGCGCACTGCAACTGCTTTCTTTAAGTCCCACCAGAGGTTCTCAATCGGATTTAAGTCTGGTGACTGCGATGGCCACTTCAAAATGTTCCAGCCTTTAATCTGCAACCATGCTCTAGTGGACTTGGAGGTATGCTTGGGATCATTGTCCTGTTGAAAGGTCCAACGTCTTCCAAGCCTCAGGTTTGTGACGGACTGCATCACATTGTCATCCAATATCTCCTGGTACTGAAGAGAATTCATGGTACCTTGCACACGCTGAAGCTTCCCAGTACCTGCAGAAGCAAAACAGCCCCAAAGCATGATTGACCCCCCGCCATGCTTCACAGTAGGCAAGGTGTTCTTTTCTTCATAGGCCTTGTTCTTCCTCCTCCAAACATAGCGTTGATCCATGGGCCCAAACAGTTCTAATTTTGTTTCATCAGTCCACAGAACACTATCCCCAAACTTCTGTGGTTTGTCCACATGACTTTTGGCATACTGCAGTCGACTCTTCTTATTCTTTGGGGACAGCAAGGGGATGCGCCTGGGAGTTCTGGCATGGAGGCCCTCATTACGCAGGGTGCGCCGTATTGTCTGAGCAGAAACTTCAGTACCCACATCTGACAAATCTTTTCTCAGTTACTCAGCAGTCACACGGGGACTTTTCTCCACTCCACGCTTCAGGTAGCGCACAGCAGTCGAAGTCAGCATCTTCTTTCTGCCACGACCAGGTAGCGTTTCAACAGTGCCCTTTGCCTTGAATTTGCAAATGATGCTTCCTATGGTGTCTCTTGGTATGTTTAACATCTTTGCAATCTTCTTATAGCCATTGCCCTTCCTGTGAAGAGTAATCACCTGTTCTCTTGTCTTCCTGGACCATTCTCTTGACCTCACCATGTTTGTAACCACACCAGTAAATGTCTAGAAGGAGCTGAGTATCACAGTCATTTTAAAGCTGCCTAATTGGTGCTTATTAGGCTTTATTGCTGCTCCCTGATATCCACAGGTGTTTTCAATACCTGGTTGAAAACGCTTCATTGAACCTCTGTTCTTCAGAGTGGTAGTCTTTAAGGGGTTGAATAATTATGTCAATGAAGAATTCACAAAAGAAACATTTACTACTGTATTACAAAACTAATTGATGTCATTTTAGTTGCATATGGTTCTTTAAGAAGTCCTTGTAGGATTTCATTCTGAATACAATTACAAATGTACACTAAATTCCCTAAAACCATTTACAGCATTGGGGGTTGAATAATTTTGAACACAACTGTACATTCACACTCTTATGAAACAGAGAGAAATAATATCTATAAATACACACACACACACACACAGAATATGTAATACATACACACGTATGCACATATAATACACACTGCAGTGCCCGATAAGGCGCTACAGTGGACAGTGCATGGAACTACATACATTGTGATCTGTTGACTATAAAAAAGCCATCGAAATAAATGATATTTCATCTTTTAGACTGTCATGAAAGGCATGCCTCTTCCAAGGACTGTTTAGTGTCATAAAATGTATAATAGTACTTAATGACAAGACAGTTGGATTATTTCTTAAGGAGCAGCGAGCTTTCAGGTAGACTTAATATAATAAAGGACGCTGTTATGGTCACGCAAATGAAAAAGTTCAACATGTCTTTGATAATTAGTTATCTAGAGAGTCCAGAGAATTGTACTGTGGTGGAAATTTTGAAATTGCTTGAGAGACCTAAAATTAGTATGCAAAAGTACGTCTTTAACATCATCACCGATAACTCGGGAACCGTTTGATTGACATCAATGGATCAAGAGGCAAAGTTGTTCAGAATGAGGAGAACTATCATATGATGTCAATAGTTTGTGTAAATGACAAATGTCACGTGATAGACAATTGTTTAAGCAATGAAATGCGCATCAATCTTGCCATTTTTGCTGTTATAGCGCCACCTAGTGTCCAAACGCCACGTTCTTTTGTAGGTGACCTCGGAGTGATGGTCTACACATATGTTCCGAGGCCCATGATGATATGTTAAGCCGTTCTGGATTTATGGGCATTTTAATTTTATAGGCTCTGCCCATTTTTTTATTTTGACGCCCCTAAGTGACCATGAAAGAAAATTTCAACTTTTTTTGGATAATAATTTACATTCACACTCCACACAAGTCATCTGCATTGGTTTGGTTCCAATCGGTCAAAAACTCAGGGACAAGTTCGCGAAGAAAGTTTTTTGTCAATATCTGCGATAACTCACAAACCGTTTGATCGACAGAAGTGGTTCCAGAGGCAAAGTTGCTCCGAATAAGGAAAGCTATCATATGATTGCATTAGTTTGGATATATGTCAAATGTCACGTGATACACAAATGTTTAAGCAAACCTAAAACGTTATTTGCCCCCCGGTGGCCGAATGAGTTCACATTTCTTACAGACCTTAAGGACCATGAGAGGAATAAGCCCAGCGAGTGTCGTTTTGATCGGCCTCAGTTAACCCGGTGTAATGAGCGCTCAAACTTCATTGGCCAATGGCGACCATGTTTTTTGAGATACGCCAATGTCCTTTGAGATATTCATGTAGCATGAGACAAAGACACACCATACCCAATATCAAGTCAATCGAGCAAAGGGTTGCAAAGTTATAGCCCAGTGGCGGCTGCTGGTCTTTCAAAGTGGGGAAGCTCATTTCACAATGAATGAATGAACAAACGATCTAAAAAAAGATATTAAACTCGACGGAGGTAATGTGGGAATTACATTAAACTGAAACAAGGAGTGTGGTGTATAATTGTGTGAAATGTATGATGAAAATTGGCTAGAAATTTCGGAAAGCAAGTACCAAGAAATAGGTTGCAGCAGTTTGTCTTTCGACTACACTTGCAAAATCCGCAATGGGACTGAGATCGAATAGCTTCAGCATCAGCGACTTTTTATAGAACAAAATTGCTGTCAATCAAAAGGAGATGCAATCTTTCGACAGACACTCCAATCATCACGCAGACGCTCGGAGTCCGGGCCAGCCCACTCCTCCATTCATCCCAGAGACGCTGAGCGTCCATGGGCGGGACATAATCGCAGCATTATCCAATGACCGTCTTGTTTCTAAGCACTAAAATAAACTGTTTAAACTGTTGAAGTCAATGGACGCTGGGCTTCAACAGAGTAATGCACTGTACGCTACGGGAATGAATGAGAAGGAAATCGAGTCAGCCGATCTAAGTAGCTGATTCTGAACGAAATTGTTTTCGTTCGAGATGAACGTGTTTAACGCATTTTTAGTCAATAAAATGTTAACATAATAGTACATATATTTAACCATTCATTTTTTGACAATTATAGGGGAAGCTGAGCTTCCCTTGCAGTCTTAAAGAAATCGCGACTGTTATAGCCATTTTCTAGCTCATTCAAATTATAGCGCCACCTAGTGGCCAAACGACAAACTTTTTTATTGTGACCGGATTGAGGGTCTACACACATGTTCCAAGCCCCCATGAAGATATCTCAAACAGTTCACGAGTTATGGCCATTTTAGTTAAATATGTTACTTCCGGTTTGGACATTTTTGCGCCCTCTAGCGACCGGGATGAACATTTCTTTTTTTTGATAACTATTTATATTCACACTCCGCAGAATTCATCAGCGTCGGTTTGGATCCAATTAGGCAAAAATCCAGGGACTAGTTAATTTTTTTTTTCCCATGCAATGCAAATTTGCGATGCCAAGGACTACTACCATCTGACCAATCTGACCACCTACCATCTTGGGCAGCCCGATCAGTTTTAGAGCGGAATAATAATAAGAATATAAAACAACAAATACAATAGGGCTCGAACCCTTATGAAAAACCAATACAAACCAAGAACATTCACACACTTGGTGAAATCATGCATTTAAATGCAACTCTAGTGATGAGCTCAGACAAACGTCAGTGTGTATCAATCAAAACTCATGTTTCTCTGCGTGTATATAAAATATAATTCCTAGAGCCTTTGCACCAGGAATGTAAAATGCTGGCTACTAGTTTTTTGAACAGCTAATATTTATTGTGTGTAATGTAGATGTGTAATGTCTATGCTGTATGTACACTGTGCTTAATATTTTGTTGCACCTTATTGTCATTCTGCAGACGAGTGTGAAGGAAGGTCTTCTTCTAAAACAAACAAGCTCTTTCCAGCGGTGGAAAAAACGTTATTTTAAATTGCGGGGAAGGACACTTTATTACGCCAAGGATGCCAAGGTGAGATTTCAACCAAACTTTTTTTGTTAATTATATATTGTTACTAAATCTACTCTATACACTGTACAAAAAAATCCTGGAAAAACTTTAAATGTAAGTTTGTGTGCTGCTTAATTTTTTTTAATGGAGTGGAGCTAAATTTACACATTTTTAAATCAGAGTTATAGTATTAAAATCAAGTAATAATAATATAGCATGTTGCAGTATGGCATTTTTTTGGGTTAGGGTTATGTCTTCATAGGTGTATAAAGACCATACTTAGTGATTTTTTTTATTACCTTAGAATAAACTATTTCTATCCACATAAAGAGCGGGCCTGCATACATTGAATTTGCCGCCATATTTAGTACAATAGACCTAATTGGACAAACAGCTCTACAAATCATGTTTTCTCTTCCTCTACCCTGCGGTACGTAGTCCGGTTGTCCCTGACTTTATAAGGGGGAAAACGTCTACTAACTTACTCCTAACTGCTATCTTGCTGTCAGATCAAACGCCTTTAACAGCGTTGCTATTTACTGTTAGCTAGCTCTGCCCTAAAAAATGCTGTACAATGCAAGCATGAAATGCTTTACTTTATCAAAGCTTAGACCACGCAAATAATAATGCAAATAAATAAAATAAGTGAAGAAGACACAAGTATATACAAGCAGCACACTGTTTCCTGAAAAACAATGACATTCAAAACGGCTCTGTTACACAGCTAATATTACAACAATCTTGGTTCTAACAAACAGAAAATCGTCTTGGTTACGTCTGTAACCTCAGTTCCCTGATGGAGGGAACGAGACGTTGTGTCGAGAACAACAGATGGGGTTTGCCCTTGAGAACCAATCAACTCTGACTACTATAGAAAAGGCCAATGAAATTTGGCGCACAAAATTTGAATGCCGGTCTCCGCCCCCGGATGTCCGGTATAAAAGGAAGCCGGCGTGCAGCATTCATTTACCTCTTGTTCTGAAGAGCCTGAGAGCCTCTCACGACTGCAGCAGAATACGATACGTGTTTGTGGCATAAGGGACATAACGTCTCGTTTCCTCCATCAGGGAACTGAGGTTACTGACGTAACCAAGACGTTCCCTTTCTGTCGGTCTCTCGACGTTGTGTCGAGAACGACAGAAGGGGTTACCTATGGAAAACGCCACAACATGGTATCGCGTCACAATCTCTAGCGAAGCGACTGTAACAGGCCTGGGCGTGTCAGCTCGAAGCTTTCGCAAAATTGTAACCTTCCAGTATGGTGGTCGGGGGGTTCCAGAGCTTTCTTCGAGAAAGATGGGTCCAACCCTGACCGGTAACCTTTCACGGACGGAGGCCTTAGCTCTCTACTGGTGAGAGGCCGTCCGGCTCGGGTTTACACCGGGTAAGCTCAGCTTCCTTAATTAGGGATGCGCTGCAGAGGCCACCTCCTACCCGTGGGGAGGAATATGGTGGACGTAGGTATGGTCTCGTCCTTGGAGGAGAACGCATGGAACGTGCGGACTGAGTAGTTAACCGCGAGGTGGAGGTCCACCTTGGGAAGCTCATGGGTTACCATAAGTGGGAACCATTCTCATGAGGATATATCAGACAGAACAGCCCACGGAGGGGGTGTTACAGACGTCCGGTAGCACTAGGTCCGGTTAGAGCTATCTGTGAAAGGTCATATGGTGTCCTGGCCTAAGGGGGAAGGCTGCTCTGCCCATCCAACCTCCAGGGGGTGCTTGCTTAGTGATGGATGGAATGCCTGTTCTTAACCAGTGTTTGGGTAAGAAGGAAGGTTGGTTAGGTACCAGTTTCTTAGCCATGTGTTTGGTAAGAAAAAAGGTAGATAGCACACTGACCCAACCTCTTGGAGGGTGGGAAGGTGCTTTCGCAGGGAAGGTGCTGGGAAGGTGCTTTCGCAGGCATACGCCCCCCCGGATGCCAGTCCTACATGTCGCCACGCAGGATGTGGGCTGACACTGGGTTTACGCGAAGGTTGTTAACCCTTGCGAAGGTGTTTGGGTGTAGCCTAACCTACAGCTCTACAGATGTCTGCTAGAGAGGCGCTTCTGGCCAGTGCCCAGGAAGTGGCTATACCCTGTGTGGAGTAAGCCCTCACTGCCAATGAGCATGGGAGATTCTGAGATCGGTATGCTGCCGTAACGGCATCCACGACCCAGTGCGCCAGCCTCTGCTTGGAGACAGCCTTCCCCTTCTGCTGTCCTCCAATACAGACAAGGAGCTGGTCAGAGCTTCTGAGCTCTGCGTGCGCTCCAGGTGGAGGCGCAGTGCGTGGACTGGACACAACACGGATGGGGTTGGGTCTTTTTCCCCGATAGGGAGCGCCTGCAAGTTCACCATTTGGCCACAGAAGGGAGTAGTGGGAACTTTTGGGCACGCATCCAGGCCTGGGTCTCAAGATAACGTGAGAGTTTCCAAGGCCGAATTCAAGGTAATCCGGGGACAGAGAATGCTTGGAGGTCCCCTACCCTCATGAAGGAAGCGAGCGCCATCAGGAGGGCCGTCTAACTCGTCAGGTGAGGAAGATCGGAACCTCCGAGGGGCTCTTGGGGGGCCCAGAGGCCAATTTAGGGTCCCGAGAGGGTATGGAGCAGAGATGAGGCGGATTTCGCCCTCTCGCTCCCCTTAGGAACCTGGTGACCAGGTCTTGTTGCCCTAGAAACTTTCCATCAACTGAGTCGGGATGAGTGGCGATAGCGACTACATACACATTCAGTGTGGAGGGGAGATGTTAGTCTCCAGTCTCTTAAGAAGGACAACACGATCCTGATCGAGCATCTCTTTGGGTCTTTCTCGTTGAAAGAGACACCAGGACGAGAAGAGGTGCCGTCTGGAGGCGTAACCGCCCAGTAGACGGGGCCCTAGCTTGGGTGATGGTCTACGCCATAGAGGAGGAGTAGCCAACTCAGGATCTTCTCGTCCCGTCTAGAGACCAGACATGGTGTTACAGAGGTCTGATCTGGGATGCTGTCAGGTCCTCTTTCAGGGAATGGGCCAGGGGGGGTCGTTGTCCAGAGCCTCAGCTCTGAAAGCCAAGTGCGGTTGGGCCAGTGTGGCGCAACCAATAACACCTGGTACTCCTCTTCCCTGACCTTGCGCAGTGGCTGCGAGACTCATAGGGGGGGAAGGCGTTCTTCTGCCCGTCCCGCGGTCAGCTGTGCGCAAGGGTATCCGTGCCGAGGGGGCCTCGGACAGGGAGTACCAAAGCGGGCAATGGTGGTGTTGCGGGACGCAAACAGGTTTACCTGGGCCTACCCCAACAGCATCCAAATGAGCTGTACTGCGCGGGGGTGGAGTCGCCACTCTCCGCGAGGCATATACTGAGTAGAAAGCGTGTCGGTTGTCTGGTGCAGCAGTGCGGGCAAGATGTGTCAACGAAAGTTGCCTCAGTGTGCTGGATGCCCAGACACTCGACGCAGCTATCGTGTCCATCCCCCTCCTCGATGAGAATACCGCACCCAAGAGAACAGCGGGACATGCCACGCTGGAGAATGCTCAGTCCTGAAAAGGACCTTTTTAGAAAAAATCGCTAACACCTCTGGAACCGCAGAGACGCACAGGGGAAGGTCGCTGCAGGTAGGGACGATCCGCTGCTCTACGTCGTAGATCCGGCAATGTAGAAGAATTTGTTGAATTCGTTTTGTTCGTAGTCATGAGCGAAGGCTCTGAAGAGCAAAAGGTAAATGAATGCTGCACGCCGGCTTCCTTTTATACCGGACATCCGGGGCGGTGAAGAAGCAGACAGAGGCTATTAGCCACATTCTACCTCGCCGCGACTCGGCCGCCCAGAGGCCTCCGAGATCTCGTTCAATGTCTGCTTCTTTCAAATGCCTTGGTCCCCTTGTCTCAGTCCCTGGGAGCTTGGCAAGAGCTGCCCACACTGTCTCGGTGGCTACTGAGGACGGTCCGTCTTGGCTACTCGATCCAGTTTGCCAGAAACCCTCCCAAGTTTCGGGGCATCCTCTCTACCTCTGTCAGAGGGTTTTACAGCCCGTACTTCATCATTCCCAAGAAAGACGGCAGTCGCGCCACATTCTAGATCTGCGTACCCTGAACAAGCACCTTCACAAGCTGCCGTTCAGGATGCTCACGCAGAGGCGTGTCAGGATTGGTTCGTGGCAATCGACCTGAAGGACGCTTACTTTCATGTCTCGATCATCCCACGACACCGGCCGTTCCTACGTCGCGTTCGATGGGCGAGCATATCAGTACAGAGTCCTCCCTTTCGGTCTGTCCCTGCCCACACGGGTCTTCACGAAGATCGTGGAAGCCGCCCTTTCTCCCCTGGGAGAAAAAGGTGTGCGGTTACTGAACTATCTCGACGACTGGCTTATCTTGGCACACTCGCGAGATCTGTTGTGTACACAAAGGGACCTTGTGCTCCGGCACCTAGATTGATTGGGACTACAGGTCAACCGAGAAAAGAGCAAGCTCTCCCCGGTGCAGAGTATCCTCTTTCTCGGCATGGAACTCAACTCTGTCACCATGTCGGAGCGACTGTATTGAACTGTCTTGAACTGCCTGGAACACTTCAGGCAGTCAGCGGTCCCCCTGAAACAGTTTCAGAGGCTCCTGGGACACATGGCATCCACGGCGGGGGTAATACCCCTCGAGTTGATGCACATGAGACCGGTCCAACAGTGGCTACAGAGTCGAGTCTCCATGGAGAGCATGGCACACCGGCAGCAGGCACATGGTGATAACGCCCCTCTGCCGATGCTCCCTAACCCCTAATGTTCCATGCGATTTCCCCTAAGGGCGAGACCATATCTATATCCACTGTTTTCCTCCCCCCGGTAGGAAGTGGCCTCTGCAGCGAATCGCTAATTAAGGAAGTTGTGCTCACCTGGTGAAAACCCAATCCAGATGGCCTCTCGCCAGTAGAGAGCTAAGGCCTCCGTCCGTGAAAGGTTACCGGTCAGGGTGTACCCATCTTTCTCCAAGAATGCACTGGGACCCCCCGACCATCACACTGGAAGGTTACAGTTCGCAAAAGCCTCGTGCTGACACGCCCAGGCTTCTTAACGTCGCTTCGCTAGAGATTGTGACACGATGCAACGTTGTGGCGTTTTCCATAGGAACCCCATCTGTCAGCTCGACACAACGTTGAGAGACCGTAAGAAAGGGAACATCTCGGTTATGTCTGTAACCTCAGTTCCCTGATGGAGGGAACGAGACGTTGTGTCCCTTGTGCCACAACACGTATCGTCCTCTGCTGTAGTCGTGAGAGGTGCTCAGGCTCTTCAAACAAAAGGTAAATGAACGCTACACGCTGTCTTCCTTTTACACCGGATATCGGGGGGCGGAGACCGGCATGCAAATTTCATTAGCCAACTTTCATTGGCCTCTTCTATAGTAGTCAGAGTTGATAGGTTCCATCAGGGAACTGAGGTTACAGACGTTACCGAGACGTTATACTCCTTTGGTGTCATTTGAAAATGAATTGTAACCATTGTTTCCTCAGCAGTTCTTCCTTTGGTAGTTTAAATAAGAGAAACTTAGTTTCACAACGTAGAACACAGGTTTCAGACACCACACGCATCACGAATGATGACAGTGTTTTGGGGGAGGAGAGAGTTAATTTTTCACGGGAGTCCCAGCAAAACTTAGGCGGGGACTATGTCTAGTGACGTAGATACACGGCAGTTAGAGACACGTCTTGTTTGCATCATTTAGAGTCGACTCCCTTTTTTACAAGCCAATAACTTTGTTATTTATTCACCTTAGGACTTATAACTTGGCAGAATGCTTATTTTCAAACATGGCAACATAACACACTGCATGGAATGTAATTTTCATGATCTAATACTACTTACTCTTTAACGTTTTGTTTCCATCACAATTTGTTAAAATGCATAAAATTTATATAAAATAAAACCAAAACCAAAGATAAAGCTTTTTATGAATAAAGCATGTTTTGGGCTGGAAGTTCAATGCAATGTGAAGTCCTAAACTAGCAGCTGACCCACCCATATAACTCATATTAGCTGGTACAAACGTAAAAAAATGGCCAAATATGTGTTTTGACCATAATCCACAGAGCTACATGTGGATATACTATAGGACCCAGGCAAATTGCACATTTGCTACACTGAATTTGAGTCACATCTGCGTATAAGAATTTGCGGTTAATTTCACATAACCTTATTTCCCTCTGTATAGGGAGGGGCATTTTAAAATGATTTACATGGGTTACTGGATTTAGATACACAATTTAGTACTCAACACACACAACATTATTAGTAACGTTTATAATGAATTTGATTGTTATTATCGCTTTTATTATCAAGAACCGTTAACAAGAAATATAAGAATATCCTCTGGATTGGAAAGGCCTCTTCTTCATTTTATCCTCCCTCTGTGGAAAATATTTATAATTACAGTTGTGTATGTGCTTCTACAACATTGTTCCTTACCTGCCAGCCAATAAAATGGAAGTCTCCCATACTTGAAGTATTTCATATGATTTACTTCTGTGTTTAAGGTGGACAAAATAATGATGAACATTTTTTTAACAGTGTTCAGTAAGCCTCCTACAATAAGCTGCCTGTAAACCCCAGAGGCTGATCTAAGGTAAGGTGGTGATAGCTTTACCGTGGTTCTGCCCAAAGCTTCTGTTACCAAACACACTTGTACTAAGAGGGACCTTACAATAAATATTCACCATTAGAAAAATTGGCACCTACATTGCACCTTTGGCCATGCCTTTAACCTCATTGTGTGTATGGCAGACGGGTGGCGTTTTGGCCAGCTGGCAGTATCGGGTCTCTCGCAGCCGTGTGTGCTGGAGGGTGCTTTCTGTCTGCTGGACCGGTGCTCGTCGTCCGCCCCCCACACTCGGTGCCAGTGGATCGGAGGAAGGCTTGGTGGCTCTTCGGGTCAGCAACAGCAATAGATGCTCGCCCCTATATATATATATATATTTATATATATATATATAAATATGTAGCCTTCATTAATAACATTACAGATCGCCCATCACTCTGCCTGGCATTGTTTTTAGGATGCCTGTTCTCGTCGTTGTTTTTCAACGGCAATGGGCGAGAACAGATTCACATTTTGGCTAAACAACATGATCACGCATCATGTCCTCGTCTGCTTTCTGTGTAGGCATATGAAGACAAACGTCCTGGACATTCCTTATATGTGCAAGGGTATGGGAAGAGAAACGATTTACCAGTATATCCACCAGTGTGTCTGTGCCCAACACTTGAGCGTCTCGTAGAGTATGGTAATCTCCCATTTTTGTTCTCTGCCGATTTAGTGGATTTTTTTGTAGTTAGTCATTTATACATTATGCCTGTGATCTAAATCAGTAAAGTGAAAATTCAACTGCCAAAAAATCACAGTTCATATCTATAGAGCTGCCATATCATGATGTACACATGCATTTCCTGCATAGCTTCTAAATGACATGGAGTGGCGTTAGTGCTTATGTTACAGAAAGCTGGGAATTTTGGCAGAGTTCTCTCAGACAGAAAGGAGGTGGCTGATTGCCCTGGTGTTTTCAGAAAGGTGAGGGGGCAGGGGTTTGCTTGTATTGGCATGGTACTCTGCTCTGTAACAGACCCTGAAAACACGAACCAGGGGCCTGCACTTTATACTGTAGACCAGCCAAACCTACAGATCATAAACAAGATGTCACAATGCTTACAGTGACTGAGTATACAGCAATCATTTATTCAAATATCTGCCGATCACCTCCGAAACACAGATTAAGTACTGTAACCCGATCATCCCTTAATGATGAGGATATTATTATTTGCATAGAAACCTGGTGGAAAAGAAGGCTAGAAAAGTTATTTTTGGAATTCACACGTGTAGTTATGATGGCTGAAAATGGCACTGTTTGTTGTCACTGAAGTGTTGGGATACACCTCAGAGAAATGTTTAGTCACCTAAATTAAGGACGGTAGTTTAAAGGGAGTTTTTATTTTCAGAACTAACTTCACTTTTTCCTTTAAATACAGAAAGTTTTTTTTGTCATTTCAAACGGAATAGTTTAACTAAAAATGAATGTTCTGTCATCATGTTCTAAATCTGTATACATTTATTTTTTCTGATGAACACAGAAAATATTTTTGGAAGAATGCTTGTAAAAAGACACAGACGTCAGTAATCTACTGTTATTATATGGTATGAATACTGTGGAGTTGCTTTTCAGTTTTTTACTGGAATTATGGAAAACAGTGTTTTGCAGTATTTTTTTATTTTGCAGTAAAATACTTGCAGCAGAGACCCCAGTAATATTTTGTAATTCCACTGTATGTATACTGTGAAACTGTAAAATTCACACTATTTTCCAGTCATTTCTTATTTTAAGCGGAGATGCCAGCAAATTAGATAATACTTTGAAATTACTTTATAGCCATGTTATGTTAAAAGATATATGAAGTTTTTCTGTAATTATTTAAATTTACAATACACTCTAAAATATGGTTAGATAAAAACAATCCAATTTGAGTAATTTTGGCAACACTCTTATTAAAAAAGGAACCCCAAAATAGGTTAGAAAATAAAATTGTACAGTAAATTACTGCAGTAAAAACACAGGCAACAGAAATAGGCAAATAATGTGAACATTTATTTATAAGCAAGACTATCCCAAAAAAAGTATAAGCAATGTAAACATTTGTATGTGAGTAAGAAAAAGTGCAGAAAAGAATACAAACTCAAACTCGGTTAGATATGGTTAAAGGAAATTGCATTGTAAAAGTTTAATCATCTCTAATGTTTAAGAACCAATTCTAGACTTAAACCAGCCTTAATAAACACAAAATTGTGAGAATAAAATATGAATTACAATGAATCTGCAGGATTTTGTGTTTTATGCATTTATAATAACTCACTTATAAACATTCTCAAGTGCCATTTCGGCGTTTATTTCCAGCTTATCAGTCACCATGATCACAAGTAATTTGGATGTGAGAAAACACTCTGACCAAAAAGTCTCGTTTTAAAAGAACCACTCTTTGCTGCATTCCATTTCAAAGATTTCTCAAGGGATTTTAAATGTCATAAGTGCTTGTACTCAAACTCAGTCCAGTTTTAAAACAGCATGCTCCTCACTTCAGTCAGATTCAAATATCTCTCTTCTCCGCTTAAATTAGTGTTTATCTATTTTCCAGGTATATCCCAGTCACAAACACGGACAGACAAACTCGTACTCCATTTTGCTTCTTCAAAAACAAAGTGCATAATGCATTGCGTAAAACAGTAAAAATCCGTAATGCATAAATACTCCAGATTACTTTTGAAAATGGTTTGTAAAATAACAACAGTTGCTAACGCAAAATATTGCCAAGAATGCATTGCTTTGTGCAGTACATTACCGTTTTAACAGAAAACAGTATATTACTGTCAGAATTTGGCTGTTTTTTACATTATATAGTGTGAAAAATATCAATGGTAGTCAAAATATGCCCCAGAACTGTTTTTTTTACTTTTTTCAAAATATCTTCTTTTGTGTTCAACTGGACAAAGACATTTATAAAACTTGTTTTCCTATTATGGTAGTCAATGGTGGCAAGGGTTTGTTACAAGCATTCTTCCAACTATCTATCTCTGTGTTCATCGGAACAAAAAAATGTATACAGATTTGGAACAGCTTGAGTGTGAGTAAATGAAGACAGAATTTTCATTTTTGGGTGAACTGTTCCTTTTTAGTGAATGTATGACGTCAGTTCCTGTCAGGTTAACAAAGGTACCCTCGCAAAGTAACAAAGTATATATAGTATATAGCTTTTCTGTAGATTTTTATTCACAATAAATGGAACTTTGTTTTATATATTGTTTTAAAAAAAATTAAGCCACATGTATACAGTTTCAGTGTGTCTTGAATGTTCAAACACTTTTGAAGCCACTTTACTGTAAATACTGACATTATAATGTCCACCTTGCTTGTAAGTTTTTGGTATTACCACTGCAATGACCAACATGGCAGAATGTATAAAGAGGGCAAAGACACAACCAGCTTTCTGCAATCCATTTTAAAAATCCATATAATGTTCATGCATATCAGGGAATCTTTTAAGGAATATGTCAATAAGCTCATTTTCATGGCATCTCAATAGAAGAGTATTCATCATAAGTATTTCTTTTTTGTATAATATCTGATTATCTCTTCTGTTATTATAAAAACTAATGCAGCTTTTATCACTGTGATCAAACATGTTTACCATTCTCTCTCTTTTCCTTTTCACAGTCTCTTATTTTTGATGAAGTGGATCTGTCAGATGCCAGTGTTGCAGAATCAAGCACAAAGAATGTCAACAACAGTTTCACGGTAAGCAACCACAATTGTGACTGCTTATTTTTAAAAACGTAATTTTTTGAATAACGGTGTAATGTCTTGTTAAGAAATGTCCTCAAAGTACTAAATAATATATTTAATAGTATGAGGCATGAAATGACAAGCTATATGGGGACGTCCATGAAAATAGAGTGATAGTGTGGTGAGGTCTTTGTTTGCTACAGAGTCACTGAGCTTGATTTGTGATTGAGATATAACTATCCAAGCCTGTGTACTATTTTTAGAGATTGTTACCAAGGAAAATGTACTAAACTGCATAAAATTGCATTGCGTTATACTTAAATATATTGCATATAGTTATGCATGTAATTTATAACTTTAATATAACATATGTTACCACACGTTATGTTGCACACTGTTGTCTATCAAAACATTTTTGACATTACAACATTAATATTTGTTACAACAAAAATCCACTCTGGAACAAAACTGCTCTAAATGTGTAAACCATTATAAAGTTTTTAATAATAGTGCTGTCATGTTTAAATATGAAGGAAAGCATCTGTGTTTGTGAGAGCATGTAAACAAGCAGGGGACATCAGTCGAGATCAAACCTGCCGGAGTGCATTGACTGCGGTCACATCTAAAAACTGCCAACTGGCTCCCTGGGCACAGCTATAAATAGAAACAGCAGTGGAGAAAGCTCTGATGAGAACAAGGAGTTATTCTTAGCAGCGGAGACCTTGTATACTCCACTGAGTGAGATTTGTAAGATTTGATCACTGACATGTTGTTTAGC
Source organism: Triplophysa bombifrons (assembly GCA_029783895.1). NCBI lineage: Eukaryota > Metazoa > Chordata > Actinopteri > Cypriniformes > Nemacheilidae > Triplophysa > Triplophysa bombifrons. The sequence goes on from CM056456.1 coordinate 19,337,353, forward strand.
ATCGAGTTAGTTGAGCAAACCCGTTCTTTATGCACATGCTTGACATCATGTCAAGTTTTTTCCTCTAAAAGAAGTCACCCGCTGCCTGGGAAAACAGTAGATGCTCATTATTCTTATAAATTATTGAAAGGGTTGTGTTAAGACATGGTGCTTTTTTTCTTCATTTTTTTTATTTGGATGTCTACAAATCAAAAGCTGAAGAGTTACATGCTGTGGCTCTGGTGCTATCGCAGTGTTATTTCCTAGGGGTTGCTTTTGGTCAGGAATGTTCTTGAGATGTCAGCTCTGTTTCCTTTGAGTATACAGTGAATGCGTTCTCGTAAAGCAAAAAAGTAAAAGTATAGGTCTATAAAATAAGCTCTGATATTTTCAGAGGAATTTATAAAGAAATGTGAAATCTTTGACTTTGGTGTCTTGAACACAAAGCTGAGACATTAAAGTGACATGGAGAAAAGATAACAACAAAGAAATAATCAAGATTCAATAAAATTTATGAGATCTCGGATGTAATTGTTCATTCTTGTGGAAAAGCCCATTGTCTTACAGTAATGCACAGCTACTAAGGGCTCCATTTTTACTGCATTTTCTCAGTGTAGAAACCAGCCGCTTTGTAGTCAGGCTGCGTTTTTTCCCCTCTGCTTCTAAAAATAGCACGCAGCGCTGTGTGTATCTGAGGGAGAGAAGTGATCTATCTGCGGAACAATAGGAAATCCTCCGAGTGATGTCACTCAGCAAATGCCTCCCGGTGAAGGGCGGATGGGAGGATCAGGGCTTGGTTGGATATCGAGAGATACAGGAGAAGCGAGGCGGATTGAGTGATGGAAGTTGATGGGTAGAGGTTAGCTCTAGCTTCTGCTTGACTTGCTCTGTTGTCCGGGAAGATTTGTAATGGGCACCCAGCTCAGGGATAAACAAATATCTGGGCAAAAACACAGAGCCTCTTTAAGAGTTTGTTATGCAGAAATGATTCTTATTTGCATAAAACAATGTTTGCTTGTGTGATTTGTGCATGCGTTTTGCCATGTGGAAATGCTCTATGTGGCATTGCATGTGACACTGCGTACAAACGCACGTGTGCATCTAGTGGGCTGTTCCTTGAGCAGTGGAGGGTTCTGCACCAGTTGGGGAGGGTTGAGAAGGACCCAAAGAAATCAGGCTCAACACACACATACACGCACACACAGACATGCAGGAGGCATAAGCTCGTGTTCACAGAGGCAACAGTGCAGTTGAGAGAGGATAGCTGGTAAGTACACTACACATACACACAGATTACTTGAAAGCCATAGCGTGAATTTAACATCCTACTGGTGAACGTGTGTACATGTTTATGTCCGACTGTGTTGCTTTGTATCCGGGTCTGCATACGATTAGAATGGAAACTTGCCTTTATATTATGGATGACTTCTTTGTTAGACTTCTTTCCTTAGTGCTTACAAATTCTGCCGGGGTTTTTGTTGAAGAGAAAAGGCAGAGTGCTGCACCTTATAGTACACGTGAGGGAGGCAACCCGTAAATTCCTGCACCTGGTGTTTTCTGTAGCCAGTGTTCAAGAGCAAGATTCCATTATACTCGACTGGCATCTGCTAGAGCTTTCAGGGGTCTGGAAAGAAAAAGATTTGTCAGTATGTTTATATGCCAGTTTTGATGGCGCATGCTGATGCATCTGCTACGGTATTGCAAAAGGCATTTAGAAGTCCCTAAATTAAATGTTGTGAATGCCATTTTATGTTTGTATTTACAGTGGGGTTTAGATTTTGTTTCTGATAATAAATGAACAATTATAAATTGTATTAACAACATGACAGTAATTACCTTTCTTTTAGTTTCTTAGTATGTGCCATGTAATGGCTGGCATAGAAACCACAAGTTGGTGCAAAACCTGAGGATCTGTTGCATCACAGCAGGACTTGAGAATATTCGTAAGAACATGTTGTGATTCAATTGAAGTAAATCTGAAAGTTATCTGAAGTTAACATGGTCAATGTTAAAAAAATAAGCTTTGATACGGAATTTAGGAATAGTTTAGAATCTTCAACATCATAATGTTTCTTAGCCTCAAAATGTTCCTTTTTATTGTGCATGGTTTATTGTTGCACGTAAGAGAAATTCACTTTTCCAACGAACCGGGCTCTGTTTTGGTATATCACACCCAGTTTTCACAGAGATCCTGCTTATTGTAAATGGTAAAATGAATAAAAGAAATGTTCTAAATTGTCTTAACTAATGTTGCTTATTTAATTATGATTTAGTTCAGGTAGGAAAATGGATCAATACAGGAATAATTACACTGAATATATATCAGGAGCGGCGTCATGCACCCATTTACTTTAAGGGGACAAACTTGTGCAAAATACACAGAAACATGTCCTGTTCATACAAAAACATACATTTAAAGCAATATTATAGATGAATTTCTCTCAAGAGTATTCAAAACATTGCACAAATCATTTCGAGAATTAAATTTCAACACAATCTTTTTGATATATGAATCTTCTTTCGAGTAAAAACAATTATGTACATTTTTAAGGAAAATGCATTAGTCTAGTGTATTCTGAGAACAAGTAGTTCTCAGAACACTATAGTTCTCAGAAACTATAGTGTTCTATAGTAGTAAAAGAGTCATTGTTTGCATATAAACATAGAGTCCTTCCATTATGAGACAAAAATATATAATGCAATATATTACATATAATCATAATTAAAGTGAATTTCTTAATATATGATAAGTGTTAATTCTTTATGTATTATTTAATACTGTATATTGTATATATTATTTTAACTTATATATCCCACTGCTGCTCATTACAATATTTAGAATAACTCCTTGTTCTTTATTAAGGGTCCATGAGTGTAAATACATGGAAAAGTAAGGAAGCTAAGGGTCTGTCGCTATAGCAACTCTTGAAGTCGGGGAGTCTGGTTTACTTGCACAGCTCTCGCTGGTCTCTGTTACATTAGACACCCTGCATTTTCACTGTCAACTATTTTGTTTTTGGGGAACTATTTTATATAACTAAAGTTGACAATGGCATGCTGTGAGATCATGCATCGAAAAACATGCCAAAAATAAAAACTAAAAAGTTTCCGTACGTTGTTGAAAAATAAATGCCTATACATTCGAAATGATATGTGATGTGAAAATGTAGAAAAGATAGTTTGCCCAAAAGGTGAATTCGAACCTGGTTGATAGCGTCAAAACTAATATTACTTGCCACACGTCTTACTCACTTCGCCACTAAAGCTGTCAATAGAGAAGTGGCGTTTTTGCACTCACATTTTTTGTGCTTCCGACGCCTATGGTCCTAATTATTGGCAGTTGTTATTTAAAAGGACACATTTTTATTACCAAAAATCACAAAGATACTAACATAAATTCTGGACCTTTGACAGTGAGGGGTGGGTCTATCTTTTCCGCTTGCATATTCATTATTTAAAATGCCCGGATTCACATTTCACATCTTTTCCGCGCCTCATCGAGATCTCAACTTTTCAGAAAGCCGCAAGCGCACCGCAGGCCATGTGACAAGAACCAACCAGGCAATATAGACAGCAGCAGAGTTATTGCAAGGTATTTTCAGTGTATATGATCCATATATCCTTTGTTTATACCTCCTAATCTCAACGCCTATCGTGGCCCATGGTTGCTTAGCGACGACAGACGCCAGGAGAGCGCAAAGTCCAGGGCCCGGTTGCATAAAGCAACTTAAGTGTAATTTTCCCTTAATTTTGCGCTTAAATATACCTGACGTTTTACTTAAATTATTCTCCTATTGTCTATGGTAAAGGGAAATCACCCCTTAAGTGTAACACTTAAGGGAAAAACTTAGGGTGCTTTATGCAACTGGGCACAGGCACTTTGGAAAAAAAGGAGAATGCAGTGCAGCTTGCGTTTTTCGCCAGTTTTAGATGCGAAATGTGAATCGGGCCAAAATCTCAACTTTTCAGAAAGGCACAAGTGCACCGCAGGTCATGTGACAAGAACCAACTAGCCAATATAGACAAGCTCAATGAAAATGGATACACAGATGATCACAGCATAACTAAATCTAGAAGCAGAGTTATTGCAGGGTATTTTCAGTGCATATAATCCATATATCCTTTGTTTATACCTTCTTGTCTCAATGGCTATCGTGGACCATGGTTGCTTAGCGATGATAGGTGCAGGCACTTTGGATAAAAAGGAGAAGGTAGGGCAGCTTGCGTTTTCCGCGAGGTTTTAGACACGAAATGTGAATCGGGCCTTAATGGGTCCAGTTCTTGCACTTGTGCTGGTCGTGGGGTATAACTGAAAGTTGGTGACAAATGCTTTACCCACACGATGGCGCATGCTAGCATAAAACGAGTCTGAAAGTCTTGTTTCGGGGACGCGGGTGTTTCCATGAGCCAAGCTTCCGACCGTGCGCAGACGCTGATTACATCATTAGCCAGTGCTGTTGCTTCTGTCGCCGGATTGATAAATGTTAAGCTCCTGTACGTGATCAAAACGGCGAAAATCTCCCAAAGAGGACAAAGGTGCAGCTCAGAACTGATATAGCATCTTCCTATAGAATAGTACAACTGATTAATTGATGCCTAACTTGTCATTTGGAGGCTGCGAGGAAACTGACTGTTCAAAAATCTGAGGGGGCATTTTTGCTTTCTCTTTGAATGGGCATGACGCCCATAAAATAAAAAGAGAAATATTATTATAAAATGAATTTGCTGATACATCTTCTGCAAGAAAAATGGACCTGACATGTCTAAAGATTAAATTCCAGAATTAGACCAAGCTAGATCTAATCATATTTATGTCCTGGGGGAATGCAGACATTTAGGGATATACAGAGAGGTGACATGAATGCAAAGCAAAATCCCATTGTTGCAATATGAAGACACTGTGATTATTAATGCTATATTGGATTTAGGTTAAACTTGATTGAACAGATTGTCATAATAACATGTATTGTAATAGATTCTTTTTTATGAATTTACTTTTTCTGACAACTTATGACTTACATGACTTATTCCATTGGATACTTGCATTCTCTCAAATTATCTTCAGAACAAATCATTTTAGTTTTTCTTAACATTTATAAGGGTTAATGTTGTTGTTGATTGGTTGAAAAAGTTTACAGAAAAATACTAAAAGATTGCTATCAGATTTTCAACCAATCCTAAAGGGATCAAATAAGAGGCTGACACAGCACTAAGATGTCATCATGCTTTAGTTTCTTTGCCAAAGGAGTTAACTTAGTTATTGAGCGCGTTCTGTAGAGCAGTTTGTCAGTTAAGGGCTACTGTAGAAACAACATGGCAAATTCCATGCAAGGGACCCGCGTGTATGTAGATAGAAATAGCTCAAGCTAATGTTATGAAAACATGATGCTTCACTATGTAAGGCCTTTAAACACCTCTGAAGACAGTTATGTTTCACACTGGACCTTTAATGTATTTATATTAAACAGCCATATTCAACAATATTTTGACTTTACAAAAACATTATAAAAGTTTATTTAAGTTACCACATGAAGCCTAAAAAAATGCATAGCGTCTTATTCCTTCATTTTGGATTTTGGGGTTTCTGGATTTTTTAAATTGCTAAGAATATTGCTAAGAATTAAAAAGGATTTGATATCTTGGCCTGAGAAGCATTTCCTATTGTTTCTATGAAAGCTTTCTCCAAGACTTCAATCACGGTTTAATCTATTGATGTAGACACTAGAACGTTCTGTAGCTTATTGGTTGCATTGATTAGGTCACACTCAGTCCTGAGTTAAATAAAAGCACCATTTGTCTCACATGGATGATCTCTTAGAGCTCGCTCAGTCACTGCTGTGATGGCTGCCCTTTCCTAAGTATTGAACTGGAATGGTATAGACAATCATGTCCAACAATCATGTCCCTCAACCAAAGTTGGTTGAATAAAACCTCTCTGCTGCATTTTAACCCCCCTGCCAACTTTTGGCATAGGGATTGGACATGATAATAGTTAAGAAATTGCCTAATTTCCTGAAAGGTTTTCTTAGTCATTGTAATGTAATCATGAACCTCAGTGACAAAGAACAAGAGAAATCACTTAGCGAAGTATCCCTGTCTTGTGGAAAAGCTTTTAAAATAAGTGGTGGTCAAGGATGCGCTTGGAGTCGCCCATGTTTCATTGTGTAAGTGAGGAAGATGAACGCTAATGCGATAACTGCATCATGGCCAGGCATTGAAATTGATAGTTATGTTTTTTAGCAAAAAAAATCAACCAGATAGCTTCATAAGTACTGAAATAATATGCCTGGAAACCTCCTCCATCACCTTCCGCAGTTTAAGCGTTTGACAGCACAGCCTGGACAATGTGACTGTGATATTTGTTTTTGTGGAGAATACAGTCTAACTCAGTATCTTATACTTGTGGTTTAGATCTGCGGTATCTATGGTGAATATATAAATAAACATGAAGCTGTGCATTAGTATGCTTAATGAACTGCCCTTCAAAGCTCTGGGCTGAACAAATGAACATACCTTACTGCACCACTTGTCATTTACTGTACATGGCAGTAAAGTACAACTGCTACCTTAACATAGCAGCTGCTCTGTTTAATGGCACAGGGTGGTATTTACAAATGACGCCTGCAAGATTCCATCATGATGCTTTAGAAGAGGCCCAATATGAGGTGCCTAGTTGACTGGACAGCTGCCAGAGACACTTCATGGGTAGATTACCTTCTCTGGTTTAAAATAAGAGTCACCTTAAAGGAGTTTTTTCATGGAGACCTAACAGTTAATAGAAATTAAAAAACATTAAACTCGAATGCTTGACATATTGTTTTTACTTGTATTTGAGCAATTAATGTCATTTGTGCCATCTTTTGGTAAATTTTTACGTTGATGCCCCACGTTCACACCACCAGCGATTGGCAGCGCAGAGCGACATGATCATTTCAATAGTAGAAGTGGGCTTGTCTAGCAACGCGATGTTACTAGAGCATCCAAAGCTAGGAAGGTCTTTTAACAACCTTGTTCCAAGAGACTAGCAACACACAACGACGGGCGCTGATGACCGTCTTAATATATTACGTTTAATTCTTAATGCTTAATTTATTATTATTTTTTTATTATTTATTTTGGATAAAATAGTTTTGCTTACATGGAATACAAAAAATTCGAAGTTATGAAGAATAACAACAACGCACTATATTTGAAACATAAATGTAGTTCACGTTTTAACAGAAAAATAAAAGAAAGGTCCTAATTATTATATGCAGTCATCACTATATTGTGACAGAAAAGCTGTTGCTAGATCTTAAGGCGTATTGAACATCCTTGTAAGTAATACAGTGATAAGATTCAATGTTTATTTCTACAATGCTTTTCATAAATAGGGATCAAATCATATTTGAATATTTGAGCTCACAAAACTGAATATTTTCAAATTTAAATTATTTTATTAAAGACCTAATTTTGACGTTTTTATCTAATTACAATTTTGATCAAGCTTATAATTATAATTAAATATGAATAACGCAGTAATATTATATCAAGTATGTGTTATTATGTCGATATTAGCAATTTTGGAAAGAAGAAAAAGATCAAATAGAAAAATACAGTACATGTAAAACAGCGTTAAAACGCACATGGACGCAGAATTATTAATTTTAAAATTTAGAATTATAATTTAAAATGAAAAACATATATGTGAACTTCAATTACAAATTTATTTACAGGCTATAACTTGAAGGTGATGACCTTATTTGAAGTTATAAAACGGTCAGTTCTGGTCCTTAATTCTGATTGGCTGAGCGGAGTTCTATGCCGTTATAAAATACCCCGATTTATAACGGTTGACCGCACCACATTTCATTTTATTTACTTTATTTTATGAAACCTTGCTACACATATGGAATAACCATTTTATAACCGCTTCGTGTCGTGCCACAACGCCCATAGCTGTTATTAAATGCTCTGTAACCCACTGCTTCTTGGGGCTTCTATGCTTTATTATTACGAGGAAAAACAGCCTTTCAGGTATGGAAAAAGGTACCAATATTATACTAAGGCCAAATTTATTAACATGAGTTGCAGTCAAATATAAATTAGCATTAGTTGATTTTCAACAAACAAACGCTCATTATGGGAATTAAATAAATAATGACGTCTTTTTAATAAATCTTTGGAATTTTTGTACCAATTATTTTAAATAATGTTAATGAATTCTGTGGCTCCCCAGTTTACCAGTTTTTTAAAAACTGATTTAAAAACATTTTGATATGGTGATGTGAGCAAAACACTGGTCTGGGGTAAGGCAAGATCATTAATATACATAAAATAAGTATAGATAGTAAAAATAACAGTAATATAAAAATAAGGAAAATAAAAAACAGATGTAATATGTAAATAATAAAATCATGATTCAGTGATTAGAGAAGCCTAACTATTGAGTTAGTTGATGGTGGAGGGTGGGGTTAAACTCAATTACAGGGCTAAAAAAAGATATACAAGATAAAAAACTGTGGAAAAAAACATCACCCAGCATCCAAACATATGGCAAACAGGATGAGCTACCACCTTGATGTCCACATAGCTTTTCGCTTGTGTTTGTAATTCTCTCTTAGCACGCTGTTATTCTGTCTCTTCATCACAGTCACAATCTTTTTAAAATATTGTTCTTCATTCATTCTTACCTAAAAGACAGCTACAAAAAATTGTATGACAATGTATAACATTGTTTGTTTGAAACTACGACTCTGTTCTTTGTACATTGGGGGTGGGTGGTCTGTACGGATCACGGATAAACCACAGTTGGATCATTTACATGACTAATAATTGTTACAAAACATTTCAAAAGTGCAGCAGAATGGATACGGAGGCAGTTGTATCGAAGCGTGGATCGTCAGGAGTTCATGACGATATAACGCTGTATCGATAGTTGGACACAGCCCTAGTTTCTACAGTATCTCATAAAGGACAAGCTGCTCAACAGAGCGTTTTTTGTAAATATGTTATCTCCTCCTGCAAAAAGGGAAAAATTTACAACATCCTAGTGCTGTGTCAGCTACCGTAGTGCTTCGAAAGGGAATGGCGAGCGGTGGAGTGAGCTGTTGGTTGGAATTTGAAACCCCTCCACTAGATGCCATTAAATGTCATACACTCGACCTTTAAGAGAACCATTTGAGGCAATTAGGTGAATATTTAATGAAACCTAACTGAGAACTCAGTACTTTTGAACAGTAAAGTTTCACGGCCACTATATTTTCTTATTCTACACTAATTCTATGAAAACCATTCATAAAAAGGAGTGCTGTAAATCTACCAAATATACTTAAACTGACACAGCATTAAACTGCAGGTTAAAGTCAACAATAACAGGTCAGTGTGGCAAACAGTTTGAATTTTCTCAGCAGTGTTGTTTGGTTACAGGTGAGCTATATTTCCCTGAGGACTGCATTACCTGCTTCACTACCCGTGCTGCGATGTAAACAGTGTCCGGTTGCTGCGCGTCTGCGGCAGCTCTTGCAGCGTGTGGAGATGTTATGGATGCTGCTGTACATATACGCTTTAATCTATAGAAATATTAAATGCACAGAGGTAGACTTGAGGTAGAACTCAGACTGCCCCTGTTACGAAACAAGCTTTTAGCCTTTTCCATGGCACTCTGTCTGTCAGCTTTGATACCATTCACACCTCCCAAACAAGCTGAGCAGAGAAGACTCGAGGGGTGGAGGTCGTGGCTGAGAAGGAGAACAGGAGGAGGAGGCGTGGGTTGGGGGGGATTGTCCTCAGCTTCGTCTTAAAGAGCAGGAGGCGAGAGGGGAATAGTCAGTTGCGTTCAGTCAGGCAGGAGGGTGAAACACTTCGTTCTCATCAGCTCGGATCGCTGTATCCCTGTAGGTAATTACACCGTTCCGAAGGCTCATCCTGTGCGCCGAAAACAGGAAAGAAATGGAGGATTGGATCAGCTCGCTGAAATCTGTTCAGTCCAGAGAGCATTACGAGGTAAGAGCACAGTTTCGATTGTCGCCCGTTGAGTTGCAAGCCTTATGCTGTTTTAAGGGATAGTTCACCCAAAAATAAAAATTCAGGGTTATCAGGGTGAGTAAATGATGACAGAATTTTCAGAACTATCACTTTAAATCAAGGTGCTTTAGTTGTTCTGCATGTTCGTTCCACTTTTTCTTCTGACTTACTTCTTAGTATAAAATGTAAATCTGCATGACACATTGAGTGATTTTAACTGTCAGGTCTTTAGTTTTTTAGCTTCTAAAATTATATTTCATGAATATATGACCTGTTGTTCTTGAGTTTCAAGTGATTTATTTGAACTAAAATGAAAATATATTCCATTAAAACGGGAATTTTACTGTTTACCTTTGTGCAGTGTAATTATGTGTTAATAACATGTAATTATATGTTATTTATACGCAAATGTGCTTGCATGGGGCAGCTTTTGACACCTGAAACAGTGTATATTTTTACCGTTGTAAGTGAAACTGCAGTGCTGCTACACTGTGTCTTAAATGTATGCTTACTTTGATATCAGTGGAAGATAGTTATATAAGAATCTCAGCCCCCGCGTTCTGCAATACCACACCCAGAACTCCAGCGCTTTAGCAGCACCCCTAAACGAAGGGCTTAAATCATCCTATTCATTCTGTTTGACATTCAAACTACATTTAACCCATATTTAGCCTTTTAAAATACATCTTGTTTCATCAAGGTCCTGCAGGTTGATGCCCATCACAGTGGGTGGCATGATCACTGGCAGTGCCGCTGATCTAGACAGAAGCTGATTTCTGGAAACAGTATGCAAGGCAAGCGTGGTGTGGTCTTGTGTGCAGGGGGGTTGTATATTCCAAATAAAATATGGGGGCCAGTCCATGGGTTGCATGTGGCGGCTGTAAAAATGTTGGGGCTGGGAATCGAGATGCATATACACTTCTTATACGGACAAAATAAAAGAGTGAAATCAAGTGATCTCTATGCTGTTCTGTTTCATTTACGGTTCTAAAGTCGGTCTTCTACCACCGTTTTGCTGTTATTATAATTTTATTTATTATTGGTTTAATTGCTGTAACAAGGTGCTTGCTCAAAGAATTTGTCCTTAAAGGGGTCATGAAACTTTCACTTTAAACCATTCCTAATTCTTGGTTTTTTGAAGTATGCCCAGATTTTAGAGATCAATCATTGAAGACAAAAATAAGAATCGGACCAAAATTGCCTTATTTCTTTCGATTCCCTACCCTAACAATGTCCGTATGTGTTCACTGAAAGCCATTACCTAGCACCTCTGTTGAAGTGGCTCTTTTTAGGGGCTCCGAAAAAGTCTTATCCTGGCGCTGCCAATCTGTCTTAACTTCTCCTTTGCTAGACGGCACAGTTTAATGTGGAACATTTCTCAGGGATGCACAACTGGTATGCCTGCTCCCACGCTCGTCCTACCTTCTGTAACGTGTGTCGGGACAGCCTTTCAGGGGTCACATCTCATGGACTCTCCTGTGAAGGTAGGTGCCCTTCTTTCATCTTTTGTCTTTTTCTCTCTGTGTTGTGTGTTATAGCAGATGATCCCTTCCCTCTTTTAATTATGAAAGTGCTGCTCTCGGCCCCCAAAGGTGTGATATTATTTCATCAGAGATGATCATGGGTGGCCAGGGTCTGCATTAGAGATGGTCAGAGCTACGTCAGAACTATGCAAAATACACAGTTATTTGAGAAATCTATATGGTTAAACATTGCAATTTTTTGGGGGGGGTGAATAATTAATCAATATACTGAAGCAAAGTGTCTGCTTTTTAATAGTTGTCATTTTATATAAGAAAGGAATCCATATATACAGATATTGAGTAAAAGATCTGATTGGTACCTTATTTCAAGTTGTTGGCATTGGTTCCGTATTTTTTACAGGGTCCAAATTGTACTTTCAGCTGCATCTTCAATAGCAGATAAATTAAGGCAATTTAACAACCATATTTGTTTTTCCCGAATCCTTGGGATGAACAGATCACTGTGTTACAGGATCACAGATGAGCCATACTTAGTCTTTAACTGAAACTGCACCTGCCACAAAAACATTTCATGACAGCCATTTCACAAAGTTCTTTATGTTTTTTATTTGGTTGACTTTATTCAAGAAATATTACACATACTGCATACAGTCAGTTACTGAAATGAACTTTGGGACTCTATACTCTAGATGAAATTGATGTTATATGGCAAAAGGTATAATAGAATAATAATATATGTGTAATATGCTACTGACAGTGCAATTTTAAAAGTTTATTTTAGCAACATCACAAAGAGTTTGACATCAGCCGAAAAGTCATTTTTCATTCAATATGATAATTTATTAGGATTACATGTACCGTTGAACCAGGCACAAAGAAAAATAAATTATATTATAATTATTACATTTATATGGAACTTTTTTAAATGAATAAAATAAACAATCTATATTATTTTATAATATTAATATTTATATAAAATTATAAAAAATTGCATTAAAGTGTATTCTTTGTTATTTTTTTTCTTTATTTTTTGCTGTCACACCACAGGACACATGTACGGTTTATTTGTTAACTACCCATATACGCTTTACTTTATACATTGATATACAGTATATGTTAACCTAAAATCTCTTAATAAAAAATAAAAAAAATAAAATGTTGTGTTGTTTGCTCAACCACCCACTGAAAAAAAGCTTTCCAAAGAATCTTCTGACAGGTTAAAACACTCTGACTAAAAATAGAATCTCCAGGATTATGCATTATGCATGCTAATGGTGTGACTTCATGTGAAAGAAAGTGCTAATTATTTTCAGAGATATACAGATGGTGCTCATTAAACTCTGCTGACTGTCATGGGCTCTCAGTTAGCAGGACGTAAAAATAGTAAGGCTCTCATTCCCGCCTCGGTTTTAAAGTGCAGTGCTCATTAATTGATATAAACTCCACTGTGAATAAAAAACATAATCATTCTATTTTTTTATGTTACACTAAGACATGTCAACACGCCATTAAGAATGAGAATGTTGTGGCATAATGTTGCAATAGTAGAAAGCGGATTTGTGTGGTCGCAGTGGTCTAGAGAACAATAATTATGGGGCACTTTCCAAGTGCTGTTGTTACAGCTCCTGCATTTCCAGCAACACAACTCACTCCCAGGATTAATTACTGTATGTGTTACTGTGGAAAGATGATCTCATTTCTTTCAACAAACCACTTATTATCTTCTTCAGGACTGAAAGCCAATTGTGTTCACGAGGAAATTGTTTGTTCTTCAGAGCGAGTTCTTTTGTACCGCATTTTGGCTGTCAACAGTCAATGCCATCAAAGTGGAGTATTCATTGCGGGACAAAATTAGAATATGAACTGGAAAGTTTAAAGTAAAAAAGCGTAAAGGTCAATTTGTAGATGCTTTTTTCTTTTTTTGCCAGAACATTTGTTTGCTATACAAATATTGCTATAATAACCTTAACCCTAAATTGACATACTGTACAATAGTGGCCAACATTTATAGTTCATGTCTTCGCCCTTTATTCAAACACATTATTAAAGATGTATTCATTTTTTTTTTGCATGTTCAATGTGGTGCGTGGACGGTTAACTGAAGCTTAGCTTTGAGAAAGCTTTTAAATAATGTTGAGTGTTTTTTTAATCAAACTTGAGAAGTCATTTAAAGTCTTCTGAACATCATTTTTATCACCTACCACATATAGTGTTTCTTCTCAAGTCTAGTTGTGCTCATATGATGATTTTTTACATCTCTACAGAACTTTCTCGTTCTTGGTTTTAAATAAATGGACAGAGAATAGGCTGATAAAGGCTGTTAACTGTGAATCAGGTTTACAAAGTCCATAGGACAAGAAGTTGAGAGACTTAAAGTTTAAAAAAATCATCTCTGCCTATATTTCACTTCGATTTCCTGCACCAGCCAATCAATAAGGATTGATGTAAGACTCGATATTTCTCACTCTCTAATTTGACAGAGACATCCTGTCCATTAGCAGTGCATCATAAACAGTCTTGCGTTCTCTCGGCATTACTGAATTGTCTGTAAATTGTTTGCTAACAGCCCTGAAAATGACATTAGAGTGATTGATTGGAGATTTGTTTCCAGAGTCATGTAAAATGGTCTGAGAGCAGAGCAGCTCTCATTACAAGGTGAGTGCAGAGCCAAAGAAACCATAAGCAACCTTGAATTAGTGCTTTGAATCTCTCAGGAGAACGAGGACACTTATATGGCATCTGACTTTCGTCTTAAAGCTGCAAATCATAAACATTTTTGTTAGAAATAAAATAAAATCTCTTATTGAGCAAGTACATAAAATCACTGTTTGAAATGTTATCCTTATCTTACCCCGTTCAGTTTATGGTTCATAATTTGAGCTTTAATTAACCATTTTGACTTGAAACTCATAAAAGTACAGCAAGTAACCAGCAATTAGATGCCGATATTGAGGCAAAAATAGCAGATTGTAGTTTTAGTTGGTGTCTCTCCACATATGTTATCAAATAAAGGACCTAAAAATTCCCAGCATCCAACATCCCAGGAGTTTTCAGCTTCCTTTCTTGTAGACATCAGGGAAAAATAATTGCTCAGGGGTTGCTCTTTCATGTCTAGGATATTTAATTAAGTTCTCAGTTGTGCATTATTTAACTATCAACTCAGACTCAAATATTACTTCTAAAATAAAAATAGAAAAGTTTTGAAAATTATACGTTAGGAGTATAGGGTTGTAAAATTGTTATGGACAGTATAGGTCAAATAAAATATTTCATACTGAAATCTTAAGAGCTCAGTTCGAGTCTATTTTTCAGGAGAAATATCTAATACACAGGAGACTTAAGTTTTCATTTTTTCTCGGTTTAATATTTGTATTGATTTAATTGATTTGTTTGAGATATAATGATTAAAATATAAAAAAATCTCATCTGTGATTTTTCTTTTTTATGGGCAGTGTGGGGTGACCTTATAAAGTGACCTCATTCACTATTTGGGGGTAATTTATAAACAAACATTTTCTAAACATTTTGAAAACATCCAAATGTAAACAAATCCTCGGACAAATAGTTGGAAATTAGTGTTTTGATGGCTCTGAATGAGGAAACACTCAATCTGGTGAATCTGTGGCGTCCCGGCCGTCTGGGGACTTGATTGAATGTGTTTCAGTACTAGCATGATTGGCCATGTCACCA
Organism: Triplophysa bombifrons; assembly: GCA_029783895.1. NCBI lineage: Eukaryota > Metazoa > Chordata > Actinopteri > Cypriniformes > Nemacheilidae > Triplophysa > Triplophysa bombifrons. The sequence continues at coordinate 19,352,511 of CM056456.1, forward strand.
CAAATCTGTTTAATCCTGCAGAACATAAGACGCCCGGCAGCCTCCGCTAGACTGGAGGAATATTGTGTTGAGACAGGGAGATGGGCTTATTTAACCAGATTTGAGGCTTCTGAGGTTCTGAAGCTTGGAATAAGTCGCCAGTCAGCCCTATTCGCCCGCACCCGACAGCCCATCCCAGAACCTACAAGAGGTTCTGTGGTTCTGTTCGTTTTGCAGAGACATCTGCATTGATTGCGGGGTCTGTGCTGGGAAATGGCTGCAGTTGTAGGAATGGAGGTGGCCATGATAATGTGCTGAGACGTACATTATAGAGGAGGAAGCTAGCCAGCCAATCAATCAGGCACTTAATTCTCCTTCTGGAAACGACCAGATGAACATTGCTAATCTCATTAAACTTGCAATGCAATTTAATAGAGGAAATCGGCAAAGAACTGTCAGCCATTATCTTATCGGTCTTTACCCACACTGCTGGTGTGGACAGTAGAGCATCTGTGTGGATCCAGAACAGGTTTTACTGAAATTAGTTTCAGGTGCTTGGATCTTTCTTTAGTCACAAACAAGTTAGAGTGATGACATTATTCAGCACATGATCAGTAGAGTTCTGATTTGATTTCCAGATGACATGATTTGGGTTGTTAAAGATTTTTCCTACATTGTTTTAAGTCCCCGTAGTCTGTAATTGTATCACTTAGAGCTAATCTTAAGTGTCAAAATAGCATCCCTGCTGTCCTTTTGAAACCTTGTACCTTCATATTTTGTGATTTTAATAATAAAAAATAAACTTTTTAGTCATCCTTTATCTTTGTCACTCGGATTTGGAAATATCGAACCCATAAAAAGTAAACTTTAACAACACAGCATTTAATCTTTAAAAAAGTAACCTCTGTCTTCCAAGTTCCTGTTGCCCAAGTTCCTGTTGCCCTGTGTCCTGTAAGTGTAGTTTAGTGTTTGTATTAAGTATTTTGTTTTCTAGATTAGTTAGTCCGTGTCCTTGTTTTAGTTATTAGTTTATCTTTTCTTGTCTTCCCCCTCGTGGGTTTTGTTTTGTCATTTTATAGCGTTTTGCTTGTAGTGTCCATTGTAAATAAATCTTGTTAACCCCTTCATCCCCGAGTTCTGCCAGTAATTGGGTTCTCTCCTGTCCAACCCATGACAGCGAGCAAGCAATGAACAAACATGTCGTTAAAGATAGCTAAATATTGTGCCATGCCTGGTTGTGTAAGTATACAGTCGATTCATAACCTTCCTTGGAATTCGACATTAGTAATGCGTGGTTAAAGTTAAATTTTAAAGACGTTCCAGCTCATGTGGGAAAAACATGGAGCGTTTGTTCGTTTCATTTCTCAGAGGATTCCTTCCTGTATAAGGCAGAGGTCGACACTGGATTTGTGGAATGTCTCAAATTAAAAAGCAGTGTCATCAATATTAGATCCGGTAGGAATTGCGCAGCAATCTTTTGTGAGTAAAACATTTTTGTACTATGCGTCACTATTGCTTTGTTAGAGATTGCTTGATCTTTACTCTTACCTGAGGACCTCTAGTCATTTGTATTAATTGCAGAGGTTGTCTGTGATCTTAAGCTCGTGCAAATCGGCATCTCTGTGATTTGGTTAGCTTATATATAATTTTTCCCGTTTGCGAATAATGGAGGCTGTTTTGAAGTGTTGGGTGATATCCATTAGTTACCGGGAGTCTCCAGTTTGTTGATTTATCATGGAAACTCTCGTAAGATTTGAGATCTTTTGTCCGGTTCACGATCACGGGTCTCAAATGCTGACAGGTATGGTCATATATCATTAAACACCATCCAACTATAGGCAAATTCAGAACTGCCAACCTGTACGCATTTTGCGTAGCAGGTACGCATTTTGACCTCAAAGTACGCTGGCACGATTTGTCACTCTATACTACACAAAAACCTGATGACGTCTCTGCTGCGTGCAGTACTCAAAACAAGCAACAGAAAAAAGAAGAATATGTCCAATCATAGCACTGAGTTCTTCGCCCAAATAGAAAGAGGCGATGATTGACACGTCCTATGGCCTATCAATCAATAACAAGAGTCAGCATATCGGCAGAACCACAAAAATCCTGCGTGATCCCCTTCCATCCACACGTTCTGACGCATTGTTTTAAACGAAGAGTCAAGACGTCTTCTGAGATCTACGGTAAATGGATTGGGTGGTGTAACGCTCTGACCAGGATAGCTCTCACAAAGTCAATAGAAGAAAGAGGTTAGAGGCGTAAAGGCTGTATCACGCACATTTAATGGCAGGTAACACAAGCAACGCAATCCTCTCACACATGAGATATTACTCTTTCCCAGCGTCACAAAATAAAACTAACAAAACAAAAGTATAGAAAGAGGGTAGAGCAGGTTTAGCATCTACGGTGGATCTCACTCACGCTCAACTCAACAACGTCATCACGCATAGCACGCATCAGAAATGACGTGATCAGTCTCTTAAAGGGGCACACCGCACAATAATGTGATGCATGTAAATACAGTTTCGTTCATTACAGTGGATGTGGAAAGTTGAAATATTGAATTAGCTTAATCCTATGCAGTCGATGATCTCGCGGGCTCATTTGATAACATGCGCTTGCTCGCAAAATGCGCTAGCATTATTTCTGATTTGTAAATGAGCTCTCACGAAAAGTTACCATGATTTTACCAAGTACCATAGGTGCCAATTGCGCTGGTGCATTCTCATACTCAATAACGTGCACTTATATATGCGATAGAGCATCAAGTTTTGGTCACATAAAAACGGCTTGCCGGCGTCGTTCTCTTTCAGTAAATGGAATCCGCCTTACAGCGGAGCGGATTGAATGCGCTCTGCAAATCGATTTCTCGATAATTGTCAATAAAAACAAACGTCATATGCAAACTTTGAGATTACTTATTTATTCACGTTTAGGCCAATTCGTGTCATGATTCCACTATCATGTCATGGTTATTCTTGTCTTGCAGTGGAGTCGTGACATAAGTCCTTGGGTTTTTTGTGGGAAGGACATGTCTTTGCTTACATATTGGCTGACATGCGCCTTCTCATGTCTTGTCTGTGTTTTCCCTCCATCTCGTTTCCTTGTTAACTTCCCATTATTGTTTCATTACCCACACCTGTCCCTGCTAATTATCCCATGTTCGTTTCCCTTTAAAACACCCTCTTGTCTATCGTCTTGTGCTCTTGGACTGTTTGATGTACCCATATGTGTACGTTGTATCTTATAGTAGCTCATGTTTATGTCTAGCTGTGTACTTAAACCTTGTTCCTGTTTCCTGTCTTCCTTTGTCAAGTAAGTCTAGTTTAGTTAGTGTGTTTATGTTCTAGTGTTGGTTTGGTAGTTTAGTCAGTCAGTGTTCTTGCTTTTGTTAATAATTATTCCAGCCCCGTTTTCCCCATTGTGGGTTTTGTTTTGCCTTTTTTAGTCCTGTTTTGTATAAATAAAGTCCCTGTTATCCCCTTAACCTCTGAGTCTGCCTGCACTTGGGTTCTCCGTTTGAAAACCATAACAGAATCCAAGAGACATTATTGAACCCAGTAGGCAAGATGTACGGGTCCAAGCGAGCCTGCCAGACTCGCTATCTATGTAGTGTCCGTCAGGAGGATGAAGACCTCGACAGCTACACAGACAGGTTCCTAGAGGCTGCGTCGGAGGTTGTATTGGGGAGGAGGAGGTGTCTGAGATTTTCAACCGCGGTCTCAGGGTCCCTCTATCTCCAGCGGAGATGAGGAGGCTAAACCCATTGGGCTTTGATGGGGTTTTTAGGTTTGTCTTGAACCGGCCAGAGTCCAGGAGTCCTGTCCAGCCTCTCCGCCCATCTCCGTTGGGTGTCATTCAGGAGGGTGAAGCCCTGCAGATCAGGACCTTGGGCCTCTCTCCACCGTCCGCTTCCTTTCCACCATCCACTAGCCTCCGTGGACGGCGCCAACGGAGGGAATCGTGGGACTCCCCGTCCGACTCCTCCAGCACGGAGCAAACCGTGCCTTCCACCGCTTCTCAGTCGTCGGCCGCATGTCCTGTGGGCCGCTCAAGGAAGAAGAAGCCGAGGAGGAGAAGACAGCCCAATCCGGTGCTCCAGAGTCCGGAGGTCTCGAATCGGGTGGTTCCAGTTCCGGCGGTCCCGAGTCCTGCCAAGGTCCCGAGTCCTGTGTTCCCGAGTCCTGTGTTCCCGAGTCCTGTGTTCCCGAGTCCTGTGTTCCCGAGTCCTGTGGTCCCAAGTCCGGTGGTGTCAAACCCCAAGAATTTTTTTGGGGGGCGCCGTGGGGATGTGACGGTCCGAGCGGCCAGCCCGGCCGCGGATTCTCCCCTTCTACCGGCACCAAGCCCGGTCCAGCAACCGGCACAGTACGCTGCCCAGCCGCCAGAGAGCGCTGCCCGGTCCAGCAACCGGCACCCAGCCCGGTCCAGCAACCGGCACCCAGCCCGGTCCAGCAACCGGCACCCAGCCCGGTCCAGCAACCGGCACCCAGCCCGGTCCAGCAACCGGCACCCAGCCCGGTCCAGCAACCGGCACCCAGCCCGGTCCAGCAACCGGCACCCAGCCCGGTCCAGCAACCGGCACCCAGCCCGGTCCAGCAACCGGCACCCAGCCCGGTCCAGCAACCGGCACCCAGCCCGGTCCAGCAACCGGCACCCAGCCCGGTCCAGCAACCGGCACCCAGCCCGGTCCAGCAACCGGCACCCAGCCCGGTCCAGCAACCGGCAACCCCTTGTCAGTTCCGGCAGTCCAGGCCGGGTCTTGCCCGACTTTCCAACCGGGGTCCAGTCCGGCTTTCCAGCCGGGGACAAATCGGACTCCCTCCAGAACCCCTGCCAAGCCATCCGGGGCTCCGCGCCCGCGAGCGCCACCCCGGACTAAGACTGTCCCGCCCTGTCCCAACCCTTTTGTTCCGCCCCCTTTGAACTCTTGTTTAGCCCCACCCCCCCTCCCATGTTTGTTGTTTCTTCTGTCTCACCCCAATCCATGTGTTATTTTGTATTGTTTACCTTTAATCTTGTTTACCATGTTTTGTCTGGTCTTGTCTGTATCCCAGTCTGTCTTGTCCTGTTAGTTGCCCCTTGATGAACACCTGGAGGTGTTCATTTTGGGGGGGGGCTTATGTCATGATTCCACTATCATGTCATGGTTATTCTTGTCTTGCAGTGGAGTCGTGACATAAGTCCTTGGGTTTTTTGTGGGAAGGACATGTCTTTGCTTACATATTGGCTGACATGCGCCTTCTCATGTCTTGTCTGTGTTTTCCCTCCATCTCGTTTCCTTGTTAACTTCCCATTATTGTTTCATTACCCACACCTGTCCCTGCTAATTATCCCATGTTCGTTTCCCTTTAAAACACCCTCTTGTCTATCGTCTTGTGCTCTTGGACTGTTTGATGTACCCATATGTGTACGTTGTATCTTATAGTAGCTCATGTTTATGTCTAGCTGTGTACTTAAACCTTGTTCCTGTCTTTGTCAAGTAAGTCTAGTTTAGTTAGTGTGTTTATGTTCTAGTGTTGGTTTGGTAGTTTAGTCAGTCAGTGTTCTTGCTTTTGTTAATAATTATTCCAGCCCCGTTTTCCCCATTGTGGGTTTTGTTTTGCCTTTTTTAGTCCTGTTTTGTATAAATAAAGTCCCTGTTATCCCCTTAACCTCTGAGTCTGCCTGCACTTGGGTTCTCCGTTTGAAAACCATAACAAATTCGGGCAGAAACCCTTTTCACTACATTCATTGTAGAACACAACTTGCCGTTAGCTGCTGCAGACCATGCCAGAGCACTCTTTAGGAAGATGTTTCCTGATAGTAAGATACCCAAACAGTATAGCTGTGCCAGAACCAAGACAGCATCCATAGTACAAGTCCTGGCCAGGAATGATGAAGAGCGTTACAGAAGCAATGAAGCGGTCTCCATACAGCCTTGCTACAGATTGAAGAACAGATATGGAGGACATAAAAATGTTCCCTATTGTTTTTAGGATTTTTATCCCAGTCTTGGGAGGGTAGTTGTAATGTTGCTCAAGATTTGTAAATAAAGAGAGTCTACTGGGAAAGCAATATTTGAATTACTTGATGGTGAAATGAAAAAGAGAGAAATACCATGGTCAAATTGTGTCAGCTTTGCAGCTGACAATGCTGCAGTCATGCAAGGTTTGGGGAAAGGTGTAGCAGCATTTTTGAATGGACAGCATCCACACATCTACCTAGTTGGTTGTGCCTGCCACCTTATACATCTATCTGCAACAGTATAAAACAATAAACAAGACCAGTTCATGAGACCTTTAAAAAACGGCAGTTTTTGTGGGAAAAATACAGCACTGGTTTTGAATGATGAATTTTCACATTGTGTGTCTTAAAGCTTATTAAAACACCATCTTTGCACCACATCCTTGCTAGCAACATTAAAAACCTTAAGCAACTTTTGATGCTTTAATACTGAATTGAAGTTGTATTTTATCACTAGGTTCTTAGTTAAAGTAATAGTTCATCCAAAATAACAATAATCTATTTTCATTTATTCACCCTCATTTATTCATTCTCAAAACATATGACTGTGGAACACAAAAGAAGATATTTAAGAAAAGTATTTTATTGTTCATACGAAGTTAATGGGGGTCAGTGTTCTTTGGCTTAGCAGAAAAAAAGAAAGAGGTATGGAATGACAAGATGAGCAATTTTTTTTTTTGGTTAAACTATCCTTTTAAATGTCAATGTGAATGACAAATGATAAACACATGGCTTTTAGATTAAAGGCAGTTGTTACTGTATGCAAATTGTAATGTTTCATTTGTTTCATATTTCTTCTAATGAAAAAAATACATATTTCTCCTCAAAAACTCAAAGTAACTGTTCCTGGCCAGACTTTTGACTGGTTTGCCCTTTTTATCTTTGCAGTGTGTAAATTCAAGGCCCACAAAAGGTGCGCAGTCCGGGCCACCAACAACTGCAAATGGACCACATTAGCATCTATTGGGAAAGACATCATTGAAGATGAGGACGGGGTGAGTGTCTTACAGACCAGGGTTCGATGAGCTTTATTAATATGCAGGCGGCTGTAAAGTGCTAAACCTTTTTTTATTATATTCCGTACCCGTAGATTGCAATGCCACACCAGTGGTTGGAAGGCAACCTGCCTGTCAGTGCCAAATGTGCCGTTTGCGACAAAACGTGTGGCAGCGTGCTGCGCTTGCAAGACTGGCGCTGTCTGTGGTGTAAGGCAATGGTAGGGACTACATATCCCAGAATCCTTAATGACTGTTTCATCCGGAGAGCTTGTGAATTCTAAGAGTCATTTGTGCTTGGACAGGTGCACACAGCGTGCATGGATATCTACCCTCGCAAATGTCCCCTGGGCCAATGCAAAGTGTCAATCATCCCCCCCACCGCCCTCAACAGCATTGACTCTGATGGTAAGACTGCTTGATTATTTTTGTATAGCAGTGCTGTTGTGATTTGTGATGTGGTTTTACTGGTTTTGGAAGAAGATTTTGAGGTTTGCACCAATGTTTTTCAATACCATTTCTGCTGTGCTTTTAAGACATCAAGGCTCACCTTATAAAGTACATACTGAGCAGTAATAATGCTGTTAATTGGGTTTGACATTTCCGAAAGTTTTTTTACATTTGGCAGGCACGCTTTTTTAGTCCAAAAGTAACTTCCAGTACATATTCGAAAAGAATAGAGTCCCTGTAGATTGTTTCTGATACACTGTAAAAAGTGATTCTTTGTGTCAACAACCATATTGTATTATGTTAAGTAGCTTCTACTTCCAAACAAATTTACACATTTTAGCTTAACTTAAAATCCTTTTTCGTGCAACCAAAAAATATAAATGACAGGAAAAGTTTTGAGTTGTGCAAACAACAGTTAAGTACAACCCAACATAAATTTTCAGTGCAATGAACATAATATTGTCAGTACAAATGCTGTGAGGAATACCCATAAGCCCTTACGTCTGAAAAGTTTGATTATTCATGCTTTTTTAAATAAATAGCACCTCTGGCCCATTTATATAGATGTTAATAAGATGTATAATGAAATTTAAGATGTATTTAGTAATATAAATGTATAGTGAATAATTGATTTATGTGAAGTTACCATTTAGGTGATTCGTGTTTCCTTTGGTAAGCATAGACCCTTTTCAACTCATCAAATTACTTCACAATAAGGAGACACACATCAGAAAAGCAGTATGTTGTGTGCTTCTGTGGAGAATCATTCAATGACTGACATCAAATCAGTCATCAATTATTTTAATTATATATTGTGTCTTGAACGACAGATGGGGTTCACCCTTGAGAACCAATCAACTCTGACTACTATAGAAAAGGCCAATGAAATTTGGCGATTGAAATTTGCATGCCAGTCTCCGCCCCCGGATGTCCGGTATAAAAGGAAGCTGGCGTGCATCATTCATTTACATCTTGTTCTGAAGAGCCTGAGAGCCTCTCACGACTGCAGCAGAGTACGATACGTGTTTGTGGCAGGTTACATATGTAACCAAGACGTTTCCTTTCTGTCGGTCTCTCAATGTTGTGTCGAGAACGACAGATGGGGTTACCTATGGAAAACACCACAACGCTGTATCGCATCACAATCTCTAGCGATGCGACGGTAACAGGCCTGGGCGTGTCAGCTTGAAGCTTTCGCAAAACTGTAACCTTCCAGTGTGGTGGTCGGGGGGTTCCAGAGCTTTCTAGGAGAAAAATGGGTACAGCCCTGATTGGTAACCTTTCACGGACGGGGCCTTAGCTCTCTACTGGCTCGGGTTTACACCGGGTAAGCGCAACTTCCTTAATCAGGGATGCGCTGCAGAGGCCACCTCCTACCCGTGGGGAGGAATATGGTGGATATAGGTATGGTCTCGTCCTTGGAGGAGAACGCATGGAACGTACGGACTGAGTAGTTAACCGCGAGGTGGAGGTCCACCTGGGGAAGCTCATGGGTTACCAAGATTGGGAACCATTCTCATGAGGATACATCAGACGGAACAGCCCACGGAGGGGGTGTTACAGCGTCCGGTAGCACTAGGTCCGGTTAGAGCTATCTGTGATAGGTCATATGGTGTCCCGGCCTAAGGGGGAAGGCTGCTCTGCCCAGCCAACCTCCAGGGGATGCTTGCTTAGTGATGGTTGGAATGCCTGTTCTTAACCAGTGTTTGGGTAAGAAGGAAGGTTGGTGAGGTACCAGTTCCTTAGCCATGTGTTTGGGTAAGAAAAAAGGTAGATAGCACACCGACCCAACCTCTTGGAGGGTGGGAAGGTGCTTTCGCCGGCATACGCCCCCCCCCGGGTGCCAGTCCTACATGTCGCCACGCAGGACGTGGGCTGACACCGGGTTTCCTCGAAGGTTCCTTGCGAAGGTGTTTGGGCGTAGCCCAACCCGCAGTTCTACAGATGTCTGCTAGAGAGGCGCTTCTGGCCAGTGCCTAGGAGGTGGCTATACCCCTTGTGGAGTAAGCCCTCACTGCCAGTGGGCATGGGAGATTTTGAGATCGGAATGCCGTCGTAACGGCATCCACGACCCAGTGCGCCAGCCTCTGCTTGGAGACAGCCTTCCCCTTCTGCTCTCCTCCAACACAGACAAGGAGCTGGTCAGAGCTACTAAAGCTCTGCGTGCGGTCCAAGACACAACACGGATGGGGTTGGGTCTTCCTCCCCGATGGGGAGCGCCTGCAAGTCCACCACTTGGTCCCGGAAGGTAGAAGTGGGAACTTTGGGCACGTATCCGGGCCTGGGTTTCACGATAACGTAAGAGTTTGCGGCAAGAGTTTTTGCCGAATTTAAGGCAATCCGGGGACACAGAAAATGCTTGGAGGTCCCCTACCCTCTTGAAGGAAGCGAGCGCCAACAGGAGGGCCATCTTACTCGTCAGGTGAGGAAGATCGGAACCTCTGAGGGGCTCTTGGACCCAGGTTAGGGTCCCAAGAGGGTATGGAGCGGAGGTGAGGCGGATTCCGCCCTCTCGCGGCCCTTAGGAACCTGGTGACCAGGTCGTGTTGATCTTGAAACTTTCCATCAACTGAGACGTGATGAGTGACGATAGCGATTACATACACATTCAGTGTGGAGGGGAGATGTTAGTCTCCAGTCTCGTAAGAAGGACAACTCAATCCTGATCGAGCACCTCAGTGGGTCTTTCCCGTTGAGAGAGACACCAGGATGAGAAGAGGCGCCGTCTAGAGGCATGTAACCGCCTAGTAGATGGGGCCCTAACCTGGGTGATGGTCTCTGCCGTAAAGGGGGAGTAGCCAACTCAGGATCATCTCGTCCCATCTAGAGACCATACATGGGTGTTCCAGAGGTCTGATCTGGGATGCCAGAACGTTTCCTTCCCCTGAGAGAGTAGGTCCTCTCTCAGGGGAATGGTTCAGGGGGAGTCGCTGTCCAGAGCATCAACTCTGAAGCAAATTGCGGTTAGACCAGTGCGGTGTAACCCATAGCACTTGGTCTATGCAAGGAGGCTCCTGGGGGGGAAGGTGTGTGGACGCAAGGGCATCCGTGCCGAGGGGGGCCTCGGACAGGGAGTACCAAAGCGGGCAATGGGTGGTGTCGTGAGAGGCAATCAGGTTTACCTGTGCCTGTCCAAACAGCACCCAAATGAGCTGGACTGTACGGGGGTGGAGTCGCCACTCTCCACAAGGCATATACTGACGAGAGAGCGCGTCGGCTGTCTGGTTCAGATCGCCTGGGATGTGTGTGGCCCGCAGGGAGCGGATCACCTGCTGACTCCACAGGAGGAGGCGTCGGGCAAGTCGTGTTAGCTGCCGTGAGCGTACACCACCCTGGCGATTGATTTACGCTACGGGTGTCGTGCTGTCCAGGCAGACCAGCACGTGCTGGGCCTGCACTAGAGGCCGTAGCCTCAGCGCAAGCAGCACAGCCCACAACTCTAGGCAATTGATATGCCAGCGCAGACGGGGGCCCGCTGCACACTGCACCCCACCCCTGCAGTGGGGCGTCCGTCGTCACCACGACGTGCCTCGTAACCTGCCCGAGGGGAACCCCCGCTCGGAGAAAGGTCATGGAAGACCAAGGGGTTAGAGTGCGTCGGCAGAAGGGTGTCATCACCATGTGCCTGCTGCCGGTGTGCTACGCTGTCCTCAGAACACGACTCTGTAGCCAGTGTTGAAGTGGTCTCATGTGCATCAATCCGAGAGGTATTATCCCTGCGAAGGACGCCATGTGTCCCTGGAGCCTCTGAAATTGTTTAAGGGGGACCGCCGACTGCCTGAAATGTTCCAGGGAGTTCAACACTGACTGGGTGTGTGCTGCGGACAGCTGTGCCGTCATGGTGACAGAGTTTAATTCCATACCGAGAAAGAGGACGCTCTGCACTGGGGAGAGTTTGCTCTTTTCTCGGTTGACCTGAAATCCCAATCGATCTAGATGCCGGAGCACCAGGTCCCTCTGTGTACACAACAGATCAAGCGAGTGTGCCAAGATAAGCCAGTCGTCGAGATAGTTTAGTCACCGCACACCTTTTTCCCCAAGGGGAGAAAGGGCAGCTTCCACGATCTTCGTGAAGACCCGTGGAGACAGGGACAGACCGAAAGGGAGGACTCTGTACTGATATGCCCGCCCCTCGAACGCGAACCGTAGGAACGGCCGGTATCAAGGGAGGATCGAGACATGAAAGTAAGCGTCCTTCAGGTCCTTCACCTGATAGATGTCAGGATGTGCCTCTGCGTGAGCATTCTGAATGGCAGCTTGTGAAGGTGCTTGTTCAGGGTACGCAGATCTAGAATGGGGTGCAACACTCCGTCTTTTTTGGGAACGATGTAGTACAGGCTGTAAAACCCGCTGAACATCTTGGTTTGAGGGATGGACTCGATTGCCTGTTTCGCCAGAAGGGTGGAGACCTCTGCCCGAAGTACGGAAGCGTCCCTGCCTCTGAGAGAGGGAGAAATGATGCCCCGAGGGTTCCTTGCGAACTGGATCGAGTAGAGCCACGGGTTAGCACGGTTGACATCACTTCTGCTTCCTCCTGAGCTCGACCGCTGAGGGCAGAGCTCGGATTCGTCAGAGTCGGATGCCAGTCTCCCTCCGATGCTGCGAGTGACATCTCATCTACGTCACACATCGTTTCCGAGTGCGTGCCTGAGGATCCGGACGGTATGCCACCGCCGGTTGGGGAACGTTCAGAAGAGCGAATCGGGGTGCGATCGGCCCGTGAGCACTTGGCTGGCGGGTTTACGTTCGCAGTGGTCCCCACATCATTAACGCTGCTAATACAGGCGGACTTCGGGGCCGTAGCCACTGTTGTCACGGCCCGGGTTGCAGACGAAATGGTTGCTGGTTCCCGTAGGAAGACAGCCACCCGTGACCGCAACTTCTGAATGACAATCTGCCCACAGTGCGGGCAAGATGTGTCAACGAACGCTGCTTCAGCGCAGTGAAGGAGTGAGGCGCGGACATTGATGATGTGTGAGCCGGAGCAGATCCCTCACTAACGAGCGGTACTGGGCGGCCATTGCTCAAATCCCCATCAGCTTCCCCGACACAGAATTCTGAGCCTATCGCTTAGAAGACTCAATTTATAAAATCCTCCAGCGAATACTTTCCATGTCAGGGAGCATGACGAGGATGAGCAGATCGTTGTCCAGACCAGTCAGGAACACACGTTTCAGCATGGGTTCGCTCCAACTCTCCCGATCACACAACCTGACAAACTCCTCCACATAACTCTCCAGAGGGTGGAGAGATGTAGCAGTAATCCATGTAGAGGTCTTGTCTTCTGTAACAGTACATCATCCCCAGCTCACAGACAACGAGGAACGATAATCACATTTGAAATATTTATTATAATAATAACATAAAGCACAATGGCAAGATACACACACAGTGGTTACATTTAAGACAAGACAATGATGGAGAGAACGGAGTGAGTCTATATTGTATCTGGCTGGGTGATGAAGGGATTGCTGACAGGTGTGGTGATTACTGGAGAAAACATTGGAAATGAAGGCCGAGGGGAAATACGGGGAAAACAGGCAGGGAAGCAGGAGAGTCTGACATTAACTAAATGTTTATTCAAAAAAATGTATATACAGTCAGATTCAACAAATTGTTTATTTAAAACAATTATTATACAGTTAAACAGTTAAATAATTACTTATTAACCACTAGCCTGACCCATCACCGAACACTTAGGGCCAGGCGGATACGTCCGATGAAGCTGTCTATAGACACTCTGTATTTATTTTCCTATATTTTATCTCTGAAGCTATATAGCGTAGTGTGGAAAGTCACTTTCCCCCAGAGCATCTTGTCCCGATGCATGTAAACATAACAGCCTCTGGTGGACCATGTGCTCGGAAAATTCAAGACGAGAGCAAACAATAACACTGCCTCATCCCTGGCTCTCGCCTTCTCGATTCCTGCCTGCATTATTAACCTGCTGCCAAAGAATCATACTTTCATTGTTTGCACAGTCAGTCCAGCTCAGAGCATATGCCACAAGGGAAATATTTCCAGGATATTGCACATTGTCTTTTATTGACAGCTGTATGGATGCTATTTACACCTTTCTTGCTCAAGATTAGTAAGGATGTGTAAAACTTGCCCACTGGCTATAAAAGTAGAAAAGCTCAAATGTCTGCCATCAGTAGCATGGGATTCGGTGGTTTGTGGAAAGATTGTGTGCGAAATTAATTTATAAATGTTTCACTTGTACAGTTATGATTCTGTTTTTGTGTAGAAGCAAGTAGTGCAGTTTATTCATTATAAAATATTTTAGTTATGGTTCTTTTGTCAGAGCAAACATCAGTAATAATCCTTCCTGTTACATGATGCTATAATGCCAGTTGATACATTCATACAAGCAAAGATTACAGATGCCAACAAGATGATGCAGTTCTGTCAATGAGGAAGAGTGCAATACATCCACTCTAGCGATGGAAGTTCCACCTTCCTGTAAAAGAGCCAATCAACAAAAGTTAAAGACTGAATCTACTCTGTGTGATGTGCTCTGTGCTGAGTATTGTGACCTTTTGTCCATTCGTTATAGGTGGAGCAACTTGGAAAAGGTGTTTTTTAGTGCCATTAGAGCCTAAAGGGATACTCCACCCAAAATGTAAATTAATGAACAACTCCCACTAAGCTGTTCTCAACCTGTATACATTTATTTGTTCTGATGGACACAAAGAAAAATAATTGGAAAACGTCAGCAATTGACATTTTTGGGACATCATTGACTACCATAGTGGAACATTTTTTAAATGTGCCCTAGAACTTTTTGCTTTCCTAAATTCTTCAAAATATATTCTTTTGTGTTCAACAGAACAAAAAAAAAACAAGTTTTCCCTACTATGGTACTCAATGATGCCCCAGAAATGTCAGTTACTAACATTTTTCCAAATATCTTTCTTTGTTCAACAGAACAAAGAAATGTATACAGGTTAGGGACAACTTGAGGGCGAGTAAATGATGACAGAATTTTCATTTTTGGGTGGTATCCCTTTAAGAAACATAGTTTGTTACAGTAGGTCTCAGGATTAATATTTGGTCAGAAGAGTTATTACAGTGCAACCTTAGCAATGCAGCAGAAGAAAACTCCCATACTTTCCCTTTGAAGAGCTTTGATACAAATTTAAGTTACTGCCTGACTGGCCAGCAAGGCAAATGTTTTTACAGACATAGCCATTGATTTTCTGATAACGGTGTCTTCACCAGGCTGTCTGTGTGTGTGCATGAAGTTGAACCTTTGTGAGGAGCTGAGGACATCCACTGTTGATCAGAAGCCCAAAGCGTCTCTACTTTTAATTGAGAAGCATTTATTGGATGTAGAGATTAGTTGCTGCCAGACACCAGTGTAATAATCAATGGTTGTAAGGTTTATCCTGATACCGATTTTTCGACCAATTAATTGGCTGGTTAAAATAGAACAAAGGAATATTGGTAGCATGAATTGACTGTATTCTTTAAGCTGCTATAGCAGAGGGGACCGGTGCTAGATTGAAAGCGAGAATGCATTCAGGAGGAGAGTCCATCACGTGTAAGAAATCCCTCGCCTCAGTGCAAGGTGGCGCAGAGAACTGCTTTTTAATTTGCTTATGTTGGCCTTTGCCACGAGAAGGAACTTTGTGACTAAATTTGCCTCAGCCTGCCTCAACAAGAGAGGGAGAACAAGGGGAGGAGGGGCTTCTTCTAAACCCAGCGGGGTCCACTGACAGATATCCACCCACGCATGTCCACTCGGAACCACAGGGAGATCACACAAACCTGCGCTTGAGGGTGACTGTCAACTGCATTTACATGCAGACTCACAGCTGTGTACATAAACCCAAAGCAATACACAAAAACAAATCCAGGTACCGAAGCGAACTATGTATGCACATGCGAAAACATTTAATGTAGCGCACGTGTTTAGATAAAAATGTTACAATTTAATTGGGGCATATGGTGGGTCTCATAAACACAGCAGGTTTCGCTTGCAGCTACTGGCCAGTTGAGCAACTGTTTACTGAACATGCCGCATGCACGTGTCCACACGACGGCAAGCGTGTGCAATGACAGCTTCTCCCTCAGCTTAGCTTTAATGAAGACATCATAGCATTTAATTATTTATATACATTAGGTAAGGCTGATGATTAGATTTTTCATACAGTAGGCTATATGCTTGTGCATAAAACATTTTCCACTCCTTTCTCTGATTCATCCTTGTCTAGGCATAAGGAAAACTGTTTCTAAGCAACACAGAGTCAACAAATAATCTCAGCGTTATTTTTTTTTTGGAGTGCAAGTGCTGGCAAAGTTGAGTTCTTCTGACTAATGATCCAGGGAACATACAAACTGTTTAGAATTGTATCAATTAATTGTTAGACATTTTTAATTTGGTTATAAATCTTTACAACAACATTTCATGTATTACAACTCATTATGAACAATTATAATGCATTTTACATTTTGGCTTTAAGTAAAGTGTTATTGTTTTTTTAATACATAAAGTCTGTCTTTCTGTATACTGTCTAAAGGTAGATGCATGCTAGAATAAACATTGTAATTAATTTCACAGTTCCTTTTCATTTTGTCTCTGCTGTCTGTAATAATACTGTAATGCTGCTTTGAAACAATAAAACAATTGTGAAAAGCAGTATAGAAATGAATATGAATTTAACTTAATTTTTATCACCGTCTTGAATGGATTTCTATTTATTTCTATGAGCTCATTGCAATGTATTCAGGGATTAGATCTGCAAAGGATGTAGGGCTTACCCAAAGGATGCAATCGGATGTACATTTGGAACTGTACACTAGTTTGAATAGTTATACCTTAAATAAAATAAGAGTATCTACCAAATGCTGAAATGTATATTAGAGCAAAGACATTTGTAATTCTTTTAATTCTACTTCTTTGACAGGTTTCTGGAAAGCCACCTGCCCCCCATCCTGCGCTAGTCCACTTCTTGTGTTCGTCAACTCTAAAAGTGGCGACAACCAAGGGGTAAAATTCCTGCGTCGCTTCAAACAGCTGCTTAATCCCGCTCAGGTCTTTGACCTAGTCAATGGTGGACCTCATTTAGGGTAAGACCAGGATGTCAAAGATGTAAAGAATGTAAACTCTGAGTAGTTTTTTCCCTGCTTTAACAAAATTAGAAATAAAAAATCCTAATGATGTGATTATTTTCCCAAGTCTTCGGTTGTTCCAGAAATTTGATAACTTCCGAATCCTGGTATGTGGTGGAGATGGAAGTGTCGGTTGGGTCCTGTCTGAAATTGATAAACTAAATCTTCACAAACAGGTGAGTGAAAATCTCATTGTTCTAACTACTGTTGGTACAATGCAACACATTTCCAACAACAGATTTTTCAGTCGACACTACACTAAAAGTGAAAACACTGCTTTTACGCAGTATATCAGAAGATATTTGATATTAATTTTGCATTTATAACAAACGATGGTTTAGACCAAAGAGATTTTACAATAGTCAGACTGTTGAAATGGAAACCAAGCAAGCAAAATGGCCTGATTTACAGAGAAAATATGTCATTCCTGGTTGGGAGACTGACTTAATGAACGGTTGTAATGAGTATGTTTTTGAGAATACACATGATATGAATCAAACTCTGTGTGGTTGGCAGTGCCAGCTGGGCGTGTTGCCGCTGGGCACTGGGAATGACCTGGCACGGGTGCTCGGCTGGGGGCCATCATGTGATGATGACACTCAACTCCCTCAGATTCTGGAGAAGCTAGAGCGAGCCAGCACAAAGATGCTGGACAGGTACAAAGCAAAAACCAGCACACAATTCTAAGAACATCATACCCATAGCATTTGTGCCTACAATTACAGCTGTCTTCTGTTGTATACAGGTGGAGTATAATGACGTATGAAATTAAAATACCTCCCAAACAGAGCTGCCCAGCCACACCAGAGGAGGCAGAAGATGGCCAGGTAGTTGTTATATATTAATATTAAGCTATCATATTTGGTCCCATCTTATATTAGGTGTCTTTCACTGTAAGGACCAACTTAAGCAAAAATGAATACAATGTATCTATTGTGTAGATATGTGTTGTTACATTTCAAGTATCTACATATACTGTAATTACACTATCAACAGCTCTAAACCCACCCATAACCCTCAACCTATCCACAACACAAACTGTATGCAGACGATAGTTATGCTGTATACATTTTTTCTTATGTAAAGAGTGACTGATGTTACTCTAGACCTACTCTTACCATATTTCATATACAGTTGAAAGAAAAAGTATGTGAACCCTTTGGGCTTACTTGGATTTCTTCATAAATTGGTCATAAAATGTGTTCTGATCTTAATATAAGTCACAACAATAGAGAAACACAGTCTGCTTAAACTAATACCGCACAAACATTATATATTTTCATGTTTTTATTGAACACAACATGTAAACATTCATAGTGCAGGGTGGAAAAAGTATGTGAACCTTTGAGTTTAATAACTGGTTGACCCTCCTTTGGCAGCAATAACCTCAACCAAACGTTTCCTGTAGTTGCAGATCAGACCTGCACAACGGTCAGGAGAAATTTTGGACCATTCCTCTTTACAAAAGTGTTTCAGTTCAGCAATATTCTTGGGATGTCTGGTGTAAATCGCTCTCTTGAGGTCATGCCCCAGCATCTCAATCAGGTTGAGGTCAGGACTCTGACTGGGCCACTTCAGAAGGCGTATTTTCTTCTGTTGAAGCCATTCTGTTGTTGATTTACTTCTATGCTTTGGGTCGTTGTCCTGTTGCATCGTCCATCCTCTCTTAAGCTTCAGTTGGTGGACAGATGGTCTTAAGTTTTCCTGCAAAATGTCTTGATAAACTTTGGAATTCATTTTTCCATCGATGACAGTAATCCGTCCAGGGCCTGAGGCAGCAAAGCAGCCCCAAACCATGATGCCTCCTCCACCATATTTCACAGTTGGGATGAGGTTTTGATGTTGGTGTGCTGTGCCTTTTGTTCTCCACACATAGCGTTGTGTGTTCTTTCCAAACAACTCAATTTTGGTTTCATCTGTCCACAGAATGTTTTGCCAGTAGTGCTGTGGAACATCCAGGTGCTCTTTTGCAAACTTCAAACGTGCTGCAATGTTTTTTTTTGGACAGCAGTGGCTTCCTCCGTGGTGTCCTCCCATGAAGTCCATTCTTGTTTAATGTTTTCCTTATTGTAGATTTGTCAACAAAAATGTTAGCATGTGCCAGAGATTTCTGTAAGTGTTTAGCTGACACTCTAGGATTCTTCTTCACCTTATTGAGCATTCTGCGCTGTGCTCTTACAGTCATCTTTACAGGACGACCACGCCTAGGGAGTGTAGCAACAGTGCTGAACTTTCTCCATTTGTAGACAATCTGTCTTACCGTGGACACATGGACATCAAGGCTTTTAGATATACTTTTGTAGCCCTTTCCAGCTTTATGTAAGTCAACAATTCTTGATCGTAGGTCTTCTGAGAGCTCTTTTGTGCGAGGCATGGTTCACATCAGACAACGCTTCTTCAGAACAGCAAACTCAAAACTGGTGTGTGTTTTTTATTGGACAGGCCAGCTTTAATCAACACATCCAATCTCATCACATTGATTGGACCCCAGGTTGGCTGACTCCTGGCTCCAATTAGCTCTTGGAGAAGTCATTAGCCTAGGGTTTCACATACTTTTTCCACCCTGCACTATGAATGTTTACATGTTGTGTTCAATAAAAACATGAAAACATATAATGTTTGTGCGGTATTAGTTTAAGCAGACTGTGTTTCTCTATTCTTGTGACTTAGATGAAGATCAGAACACATTTTATGACCAATTTATGAAGAAATCCAAGTAAGCCCAAAGGGTTCACATACTTTTTCTTTCAACTGTAAGTAACGTAATGTCTGTGGCTTTAGTTTCAGATATCTGCATATGAGGATTCAGTAGCTGCCCATCTCACAAAGATCCTGAACTCAGATCAGCACTCAGTGGTCATTTCTTCAACCAAGTGAGTCACCCAAGTCATCTCAAACCAGACAGTCGGAAATCTTCCCAACTAAGAAAGGCATAAACTACCGTTTTTTTTCTATCCTTCAGGGTTCTGTGTGAGACGGTGAAAGAATTTGTTGCCAAAGTGGGAAAGTGTTATGAGAGAAGCAGTGAGGGCTCAGAAGAGGCTGATGCATTGGCTCTTAAAGTGAGTCTTTGCTTTTGAACTTCTGCTCTTTACCCCAAAGCCGTTTTACAGTGACTGTGAGGAATTCTCTGTGACTATTGTCCACTATATATTTTTTTATGTTGAATGAATTATTGCTCTATATTCACATATTACTATATTACTTGAATAGCAATAACTCTTATCAATTAGATAATACTGCGCTTTATCTAGTTAATCTTAAAAGGTTTCTATTTGTCAGCCTGGATGTTTTCTCTGTGGATAAATAATCTTAAAGAGACATTGCAATATTGGTTGAGGTAGGGGTGGGCCGTCTGACTGAAGTCCTGTATTATATTATGAATATTTTGAACTATATATACTCAACTAAACTCAACTCAACTTTATTTATATAGCGCTTTTTACAATTTTCATTGTTACATATCCTGTATATTAAAATAACATATACTGTATTTTGTGTATTATTTTATGTTTTTATAAGCTTCTTTTTTAACAATCCAGTAAATTAAATACTTTATAAATGAATGGTACATAAAAATGTAATTCTCTCTTTTTTAAATGTACCTTTAGGCATTTACCAGATGCTTTTGTAGGAAACCACTAACAAAGATATTAGAAAACTATAAAATGATTTGTCATAAAGAGGCAATAATACAATAAATTCTTATACCAAGTTACAACAACACCTGTTAAAAGATAGAGATTGTTTACCTATCAAGTATTCACAGATATGTTTTAAGATGTTTTTTTAATGTAAAATATTTTTAATCTTATGGATGCAAACCAGAAATGTTGCCTTAGCCAAACACTTAAAATAGTTTAAATTAGTTTATGGCACTAAAATAATTAAATGGAAATAAATGAAGACCTAAAACTGAAATAAAAATCAGGGACTGTATTTATAAAGCTTCTCAAAGTAAGTAATTTACTTACCTACTTGCTTACAAAGTGCCAATTTAGTCTTAAGAATTCATGAAATTTGCTCCTACTTCCATACTTAAGTATAAAAGCAAGTTATCAAATCTCTTAAAGCTAAGAATCAATCTTACTTTCCCACTTATTTAAGACAGCTCAAGAGGTCTCTCAAGTGCTTAGGAGTTGCCACTAGGGGCTTGTGATGGCGCTGAGGAGACAGAAAATGTGGTGGACAGAGGGATTGACCAATGGAAATGTAGATTCCACATAATACAAGCATAAATTTGGTACTCCCCTTCATGGGCGTAATTGCTGGAGTGACAGGAAGTTGATTGTGTCCCCACCACTTGGGAATTTGTGAAAGGCATTTATTAATGAAACAACATCTGCACACAATTTTTCTTAATCTAATTTACATTTAATATACTTCTTTGTGCGCAAGATAAAAGGCAGGAAGGCAATCCGTACATGTCATCAATGCTGCGCGCATTCGAGTTATTCGAGCTCTAGGGATCATGTTATGCGTTCTCGTTACAATGTATTGCAATGGATCGTCGTCTTATTCTCTATTGCATTGGATTTGCATTATTTTTGCCCGTTCTTAATATTCTGTATTGTTCTCAATGGTATGTGTGATTTTACATTCAAGAAAAGATTTATACCGAAAATAACATTGTATTTAAAGCAAAAATACTCTACTAAAGCAAATAAAAACTAATTTGGAGAATGTATCGGAGAATATTCTTAAATAAGGAAATCAATTCAGTCATTGGTCCATGCCAACTTTGTCATCAAAAAGCCTGTTTGCTGCACATCAAAGAGTCGTAAATCATCTCTAAGCCTGACACTTAAGATTTAGTCCTACACTTCACTTTAATTATGACTGAGTTCAGCTTTGAACCAAGAATGAGTAATTCTCAGTAGCTTGATAAATACAGGCCCAGGGCCAGTATGTATAAAGCCACTCAGAGTAAAATTTTACTCTTTAGGTGTGTAAAAATTCTAAGAATGACGTAACTTCACTCTTATTCTTACACTTAAAAATAAGAGTGATTCATAAAGGTTCCTAAGTGTTAAGACTAGGTCTCACCTCCTAAATTATTTAAGAGAGCTGAAGAGGTCTCCTAACATAGTTAAGGGCATAGTATTTAATGCAGATACCATGGACTTTACAACCAGGGCCGCATTAAGAGCTCACTGGGCCTCGGGGCTATGAGTTACTGCAGGGCCCCCCCACCACTTTAGGTCACCAACTACAGAGAAAGAGAAAAAAAACCTGCTTTTTTCAAAAAAATGTCAATGTTTCATGTTTCTGGTGATCTGGTTAGGATAAGCATGAAACACATTTTTACACATGCTGTTAGATTAACACTAACCTGTCAACATGTCTTCTTGCTAATAGCGAATATATAGTGGTGGGCGATGAGCTAAATGTTAGCCTATATCATCATACGGAGTCATTTTATCGAACAATATACTTCACAGTCAAGTTATATTAATTTTAATACGATTTTTATCATATCAAAAGTTAATGGCACTAAAATTTCATAATTATTGTGATAATTTTCAATATCACAAAAAATAATAGTAGCTTAAGAAATGGATATCAAGCTTACTGATGACAAGAATCACAAATAATAATAGAACAAAGGCACATAAGAAATCGACCTACTTGAAAAACCTTAAGCACTGAATAATATTGTATAAAGTAATCAAATATTCAATACATAGCTTTCAATATAAATTCAACATCCATTCTTATTTATTTTACTAAAGTGATTCAGTCAAGGACAGTAAATTACTTTCTTTCTGATGTTTGCTTAACATTATTGACACAATGGCAACAGCAGCTTTATTAGCAGCTTCTGTCACTTTAAGACCAAGTGCGCTGTGCAAAACCGTCTCAAGTTCACCATGGAATCAAAACGAGCATTTACAAAATGAATCCTCTCCTGCTGCTTATTGTGCCTGAGCAGTTTAAAATAATTTGTATCTATACCACAATGCTTAAATACGTGTTTAAATTATAAACTTACATCATGATGATGGCGCAGCACAATTGACATATTTCTACCGGACACATTAGCACTATCGCCACTGCCAGCCCTTTAGGCGAATAGTTTGATCAAACACAAAAAGCAATATCATACATCCATCAAGTTAATAATCAAACTTAACAGTTAATTGGTGGGGTCGATGATGACGCTGTGTCTTTATCATCTGCTCCAACACCCACCACTCCGTGATCATCAGCTTTAGTAAAATAACCCGATAGTTTTGGGATTTTACTGAGTAGCTCATGTTTCCTCTGCTGTTTAGCTTTTAAAAAATCCCTTTTTTGAGCCCCCACATTTTTTTTTAAAGATGACATTTTTAGCAGTCGAAGACGAAGACTGTTTTTTGCGTGATAATTTTAAGAATAGTCTAGAATGAAGTGAAGAGTGGAGGCGATTGATTGGTTGATGCGTAGGCTATATTCTAATAAGTCGCAGACAGCCATCGCCTGATAGGCCTAAGCTGAATTGTTGTATATAAAATAAATACATTTGATTTGGTATATCAAATTCAAACGTGACGTTTCAATTCACCGTGCCCTGCTGCCCACGGGGGTTTGATTGACATGCGACCTGACCAATCATAACGCGAATGCGCAATTTTGTTAATAATATTAATGAGAATGATTCCATTAATTTGTGGGGGGCGTGGTAAGGCTTTGGCAATCAGATGGCTAGTAGTAATCAATCTGCTCCACAGCCAATCACGGGCCCCCTCCTTGCTCGGGCCCCGGGGCTTTAGCCCCGCCTAGCCCTATTGTTAATGCGGCCGTGTTTACAACAAAGAAACAATGTGTTTGAGTGATATGATGACTGGCAGTTAATGAAATAAAAAAATATATATATATTTTATATTATTATTTTAAGGATTTGTAGGTGATGAGAATAATAGGATGTGATTCAGCAGCTTAATTATTTAAATTAACTGTTAAAACTTGATTAAAAGTGTATGAAACCAAGCCAAAATGGATACATATTTGTAATATTTTTGTGCATTATGTAAATTTGTGAAACTACAATTTTTAACTTTTGCATCTCTGTTGCCTTCTCTTTTTGAAAAATGAAACTGCAGGTTACTTTATGTATTTATCTTCGTTTGGGTTGAAGTCAACCGATGTTAAATTTCCCACAAAATCGTACAGACCAATATATTAATCACTATTATAAGCTTGCCGTTGTAAATCAGGGGTGTTTCCAACACAGATTTTTCTGTACTTGCCCAATAAGAATTTTTTGTTTATTTCACCCAAATAAATTATGGATTGCATCTGTTTATATAAATTAATAAAAAAATACAATAATAATGTAATGTCTGAATTAAGTAATGTCTTAATTCATTCACGAATAAATGGTGCCATGCTGCTATATTGCAACGTTTATAGTAATAGCTTATCAATGTGGGTCATTTTCTTTTTAAAATTTATGCACCCTCATAATCTTCCGTTAAAATCTACAAAAAGGCACTTCCGCCCTGAAATGATTATGCATCTCAAATGACATAAATTAGATGGCTTGAAATATAAAAGATGAACAGTAAAAATAATGTTAAAATGTTGGTAGTTCTGATAGGATGATAGGATGAGCTGTTTTGAGCCTTTGCTAGTACATATAAGCACAGCTATAATCTTACACACAGCTATGCTGTTTTCCCTAGTGTGCAATTTTAAATGAGAAGCTGGACTCCCTCCTGCAGACGTTGAATTTGGAGGCCCAGTCCGTAACCCCCTCAGCCCTCACCACTCCTCCTATTGTAGAGGAGGAGGTAGAGGAGGAGGAGCTGGACGAAGAGGAAGATCTGAGTGAAGAGTCTTTAACAGAGTTGAAGGAAAATGAGACTGAGAAGGGCTCAGTCCATAAGCTTTACAGACCCCGTGATCAGCTTGTGCTGAGAGCCAACAGCCTCAAGAAAGCTCTTCGGCAGATCATCGAGCAGGCTGAGAGAAGTACGATACAAATGAGACTATAGACTACTTTGTAAACAACGCTGGTTTAATGCCGGTCTGAAAGAACTTTCTGTGGAAGTTTTTAACTTTACACAAACGTTTAAACAAAAGCATATCTTCAAGATTTAATTATGCATATAAGATTTAAAATAAAATAAATATAAATAAAACCAGAAGTACGTCTGGACCAGTGTTTACATCTTGCAAAGCGGTCAATAGATCCAACCTCTATTTCAAGTAACCACACTAATCAATACTTTACAGAATATCCAAAATTACTAAATATTTTATTATTATATTTAAGATATTTCACATTTATTATTTATTTGCTCTGAAATGAGTTAAGCAAGGGTTCAAGGGACATTATATTAATGCTGTGTTTCCTATAGTGTTGGATGAGCAGAATGCTCACACAGAGGAGCAGGAGCTTCAGTCCCCTTCAGACTTCAGGAAGGACAGTGAGGAGGAAAACAAAGACAACGAGAAAGACGAAGACACTAAAGAACTGGAAGCCCTGTCCTGTAAGTGCATACTTTTTAGAGTAAATAAAATATGCAGCCTATCATTTCTGTTTTGCTGGGCTTGTCTAAATGGAATGTCTATTGAGCTCACTGGTCTATTGCGCAGAGTAGCCTACACACCATGGAATACACTATATCCCACAATGCAGTCTTATGTCACCTTTCATTTCCAGCAATCATTGTTGTATACAGTATTTCACAGTAGTGAGTACAGCCCTCACATTTTAGTAAATATTTTATTATATCTTTTCATGAGACAACACTGAAGAAATGACACTTTTCTACAATGTAAAGTAGTGAGTGTACAGCTTGTATAACAGTGTCAATTTGCTGACCACTCAAAATAACTCAACACACAGCTTTTAATGTCTAAACTGCTGGCCACAAAAGTGAGTACACCCCTAAGTGAAAATGTCCAAATTGAATGAACTCAATGAACTGTAGCTCCCCAGTGCAGCACTGATGCAGTCTCAGACCATGATACTCCCACCTCCATGCTTGACTGTAGGTCAAGACACACTTGTCTTTGTTCTCCTCACCTGGTTCCCACCACACACACTTGACGCCATCTGAACCATATATGTTTATCTTGGTCTCATCAGACCACAGGACATGGTTCCAATAATCCATGTCCTTAGTCTGCTTGTCTTCAGCAAACTGTTTGCAGGCTTTCTTGTGAATCATCTTTAGAAGAGGGTTCCATCTGTGACGACAGCTATGCAGACCAATTTGATGCAGTGTGCGGCGTATGGTCTGAGCACTGACAGCCCCTTCAACTCTGCAGCAATGCTGGCAGCACTCATACGTTTTTTACTTAAAGACCTCTGGATATGACGCTGAGCACGTGCACGCAACTTCTTTGGTTGAAGATGGCGAGGCCTGTTTGGAGTGGAACCTGTCCTGTTAAACCGCTGTATTGTCTCGGCCGGTATAAGAAGATTGCCAAGTCTCTGAAACTGAGCTCGCAGCTCAGTTTCAGAGACTTGGCAATCTTCTTATACCGTAGGCCATCTTTATGTAGAGCAACAATTATTTTTTTCAGATCCTCAGAGAGTTCTATGCAATGAGGTGCCATGTTGAACTTCAAGTTCATGTAGTATGAGAGAGTGAGAGCGATAACACCAAATTTAAGACCTTGTAACACTAAAGAATTATATGACACCGTGAGGGAAAATGGCTAATTGGACCCAATTTTTTTTTGACATTAATTGCTGTGTGTTGAGTTTTTTTGAGGGGATAGCTAATTATTTAGTTATACAAGCTTTACACTCACTTCTTTATATTCTAGCAAAGTTTTGTTACTTCAGTGTTGTCACATGAAAAGATGTAAAAAAAAATATTTACGAACATTTGAGGTGTGAACTCACTTATATACTGTATTTAGTAGTGTGTAAGCTAGTATTCAGAATGTAGCATTTTTTAAGGGTACTGTGAATTTGGGTTGATTCTAATCCTGCATACATTATAGGATGGACAGCATTCAAATATAGCTTGTGAGAAGTACACTCTGCTGGAACGCTTAGTGCTGCCCTCTAGTGACTACATCATAATTACAGTTTGAAAACACATACAGTAGCTTAAAAAATGCTGTTTTCCTGTAACAGCATAAAAATACATTACTTGATTCATTATTTTATTTTACTGTATACATTACTGATTTTATTAAGATATGGGGTGATAAGAAGAGGAGAAAAGTTTTTATTTTTTTCTACTTTACTATTTTTTTTCGTCTTAAGATTTGACATTTCTCAACTCTCAACTCAACTCAACTTTATTTATATAGCGCTTTTTACAATTTTCATTGTTACAAAGCAGCTGTACATGAGACGCAATAGATTACAAGTAAAACAACTAAAGGCATATACCTGTAAAAACAAGAAAAAGGTGGAAAACAACAAAAGACAGACATACAAATGCTCCACGCACACACACAAACACACTCACACACACACACACACACACACACACAAACACACTCGCACAAAAGGACAGTGAAAGGACACATTTGAGATAAAGGAGAGAGAGAACCACAGGTCAAATATTAAACGGACTATAAATTCTTATATATTAATTATTTCTAATTTCTGAATTCTAAAGCAGCCCCCCCTGCCAGGCAGATAGTGCAAAACAATATGCAAACGGTGGCGAGGAACCCAAAACTCTAATCGAGAAAAAAAACCTCAGGGGAACCCAGGCCCGACCGGGGGTTCCAGTTCCCCTCTGGCAAAAGCTGCTGCCTCTGCACAGGCACAACAGTGCTTGCAC
Organism: Triplophysa bombifrons; assembly: GCA_029783895.1. Taxonomy (NCBI): domain Eukaryota; kingdom Metazoa; phylum Chordata; class Actinopteri; order Cypriniformes; family Nemacheilidae; genus Triplophysa; species Triplophysa bombifrons. The sequence continues at coordinate 19,379,800 of CM056456.1, forward strand.
AACAAGGCTAAATAAAAATAAAAAAATAAGCTTAATAAGGTAAATGGTAGATTTAAGATTATCATTAACAATCTAATAGCATTTGAAATGTTGTAGGAAAATCAAAGTTGCCACGTCCTTTATCCAGCTCTATCCTCTTAGCTCTTGTCAGGTCACCGCTTCCCATTCTCAGCTCTGCCATCAGGTCTGGGCATGAACTGCCTCCTGCGGTAACCTTGGAACAAAGAGACAAGACTGGCTGAGAGTAGAGCCAACAGAGCCATTTCTCCATAGTCAGCTAAGTGCTGCTTTCAGAATTGTCACATCCATAATGGTCCATTTACTCATAAATGGGCACATGAAAATTAAAACATTACTTTTTGTTGTATGAAGAGTTATTTGTGCATTTTTATTCACAGAAATCCTACAAAGCCTGTTGTCTCTCCAAAACGTGTGTCCTTTTTGTCACATCCATAACATAACATGTACATTTCTCTTCTTAAATAGAATATGTGGAGGCCTACAGACTGACATTTTTTATGTCTAGAGTCTATTTACAGGGGTTTAGGAAAATGTAAACCGATACATTACCATAAATTGGAAATAAATACATTCTCTGAATGTTTATATTTAAAGTTTTGACTGCAAATATCACATCCGTTACACTGGAATTGCCACTGGGATATATTTCTGTCTATAGACTATATTTGTAAGATGAATCTTAAGGTTGTTTGTTGCCCATTTTGATACAGTTCAAAATGTTCAGTCGTATTTTGGTTGAGTCAAGACTGAAACAGAAGTGCTTCTGGACAGATGGGGTTTGTGTCTTGCAAAATAATCTGTAGGGAACCTTTCTTTGTGTGATGGAAAGTGTCACTTTCTATTAATATGGAGACCTGCCTTCTGCTCATGTTTCCATTGGAGAGTGAAACGTTTTTTTTCTCTCAAAGTTGGTTTAGGACATCCGAGTGTCCTGATCTCACCTAAATCTATTCTCCTTCTCACAGCTGTTAAACAGCTTTGATGTTTTATGGTTAGTTTACAAAACTTTGTTCAGTGGAATTTGTCATTTCTCATTAAAACCAATGGAAAAAGATTATTGTTGACAAACAGAATTCAATTTAAAAGCGTATTTTATTTGCACTCTTTGAAATGCTGTAATGAATAAGTCTATTGTTCTGTTCTCTTTCTGTGTCTGCAGTGGCCAAGTCACCATGCTCACCGCCGGAAAGACGGATCAGTCGCAGTACACAATCCTGTGGCTCGTTTTCCATCACACCCTTCACCACGAGCAAGGAGAACCTGCCTGTACTCAACACACGCATCATCTGTCCTGGTATGACCAAATGACATGAGTCCATGTGACCCCAGAAAGAACAATTTACTCAGCTGGGGTCTGGAAAACTTAAGCCACAACACGTCAACATGAAAATTCTGAAAAAACATTTAAATCAAAAATTAAATGAAATGTTTTCATTTAAGGATGATTTAAATTTTTTAAAATATGTTTTTTTTTATTTGTTGTGTTCTAAGTATGCCGAAACGTAACATTCATTGTTTGGTTGGTCTGTAGGACTGCGGGCAGGTCTTGCTGCCTCTATAGCTGGAAGCTCAATAATCAGTAAAATGTTGCTCGCCAACATAGACCCATTTGGTGCCACACCCTTCATAGATCCTGACCTGGATTCATTGTAAGAGTTTAATTCTTCTATTTAAGTTAACCTTTAACCGGGTTTTTTAAGATCTTACATTAGTAATTTCTCTAACAGAGAGGGCTACTTGGAGAAGTGTGTGATGAATAATTACTTTGGGATTGGGTTGGATGCAAAGATATCACTGGAGTTCAACAACAAGCGTGAGGAGCACCCAGAGAAATGCAGGTATATTGTTAGTTTAACATTAGTTTGCTCTATATGGTGCCATTGATAGAGCCTCAGTTGGTGGCTGCTATTTGTTTGTGCTTTCAGAAGTCGCACAAAGAACATGATGTGGTATGGAGTTCTGGGGACGAAAGAGCTTCTACAACGAACCTATAAGAATTTAGAGCAGAAAGTTCAGTTGGAGGTGAGTCATCACTTTGGATGGGTAATGAAATCCAATCGCAAAAGCATATGATATAGGATTAGAAATCGATAAAAATAATGTTGTTCATCCATTTCCAAAGGTTAAACTAAGTATTATGTAAACAGATTTTTTTTTCAATGGGGTTTGTGATTTATTTGAAATTCGTGTAAATTAACAATCGTACATCAGAATGTTAAGAGGGCTGATGGGTTAGATTTCTGTGGTGAGATTGTTTGAAATAACATTATTTTAAATTAACATTTTATTAAAAACAACATCATCCTGATTATGGAAAGTGCCAAGCAATATAATGCTAGTTTATTTACTAACTTCACACAACACCAATGAGAAATGTATGTTTTTTGTTGATTGGTGACCGCTGGCCTAATTTCTCTTTATGGTCATTTGATTTTTTTCTTCAGTGTGATGGGCAGTACATCCCACTCCCCAGTCTTCAGGGAATTGCCGTGCTGAACATCCCAAGTTATGCCGGCGGAACCAACTTTTGGGGTGGGACAAAAGAAGATGATGTAAGTCACTGTGATGTTGAATAAGGTCATGACTCAAGACATTTTGTCTTCAAACAACATTTTCCATTCTGACTTTTAGAGTACAGCTTATAATTAAAGACATTTGTATAAATGTCTAAACTATAATGCTATATAGCATATATCCGTAACACAATATGGAGAAAATAAAAGTATTGGGATGTGTACAGCACAGTGTTGTCTAATGTGCAGCTGGTTCTCTACTAAACCTTTTGACCTGGTGTTACACAACTCATTGTTCGGAACAAGTGGCCTTTTGGCAGCTGGGTTCTTTTTTGTTCTTGTTCACTCCCCCTGTCTCCAGCCACCTGGTGGCATCTTCAGAAAGAGGCCACCTTCAGATCCTACAGTATTTATGTAATAAAGTCTTGTTACATAAAGATTGTACTGCAGTTTGCTTAGATGTCTGAGATTTTAGACAGGACATTCGGAAGACACAGTTTAAAAATGTCATTGCGAAATTTGCTTAAAAAGCTAAAAGTGTTATAACAAACTTAAAAAAAACTAGTTCATTATTGTAGTAAACAAATACATGATAGGAAGTTATAGCAGTGGAAACACGCAATATATTTTTGATTATTATTATATTATTCTTATTACTATATTATTATTCTGTACGACACTATACTATACTATACCATTACATGTACCATATTTCAGTTTTATCTGAGTGTGTGTCTATAGAAAGCACCTAAGCCGAGCCATGGGTTGAGTCAGGTCTGTGTCTAGTCTCCAGTGAATTCTTGGGGGATTATGAAAAAACACATCGATTCTAATTTATCTCAAATAATCTGTATTAAAGGAAAATTATCTTAATTTATAATAATACAACTTTCTCAATTGCAGATATTTTGTGCCCCTTCATTTGATGATAAAATCTTGGAAGTGGTTGCTGTGTTTGGTAGTATGCAAATGGCCGTCTCACGAGTTATCAAACTGCAGCATCATCGTATTGCGCAGGTATTGCACACAACTCACACTTACTACACAATTAAGATTGTGGTGACTGATTTTAGAATCTAAAGCTTTATTTTACATCAAACCTCTCAGTGTCGTACGGTGAAGATCACCATCCTGGGAGATGAAGGAGTGCCTGTCCAGGTGGATGGAGAGGCCTGGATTCAACCTCCTGGAGTCATCAAGATACAACACAAGAACCGGGCCCAGATGTTAACAAGAGACAGGGTAAGTGAATCCAAGAACTGCTTAGTTAGACAGAAAATGTCTGTTAAACATTGAATCACATTTCTTACATTTTTGGTTGTTTGATTAGTAATATGTATCAGATGCTCAGTGAACAGACTTGTTTTTTAAAGGCATTTGAAAACACTTTAAAGTCTTGGGAGGATAAACTGAAATACGACAAGCCTCCACTGAGGCCGCATCTGTACCCTCAGCATTCTGTGGATCTGGCTACAGAAGAAGAGGCCACACTAATCCAGATGTGCGCTCGAGCCGCTGAAGATCTCATTACTAGGATCTGTGAGGCTGCCAGAAACTACCAACTCCTTGAACAGGAGCTCGCCCACGCCGTCAATGCCTCCTCTCACGCCATCAACAAAACACACCCCAAATTCCCTGAGGTGAGAGTGCAATTAACAGCGATTAAAAATTGAGTCATGTTTGAAGTTTTTTAAACTAAAGAAGTTTTATGTAGTTTGACACTGAATTTTCAGCATTACCTGAAAACTAAATTAACCAGAATAACAAGAATAAAATTGAGTTGGTCACACTGGTTGACCAGTATGAACTGGTGAATATGCCAAGATGGTTCACCAAAGAAAACTTACGACTGATATTGGTGATACTGGTGATATTGTTCACCTAAAAAGAAATGTTCGGTCATACATTATTTACCCTTGTGATGTTGCAAACCCTTATGATTTTCTTTCCCTTGGTGACCAGTGAAGTTCATGATAGTTCATGGCGCTCTTCTCAAGTGATAGTTAACCGTGACCACGGGTTGTCAAGTGTCAAAAATCCCATAAATAACAGTATTTGTTTGTCCATTAATCAGGCAAAGCTGTTATCCCATCAGAAGACATGTACTACTTTTATGTTTATATTTATAATTTATGAAGCTTGACAGCCCTTGGTCACCGTTCATTTTTATTGAAAAGAAAAACAAACGGAATGTTTAAAGTCTCACAACATGAGCATACTGTTCTTGATTTAACTAACCCTTTTAAGTGATAACTAATCCTGTTAAGTCTCATATTTTGAGCATAGGCTGAAAGCTCTGGTAGGTCATGGGATAATTCTCATGCCCATGCCCATCACATTGACAGGTGATGAGCCTCTGTTGTTTAACTGTAAGATCTTATGTTTGAGAATATACCATTAAAGACTGATTTCCCTTGTCTTCTGTACTCTTAGAACCTGACAAGAAACACTGCCATCGAGGTGGCCAGCAATGTGAAAGCCCTTCACAATGAGACTGAGTCTCTGCTTGTAGGACGAGTGCCACTGGTGAGCTGTAATTGTGATATGATCTTGATTAAATGTTTAGCCCTTTCTAACGGGTAAATTCTTTACAGTGTTATCCTTGTTGATAAGAACAGCAAAGTTGGAAAATATCTGATAGAGCACTATAAACCATTGTCTCAGGCTGTGAGTTTATCTTTTTTAGCAATTGGACCCTCCACATGAAGAGCTACTGTCCAATGCTCTTCAGAGTGTAGAAGTTGAACTAGGCAAACTGGTGGAGATCCCCTGGCTCTACCACATCCTACAGCCCAATGACGAAGAGGTAAGCACATCTTGGAATAGAAAGGAAATCCCTTTAGATTTGCCTGCAATGTTTACATTTGTGTATATTTAGATATGTACATTAGCTCAATAATCAACCACATATGTATATAAACTATCTATGAGACTGACTGGTCATTTTGTGTGAAACAGGACCACTCACTGGAATATGGAAAGAGGAACAGTCGGACTGGTATGTTCCGCATAGTGCCAAAGTTCAAGAAAGAGAAAGTCTCAAAGAAGTCTAGTCCACAGTCAGGTAAGAGTCTATGTGTGTGTGTGTGCGTGTGTGTGTGTGCATGCCTGTGTCCAAAAATGTAATTTGTTCCATGAATATATTTACCTGAGAGGTGTACAATTCAGTCATGGAAGCCTCACAGTTTATTGTATTCATGATCATGTTACGTGTGTTTTCATAAGTTTTAATGATATGGGAACAGAAATGCACAAATGTTTAAAATATACAGTGAGCTGTTCCTTTTATCTGTAAAACATGTCTGTTCATGCTTGTCGACGTGAGATAAAACCGTTTAAGGAAGTGATGTCTGATCTCTGAGGCTCATCAAGGCAGTGGAACGCTGCCTGTTTATTTACATTGAGCTCCATATGGCATCTACATTCTCTTCTTAAACTATTCTCTGTTCATGTCCAACCCAGCCATCCATGAGCACCCCTGCACTCCTTTGGTCATGATGTTGTCCTGTGAGTCAGAAACAGTCTGTGTCTACACATGAAAAACTGGCACAAACCAAGGTGTACGGCACAGGGCAACAACAGTCCCACGACTGCAGTGAAATAGCTCATTTTAACAAAAACAGTTTTATACTGCTAATGTGCACCTTTTTATTAGTTTGCCTAAAGGTGATGTGTGTGATTTATGTGTGGATAGTTAGAAACTCCATGATTAATTATGCAGAAAACATGTTTGTACTCTCTAAAAAATGTTGAATCTATGCTTGTGTCTAATATGGACATTGGGCAACCATTGGGTTAAAATAACCCTTGAATAATGCAGGATCATTTCACCAATCGAATGAGTTTGTCCATATGTAACTGGTTCTACTTGGGTGCTCTAACGAGGAGGCTAAAGACCGCAGTCTCTAGCGTCTGTCGCTAGAGTGCCTCTGTTGGTTGGGGAGTGCTGTACACACTGCTCAGCTCTTCACTAGCTGGCCTCCTTTACAGATATATCTGACCCAACCATGGGTTGAAACAACCCAGTATTTGTCAGAGTGTAGCATTTCTAATTAGTGTCGACTCAAAATAAATAACTAAAGAAACTTCACATACGGCAGTAACAAGTCATAAATCAAAATGGAAACTAATATATCTTTGATCAACAATATTTCTTGTGGACTGGTGGATCTAAACTTTCAGACACAAGCAGAATAATCTATTTGGGCAATTATAGTGTTATGGATCTGACATTTTCTTTTAAACTTTAAACATAAATTCTCAGACAATGTATTTATTACCAATGAATTGAATCATCTGTATAGATTTGACTAAAGCCCTTTTGATATAGCCCAGACATCCGAAAAATATCAGTCTATGCACAGGTTTTACATTAAAAAAATTATACGTTATGGATGCAACAAAAAGAATTCACGTTTTTGAGAGACTACATATAGTAAATGAACATGAACAAACCAGAACCAATTAAATCCCCCAAAAACGGACGAGAAGTGAATCTTCATAGACCATAACATTTTTAATTTTAGTTTAATCTTCATGTGCCCATTTATAAGGATTTTGTACCGTTTTGGTTATGGATGTGACAATTTGCTTTAAAAACAAAAAAGATTAAACATGGGTATTTAAACTAGAAGATATTAACATCAGTATGGTGAAAACCAGTAGGTTTTACATTTAGAATTTGAGTATTACAAAAATCACACACACATCACTATTAATTATATTGAAATAAACATGATATCAAAGGATCCTTTATGTAGGCAAACACGTACAGTATTCTCCTAACATGATGGAAGATCACAAGATCTCCATGTTACTCTCCACACTGTTTTCAGAGATGGTTCTTGCAATACAAATTGTAATCCATCGTATTATTAGAAATTAGTAGCCCAGGGCGCCTGTCCTTAAATATGTGCATGTTTAGATTAGATTAGATTCAACTTTATTGTCATTACACATATACAAGTACAGTGTAACGAAATGTAGTTTAGGTCTAACCAGAAGTGCAATTAGCAAGTGCAGATATACAGTGTGAATAAATACAGAATACAATATTAGGAAAATAATTTACGATGGGCATGTACTATGAAAATATGACAATCGGTATGTACTATGAACAATATATACAGAAGGCTATATACTGTGAACATTACACTCTTTGTTATGGGGTTAGTACAACTCAGCTCTGAGGCGTGACATTAGCTGGTTTTCGCTCCCTCTGGGAATTAGCCAGCGTAGAATTTCAGCTAAAGATGTTCGAACAATTAGGTAGCACTGGCTTCAATCTCCCGTCTCTCTTTCTCTATTTCTCTCGTTGCCTTTCTCTCTCATTCTCTCTCTCTCCTTCTGTGATGAAAGTGGGCGTCCCACTGAAATAACCTGCATGTCAGAAACGCGTCTGGGTGTGCCAAGAGACCTGTACCAAACCAAACCTGTTTAATCCCTCTCTTTGCTAGCTGCTGCCGCCACTTCTCTCTCTGTGTCATTTCGTTTTGGTTCCTTTTCCCTGTGTGGTTCTTTATTATTTGTTCCTCCTTCCGACCTGACCCTGTTTGCTTGTGTCCTGCGAGTGTACGGGGGTTAGACACTGAAGGGGCTTCTCGCTCTTGATTGTGTAGTTCAGAGGTGGGGTACTGAGGAGGTGGCCGCCTGGCTGGAGCAGCTCAGCTTGGGGGAGTACAAAGACACCTTCATCCGCCACGACATCCGCGGCTCCGAGCTTCTGCACCTGGAGCGGAGAGACCTGAAGGTATACACACAAACCCCTACCTGTGCCTCACAATGTCCATCAAAACAACCGACAACTTTCTTTCTTTGTTGATCTTGCTCTTTGACTTGTCTCCTGTCACCCTGTTTGCTATTTTGTGCTGCACTGCTCTGCTTGGCTTCTTCTGTGCAATTGTCATTGCGATCGCAAACTACTTATACGACTAACTGTCCCTCAAAGCAATACTGTAGAACAGAGTTTTATCAGCCTGAAAAGGACTAGGATTCCTACGGAGAGTGTAGGCAGGTGAATTCACGACATCTGCTGTTGTGTGACAGCCAGATCCACACTGATATGCCTTTGTTTGTGTTGCTCATCATGAGTACAGTAAAATATGTTTTTATGTGTGCACCTTGTTTGGTTGACTGTGTGTGTTCACTGCACCAAATCATTTTCTAATCAGTGTTTTTCTGTTGTTTGACAGTAGATAAATTTACCTGAGAAGTAAAATTGTGTAAATCTGGGTTCACACTGTATGATTTTAGGCTGTCCCAGATAAAAGATAATTGTCGTGAAGTAATCATGGCCATTCCCATGGTCGTGGGTTCTCAATGCTACGTCATACAGTGACAGAGATTCAAAGACAGACATTTAGCGTGATCCTACTGTATGACCTACATCTACTGAGTAGCAAATGACAATATTGAAAATGACATATTGATCAATGTGACGTTACGGCAAAAGTTAAATTGAGGCGAAAAATTATTAAAACGATTTTAAATAATATTGCTGTCTTCTGCCACCACCTCTACTTATTTCTAGCGCACATGAAAAGCACAACTACGTACATGTCGTACCCAAATCTGTCATCATTTACTCACCGTGTACATTTCTTTGTTCTGATGAACACCATGAAATATATTTGGAAGAATCTTTGCAACCAAACAGATCTGGGGCACTATAGACGGCCAAAGTAGGGAAAAAAACTATGATGATAGTTAATGGTGCCCCAGAACTGTTTAGTTTCCCACATTCTTCGAATTATCTTCCTTTGTATTCAACAGAAAATATATTTTAATACAGTTTCTGAACAACTTGAGGGTGAGTAAATGATGACAGAATTTTATATTTTGGGTGAACTATCCTTTACGATCATAGGTTTTCCTCTCATTTCTTGACAAAGTTTTGTTGGTTCATTCTAAAAAGAAAATCTACATGCCAGTAGGTTAAGAAAAAACGTTATTCAAGAAAATCTGCTCGATGAAAATCGATTACCAAATACAATTTTGCTTCTCAGGAAATGGTCTGGTTTTCAGGATGTTTAGATGTTTTGACTGAAAAACAAAAATACTTAATCAAGATTTATTTTTTTGCAGTTTTATGATTTTGGTAAACGCGAATCAACATTGTTTGCACCTGTTACTAACATTCATCTCAGGTGATGCAGTCATATGGGACGCAATACTGTTTCTATATCTGTGACCACTTTAGATTTCAAGTAAAGGCTATCTTCATGACTGCAATTCATCAATGTATTACTGCAAATTGTAAAAGCAGAAAAAAGCAAAAATTTAAACACCTTTGGTTGAATGACTGGAAACTGAGCTGTCTTTTACAGTTTTTCGGAATAATCTTTATGCATGAAATCTTAGGGATCTGATCACAAAACATTTAGGACTCCTTTTACGGATCTATCTTTCTAGTGTTGTCGTTTGTGATCATACACAACAGGGTCTTATTTAAAGTGTTTGATAAAAGAAGTAGGTCCACCAAAAATTAAAACTGTCATCAATAACTTCCCTAGTAAAAAAACTATTCATTTAAAATGCATTTATTTCATGCTAAGTATAGTTTAAATGTATTAACATATTTACTGAAAGGACTTACTGACATAACATCATAATTAAACGTCATTTGGAGAACTATTTATACACAATAACATTTCTTCATATTAAGCCTGTGTTTAAATAAAAATGTGTTCTAATGTCACTTTTGATAAGGCTTTTATGATTTTTTTATAAAATCAATCTTTCAATGAAAAATATTTAAATTGTACCTGAAGCATACTTGTAATTGTTCTACTTAAGCATAATCAAATACACTTAAATGTGTCTTTAGTTTAACTTCAGCAGTATTTCTGCACAATTTAAGTATATTCAGTTTAAAATTAGTTGTTCCAATTTAGTATACCACAAATACAATCGCAGTGTATTTTAACTAACAACATAAGATGAAAATGGATTTGCAGGACACATATTTATTTTTCACTAGGGTTACCATCATGTTCTTGCATATTGTTTCTTCTTATAACAAAGAGAGATTTTAGAAAGAATATTATTGACTGACAGCCTATTCATATTTTGTATGTAAGTTTGGAACAACATGAGGGTGCAGAATTCTTATTTTTAGTAAACTGTCCCTTTCATTTAATCAAGACATATGTCGAACACAGAAATTCAAGACAGACACAATAAGCTAAAGAAGGTGTAGTGCTGAACATTTGCGCCTGCACTAAACACTGGAAGGTGCTGTCAACACACTACAATCATAAGTAAACCTTGGACTGTGCCGTATTTACGCCTCTGTTATGTCCCCCACCATTTCAAATGTCCCCACCATTATCTGATTTATCTCATTCTGTTTATTGCGATGTCCTCAAATATACAATGTAGGATTGATTTCACAAATAAACAGGACAATGAAACATGTTTAAGTCAGGTCAAGTGTCAAGTGGTCTGTGTTTAGATTAAGTGCTACGGTAATGTAATGGAGCATTTGCTCTGTCAATAGTTCAATTGCAGTTTACAGATTAAAAGGGTCATATGGCATTTGAAAACTTATTTTTCTGGTGTGTTATAAATTGCCCATGCATGTATTAGACATGTAAAATGGCAAAAAGTAAATTGTCGGAACAAAAGAGGCATTCCATTTAACACCGTGTCCACACCGGACGCAAAAGGCAAGACGCAACACGACAAAATATGTTAGAAACGCATTAGAATCCTTTATAATTTCAATTTTTTTCCACACTGGATGCGGCGCATCATTAAGAACAAGAATGTTGTCATGTTGCGTCGTGCCTGTCGCATCCGGTGTAGACACGGTGTAAAAGCGAATGCTCACCCAGATCTGCCTGAAATGCCTCTTGTAACCACACCCCCACAAATCTACATCAGTTCGAGGTATGAAGACCGCCCAAAAGTATATGCAAGTAAGTTGGGCGTACCTATCATTAATATCGCTTTGGAACCTAATGTTCCAAATATGGTAAGGGGCAATACATTTCCGTCACACGCCAATCATAGCACATCTTGCTTTTCGGAGTGATGAGCTTTGTTAAAAATCTGCCTGGCGAAATACAAATATGCATGGTATGTGGAAAATACAGCGTTTATTAACCTTAAATCGTGTATACACATTGCATTACATCTAAAACAAACGATAATATTCGTTTTAGCCGTGTCATATGACCGCTTTAAGGTTACCCTGGATTTTCTGTTTGATATTTGTGACCCTGGATCACAAAACCTTAAGTAGCATGGAAACATTTTTAGTAAAAGACAAAGTATTGTATGGTTCAAAATTTTAGATTTTTCTTTTATGCCAAAATCATTAAGATATTAAGTAAAGATCATGTTCCATGAAGATATTTTTTTAATGTCCTACTCTAAATATATGAAAACTTCATTTTTGTGAGTGGATGGCCTGCCACAGTGCCCCTGATTAACAACTTCAAAGGCAATTTTCTCAATATTTTGATTTTTTTGCATCAAATTCCTGAGTTTTAATCTCTGCCAGATATTGTCCTATTCTAAAAACTCATACATCAATAGAATCTTTCAGAAGCTTTCAGATTATTTAAAAATCTCAATTTCAAGACCATGTTACACTGGTCAGACATTGCACACCATAAAACCAGTAATCTAACTGCCACTAGATGTCCCCTTTTCTGTAGTTTACCTTAAACCTGCTGCTTAAAAGGATTCGTTATAGTCTGGGAGACATAATGTAACTCTTTTATTATCCAACTTTATTTGCTATTTTATAAATTGAAGTTCTTAAATACAAAATAAAAAAAATATGCCTAGTTGAGAAATAAGATTTTTCCTATTTTTGTGTTTTAATGGTTTTATTTGCATTGTTTTTTTAAATAAAGATGATACAGATGATACTTGTTTTCAGTAAAAAAATCTGTAAAATCCTTTTGTGACCAAATTATAACATGTTCAAATTCATTGACTTTAAACGTTGCTGAACCCAATGACAACTGTTAAATCTAAAATGCATGCTTTTTGAATCTCAAGAGTGTTATTCAGTATAACATTGACTTTGCTTTTAAATCCACAGATTAAAAATACCGAAAACATACAGTATAAGTTGTTTTAGCAGTTTTAAATCAATTGACAGTGCATAAACATGTCATAACTATTTTGTTGTGATTACACAATGTTGTCAGATAGAGACATGAATTCTCTGTTGCGTCCTTCTAAGTTTATTTTTATTTGCGTATCATAACAGGATCTGGGGATCTCGAAGGTGGGTCATATGAAGAGAATTCTCCAGGGAACTAAGGATCTTGCCAAGAATTCGATGGTGGACCTGTGAGATGTGGAGATACATTCCGTTCATGAGCGAAAAGGATTTCAATTGGAGCTCTGTGTACGAAAGAGTCTTGTGGATATAAGGCGTTCTGCCCTTTAGGATAGCTTGTAGAGAAGTTTTAGGGCTGGTGTGCTGGTGCCAAAACGACAAGGATTGTGTCTGAGACGTAAGGTTGTATACATAGAAAAGCCATTACTCACTTTTCACATCAATGTCACAATCAGGTATGCAAATCTCATTGTACAGGCCACTTTCAAAGATATAAAAAAGTAGCAGAACAGGACTTCCATTAAATGTTCTCTCTGAGAATAGCAAGGCCTCTAAATAGCTACCTGGCTCTTTGCCTTGCGGTAGATGGCAACAATAGGAGGGCGATTTGATGAGTCAGCAATATTCTGTTTTCAACAGCACTGTTTACATTTAAAGAAACAAAAAAGACTGCTTAGTATTGCAATGAAATGGCAATCATTGTAGAATAGTTGTGCAGTCCAGGAAAGGTCAAAAGGGGTTTTCTTCAACCATGATATACTGATGCATGGTGTTCTTGCTATATTTGGATAGCTATTTTACTGCATGATCAGCGTCTTGTTTTTTATTGTACAAACTAACACTTGAACAAGTTTTTTTAAGAATTTAGTATGACGATATTTGTTACTACTGAAGCATCCCTTTGGTCAAAGTAGACTTCTGATTAATTTCTATTTATGTCTGCATGGAAACCTTGTGTCCAAAAACAATGTCATGTGCCATATTTATTCTAAATTTAGCTTTATTTGTAAGAAATGTTTAAAAACTCACAATAGGACATTATGTCAAAATTGTGGTGAAATGTGTATCAGCGTAAATGTCCCCCGTTTTTATATTAAAATGCTTCACTTGCCCAACAAACAAAAGAAATGACGTAAAGAGATTATATGATTTCTAGAAGCTTAACTGGAAGTCGTGCCATATCCCATCCTCATAAATGCTTCAGGAAAAACTTTTAGAAGATTTTCGGGACACATTTCCAGTAACTTAAACCTTTTGTTGTATATTAGTTGGAATAGGAATAATACTGATTTAGATAAGAACATTTATTTAAATTAGAAATTCTGCAGTTGACCTGCAAAATTGCATAGTTTATATTTTGGACAGCTGAGTTCAGGAACCCAGTGTAAATTAGATTGGATGCTTACAAATACATTTGGTTGGTGGCGTTACAGGGTATGAGACGTTTTGTTTGCTAATATATGCACTGTACAGTACAGTATATACAAACTGTTAATGCCAGTTTTAATTAAAGCTTGTGTATAATAGAATGCGTACATGACATTATCAGATTACACATTTATTTGTGTATAGAGCACCATAACACCTTTGTGAATTATTATTATTGTTATTAAGTATCGCCTTTACACGTTAAGTGCTGTTGTACTCTGTGGAAGGTGCAATATTGTATTTATTTTGATACATTTCATATTAAGTTTTATTATGTGGGGTTTTTCCATGGAAAACTAGATAGATAAACTTTACATAGTCCTCTATTGTTTGGTTTCGGTTTTGGAATAAGATGGTAAAACCTTGCTATGTTCTCTCCAAAATTTATAAATCTTCCATTAAAGGAATAATGCACCCAAAGAAGAAAACTCTGTTATCATTTACTCACCCTCAGGTTGTTGCAAACCTGTATACATTTCTTTGTTCTGCTGAACAAATGGAAGATATTTGCAAGGATGTCAGTATAACCAAACAAATCTCATCCCCCATTTACTCCCATTATAGAGAAACTAAATACTATGGGAGTCATTTGGGGATGAGATCTGTTTGGTTTCAGACATTCTTGCAATGTTCCTTTGTGTTTAGAAGAACAAAGAAATGTATACAGGTTTGAGATGACAAGAGGGTGAGTAAATGATGACAGAATGTTATTTTTTGGGTGAACTATCCCTTTAACATATTGCCAATCCTGTTTAAATGTGCTTCCAGGATAGTTTTCTAGACGGCTGGATGTGTCTTCATACCAACTTCAAAACAGTTGTGCCTCATCTTTTTTGTAAAAGGGGGACGTACACCTGTTTTTACATTTGCTGCCCTTATCAACTCAACAACTGTAGCAGACTTTAGTTAGGTGTTATTCCATCGTTTTCCTATAGAGGGTGTTAGATACATTATTAGTTGATTGAAAGAGAAACAGGGAGGAAACAATATTCGGAAAATATATTTTATTCCCAAGTACAAAGAAATGTAATTCCTCACATAATTTACCTGGAGAATTCAAACAAATAAGGATTATGAGACAAACCTAAAGAACTGGCTTTGGTTCATCGGGTGGATACATTCAAGATGTTTTAAAAAGGAAAATACACATGGGAAGAGATCTAGGGGAGTTAAGTTCATCACTCACAAATATTAGGACTAGAAGTGAGCCTCAGTTTTAACAGAAATTATTATTCAATCATTGAAACAAAGTATATTAGTGGTTCTCAGCTGGTTTTGATTCAAAACCCAGATCCAACCCCTAAATTGTTTATTGTACAAGACTAAAATCAAATGTGCCTAAAAGCAAAGCTTATTCATTTTACAGTAAACTGCATATGCCTGACAATGTGCTAAATTATTAAATATTTACATAGGATCATTAAATAGGCAATTGTAAATGCATAATCCAAAGCATTTTGATTAAGTGTTTTTGGTTCTAGGTAAAATATTTATAGTCTTACTGTATGCTACTAGGAGTTCTTAATTTCTATTATAAAATATATGTGACAGGTGCAAACCATGTTAAATTTCATTATAAATTAACCTATATTTAACATAGTGTGGGCAATTTGCCACCTCTTGCTTAGAGACAGACAAGTATGCTCCTAAATACTGCGGAGTTTACACAAGACTTCAGACATTAAAAGCAAAAGTAAGTTCCCCTCTTAGCTAAACATATTCACAATTATTTAGCATGATATATAATTATTTGCATTAAATATCTTTCTTTGCATAATGCAAAGTTAACGAATCTGTAAATCCTGTAGTCTGTGCTATCAATAAATTAAGTATCCGTTGTGGTTCATGGGCCAGATGTCTGTCTTTGCCTCAGTATCAAGTTATTTTAGAATGCTTCACTGTAGGCATTTTAGATTGGCTGATTAATGTATCAACAGGATCACAAAGAAGCTGTGTTGCAAAATTTAACTGAAAAGACCATGTTCAAATTGATTATTAAATTTTTTCCCCATAAAGTCAGCACAGAAAATGCCATGTAGGCCTATCTACATTTGGGAACATTAGCATTTTCTGCAATTAGATTGCACATTAATATTTACCAACAATATTGCGGTTATATATCAGAATCTTCCGTTCTCCATGCATTAAAGTGAAAGTGAATAATGAAATGTTTAAACAGATATGCATTCCAAGTGGCAGGATGGTCCTGTTGCAAAAAGTAATTTCCCCAACTAGCTAGAGCCATAACCAAAGACACAAGTTCATTTAAGAACACTTTTGTAACATTTTGTGAAAAAAATGATGAACCCTACAAGGAAATAGTGAAGATGCCAGAAGCCCTGCAAAATTCGCCTTACGTTGTCTCTAACAAAAGTGTAGCAAATCAATCTTGTATATGGTGCCTCTGTATAGTTGATTTGTCTTCATATAACTCAAATCACACAAGTGCAGTCTTCCTCTCATGCCACAAAATTAGTACATCTACGCACATTCCATGAGTATCATGATCATCTAAGAGTTGTCAAGGGACCATGTGATGAATGCATTTGATCAGCTGTCAACTGCCTGATATTTTTAAAAACCAATTCATTAGAGGAATTTATAGAGCAAGGTGACATATCTCTGGCATAATTTATATCCATTTAAGAGAAGTGATGTGAGTTTCATTTGTTTACATTGTGTTTACAATGGCACATTTTAATTTTAAGACTACATGTATAGGTATATTTACAATGTTTGCATATTTATTATAGTTAAACAACTGATGTGTATGTGTTTCACTATTGGAATATAATGTTGCAGTAGTCCCTTGTATTGATATCTGGATGATTTTTGGTAAGTAGTAAGTAATTTTTATGACTACTAACTGACTCTTTCTGTGCCTTTTTATGGTAGATGCATGGTTAACTATTTATTACAATATGGAGGTCACTGAGATGTGTATTTTTGTATCCTGATTGAATAAATGTTTCAATTTTGATGTAAATTTTGAGGTGGTAAAACACTGCCTGTTGATATCTTCCTTATTCAATAAAACTGAATGCATACACAGTGTAACAGTTTGTTGTCATTTAATGTAGCCAATTGAGTTAATTAAACAAAATATGAATACACAGGGGGGCACGGTGGCTTAGTGGTTAGCACGTTCGCCTCACACCTCCAGGGTTGGGGGTTCGATTCCCGCTTCTGACCTGTGTGTGTGGAGTTTGCATGTTCTCCCCGTGCCTCGGGGGTTTCCTCCGGGTACTCCGGTTTCCTCCCCCTTGTCCAAAGACATGCATGGTAGGTTGCTTGGCATCTCTGGAAAAATTGTCCGTAGGGTGTGAGTGTGTGAGTGAATGAGTGAGTGTGTGTGCCCTGCGATGGGTTGGCACTCCATCCAGGGTGTATCCTGCCTTGATGCCCGATGACTCCTGAGATAGGCGCAGGCTCCCCGTGACCCGAGGTAGTTCGGATAAGCGGTAGAAAATGGATGGATGGATGAATACACATTAATTCACAACATGGACAAATATACCAGTCTCATTTAGAGGAAGGTAGGTTGGTTGGATAGTTAAATTATTGTCTAATATCCACATGTAAGATGTACATTTAGACTACACAAATTTCCAGATTAGTAATATATAAAATTAGAAACGGTAAGAATTGCACATATAAGCTTAAGTGATGAAAGTGCACACAGAATAGAATGTATGTAATTGTGTTGGTCCTTGATTTTATTGCAGTAGTGCTATGGGATGGGTGGAGAATGGAGATCCTAGGGTGTAGGGTTAATAATACCCCTAAACAATGTGGAACAATTGTAATTGTAGGCAAAAATAACCAACTTTTTCTTTGTTACTATACAGCATCGAAAAAAAATAAAGATGGTCTGAATTCAGCCCTGCAGAACACATTATTATTAATATGTTCTTAAGTAGCTAGGTCATACAGCGTTACTAGGAAGCAGATGACCTTAACTTTATGATGTATGCATTTTCTTGAACATGCACTATTTTTAAACATGGCTCAACTGAAATAAATATTGGGATATGAGTGATTTTAATTCATTCTGTATAGAGAGAGAACAGGTCACAATAATTTGATTTGTGACCTGTGCTATGGCATAGCTTTGCTACAGGTAAAAGTGAAAATGTTGATTTTGGTTGAATTTGAGGTTATCATTAAAATAAGTGCACTGACACGTCGTCTAGCATACCAATTCTCCAAATAAACATCTAAAATGATCTCAATTTGTACAGGTTTTGAGAAGTGCTCCTTCCTTATTATTTTCTATGACAATACGCCTATTTCATAAAAAGTGCCGACAGAGAACGGAAGAAGGGGATTTTGGTTACTTTGTGTTCATAAATTGTCATGCACTTTGCAGTGAAGGTTCATGTAAACAAAATCATATTCTGCGCATTTCTGACTCAAACATATCCCTCTTACGTCGTCACTTAGAGCGGTCGGCGTAACACATCACAGCACCGCGCGAGAAAGTCGACTCCTCTGTTTGCTTTTGAATTGTGTCACGGATCACGTGGCAAGAACCCAAATGCAGGCACACACAGGCAGGACGAGAAGGTGTAAGCAAGGGTATTTATTACAAAAAACAAGAACAAAACAAAAACCCACAAAGGGGAAAACAGGACAGGATACTATTAACAAAAAAAACCCCAAGAACACGGACTGACTAGACTAAGAAATAAAACACTTTATGCAAACAACTAAACTAGACTTACGGGAGACAAGGTACACAACACGTAGCAACAGGATACACGAACAAGGTATGATAAGTGGAGCAAGGTATGACACAAAGCTACATACAACGAACCAGCACAGGACAATGAAACATGAGAGGTATAAATAGGGGAACAAACACGGGATAATTAATAGGGGCCAGGTGACAGATGAAACACTAAGGGGAAGCTAATGAGACGGAAAGGGCAGGAAACACAGACAAGACTCGGGGAGAGTATAGAAGGCCAAAAGGTCCAAAATGTCTCTCCCCACATGAAACAGGGGATTCTGTTTTGGTTCTGCCTCAAGACCAGGAAATAGTCAACCAAGATTGGCAGAACCGTGACAGAACCCCCGCCTTAAGGAGAGAAATCCTGATGCTCCTCAAGGAGACCCACAGGACAAAACAGACTGGGACATAGACAAGACTAAACAAAACATGGAAAACAAGATCAAGGGAAGGCAAGCAAGAACAAACAATGGGTTGGGGTGTGACAATAAAAATAACAAACAAGGGAGGGGGGGTGGGGACAAAACAGAGTACATGGGGGGAAGTCCAGAAGGGGCAGGGCTGGGAGGGGAAGTCCTAGCCCTGGGGGACGTGCCAGAGCGCGGAGCCCCAGGGGGCTTGGCGCCGGTCGGAAGGCCGGCTGTACAGGGCTTGACGCCGGCTGCTGGGCCGGCGGGACAGGGCTTGGCGCCGGCTGCTGGGCCGGCGGGACAGGGCTTGGCGCCGGCTGCTGGGCCGGCTGGACAGGGCTTGGCGCCGGCTGCTGGGCCGGCTGGACAGGGCTTGGCGCCGGCTGCTGGGCCGGCTGGACAGGGCATGGCGCCGGCTGCTGGGCCGGCTGGACAGGGCTTGGCGCCGGCTGCTGGGCCGGCTGGACAGGGCTTGGCGCCGGCTGCTGGACCGGGCTTGGCGCCGGTTGCTGGGGAGAATCCGCGGCCGGGCTCGCCGCTCGGACCGTCACATCCCCACGGCGCCCCCCCAAAAAATATTTAGGACTCGGGACCACAGGACTCGGGACCACAGGACTCGGGACCACAGGACTCGGGACCGGCCTGGACTCCACTCCCCTCTTAGACCTTTTTTTCCGAGAGCGGCCCACGGGAAGTGCAGCCGACGGAAGTGAGGTGGTGGGAGGAACGGCTAGCTCCGTGCCGGAGGAGTCGGACGGGGAGTCCCACGACTCCCTCCGTTGACGCCGTCTGCGGAGACTGGTGGATGCAGATGGTGGGGAGAGGCCCATGACCCCGATTTGCAGGGCCTGGTCCTCCGGAATCATGGCCAGCCCTGCTGAAGACTCCGCCATGGACAATTCCCTGGACTCCTCGCGATCCATCACAATCTGGAGCTGATCTACAAAGCCCAGGGACCTCAACCTGCGCATCTCCGCAGGCTCAAAGGGTTCGTCGAGGCAGCTGTTGAAAATGACCTTCAACTCTGCCTCGGCGAAGCCCGAGTGGCATGCAGTGGAGAGGAAGTCCATGGCGAAGAGCTTCACAGGGGTGCCTCTCTGGCGAAAGCCAAACAGGGTGTGAGCCTGGCGGCTCCGAAACGCCTCCTGACTCGTCCATGCTACCTGCTGGGTTCTTTGATGGCTGGTTCATTCTGTCACGGATCACGTGGCAAGAACCCAAATGCAGGCACACACAGGCAGGACGAGAAGGTGTAAGCAAGGGTATTTATTACAAAAAACAGGAACAAAACAAAAACCCACAAAGGGGAAAACAGGACAGGATACTATTAACAAAAAAAACCAAGAACACGGACTGACTAGACTAAGAAATAAAACACTTTATGCAAACAACTAAACTAGACTTACGGGAGACAAGGTACACAACACGTAGCAACAGGATACACGAACAATGTATGATAAGTGGAGCAAGGTATGACACACAAAGCTACATACAACGAACCAGCACAGGACAATGAAACATGAGAGGTATGAATAGGGGAACAAACACGGGATAATTAATGGGGGCCAGGTGACACAGATGAAACACTAAGGGGAAGCTAATGAGACGGAAAGGGCAGGAAACACAGACGAGACTCGGGGAGAGTATGGAAGGCCAAAAGGTCCAAAATGTCTCTCCCCACATGAAACAGGGGATTCTGTTTTGGTTCTGCCTCAAGACCAGGAAATAGTCAACCAAGATTGGCAGAACCGTGACAAGTAGTGTAACTGAGTCATTCTAGTGTGTGAAAGTGTGGATGTGCACACAGCAATCTTTGTTAGATCACTCATCTGTTTCCGACACCTGCATAGACTGCAGGTGGGACATGTCCCCTCCACTTTTCGGAAGAAATTAAGAAATGCTTGGGAAAGGTGTGTATTGTTTAGGGGGCATTAAAGAGCAGGTTTCATGAATCAAATAAAATTACCGGCATCGTGGTGTGTAACGTAGCTTTCCTTCAATTTTAACGATCTGCAAAGTTGTTAATCCAAAAAGTCCATGATAATTTAAGATATTGGCTTCCAAAGTAAGGAGTCGACTCCGAACCGCCCAAACAAATCGTTAGGCTTTCGAATATTTTGAATCGAACATCGATACGTCTCAGTGTAGGCTAGCGCATCAGCACAATCCCCGCCGAGTGCCATTCACCGGCACGCGCCGAGTGTTTGGATCGAAATATCTGCTTAACCATGCAGTAACAGATTACATTTGATCGAATGCCAAAATCGGAATTTAGCCCTTTGGTACATAAACACAATAAAAAGGCTGGCTGGACAACCAAATCAGTACCGACTCTCTAGTCACCGGGATTTTTCACTCCAGTCCGTGCACGCTGTTATCAAGTCATACACGTTTAAATACAGCATATATGTGACAATACGGACAATGTATATGAACACAAGCGATCATTACATAGTATAAAGAAGAGGCCATTATCATTTCTTAGTATAACACCGATTTTAGACCGCCACTAGTCGCCATGTTAGCTCCCTGAATCTTAGTGCAGAGCAAAACGTGATTGGCTGAAGTTAGAACGTGGCCTATTGGACAACAAAAGCGGAAGTTAAGCGATTGGTTTGCGTAGATAGTGGGCGGAGTCCATCTATTTGTGGATTGTGTGCACGAATTGACGTTGGAAATGTTTAAAAATCCACAAATGCACAGAGAGCGATCCACAAATGCGCGCACTGATCCACAAATGCGTGCAGCGATTAACAAATGCACAGAAAGCGATTCACAAATGTGCAGAAAGCGATCCACAAATGTGAAGAAGGCGATCTACAAATAAATATAATTAAAAGACATTTGTAAATATTTTTTATTTGCAAATCTCATTGTATTTATTTGTGAATTCCATTTATTTTTGTGGAACGTCTAACATGTATTTATGGTTCGCTTTTTGCGCATATGTGGATTTAAAAAATGTTTGTGAAATTCTCTATATTTATTTGCGAATCGTAGTTTATTTATACTGAATAATGAAACAATTCTGATCCCATACCTTTGCTGCAAACCACTGTGCCACCCAAGACATTTAAACCATACCACAAACCCATAGATTTCATTATAGATTTCTGTATTTTGTAAACTAAAGTTACAAATAACCCAAATAAAAACATCACATAAATAAATATAATTTTACGCTGTAAAAAACAATACTTTAGTTCCATCAAGGATTCTGGGATCAGCAGCTAGGCTCCGCCGGTCGGTGTTTGATTACTTTTTCCTGCTCGTCTTGTTTTCATGAAATGACGGGACGCGAGAACAGCTAGCTGCCCATTGCACGGCTCTGTCACTACAAGGTGAGACGCGCTACAGACGCTTTTCATTTTAATGCCATTCACCAGCACAAATTATATGTCACAGATCAGTTATAAGCCGAGGGATGTTCTCTTAGGATCGCGTTTAATTTAATGTCCTACACAGGCCTGATGCTAATATACACGAACCAGCTACGTATGTCATGACATCATCGGGATTTAGCTTTAACAGCACGATTAAACACATACTGTGACTTATCGTCTGTCGTGGTTTTTTATTTTATTCGAGATTCTATATGGTTTTCAGACATTTACCATCCACTGGGTGAATACACTCAACTGTATGTGACGGTGCCTTAAATGAAAGAACGAATCACCCAAAACAGCCTTGAGCGATAAGCATAATTTATAAAACGGATGATCTGTGAAGCAATGGCATCGCACAAATATTTAAATCTCGAAATGGCGGTGTTGGCATGTAAATCTGAGTCTGTTATAGCTAAAAGATTTTGTGTAAAAGTCACTGGGTGGTGTTTGAAGCTGTCATCCACACGACAAGCAGTATTATCAAGGTGTTTTGCCTATTATGCCAGTAGAAATCACGTTATGTATCAGCATCAGTATTTCAGTATCTACTGCCACTCCCTTTTGTCAGGAATAGGTAGTTAATTCATAAACATCTGTTGAGTTTAGGAAATCATTTGACTATCTAGCTCTTCCTGCTGATGCCTTAAAGGACCCGTATGTAACATTGACACCTAGCGGTTGAGCTTGGTATCGCAGTCCAAATTCAAGTAAGCGAGGGCTACCTGAAGATATAAAATCATCTAGGGGACTACTTGGTTATAAAATACTTTCAAACTTGAACCATGTGGTTCATTATTTTTAGGCTCACAGGACCAAATTCTTTTTTCTTTCACATATTTTTGCACTTGAACATATAAAAGCTTACAACACGTGCTATTAACATTTCATGATGATTTAGCACTTGGCCGATCCCTATAGGCACATATTTATCAACTGTTCTGAGCATTATTGTTGATCCCTGTGTTTGGCGGGCACCGTACAGAGTTCATGCGGGCTACCAGGTGCCCGCGGGCACCACGTTGAAGACCACTGGACTAGATGCTCACAGGAGTTGCCTGACACTTACAGGAGTGTGATGAAAACTCCCTATTTGGATGGTAATTGTTCTTATAAGTAGGGCTGTCCCCTTTCAGTCGACTATTCGTTATTCGATTAGAAGACACTTATTCAAACAAATTTTGATTAGACGATTGTCTGCATACCATTTAAAAAGTGTAATGCACCATTGCCGTTCGCTCTAACAATACCGTTAACTTGAATAAAGGAATGCTATTATGAGCATTCAATGTCTATTTGTTAAATGGTGCAAGAGTAACATGGGGGCTAAAAATGAGGAATTTGCAATCCTAAATTTGCCAGATCTGTTAAGCACATGCGCTGTATCTCTCCACCATCTGTGCGCTGCTTACAGCAGCCGCGTCTGCTTCATTGTGTGTGGGATACAGATCTCAGTTTTTCGGTAGTGCTGACAAACTTGGGTTCCTGCGAAATTCCAAAAAGCTACTATTGAATTTTGTTTTTGAAGAAAATACTCATATTATAGCCTATTTTTCACATTATAGGCTATTTATCTTTTTTTTCCCAATTTTCACAAATTCACTAGAATAATATTATATTGAGACGAATAATCATAATTTGTGGCTTTGTCAAAGCGGATTGCATTAATTTATATTTTAAAGGCTCATTATAAAGGTTTTGTATAGCTCTGTAATTTAGAACAATGTTAGTAATGTTACATAGGTTTTTTTTTTCATACACAAATCTTAAACCATCATCTGATGTCCCCATGTAGGCCTATATTGAAATATTTAATATCATAAACGTGCGAATAGACGACCAATGGCCTAAATGAAGAACAAGTAGTCGACCAAAGAATTCTCTAGTCGAGGCCAGCCCTACTTGTAAGGACGTCTGTAGAAAAAAACTGCATGGCTCCTTGGTGATAAAACTCATGCATTGAGTTTGTAATAATGAGAGCCCAGGAAATACTCTTCTCACGTGCTCAGTCACATGACAATTAGCTATTATTTAATAATTAAAATGGAATAAAATCAATATTTTAAAATGCCAATATCAAATGTTTTATCTGTTTTTTTTCTTGTCTTTTCTCTGTTCTTATCTCCCTCTCTGTGTAGTGAAGCAGCGATCCTGATCTATTGGTCAAGTTAGCTAGAATTCATGTGAACTTTTGTGTCGTATTTGTCTTGTGTGCTCGCGTGATGCATCTACGCGATCACGTTAACAACGGAAACTTTTAAACTCTGAATCATCACAACTGGTCATCATACAGACACATCATTCAAAGCTGTAAAGGGTTTACATGTATTTGAGTAGATCCACAATAACCAAAGGACATTTTATTTGTAAAATAAAAAAAGCCAAAAGGATGCACTTTCTGCCGTCTGTGACTGTTTCTCTCCGTTCGCTGCAGTGCTTCAGGTGCCCGTGTAATGTGACGTCATGTGAGTCATGTTGTGATTTTTATGCTGCCATTTATGGTATTTTCAAAGCATCAGACACTAAAATTGTGTCCCAATTCAGGGGTGCAACCTTTAAAGTCGCAGACTTAAAAACAAGTACTTTGTTTTCAAAGCACGCAGCATCAAAAGTCCAAGAAGCGAATTGAAATGAGACTGTCTAGCCTGGTGGAGTATTTCCTAATTGCGTGATCTGCGTTTTTGGTTTCCGGGTTGAATGACATGTTTCCTGGAAACGGTGTGCAACAGGTTTTGAGATACCTTTTTCTTGTTTGGTGTGTGTGTCAAGAATATCAGCCCAATCAGCAGCAACATGTATATAAGCACAATGGGTCCAAGTAAAGTCATTAAAATGTGTCTACTGCAGCTCGGTATACGCAACAATTTTAGTGAGAAGAGATTTATTTTGCAGTATTCAACACGTATTTATACCAATTTCATCAGGCTCCGAAAATTCTTTAAAAAGAACACAAAGAATGGCCATCTCAGCTGCCATAGTACAACTCTTGCGTCATCACAACAGGGTTTTCGTGTAATACATTGATATTGTGTGTGTGTGCGCGCTTACCTCTTAAACACTTCTATAAAACGTCCATTTAAGTCCTGCTTGCAAATGTCTCCTGGTCAATCTGCTTGTTTTATTTACCAACCCGGGTCCAATATAAAAAAAAAAAATGTTATTAGTGTTATTTAATATATGTAGTCTGATGCCATTCGGTCCGGTGTCATTCCCCTCGCCATAGTAGGGAAAAAATGTGATCTCTAACGAAGATTGACGTTTTCTCATGCACTAGTAGACCTCCGTTACACTTCAATCGATCCGCTTGTTTTTAACTGATAAATTGAAATTGACGCCATTGTTACTGTTTATTGCTAATAGCCAAAGTTTATGAATACACGTGACAGGGTCACTGACCAATCACAACAGCCTGAGAAGCAGAAGCCAAGCACGAAAACCTGGTCAGTTTTACCAATCAGAGCGTTTCAGAAGGAGGGACTTTATATAGACCGGAAGAAATCCAGTAGTTTTGTTAGAACTGGGACAGCGATGAACAATAGACTTGAAATATGTGAAATATATATTTTTTTTAAATTAGTAACATGAACATCCATTGTTAAACACCCAAAAAACATTATCAGACAAATTGCATTTATAGCAATGCTTATAAAGGAAATGGTAGGCTTACTTTAAATGTGACTAAAACAGCCAGTAGGTGGTGGCAATACTTTTGTGTCAGTTAATCAGTCAACCAACTCATTCAAAACAGCTGATTCATTCAAGAACGAAGCAAGTGTGTCTTGATAAATGACTCGCTGAATCATTATCTCGTCCGAGTCGTTCAAAACACTGATTCATATAGGAGAGATACACCGCAAAAAGACTGTTTTGAAGAGAAGGGCTAAAGCTTACTCCGGTGGGCATGCGCAGTTGCGCACTTTAATACCGAATAATATTTGTCATGCTAAAAACAGTTGATTAATATTTTTTTATTATTGTTAGGTTAGGTTTATAGGGTTGGGATAGGTGTAGGCGTTAGCTAATTTCATTTATTGTAATTATATGGTGAGATTTTGCACCACTTCCGGCTGTAGCTGTATCTTTTCTAGCAACAACCCAAAAATAATTAATGTTAATGCGCATATGCAACATTGCTTGCGGCACTACGATACAACCGTTTAAAAAAACAGACCAGCATCACAGGAATTTTGAGGCTTTAGCATGGCAATGCTACCGTAGTACCTGTACACAGTGCAACCCTACTTTAGACATTATACCAATACCGCTGAGCAAAATCAAATTCTTTTAGAAATGATTTTGGCAAGGTGAAATAAGCCTATTCTGTTTTGCATGAACATGTATCCTGATTTAACTAAAATGTCATGGTATTCATGTAATTATTGCTAGGTTTACTGTATTGGTTAGGTTTACTGTATGAGAATAAAAAAAGAAAAACATTTCTGTACTGACAATTTGTCTTTTAGCCTCTGCTTGGCTCACTAAAGCCTAATTTGCCATGTTATATAAAATAATAGGTTTTTTCTGTTACCACCCCTGAATGAAAAGTTGACCACACAGTCCTTTACCAAACTTGTTTTTCTGGCCATAAACAAATTACATATTGAAATTAGTCCATGCATGCATACAGGAAGAGTTTATGTTTGAGGCTTTTTACTACCTAGCGTTAATTTTAAACCATAGTAACAGATTGATACAGTCAACTCAATTGGTACTACTAAGCGGGTTGCTTGCATGTGACTCTTGTTCCATGCTTCATCAGATTATGTTTCTTAGAGCTCAGGCCTTTTTCTCATTTTTCGCGTTTGCATTTGTAGTGTCCTGATAAGATCTCATGTCAGGTATTGCTGCAGCACAGTGTGTCGGTTCAGGCTATGTGATAATATGATAACAGGCTCATATTCGGCAAACAAACAGTCCTAGGCATACATTCTTCCATCATATATACGCCCACCCCACCAGCATAGATGGCCCGAGATAATCTGCCTGGCTGTGTGATGTAAAAAAGTTTACAGACAGTTGAACTTTAACAGTAATGTTATTTCATTTTATGCACTGAAAACAGACCTGTGTTTTAAGTTTATGGTTTACTGGATAATTTGGAATCCCTGTGTTTTAATCATAAGAATCATATCAATATCAAAATAAGATCTACATGAGAAATTGGACCACCTTGGTCACAACATATTTAATTTCCCCCATCTTTTTCACTTTAAAGGAGAGGATAACCTTCAACATCATGGACGCATGTGCACGTATTAAAGGGGTCCCATTAAAGAACCGTTCCACCATGAGGAAGGAGGTACAGAATTATGTTATCAACTATTTTTAGTACCATAATACATTTTTTAATATGTGCATTCTTTTTGGAAGCTCGTGTTTTCTCCCACAATTGTTGTTTATTTGATCAGACAATCCGTGAGGGCTCGCACCCGTGCCTAAAGAGCCTGTTGAAATACAAGAAGGAGCTCTGCAATGTGGTAGTGGATCTACATAATAAGGACACACATTGTCTTTCCGAAGTAAGCATATTCTTGCAATTCAGAGTTCCGTGAAATGTTTATTGAAGTTTAAACGAGCATTTGAACAGCTAAAGCAATAACAACCATACAAATGTGTCAGCTCAAATCTTCTATGACCTCTTTTTGAGCTGAGTGATTTTGAAAGCCTCCACAGCAGCAGAGAATGTATTGGTGATAAGATAATGGTTAGACTCAACTGGGACAGTTTAGCTGTAAGATTGTTTTATCTTACCTTATTACACACAAAACTGCATGTTGCCTAGGCTTGGGTGATTGTTACGAAAGAGATAACAGTTTGCAGATGCAACTGTGGCTTGTCGTTTTTGTGTTGAGGTAACAATCTTCAATACAACTTTGAAATTTTTCATACGTGAGTTGAATATAGAAGCACAGAAACGTTCTTATTAACATTACATTTATGCATTTGACAGATGTTTTTTACCATGCAGAGCTCTACCAATTGAACTACATGTATACTTATGTTATTACAGAGGTATACAGAATGTATAGTTTTAATAAAAGCCATGATTGTGCCCTTTGTCTTTTATAGGTACATTATGTATGCTTACCTAGTCTTGCTCAGGGGGAGAATTTCACTCTACAGGCAAGTGACTTTTTCTATATAAGTACTGTGAGATATTTGTCTTATCATGCGTGAATAAATCATGCATGTGTGTGCTGTCTATCACATTATCTGCACTCATGTAATTTTGGGTGCCTATCCTTTCCTTACTTTGATTGTCAGGCTAATTGTATGTGTATCACATAAATTAATAAAATTGCAACAATTTCTTTGTTAAAGAAAAAGTGCACAGTGAACAATGCAGTGGTCACTACATGAGGGTTTCTGGTAACTAAAATCAGAGAAAACATCGGTAAAATCTGTTGTTACATCTTGGTCTTAGTCCATCTTTATGTCCACATTTTAATACCCACAGGCCCTGACATCCTTCTCCACTGAGATGATGGAGCTACTAAGATCACTACATGTACATACACTTAAAGATGAAGAGATCCTGCTCCTCAAAGACCCCAAAAGGCCCTTTGAGAGAAAAGAAAATATTTCTCAGGTATTTAGTGCATTGCTATTGTATTACACTGGAATAGGATTATTTTCGGCAGCTTGTTTGATGTTTTCATTGTTGTAATATCTGGAGACTTGTCTAGTTTATACTAGGTTTTCAACTGTGGTATAGTTTTGTGTAAAATTGGTTACAAGCAGAACTAGCTTTGTGCTAGTAGCTAAACTATGTGAAACCACAGGGTATTTTAGACATCAAGAGATTGCATGTTTTCTTTCACACATATACCTGGAAAAAGAAGAGTGCAGTCTAAATCACTTTAAAGGGCTATTTCGAAGGGAAAGCAAAATTTCCCCATGTTTTACTCACCCTCAAGGCATCCTGATTGAATATTTCATTTTTTTGTATAATTAAAAAAAAAAGTATAATTTTTAGAATGGGAGAGTAGGCGGGGCGAGACCGTGGTTCGAGTCCGGTGAGTAATTGTGTATTAGCGCCAGCTGTGCGCACACCGGATTCGAATCCCGTAGGAGATTGGGAGCATAAAAGGAACGAGCGACCGGACCGTCGAAGAGAGAGGACCGTGCCCGAACTTGTGTTTATATTTCGTTTTATGTTGTATTGTATTGTTGTTTGCCGGCGGTCGTCCGTGAGGGGCCGCCGGCTATTATATTACTTTATTAAATGTTTATTTTATTGTCTTCCGGTTCTCGCCTCCTTCCTTCCCTTTTATTGAGATTTGTTACAGGGGGCAACTTTTTGAAGCTCCAAAAAGTGCATCCATCAATCAAAGAATGGGTCATATTCAGTCAGGATTCAAGTAAAACAAGGGGAAATGTTGTTTTACCTCTGAAATATCCCTTAAAGCCAGATGTTGGCTGACGGTTTGCAGATCTCTTGTGAATTATGTTTATTCTCCACAATAACATTAGGTTTTATATCATACCAATCAAATTATTACAGCCATGATGTAAAATCTTTATCATCCCAGCAGTTGATTGAATAATGTATCACAATATATTTTTTTCTTTTATTATCAGGCAGGCTGGTCAAGAGCCTTGTGTATTTTGCGTCATAGCTCCAGTCCACAGATAAGTGTTTGCACTATGCTGGGGTTGTTGGCTCGATACACAGCTGGCATAAGGTATGCCCTGGAGTTACAGGTTCTGCAGAGAGGTACATC
Source organism: Triplophysa bombifrons (assembly GCA_029783895.1). Lineage (NCBI taxonomy): Eukaryota > Metazoa > Chordata > Actinopteri > Cypriniformes > Nemacheilidae > Triplophysa > Triplophysa bombifrons. The sequence continues at coordinate 19,410,089 of CM056456.1, forward strand.
AGAAGCTTGTCTGGCTGAGGATGATGACACAAATCAGTCGGTCTCTTCTATTGAAGAGGACTTTGTTACTGCTTTTGAACATCTTGAAGAGGAAGATGCAGGTAATTTGTGAAGATTACTTGACTAATCATTGGACAGATATTATGTTTTACCATAGGTTTTAATGAAAGGGTTATTTTGAGCCTTTTGAATTGATCATACAATGTTGCACATGAGGAACTTGTTTTTCCTCCCTCTTGTTTTTTCAGTATTTAAGTTTTCATGAACTGTTCTCTGATTTTGCAGGTGCCCATAGTCAGCGAAACCTTAGAGATGTGGCTTCACAAACACTCCCGTCTCACTCGAAAGATTTGTTAGGATCATGCATCATAATAAATTCTATATCCAAAAAATCAGTGTGGAAGGAAAAAGCCTCTGCACAAATCTCAGAATCTGTCCAGAAGTCAACAGGATGGCCTGAAGAATCAGAGACTGTGTACACACCTAGTGGTCCCCCAAAGGGACGTTCTACCTCCACACCCCTCACAGAGTCAGATGAGTCAGACTGCTCAAGTCCCAGCCCTATTATATTTCTGGATGAAGTTGGATATCAGAAAAGTCTTAAAGCAAAACTTGTCATTCCCAAGATCCCAGTTTTAAAAGAGGGAGTGGAAGATTCTGACTCAGAAGTTAGTGAATTTTTCGACAGCTTTGATCAGTTTGATGAACTAGACCAGTCTTTTGATTACAACATTAAGGTCCGGAAAGAACAGGCCCTCCCAGGTCAAGAAGGAAAGAAGCATATTGACAGCTCTGGATGTAAACTTGTGTCAAGGGGATGTTCAACCACAGCAATGAACCCTCACAAGTTTGATCATAGGACTCTCCCTGCCAATGTCAAGAAACCAACTCCACTCAAACCAGGATCACCATACAGTATACACTGTGATGCACCTGATTCCCCACGGCCACCAAAGACTCCCTGTGATGAAAACGGGCCACTCTTCAGTCCTGTTCGCTCATCCGCATTCAGCCCACTGGCTGATGGGCGGTCTATAGAGTATTTTTGGAAAGCAGATGGTGATAGCTCAGAATTACGTAAACCGAATGACCTTTGCGCACTGTACAAATCTTACTCCGACTTTGCCAACAACCTTTCAAAAGAAATCCTTGGATCTGTTTGTGGGTACTCCTCCCCTGTTGATTTTAACATAAACAAGAACTTGAGCTGTGTCTGTCACAAGGAGTTCCAAAACACTAATGGACACCTAATGAAGCTGTCAGAAATTCAGGAGATGGTCACCATCGCCAAGACACAGTCACAGTCTCTAAAGGATGGGATTCAGAAGTTTGCTGCAGACTTGGTTGAAATGAGCCTTGGAAGTGCCTTAAGGGACTTGCAGAAAGGAGTGTCCTCTTGTACCACTACACTTTGCCACTTGGCGGCAAAGCTGACCTCTTCAGTTTTTCAAATGGCCTTTCATGAGATAGGAATGCGCCATGCATATGTGTTAAAAGAGCGTGCCATTAACGGATTGGCTAGTTTTGTTGTAGGGGAAGCCATTTCTGGAGCCCTTAAAGAGTTTCTGTTTGTGAAAAAGGAGATTTTTAACAACACTGTCGCACAATTTGCTGCAGATCTCGCTGAGGAATTAGTGTTTGAAGGAATTATGGAGGTTTGCCAATTTTCACATCCCTCGACACCTCTCACACCAAGTGACTGGTCTTTTGAACAAGAGGAGGAAGTGGTTTCTTCCTATGCCTCTGACCTGTCAGAGTCAGTACTTCAAGAAGCTTTTATAGAGCTGTCACAAGCTGATGTTACTTTTACCACGCAGGCAGCTATCAGTTTGTCAGTGGATAACATATGCTATGTGAGTGCTGAGGAGGCATCTCTGGTCACAAATACTTGCAGTGCCCAGACCAGCTATCTTGGATCTCGGGCTGAAGTAGAGGCTGGAAACCAAGAGCATAATGGATGCACGGTTAAGAAAGCCTTGTATTGTGTGTCAGGTATGGTCAGCTGTGTTCCAGTAACTGTGGCTGGTAAGGTCATATCCCATGTACCCAACTCAGAAGAACCTACTCAGTGTAAATCCAGTATCGTGCAGATATGCGAGACCAGCCCCAAAAGAACCATTTGTTGCCAAGGCGAAGCCACAACCTTCACCTCAGATACCTCTGCCACAACTCAAACTAAATCATTGCCAAGTCCTTCAAGAAACCAGGATACTAATGATGAGAAAATTATTGGCAATTCCTCCACTGAAAGCAATTCTGGTAAACCATCAATTGGAAAAACCTTTCAGAACTTCTCTGGCAATATGGTAGACAGTATAGTAGGTGAGGCTTTTGATCTCATGCATTCATCAACAAAGGTAAAGAAGAAAGTAGAGGATTGTGCAGACTTTTTGAGCAAAACCATAGCAGCACATATATCCACTCCAACCCATGAAAACGTTAAATCACAGGATGTTGTTTCTCAGAGCTTGCAAGCTCAAAAAGGTCCCTTTCACTTGGTATCAAAGGGCTCTTGTGGCACAGCTTCTAGAAGTATACGGCCAGTCTCCAAGCCAATGTCAGAGGTTCGATCTGTCATTAGAATGGACACATTAGAAGTGCCCAGTTTTGACGTTGCCCCCTGCGGTGGTAGAAAAGTAGGAGATGAGATTTTTAACGCCAACTGTGTAGCGAAATTGATTGAAACCCCTAGCACTCCACCCTCCAGTCCGCAGCAGCCAATGGATGAGAACAGTGAGAAACAGGTTAAACAGTTCTCTAAAAAACTCAAAGGTAAGCTTGCAAAAGAATTTGCTCCTGCAACTCCTCCACCCACTCCTTATTACCCACCTGCCACAGACTCTAAAGAAAAAGGTTCAGTTACAGACAAGGCAGATTTCATGCTAAAGCTCATTAGGTCTCTCTCAGAAGAGGCTGGCACCAATGAAGATGAGGAAGAGGACCAGGAAGATGTAACTCGTTCTAGAAAATGCCAGTCAGAACTGAGCCCTAACATCAGGAACCGAATGGTTGAGAGAGGAGCCCTCCATTATGCAGAACGTCTAGCATGCCACATTGTTTCCATGGCAACTGAGATGGATACGCTAAGCTTTGGAGATGTTAAAAAGCCTGTGGGTGATGATAGCAAAGGCAGTGTTGCCTCACACAGTGCACAGTTCTCAGAACAGACTTTGAATTCATTGTGGACATATGCTGGAGAAGTTGCGGGAGAAGTCATCAATGATGTAAAGAGGATGTTGAGCTCAACCCATTGCCGTCACAAAACGACAAAAAGAGGATCTGCAAACTCTGCAGACAAGCGTCATAGTGAAGATTATAGGGATGGCCTGCTTGGAGGTTTGGCCTATCAATGGTCTGGTGACGTCAAGGCATCTGTCCAAAACTCTCAGAGTGGCTGTACAAGCAGTATATCTTCCGACTATCCAAGCTGTGAGAGTGTCACTGATGAATATGTAGGATACCTCATTAAAGTTCTCAAGAAGGAGGGAGGCAGCCGAGAGCTTATATTGGATCAGTATGCCACTCGTTTGGCCTATCGATCTATTAAATCAGGCCTTGATCATGCCACACAAAAAATAAAGCAAAGATCCCCTTTAAGGCTACAATCTTCTAGGCTTTTACACAATGATCACAGCCATGATATTTCTCAAATCCCCAAATCCAAGTCATCCCAGCGTGTTCTTTCTCATGGAATAGATGGATCCTCTTGTGAATCTCTTCCATGTGCTTATCAAGATGGCCAGGAAATAAGTAGTAGTGAATATGTAGAACTTGTGAACTTCGCAGAGTCGTTGGCCTACAACATCACTTGTGATGTTACAAGAAAGCTTCGAATGTCGTCCTTTAGACTGCCGAAATCTCTTACTGATTCTTGCCTCTATAGGAAATCTAATGTAGAGGACATGCCAGAAAATCAAATCAGAACTACGTTTTCAGGCCCACTTTTACCCTACACTGAGACTAACAGACTCTATCACAGCACTGGCAGCCTGAATGATGGCAAATGCAACAACGGCATCATGCAAGTGATTGAACATTATGCCAGGAAGATTGTCGATGACACGTTGGAGATGACACTGGGGCCAGCATGTTTTCAATCAGCAGTGGACAGGAGAGCCTTAGAACCTAATTCTTTCACAGAAAAGCTGGCCAAAGCATACGCATCCTGTCGATACTGCCAAGGTCGAGATTGCTTGTTTTGCAGCAGAGACGGTCGACGGTTGAGTTTTCAGGGACTGAAAAGGAGACGACAACAAGATTCTGATGCCGTGACTGGACTGGAAATTCCTCGAATTCACATTGATTTGGATAAGAGAACTGCGTTTGCTGAAGAAATTGTCTCCAGTGCAGTTGAGAAAGCGAAAAAGGAACTGAGCTGTACTAGCCTGAATGCAGACAGCGGAATTGGTCATGATGGCGCAAGCTTTGCAGAAAGTCTCACCACAGAGATTATGACATCCGCATTATCCAACGTCTGCCAAACCATTAACCTTGGGTAATATTACACAAATTTCACAGAGTACTACAAACAGATTTGTATAGTCTTAGACGTAAAAGTGGAAATCCTAGATTTTGAAATGTTTTTGTCAGTGGCTCATAATGACTAACTATGTTCTATGTTGCAGTTCTCCTAGGAGAGAAGGTGTCAATGTGACCGAGTCAACAGTGAGTCAGCAGCTCAGTTTGAGTGTTGGCGATGACAGTCTTGGTAGTTGGTCCAATTTAAGCTTTGAAGAAGACCACCCAGATGAGAGCAGCAGCTTTCACCATCTGAGTGACAGGTGAACACAAATACTAAGCTTCGGGTGCTCAATCCTGTCCCCGGAGATCTACCTTTCTTCAAAGTATAAATCTAACCCTAAAAACAAACCTAAAAGCAGCTAATCATCAGAGAACACCTGAACATTACAGCCAGGTGTGTGTGGTTGGAACCAACTCTTTAGGAAGGTAGAATTTGTGCAGTTCCTTTTCATTTGGAAAAACACTATTTCACACTATTTTGGAAAACTGGTTGACTAATACACAACGGTTTAAAACACTGCTTTCCTTCTTGTGCACCATTCACAAGCATGGGACTAACCATTGGTAAAAAAACAGAGAAATTAATCTATTGTCAGTGCCTTTGCAAACTCTCAGAGCAATACGGAGGGGAGAGATCTGTGTTTAATAAAGAGGTCACAGTAAATCTTTGACATAGTGTTTGTTACTTAAGGGATTCATTTCATTATCACATCTGCTGGTGTGTTTGGCTTACAGTTTTCACAATTTGTCTGAATTGTCATGTTTGGGAAACCTAGGACTCATTTTTGAAGAATTTTTTCATTTGTTACAAGATATTTGTTACAATGTCTTTGAAATCAGAGATGCTGATTATCTCAAAGTTTTTCAAAACTGCTGGGGAACACCTAGGGCAGTGTCCAGATAAGCATTAAGGGGTATGTTTTTCAAGATCTGTAAAATGTTAACTGTCTTTGGCTTCAAAAAATCACAGCTGTGTGTAATCTTTCAAAGGCAGGCATTGCTTTGCATTGTTCTTGGCTGTAGAGTCTCAATAAGAGCCAGTTTGACCATCATGTCTATACCTCCCTAGACACTAATGAATGAGTAAGTGTTGTTCATGACAACTAAAGATACCATGAAGGTATCATAATATTTTGGAAAGGTGTGGTTGTCAGCTTGATGCATCGTTTCTACAGTTACCAACTCCTTCAGATGTTGTGTTCTTGAAGGAAAACCAAATGACTCAATAGACAGTTTGATTGCTATTGATCAACTAGGTTTTCACAAAACATTGACTTCACATTTGGGCTAGGTGGTACATTGAATAATCACAACGATTTTGCTGGGAATATCCGTTTTAAGTTGCTTAGTGATTTTAATGCACTTTTTATTCTGTATTTAGGTTCCTAGAATTTGACAATACGGTCTTATGCTCAAAAATATTGTGCTGAATGTATGATATGCTGCTTAACTGTACGTTCAGACCGCAGCTGTCGAGAGCGTCAAAAATCGCTCTGGCCGCCCTGCCAACAACGCTGTAGAAAGAGTCTTGGGCACGCTGATGCTCTGACGGAGATCAAAATCTTATCTTTCATTTAAAGGGGCCGCAAAGCACAAGAAACCACAAGAAATTGATCGATGGAAAGAACTTTATTGTAGTTATACGTTTGCTAACAAAATAATATTCTGCAGCAGTAGCACTGTTGTACATGGTCTGGCACTAAAGTTAGCATGAAATTCCCGCTTATTTACAGAAAATGTATAACGTTAATGAACATCATCAACAACTCACCAGGAACACAAACATTCTCAGACACCTTTGTCCACCCATCAATTTTATTTATTTATGTCCCTGTACGCAAACAGTGACGCGTCGTATGTTTGGGAAACCTCTCCTCCATTTTGCTTGGGAACTAATGTGGTCGAAACCAAAGTTTATAGGGCTACATTCTCTGGAATCCTCTCAAGCGGTAGACTTCTACGTTCCAATTGGTTGCCGCCGAACTGCGCCATTGCTCGTTACCATAAAGTTGACCTGATTTCAACTCTCCTTGATGCCCTCAACGGCAAAGACGTGCCGCGCTGCTCCTCGCCGCTCTTCGCCGCCGGCTCACATTCAAAATGGATGACTTACTGTCAACTTTGGCGCTCTTGACGGTGGCGGTCTGAACGCACAGTTACACATTGACCATGGTTTAACTACAATAACCGTAGGTTAACCATGGTATTTGTAGTAAATCTTTAAGAAAATCTGTGGCTAGTACACTTCTACTATATAAACCCATGGTTAATGTTCCTTTAGGGATATTGATGTATTAAATGGCCAGTGTGTCGTTTTTTGGAATATCTATTGACAGAAATGCTATATAATATCCGTAAATATGTGCTCGGAGGTGTATAAATACCTAACATAATGAAGTGTTATGTTTTTCTTACATCAGAATGACCTATTCCTGTCTACAGTACATACACCATCGATCCCCTTGACATGTTGCCATTTTATTTCTACAGTAGCCTTAATTAGACAAACTGCTACTACAGAACGTGTTTCATAAACATGTTATCTATTTTGGAAAAAGCGAAAACGTGACAACATCTAAATCCTCTCTCAGCATCTGTCGTACTTCGAAAGATTCGCCACCTCACAGCTAGATGCTGTGAAAAAATGACACACTGCACCTTTAATGGATTTAAATGAAAATGATTACATATTATTCTACATTACTATAATTTAGTTGCAAAAAAAGTGGAAGACAATGTTTTAATTACTTTTTACTAGATTTTAGATAAATTTCAATTCTTGCATCAAATGTTTAGAATCAAATTTTGCAGTAGGCCACATACGTTGCTTTATTATGTTATTGTTCTTATTGAAATTAAAATCACCCTTCTGAGATATATCAAAGTAGGCATTAATATTAAAGAGGTCATATTGCGCAAACACGTGTTTTTCTGTGTCTTTGGTGTGTTATAAGTAGCCCATGCATGTATCAGACATGTAAAATTGCAAAAATGAAAGTGTCTGAACAAAAGAAGCATTCTATCTAAAGCAAATGCTCACCCAGACCTGCCTGAAACGCCACAGGCGTGTAACCACACCCCCACAAATCCACGTCAGTTCGTGGTATAAGTTGACTAAGATCGCCCAAATGAATACGCAAGTAAGGTTTCCATCACACGCTAGCAGTATTCGACCAATCACAACGCACTGGTAAACTGGCCAATCATGGAACACCTCGCTTTTCAGAGCGATGAACTTTGTAAAAAAACTACACGTTTCAGAGAGGCGGGTCAAAGAGGAGATACTTAACATGCACGGTATGGGGAAAATACAGCCTTTTTGAACCTTAAATTGGGTATACAGATTGCAGTACGTCTAAAACAAACGATAACATTTGTTTTAGCCGTGTCATACGACCACTTTAAGATTATAGTCAACTGGCTAAAAATCAATACATTATGTGCCTAATCTACATCACCCTTCATTACCAGTCACATTTTTCAGAGTACTGTCTTAAGGTACATTTAATAAATATTCAGTGAAAAGATATTTTCTTCTTTCCCTAGCAGTAATGGAAACAGCAGTAGCTGGAGCAGTCTGGGTTTAGAAGGGGAGGTTTATGAAGAACATTTGTCATTCTCTCCATCAGACAGGTTGGTCTATGGAAGGAGACAAAGCATGGACTTGCTCTAATTATTGCATGATGTCATGCGGATTTTTTCAGCAAGTACTGAAATGTGTTGACTATGTCAGTAATTAGGTTTAAGATACCACTCTGGAACAAAGTCCCATTTGCTGTTCTCCATTTTGTATCTAACGCTAGTGAAATTAGTCAGTCAAATCTTTTTGTGGGTGTGTGTGTTGGTAGAACTAGAGGTGTAGGAAGTGTTTCAGTAAGTTCTTGTTTTGTGATGATCTTTTCTTGCTGTATGCTGCCTGCTTGATTGAATCAAGGATATCCCAGCCCCTATTTCTCATAAGACATAATTGATAATATAAGAGTGTAACATGACTCACTCTTCACAATGGCAAAATAGATAATTTATTACAACTATTTCCGGTATCGAATATTTTGAATGTAGTGGTTCTTATTGTAAAAACTATTTTTTACACTATTTCATTGTAAAACATAGAGATCAGTGCATATTTCAAATGTTATCGTAACTCCTAGTTACTACAAAGTGATTGCATAGAGTTGGTCTGCATAAGAATTAGAATGCTGGGAGCTCCCGTTAATCGCCCATCCTCCCCCCTAGTGTACTCTTGCTTGGGACTTCTTCTGCATGTGGTTTGCAGGTCATTGAGTCTAACAGTTACATTCTTTTAAACCTGTGAATTTTTTTTGTCTTTCAGTGACTACACTGAAGAGAAGGAGGCAGAGGCCAGGGAGGTTTCAGGTAGAAAATGAAACTTTAAAGTATTTGTTCTTTATACTGTATATTGCCTGAATCAACAGTGTGTGTGGTCTGTTGATAAAACCTCAACTGTTAGACTAATTTCAACCCTTATTGTTGTGCTGTCCCTCATCGCATTTCAAGTGGTTTTACTTGGCTGGGCACCTGTAATGCGGCCTCGTCAAAGCCACATTGCTATTTATTGACGTCCCTGAGTGCCTTGACTCTCAGTCCGGCTCCATGTGGGTCAACAGATGAGTTCAGGCTAAGTTCTGTATCTGGCCCACTTACCAGAGAGAGCGTGGGAAACTGGTTTGCTGAAGTAGGCTGTTTTGCTGTTATTGTGTGTTTTCTTGACGCAGGATCTGTGCGAATGGAAAGGGAAGCAGGGCCAGCTGAAAGAGCTCTGCTGGTGGGGAGTACAGATGTGTGGGGTCGGGGTCTGGATCCCCAGCTGACAGCTGTACTCCAGTGGATAGCCGTCTCTATTGCTGATATACCTTTAATGCAGCTCAGCCATTGCTCAGCTCCGGAGCTCCAGCAGGTGAGGATTTTTCGCAGTCATAATGATTACACTATTATTGGCATATTAATTAATTTAAATTGTTATATATTACATATTATAGCCTCGTCATTTAACAAAAAGTATAATCGAAAGTATGATTTATTTATTGCTGTAATCATCCTACGTCATGATAGCGTACCGGTGATTTTTTATCATGTTTTTGATACTTCACGTTTAATAATAACGTTAAAAAAATATGTGCTAGTAGAGTATGTGGTTAACAGGTCAGCATACAAATAAAATAAACAAAATGAAAGATGAAATGGACTGATAGCATTATTTATTTATAAATTAAATCAACAGGTATTGTGATAATAGCATTTATGCTGGCATTATATGAAACGATTGTGTAGTGAAAATCTGATATTCTGATTCTTATTCCTACCAATATCTGTCAGGAGGTTTTTTGGCTGATTTAATGTTTGTTTTCCCCAGCTGCCAGCTGTAGCACAAAGACTGAGGGAGAGAGAGTTCAGGGTCGGGGATCTCTTGCAGGTTCTGCTGAGGTACTTTGAAGAACATCACGGTGAAGAAGATCACGAGGCTGGAGGCCATAAGAACCTTTTCCAGTGGCTTCTAGAACAGGCCTAAATCACAATCACACGCTGCTGACAATGGTTAGCCATTAAAAGATGAAGTTTCCTGTCACTTAAGAGTGATCTGCAATGTATCTGCCAAATTAGAGGCATAACTAGTTGAATGTGTTTGTGTAGGGTATTGCTTGTGCACCCGTGGCCACCCAGGGGGCGCCATAGAAACACCTGAAGGGATCTCAGAGCCTTTTGTCCAAGTGTGTGTATTGCATGCTGTGACCATAAGTAATTTTGCTTGCTTTGACCTCTCTTTTAGTTGTCGTATTTTCTTGAAGATAAGACTGCACATCACACGTTTTGAGCGGCATCACTGATACATACATGTTCTGTTTTGCCCTTTCCCAGAGTATTATAACACAAATGGAATGTTATGAGTTGGTTTCACATTAGGGAATCCCCATTGCTGCAGGGAAGCTTATGTCACCTTCATACCTCTCCTTTGTGGTGATGTTTCCACTTGTTAAAGGGACCAGCCAAGCAATTCAGCACAGTTCCAGGCCACTGGAGGGTATTGCATTATACATAAGAAAGACAATTACAGTCCGGGATGATTTTCATAATTATTTAATTGTCATTTTTATTCAGTGGAGCACATTTTGGCAACAGAAGATGGATACCAGTAACAACAATGTAAAAATAATTCCATTGATTTACCTCACGGTAATGAAAGTCACTCAAAATAGTTGCTGTTATCAACAGATATTAACTCATGAACTTTTTTCAAATCATAATTTCGGAATAATAAGGCCATGATTAAAAAAATAATATATATACTGTAGCTTTAGGAGTTCATATTGGTTTTCAGTTATTTGGTATCCATATAAATATGATTTTACTGTACAGAACGTAAAGTGAACTGAAAGGAACTGTCTACACTAAACACTTAAACAACAACAGATGTAGTTCACTAAAGACTGAATGATTTTTGTTGAAAAGTTACAGAGTCCCATAAATTTACTTTAAGCTGCTAAACACTTAACTTGCATTCGCCAAATGAGGAAACTCATAATAGATATTCAAAAGCATTTAACCTTGTCTAGAAGGTGACATTTCATTTTCTGACTGCCTATTGGCACTATCCAAACATTGAAGGTTACTGTGATGCACTGATGAGAAAACACATGCAGTGAGTATAATCAATAATCGTCACCTAGCAGGGACACTACATGAGGGACTGATCGAAAGTCTCTTTCACACTGAATGTTGTACTTTACTCACTGCTTGTCGTTTGTGTATACTATACATTAATATTGCACTTTACTGAGGAAGGGTTACGAAGGCCATTCCCTACATTTTTGACTAGAGCCCAACATTGTCAGTGTGTATTGAAACAATTCCTAAACAATAAATCATCAAATACTAGTAGGTACTTACAGCTAGGCCCCAAAGGATAAGTGCCCTTTAAGTATTTTCCCACATCAGTTTCCCACACAAAATTAAAGTTACTCAACTGTATGCTTTTACTGATCCAAACCTGTAGGCTGTTAAAAAATGTATCTGTTCTACCGAAAAATAGCAACATACAGGTTTTGAACGTGAGGGCGAGTTCTTTTCTAGTGAACTTCATCTTAGATTTGTTGTGCTCAAATACAGATCAGGTTATAAATTAGATCGATAAGAAGATAAACATTAAACAAAGGCATTCGCACCGTGGAAAGACCGCTGTACCTTGTCCTTGCACTGCAATATGTATGATGCGCTTTCAGTACATGCTTTGTGTATTTATCTTTATGTGTGCATGGATGTTCTCTTCATGTTATCTTCAATACTGATTTATTCTCTTGTGCATAGTTTATATTCGGCCAACACCATATATGCTCCCACGGCTCATGACTCATTCATGAAACACATTTCTGTATCCATGTGGTTAAGTAACATCAACGCTGACAAATATGTTTGGATCAAGACTTACACGGTATTTGTTTACATTCTTTGAAACGTTTTTAAAACCTGCCATACACTGTTGGTCATTCTCCTATATGGTAGAAGTAAATATCGCCAAAACCGTAATGTGGAAGAAGTACTTAAAACTAAGAAAATGTGTTCTTGGAAGGTTAGTAGGATAAATGATGTGAGTTGGCGCAACAAATGTCGTAACCATCAACGCTGCCTCATTCTCGGTGGAATTGTATATGCATCTTTGCTCTTGCTATAGATGGTCCGCCCTCATGTAACTATTCACTTTATTTTTGTGTACATTCCTATGCTTCACAAATGATATATTGATATTTTGTGTTATCTGAGGCTACATATACAATGTAGGGTTCATGCCATACTAAACAGATGGATATTTTGTTACTTATGCAGTATTCCTCCATTGTGTCTCATAGTGTAGTGGGCAAATGATACACATTTACATTTCTATTTTTTGCCCATTTGTATACCCTTGCCAAATAATATATTTAATTATTTATGTAAGTATAAGTTGCAATGGTGAGTACACTACCTGTTCCCCCAGTGAAGTTGCTAAGTAGTTTACACATTTAAGCTTAATGCACTATACCTGTACACTGTAAAAAGCGATGGGTAATAAAGCTTTTTCATTCCAAGTGTGGATTGTGCTTGTTTACTTCAATTCAATTGTTTTTATATAGGGCTTTTCACAATGTGCATTGTTCCAAAGCAGCTTTACAGGAAAAATACGAAAAACGGAAAACACAGAAAAGGTCAAACACAGTACAGTGCTTGGTGATTGTAGAACAAGAAAGACTGTTTACGGAATTTATCGAACCTTTTAGTTAATCTAATATAACAGCCTACCAGTGAGGAAGCCAACATGGCCCTGTTGCGAGGAACCCAAACTCCAATGATGAGTAAATGGAGAAAAACCTTGGGAGAAACCACACTCAGCTGGGAGGGCCTGGTCCCCTCTGACGTGTCAAAACCCAGGGGATTGTACATACCTAAGTATAAATGTATAGGATAATGCTATGGATAAAAGCGTCTGGCAAATGCATAAATGTAAATGTAATAGACCACTTTGGAAAGCATTAACAATGCTGGTGCAACGTTGGTCCAGTGAACTACCGGTTTATTTTTTTAACTACACAAATGTTTGAACAGAATACAACCAACAGATCATTTACAACCAAATCAAAATGGTAAAATATTTTTTAAGATTAAATTATAAATATAAGATTTAGAAATTTGTAAGTGGAAGTGCCTCAGGACCAGTCTTAGTATCTTGCAAAGTGGTCTATATACTCAAGAGCTTGCCACTCAAACACGGACATCCAAATTTATACATTAACACCTATTGATCGGTGATCAGAAACCTGGCCAATCCGGTGACTGTGTAGTGTTATGGAGGAAGTAGGCTAATAAATATTCCTAAGAAAAACTTGATAAGATAAGAGTAAAATTTAATTAAAAAATTCCATGATCCGAAAAGTGTTATATTTCAGATCAGATATTTTTATCCCAGTGTAATAATGCAGGCTTTGCAAAGAGGCTGTTAGGAAGAACAGAACAGTAACATCTTTTAGCACTCGGACCACGCTATCTATCATTTCAAACGATCTCCAAATCTAGCATTATATCCACCGTTTATATGACATCCATCACTGAAATGTCGTGAACATACAGACACACCAAAACTTAACGATCACAAGAGTAATGAGCTGCAGCGTAGCCAAACTTGACACAGCGCCGACAATCTTGATGCCAAGGGGGTCTCACTCGTTGGTTGGCGCGTGGACGGGCTCTTTCTTTCACCTTTCCGAACTGCCCAATAAAAGGAAAATGATCCCTGTTACGAAACAGGGATCCAGTCTAAAAAAAAACATCAAGCAGAGAAATACTACGTCATACGTCCAACTCGTTTTTTAACAAGTTGACCATGTTGTGAATGAGAAGCCAACACGTTCAACAGTGTAAAGAGGTCAGAATGCATGACATGGCATGTTACCTCCTCTTTAGCAATTAAATCGCTGCATCTGATTTCACTTAATGAAAAAAAATATATTGTGACCCCTTTGAGCAAAATCTGTTAAAAGTATTGTTTTTCACCCTGCACAGCCACTCCTTAAAAACCTTAAAAATGTGTTACCCCCAAGAGCTGAAAGAACAGATACTGTTGGTCTTTGTTATAGAAAGCGTTTCAGAGTAATTTCAAGTTTAGTTATGACAAACAGATGAAAGAATGTAAAATGGCAGAAGGTCTTACAATAGAGCAGATTCAATGAAGATTATGGCTGTGTGCTGTCATCCACGCCCACCCTTTGCACCATTAGACAAGGTGGCTCTCAGCATCATCAGCCAAAACAAGCAGAGACCCTTTGTCTTTATTAGGTTGGCTTCACTTCCCAACTGGTGTGGTCTGACATCAGACAGGGTTAGCCGTAGACTGGAATCCCCCTTTGGGTCTGCCATGATTCAGCTCAGCCTATGATATCACTTCCTTCCCAGCCCTAACAAAAAGCCAGTGTAGCTGGGTGAAGCCATTGTAGAAAAGCAAATTATGACACGGTGAATAATCTCCACATACATCATTCGGACTGCTTTTTGTTTGTATCCCCACTTAATTAATACTTTGTTCAATGTAACACTTTGCTTAACCATACACTTTTTAAACATTTTCAGTTCCCAACATAAGCAAAACCAGATGCATGTTGTTTTAATAGATTTTGACAAATTACATTTGACTATAAACTGCTTTATAATAATTACCATCTAGTGTCATCTGAAATTCTGATGAAAAGTGGGTGTAAAAAGTAATTTCCTCCTTTTATAAAACTGCATAAGGCGTTTAAACACTTGGTTGTTTCTCATGGCACACTTTATTTCATTTAGATTATCAGAAAAGAATTGTGCAAATTCAGCATGAAATTGTCTGTCATTTTTAATAGGTAAAGTTAACGTTTTCATTAACCATGTTTTTGTATATGAAAATATTTTCTCCTGTCCAAGCTTGTTTCGCAATGGTTACTGCAACTAAGCTGTTCATAGGGTGCTTTACCTCAAAAAACCTAACTCTTATGCTATCAGTTTTATTTATTTATTACAGATTACAGATAAATAAAAAACAGCCTTTTATATTTGGGAGACACTTTTATCCAAAGCCACTTATATTGCATTATCCTATTCATTTGTTTTTGTATGTGCAATCCCTGGTACCGAACCCATGCACTTGGCGTTGCTAGCCCCATGCTCTAACCACTGAGCCACAGAAAAGCATTTGTTTTGGTGACACTAGTAGTGAAATTACGCCCTTTACCAAAGGTTGGTTTTGTCTGCCTTATGGGAATGAGATACTTGTTTTGGTCTTTCAGAACATGAATAGGATGACATTTGACCGCCAACCGACCAAGCACCTTTCATGAGAGGAAGGCTGCACGGCTAGCACTTCAAGCCCATCACTTCTGAATTTATTAGCAGTTAATTTCCATTTGCAGCCACAGACCATTGTTTTACCTCAGGGCAAAGAGTATCCAGTGGTGATATCCAAGATGTCTCAACACGATGAGGCACATGGCAGTGGTTTCTGTTGTGTTTACGGGATGATACACAACTCTCTGGTGGGTGGTACATGGGCTCTCCCACAGCCCTAGAGCTAGCTGAGGTTGGCCCTGTTTATCATGGAAACATCCCACGGCTGGAGAGATTCAGCTTCAAGAGGTCTTCAAGAGCACATATTAACTTATGGAGCAGCTGAGTCATTTCCAAATATCAATGTTTACTGAAACAAAAAAGAGGATTTACATGAGAAAGTGAAGACCTTCGGGATTAAAAAACATGGAGCTGTGTAGAGGACTCTGTTTTTGTTCATGGAACTGAAAACACATGAATCAAGTCTGGGTGTGAGACAAGACAAATTTATGCAAGTTGTAAAGTGCATACCGCTCAGATCCCAAAGTGTGCATCAGAGTCGGCCTGACATATCATAATATCACTGCTGCTGCCTTTGAACTTTCCGCTTCCTGTCTCCTGATGACATCATTCCTGACTCAGACATTGCACGTCTCTATTGAAAAACAATTGTATATCTCCCTCCATGACATCAACCTTTCCTGTAGCCATCCCAGGCATAATCCCAAAAACAAGTGCCTTCATATTTACATGGTAACCATATACCGTATATGACGGATTAGTTTTGGGGATTTTCTAATGAATGGGGAGACTAATCACTGATGTGAATCACGTCTCGAAGAATTTGAGTAAATAACCACTGACATGTTGTTCCTTCTTGCTGTAACTCCAATCCATACTACCTTCACAGTGGCAATACCCTGGTCAGTAGAGCAGCAATTCTCAGCCAGCTGGAAAGGTCTATCTGTGTTCACTCAAAGTTATAGGCAAGGGAAAAAAACTGCCAGTGGCTTAAATGGGCAGCGTGTGGCCACTTGCATTAGGCTTTAACTATCGGAAAGACAAGCAGGAAGCTACTTGTGGGGAGTGGAGGAAGACGCAAGGGAGGCAGTGCTAAACTGGTGACATGTTGCATGAGGAACCAGTTACAATTTATCTTGGGATAATTAGAGACTGGGCAGCCTCTAACTGATGTTTTAGCTGTATTGGTCTACCACTGCCCTGTTCCACACTGTTCATCTTAAAATCATCACCCCATAGTGAGACAGCAAGCACCACCTGAATTGTATTGTGCTTTCACTGTGCAAGACTATTGATCTTCCACAAAGTTTGCTAGAAATAGTTCTTATATAGTACATTACAGCCTTCATCAAAGAACATTAGAGACAACTGTTCTTATGACATGCCTTCTGCAAACCATAACAATTGAACACAAGTCAAAATATGATGTTATGCTGGTCATTGTTTTCCTGCACTGGAGTCAGAAAGATAAGCCTGATCATTGAGCATGCTGCCCCAAGATTCAAAACAGTCCTTAGACATTAGCAATCCATAGACCACACTTAAAAATATACAGAATTTATTACAGTTGCTGCCTGGTTGAGTAATCTGTATTGTGTATTCTATGTAGTGAAACGTGCCATAAAGTGTAACTGGATATTTAAAATGAGCATGAACTGGCACCAACATTTTCAAACTTGAAACTAGTTTTTTATAGGAAACCACATATTCCCCTCCGTCCTCTTGTGGTGAGATTTTAACTGGCAAACATTGTGGTCCATTGTAATATTGCCAAGGACTGCCCATTTTATCATTATGTGGCAATATGAGTAACATGTAGGCCTATATCCCTACAACATGACTATGTTTTTGTATCACAATTATGCATTTGGCAGACGCTTTATCCAAATTGACTTACATTGCATTATACATTTGTTTCTGACTATGTGCAATCCCCTGGGATCAGACCAATGACCTTGGCATTTCTAGTGCCATGCTCTGACCACTGAGCCGCAGGAAAGCTGATGGTCTGTTAGCATGCCATGTGTCACGCAATAGTCTCTTTTAAACCAAAATGCAAAGACACAGAAGTGCAGAGTAAAAGACCCTTCTAAAGACCTCGTGTGCTTTGGTGTGTAAAAGTGAGTAAGAAAGTAGAGATGAGAGCAGAGGAAGAGGCGATCGTTCTTTGTGTGCTCTGGGTTGTCTTACCACACAGGATGTGGAATTGTAGGGAAAGGACAACACTGCACTGTTTCATGTCCCGTTTTCGCATTCTAGAATGTTAGCAACTTAATTCTGTTTGTACACAGGTCTTCATATTATGGATGACCACAACACTTTTATTGTGTCATGTATTCTTGCAAGCTAAAGGGTCAATAAAAAATTTCATGACCTGAGGATTCAAACTCCCATGAGCAAAGTTATGTGGTGATGCTAATATTTCAGATCCAATCATCCTGCTTATCCTCGAGTGCTGAAAGATCATGAAGTTTATGCAAAGAAAGTGGTCGGCATGAAACACTTTAACCTAGCTGCATGGAGTCTACAGTCAGAAAAAAACATCCTCATGGTGACTCCACAGTCTGTGAAACATGGGAAGGCTTTTGGCGTGCTCTCTCCCATCCTGTGTGTACAGTACCACGCTTACAGGAGAGCTAATAATAATCTCCCGAGGCCTGCTCAGCAGAGAGGAAAGTGCCTGTGCCAGTGGTTTCGCCTGCTTTGCTCTCAACACTGCCTGGTTTTGGCTTTCGGTCATATTCTGATGGAGCGCTGGCTTCGGCTTATTCAACTACCTTCTGGCTTGGGCAAGAACAGCTCACATGGCAAAACAAAAGGGTATAAATACCACCCAAACCTTCCTGCCACAACCCGCAGTGTCTGCATTCTGTGGAAAATAGCTGAAGGCACGAGAAAGGCATGCAGAACAAGAGTTCTCACGGTATATTAATGACTCTTGAGTGAATGTGGCGTGCTGTGGGATGACAGTCCCCGCGAGGCCAGCCAAGTTCATAAGGTCAGGAGTGTGCTCATGCATAGAGATTGATTGGCATAGTCCTGGCTTCTGAAATGGAATGCAGGTGACGTGGTTGTCATCCGCACCAATCCGCTTTGCCGAAATAGTAACAAAACTGAAAGTTACGCGTAAGTCACGCACAAACCAGTGTGGCACTCTTTGCAACCAGAGTAATTATTGTGGTTCTGAAAAAGACGATATAATGATAGAGTAATACTAAATTTTGTGCTGGAGGCTGCGCAAAATGAAGAAAAAGCCAAGCTCTGCTTTGTGATTGGATTCTAAAGGTCTTGAGCATCAAAAAGGAACATTAGTTTAGAAAGCTCTGTTCTATTTAACTTCCACTTGGCAAAAACAACCTGGCCTTCTCTTTGTTTACAAATTGAGATAAACATTCAGTCCTCTTCAGCAATATCATGGATACTGATCTATAACTGAACATAATTGGGAAAATCTCCTTTGAGGTGTTTGGACATCAGATGACCCAAAAAGTCTTTGTTTTAGAAGAAATTATGAACACATTCTGGTTATGTTTGAATGTTTCAGAAGCTTTCTAGCTGCCATGCTAGACAGGAGTTTGGAATTAGCATGCAATGCTCTGTGTAGGAAGGTCAGGTCAGTTCATTTTTTTTTATGAAGGCATGAATAGGCATGGCAAGTAAAAATGCAGTCTATGCAGCTCACTAAGCATGACATCCAATAATCCAAAATACTTTGTTGGGTGTCTAGAATCGCCAGTTTTAATTTTCTGTAGCCAAATCGTTAATTTATTCATGTCTTATTGTGTTTGTAGTTGGGTAATTATATAAATGTGTTACAAGAGGATCCAACAATGTTTTACCCAAAGTAATGGCAACTATCGGCATATCGTGGTTTAAAAGTGGAAAAAATATATAATTTGTCCAATTTTTCAATCTCTTATTGCATTTATTAATTATGTCACATAGATTGAGATATTACAGCTAATCGCAGTATAATTTATAACCTAATGAACATAACCAACTTTCAGGCATGCCAAAGTAATTAGTCATCATGTGATAATGTCTTTAGAAAACAATAACAACAAACCTGTTCGTCGCTGAACTGATGCACACTTTAAAAGAAGAAAAGGAAGCCAGAAAAAAAGAAAGATCATCTCTGACTATTATCTGATTGGCTGTTTCCGAACCCAGTTGCATTGCCCACCCACATGTTTATATGAATCCTTGATCATTTCTCCAGTCCTCCCACTGAGAGAAGATCCGCGCAGCGCTCATGGCAGCTAATGATTATCGCGCGTACCTGCGGAATCATATCGATATGGACGAGGCTCCGGCGCGCGTCGCGCACACAGGCTCCACTCACAGGGCGCTCATATTCATCACCCTGGCTATCATGGGACTGCTGCAGGTCGCGTCGAGCGTGGCGATTTTGTTGCACTTAACCGGTTATCTAAGAGAGGTAAGAAACAAACTGGCACAGCAAGTAAGCAAAGACGGCGGAATGCACCCAGGGGAAAACGACTCTTTGTGAAAAGTAATTGTTCAGTTTTGTCTATTTGAGCTCACAGCGCAACATTGTTTTTACCGACAGAGTCAAGTTTAGGCGCAGAAATCTGTGGTTTTACTATAGTTTCTGTTTCAGCTGGCTGCATGGTTTCGTTTAACCTGTTGTGTGCTCTGAATGTAAAGAAAGTTCAAAGAGCCTGAGACTGTTCGAGCACGTCTGCATAAGGTGCGCGCGCTCGCAAACTAAATCAACTGACGTTTAAAACAAGTTCAATTTAAATAACTTTCCAAAACATATCGTGCTGTTAGAAAACCACACTCTATTGTACGATATTTGAAGTTAAATATTTGTCTTGTGACAGAAATCTTGCATGTCTAAACTTGGTCAGTCCGAGTCGCTTTAAAAAAAAAAATGTGACTGACTACTCAATCCGCATGCCTCTCGTTTGACTTTTGCACCTGTGAGATGTCAGGTATTCCCCCATACAACTAAATCAACTAAACACAGGTTGGTAGGTTATTTGAACCCGGGTCCACTGGAGGATTTTAGAAACTGCGTAGTTAGTTATAAATCTTTTCTTTTTGAGCATGTGATATCTCGCCTAGGGCACTAGGTGAGCCGGAACATCCACTGAGGCACCGTTCAAAAGTTATTGTTGCATGATTCATGTTTCAGGCTTGTAAAATATAAGAGTTGTTTTTTGTGTGGCTCTTCAGCAACAGCGCATTTATTACAGTACGCTTTAGTTGCACAGAGTGCTGACACTGCCCATTCAGGGAATGCGCTTACTAGTTCTTTTATTTAAAGCTCAATAAACTATATAAATTTATACTTTCAGGGAATTGCAGATCTTGGTTTTAAAATAGATTTTGGTTGTTGACAATGTCTAGGTTGTTTGAATGAATGTTGTTTTACCTCCTGCAATGTTTTTGTTTTTAGTCAGAAATGTGTCGAAAGCGCACAAAAGACTTGTGTTGTATCTATAATTTAAAAAAGTTTATATAATCCTTTAGAATATTAGTCTACTAAATTCTCTTGGAAATCTTGGAGGCAACTATCCTATATTGATATGGAATATTAAGCTCAGTTTTCTCTATCCTGCATCAAGAACTTTTTGGGGATCATAGCCTTAAACTCGACAGGCAAATTAATGCAGTGATCAGCTTGTGCTTTTTATCTTCATTCTAATATCAAACCTATAGCCTACTAAATCTCTTGAGACAGCCTGATTACATCCCAATTAGATAATTGTAACTCCTTATACTTTTGGGCATCCAAATGTTCTATCCATCGCCTTCAATTAGTGCAAAATGCTGCTCCAAAATTCATTACAGTGAAACGAAAGTCAGACCATGTGACTCCCATCTTAAAATCATTACATTGGCTGCCTATCCATTTTAGGATTGAATTTAAAATTGTACTTTATGTTTTTAAATCACTACATAATCTGGCACCAAGATATTTTTCAGAGCTTCGCCAACCCTATACTCCAACACGATCCCTGAGGTCTGGGGCACAGGGTCTTCTATCCACCCTGCAAGCACGGCTTAAAAATAGAGGGATAGAACATTTGCCCCGGCTCTGGAACGGCTTCCCTGCGTATATCAGAGCAGCTCAGTCTGTCCACGCTTTAAAGGTGTACTATTTCGACTTGGCATTTGATTAGTATGAACTTTTGCTGAACTTTTGCTCTTGTATGCTTTGTCTGTTTTGTTTTATTGTTATGAGTTGTTCCTCCTTTATGTCACTGCTCTAGGGTTTTACATATTTATTTTTATATATATTTAGCACTTTGGTCAGCCTGGTTGCTGTTTTTAAAAGTGCTTTAGACATAAAAATAAACTTGAAACTTAAATAATTTTGTGTGTTTACTGTCAGCCTTGTAAAGGGATTTTTCTTTCTTTCTTATATTTAATTGTGTCAAGTTTACCCTTTCACCCTGATGCTATCTTGATTATTTTATTTTGCTTATTGCTTTTATTTTGCTGAGAAAAAGCCTGATATATATTGTCATGCCCAGAGTTTTCCTGCTCTCTCTCGTATTATGACATCTTGTTTAGTGAGGCTTTGGCCCAAACACAGCGGTGTATGTCAGAGGCTTCTAGTGTGCTAGTAGAGGGCCAATGCAATAGATGCGAGTAGAAAAAGATGAATGTTAGTTATGTTTGGCGCAAAGTTCATGTTGTCCTTAAAATGGATGCAGAGACAATATTTTCTGCTGAACCAAACCATATATAATAGTGTTTACTATTAAGTAAAGTAATTTACTTAATAGTGAAGTAATTCCTTTTATAGTGAATGAAAATTACGTTCAGTATATCAAGGTATATACCCCCCCAAAACATTCCATCTGTTTTTACTTACGAGTGTTTTTTTTACCAGCAGTGTTTTGTTTGACATCATAACAATTTGGAATGGTGCTCTATGCTCAAATATAGTTTGTCTTTGAGGATACTTAAAGGAAAGAGTCATGGAAATATTATTTTGTTATATAGTGAAGTGAGCCGAAGCGACATTTAATTCAGTATATCAAAGGAGTGGTGAATAATGTCATGCATCACATGTCTCTCTCTCTGAGAACATTTCATTCCATCTGTTTTTAGTTATGAGAAAGTTTTTTTTGCCAGTGCCTGCACCTGTAGTAGTTTTAGCTGGGTGTTGTACGTGCAAATAGTAATCATACATATCATTAAGAATACTTAATAAATAATAATAATTCAGAGAAATGTAGTGTGCTTCCAGACAGTAAGTCTAGATACTGTAACATTATTGCACATTTTGCATATACATTTTCAGGACGAATTTTTAGAATTCTACAACATATATAAATAAATAGATATAAATGATAAATCTTTTGAGGTGAGACATGTTCTATTTATAAGATAATATCAGAATTAGTGGCTCTTCAGTGTTTTAAATAGTTGCTTAAGTATTATTGTGTAAAAGTATAGAAAACCTAGGATATATTATGTTTTACCACCAACATTAATGAAGTGCACAAAGCTGATGAAAACATCTACTGAGAATATTGTATTGTACATTCTGATTTGTTGCATCATTTGCCTTGAGGTTGTTTGACAACTAAATTAATCTACACATTGTCTTGAAGTGTATCTTTACTCACATTGTTCTGTGGGTGTCTCACAGTTAAATTACCTAATAAAAATAATGATGCTTTCCCGTTAGTTCATAAAAAGCATGCAGCACCTGTTAGTAAACAGCAATATATTAACCCAGCAGTACACGTTGTATAACTTTACTGTGTTTGTTGTTTTTTACAGGTGGACCTTGTTACAGCACAGCAGACTCCCAATGAGGTGAGCTAGTGAACTTCAAAAGATGTTTTTTTCCTAGTGTTTGTCCAACTTTTGTTGGACTACAAAAAAGTGTCAAAGTTGCAAATATTTCTTTCAGTAATACAATTCTTTTTTCCGAAGGCCACAATTGCAAGTATTATTGTATATTGGTCTATAGACATTTCACATTATTTGCCATGGCATTTCCCCCTTTGAACACAAGCCAGGAAATTCCAATACTTGTGCTTTCCCAAAAATGAAAATGTTTATAGCATGGTGTTTATTTACTAAAGTAAGCCTTTATTTTGCTATTTTTAATTAACATATTTTATTTAGATCAAGAATGAATGCACAACAAAATATCTTAGTTGCTGTAAAACACTTCGTTGATCAGAATGATTTAGTTGCTCATGAAAAGGTCGAGCCAAATGACCCAAGAACAAATTTAGTTTAGATGTTTAACCAAGGTTTTGTGGCCAATGACTATTCAATTACAACAGAGCAGTTTTTTCTGCACACAGTATATCTATGTTTTCTTCAAATGATGTTCTCACTGTATTGTCCTCATTGTTATTATCAAAATCTCTAAAGAGAGATCCGGGGAGAAACGAAGTGATATTAAATGTGTTCCTGAAAAGTGTATTAAGTTATTTGGAAAGTATTTACTACATTTACCATGTAGTCTTTTTGAGAAATGAGCGTCTGTTGTTTCATTCTGGCTATAATACTTAGTGTAAGAAATCTGTAGTCATGGTTTTTACACAGCCTTTTTTCTGACAACTTTGACCATGATAAGTGTGTTGTTTTTTACATTACCCTGGGTTGCTTATTTCCCAGGAAATGTAAATGTTAAAAAAGCCAGTGTTTAAATACATGTTATGACCCTGCTGTCGTTTTTGAGAGCTTGTATATACTGGCTTTTACTTTGTTTGTGGTGTACCCAAACTCTTAAGAAGGCCAGAGGATGTGAACAGCATCCAGAACTCTGCTCTTGAAAGACCTACAGTAAAATAAGACTAATAGACATGGTTTGCTTTTTGCTGGTCTAGAACAAATACCAGAACTAACAGGCTAACTTAAATAACTTAAACATTTTGTTTGTATTTCTTGAGCCTATAGTTTTACTTACATCCATCCTTTGAATTGGGATTTGTTATGTGCCGGGGCTCTCTTGAGGATTTTGAGGGGTGCGATATGAAGCTAAAAATCTTGTTCATTGACAATCTGTAAAATATAAGCTGAGAGAGCACTTTGCTACGAACAATAAAATGCTGATTAAACTCATTCTAGATGCCAGCAGTTTTTAAAGCTAAATTTGATAAGAATTACATCTTTTTATAGGCCTGAGCCCTTTCCTTGTGTCAATATCAAATATCTTAATGTATTAATGTCCACAGAATTGTATGTATGACCTGTGTGTTTCCAGTACTTTTCTGTTAAAACTTCATACAACATTCACAATGATTGAGATGACCCATTGACTTGTGGGTTGCACTTTATTTTACATTACTTGTGCCTGAGTTTCCGAAGTGTACTGATATTGTACTTGCCTACGAAAGAACTGGGTGGTATAAGGTAACTACAGTTGGGTTAAGGTTTAGAGGTAGGTTCTGGGTTAGTACCTAGTTATTATATTACTGTAATAAGTACACAGTATGTACATGGTAAACAGGACTGTAAAATAAAGTGCGACCAACTTGTGCATCTTTGCTGCCGCACATACCATGAACAAAACCACTTTAAATGCTTGAATTTGAATAAAATGACATCATTTGGGAGTCAACCCTTTCTTTACAAACATCTCACTATGACTTGAAACGTGAAAATAACAGTGCTATTCAGTCATATTATCATCAGCTTCTGAAAAGATGTTTTGTTGCCTCAGGAGTGTGGGGACCAGTTGATAGGTCACGTGCCCTAAAAAAGAATATGTTTTTGTTCCGGTCCTTAGTTTGTATGCATATTTGCATATCCAATCAGAATTTCAATTATGAATTTATGCAGAATTTAAGCTATGAAAACAGCAGGTCATCCATTATTAAAAAGTCAGAACCTAAAAGCTTTTTTGTATGTGTTTGATTCTTATTCAGGAAATGCACAGTGAAACATTAATAGCTGACCCACTACGAAGTACGAAGGAGAAAAAAGACAGATGTCGAAAGAAGGATGCACGCCTGCCATTAGCTCATCTGCCGATTAGTACAACCAATGACTTTTCAACCAGTGAGTATAATGCTGTTAATCGTGATACATTTTGAAAATAGAGTCTTCTATATAGATTTCACATACACAATCTTACTAAGTGTTTCATAGAACCTTCACTGACAATAATTATGTTGCTTATTTGCACTCGCTGTCTGTATTGTTAAAGGTATAGTTCACTCAAAAATCAAAAATTATGTCATGAATTTCTCACTCTCTAGTTGTTCCAAACCTGTTTAAGTTACTTTGTTTGGTTGAACACACACAGAGAAAGATATTTGGACGAATGCTTGTAACCAAACAGTTCTTGGACCCATTGACTAGTAGGAAAAATAACAATGGTGTTCAAATGTGACCCAGAACTACATTCTTCAAAATATCGTCTTTTGTGTTCAACAGAACAAACAGAACGTATAAAGTAATTTTTCCTACTATGGTAGTCAATGGGGTCCAAGAACTGTTTGGTTATAAACATTTTCCGAATATCTTTCTAGGTGTTCATCAGAACAAAGAAATGTATACAGATTTGGAACAACTGGAAGGTGAGTACATGATGACAGAATTTTTGTATTTGGGTGAACTATCCCATTAAAGGATGTACGCCTATCTAATGGTTTTGAAAGGGCCTTGAAAACTAGTGCCAAGCAATTTTCACTGCTCAATTCCACGTCTTCACATTACATTCGGTTCTGAGTGCCTGATTGTGAGGGATGTTCTTACAGACTTTTGTGAATAAGGCGCAAATTACTATAAACCTAATTTGCATGCCAGCAGCTCTACAGTTATATGTCATTATTTAAGTTTACTATTGTGAATCGGGCAAGGAGACAGTATTAAAGATTTTTATGTATTTGTAGCTGATTTTTATTTATTTTTAACCAAAAAAAGTTGTAGAATGTAGCTTTAATTTAAATAAACATGGAAAAACATACATGGTAGTGCAAAAAGCCTCTAGAAGGTTCATAAAAAAGAAGCAACTGTTTACACTGTTAAATGTATTCAGTCTAATCATGCTGCTGTTTCTGCAGAAGACCCTATCGCCAATACCATAATCCACTGGAATGAAGGTCAAGGAACGCTGAAAAAGATTAAATACCATGATGGTCGGATACTAGTGGACGAGCCCGGCTATTACTATGTGTATGCCAAAACCTGCTTCAGATATGCTAAGGAACATGACACTGAGAAAGTGGACCTCAGCAATATACAGTTGCTTCAGTATATTTACCATGAGAAGCACACGCAGAGTATAATCTCACCCATTATGCTCGGCAAAAGTGGCGGAACCCATCGCCAGTGGAATATCGCCAAGTACAACATGTTCTGTGCGGTGCAGGGCAGAGGTGTCCAGTTAAATAAAGGTGATGGGCTTTATGTTAGCGTATCTTATTTTTGGCTGCTGGACCCTGCAGCCGACGGGACGTATTTTGGTGCTTTTAAGATAAGCGATTGACTTTCATAGTTTTTGCTACTGAACATGTTTATGCACACTTAACAACCCTACAGATGTTTTCAAAATGACCATGAACCACTGAGAACTTATATTATTGATCACTGACTTTTTGTTTGACATTATTGCATTGTACATTATTTAGAAGCTTTAGCAGATGTGGTTTTAAGCTATAAAGTACCATCACAAGAAGACCTAGAACAGGACTGGGGCATGCAATATGATTGGTCCCATCTACAAGTCTACTTTTAGTTCAGTGTTTTTGACAGGAGTGCACCAATACTGATAATGGTATCGGTCCAATAGTACCTTTAGTTTTAAATTTCTTCAATACAAAACAGCATATGTACTGTACACTTTTAAAAAAGGTGCTTCAAAAGGTTCTGTGATGCCATAGAAGAACCTTTTTGTTCCATAAAGAACCATTAACATCTGAATATTAAAAAGTAAGAGATGGTTCTATAAAGAACCTTTGAGTGAATGTTTTTTTTGTGGAACCAAAAATGGTTCTTCTATGGCATCGCTGTGAAGAACCTTTTAAGCACCTTCATTTTTAAGAGTGTACACTGACCTTTGCATAAATGTTGCCATGCAAAGAAGCACCAGCAGTTTAAAAATATATATATCAGTTTGGAGGCATTTCAGTGACAGAGAACTGCTGTTTGTTTGACCACAAAAAGCTTACTGAAGGCCAAAAAAATTAATTCCAGACCTCTGAGTTAGTTTAACAAATCAATTTGTTAAAAAAAAGGATTTAATACCACTTGAGAGTGAGGACAGTTCATACTAGAAAATGACTTGACTATGCATGACTTCGGAAACTAAACCTGTGCTTAATTTGAGAAAATATATCAAAATTTAGTTCACAAACGTACAAAAACAAAAATTAAGACGGCTGGTCTGTCTTTGATTCACCGGGAGAATTAACATTTTTTAAGCAATGCGTGGAACCAGACTGAGTTTGGGACACTGTAATTTAAAGTTTTTTTCTTTGTGTATTTATTTATTGTCTGATGATAGAACATGTAAAATGTTTTGTATAATGTAAAGTTTGTACAGTATATATCATTGTATAAAAATGCCTTTACTCCATTCTTTAAGAGAGATTTTGGATTCAGGGCGTTGACTTTAGGTCAGTTATAGATATGCTTTTTTATCAAGCACATGGCTCTTGTTTTTTAGGCTTAAATGGATTGGTTTCTCACTAAAGAAACTTTGTATTTAAGTATCATTCATTTGACAATTCTGTGCACAAATGTTCATGGAGAGCACAATATGATGTTCCACCGCTGTTTTAAATGGCAAACCTAAAGTCTACGATTTTTCATATGTTAGTAAAGTTTTGTTCTATTATATGTTTATTTATACCATTCTGACTAGTAAAGATACTTTTCTAAATAAAATACTAATTTCCATGTGATTTTTGAGTGGTCATCTCCACTTGTAAATTATGCAGTGTTTTGATACAGATTTTATTTTTAATGTATACATGTAATTTATTCATTCAGTTTAATGTGGTATTGTGTTTTGTTAATATCCTTTAAAACAGTACCAAAATTTCCACCATTTGAGACTTACATAGACATTCATAGTTTATACGTGGGTTCATCCTAATTTAATACTGCCTCAACAAAGGCTGTGGATGTGACAGCTAAAGTAAATGTTTAGTCTCTCTTTTCTTTGTGGTATGGTCAAGCAGTCTGTTGAATTACAGTTAAAAGAAAAAGTATGTGAACCCTTTGGGCTTACTTGGATTTCTTCATAAATTGGTCATAAAATGTGTTCTGATCTTCATCTAAGTCACAACAATAGAGAAACACGGTCTGCTTAAACTAATACCGCACAAACATTATATGTTTTCATGTTTTTATTGAACACAACATGTAAACATTCATAGTGCAGGGTGGAAAAAGTATGTGAAACCCTAGGCTAATGACTTCTCCAAGAGCTAATTGGAGCCAGGAGTCAGCCAACCTGGGGTCCAATCAATGTGATGAGATTGGATGTGTTGATTAAAGCTGGCCTGTCCAATAAAACACACACACCAGTTTTGGGTTTGCTGTTCTGAAGAAGCGTTGTCTGATGTGAACCATGCCTCGCACAAAAGAGCTCTCAGAAGACCTACGATCAAGAATTGTTGACTTACATAAAGCTGGAAAGGGCTACATAAGTATATCTAAAAGCCTTGATGTCGATGTGTCCACGGTAAGACAGATTGTCTACAAATGGAGAAAGTTCAGCACTGTTGCTACACTCCCTAGGCTAGGTCGTCCTGTAAAGATGACTGCAAGAGCACAGCGCAGAATGCTCAATGAGGTGAAGAAGAATCCTAGAGTGTCAGCTAAACACTTACAGAAATCTCTGGCACATGCTAACATTTTTGTTGACAAATCTACAATAAGGAAAACATTAAACAAGAATGGACTTCATGGGAGGACACCACGGAGGAAGCCACTGCTGTCCAAAAAGACATTGCAGCACGTTTGAAGTTTGCAAAAGAGCACCTGGATGTTCCACAGCACTACTGGCAAAACATTCTGTGGACAGATGAAACCAAAATTGAGTTGTTTGGAAAGAACACACAACGCTATGTGTGCAGAACAAAAGGCACAGCACACCAACATCAAAACCTCATCCCAACTGTGAAATATGGTGAAGGGGGCATCATGGTTTGAGGCTGCTTTGCTGCCTCAGGCCCTGGATGGATTACTGTCATCGATGGAAAAATGAATTCCAAAGTTTATCAAGACATTTTGCAGGAAAACTTAAGACCATCTGTCCGCCAACTGAAGCTTAACAGAGGATGGACGATGCAACAGGACAACGACCCAAAGCATAGAAGTAAATCAACAACAGAATGGCTTCAACAGAAGAAAATACGCCTTCTGGAGTGACCCAGTCAGAGTCCTGACCTCAACCTGATTGAGATGCTGTGGCATGACCTCAAGAGAACGATTCACACCCGACATCCCAAGAATATTGCTGAACTGAAACACTTTTGTAAAGAGGAATGGTCCAAAATTTCTCCTGACCGTTGTGCAGGTCTGATCTGCAACTATAGGAAACGTTTGGTTGAGGTTATTGCTTCCAAAGGAGGGTCAACCAGTTATTAAACCCAAAGGTTCACATACTTTTCCACCCTGCACTATGAATGTTTACATGTTGTGTTCAATAAAAACATGAAAACATATAATGTTTGTGCGGTATTAGTTTAAGCAGACTGTGTTTCTCTATTGTTGAGACTTAGATGAAGATCAGAACATTTTATGACCAATTTATGAAGAAATCCAAGTAAGACCAAAGGGTTCACATACTTTTTCTTTCAACTGTATATTAGCTGTAGGTTGGGAACACAAGCATCATTAAAATAATATTCACCCGTTAGTGCCGATTTCTTCAGCCTCTAATTCACTGCAGAAAGTTGGACCATATTTGGCTTGGACTTAATTTCTGAAAGAAGTGCAGTAGGGGGACTTAAACAAAACATTGTTCCATTGTGTTTTTGTCTATAGTCTAACACCAGTAAACATATTAAATTAAGATGACCTCTCAATGCACATCCACAGCAACCAACATTAAAGCCCCATTTAACGTTTTGAAACCACTTATGTTAGAAATGGCTACATATGGAGTTTGACCTCAATTTGTCTCTGTTTTTAAAAGTGACATTATTTGTATTTGAACATGAAGGATAATTACAACAAATTCATGACAATTCTTAAAGTGCATTCAATAATTGTTTTGCTTAAAAGTCATAATTTAAGCATTAAAATAGTTTATGTAAGTTTTTTATTGTGATAGGAATTTCGTCATGCCTTAAAAAATGACTTAAATGTAAATCTACACCCTTGCCTCATTTAGTATACGCAGATTCATGAATATGGAAATTAGTTTCTGCCTCCATTCAATCATGTGAGCTCGGACAGTTGATTATATAGATAGATAGATAGACATAAACAACCTTAAAAACTTGTTTTTCACCACAGGGGGACTTTACCTATTTAATAGTTTTGAGTTTGTGCAGTCTCATTTGTCAGTTTTCATAGGATTTGCATACGTCCCACTGACAATTATGGGTAGCGAGGGATTAAATCTGGATGCGTTTTACAGCAATGTTTCAAATACAAGCATTCAAAAAACACAAATTCTGTTGAGATTTGATCAATCAGTTTCTGTAACAAAACTAGGTTTATGTTTGCCTTAAATACTAGTTTTACAGTCTTGAAAGCCAAATCAGCAGGAATATACCGTGAAAACATACTGTTCATACATACAATGAACAACTTTTTGTTACAATCCTGGCTAATTTGTTTTAGAACAGATCGAGATTTTAAAATCCAAAATCTCATTCCAAATGCTAACAAAGCAGACTAGATCTTTTTCGTGAGATTTTATTCTTCAAAGCAACTGTACCATGGGGTCCCATAAAAACGTATGGACTGTTTGCCAACTTTGCTGTGTGCATGCTGCCTTTATGGTTCCTATTATGTTGGTTCTGCGTCGCTGAAGTTAAGTATTTTTGTAATTTTTTGGCTTTTTTATTGTTCACATGTGTAAAAATAAGGGTTTCAGGTTACAGAATAAAATGGTAAAGTGATTGCATAGCATTTGAACGGTCTAACCATTATCATCTCATGCAACCATATTGTATGTTTTTGTATGTCCGATTTTAGGAACTTGGTGTGAAATGTTTATAGGCTTGATGTGGCATGAACAGTTTTATAATTAAAATGTTCTTTTTAAGCATATATTAAAGGCATTGATACATTCCTAACTCAGGGTGCCTTTTTTTAATGGATTTTTGTGGTGAAGAGGAAATAGCTTCAAGGTTAGATTTATAGAACAGCTGGGAGTTTTTTTATGCACATTAAAGTAGATTAGGAATTTGCACGTTCACGCTTGCACGCTCTTTTTTTTGCTGTTGTTTTTACTATTCTTTTATAAAATAGATTAAATGCTAAAATTTCTCGGTAAGATAACAATTCTAGTCACAAAGCTTTATTAATTTGTGGTTCACCCAATCAGAAGTTGGAGGAATTTTTCCCGAAAGAGTCTATTCTCAGCACAGATTTTTCCATCTGAATTATTCTGCCTTCATACAACTTGACAAGCAGGCGAGACATTATTTCCCCATAAAGAAGGACCATAGAGCGGTTTTTATTCCCTTAAGAGAATTTATTGTTTGGGCGGAAGGGAAAGGGGGTGCTGCAACCAGTCTTGGATTGACCACGTCCAAACTGCACTCTAAGGACTTACAGGTTTTATAAAGGGAATGCTCAAGCAAATTGTCTAAAAGGTGCTATTGTACACTTCTTCTGAGGAAACACCTCCAGTTTCTGAACCAGGGTATCAAACACTGTTATGAATATCCCTATTGTATAGACTAGAGCATACTTTAAGAAGGCCACCAAACTCATGAACTCTGAGCGGGTAGTTATCTCACTTGGCACATAAATTGCCTGGAGAGGACGGGAGTACTTTTGACATTACTGAAGATTCAGACACACTACTCTTGTAATGTATATTGCTCTACTGGTCCACTTTTGCTTTACACCTTAATAATACTGCTCCACACATTAACAAACCTACTGTACAAACTGTCAGATATTGCTGAATGATGCACTGGTAAAAAAGGACCCCCTGCTGATCTCAGTCTTCCCATGGGCTTCAGGACCTTGGACAGCACAATTCCAATCAATGTCCAAATTGAAACGAGAAAGTGGCTTGTTTCAAACATCCCAGATTACATGACCACACACGTTGTTAGTGTGTAATTTATACCTGACACTCCATATCAGTAGTTCTGCTTTTGATCAGAGGTCAAAATGTCTTTCAGAATTAAGGTCCCTCAAATTGACTGGTATTGACTGTATTAATTGCATTATTAATATCAATTCCCCCCCTCCCACACACATACTACAAAACAGCATTCCACAATTTTTTTGCAAGTAGAATCACAACAAGTATTATAATTTAAAAAAAGCTTTAAAATGTCTTCCATTTATCTAAAAGTGCTGGAAAACTATCCTGATACTTTTGAGCTAACTTTAACGTCTTGGTTACGTATGTAACCTCGGTTCCCTGATGGAGGGAACGAGACGTTGTGTCGAGAACGACAGATGGGGTTCGCCCTTGAGAACCAATCAACTCTGACTACTATAGAAAAGGCCAATGAAATTTGGCGAATGAAATTTGCATGCCGGGCTCCGCCCCCGGATATCCGGTATAAAAGGAAGCCGGCGTGCATCATTCACTTACCTTTTGTTCTGAAGAGCCTGAGAGCCTCTCACGACTGCAGCAGAATACGATACGTGTTGTAGATACGTTGTGTCGAGAACGACAGATGGGGTTGCCCCTGGAAAACGCCACAACGCTGTATCGCGTCACAATCTCTAGCGAAGCGACGGTAACAAGCCTGGGCGTGTCAGCTCGATGCTTTCGCGAAACTGTAACCTTCCAGTGTGGTGGTCGGGGGGTACCAGAGCTTTCTTGGAGAAAGATGGGTACAGCCCTGACCGATAACCTTTCACGGACGGGGGCCTTAGCTCTCTACAGGCGAGAGGCCGTCCGGCTCGGGTTTACACCGGGTAAGCGCCACTTCCTTAATCAGGAATGCTCTGCAGAGGCCACCTCCTACCCGTGGGGAGGAATATGGTGGATATAGGTATGGTCTCGTCCTTGGAGAACGCATGAAATGTGCGGACTGGGTAGTTAACCGCGAGGTGGAGGTCCACCTGGGGAAGTTCATGGGTTACCAGGAGTGGGAACCATTCTCATGAGGATACATCAGACGGAACAGCCCACGGAGGGGGTGTTACAGACGTCCGGTAGCACTAGGTCCGGTTAGAGCTATCTGTGATAGTTCATATGGAATCCCGGCCTAAGGGGGAAGGCTGCTCTGCCCAGCCAACCCCCAGGGGGTGCTGCTTAGTGATGGATGGAATGCCTATTCTTAACCAGTGTCTGGGTAAGAAGGGAGGTAGATGAGGTACCAGTTTCTTAGCCATGGGTTTGGGTAAGAAGAAAAAGGTAGATAGCACACTGACCCAACCTGTTAGAGGGTGGAATGGTGCTTTCGCAGGCATACGCCCCCCCGGATGCCAGTCCTACATGTCGCCACGCAGGACGTGGGCTGACACCGGGTTTACGCGAAGGTTGTGAACCTTTGCGAAGGTGTTTGGGCGTAGCCCAACCCGCAGCTCTACAGATGTCTGCTAGAGAGGCGCTTCTGCCAACATGGGAGATTCTGAGATCGGAATGCCGTCGAAACGGCTACCACGACCCAGTGCGCCAGCCTCTGTTTGACAGCCTTCCCCTTCTGCTGTCCTCCAACAAACACGGAGCTGGTCAGAGCTTCAGAGCTCTGCGTGCGGTCCAGCA
Organism: Triplophysa bombifrons; assembly: GCA_029783895.1. NCBI lineage: Eukaryota > Metazoa > Chordata > Actinopteri > Cypriniformes > Nemacheilidae > Triplophysa > Triplophysa bombifrons. The sequence continues at coordinate 19,444,284 of CM056456.1, forward strand.
CCTACTGGACACAACACTGATCAGGTTGGGTCTTCCTCCCCTATGGGGAGCGCCTGCAAGTTCACCACTTGGCCCCGGAGGGAGTAGTGGGAACTTCTTGGGCACGCATCCGGGCCTGGGTCTCAAGATAACGTGAGAGTTTTCAGGGCCGAATTTAAGGCAATCCGGGGACACGGAGGATGCTCGGTGGTCCCCTACCCTCTTGAAGGGAGTGAGCGCCGTCAGGAGGGCCGTCTTACCCTGTGAGGAAGATCGGAATCTCCGAGGGGCTCTTGGGGGGCACTGAGGCTCCCCAGGACCACTTAGGGTCCCAAGAGGGTATGGAGCGGAGATGAGGCAGAATCCGCCCTCTCGCACCCCTTAGGAACCTGGTGACCAGGTCGTGTTGCCCTAGAAACTTTCCACCGACTGAGTCGTGATGAGTGGCAATAGCGACTACATACACATTCAGTGTGGAGGGGAGATGTTAGTCTCCAGTCTCGTAAGAAGGAAAACACAATCCTGATCGAGCACCTCAGTGGGTCTTTCTCCTTGAGAGAGACACCAGGACGAGAAGAGGCACCATCTAGAGGCGTGTAACCGCCTAGTAGATGGGGCCCTAGCCTGGGTGATGGTCTCTGCCATAGAGGGGGAGTAGCCATCTCAGGATCTTCTCGTCCCGTCTAGAGACCAGACATGGGTGTTCCAGAGGTCTGATCTGGGATGCCAGAACGTGTCCTTCCCCTGATAGAGCAGGTCCTCTGTCAGGGGAATGGTTCAGGGGAAGTCGCTGTCCAGAGCATCAGCTCTGAAGCCAAGTGCGGTTAGACCAGTGTGGTGTAACCAATAACACTTGGTGCTCCTGCTCCCTGACCTTGCACAGCGTCTGTGCAAGGAGGCTCCTGGGGGGGAAGGTGTGCTTCCGCCCATCCCGCGGTCAGCTGTGCGCCAGGATATCCGTGCCGAGGGCAGGGAATACCAAGCGGGCGAATGGTGGTGTTATAGGAGGCGAACAGGTTTACCTGGGCCTACCCGAACAGCCTCCAAATGAGCTGGACTGCGCGGGGGTGGAGTCGCCACTCTCCACGAGGCATAAACTGGCAAGAAAGCACGTTGGCTGTCTAGTTCAGTTTGCCCGGGGTGTGTGTGGCCCGCAGGGAACGGGTCACCTGTTGACTCCACCGGAGGAGGCGTCGAGCAAGTTGTGTTAGCTGCTGTGAGCGAACGCCACCCTGACGATCTGTGTACGCTACAGCTATAGTGCTGTCCTCGGACCAGCACGTGCTTGTCTCGCACGAGAGGCCGTAGCCTGCTCAGTGCAAGTAGCACAGCCCACAACTCTTGGCAATTGATATGCCAGCGCAGGCGGGGGTTTGTCCAACGCCCCGCCTACGTGCCCGTTACACACTGCACCGCACCCCTGCAGGGAGACGTCAGTCGTCACCATGACCTGTCTCATAACCTGCCCAGAGGGACCTGAGTCCGTCGAAAAAGTCATAGAAGACTAGGGGTTATGGTGCGTCGGAAGCAGGGCGTCATCACCATGCGCCTGCTGCCGGTGTGCCACGCTCTCCTCAGAACTCGACTCTGAAACCAGTGTTGGAGCGGTCTCATGTGCATCAACCCGAGGGGTATTAACCCGCGAGGACGCCATGTCCCAGGAGCCTCTGAATTATTTCAGGGGGACCGCTGTCTGCCTAAAATGTTCATTTCAGACAGTTCAACACTGGTTGGGCACATACTGCGGACAGGTGCGCCAACATGGTGACAGAGTTGAGTTCCATACCGAGAAAGAGGATGCTCTGCACTGGGGAGAGCTTGCCCCTCTCTTGGTTGACCTGGAGTCCCAATCGATCTAGGTGCCGGAGCACCAGGTCCCTTTGTGTACATAACAGATCTCACGAGTGTGCCAAGATAGGCCAGTCGCTGAGATAGTTTAGTACCCCCTCGCCTCCCCTCAGGGAGAAAGGGCGGTTTCCACGATCTTCGTGAAGACCGTGGAGACAGGGACAAACCGAAAGGGAGGACTCTGTACTGATATGCCCGCCTCTCGCACGCGAACCGTGGGAACGGCCGGTGTCGAGGAGGATAGAGACATGAAAGTAAGCGTCCTTCAGGTTGATTGCCACGAACCAATCCTAACACCTGATAGATGTCAGGACGCGCCTCTGCGTGAGCACCCTGAACGGCAGCTTGTGAAGGTGCTCTGTTCAGGGTACGCAGACCTTTGCAACCCGCCGTCTTTCTTTGGAATGATGAAGTGCGGGTCGTAACCCACTGAACATCTTGGTTTTGAGGGACGAACTCGATGCCTGTTCTGCCAGAAGGGTGGAGACCTCTACCCGAAGTACGGAGGCATCCCTGCCTCTGACAGAGGGAGAGATGATGCCCCTAACTTGGGAGAGTCTCTGGCGAACTGGATCGAGTAACCAAGACGGACCGCCCTCATTAGCCAGCGAGACAGTGTGGGCAGCTCTCGAGCTCCCAGGGACTGTGACAGGGTGACCAAGGGGACGGTCTGCTTCATCATTCCCACGGGGGGGTTCGTTGGCTGGCGGAGCTAACCATGTCGCGGGGGTCCCCGGAGGGAAGGTTGGCTCTGCCTTTTTACCTGCCTGGCGGAACAACGGCACACACTGTCGGTTTGAGAGTGGTGACAGCTGTCGTATGTGTACGACCTCACGCCTCGCCAGGGTGTGAGGTCGGTTCGCCGTGCACAGTCCAGAGGAGTGTGCGATAGGCTCTAAGTACACCCGGGGAGAACAGAAAACTCTGCGAGTAGTGGGCGCCAAGCCCTGAAAAGGGCCCGGCTTTGGTGACGAGGCAGGATTCGTCCCGTACCGACCGTATCAGAGCCGTGGCTGTGAAGGTTCGGGCCCGATGTTTTTCTCCCCTGGGTCTTCCCGTCAGTGTCCCTTCTCGAGAGAAGGTTGCTGACGGGGTGGAGGTTTCCCCCTCGACCTCTGCTTCCGGGGTGCCGCGTGTGGGGGCACAGGAACCGAAGCCGATGTCGAAGGGGTCCTGGGTTGCAGGGAAGCAGACATCACGTGAGATCTCGGAGGCCCGTAGGCGGCCAAGTCGCGGCGTGAGGCTAATTGCCACTGTCTGCTTCACCGTCAAAAACTGCTGAGTGCAGTCCTCGACGGTGTTACCAACAACCCACCCTGCGAGATGAGTGCATCAAGAAAGCGGACTTCCTTGGTGTCACTCTTCTGCACAAGGTATAGCCGGGGGTGTCTCTCCTGGACCACTACCGTGGACATCGTCCGACCCAGGGCCCGCGCCGCCACCTTAGTCGCCCGTAGAGCGCTGTCAGTGGCGGCACGGAGATCCTGCATTATACCCGGGTCGGCCTTACCCTCGTTGAGCTCTCTCCACGCCCTGGCCTGGCGGACCTGCAGGATGTACATGGCGTAGAGAGGAGGCAGCCTGGCCCGCGGCAGTGTAAGGCCTCGACACCAGTGATGCCGAAGTCCTACACGCTTTGGACGGTAGGCGTGGCCGATTCCCCCCAGGAGGTAGCCGCCCGCGGCACAGGTGTACCGCCGGCGCCCGAGCCACCCGGGGGATGTCGACGTAGCCTTTGGCTGCCCCACCAACGAGGGAAGTAAGGGAGCCGGTCTACTTAGATTTTTTTGTTTAAAGTTTTGATCTGATCATTTTTGTAATTTTATTTTAAAAAAAATACTGAAATATAAAAATCTAAATAAACGTATTGTAAAAAATACTAGATGATAAGAATATTTGCTTGAATAATACTTGAATTTGTGTTGAAGCAAAATTCGATGGCAGATGCACATCGGGCAACCCAAATTTGAGTCCCGGCTCAAGGTTCTTTCCCATACCCACCTCCCTCTCTCTCCCAAACATAGATTTTTTTACCTTCTCTAGGTGAAATATAGTTATAGGGCACAAGTGGTTTTGTTAAGGTTTTGGGGATTCTATTTAACCAGTATCATTTAAATGAGTTTTACTACAATTACTTATTGAAATGACTTGCCACAGAACTACTTTGACTAGTGTCAAAAGAACAGTTCCTTTCAACTTGCAGTTGCCAAAATAAAACACTTTTAAGATTCATGTACCATTCATCACCCCAAGACAAATTATTATAATTTAGTTACTATAATTATTATTATAGTTGTGTTGCAATGTTATTTTCTTAATGCCTTTTCCAGTTCATCAACTCCTCTTAATACAGTAGACTTTGTATAGCTTCAGGCAGGGGATGTGAAATAGACCAAAATCAGTAAATCCTCCAGATGTCCCAAACCACTGACAACACACCCAGACGGAAGATGGTGTGGAATGTCATTCAGATGGTTCTGATTTCTCTCACCATTACCATCATAAGAGGACAGGAGAGAAAGATGGGACGCTCATCTGCAGAAACATGCCAGTGGCAGAAACCCTTCTGGTTACTTGCTTACGTAAAAGCTCACCACAAGCTCGGGCTATGCACCGGTTAAACATATTCAAAATTTCCCCCTTCCACTGATTCTGAAAACTATGCAGAATAGACAGATACATAGAGATAAAATGAATTAGCACTGGTATATTCCTTAAATAATGTGTAGGTTTTTGGTTTTAAATTATGATCCCACAAGTCAAAAACTTACTTAAGTATGACTAAACTCAGTGTATTCTTCTATTAAGATTACTGTGCACTATATTGCATTATATGAATTGTTCTAACAGAGACTGATGATGTTAACTGAATGTTCATAAAAATTGTTAATACACATAAATTAACAAGTTTAGTAATGTAAGCATTTTATTTTACATATTTAACTTTTAACGTTTTCTTTAAAATGCATTATATTTAAGTTAACAATAACCAAAATTAATGATATGAAAAACACTGTTTATAGTAACAGTAGTTCATGTTAGTTAAACTAATGCATAAACTTGTCTGGTAAAAATATACATAAATGGTCAAATATGTATCAATTAACTTAAGTCAGTTAACACACAGTAAAAAGTCATAATAAAGTTACCTAAAATCTAGTTAGTTTTAAATAATATTTCTGACTAAATAAAAAGTACAGTACTTAAATGTTACCAAATAAAACATGTTTTAAAAAGGTTAATTGCCATATCATTTTATATTTTAAGTGTAACCTTATTTCCAGTTCAGCTTTCCCTTCAGAGTAAACTAGGGCAGAATACAATTTGCGAGTCATTGCACTTTGCATGTCAGGTTTGATAAAATCTCTGTAAATGTCACGTAAATATTTGGAAACCATGTGTATGATAGGAAGCAGCTTCTCTGTATACAACAATATATACATATAAGTTTCATTCTTATTACCTTACTGTTGTGTAGGTGCTAGCCTCCTCCAAGCTACCGTAAAACTGTCATTGCTCCTCCCCTAGCCCCCTCCAAAAAAGGTGGTGGTCATGTATGCACTCTAGGCACTGTCAAGGAGAATGTTTGTTAACTCGGTTTTGGGTAAACTATAACATCATGATCCCTTTTCAAAAGAAACCTTTACAATTTTACACAATCTCACACATGATCAACTTATTTAGCATAGACTGATGGGACCAAGATAGACATTGGGAGAGGGCATCAGTCTGTCTTTTTAGACTCAAGCCGATATGTACCAAAAAAATCTTAACAGGAAAAGAACATTTTAGCTTTCCTGTAGCTCAGTGGTAAGAGCATTGCGTTAACAACGTAAGGTTGTGGGTTCGATCCCAGGGGATTGCAAATACCTATGTAAAATGTATAGGATAAAGCAATGTAAGTCGCTTTGGATAAAAGCGTCTGCCAAATGCCTAAATGAAATGAAATGAACAAGGCCCATCAGGCTTTACATGGGTTCAGTCTCTTGGCTCCTTGGATGTATTCCAGTTTACAGTGGTCAGTCAGCACAATAAATGTGGGCTGGACCCTCTTCAACCAATGTCATGCTACCTTTATGGAAACTCTGTTTTCCACATCATAGCTCTTCTCCACATGACAGTTTCCTCTGAAGGAAGCAAAGTAAACAGTACAGTATAAGGCTCTACTACTACAGTATTGGAGGTGTTTACCTGCTCCATGAATGGTTTTTGAAAGTGAGGACTGTTGCTGGCGGGGGTTAATGAAAATGTATGAGGGGAGCCTTGTAGCAGGAAGGTGAGTGGGGCTATAGCAGTTAGAAAAGCCAAAGAATCATTGCAGCCCACTTTGCTGTTGCGAAGGGCCAGTTTACGACGGATTGGACCTTGTCTGTATCCATGTAAATCCAGCTAAAAATACATGCTGAATGTGAGTAGACTCATCATATCCGCCTTTGTTACTTGTTTGATGGCAGAAGATAACTTTACCTCAATGGAGCTGACACCCCAGTTATGTACAGACAAAGGCCACTATAATTCTCAACAAAAAAAATCAAGGTACCTACTTCACAAGATACCTACCTTGTGAAGTAGGTACAAAAGGCTTCCTCCACATACTCCTCCTTAGCCTTGGTTTTAGGTTGTTGCAATTGGTAGATGCAGCTTTTGGGATCTATGTGTTGGAAGCTTAGAGGCTTTGACACTGACAGCTATTGAGCAATGTACACACATTACCTGGAGATTGAATGAAACAGTGTGTGCAACCACTGCAACTGATACATGTGGACTGACAGAAAGAATGGAATTTGAAAATATCTCCATCTGTCCAGGAAATTTTAGGATTTTGAGAAAATGCCAAAGGATAACCCTGGATGCCCCTGCAACAGATACCCCAGTTTGTGGGTGTTATGGAAGTGTACATTATTGCCAGTACAGTTGTGACTCAGTACCCCTCCACAGAGATGGTTGAGCAGTGGAGTGGTGGTTTTTAACCAAAATTGCCAACCGAGATGCAAAGGTTGTGTGCATGAAAGGATCCCCTGGATCCAGATAAAGTCTTCTGACAATGAGGGCTCAGAAGGCTTGTGTGGATCCATGTGCTGTGTTTATTAAGGGGGAAGACAGAGGCAGAATCAAAAACAGGCAGTAGTCAATAACAAGAGAGGCAGTAGAGTCCAGACCAACAAATTGGAACAACAGGGAGAAGGGCAGTACAAAGAGACAAGATTTCAGCCAACAGTACATTCAAAAAGTAGAAACTGTTGTGAAGTGCACACTAGGGAAATTTGACTTTGCAGTGACTGAATGAAACCCAGTTGTATTTATGGTGTAAAATGAGACAACAATGAAGAACAAATGTAGTTAACTCAGAAGGGAGTGCAATAGGGCCGATGAAGATCTGACAGGTCCAGAGTTTTACAGTTTCTGAATTTTTCACAGATAAATGTTATTTTTCCCACCTGTTGAGGTTGGCGTTTGGTGTGAAAATACACGGCAAGCTCCACTTCCGAGCTCAGTTAAAACTTTAAAAGTATTAGCAATGTTATTTAGACTGCTGAGCGAAAGATTTGTATGCCGTTGCATGCAGTCTCAAATGGGTTGCGTGCTGAAAAAAGCAACCAACAACAACAAGAGACACAAGGGGGAAGAAATGTTATGATGCCACAAGACCATTGGCAGTGATCATTGAAAACAGAACTAGTATTGATGTGGAGCTTTTGCTTTATCAAGGTTCTGTCCTTAACACACATTAATTAGTAGAGAAGAGAAAAGTTTGTTAAACTTTCTGAAAAAGGCCACACTTTAAATATTGCAGGCAAATAATTTCAATATTTCCAGCATTTATGCTTTTAATATGAATATATTGTTCCTATTTTTGCTCGTTTTAATAGTATAGTGGTGTTTCCTGACCCAAAACAATATTTATCATCAACTATTGAATTCTTGATGTTTTAACGAAATTGTCAGTTTTATTTTATGTTCTTAGAGGAAAAGTAAATCTTTAAAGCAAAGAACCTGTAAAAAGCAATTTACAACTGTGATCAAAATGTATTATTGTCCATATTTTCTTTATAGACACTTGTCAATAAAATACAAAGTGTCGTTGAGCTAAAAGGATCTCTTGAAGAATAGCTTTCCCACCAATATTCCCTCCTCATAGAGGTGTAGCTGGAAATATTGGGTACGTATGTCTGGGGGTACAGTATATGTTCAAGTGTGTATTCCCACAAGAAGAGTCATGGGCGTCCTTGGTAAAGGTTTGTGACTAATCTTTTCATGATTTCAGATTTACATGGCATCAAAATAATCCCTTTAAAACCAATATGTTTGGAGACCTTGTAAAAAGAGAATCCAAGTCTCTGAGAGAAAGCTCAAAATCGGCATATGTCTCTGTGGTTAGCTAGAGAAATATTGATTTGGTATCATTATGGTACATGCAACAAAGAGGCAAACAAATGCATCTGTTTGTCATTACACAGACTGGGTAATGAACTCCATGACAGCAGCAGAACTCATGCAAGACCTAAACACTTGGGTAGTCCAACTCACCCAATCTGACTAATGTTCCATGCTGTAACACTAAATGGCAATGTGAACCTGAATTTAAAAAAAATTCATCGAGGTCTAGTAATATGATGGGCATATAACTATCACATCTAGTTTCATAAAGCTGTGTTCTTCATGGTATTGTTACAAATGTATAAGTAAAGTTTTTAAAAACTTTTCTTAACCATCTCCTAATTTGTCATTGATTATACATTAATCAGACAGTAATCCTACCACAAACTCACAACACTTGATCAGCCAATGTCCACATGTCTCCCCCAGGCTGCACAAAGAAACCAAAAATTGCAGTACATTTAGGGTTATTGGCAAGAAATAAAAAAAAATTATCGAAAATCATAAAAAGGAAAAACAGATGGAAGAGTAAGACATTTTAGTTCAATGCAGTTCTTAAAAACACGTTGAGAAGTTCAGTATGCAAAGAATGAAACCTGAATGTGTCTCAGCGACCACATAAATGCAAAGTGTCACGCTCACAGGCTTCAGGTATCACAGACCTATAAACAAGCAATTAGACTTTTCTCACTCAAAATCAAATAAAGTTAAGCCAAAACACTTCTGCCAAGTTTCCTCAGCAGACCACAGCACAGCCCTTGAAATCCTAGAGCAAACGCTACAGGATGCTCGGAACCGTCAGGTCATGGGAACGTTCCGTATTCCACCTATCAAACCCCCACCCACATCCACTCACGCCTGAACAGGACTGTGCCAAAAGAGGTATTCATTTAACCATGTGTCTTTCAACAATCATACTTTCCACTGTGGGAGTGATCGACTCTCTCTACTTTCAGGTCAACTGGATGCTCCTTCGCCTATAATTCAAAATGAGTGATAGACGGCTGCAATTCAGATGTTATGGAACTGTTTACCGACATGTAGCACAGTCATTAAGCAGATGTCTACAGTAAATACCAGACAGCTCTTCATCATGTCAGATGAATAATATGAATGAATAATGAATGTTTGATGAATTAAAGTAAAACATCTGTGCGTGTAATGAATGTTCTTTTCCTCCCCGCACTCTGTTTATTATGGAAGGTCGGGGGATGAATTAGTTTTTTTGAGCGTTGCAATTTTCTATAATTTCCTATGGGAATAGCTTGTTATTTTACAAGCAGTATGCATATTAAAATAGGCTTTCACTCACCAAATAAATGTTCAGAACATTGATAACACACATTAAGCCTCTCCAGCAGTTCGGTTGATAAACAACTTTTTTTACATCAAACTGGGTTGCCCGCATACAAGTTATATTTTATGCAGCCCAGGTTTTTTGCTTCAGTGAAAAAGCATTAAGATTCCACTGAGAGATGATAAAGGTCTTCCCTCAGACAGCTCTCACTAAATCATAGTGACTAAACTAAAGAAACCATATACTGTACAATAAAAACAAATAATATGAATGAAAAATTATACAAATAATAGAACAATGAAAGTGCTGTATTGTACTGTAAATAATGACCATGGTATCAGTTTGTTTATGACAACAGAAGATCCATAGACATTGTGGAAACATGTTGTCATTCAGCTTTTAAATGTGTGTTGTCACATTTAAACAGCCGAGAAGATCCTCTCAGAGACCCCAGGACTATTATGACAGTTTATATTCTCAAACCAACTTAAAACTTAAGTTCAACAGCTTCATTACATTTTTTAAGTTAAATCAAATTAGCTTTATGAGTCAATTAAACTTTAATTATATTAAACTGACTTAAAAAATCTAGTTGTGTTTTAAGTTCAATATAATTAAGTTCAATTGACTCAAAAAATGTTTTACTTAAAAATATAAGGCAGCTGAAACTGGTGACAGTTTTTACATTGTGGGAATACAAGAAACAAGGTATTCTAATTACAGGATGTCCAATACAACCGAATGAAGAATAAACATGAGTATATGCATTTAACACGAGTTGGGTTGTTTCACACCGGTGGTCCTGTTTGGCTGTTCCTTATTATTCAGCAAATCACAGTGTCCAGGACACAAAGCTAAACAGTTTTGGCTGGCGGCTCTACCACATAGTGCTACAGTAGTCTCTCATGTTAGTTGAGTTGGTGGTTCCTCTGAGGGTTTGGGTTAGGTTAACTAAACTCTCTCATTGGTTTCAAATGTCTCCTCATCTCCAGACATAACTAATTTCACCTGGCACCATGCATCAGACAGCTTGTGGGCGGTTCAGTTTATCTAAAAGAACTAAACCACCCAGCTAGAAAGGCCAACCTAAAGCTGCCTGAAGTCCCATGCAGGTTCAGGCTGAGTTTTGCTGGTTAGTGGTATTTTGGTTTTGCTCTGGAAGGTGGACCAGCATAGTAACACTGGTCTTGTCTGCCTAAATTTTCCACCAGAAAAATTGTTCTCTTATTACATATACACTTAAGTTTTGTCACCATGAAATGAAAACTGTTCATTCTATTTTTTTTGAGTGTATTAGAGTTTAATATAAATGATTTGTCTGTGAGGGTTTTTTTATTCATCATGTGTCCTCATAATCTTTCATCAACTCTGAAAACATATTTCGGCATCGGAGTGGCAATCCTTTTCTGATGATGTCAGTTTGACAGCTTGGGCAGAACATCCATGTTCATACGATATACATTAACAACAACCTCAAAAAAAAACTTTACACAAAGGGTAGGATAGACAGACATAGACTACACATTGAACACTTTAGCCTTTTGCTGCGAGTCTACCACATTACATTAAGTAAGTAAATGTCAGAGCACCAATTTTGGATAGAAAGCACAATAATAGCTCCCTCGTGCATTGATTTTTTTTGCAGTAATCCAGCCTTCTGACAATAATGCAACACTGTACATTCATGCACACATGTAATCCTGAATGGTGTGTCAATGTAAGCAATCCAGTAACCGTACTTGAAAGCATGATCACATAACTTTTGAGAAGAAGGTATAGGCGTATGACTTCTGAGAAGATCATTAGAAATTAATCTCATAAATCACATAATTTTAGCAGGAATTAGCAGACAGACAGTAAACATAGTCAACATGGTATTTCCCACTATTAGCCCAAAGCATGAGGGTGTAGCAAGACATGAGCAGATTAGGTGACATTACATATTTAATGGCTGGGCTGTTGTAAAACACTTGTGTGGTAAAGATCTGGGCCTAAGATTTGAAAATAAAAACTTTGTTTAAATTTAATTTAAAAGCACCAGCAAGGTTCATAGAAATTTACTTTCATACATTTTGCAAAGACCTTTCAAATGTATTGATTTAAACAAATAGTTCACTATAACATCTAAATTCTTTCATCAGTAGATTAATATTTGATGACAATATAGATGAATATAGAGGTATGTTTCCATTTTCTGTTGAACTGTTGTATGAAAGCAATACAGTATCAAACCGTAAAGCATGCTTTTATGCTTGTTTATCAAATAATACATCTTGTTTTCTTGAAGTAATTCTGTTTCACATGTGTCCTAATTTAAACCAACCTAATCCATACTTTTCTTTATTAACATAGAATTAGAAGTAATTGAATAAAGTAGTGTCATCGTGTCATTGTCTATATGAATGGCAAATTATAGCTATAGTTATAGCGGTTAGAGCATGGCGCTAGCAACCCCAAGGTCATGGGTTCCATCCCAGGAGATTGTACATAGTCAGAAACAAATGTTTAATACAATGAAATATAAGTTGCTTTGGATAAAAGTGTCTGCCAAATGCATAAATGTAAATGTATTTTTGAACTTAATAAAACCTCACAAAAAACGAGCCTCACATCAATGAAATAAAGTAATCTATCTACATACACCCTGACATGCATAATCGAGTCTATTCTGCTTGCTGACTATAGAGTGTTTATTATTGCTGCATACTTCTTTAAAGACAAACGTTCCCCCGACATTTGTTGAAAGATGATTTTTACTTTCTATTAACCCAATAAACAAAACCATGAATAATCTGTGAAAGCTCAGAATGCGCTGAAATGGAAACTCTATCTGTTTACATACCAAAGTCTCGACCCAATGAATCTTATTCTTGCTATGGTACAACGCCATCAGTGCTGGATGATCAGTGTATGAACATTTTAAATTGAAAATAAACTTTTTATTAATGCCCAAGGAAATGCTTTGTCTAAAAGATTTAAATGTATGGCAATTATTTTGCTATATTTTTGGGTTATATCAAATTAATGTTGGCTTTTCAGTGGAAAAACATTGTTTTCCTTGTACAGTAAAGTTGGGCCATTGCAGCCTTTAGAGACTTTGGTAGAATACCACAATTGCTTCATATTGGGTTTTACACAATAGCTAGAAACATTGAAACTGAGTGAAAGAGGACTGACTGTCTGTGGGTCGAAGGTCGGCTCCTATACTGATTTCACTATGAATATACTGGAATACTGACAGGATTTTAAATGCATTATTGAGGAGTGTACCGAGACAGAAGACCACAGTACGGTCAGGACTTTATCCTGCGTAACTTCTAAATTAAGTCACTGAGTTTATTTTGTGGAATGTTTTCAGAAACCGAAGAGACCTCATTTGGGTTTAGTCTAGTATGTGTGTTTTTGCTGCAAAAAAAACACATTATCCAACAAACTGCTACTGAACGTACTTCTAAAAGAACCAAATTATTTTGTTGATGTTCAAGCTTTCATGTGTCTTTTAATTAGGCAGTGTGCAGTAAGGTTATTTTAGATTACTAAAATTAAAGGTGTGATGAACTGGGCTTGTTTATTGTTATATGAGGTCTACTTATGACGTTCGCGTGATTTTTACATTCAAAAACATCAAAATCAATATATAGGCTATTTTCTACCCAGGTTTTGAGGCCAGCTCTACAAACGCATTGAAGACTTTATATGTAAATGCCCACTACTTTGATTGAATAGCAGTTGCGTAGTTGGAGCCTTCTGTGTATTTGGTTAGAAACCATTCACAGTTTTCGCACGGCATTATTGTCTGATACGGGATGATTTTACTCAAATTTATTTTTGCTTATTTTCCGGATGTGATGGCAAGGCTTTGCGTACAGTTTGTATAACCTATGTTTTAGCCTGCATTTAATGATATATAACCGTACCTGTCAGCATTTGAGACCCGTGATCGCGAAACCGGACAAAATATCCCCATGATCGCGGGTCTCAAATGTTACGAGAGTTTCCATGTTATAAGCAAACGGCAGACTCCCGGTAATTTATGGATATCACCCAGCACCCGAAATTATAACAAAACACTTCAAACAGCCTACACTATTCGCAAACGGCGAATAAAACCTTGAAAAATTATATGAGCCCGCCAAATGACAGAGATCCCGATTCGCGAGTGCTTAAGATCACAGACAACCTCTAAAATGAATACAAACGACCAGAGGTCCCCAGGTAATACTTATCTTGTGCGAATAGTGCTCAGTGCACATCGAGTGATCTCTAACAAAGCAATAGTGATCCCGCAGAGAGCAACATTTTTTTACTCACATAAGATTGCTGCACTCCTGAACCTGGAGTACGTTGGGCCTGGTGTCAGTAACAGATGTAATCTCAGTAACAAGGGCGTTTTCAGTTCTGACACTCATATGATGTTCGCGTGAATACAATATCCTTGTAAAATTGTGATTTTAATTCATGCCTCCTTTAAAACTTTTAAAACGCCCCTGCTCATTGTAATCAAATAAAATACTGACATAATAATTATTGGAAAAACGTAACTCAAGGAAAAATTGAATTGTAGCCTAAAAATAAACTAAAGTAAGTTTAAAGCAGTAGAATTCTAATAATAAACAAAAACTAAAATAAAAATGAAATAAACTTATATAGCAACATTAAAAATAAACAAATAAATAATACAATTACAAAAGCGTATACCAAAATTGCAAAAATTTCAACTAAAATTAACACAAAAACTAAGAATATAAAAATAAAGCTAATTTAAAATATTAATAAAACTAAATAAATCTAAAATCAAAACTATAATGAATATAATTAAAATGCAGTTTGCCCCCGGAGCATATGCAAAACAGTGTGTTGGTTTTTTCCATGGGTGGGAGAAATGAATGTTGCCTTAAATTTACTGGCTAAGGCCACTCAAGTTTAAAATACATGAAGGAATGGACCAGAGGAAGTTCACAAGGGCATGCCGTTTTCATTTTGTATTACCCATGATACAGGTACCAGAGAGAGTCAGAGCATGGCTATTTTCCAGAGAGGGCTGTCACAAATATGCACTTATAAGCAAGCAAAGCAAAGTGTTGCTTTTTGCAATATTCTTGGGTTTTGTGCCAGTGCCAGACCAAAGAAAGCAAATATTTTGCTAGTCTTGCAGCTGTGCAGGTTCCATGTACAGTGACTTCAAGTTGGAACGAAGCCAAGCCTCAGTGGGGAAACGGTCAAGATAAAAAACGCTTCAGGAAAACAATATTGGTCATAATTTGAGTGTTAAATCACACAGACTGCGAGGACTTTGAGTGGCGTCAGCGCTCTTGTCTACTACTTTCTTAAGGTCCACTCAGGACACAGAGACACCATCAGAGAGTAATGAAAACTTCTCACTCCACAGTATTTCCTCAAACCGTTTCATGGCCATTAAACCAATGTGGTGACAGATTTCCAGCCAGTGCGCTGTATTTTGGCTATACACCCTCACAACAGCTTGTGGGATTAGAACCATCACAGCATCACTGTTGACACTGCTTTCCAGCTGTGTCCTTGGCAGTTTTATTGTTAAAGATTTTTTTTTGCTCACAAGTCTTAATTGAGTTCTCAGTCAAGTCTCATTGAAGTATCACATTTCTTTCACATGTTTCTCATTAAATTCTTCAAGAGAAATGAAAATAGACCATTGTTGACATACAGTAGGAGTGCAGAGCTACACAAATAATGTGAATAGCATAGCCCAGCTCACTGTGAATCTTTGCGTTAATATTGAAATTTATTTACGTTGTTTCACAGTAATGTCTCCATTTGTACTCCATTTATTCTTCTTGCTGTCTGAGCCAAACAGTTGCTCTGTATTTATTGCCAAATACATAGTGCTTTCTAGTAGTTATTACCCAAAACACAGATCAATGAATCCCCCTGTGGTATAATAGGAAAGATAGCCTGACCAAATATTTCAAAGGCACTAAAATTCTTGATGGAACTTCAGTGTTCATAAATATTTTTGTCCTACAGCTAGTATATTTATTTGTTTGTGTCTGAGTGTGTGAGAGTAAATGAGGTTTGTTGGCGCTGTCAGCCAAAAGGCGAGGCGTGCCTGAATAGCCTGTCTCGTGGAACCGATTTTCCCCAGGAAGCGCAGTGACTCAGTTGTGGTTGACTGTGGAGATCTTTACATGTAACAGCTCTGCGAGTGGCATGTTTTCCTAGTTCACTTTGAGGTCTTCTTCTGTCCTGAAGTATCCTTCCCTTTCAACAGACAGGGTGACTTATATTTCGGCCAACACACAAGCAAACGTTATTCCTTTCATGTAAAGTCTTAAAACTAACATGGTCACTAGTGGTAAAAGTTTAGATGTATTAGCTTCAGGTTTGTGTAGGTTGCCCATTTGTCTGTAGTTCATTTCATGACTCAGACAAGACCTTTGAAAGGATAACTTTCTTGAACTAAAAAACTTTTTCCTCACAAGGTTTGGAAAATGGTCAAAAAGAAAAACAAAAAGGGTAATTTCACAGAGAATCAATATATTTGTCTTTTCGACACCAATGGATAATAGAGCCCAAATCTGATGGGAGTATACTGTGGTTTATTGCTGTCTGTAGATTTTATTATTTTTCCTCAGAATTCTTCAGCGATATGGGTAATGCCATGACCTAATTCAGATGGGGAACCACCCACAGGAAATCCCCCAAGCTGTTACTGAGGTAATCGGGGTCTTGCAGACCTACCAGCAGTTCTGATTTGTGGGTCATCGAGGTTGTGTGATATGATGGTACAGCACAGTCCCGCTTAGTTTCAATGACCCAAAACAACATCTCTCGGAAACAGCTCTTGGTATCGCGTGTCAGAAATAACACAGTTTCCTTTGAGTTTGGGTTACCTTGGGAACCATTCTTTCCACAACTATCTCTCCACCCTGCACACAGGAAAACGCATGCACAATAAAAACTCATCAAAAGACAGGGAAGCTGTCACAGGAAACGACAATGTTTATTGAAGTGAACACATTTACATAATAATCGTTTCCTGTGTAGGAGCACAACTGATCGTGGTTCAACAAAAATACAAAGTGGCTACGTTTTTACAAATCTCACAGGGGAAAATCTCTCACATTGTATTATTTTACTCACTGAGCAGGGTAAAGAACTTTGAAGATCAAGAGAACTCCCGTGTTACAGATCTCGAGCTAAAGTTTGTCCACACTATAACTCTTTAGCTGTCCATTTACAACCTGAACGCTGTGCTGGTTTACATCAACTGCACTTCTATTTCTAATTTCTTTCTCCGTGGTTCTTATATATACACTCACATTTTTAATCAATTTTATTGTTTCTTAAAATCTAAAGTTTTATTTGTGATCTCAAATCATTTGCATTTTAAAGATACATCCTATTTCTCTTTGTCAATCATTTTATGTAAAGCACTTTGAATTGCCCTTGTGTATGAAATGTGCTATATAAATAAACGTTGCCTTGCCACTGACAGAAACCAGCTCCATTTCAATTACTTCATGATTAGATCTGCTCAAATTTCACACAAATAAAAGCAGTCTTAAACATGAACCTATACAGTTTGGAAGCAAATGATCTGTATGGTGGTTTGGTTTTTCAGTGTCCCTCCCTATTGTTGGATGCACAAAGAACTTTTGACTGCCAGTCATTTACCTCATTATAAATTAGCCTTTGAATTTTATGAATCCACATCATTTACCCTGCAAACTGTACACATGGGAGCCATAAACTTTCCCACGGCAGACTCAAATCTTGATTTATTGTTTTGATTTCTTTCTCTGTGGCTGAGTGTCAATCAGTTCTGTGTCAGAATAAAAATTACTGAATAAACTAAATAAATAAACAGTGTTTCTGTCAGTTCAAAGGACACTACAATATTTAAGCCCACTGCCTTAACTATTCTTGTACGTAAGGTTTTGTTGAACCAAAATTAATCTCTTGTCGACAATTACTCACATGACATTGATTTACAATTTTTTTTGGAAGATTTTTTTTTTGAAGAATAGCATGGCTGCCATTTTCTGTTTTGTTAAGTAAATGGGACTGAAATGCTACACTATAACAAAAACATTATAAGGGAGTATTCACATATGGCATGCATTGGTCCAATTAAAATTAACTTTTGGTGCGATTGCTTTGTTAGTGCACTTTATTAAAAGAGAATTTGAACGCTGCCATCCAAGCCCTGGAGCTGCCAAAAAAGCAGACCCAGACCAATGAAAAGATGGGTCTCGGGCACTTCAAGCAGTGCTCGAATTGAATCTTGTCTTATTTTGGGGCATATGCCAAGTTATTACATTATTGCAAATAATTAATTAATTCACAATATTTCCAGTATTTTGTCTACACAAAATTAAGATTTGTCATTATTATTGTTTTAAAGAATATCTGAAAGACCACTTAGGGTCCTTTGCTAAGCAAACAAAGTTTAAATGTTTTTTTTTTTTGGTCCGCATCACAGTTAATAACCAAGAGAACCGAACTATATTTACAAAGTATGACATTGTGTGTAGACCAGAGTCGAAAGAGTCTAGTAAAATTAAATCTTGGGTGTAAATGAGAACAGATTTTCATTTGTGGAAGAACTTTTCATTTAAAGCTTAAACTCATACTCAAACCGAATGACAATGTTTTTGTTTACACATTAAGCAGCTCATATGCTTGCTTGTAGTCGCCATTACACTGTTGTAGGATGTCTTCCAGCATATCTCGCTCATAGTAGGGAAAATTTTGCAGAAGTTTCCTTACAGCCCACACCTGTTCACAACCTACAAAAACAAAAAACATATAATAATGGAAATTTACTGCTTTTCTGTAAAAATGCTTAAAAAGTGGGAAATAATTGTCAAACTATCAAAATAACTATGAGCAATATACTGTATATAATTTGTCAGATAATAAGAGACTTTATATCCTCTACGAGTCTCAGTGAAAGACACAAATACAGTACACACAAATGCAGTCATTCAATACTTTGCAGCTACGTAGGGCTGCAGCTCAGCGATGACCTGTCTATTGGTTCATCTGGTTCATGGAGAAGGACATACAAGGGTGGGAAACTCGTCTTGACCGCAGTGCTGCTGCCAGCCTGTTCCGCAAACAGCACCATCTCAATCCCACTCTAAACCACATACTAATGGTCAAAACTAGTGCTATGGCAGACAGATGTCCCATACACACAGATCCCAGGAATGCCGGATGGATGGGAAGGCCGTCCTTGGATACAAAAACTCCAAAGAGTGCAGCAATTAAATTTAATTAGGGAAAGCCTTGCTGAACTTCTGTCATGAAAGACAATGTGTTATTCAATGCATTTATGCATTTTCTTTCAGGTAAACTGTATTATTATAGTGTAAAGTTTTTATGTTAAAATAAGCAGTTTAAAGCACTTTTCTCCCCTAAAGTGTAAACATTGGGGGCAGATTCACTAAGCAGCCACTCAAAAGGCTTTTTAACCAAGCACATGCAAGTCTATAGTTTAAAAACAATCATTGCTTTGCATTTTCATTTAGTGATGATGCTAATGAAAATTACACACTTTACCGTGATCAGGTATAGCCAATGGGTTGGTTAAGTGAATGTGACCTAATTGTCAGATATGGTGACCTATACCTGAAATGTGACCTCTGCATTTAACCCATCCAGAGAGTAGTTGACAAACGCACAGCAAGTCGTGAACACACGTATACCCGGAGCAGTGGTAAGCTATCACTGCAGCGCCCGGGGAGCAAGGTACCTTGCTCAAAGGCACTTCTGTCGTTACC
The DNA here is from genome assembly GCA_029783895.1 of Triplophysa bombifrons. NCBI lineage: Eukaryota > Metazoa > Chordata > Actinopteri > Cypriniformes > Nemacheilidae > Triplophysa > Triplophysa bombifrons. The sequence goes on from CM056456.1 coordinate 19,463,550, forward strand.
TGCCAACCCTCAGAATCGAACAAGCAACCTTCTGGTCACTAGTCCGACTCTCTAACAGTGAACAGATATGAAAACTTTTTAATGTTGGTTTATATAATAAGCCAGGAAATGTCCAATATCTGCCCTGAGTAATCCAATCCAAACTTGGGCAAAGGGCATTCTGGCACTCTTTTTTGTTGTTAGACAAACATATCTAGTGTTTCTAGTTAGCTTTGTGCTTGAAAATTTGAGGACCTGGCTGAACTTACACTTCAGCTAAGGGTCAAACCTTTTGCCTTTAGGGATTCAGATGTAAGTGACGGTAAACACAAACATGATGTGCCACTAGGCATCAGAGAAGAAATGCAGATGGTTTAGATGTGAATGGCACATTATTCCCACACCATCACACATCTCTTGCCAAAAAGGTACAGTAAAGAACTACATACTGTATCTAGAGCTAAAACTGAGATGAATCGGATCATAGGTCATTTCTACACCTCCTAAAGAAGGTTAAAACAATGTGTTTGTTGGAACAGAATTTTTAGTTTTTTACACCACACAAACATTTGAACAAAATGCAACCAACAGAATATCTAAATTTAAAAATGTATCTGGAAGTGCCTCTAAACCAGTGTTTTGATCTTGCAAAGTGGTCTATATGCGCTATACTTCCAACTTTTTTATAGGAAATATAACAAAATTGCATACTGTTCACACAAAACACTGAATTCTGTAGAATATGTTAGTAATATAATAAACACCATTCTAGATATATACACCATATATATATATTACACTGTGTAATATCTTCTTCATTTATTTCAATATTTTATAAAAATGTTTATTAAGTCTAGTAATGTGTATATAAGACACATAAGAGCAGTGTACTGCAGACGGTGCTGAACGCACCTGAGTAATGACAATGAAGTCAGACTGTATCTCAGAGAGCTAACTGATGTTTATGCAGTACTGCTTCTAAAAACATTCAGACATAATATTAACGATTCAGCTGTCACAGTGGCATGCATATAATTAAAATTTCTCCAGGGCCATATGAGTTTACATTGCAGCATTCACTTTGGACCTCAAATCCAGAGTGAAAAACGTGTTAAGCTGTTGCTCGCTGGTAGTGAATATGTCTTTTATTAGCACATAACTGACAATAACCATCATGTGCCAGGAGCATGCAGGAGTTTTTATTTACACGGTGTTCTAAGCTGTTTGATGATGGAAAGAAACATCGGATGAGACATCTGCGCAATATCAGATATACACAAAGTCAATGCAGTGGAGACATTACCAGAAGTGTTGTGAAATGAAACAGACCGAAGCACACAGTGTCCAGGCTGATGGATATAAATAATGGTTAAGACTTACCCTCCTCCTCTGTATAGCCCCGTAACGGATTGGGTACAGGCGATGAGGCTGGATCCTCTAGTTCATCATCATCTTCACAGAGGGTGTTTGCCATGGGTTCAGACATCCTATCTGAAGTACTTGTCTCCAATCGATTAAGGAAGGCCAAGTTCACCCTAAAGAGAGCAATACATCATCACAACAATTCACAGTGTAATTTTTGTAGGAACTATTTCCTTTGCGCAAAAAATGAAATCAAATTAGTATATTTTTCCAATTTTCTGTCAAATTGTTATGCTCACAATATACAGTAATTGTTCATTTGAATGACAATATGTTTTTTAAAAGTGGTCTCAGACTTTCGGACCAGGTTGTATTCCTCTGGTCAGCTGATTATGACTGTTATGGAAGTGTCCATACCTTCGATGGTCAGTATCAATCTGTCTCTTCCTGTCATCCTCTTCTTGCTTCAACTTTTCCTCCAAAATTTCTGCCTTCAAATAATGCATTATTAAATTTCTCCTCTGCTTGTTGCTATAACAATTCAATTACACATTTACATAAATAAACAATGATGAAAATATCAACATGATAGATGACATTGACTTCTCTGTTCTTGATATTTATCAGCGAGTTAAGTTCATGTTTGACCAACAGAAAATCATTCAAAGCCACAAAAATACCTCTATACGGCCAGCTGGAAAACACCTACACTATTCCATCCATGACTACCTCCTATAACCTAGAACATGGTAATTAAGAGCATATGCTAGGCTGAGTTAGTTCTTTGTCTTGGCAAAGCTTCGATGTTTAGCTCTGATGTTGCTATGAACCAAAAGTGGAGGTGATGTTCGTAAGTTCAGGCCATCTGCTTCACTTCCTTTGTGGTGTACCTTTCTCCTTTGCTCCTCTTTCTTCTCAAGCAGGCCTGTATTCTCTTCCTGTCTTCTGGATTCTCTGTACTCCTGACATTTACCCTGTGAAGAAACAAAACAGTATTGGAAACCAGCCATTATCCGTAAAGTAATGTAATAAAAAGCCCTGAAAAATGATACTTCCACAGAACAAAGCTGCAAAGGTTTGGAATGAGATCAATAAATGACGACATATTGTTTTACATAAACTAACCCTTCAAGGACACTGTTTCAAAATGGTATTTGCGTGATCTTTACGCACAAACTGGAAGGCAACCTACTTAATTTAAGTACAACAGTTCTCGGGTACAGCACTTTACACCCCTGAAGCTTGCTACATTATGCTAAAATAGGCGTTAGCTGTATTTTAGTGATGTTACTCTGAGATTCTCATGGTACTCTACAGAGAGACACCATTAGGAGGGGTGGGCAGAGATCTTTCCAGGCTCAAGAGCTCCTTTGTGTGTTTGGTCAGACAGCCCGGGGACAACAGGCAGGGGCCACACTGTTTGGAATGGCTGGAGAGTAAGGGGAATAGGTGGGACGACCTGGGCCTGGCATCCTGGGAAGCCAATACAAAGGATCCTTTGCGCAAACAGAGGATATGGAGGAGATTAATCTGTCTTGTGAAAGCATCACTGAAAGCAAAACAATTCTCGGTGGCCACAAAACCACATCAAGAACCCGTCTTTCCACAAACACTTTGATCGGCGGGGCCTATGACATTTAGGTTGGAGCGTTTCATTACTTGGCCTGGAGGCCGTCCAGCTACTTAAGTCAATACACTGAGAGAAAGCAAAATTCAGTGCCTGAGGCCTCCTCTTCTCCTGGCAGGATGAGAGAACCAAAGATACAGACACTAGAACGTTGTTGCTGTGTTCCTCGGCCCTGCAGTCTGAATGAATAAAGTGTCTATCAAAGGGTTTTCCCCATTAGTCATACAGTCGGAAGTCCTTGAATTGTGCATGTTTGAAAGTCTCAAATCCGGGTAGTGCATATACGTAATTATTATGTTATAATAAATCAATATATTTTTTTATTTTCATTTTTATATACAGTATGTAGTATATGTAATATAATATAACATAACATAATATAATAAAACAAACGGAAGACACATTTTGAAACAATGATCTTGAAACAATGATCGAAAATCAATTAAACATGGATCCTAAAACTTTTTCAAAGTATTATAAAAATAAAGTCAGAACGTGAGAAAAAGCACAACAACAGTATACTGGGCCACACTGTAGCAGCTTAAAATTCAAGTGAGATCACAGCGTGAGTTTGTAATTAACACCTCTACACGCATCCTGTCAGATTGCTTAAGTCGTAGATTCAGACCCTGGCTTGTTTCCAGGTACTTTCACTCAAACAATACAGGTTATTCCAAACCAGTCTCACAGAACCTTCTCAGCTCGGTGCGAGGCATTCTTGCTGTGAACACTGGGAAATCCCCTGAACTCTGCTTGCCTCCCCATTCAGAAGCGACTTGCATCTTCGCTCTGGCTGACCATGAACGTCTGCGTGTTCACAATGATCATAGCACTCTATGGTGTGAGGGTAATGAGGAGATAATACGGGAGGAGTGACCCCTGCAGTTGGCCACCCCTTTACTGCAGTAGAATGTGCCATGTTGATGAAAACTCCAGAGGGAGGCGTGTTTACTTTGAAAACATGAATCAAAGACGGATCAATTGGTGTGAATTACTCCAGTGCAATGGACTCAAACCTCAGCGCCACAGCTATGCAGAAAAGGTTTGAACTCAGGCCTAGGGAGCACGCAGTGCATTTTTGGCCCCTTTCTTACCCAAGATGATGCTGGGATGGAATTGCTTGCTGCCATAGGAACAGTTCTGTTATACGTCTCCACTTTTTGAAGAAACTCCCTGTTTTTCCTGCAGGATAAAGAGACATGATTATGATGGAAGGTTTTAAGTTTTACAAACAATCTACTACAGCTTGGATTTGTGAAAAAGACAGTAATACAGATGGTTGACTGATATTTTTCTCTGTTATCACATAAAATTACACTTTATTCACATCTGCAAATATTCATATATGATGCAGAGAAGTGAATGCCAGGGTTTTCATCAAAGAGGGTAAAAATTACAGCTATTTGGATTGAGAACAATTTGGGATAGATAGATAACATCTTTCGTACTTGTGGTCACAATAATCATGTCGTCAATATTTTTTGAAACTTGAAAGTTGGTAAACCACAGCAAAAATTGTATTGTTTGATGAACAGTTTTTTTTAATTGAAAGTATCAAACCACCAATTGTGTTTACCAAAAGCATCAGCAGGACGACAATTTTCTGTTTGACTAACGTTGAGAATTCCATTAATATTTTATCGTCTCTTAACAAGAGCTCTGGACTGTGGCCAAGATTTCTACGATAGAAATGCCATGGATAAACATGTGCATTCATGCGTATTGTTTTTGGAAAAATGCCAATAAGGCAGCTAGACAACCTTTTTTTGAACACAGTAAACTTTAAATGAAAAAACAAACATGTAGACATACGTACATTTGCTGATCAGGTTGGTACAGATCCTTTCTATGTTGCTCTTCTTGTTCTCTCTTCATCTCCAGTTTAATGGCCTGCAATGTATTCAATTATTTAGTGTTTTATCCAATTCTGAAGACCTTTTCAAACCTTTATATTGCGTTGAAGTCTGAACCATCTCTCTTTTTACTAATAAGCACCCATTGCACTTAACTGGCCAATATAACATTTACATTTTGCACACATTTATAATTGGAATATGCAAATCCAAAGCACCTTACATTTAATATTATATATATACTTTTTCTGGCACTAACTGAGCTAGTTTTACTAAATACTGGACCTTTTTATGTTTTTATTCCAAGCTCATATACAATCCTGAAATCCCTACTGTAAAACATTATTAAACTATAAGAACATCCAAGAAATTACCAGAGCATGTTTTACCAAATTAACTATGTTATTTGTGGCTTCTGGAATAATTGGACTCATCAATCATGCAAAACCTCAGTGCAGCAGAGTTAATGCTTCAAGTTTAATATCTCAGTTAATTGCATAACAGTTGATGGTTTGTATGTGCCAGTTGCCTGCAGTGACATCTGGAGTTATAAAGTCTGAATTACAAAAGCTTCATAAAACAACACAACACAGATGACCCGAGTTTTCAGATGCATGAATGCAACACTTTGTTTGAAGAAAAGCTATAAAAAGTCACATGTAAACAGTTGAAACAGTCATGGATAATACCTTATCTCGCTGTTTGGCCTTCATCTCCTTGTTCTCCTCCTCCTTTGCCTGTCTATTTTTTCTATCCATTTCCTCTTTTTGAAGCTGAAGAGTTATATAAATGCAAGATACCACAAGAAGTGAACTATTTTTCTTATTACTCTAAATACCCTTTTTGTACTTTAGAGAAAAAAAATACCCTTTTTTTTAGTTTTGCCTGGCGTGCCTCCTGTTGCTGTTTCTGTCTGACTTCTTCTAATGAAACTGCACCACCTATGAGTCATAATTATTTTTATTTAGAATTTCTTTCTTTTGGTTTTGTGTATGTTTTTGAGATCAGAATGTCCATGTTTTCTAATACTGTGCACTTTTACAATACCGAGCCTCACTGGTGCCAGCTGAATGGGGCCGGGACGGTTCTCCTCCTTCCATTTTCTTAGAGCTTCTTCCTCTTTCTGTGCAGCTAGAAATAATATAGTAAATAAACATGAATGCTTTTCAGCCTTTCAATGGCTGAATTAGAAAGGTATCAAATGTGGGCAACAGTTTTAGGTATTACCCTACAAACAACATATATAAAGATGGAGTATGTAATTTGTTTTTTGAACAGTTTGAAAAGAGATAATTCACTCAAAAACAACATTTTTTTATTTACTCAAACTCATGTCATTCCAGACCTTTACGAATGTCTTTTTTCAGAACACAAAAGAAGATATTTTGAAGAAAGTGGGTTCTCAAATAACCATTTAAATATAAGGAAACAAAAACATTTTTCTTGTGTTCCACAAAAGAAAGAGTCATCCCTTTAAGCCTATGTTTTAAATAGTAAAAAAGGGTACATAAAAGTCAAACATATACACACACACACACACACACACACACACACCAAGATAATATTTTACCAGTCACTACATTAACAAGACAGTAATTCTGTCTTCTATAGCAGTTGCAACTATACATGCTGAAACTGTTTCTGATGGTAAGGTAACAATTATAGAACAGAAACATCTGGATCACATGGAGATGAAAAACACAACAAGAGTCATGTCCTGACTTACTCCTTTGCAGTTCGCTGTGTCTTGAAGAATTTGGTGGTATCCGTGTGTATCCATCAGCACTGTGTAGGCAATAGAGAGCATTAAGTACATCTGCCCTTAAACTAAGTCCCTGTCCATGGTGTATTTTTTCCACATGCCAACAATGTCTCAAAACCAAGGTGGGGCACAATTCATCTTTTCGTGTGTGTTGTTACTTCTGTGTTACGATTCCCTGCCTTCCGAAGAGTGCGAAATGGTTTCCAAATGACATTTCTACATTCGCCGGTTTCATCAACTTAGTAAACAAATTCACATGTATTGCACTGCCCACGAGGAAGCTTAAACAGCGACATTATTTACAATACTGGTAACAGACAATTGAGCTTATAAACCACCCGGGGGAACCATGAGCAAAAGTTCTATAGTGTTGCTTAAAAGTGTAGTGGATGAGCAAAACATCCAGTTAATTACTGTTAATCATACAGTAATATTAGCTCTATCACATATGTATATAGTGTCTCTCTATATACGTTTTTAAAGCAACAACACAAATAAACATTACCGCACATTTGTGGCCCAAACTTAACTTCCGGTACACATTCACAGAGATCCTGTAGCAAGCGAAAGAAGTCAATTACATTAGCTAGCAAGTTTTTGTTGTAACCAGTCATTTTGTGTTGGCACCTACTGTATTATTGCTTCTGTATGATATATCGCTTATTAACCCCTAAACTCTTTGTAAGTCGCTTTGGATAAAAGCGTCTGCTAAATGACAAAATGTAAAATGTTAAAAGTACTGTATTGTCCCAGTATTGTCTTGGGTTACCAGTAGGAGAACCGTTACTTAAACCATGAAATCTAAAGGGAAAGGTGTTTTACACAGTGTTTCAGTGATTATTATGGATGATTTATCCGTGCACACCATTATTATCTGTATTCATTTGCACTTGCAAACTTTTATCAAAAACATTAAGCTCCCTTCCCCCTCTCAACAACAACTCTTCACCGCATGACGTAAGCAACAAAAAAGGGGTAGGACTACTGACTATGTAATGGCCAGACATTTTTAGCCCTCTCCTACACAACAGACTGTAAACTGGCATTCAAACCTGCCTCCATTTTGTAAGCCAAGCCAAACTTTACACAACAAACCAATCAAAACGGAAGGGCAAAATAAAGCCCCCCCACCATTTTTTTCTAAATTAAATACTTAGTAACTAGTTATTATAATTGAATTACTTTTCACTTAAAAAGTAAAGTAAGGGATTATTTTCTGTAATTTAATTACAGTAAATTCTGAAGTAATTAAACTAAATACTGTGTGTAATCTACAGTATGTGTGCGCAATAGTGGAATTGACATCAAAATCAAAAGTCTAACTATAATATCCGTGCTTTAAATTGTATAATTCTCACATTTGTAATACTTTGGTGAGTTAAGATTACTACTTTAATAAGTTTTGTATTATTCATTTGAATGAGTATAAATAGCAGTTTCAAGTCTATCCTGGAATCACTTAACTAATCAAGGTTGATAAAGGATAAAGACAGTCATTAGTATTAAGTAATTAAATCCTTTAGAGAGAGAGGAATTTGTACAGTAATCTTATAACACTATTGAATATGTAATTAGTAACTAGTAATTAATTACTTTTTCAGAGTAACTTGCACCAAAATGGTCACTATACAGAAAAGAAGTTAATTGCAACTTCCGTTTCAGGGTGACTTCTAAGGCTAATCTTATAAGGTCTAGAAATTTAGCAAACTGCAACCTCATTGTGGATATTACCCACAACCAATAGCGAGAAGACATTGTTTAGTTGCACAGCACAGAATTCAAAAATAAATACATGATGTGTAACTGCATCAACAAATTAAACAACTAAGTAAACAAACATTACATGGCAAAAAGGAGTTTGATGTTTGAGTTTGTTCAGGATCACGGGCAAAAATCCTCACTTAAGTTTTGACCCGTGTTAGTTTGTCCCAGTAGGTGCATCGTCTTTAACAGGGAGCTGGATTGCTTTGCATGAAATTTTAAACTTTCCCATTAAGTTCTGTCGTCACGACGCAGAATTCCTACCACTGATCTAGTGATTCCCACACATATCTACCACGTTGGTGAAAGTATGCAGCGATTTGCAGTTATGGTCAGTTTGATCTGCAAACAATATACGATTTTAATGATTTTCTTTAGTATTAAAAGTCATTACTACTTACTACTCATTAGTTAAATTCATTAATTATAACAAATTAGATTTCAATTATTATTTGAACATTTACCTGGGATATTTTCATGTAAAATATCATAAGTCACATCATTAGAAAACATGTACGGTATATTTTTCAACTACCAACAATATATCTGTCTGTTGTTTATAATTTTTTATATTGTAGTAAATATTTTATTTGTCATTGTTTCATTGGGTTTTTATTGGGTTGTATGCACATGTTTTTCATTGTGTTTACTGAATACGCTTGTTTACTGTATGCCTGCTGTAAATAATGATTGAATGCGAATGTGTGGAGATAATCATTAGTTTCGATACTAGTTTGGTCTGAAACGAAAGTGAAACTAACCAGTGGTTTGTAAACAAATACGCTATAAGGAAATGAACAAAAAGGACGCATCAAATGTACAGATTCTTGCTAATTATTACTTAACAAAGACACAGTAATAAATAGCAACAAATGTAAGATTTTTTTATGTATATTTCGTTTTTAAACAGCAATTTTATTTAAAATATAAACTTTTACACGTCAAAAGAGTGAAATGTCCCCCATTTTAAGATAGATACAAAAATAAATAAATAAGACATTGATTTACTTACTATGTGGGCTGATCTCGAGTCTGTGTATTTGACGTGTTAGGTGAATTTCGCTGCTCATATTCATACTCATTCCCCTGTTCCCTGTCAGTCATATTTCTGCTCTGTTAACCCTCTATATTCCTGACAGATTTATATTTGGAGGAATTCGTGTTGATTTGGACTGTCGTGTCTGTCGTGATGTCCTTGTCCTACAGTGGTTACCGCTACTGTACCATTATCAGGGGTGGTTGCTGTGGAAGTATTGGCAAGCCTGTGGAGTTTCCCTATATCTTATAATCACGTGTTACACCTTCTTTGGTTACACAGAAAACATTTTAAATCTAATTATATATAATGCTTTTACTCGAAGGGTTATAGTGCGGTTTATACATTTTAGGTACATAAATGAATTGTGGGATGTGAGATAATGCGTTTTTTATTTTGAAATCGCGAGACCCTACAGCAGCAGAATTATGTTTGTCCCTCCTGTCTCACCGTAGGCATGGCGAGCCCAAGCAGCGTTGTGATGGACGGGGATTTTATGAGACATGCGGAATATACACCAAAATCAAACAGAACGAGTGATATAGATATCGACAAACGTCTTGTGAGTAAATCCTCCAATGGACACTTGATTTAAACCGATTGAAAGTATTGTTGGATTCTAAACATGTTGCATAAGTTCAGAGTACCTCTGTCATCACATTATGACCTTGCTGTTCAAAATCTCTAACGACATTCCCATAATAATGGTTAATAAAACAGTTTTTTAAATTAATTGAATTTTTAATGGATCTATAGACAAAGACAAAACCAACTGTTAAGAGACATGACGTTCCAGGGATAGCCAGGAGGAGCTAACTTACATGACATGACATGACATGACGGCTTCAATAGCACCTAACGTTACTGAGTATATTAACAGCAATATCCTCACACCTCTGCTGTATAGTGTTTAGATAAAAAGCTTTTTTTGCCTGACAAAAGATTTATGATTTTCTTAAGGGACGTAATAAAGGCTTTTGCAAAAACAGCATTACACTGTGGCCAGGTCAGACTTTAGAATGACTACCAGAATGTGAGATGCCAAAGCAGCTTAGCAGCAGAATAAAAAAAAAAAACTCAGAACTCTATGATCTAAACATTCCAGGAAAAATAGGAGTGTTTTTATGTCTTAAATAATTATAATGATTTTCAAAAATCTTTTTGTTTAAAATACAGTACCAGCAAGTCCCCACATCAAATGGGACAACACTGGTTAATATGATAACATTGAAAGTTATTATACTAAGTTGCAGGTCTTATGTAATTTTTTTTATTATTTAAGATCCTATGTGATTTTTTTTCACATGTGCATTTCAGTGTGGCACTCTGATGGCAGTGGGGCTGGGAGTTGCAGCTGCAGGGTTTGCAGGTAAGCGCAACTGCTTTAAAGGAAAACTTCACTCAAAAATGAAAATTCTGTCATCATTTACTCACTATGAGTTGTTCCAAATCTGTATTCATTACTTGTTGTGAGGAACACAGAGACAATTATTGTGAAGAATGCTTATATCCAGACAGATTTTGCCCCCTAATGACTCCCATAGTAGGAAAAATACAACGGTTGTCAAAAATGCCCCAGAACTGTTTGCTTTCCAACATTCTTCAAAACGTCTTACCATAGAAACGGTTAAGTAATTTTTTCTACTGTGGGAGTCAATGGGGGGGGTTTGAAGTATCCCTTTAAATGGGTTTTTCTCACTGAATAAGACTTTCTTCTTGAAGAATAATGTCGTCAAAGTTATAATATTCTGAATATGACTTTCTTCTTGAAGAATAATGTCGTTAAAGTTATAATATTCTTAATATGACTTTCTTCTTGAAGAATAATGCAGTCGAAGTTATAATATTCTGAATAGGACTTTCTTCTTGAAGAATAATGCAGTCGAAGTTATAATATTCTGAATATGACTTTCTTCTTGAAGAATAATGCAGTCGAAGTTATAATATTCGACAGATATTATAACTTCGACTGCAATATTCTTAATAAAAAAGTCACATTCAGTTAAGATGCTTTGAGGGTGAGTAGAACATGGGGAAATTTTGTTTCTTGCCTGAATTATCCCTTCTGTGTCAGTAAACCCTTGCACATGTCGTTTGTTAGTTCACAAGAAGTAGCCACAGGTCCACTCTGTAATACTGTATGTGTAGTGTGGTATTGTGTTTAAAGCTGTGGGCTTTGATTCAAAGGTGTTTGGTTTAAATCCATGAGTATTTGTGTTTTTGATAATCTGTATACTCATTATGTTTTAAAGGACCGGTGTATGATTCTAGCCCCAAAACCCTAATGCACCCACTAGAAACCCGCTCAGTATCGTTACATTTATAAATTCTTATTTCTTAGTTGTATTTATCTGCGTCCTGTTTTTCTTAAATTTCCTCCTGTATGATAAAGGTGACCACCAATATTTTAAATGTGACTTTTAATGATGGGAAGCACTCAAAAAGATGGTAGCGATGACAAGATAAATGGTTGAGCATTAAACTCAGAGTGTTTGTTCAAGACCCCAGATGGTCCTTTGTCTGGTTTATGAGGTCAATGCAGCCTCAAGCATTAGAACAATCAAAGAGACATTTAAAAGGCTACATGTGGTTCAATGATTCAAGCCGACTTTGTCATCAGGCTGTTTTCGTTTGATTCTGGCAGGTGTTTCTGCCCTCCTCCCTACTGTTACATAGAAGTTAATCATTGTTAGTCGCCAAGTCTTCCACCCATAGCTGTGTGAGGTCAGGATGGAGTAGTGCTTGTGGTCGCTTTGAGGAAAGGAACTAATTCCCATTTCAGTACATCGAGGGGGCAGCTCTCCTGCCAAAAGTCGAGGCAGTGTGTGGTCTCCTCTGTTGAGAGGCAAGGCTTTGGATTTCAGTGGAAGGAGGATCTTATTTTTGCTGAGAAGCAAAATAAAGTTTGTGTCTTAACTATATTGCTTTCAAAATTTGATGGAGTAAAAATGCAGAAATTTTCCCATAATACTTTAAAAGTTTTTAATGATCAACCTAAAACTTGTATGCTTAATTCGTTGTTATGTTCTTACATCCTTCCTTTAGTTTCCAGTGCTGGATGTTCAGAGGCATTATATACTGTTTGAATTTCATTGACTGCTGACTGGCAGTTTATTTCTTTAGAGTTGACCCACAACCGTTGGCAGTTCACCAACACTCTGACCACATAAATACCAAGGGAAGTTGAAAGGCTTCCTCACCTTTTACATGTTATGAATAATACTAAATGTGGTTTTGTCCTTGGTTTCACCCTTAAAACAACTCCGTTAACCCTGGAAATTAAATCTGTTGTCTGTCAGCTGTCCAGTGGCACACTTATCAACCCTTCAACCTTTTTCCCTTATGCTCATTTTTAGGTCGGTATACTTTCCATTTATGGAGACCTCTGGGTCAGATTATTACTGAGGCCGCAAAGAAAGTGCCCTCTGCGGTAGGTGTCATAAACATATTAAAACAGCACCAGCAAACAGAAAACACTTTTTTTAAGAAAATGTGAACAAATTTACTGTGCAACTGCTCCCTAGGAATACTACCAGACGTAAAGTGATCCTTACATGTTCCAGCATAATAACAGCGTTTATTGTAAACAAATTTGGTTTGAGAAAGCGTTGATTTTTGTGAATGAAGTAAGAATTTTTCCATGTTCTTTTTCACAACTTGATCCTCTTGCTTGCATGCACCGTTGGCATGCAAAATCCTCGAGTGTGGGGTGAAGGCCTGATTCATCACTGTCTTCCTGGCCTTGACTGTTCACGCTGAGCCCTTCGGCTTTGATGAAGTTTGTAAACGTGTTTTGTATAGGTTCCTGCAAAGCTCCAAGGCCATGTGTGGTTTGAGTGTTTCCATGGCTTTGTTTCATCCTGTCCACCTGTGCATTCTCTAAGACCTCCATAGTTTGAGTAGCTTCACCTTAACTGGGTTCATAAGGAAAATAATATGCATTTTTAAATTTGACATTGTGCTTATTTTAATTGAATTGCTCATTTGTATGAATTCATTAAATTCTAAACAAATATTAGTTTTTATTGAGCAAACTGTTTATAAAAAATGTACACCCCCAGAAGTGTATTTTACATTGTTTATCTTATATAAATCTTAAATAAATATCGCCCTGCTGAAAATTATAGTATTATTATTGTTATTAATTAGTAATAATATTAATAATAATTTTGTCATACTGTGAATCCAATAACGATGAATCCTATAAATGAATATGTTTATATATGTTTAATATGAACGTTCTGTCCTCCATCTCTCCCTCTCTGATTTGTACATATGTTTGTACTCCGAAATCTATTAATGAATGTTGTTTTACGTGTTTGTTCTTAAAATGTATGCTTATTTTTTCTATGTAATTCAAAATATATAAAAATAATTTAGCTCTTGCTAATCAACATCAGTGTGTATAGACCCCCAAAAAATACAATTAAACCATCAAACTGTTCATATCGTGCATTATAAACTGATCGGTTGTTTTTCACATAAAATTTACACTGAAAGTTTTATTAGCAGCAAGATAGCAGTCACTGTGATTTTGTTGTTGTATAAAATATAAAGGTACTGGATGAATCTTCAAGTACCAAAATGGAAAGGCTGTGAACCATATTAGAGTACAAGCATGATTCTTCTCATTAGAGCTATACTGTAACTAAACGTCTTAACAGCTTAAATTGTTGTTTTGGAATCCAATCTAAACTTCCTTAAAACACCTGAAGTTCTTCTGGAACTTGGTGGTCATGATCGTTACACTCCTCAGCCTTAGGCCCTTTAACTTTTTTTTTAAACTTGGACAATGGTCAGGTCAATCTTATGAAATCCCTAAACAGTCAAATTTTTCATTTGGGAAAGTAAAATTGCTGGTCAGGAGGCCTTTAGCATTGCCAAAGCATATCGGTTGCCATCAGTATTGAGAACAAATGTCTTGTTATCTATATTGTATTGTAATATAGTGGATGGTGGATTCAGTGCATGTTTTTTCTTACCTAGACATTCTCTACATACTACAAAGGTGGATTTGAGCAGGAGATGTCCAGACGAGAAGCCAGTCTTATCCTTGGGCTCAGGTAATTTTCAACCATGAGTTAAAGAAACTCCAAAATCACAGCAAACACTCATACTTAATTCTATCATTGTGAGTTGTCATGGAGGAAAACAAAGTTTTTTTACAGTACATACACACACTACATCACTTAACTTCCCAGAAAAGCTTGCGGTTCAGTCCAGGGGCAATCGTTTTGGTCTGAACTAATTCGTCATCTTTTCTCGTCATTGCTTTGATCCTGCACCATTTAATAACAGAAAGCCTCAGCCACGTCTCCGACTTTGTAATCTTTTTAGAGGACCACCCTCTACCTAGCAGGGCATTTTGCACTCTGCAAAAAATATCACTTATTTCAAGTTCACAGAGTCCACCATCAGGTGTGACTCACCGCTCTACATCTACGTATCACATCCTGTGTGGCAGAGCTCACGTCATACATAGCCTCATGGCTCATTTATTTGCGTTGTCAATCAAACTGGACTAATGTTTTCATAAAGCTTTACCAAACTGTAACCAGTATTTCTTAGATTTGTGTCCAGTGTCAGCCTGGTTGACCACAGGCAAGCTTATAAAACGGTTTTAAACTGATTTGGGTTAATAATTGTATTATTCTATTCTTGTTTGTCTTTTGCTTGACTTTGGTTTTTATGATTCACAGCTTAAATTACTGGCCGCAGCAATGTTATTGTTTGACTTGATCTTATATTTCTCTATATCCTTTGTAAACTGTGAGGAATTCTTTAGTCAATAGTTTTTCCATTTTCTCCAAGTTTTTCATATTTATTTTTTGGGGGGGATAGGAAAGTTGAAATGAAGTCGAAGACTGTACTAACGGGTCAGATGTTGAGGGAAGATATGTGTTTTTAGGTGATTCTTAAAAACAACTACAGAATCCGCTGATCTTGTGTCAAGGGGGAGATTGTTCCAGAGTCACATTGAAGACACTTGGAAGTAAACTGTCAGCGTTTGAGACCAGTGATCCCAAACCGGACAAAAGATCACCGCAATGGCAGGTCTAAAATGTTAAAAGGGTTTCGATGGTAAATAAACAAACGTGAGACTCCCAGTAACTTATGGATATAACCCAGCACCCGAAATAATACCAAATACTTCAAAGCAGCCTCCATTATTCGCATTGGTCAATAAAACCTTGAAAAATTATATGTGAGCCCGCCAAATCACTGAGATCCGCTTTGCACAGGCTTAAGATCACAGACAACCTCTGCAATTAATACAAATGACTAGAGGTCCCCAGGTAATACTAATCTCGTGTGATAAGTGCTCAGGGAATATCAAGCGATATCTAATAAAGCAATAGTGACGTATAGTACAAAAATGTTGTACTCACATAAGATTGCTTCGCCATTCCTATTGGATCCATTGAAAGCTACGCACTACGCACAAGTATGGTGTTCGTGCCTGTCGGGACAATTGCTTTGGAACCTGATGTTCCAAATATGGTAAGCGGCATTACATTTCCGTCACTCCCTTCCAGTATTCAACCAATCACTACGCTCTGGTTAACTGGCCAAACATAACACACCTAGCTTTTCAAAAAATCTGCACGTTTCAGATAATACAGCATTTTTTAACCTTAAATCGTGTATACACATTGCATTACATCTAAAACAAACGATAATATTTGTTTGCAGTAATGTGAATCTTTTAATTAAATATTTAGACCCCAAAAATACCTGTTTTCGAAGCAGAATGTTACTAACGGAGATCAACAACACATAATGGCCACCAGATGGCGACGTATCCCTTTTCTAAATGTTCTGTTTTTGTTTTGTTTCCACAGTCCAAATAGCACAAAGGCAAAGGTAGGAGAAGCCCACAAGAGGATCATGGTCCTAAATCACCCTGATAAAGGTCAGTAGTTCATTCTGTCATGTGTTCTGTCTGTGTGTCTTAGTTAGAAATACTCTGACACGTCTTTCCACATGCAGACCTCTCTCATTAGCAACAGAGTGGCATTGATTACATTATTGATTTATACCACATTTGTCATACAGACTCTTTACAATCAGCTCATCTTCCTGTGGTATTGATGCATTTGTAATTCATTTATCAGTGTGCATACATTAAAACTGCATAAAGCTCATTTAGGCTGGGCGATATAACTTAAAAAACAATTAATAAAACAAATAATAAAAATCTGCCTTTTAACAATATAATGTTTGCATTTGTTGATACTTGGCATATATGTGTTCCGAAATAACCAAGTCATTTTCATTCTGGATTATCTAAACAATATTATTTATGCCAAAATTTGTATTATTGATATATTTATCTCATTTATAGTAAAAAACAGCAAAGAACGTGATATGCTTTTAAACAATCTGTCTTCAGAAACAAAAACAGATTGTGAAATCACACAATGTTTAGGAAGTGTAATGTCTAAAAATGCTTACAGTTATTGTTACATGTTTATTGTTAAATTCATGATATTGCTACGTTTATCATTGGCAGGAAAATAATCTTAAAGAAACATTGTAATGTGAAAATGTAGTTAGATGTGATAAGAGTTACTAGAGTGAAATATTGTTATCTTCAGAATTTTGATAGCTGTGGTCTTTTTAAGTGCAAGGTCTCAACCAACAAACTCTTCAAGCAAGCTTTTGTGTGTCTTGGTCATCGTGTTCGCCCTGTATTTCTATTCAAGGTTAATGGCCTCACCTTGCCTGTCTCTGGTTTTTCCCTCCTTCAGGTGCATTTCTCACAGCGCTTAGAGGTGCTGTGTGTGTGTGTGTGTGTGTGTATGCGTGTCAGCTCTTGTTTGCTTCTCTAGACCACTATTACTCACTGTGAAATAAGCGATGGGCTTTGCGATTCTATCTGTAGAAGAGCGATAAGGCCACTGACTGCAGAGAGGACATCCTGCAGAGAACGTGTGCCAGATTTGTCCCATCCTCCAGCTACACTGAGAAAATCCTTTATTACAGTGCTGTTAATAATAGTGTTCAAGGCATCCGACCCATTTATTGTTCTTGTGGAGGGGTATGAAGTATTAAAGAAATGAGGAGCACAGTTTTTACTGTGCATTTTTTACTGTGTGCATGAGATATTTTAGTTTTTTTATTTATTTCCAAGTATCCAGTAGACTTTAGTGTAAGCCCAGTTTTTAGGGAAATATATGTAAAGAAACGCATCATATCAAGATATCACACAGTAGGTACAAAAGTGAAGATACAGCTCTGCTATGATAAACTTTGACTTGGTCAGAATAATGCCATGGAATTATGTCTGAATTGACATTTAGTAGCACTTGTAGTACTTCTTTTACATATCATGACGTAATTTTCCTTCTGAAATTAGAAAAAATGTAGGGCGGGCTTCATTTTGCCCTTCCCTTTTTGATTGGTTTGTTGCTGACGTCATGTGGTGAAGAGTTGTTGTAGAGAGGGGGAGAGGAGCTTAACGTTTTTGATTAAAGATTACAAGTGCAAATGAATTTAAAAAAAAAAATGGTGTGCACTAATAAATATATTATAATAATCACTGCAACACTGTTTACAACACTTAGCATTTTTTGTGTTTGATGGCATGGTGACTTTAAGACTAGCCCTGGACTAAAGTAAATGTTAGCTGTCTAAACTGAAAAGAGCTTGCACTGACATATCTTAAAATACGTCATTGACATGTAAAAATCTACTTAAATATCCTAGTCTCTATCTGCATCAAAGATAGTTTTCACATGATCTTTAAGAAACTCTCATCCTTTAGTAACTAAAATAATAATACAAAGAATTTTTTTTTTTTAGGACATCATTCAAAATAAAATTTGCTGTTTAAATTTATATCACCCATAAAATCATGATAGCTGTAGGGTAAAGATAAAGCAGCTCTGGTGACCTGTGTTTGTGTGTAATTAAGTCTGCACACAGTTCTTCCTTTCTGACACAGAGACCGATTAGCAGACACCACAGGCCCTGCTCCCAGCTACCTCACTGTTCACTCTCCTGTGTGTTTGCCAATTTATTACTGTTACCAAGCAGGTAGACACTGTGTGCGTGAGAGAGTGAAGAGTAGATCCTGAAGAGGGGGTTGCATTGTGTACATTTTGCCCTTCAGTAAGATCCAGGTCATCTTTTTCTCAGTACTGCTGGGTGAATCTTACCAATACACTGTCAGAAATAAAAGTGAAAAAAGTATGTAATATGCACTCTGTAGATGTAAAGGTGTACTTTTTTAAAGGGTACTGTTTCCCCTGTGGCAGTGATGTTTTTGACCATTTTCTGACAGTGCATGGTTTAATGCATCCCCAAGCCAAATTTAAGAGATGAGAGATTTTATTTTGCGAAGCAAATCTGTTCGTACTAAACAATTTTCTTTTTCTGTAATTATTCACCATAATAATTTTAACATCATTATCATTCCTTATTAGTGTTATCTTTAGTATTTTTCAGTGGGTTTTATTATTTGATATCACATACAAATGCGGAGTAAACATATCTTATAACAAAATATTGTATATGCAAAGATTTAAATGTCATTGTTTGCCTTTGGATATGAAATATGATTAAACTTGATAATATAATCTTGACAGGTTTTGTGAGATTTTCATAGTAATAGAACTGAACAGTTCTTTTCAACAGCAAAGCTTAAAGCAGAAAATAAAATCAAAAATAAATCTTGGTCTACTCTTTCATCATAGTTTTACTTCTAAACTCGCCCAGTAATGTTTCCACTAGTATATGTCCGCTCTTTGTATTATTCATTGTTTTGTTTTATTATTTTGGTTAGTTGTCACGCAGAATGTCCCAGAAGTTCTTGGGTCAAACTCTTGTGTACCTCAAGCCATAAAATTGCCAGTTATCAACTGTTTTTGAACGCAGTGTAAATATTTTTAAATATTAACTCACCATACATAAAAATTAACTACGCTATAGCAATTTCAACATTGCAGATATTTTACTTTCCTGTAGCTCAGTGGTAAGAGTAAACGCAAGGTTCTGGGTTCGATCCCATGGGATTGCACTTACCTATGTATAAATGTATAAGATAATGCAATATAAGTCGCTGTCTGCCAAATGCGTAAATGTAAATTTGGTTATATATGATAAATAGCAATATATTTCATCAGCACACGTCATCGTTTCTTTTAGGTATTTAAATTTTAACCTCTCAAATGAGTGCTATGATGATACTAGATCATACTACTTGTAGTCAATGAAGCAGTACACACTGGATGCAAACAGCAGCTTTGTTGATTTGATGAAGGTGTAATCTTCCCTTTGAAACTGTAGGCGTCGTTCACACTGAGTGTAGCACAGTGCGTTCTGCAGTTATAAAAGACCAATTACCCAAGCCGACATTAGCTACAAACGGTACATCTAAACAAAAATGGTATGATGTGAGACTACTGAGGTTTTCAATGATAATTTAATTGAAATACTTTTGAATTACACTAATGATGACTTTCTCTAAGGGCAGGAAAAATCGTTTAACAAACTGATCTAGTTTTATCTCGTTTGGCCAGAACCCAGCAGTGGCTTCCATTCACTCAGTACTAGGTTAGATGTATGAATGGGTGTCCACGCAGGGTGGCAGAGCATTTCTTTCCAGCCGTTGGGTAAAATTACTAAATTGCCTAGCAAATTCTTTTCAGTCCAGTGCCTGGATGGATGGACCCTTTCAACAATACTTATTCACATTCTGTATTACCAAAATAGAATGTGGAGTATGCATTTCTCATTTTGAGAATCACTCCAATAGAAACAAATGTTGTGGAAGGACTGTTACTTATCAGATAGGACAAACAGAGGTGAATATAACTGCTAAAAAATTGTTTAATTCAAAGTGCAGAATGTGTCATTACTGGGCTATGGGCAGAGAAATAGTTCAGATGGAGGAGCCAAGCTGTCATCTAGGACACCTCGTGTAAATATTGAGTTCAGTAAAGGTAAGATGGGAATTTCTGACAGTGAAGAGGCGCACTAGGCACCAGATGTGCCCCATTACATGCTGCCAGCAATAGTACATTCGTACTCGCATCATTATGCCGGAATGTGGGCATGAATTTGGAGATTGGAGGGGAAAAGATTTATTTGCAGAAGTAAATGGAAGAAATGTGGAATCAGGCAGAGCTGTAATGTGGGCTTATCATCAATGTTAGAATTAAACTGTCAGCGATTCAATTTTGTTGCTACTATACTATATATTTAGTTGCTTCAGGAAGTTATTAGGAAGGTGAAGTGTATGGGTAGGGACACAACACTCAAATACCACTGACTCAATGTGTTGCAAACAGTAACATTAGTTACATTCAAAATGGACAGTCCCTACATCTTCTGACCTCAAAAAATGCAAATATTTAGATAGAGTGGAAATATAGTTTGCAGGTCACACGTGGGGGAGGCCATTCACGATCAAACTGATGTAAACTCTTTCCTGCAGGTGGATCACCGTATTTGGCAGCAAAGATCAATGAAGCAAAAGATCTGCTTGACTCTGGCCCTCGGCGTTGACTCTTCTGCCTTTATTTACCCAGTGCTACATCTGCTTCAGTGCTACAAACACACCTATAAGCCTCTGCAAGACATTGTTCCATGTTTGTCTGCTGTTAATCAGCTAACTCTCAACACGTTTCAGCTCAGATCGATCCGTTACTGATTTTTAACACAACTTTAATGCAACTGGGTAAAGGTTAACCCTTTTGTTAAAGGATCTTTACACTGTAAAAACTGTGTAATTTTTTATATTTTTATTTATTAATTGAGTTGACTCGGGTAATGTTAATTAGCTATGTAAAATGTCCAGCAGTGTAAAGAAACAATATGTTTCCCATAATGCATAGGGACCAGGCCATCTAAATATTAGTTTAGGTTTGCTAAATAAACTGTTTTACAAATGACTCATTGTGATTATTTTTGTGTTTGCACAACCATTTTTCCCGTCTGTGCTTATGCTGATGCATGCAGTAAAGATGCTTGTCTGGTCTGCATGTTAGACTTATCCATGCGGGGCTAGAGCAGTTGGAATTGAACAGAGGGGACGATCTGTGTGTCTTGAGAAGCTGATATATAGTAATTTCCTGTTTGTCAATGTCAGGCCTCTAGTGATTGATGGGAAGGTCAGGCTTGCACAACACATGCTGCAAAAACCAGTAATGCATTAATGCAACAGAAATCACATGCATTAAAGAGAGAAATGAATCACTTTTTGGATCCATTTATATCTTTAAGAAACACATGTGCAGACTGGAATACTGTATGCTGTCTACTATTTTACATAAAATAGGATCTTACAGTACATTGTTGACCCGTGACATTCTTACGTGTGACACTCAGCGATGATAATGCATCTTTTTTAAGATTTAGCAGTCCAAAATGGACATAAAATTTAGATATGCTAATCCATCACATGAAGATCTGGTTGTGCACATTGTATTGTGGAATATGGTATGTTGCACAGATTTTTGTGCTTAAAAAAAGATGTCTCTTATCTGGATCATTTGTCATAACAGATGGACCAACATGAAATTTAGCCAGACCACCGCAGAAACCATGATGTAAGGATGGACACAGAGCCAATTTATGTCCCAACCTTTCCATTTGTTTGTTGCAGTACAACTTCATATTAGATGCTTTGTAGTTGAAGGTTTCCCCAAATAAACACAGGAAAAGGCAGATTTGCCAAGCTATAGGCCCTGTAAAAAGGGGGACCAGGGTTATTATGTGTATGAGTACTGCTGCTCACTCTTATATATGTTGAGAATCCCAGAAAGCACTGACCCTTGACTCTGTGTAATAGGTATAAATGCTAAACCCAGATTCTGGCAGAAGTTGCACTGCGGTCAAGCTGCACTGTTGTTAGGTTGTGTTGCTCTGACCTCCTTATGACAGCAGTTATTTTTGGCCTCTGCTCGCTGTGAAACCGGCACGGAGTTCCTGAGAAAGTCTGTTCTCTGCAGGTCTCTCTGTCAGGGTAGATTTCCATTAAACAATGTTTTAAAAATGAATTTACAATAAAATACAGGCTTATGTACAGTAAAGCACTGGTCTGAGAAGCTCCTTCTGCCTTAAAAGGTTGATTTAGGCTGAGCATAATACTTCATTTAACTTGTACCAGCTTGTACATATGAATTATGCAAAAAACCCATAAGGTACTTGTGTCAACTTTGAGACAGTAACAGATTTTTACCTGTCAACATTTTTTAGCAGAATTACAACCAAGGCTTATAGGATATCAAGTAATGCAGAACTATTCTGTCTTGACATATAGGTCTTCTTTAGACTTTGCAATTTATAACTTTTATGACACCTCACAGCTGTCAGACACATTCTTAGATGGATCTTTGATGCTTTAGTTCTCTTCCTGTTATCAGAAGATTTTTCATTTATCTTATGGGAAAGATGTAATTCCTGCTGCCATATGTTCTTGGTTACTTTATTATTTCAGTAACCTCTGATTTCTTGATTATGTAAGAAAATAAGTTTTGGACCTGGTTTCACAAACAACGCTTAATTATTATTAAGGATATTTAAGTCACTTTTTTAAAAAAGCATTACTGGTGTGCATCTTAGGAGACAAAAATCCACCAACATATTTTGAAATAAAAATTCTGTTATCATTTACTAAACCCCTTGTCATTTCAAACCCGCACTGTAACAAATCCTGTAAAAAAAAAACTTTTCTTGCAGCTATGGGTCACCAGGAATAAACGATAAAATGATATGGACATTTTCAGTCCTCTTCTGTCAATTTACATTTCTTTCCAGAATTAAAAAAATATGTATGTAAAAAACAGTAAAGTTCTGTAAAATTACATCATTGTCTGTGAAACCAGCCATTGAACTTTGTATGCAGTATATTTTGGCTTGTTGTATGTTGTGAAATCATCACACATTAATAGAAATGCACTATGACGGTTATGTTGGCTTATATTTTGAGATATTAAATTTTTTATTTTACTTTTAACATAATCCACAAACATGACATAGCATGTTTAAAAAGCAATGCCCTAAAAAAACATGACTGCTCAAAAACTTAACAACCAACCATCCAGAACACAAGAATAAATGCTTAGCAATGACCTATCTGTCCAAGTTTTAAATCTACTGTACAAGGTTATTTACACTTTTAACCAAAGGTTTGTCAAGCCAGCATCGAACCAGACAGATGCGCTGCGGCAAGCAGACGTTGTTACCCATTTCCAGCTTTGCTCTGCAGGATACTTTGCTTCTTTCCATAAATTCAAATGTTCAGTTCAAAGTAGATGTGAAGACATCTGGAAAAAATATCAGAGTGGTGAGAAAACGTTGTGGATAAACACGTAGCTTTACCCAACTTTAATGTAATATACAGTAATATTCCACAGTGCAATGTAACTTTTTGAGCCCAAGATGAGTCTCATTAGTAACATTGGGATGCTGCAATAATCTCCAGTGGGGTGCTTTATAAGATCACCTTCCAAACTATGATGAATGCTATGTACAAATATCACCACAAATGTTATAGTTTTATTTTATCGCTTTAGAGCGTGAAAATGATTTTCATACAGTATGGAATGTTGCTGGCATTTGAATCATTCACACCGCGCCGAAGATAAATTCGTGTGACATTTGGAGGGATGTAAATGGCTTTAACGTTGAATTTCTAATCATTATAAACAAGGCGCATAAAGGCTGAAGCTAATTAGAGCTGTCGAGCAGCTTCATTAGCAGAAATCCACACATCTAGTTGCTGTATTCCCACTCCTACTTGGTTTATTTATAGAGTATGTCAATAAAGCTCATTTACAAACCAGGCTGTTTCTTGTAGGCTTCATCAGGGTGCACCAGCAGTGCCTTTTCCTAGACTGAAAAAAATTCCATGGTAAATCACTCATCTTAATGTGAAAATATGCAGTTCATTGGGGTTGGAAATGTGTTTCAATTTTTTGCACTTGCCTCTGTGAAATGAGGGGAAATCTTTCTAGAAAATTGCCAGCTATGGAAGCTATTTAGCATGTCTTTGGACTTCTGCAATGCGGTGCAATATCTCTGCCTCAGCCGTAAGGCAGGGTCCCCTTGACCAATCACGGTGAGGAGCTGTCTATGCCATGTCACCTGGATTTCATTAATACAGAGACAATGGACATGTTGATGGCACCCACAGGACAAATACGACATCTCCGTCTCCTCACCAGTGATGTAAGCGTGGCAGATGGGAACAATAGAAAAAGCTCTGGCTAACGGTTTGGGGAGGGATCCAGAATAGGAGGGGAAGACAGGCGTTCAATCTGAGCATGTAAACAACCCACTGTGTGTGTTGGTGTCTCGCTGGTCATCCATCACTTTAGGACATTCAAAGCCATACAGGCCTCATAAATGAGAAACAAAATGGCCTGGGAATGAAACCAGGAAAATATGCACGTGCTATATTGCAGATGCATTGAAACAAGAGGAGGTTCATTTTCATTAGCTACAGGAAACAAAGCATGCAGTCGGATACTTTAGGAAAGTGTGCTTGCATTCACAAGTGCTGTTTTGGCCGACCTCATTTCAGTGGGCTGCAGTATTGCAGTGGCAGAATTTGGTCATTCAATAAAAGTTTCTCGGCCAGGCAATTTATCTGTCCCACACAGCTGCCAACATCAAAAACAACAAATATATTTTTTATTTTTGTGCAGGCACACAAATAAATAATCTCTGGACAGTTTTGTAAACCGGTCGAATGTTATTTGGCGCTTCAGAGTAAGATAAATATGAATTTATTTATTTTTGTGCATTATTAAAACTTGTCCTAGTAAAAGTATTCATCCCCCTTTTTTTAACTTACCCTTCACTGAGCAAAGGCTTGAGTCTGGCCACTCTGTCATACAGCCCAGTTTGATGGAGTGTTGCAGTGATGTTTGTCCCTCTGTAAGTTTCTCCCATCTCCATATATGATCATGGAGCTCAACCAGAGTGATCATCAGCTTCTTGGTCACCGTTTATCCAAGAACCTTCTCCATCGAATGCTCAGTGTGGACAGGAGGTCGGCTCAAGTAAGAGATCTGGTGGTACCAAACCTCTTTCATTAAGGATTAATGGAGGCAACATGCTTCTGTGAACCTTCAATACAGCAGACTTTTTTTCAGAAGTCTTCCCGTGATCTGTTACTTGATACAATCCTGTCTCCGAGCTCTACTGGCAGTTCTTTTGACCTCATGTCTTGGTTTTTACTTTGATATGCATTTTCAGCTGTTGCACCTTTTATTGAGAGGCATGTGCCACTCCAAAATCATACTTATTAAATTGAATTTGCCACAGGTTAACTCCACTCGAAGTGTAGAAACGTCAACAAGCAAAACTAATGCTTCTGAGGTAAATTTCAATTCCCAAAAAAGGGTAGAAATACTTATGCAATGTACTTATTTCAGTTTTTAATTTGTAATAAATTTGCTAAATTGTCACAAATCAGTTTTTTTGTTTTGTCATTATTGTGCATGGAGTGTAGATTCATGTTTTTTATAATGCAGCAAAATAACAAAATGTGAATAAAATGAAGGACGATGAATACTTTTGCTAGGCACTCTATCTGTGCTCATCAGCATATGCAATATTTCCCTTTGTGATAACTTAATGATTTTAATATTTGTACAATTAATGTGCTGATAATTTAGGTTGATGAAGGTAGGGAGACTAGCAAGCAAATGCTGGTTAGGATAGTTGTTGGTGTTTAGAAGTTCAGAAGTTAAAGTGATGTTTTTTCTTTAAAAAATGCTTAATATGTATGTTGGTTTTGTAATTGTCTGTATTATTTGTATTATACATAAATTGATTCAACAAACATAAAGGGGGGATTGAACAGTGTTTCATGCATTCTGACTTCTTTACAATGTTAAACGTGCTGGCTTTTCATGCTTAACATGGTCAACTTGTCAAATAAGAAGTTGGACGTATGATGTAGTATTTCTGTGCTTGATACACTCCCCCAAGGTAACATAAAATTCCCTTATGTAACAACTTTTCTTAGTCCCTCAATGGGCAACTCTCCCGGAAAAGCACGCCCATGTGTAAACCAGCGAGAGCGGGAGAAAGACCACGCACAAATGTCAACCAGCTAGAGAAAGTCCATAAATGCATTTGTTTACTCACTGCATTTGGGTGAGGAAAGTTATATAAACTTGATATACGACGTGTATATGCTCTCCTACTTGTAAGTCACTTTTGATAAAAGTGTCTGCCAAATGAATAAATGTAAATATAAATATAACGCTGGATTTGGAGATCATTTAAAACTTAGAGAAGAGCAGTCCAAGTGAGGAAAGATGCCCGATAAAATGCACGCGGTAAATTAACCTGAGTCAAATGTGCAATTATGCAAAACTTCAATTATGCAGTTATGCAGGGATAATGCAATGATGTATTGTGTGCTTGTGCTGTAGTTCAGCCCCCCTGCACGCTCCATGGCTCGCCTGTTTTTGGAAATAATAGTACAGCTGTGTCTGTCATTTATAAATGTGATCAAACTAAAGACTCTTCGAAGATACGAAGTATCCAGTACTTTTCTTTAGGTACTCAACATTAATATGAGATTGGCAGTGTTAAATCCGATTTAAAGCATTATTGTTATCATAATTTACATCCCAAATTTCACATATCACATTTTTCCTTAATATCATGCAGCCCTACTTTCTGATGTGAGCATATTATTGCTTGACAATAGAGGCTACGGACTTGAGAGCTTAACTCCGCCTCATATTTATTCTTCGAGAATGTCCGTTTGATCTCATACGGGAAGTCTAAATATTCTCCAGGAGGTCCTACTGTCGCAACTCCGCTGAATATTCAGCCTTTGTCTTTCATATTTTGATTAAATCGTCCCAGCCTCAAAACTAAAGATTGACCTGTGCAGCTTTTCACTGTGAGCCTATTAACATTTTATGGCAGTTCTAAGCAAGTCTGTTTCGTCTTTTACTCTACTGAGAAAATTGCAGGAAATGCAAATTTCGTGTACCAAATGAGATTCCCGAAATATCTGTCCATGTGTTTGTATGATTAAGTTAAAAGCAGTATGTTAGCACTTTAAAATGTAATCCTTAAATCCTTACTTGATATAATCCTTAAAATGTGTACTTTTGTATCTCTTTCAAGAGTCATGCAGGTTAAAAATAATATGAGTGTATTTTATTTACTCTCATATTGTCTCAAACCTGTACATTTTATGAACAGTTCTTTTAACAGCATTGGGTGATGTAAATAGCGAACACTTTGCATGAAACAGACACACAGAGCAGAATTCCCCTCCCCTCATATATTATTAACAGACTGATGTATTCTGGGTAATTAGGGGAATTCTGCTCCACATTCATAGAGACAGTTCAGTTGTTTATCACGGACATGAATCAAAACACATCAGACACACACACAGGCATCTCTGACACATTGAGATATGCTGTTGGAAACAGGGTTGGGCAACAAATGTACAGATCAATTTAAGTGGCTAGAAAAGGATGTTGAAGGAAAAGGAAATTTTTCCTAACTGAGTTGAGTCTCAGTAATGTTCAATACAGTCACAGAAGATCTCCATTTGAGGCATTCAGCTTGTATATATGCAAATTTATAATTCTGAATGGTGCTTGACCCATCCCTCGAAACCAATTTGTACAAAGCATTATATTCTGAAAAAGTCTTTATTGATTTTTAGAAAATCATAATTTAGATTATTTTTAACAGTGCATCAAGACACAAAATTACATACATTATCAATGCAACTGCGGTACCTGAAATGGCAGAATGTCTTAAGAGCACCAGCTGTGCAATGGTGCTTCAACGGTTGTCCATCCAGCAATTTGGCCACGTCGCAAATCATTATCACAAACACACTTTTGATGGCCACAGAGTGCCGCTATCACATATCTGTGTGCCATATTTAACATTCAGTATTTTTAACTGAGTAGCGCTGTATTTCCTGGATATCTCCCCAGTCTTTAGGGACGCCGCTGCTGATGGATAAGTTATGCAATCGGCACACAGAAGTCTGGAAAAAGCTTTTTCAAGTAAATACATCTGATGCTGCACAGCATATCTAGTCTCACTTCTTTCTGCGCCACCGTCTGTAAACGAAAGGGCTAGATCATCTGATCGGAGAGCAGTTACAGGGTGTAGACCGAAGCTCTGACCTATATCACTGACTGCGGATCTGTCCTCCTGAGGTCCAGCAGCCTCAGTTTTAATAGATTGTGCTCAGTGCGTCATGCAGACTTGAGAGCCTCAAACCCACAGAATTTCCAACGTTTCTCCAACGTCGCACCCACGCCACTGAACTCCTGCTTGAACATGTTGGGCAGACGCACCATTAGCCTCTCGAGTTCACTGGCTGAGATCTAAAGAACAGGACCAGGCAAAGCTTAGTGACATCATTGCTTTTTTACTTAAAAAATATTGTGCATGAGCATACAGAGAACACAGTAAAGAGCACCTGGCAATTGAATCAATTTCTCAATGATTTAGTCAATTTAGAAGTTATTTAAAGACATGTTTTGTGACTGTTTTAAATCAACAAATTCACTTAACTGACTGATTTGCAATACTGCTCATTATTGATTTAGGGATTATATTAAATAAAAAAATTAATTATACCACTCATGTTGCAAATATGCAAATTATGTAAATTTAGAATAACTTGTTTGTATATCCTCAAGATATAACTTCTAGGGATAGATCACTTTCTTTTGCAGCGCACAAAAGAAGAAAAATGTTTGTAACCGAACAACGGAAGTACCCATTGTAGAGTAAAAATATAATATCTTCTTTTGTGTTCTGCCGAAGAAAGAAAGTCATACAGGTTTGAAATGACAAGAGGATGAGTAAATGATGACAGAATTTTCATTTTTGGGTGAACTATACTTTTAAGCTATAATTTGATATTAAGCATCTCGTGACATTATTTAATATGCAGTTTTCTATGTTGACATCAGCACACCACATGAGAGAACGCCTTATTTACATGCGAAAATTCCATTTCATTACATTCAGTACATGCAACCTGATGTAAGTAATAAGATATACTATTTGTAACTTGTGCTTATAAACACACACAATTGGATGAAAAGTAGGGGCAATGGCAGTGCTCATTACACATTTGCATTTGGTCTTTGTTAGCTCCGTTTTGCTATTGGGTTTGCCGCAATCAGTGCTGCTTAAACGTGTGTGAACAACTACTGTTGCACTGGGAAACATGCAACAATCACTGTTTTTAATCTTGTATTCGTCCCATGATGTGTCTTGATTCATAAAATTACCTTTGTATCAAGTCTCTGAATGTAAGACCACAGATATTCAATGTTGGCTCCAAACGGGTGAACGTGAAGGAAGGTTGATATGATTCCTGTGTGGTGAGACAGACAATTGAATAGGCTTGAGACAGAACATACTTTGCCACATTTGCTTCTGACTTGTAGGCAAGGCAAGAGATGCAGCCTGCAGTCATAAATATAACACTTGAAGCAAATGCACCAGCCCTCCCCCATTTAAGCTGATTACTTTGGAGAGGCCCTGTGAAGGTAAAGCACTGATGCAGAAGCAGAAAATATAGTGTCTTGCCTGAAGCGCCCGAGCCGATATTTATTTCCTTGATTTATATGCCGTAGCACTGCCAATTACAAAAGAACCTAATTCAATTCCCACTGCAAGACCTACTTTCAGGGCCACGTTTGTGAACATGAGCAGGAAAGGGGAGTTTTCAAGATGTCTGCTCTGATGTACAAATTCAGTACACCTGCACTTGCCATAAAGGAATAATTTGGAGTAGTTTTTACATACTCATAAGAGAAATGTAACCACACAACGTAACGCAATGGTTGTGGGTTTGATTCCTAGGGGACACACATGATGATACAAATGTATAAATTGTAATGCACTGTAAATCGCTTTGGTTAAAAGCTTCTGCCAAATGCATAAATGTAAATGTAATACTCTTTTAAAGCATTCCGTCCAAAAACTAACAAACAATGAAGAAAGATTACGCAAAAATGTTTGATGTTAGCTAATAGCTATAGAAGTATACAACAGAGCAATGCCTGGAGACTAAACCAATTTATGTTCTACAGTCCATTCCTTCATTGTGTTCTGCTTAAATGAGTTTTGCTTTTCTGCTGTTCTGGCTGAGGACTCCCGAGTCGTTGTGACATTTCCTTCTCCACCAATGCAGTGTATGTGTGTGTGTGTGTGTGTCTTCCCAGTGAGCAGCAGCAGTGCTGTGCAGCCATTAGATTAGAGTGAAGGCTGTGTGGTCTTCTCCGGGTGAGGGCCAATGAAGAGCCTGGCACAGAACAGCTCCCTAGAGTCCCTTCTAAGGGATCATCATCCAAAAACATGACAAGAGAAGCAGAGGTGTTGACTTGGTCTGCACCGAACAGCTGTAGCAGCGCCACCCTCACCCCTCTTTGCTTTTCCCGGCTTATCATACTGGGTCAAACATGGATGGGACAGACTTTCATCAACTCTTTGGCTGCTAGTTGTTTCGTTTGTGACAAATCAAACCTTTTACATGAACAAATAATTCTTGTTTACCTCCACTAAACAGTAATTTTTTTTACATTTTTGGATGTTTTAGTGGATATTTCTTAGTTAAAAGACAGGCTATTGGTCAAACAAACAGCATTTGTTTAAATGACAATGCCCTGGCACACCTCATTTGTAAATGAACAAGGCATTACATTTGAAACCAAGTAGTCAAGAGATTTTTTTTTGCAATTTGTTTGCAAATCTGTAAACTTCAGAAGCGGTCAATTTTGTTCTCGCTAAGGGGAGAAAGGTCACATTTACATGAATGTATTTGACACCTTTATCCAAAGCAACTTATGTGCATTCAAGCCATACATTTTTATGAGTATGTGTGCTCCCAGGAAACTGAAACCCTTATGCAATGCCCTACCAATTCTTAACAAAAAACCCTGGCGTTGGAATAAATAAATGTATAAAATGACCATACTTTTTTTGAAGTGTTTAAACACAAAAAATTGACTTAACAAGTCATTTAAACTTATTTTACTTCAAAATACTTAAAGGACCTAGTTTGTGGCTGTTTTAGAGGCTCTGATTGCGTTTTTTTGGGTGTTAAACAATGGATTTTAATGTTTCTAATTTCATAAAACGCATTATATTTCACATGTTTCAAGTCTATTGTTCATCGCTGTCATCATTCTACCAAAACGACTCGATTTCTTTCGGTCAATATAAAGTCCCTCCTTCCGAAACGCTCTGATTGGTAAAGCTGACCAGGTCTTTCTTGATTGGCTTCCGCTTCTCAGGCTGTTGTGATTGGTTGGTGCCCTTCTCAGTGTACGTGAATTCATAAGCTTCTGCTTTTAGCAATAAACAGTAACAATGGCATCAACTTCATATTATCCGTTAAAACATGCAGATCTTTTTTTACTATTATGGTGAGGGAAATGACACCTAACCGAATGGTTTTAGACCAGCTATATTAAATAACATTTATAACAGAAGCGTTAGTTTTGACTGTGATAAAAGTGAAAGTAGTTTAGCAAGTAGCTCAGTCAAATGTTTACAATCTCTGATAACCGAACACTACACCAGCGGCTGTTCCACTTCTCTAAGACAGAACTCGCCCCTTTTCTGGCGTATTCCTTTGGGCGGAGGTTATTAAAAGCACTCGGAATGGTGACATCATGTACCCTGGAAGTAAAGGGCTGTAGTCTGATTCAGCCGTTATCTGTAGTCCTTGAAAAGCGAATTATGATAAAGACAATATCTCGCTTGGCACTGAACTTTGAGCTTTATCATTTTGCAGGTATTATTTATGATTTTACAGCAACGTTACAGACTAACTGAAGGTTGAAAAATGGGATCGCGGGGAACGTGCTCTTTAAGATTAAATGACTTGTAAAGCCATTGCTTTTGATCTTAGTTTTATTTACAGCAGTTTTATATGTAAATATGCTTTTATAAAAGTATTACCAATTTGCTATATGTTTTTTTATTTTATAATGTATTAGTTTATTTTTTGTTATTTAAGATTTATTTTTTATTATTATATTTTTAGTGCTTCAAACTTATTTCAATTAATTTTTTAAGCAAAATTTCAATTTTGCCTTTAGTTGACAAAATGGACGGGAAATTGATAGATGTGCTTTTTCTTCATTTGTGGGAGAACACTTAAAATTCTTTTTGTAGACATACTTGAATTAAACATAATTAGTTTGTTAATGGAAATTCTCAGTTGAGTGAGCAATTCAATGATTCACCAATATCACAAAAATACATGTGTCATCCACTGGCATGATACCTTGACCTCAAAGAGTCACATAATTTAATCAAAAAAATTGTTGATTGATAAAGATTCAAATCACTATTATGTATCAAAATCCTCACCATTATTGTCTACACTTGCTTGCCTTTCTGTTGAACCCCCCCTTAATGCAAGCTCAAGATGTTTCATAGATCAAGCAGAGTCGAAATAATTACCAAGCAGAAGAGCCTCTTTTTCTGATCTCAAGGGACCCCAAGTGGCTGCATCATTATTCTTCTCTCGATAGTTGTAGTGTGCTGCTGTCCCGTTTACTACCTGTATAAATACAAACCAATAAAAAACATAGCATAAACTTAGAATTGAGGCATTGTTGCATTGTTGCATTAAGCATATGTCTAATGCATATACTGCATGCATTACTGTATAATCAAGATTCATGTTACGTGACCTCAGGAATAAAACACCTGGACATGTACAGTAGATGACCATGAGAATGCGTAGATTTTTTGTATGCCAAGGACACTTTTATATCGGGCACGTCTATGCTTTTCTCAGTGCAATGGGAGAAATTAACCAGGGCTCACAGCAAATATTATGGGTGCATCTACTAAACCGCTTCACCCATTTACAGATATTAAATCAAAAAGTGCATACCTTCAGCAAGTGCAACTAACAAGTTTTTGTTGTTTTAGTGCTGTTTAACAAATGTCAGTGCTTGGTACAGTTAATGTTATGCTGTAGAGTAAATAGATTTTTTTAAATAATTTATATTTTTGATATATGTTTGTGTTTACTGTCTATTGTGCAGTTATTCATCTGATGATTGAGAAGAACATTGTCATAAATCTGTAATCTCTCTCTAAGAGGTAGAGCGACGTGGAGGAGAGCATCTTCCCCCCATCATCAACCCGCCAGGAAGAAGAAAGCGAAGCGGCCTGACGGGGTGAGCCAAGGGAGACCCAGGACATTGGGCATGACTCCAACCACTACATCGCTGCCGAATCTGTTGTGACCCCGGAAACGGCGGTTCTTTGTCTGACACGGAAGTGTGTTTGTTTTGTGTCAAGCGTTGGCGAGTGTTTGTTTTGATTGCGCTCGGTGTCTGCGTCATAACCCTGCCCTCGTGTTTCCCTCATCAGGCTTTCCCCCTCACCGGTTTCTCATCACACTTTCCAACGGTAGATCATCACCGGCCATTAGGTTAATCTCTTTCCACAGTTGTCTCATCTGCTTCCCATTAGGTTTCCCTATTTAGTCCCTCTTGTTCCCTCGTCTTGTGTCAGACCGTTGCTTTGTTTCATAACCTGCACTGACTGCCACAGACTAGCGCGTCTAGCCTGTTAAAAGCCTTGTATTGTCCTAGTAGTAGTAGTAGTAGTAGTTATCTTTGTCATAGTCATAGTCAAAGCCTTGGCATTCCTTGCCTGTTCCCGGTGATCCTCTTCCAGTGTTAGGATATCTGCTTGCTCTATTTATCAGCTCTCTGCTCCCCGCAGTTCCCACTGGCGCTCCTAACTTCCTCGCTATCCGGGGTTCCTAAGACATCACCACCGTCGAGCACTCGTCTCCCAGTGGAAGACCACGGATACTCTCCTTGTGAGTTCATCGGGTTGAGACGCCTCCTCGCACCAAGCCTCCACAGCCAGGCCATCACCCTGGGGCTTTTCCGCACCTACGGGTTCCAGTTGATTCGTCCGGGTCGAGTGTCTCCCTGTGGATTGGGTGCTTACGTATCCCTGAACTCTGTGATTACCTACCTTGTGTGTGGTCTCAATAAAGTCATTGTCTAACCCCTGCAATTGAGTCTCCTTCGTCGTGTGTCATGAAAGAACGGTCTGACCACGCACGTGACTCAGCAGAGGTAGAACCTTTACGGTCCGCACTTCAACAACCGGGAACCTTGTTGGGCCATAAGGAATCTCGCCTTAATTCTACAACTCAGGAGGTGGGAATTCTGAACGCTCAGGTGGCGGATCTACTCCAGCAGGTCACCGCCTTACGAATAGAGGCCGCCAATCTCCGTGCCACTTCCAACCACCAACCCCGCGGATCTTACTCCGAGCTGGAACCCCACGCGAACAACCCTCCCCTCTACGGTGGAGATCCCAATGCCTGTCGGGTGTTCTTGTCTAAATGTGCCCTGGTGTTCGCACTGCAGCCGCGTCTAATGCCTCCGAGGAAGCTAGAGTGGCGTATGTGTTAACCCTCCTTACTGGACGGGCACGCGACTGGGGTGTCGCAGTCTGGGAGGCTCAGGCTCCGTGCTGTCGCTCCTTCAATGCCTTTCGTACGGAGATGTCCAATTTGTTCGATAGATCGGCCCAAGGGGAGGAAGTGGCCGCCCAACTCTCTCGGATTTCTCAAGGCAGAGGTTCTATAACAGATTATTCTGTTCGCTTCCAAACGCTGGCGGCTGCCTGTGACTGGAATCAGGGGGTGCTGCGGGCGCGTTTTCTCGACGGCCTCAACCCCTCTATTGCGGATGAAATTGCTGCTCTTGACCCTCCGCGAGATCTTGAGGAACTCACCAACCTTTGCTTATGGATCAAAAGCCGCATCAATGCCCGTCGCCATCGACGACCCTCTACCATGTCTTAGCGTGCTCGGGAGGCGGACACTGCTACTCCTCCCACCAGCTCTCCTCCGGTGGAAGAACCGATGCAACTGGGCCGCTCTCGCCTCTCTTCCAGCCAGAAGCAGCAACGTCTTCTTCAAGGACTATGCTTTTACTGCGGCAAGCCCAATCATCAGGTGTTGCAGTGTCCACTAAAAGCTCCGCCCACCCGTAGATCGGAGAGTTTGTGTGGGCGCCATTCCCTTCTCCTCTCCGGCTTCCCGTACTCAGCTGCCATTCCATCTTGTGCTGGAAGGTACCACTCACACTGGTCTTGCCTTGGTGGATTCTGGCGCTGAGGGGAACTTTATCGATGCCTCCATGGCCCGAAAGTGGAAGATTCCAGCCATACCCCTTCCTCGACCCATTTCTGTCTGGACGCTTGCGGGACATCCCTTCACCTCGATCACCCACGTCACCCCTCACGTAAGCCTTTTCCTTTCGGGCAACCATTGTGAGCGGTTAAAGTTGTACATCCTTGATTCCCCCATACTCCTATCATATTAGGGCATCCTTGGTTGTCACAGCATAACCCTCACATGGATTGGTCCAATAATTCTGTTTTAGCCTGGAGTAATTTCTGTCATGTGTCTTGTCTTGGTCCTGCTCCTTCTCCTGTTCTCTTGTCTCCTGTGTTTCAGATCGAAGCCGCTGATTTAACCGGGGTCCCGGAGGAGTATTACGATCTTCGGTCCATCTTCAGCAAGTCACGAGCCACCTCACTTCCCCCGCATCGCCCCTACGACTGTGCCATAGATCTTCTTCCAGGCACTTCTCCGCCTAGGGGTCGTCTGTATTCCTTGTCCGCCCCTGAAAGAGAAGCCATGGATAAGTACATTCACGGTTCCTTGCAGGCTGGACTCATCCGCCCCTCTTCCTCGCCGGCCGGTGCAGGTTTCTTCTTTGTCCAAAAGAAGGATGGCTCCATGCGCCCCTGTATTGATTATCGAGGTTTGAATGAGATAACGGTTAAGAATAAATACCCCCTACCACTAATGTCTTCTGCCTTTGAACTTTTACAGGAGCCCGGGTCTTTACTAAACTAGACCTACGCAATGCCTATCACCTGGTCCGTATCCTTGAGGGGGATGAGTGGAAGACGGCATTTAATACACCCTCGGGACACTACGAGAATTTGGTTCTCCCGTTTGGTTTGACCAATGCTCCTGCCGTCTTCCAGAGCCTCGTTAATGATGTTTTGGGAGACATGATTAACCGTTTTGTCTTTGTTTACCTGGATGACATCCTCATTTTCCCCCCTCTCTCCAGGAACACACCCAAAACGTACGTGAGGTTCTCCAGCGTCTACTGCAGAATCAGCTCTTTGTAAAGGCGGAGAAGTGCGACTTCCATGCCGATACGGTTTCGTTCCTTGGCCATATCATTTCTCCTAAGGGCATTGAACCTGACCCTGCTAAGATTAAAGCCGTCGCTCAGTGGCCCACCCCCGACTCTCACAAGGCTTTACAGCGGTTCCTGGGTTTCGCCAACTTTTACCGGCAATTTATCCGGGGTTTTGGCCAGGTGGCCTCACCGCTTACGGCATTGACCTCCACCAAGTCTTCATTCCAATTGAATACCCAAGCTCAGGTAGCCTTTGACATTCTCAAGTCCCGCTTTGTCTTTACACCCGTTCTTGGTTTTCCAGACCCAGAAAGACAATTTATTGTTGAGGTCGATGCTTCTGATGTCGGGGTAGGCGCGGTTTTGTCTCAACGCTCCAGCCGTGATGAGAAGGTGCATCCCTGTGCATTCTTCTCTCACCGCCTTAGCCCTGCGGAACGCAACTACGATATCGGAACCGGAGAGTTGCTGGCTGTTCGGCTGGCTTTGGGTGAGTGGCGCCACTGGTTGGAGGGGTCAGCGCAGCCCTTCTTGGTCCGGACGGATCATAAGAACCTTGAGTATGTCCGTTCAGCCAAAAGGTTGAGCTCGCGGCAGGCCCGTTGGGCACGCTTCTTTGGCTGGTTTTGCTTCACTATCTCGTACCGTCCCGGCTCCAAGAATGTCAAGCCCGATGCACTCTCCCGTCTGTTCGAGGTTCCCGGGGAGGAGCTTGCGGCCGAAGCCATTCTCCCCAAAGAGATGTACCTTCTCCGGGTACCTTCTCGCAAGCTGGCACCCAGGTTCATTGGGCCATTCCGCATCACCAAGATGGTTAATCCGCTGGCCGTCCGGCTCAAGCTTCCCCCTAGTCTACCCCTGGTCGAGTTCTCCCTGTTTTTCATGTTTCCAGGTCTAAGCCAGCCATCACTTCTGACCTCAACCCGGCCGGCAGTCGCCCCCCCCACGCCTTGTGGATCGTGTTCCTACATACACCGTCAGGAAACTGGTGGATATGCGGCGACGTGGTCGGGGTTTTCAGTACCTGGTGGACTGGAAAGGTTATGGCACAGAGGAGAGCTGGGTACCGTCTCGTGACATTCTGGACCGGTCGCTGATTGTGGACTTCCACCGGAGACAAGGTGAGCCCCCTCCCTAAGCGTCCGGTGATGCTTTTTTTGGGGGGGGTACTGTTGTGACCCCGGAAACGGCGGTTCTTTTTCTGACACGGAGGTGTGTTTGTTTTGTGTTGAGCGCATGCGAGTGTTTGTTTTGATTGTGCTCAGTGTCTACGTCATAACCCCGCCCTCGTGTTTCCCTCATCAGGCTTTCCCCATACCGGTTTCTCATCACACTTTCCACCTGTAGATCATCACCGGCCATTAGGTTAATCTCTTCCCACAGTTGTCTCATCTGCTTCCCATTAGGTTTCCCTATTTAGTCCCTCTTGTTCCCTCGTCTTGTGTCAGATCGTTGCTTTGTTTCATAGCCTGCACTGACTGCCACAGACTAGCGCGTCTAGCCTGTTAAAAGCCTTGTATTGTCCTAGTAGTAGTAGTAGTAGAAGTTATCTTTGTCATAGTCATAGTCAAAGCCTTGGCATTCCTTGCCTGTTCCCGGTGATCCTCTTCAAGTGTTAGGATATCTGCTTGCTCTATTTATCAGCTCTCTGCTCCCCGCAGTTCCCGCTGGGGCTCCTAATTCCTCATTATCCAGGGTTCCTAAGACATCACCACCGTCGAGCACTCGTCTCCCAGTGGAAGACCACGGATACTCTCCTCGTGAGTTCATCGGGTCGAGACGCCTCCTCGCACCATGCCTCCACAGCCAGGCCATCACCCCGGGTCTTTTCCGCACCTACGGGTTCCAGTTGATTCGTCCGGGTCGAGCGTCTCCCCGTGGATTGGGTGCTTACGTATCCCTGAACTCTGTGATTACCTACCTTGTGTGTGGTCTCAATAAAGTCATTGTCTAACCCCTGCAATTGAGTCTCCTACGTCGTGTGTCATGACACGAGTCGCACCTTCTCGGGGGCCCGGCGCCCAACTTGTTCCTATCTCCCTGGGTGTTTTTCTCATCAGGGCGCAGCCTCACCTCGATGTTGCGTCAGGCCAATCTCGCAGCCCTCAGCACTCTCCACTCGACAGTGCATCTGGCAGCGTCAACAACTGGCAGGTAAGTCAACAGAACCACCTGCATCCCCGGGGCCTCGTACCCGGCGAGATGGCCGTTCTGCCAGCCACAGAACCTCCCTCCCCGGGGACAGTGATGTAGATCGCTCCCCTAGTCCCCCTGTCACGGAGTCTGGGGGCTTGGTTAGAGCGCCCCAACCCGCCACGTTGGCTAGTGAGGACGATCCGTCTTGGATATGTGATCCAATTTGCCATATGCCCACCCAAGTTTTGTGGCATCCCGTTTACCTCGGTTCAAGGCGAGAATGCTCCCGTGCTTCGGGCCGAGGTCGCCACCCTTTATTTCCGCACCCTAGCCCCTTGGTAAGACGTCACCTTTCTCTGAGCCGGGGTTCCGCTATAGCCCAGGTTCCACAGCACAAAGCTGAATGAATGGGGACGTCTTCTTCCTTCATACCCGTATGTACGAGGCGGAGACAAGCATGCACATGCCATTCGCCATGTTCATTGGCTTTTTAAAAGTACGATCAGAGAGGATAGACTCTCAAGTTCAAACTCTATTCTGTCTCAACACAACGTCTCGTTCCCTCCATCAGGGAACAGAGGTTACCATTTTAACCGCAACGTTATTAAAAGTGTGCTCTGCAGTAGCGGAGCATTTGTTGTGTGAAATATTCTTCATCTCCAGCTAACCTTGATCCTTTAACAGCAACAAATGTTCAGATTCAGAATTTATTTAAATAATGGTTAAATTCTTTAAATAGGAATATTGTGTACAAATAATATACTCTGTATATAGGATACAATAAAGTGTCATCATAAATGTTAATGAAATCCACTTGAAATGCAATTCCAGGTTAGAAACGCTACCCCTTAAAAACATGTTTAATTCTGACACTGCTGCTGACCTCAGGCAAAATAGAAAGGAGGGTGTGCTCTCACTTCCACATACAGATCACAAGGCTAAAATTAACTCCTGCCAGAGAGAGCTCATGGTGTGAGGAAAAATGAAGAGAAAAGCTGGATTACTCAATATTTGCTTTTGAAGTGTGCTGCTATTTTAGAACAATCTTACTAGTGAACATCAGTGACTTAATGGATGCTGGACGTTACACCAAGTCAGTGTAGCTTACCTTTTCATTGCCTTCAGAGATGTGGTTTGTCAAATCCGCTGATTCCATAGCGTTCAAAAGCTGCCAAGAAAGAAAATAAATACTCACTGGCAGGCCAACACCTCTTTCATAACTCCTGCTGCAAAGAAACTTTGCAGACATTGTTACCTCTAGGATAATACTGGATGGCCTCGAGTTAACACGGCACTTAACGTTAGGCATAGATACTACGTTTTTTATGGATGCTCTTGAAAATGGAGGTAAAGAAAACTATGATGCACTTTAATGTGGTTTCTATACATCACACACAGGGTGTCTCTACAGGGTCAGAAATTATTGTGGAAACAGGCCCTATGTGGTTCTGAAAATGCACATTTGTTCAATCTGCTAGCTGTTTGGTCCAGAGCATAATGGTGCATGGACTCCACAGGACCTTCACAACTATTGATGTTCCTATCATCACAGTCAAATAACATTTACGCAAACCAATGTCTGCTGTTAAAAAAATAGAGCAAACAAGTCTGGTGATTATTCCCTGTGCTCGGCCAAAAACACTGGCACACTGTAATGTTCCGTAAATAAAAACAACTCTACAGACATTGACATGAATGAAAACAAGGTTGTAACGGGCCATATCGTGTTTGTATGTTTCCCCATGTACAGGTGTTATGTAGCCTAATTGTTCTTTACATTCTTTATTATTATGTGTGTGTCTGATGTAGAAATGAAAGAACCCTGCATTTGTACCTTCCGGCAGAAAATGTATCTGGCCTATTTTGATAAAAAACCCTATTTATCATAAGAGTATCAACTGTCCTGTTTTTGTGTATGTGTACCGGTGTTTATATTTGTCTGCTCGCAGGTGTGTGTGTGTCTCTACAATGGGTTTTTGCTGCATTTCTCAGTGCATGCACGGGGTAGTGAGGACAGTGAATGACCTCAGGATGAAGGGCTTCACCCTGTCAAACATGAGAGATTAGACAATGCCACAACACAGTAGGCTGTGACTGAAGTAAACATGACTTTTAATGATTTACAGGCTTTCTGCCTTTCTGCAAACCCATGTTGGGGTAACTAACTAAAAATAGCAAAGAAGCTAACCTAACTGCTCTCCTTTTAAGAGCATTACAGTACATCAGTTTTCCAGTAATGATCTCTGATTTTTCAATCAGTGGTGGTGTGTGACAAAATATATAATTTTGTCACATTGTATTGACTGCATAGCTTTACAGTCAAAAAGCATTAAGTCAAATAAAAGTCGGATTATGTTCGTTTGTATTAATTATTTAAACAGTTTCAAGAAACAATTGCAGTAGCTCCTGTATTTGTTGTAATCCTTTTTACATTTATGCATTTAGCAGCTTTTTAGAGATTTAACAAATAATACATTTTCTGTAGATAAATACTTTTTTATTGTAAATTTTTTTTTAATGCTGCCACATTAAACATTTATAATAAAGGTTCTTTAAAGATTCTTTGTCAATTTGTATTGTACCATAAAATATCTCTAGCATCCACAGAACAATTCTCTTATGTAAAAGGTTCTTTGTATTGGAAAATGTTTCTACAAACTTATTATTATATAATAACAATAGAGTTGATCCTAATAAAAAATAAAAATATACACATGTATGTAAAGGCTAGCTTGACTGTTTAACATTAATAAGCACCCTGAAACTACTGTTTCAACCCTGCTATCTAATAACTGCATCTCAACTATTACTGTTTATGTCTTCAGATAGCATTATTACGGTGTGCATAATTTAAAAACTCAAAGATTCACCAACCTTTTCCCTAAAGCTGAGGACCTCTCCCTCCAGGTAACGCTGCTCATCTCTGGCCTGCTCCAGCTCCAACTCCTTCCCTTTCAGATCTTCTTGGAGCCGAAGCAGTTGCTGTGGAGACAAACAAGCAGATGGTTAGAACAATAAGAGTGTGTAGTCTCCACACCAAATAAACATTATTGATCAGCATAGAACAAAACACTTGATTTGAGGTAACATAGGTGGAGGAGACAGAGACACATTTAACCAGTATAATAGTCAAAGGTTTGTTTACGTGGTACATTTTTGTGATTGAAAAGGTATAGAAAGGTAAAGATACCATTAATACAACACCAGTGGACCATTGTTATAACATTATTTTTTTTCAACAATAGGTGAATGCTAATGTTTAACAAATAAGTTTGAGAACTTTTCCCATTATACAAATATTTTTATTAAGTAGACTGCTGCACTCTCTATAAAGCTGAATATCACTTTCTCCTCCCACAACAAGGACAATCATTCTTACACTAGTATTGATTGTGTACATAAAACCCCTTATAGCAGCTGCAGGATTTAAAATGAGAACAGGAGTGAAAGTGAGAGACAGAAAGATAGAGAGCCTCTGCCAATGGCTGCACTTTTACATCATTCTTCTAAAAAAATATTGTCATCATCTTATGCTGATTTGACAGCTAACACACGGAGTATGAGGGAGTGTGTAAATGTTACAGATGTATGATTGACTTGAAAAATGATCTTTCACGTATGTTACAATGCGTGTTGCGGGACCCCTTTTAGAGGGAAATCAGTCCATTTAAAATGTTGTGATTGATCTCTCTTTATTATTACCCACAGATGTGTGAAGTGAAGTCATTGGATACAAAATATTTAATCTGATATTGTGTTGATGTATGTGTGTTTACACTGACCCAATGTTTAAGTTAGTTAAGTTCGTGTCTAAATATATAGCATTCTTGTCTTGTGAGGATTGACATTTTGCACATTTTATGTATTTACAGTAAATATGCCAGAATGACAATAAAGTTCACTTAAACTTTGCCGACATATAGTTATTTGAATACAGAGCAGAGTCCTTTTTCTTATCTCACTACAACCTGGGTGTATTACCTGCTGCATGTTCTGCATGGTCTGCTGCAGAAAGTGCAGCTGCTGCTCTTGGGTGTGGTCCTCCTCTGTGCGGTAAGTCTTTTCCTGCTCCTTCTTCAGCAACTCCACCTCATTCCTGTAGGTGTCCAGCTGCCAGCGTAGACTGTCGTTTTCTTCGCGCAGAGAACACGACTGTGCAGACAGGACTGCTCTCACACAGGGAGGAACAGAGACAGAACATGAGTTTGGAAGATTACTTCAGAGGAAAGGTCTAGCATCATTCATTTGCAGAATTTGTTTGGGGTCAAATGAACAATGCCGCAAAACTGTAGTATTGTGTAAAAATTCTAAATACAGTGTAATTTTACAGGGGATATTCTCAGACTGTCTTACATTTCAAGAATGTTTTGAAACTTCACAGCTTGTGAGGTCATATTTTTTTAATTATGTGAAAATATTTTTACTTCATCCCAACTACACGCAACATAAGCAGCATCAATGGTTAATTTTTTTTTAATGGTTAATATTATGTTATATATTTTTTTACCTTAAATCTCAATTATGAAAAACAAATATGAAAAAAATCATAAGGGTTAAAAAGGAACATGTTTACCCTGCATAAATATAAATGTCTGGGGTTGATAAACAATAAAACCCATATTTTAGTTAATATTGCAAAAGGCCACACAAGGGTTAAATCAAAGTTTAAGATAATTCTTAAGAGCTTAATAGAAAAGTTTTACACATATGATATCTTATAATGGTGATACTAATGGCTTACAGTATGTGTACAAATATTTTTCTACAAATGATTTTCAAGTTGCATGTCTGTCCCACCAGTACTGCAGGTAGATCAACATGTCTATCTGCCTAGAATTAGAGCACCTTAGCTCAACTGGTGGGAAACTTTTTAACCGACCTGGGCTTTACAGCACCTTCGGTGCTCTTTAATATTATTTCCAGCAGGGTTTATAACATGCAATGGCATCTTTATTCTAACATGCACCTTAGTAGACAAGCTCTAAATATATGCCGTCTGGCTGAATAATATATACGTGACATTCATTCTAGAAGGCTTTACAGTAAGCAAGTGTTTGGATTTCTAGCTGAAATTGATAGTGAAGTTTTCTTAACAACGTGGTCTCTGCTCTGAGTCTCTGCTGTGTCAACAGAGAATCTCAACTATTAGATATTCCTGCCTGCCATTGAAAATACTTGTTTTATTGAGCCAAAGCTAGTGTGCTGTGACAGGTCATGAAATATCGCTGAGCCTAGACTCCCCTGACATTTTCCTCTGCTGTTCTCCGCAATATCATTCATAATCACATTTGCTGTGGGATACACACCGGAGTATGGGTATAATCATTCATGTTGAAATGATGTCTAACTCAAGGTTATATGAAGGATGTAATATCTCAGTTTGAAGTAAACCTTACAAAATACTTATCATGGGTGTGGTCATTTTATTAAATACTTGTCTAAAGCAAATAAATATTTTTTCTGAAAACAAGTAATATTTCGTAATTCTCATTTATTCACTACATTAAGGCCACCTTACCAGTTTGGGATGGTCATATCTCATGTTAAAATCTATTTGTCACCACAGAAAAAATTACAATCTTAGGTCCTAGACTATTTGTTTACAGTAAGTATTACTAATGTACATCCATGAAACATTTGATATACTGTACACATCACTTATTAGCACTTCAAAAAAACCTCCACTTACAAACTTAGACAACTTTTTTCTCAAAAAAAATGTTCATGATGGTTCTACAGGACTTTGCAGACTTTATTTTCCTCTCTCATTGACGATACATTGTGTGAGGTAACTTTTTCCAAGCAGCTCCCTACGCTATAAGTGCTCCCCATCAGCCATGCCGAACATTCTATTTTGAGGACCATACAACACAGGTCTTAGAATCACGGGATTACATCAATTATTTCTCTTTACTACATTAACAATTACCAAATAATACAGATTAGTTTTCTTGTCTTGGTCTATCACTGTCATCAATGTTCTAATTAATCATAATTATCAGCTGAGCTCAACACTACCTGTGTCCTCCATTCTGATCTTCTTGCAAGGGTTTTCTTCCAAATCTTCATCTGACATCTCCATTTCCTCTTCTCTTCGTATTCCCATGATCTCTTCACTGTGAGCATTTCTCAACTCCTGATGGAGTACAATACACAAATCAAACACACATATTCCATTACTGTCTTCTGATTCAAGATACTATTTGCAACAACATTTCTTCTCCTGTGTGTCAAAAAG
Organism: Triplophysa bombifrons; assembly: GCA_029783895.1. Taxonomy (NCBI): domain Eukaryota; kingdom Metazoa; phylum Chordata; class Actinopteri; order Cypriniformes; family Nemacheilidae; genus Triplophysa; species Triplophysa bombifrons. The sequence continues at coordinate 19,508,489 of CM056456.1, forward strand.
GCACAATTCCATTTATTGTACAAATGTGGCAATAATGTATGAAAATCACGCATTCCATCTAATATATTCAAATATGTACAGCTGCAGAATACAAAATTCACATATAAATGAAGTATTTTTCCACAGTTCTACTCTTGTTATTTTCCAGAATCTAACCTGTGCGGTTCTGACAGGATGAAAAAACACGCAATGAATTGGCAAGCGCAAGGCCCTGGTGATTGATTCCTTAAGTTAAAAACACAACCCCAGGGGAAACCGAGGCTCTGTCGTCTCAGTGCTGTGCAATAGCGAAAGTTCATTTGTCTAGTTCTGAAAATGGAGCGTGAAAATCACATTACACAAACTTCCAAGCCCAGTGATCCTCTGATAGCCATTATAGGGATCAGCACAAAGGACTTTAATGCTACCATTGTGAGATCTTGCAGATCTGACTCTATAAATGTGCTTAGCGATGCCACAGTCAAGGGAAGGGCGGGCACATTTTAGCTTGACTTATCTGTGAATGATTTTTTGTAACACTGTGTTGCCTAATATTTCTACTGCTTCTGTAAAGCTCTACTATCAGTGGAACACAGTTCCCTTTATTAATTCTACTTATTTATATATAACAGTATCATATTAACAGGGTTCCCACATTTGACCAATTATTTCCATGACTTTTACATTCCTTTGTAATTACAGGATAAGGTTGTATAAAGTAGTTTTATAGAGATTATACCTATATTTTATAGCCAATAAAACAGGGGAGACAAGGCCATGAGAAACTTTCTAAACTACAGTAACTCCAGAAAAGTAACTCCAGCCATTCGGCCTCTTGTACTATAAAATTTTCGGCATTTTATAACATGTGTGTTTAGTGCTAATATAAGATAAAATGTTGGTGAAGCCAAACAAATAAATAGAAGACAGGTACATTGGGAGCAGTGTTAATTTTGACAGCAAATTTTGATTAAGTTTCAGTCATAGTCTTTTGACGAAAATGAAATTAAGTTTTAGTCACATTTTAGTCAACCCCATCATTTTAGTTTTAGTCGACGAAATATGAAAAATATTTTAATCAAATAAAGATACATTATATTCAGTCATTTAAAATCTAAACGGTATAGCTTTCCTGTAGCTCAGTTGTAAGAGCTTTAACAATGACAAGGTAATGGGTTTGATCCCAAAGGATTGCACATACTTAGAAACAAATGTATAGGATAATCCAATTTAAGTTGCTTTGAATAAAAGCATCTGCCAAATGCTTAAATGTAAATCATTTACTTTGTGTAATTAAATGTTCCATACAAAGCTTCAACTGTTTTGATATAATTTACTTCATCTTAGAACGAAATTAAACCAGGTCATTACCTTTATTTTTCTGAAAAAATCAATAAATAGATATGCATTGTTGGAACACAGAACATTAGACTCAAATGACTCGTTAAGTAGGGCGTTTTCATTCAGTTCATTCAACCAATGAAACGCTCTGAACACTCTCACACTCAAACGCTATTGACTCATGGCATTCCTCTGTGAAGAAATAGCTCCCTGCACTGTCTTTGCTTTAGACAGAATTTAATAAGACACAGCATTTAAAAAGACATAAATTGCATTACACTTCTTGTGTAACTTCTGTGTCATGCAAACATGTTACATATTTTGTTCTAATTGTTCTCACTTCCTTACTTCTATAATGAGTAGAGGACAGCGCTGGTTTTCTTTTGGCTGACTTTGTTGCATTTTAACGTTATGCAGCAGCTCGTGTTTGCGGAAAAGTTATATGTCAGTGCTTGCTTACCTCCAGAGTCTTCTCTCTATCGCTTATATGAGAGAAGCAGCACATGCGCGCATACTGATGTCCGCCAGGTGGTACAAGAATATTTTCGTCTCGTTTTTATTAGTTGACGAAAATGTCAGTTTATAATAATAATATTAATTAATATATTATTACAGTTTTCGTTATCATGCATTCAATTTTATTTAGTTATCGTCTAGTTTTCGTCAGTGAAAATAGGTTGTTAACGAAAACTTTTCGTCTTCCTGATTTGGAGAGATTCAGGCACGTGTAAGCTATGTACTGAAGTATACAACGACTTACTGTAAAATCAAGCGAAGAAAGGTTAGGTTGGGGCAGGTCACATTAATATTAATTTATTTTGCAGACAATTTTATCAAAAGTATAGAATAGCTACCAAATTGTTTAAAGCATATTATCACTGTTAGGGAAAACACTTCTTTATATATTGTATGCTATTCTTCATATATTTATACAAAATATTTGTTCCTTATAATTGTTTAGCTGTTTATATTTTGCTTTGAAGCTATTAAATAGTTTTCATTTAATAGCAGGTCCATATGTTGTAGCTTACATGGTGATAAGTTTTCACATTTTTATAGCAAAGACATGCCTCTATAAGGAAACACTAGTTTAGAAAAGACCAATGAAATTGGCGAATGAAATTTGCATGCCGGACTCCATTCCAGGATATCCAGGTTTAAAAGGAAGACGGCATGCTGCATTCATTCACCTTGACTTTGAGACTTCAAACCTCTACGCTGAATTACTGCTGGAATCTTACGAAGTGGTGCAGAGGATTGTCCCTTCCTGCAGCGACTTCCCCTGGGCTTCTCGGCAGTTCCAGAAGTGTTCAAGTTTTTTCTCTAAAAGAGCTAATTTCAGCCCGTTTAACAGGGTTTTACAGACTTCATCGTCCCCCAAAAAGGCGAGGGTTGCGCCCCATTCTAGATCTGCGTACCCTAAAAAGGGACCTACAGTTGTGTTCAAAATTATTCAACCCCCAATGCTGTTAATGGTTTTAGGGAATTTAGTGTACATTTGTAATTGTATTCAGAATGAAATCCTACAAGGACTTCTTAAAGAACCATATGCAACTAAAATGACATCAATTAGTTTTGTAATACAGTAGTAAATGTTTCTTTTGTGAATTCTTCATTGACATAATTATTCAACCCCTTAAAGACTACCACGCTGAAGAACAGAGGTTCAATGATATCAGGGAGCAGCAATAAAGCCTAATAAGCACCAATTAGGCAGCTTTAAAATGACTGTGATACTCAGCTCCTTCTAGACATTTACTGGTGTGGTTACAAACATGGTGAGGTCAAGAGAATGGTCCAGGAAGACAAGAGAACAGGTGATTACTCTTCACAGGAAGGGCAATGGCTATAAGAAGATTGCAAAGATGTTAAACATACCAAGAGACACCATAGGAAGCATCATTCGCAAATTCAAGGCAAAGGGCACTGTTGAAACGCTACCTGGTCGTGGCAGAAAGAAGATGCTGACTTCGACTGCTGTGTGCTACCTGAAGCGTAGAGTGGAGAAAAGTCCCCGTGTGACTGCTGAGGAACTGAGAAAAGATTTGTCAGATGTGGGTACTGAAGTTTCTGCTCAGACAATACGGCGCACCCTGCGTAATGAAGGCCTCCATGCCAGAACTCCCAGGCGCACCCCCTTGCTGTCCCCAAAGAATAAGAAGAGTCGACTGCAGTATGCCAAAAGTCATGTGGACAAACCACAGAAGTTTTGGGATAGTGTTCTGTGGACTGATGAAACAAAATTAGAACTGTTTGGGCCCATGGATCAACGCTATGTTTGGAGGAGGAAGAACAAGGCCTATGAAGAAAAGAACACCTTGCCTACTCTGAAGCATGGCTGTTTTGCTTCTGCAGGGACTGGGAAGCTTCAGCGTGTGCAAGGTACCATGAATTCTCTTCAGTACCAGGAGATATTGGATGACAATGTGATGCAGTCCGTCACAAACCTGAGGCTTGGAAGACGTTGGACCTTTCAACAGGACAATGATCCCAAGCATACCTCCAAGTCCACTAGAGCATGGCTGCAGATTAAAGGCTGGAACATTTTGAAGTGGCCATCGCAGTCACCAGACTTAAATCCGATTGAGAACCTCTGGTGGGACTTAAAGAAAGCAGTTGCAGTGCGCAAGCCTAAGAATGTGACTGAACTGGAGGCTTTTGCCCATGATGAATGGGCGAAGATACCCGTAGATCGCTGCAAGACACTTGTGACAAGCTATGCTTCACGTTTAAAAGCTGTTATAACTGTAAAAGGATGTTGTACTAAGTACTAAGATTGAATGTCACTTGGGGGTTGAATAAAACTGATAATGATGTGAGCTCATAAAAGACATTTGTGGTTATTTCATTATAAATGTTATGTTATATTTGTCTGACCTACACGTGCCTCTTTGATTTAATTGTAAGCAGGATGACTGAATGATCATAATCAATGTCAAACCGACCAAAACAATAAATTTCAGTGGGGGTTGAATAATTTTGAACACAACTGTACACACGATGTCAGGATTGGTTCATGGCAATCAACCTGAAGCACGCATACTTTCATGTCTACATTCTCCCTCGTAATTGCTCATTCTTATAGTTCGCTTTCGAGGGGCGAGCATATCAGTGCAGAGTCCTCCTTTTCGGTCTGTCCCCACAAGTCTTCCAGGAAGAAGGGCAGGCGGGTACTAAACTATCTCGATGACTGGCTTATCTTGGCACACTCGCGAGATCTGTTCTGTACACACAGGGACCTGGTGCTCCGGCACCTAGAATGCTTGGGACTACAGGTCAACCGAGAAAAGAGTAAGCTCTCCCCGTGCAGAGCATCTTTTTTCTCGGTATGGAACTTGATTCTGTCTCCATGACAAGCGCGACTGACTACCGAGCACACACAGTCAGTGTTGAACTGCTTGAACCCTTTTTAAGTGGCCAGCGGTCCCCCTGAAACAACTTAAGAGGCTGCTGGGACCCATGAGATCCTCGGCGGGGGTGATACCCCATGGGTTGATGCACATGAGACCGCTCCAACACTGGCTACGGAGTCGGGTCACATGGAGAGCGTGGCAAATGGGCAGCAAGCGTACGGTGAATACCCCTCTCTGCCGACGCACCCTACAATCTCTTGTGCAGGACAAGCACATGCTGGTCCAGTCAGACAGCACAACTGTCGTTAAGTATATTAACTACTCCCTGTCCGAGGCCCCCCTCGGCACAGATGCTCTAGCGCACAGCTGGCCGTGGGACAAGTGGAAGTACGCGCTCTCCCCAGTGAGCCTCATTGCACAGGTTCTGAGTGAGGTCAGGGAAGAGGAGGATCAACTCCTACTACTTGCGCCATACTGGCCCAATCGGACTTGGTTCTTGGAGCTAATGCTCCTGACGACAACGCCCCCCTGGCCGATTCCCCTGATAAAGGAACCGCTTTTTCAGGGGAAGGGTACGTTATGGGATCCCAGATCAGACCTCTAGAACCTCCATGTCTGGCTCCTGGACGGGACGAGGAGACCCTGAGTTGCCTAACCCCTGCGGTGGTCAGGGCCCTTGCCACAAGGCGGCTAAACACCTATAAGTGGCGCCTCTTATCGTCCTGGTGCTCTTCTCAGAGAGAAGACCCCTGGAGTTGCTCAAACGGGAACATGCTGTACTTCCAGAGAGACTCGAGAGTAATCTCTCTTCTTCCACACTGAAAGTGTATGTAGCCGTCATTGCCACTCATCACGACCCAGTTGCTGGTAAGTCTCTAGGACAGCACAACCTGATCATTAGGTTCCTTAGGGGAGGGAGAAGGCTGCGCTCCGTACCCTCTCAAGACCTTGATGTATGGGACCTATAAGCATTCTCAGTGTCCAAAGATTGCCTAGAACTTGGGCTCGGTGATTCTCACATTATACTGCAACCCTGGCCTAGCTGCGTGCGCTAAGTTCCCACCACTCCCCCTCGAGTCCAGGTGGTGAACTTGCAGGCGCTCCCCACCGTGTTGGACCACACACAGAGGTTCAGGAGCTCTGAACAGCTCTTTGTCTGTTTTGGAGGTCAGCAGAAGGGGAGGGGCGTCTTAAAACATAGATTGGCGCACTGTATCATGGATTCCGTCACTACCGTGTAATGGTCCCAAGATCGCCCGTGCCCACTGGCTGTCAGAGCTCACTCGACCCGGAGTATAGCCTCCTCATGGAAACTGGCTCAGGGCGCCTATCTGGCAGACATCTGCAGAGCTTCAGGTTGGGCTACTCCCAACACCGTCGCAAGGTTCTACAGCCTCCATGTAAAACCGGTGTCAGCTCGAGTCTTGCATGGCAACAGGTAAGACCAGTGGCCGGTAGGATATACGCCTGCAAAAGCACCTCCCACCCTCCTAGGTGGGTCAGCGTGCTATTTTCGCCTCCCTTTTTCCCCCACTGGGTGAAGAACAGGCATTCCCATCCATCACTAAGTACCTCCTGCGGGTGCGGGCTAGGCAGAGCAGCCCTTCCCCGGCTGCCAGCTGAGTTATCTACCGCATAGCTATAACTGGACCTAGTGCTCCAGACATAGTAACCCCCAACAGGGTATTTCCATCTGATGTATCCTCATGATTGATTTCCACCTTGGTAACCCATGACCTTCCCTAGGTGGACCTCCACCTTGCGGTACTTCCTTCAGTCCCCACATTCCTCCCATGAGTTCTCCCCAATCGGTGAGACCATGTTTGTGTCTCCACTACACTCCTCCCTACGGTAGGAAGTGGTCTCTTTAGTGCGTTTCCCCACTGTGGAAATAGCTCTTACCCAGTGGCCCTTACGGTGCCCGGCGGCTTCTCGCTGTTAGAGAAACAAGGCCTCAGCCTGTGACGGCCTGTGGCAGGAGCTTCCCACCTTTCCAAAAGCTCTGGGACCCCCTACCTATCCACTGGAAGGTTACAATTTCGCACTCACGTCTGACATGCCAAGGCAAGTCACCGTCGCTTCGCTTGAGACACAGCATAGCGGCGAGGCGTTTTCCATAGGAACCCCACCTGTCGGTTCGACATAATGGATAGTTCCCTTATGGAGGGAATGAGACATTGTGTCCTTCATGCCATAATGAGTGCCGCCCGCAGCAGCGTTGGAGAGGTCTCAGGCTCCTCAGCCCAAAGGTGAATGAATGCAGCACGCCATCTATCTTTTATACCCGGATATCCGGTGGCGGAGTCCGGCATGCAAATATCATTCGGCAATTTCATTTGTACTTTTCTAAACTGGTCAGAAGTTGATAAGTTCTCAAGACGAACCCCATCTGTCGGTTCGACACAACGTCTCGTTCCCTCCATCAGGGAACTGAGGTTACATCCCTTACCAAGACGATTCCTGTATTTAACTTTGATTATTGATAAAAAAGTAAAACCGATTGATTGTCTAAATCTACAAAAAGTTGTAATAATATTAACATAAACTAACAATGAACAATTCTTCTAAAGCATTTATTCATCTTATTTAAAGCTGAATATGACTAATTACTATAAAGTGTAACTGAAACTGTAAAGTCTTACCAAAAATTATTGTATTCACTAAAATACTTTTCATAGCAGTGGCATTCCAACTACTTCTTCTTACTTCTTACAGCACCAAAAAATGTTATCACATCAAATCTTACCTCGAGGGGACTGTGAACTGAAATGGAATCCTTTTATAGACTTGCCTTTAAACAATTAGTCAATACAGTCTACATGTATTTCTGTATGTGCATTACGTCATCGCATCACTGCATGTGATTTAAAGTAATTGCGAAAGTGATATGACTGGAGGAAAGTCTGCAGCTCCATCACCAGTGCCAGATTTTAATATTTTAGAGAATGCATAGAGAATGCTGTTTGCACTAAAATGAATTTTGCATACTGGTGATGTTGGGCATATATGAAAATGGAAATATTCAGAAGGTACATTCTAGATACATCAGAGATTTACATGGAAATATCAACATATGCATATTATAAGTAAAAATCCAAATCCATTTTTCCTCATTGTGACCTAGTTCAAAATTTAAGAGTAATTAATTCTAGCTAATCACTGATGAGAATCATTATAATCCTGCTAGGATCTGTTGCCATGGTAACAGTGATTCTTCGTAGGTTGCAATTTCAAGGAGAGCTTTGCTGCCTGAAAGAGCAATAGCTAGCAATCTGGTACATTTTGCTGTTGAAGTCTGTTCAATGAAAATCTGCAAGATACAGAGCCATATAAACAGCTGCCAGTGTACCGTGCAGTGCAGGGGTCTCAAACTAAAATCACCAGGGACCACAATGGGGTGTTCTCTATTAGGTTTCAGTTGAACAATGACAACACATTTTTCCAAGCATTAATTTTATTTGTAGTATATACTACAAAGTTACTGATTTTGTTAAAGAGTTTAAAGTCAACTTGCAAGCCAGATTTCGGTATATACATCTTTAGAGGCAAACTTGGCCCTTGGGTGTGCAGTTTGAGACCCCCGAATGTAGTCAGCATGTCAAGAGGGGAAGAAAAATACAGTACCAACCTCGCACTGCTTTCGCCAAATGTCTATGTTCTTGCGCTGTGCTTTTGAGAAATGGTCCCATGCCTTTTGTCTGGTGGCAGCGGTGAACACAGCCGTAATCTGCTCAACTTTGGTGGGTAAGGAAGTCAGACAAGACAAGCCATTTATGTAGAGCTTTGTATCTGAGCCAGCTAAAGTCAGACACATCAGGAACCTCACAACACTTCGCAGAGAGGGCCCTGATGGTGTCTGTTGTACTTACATCTCATTAGCTGTTGATTCAATTCCATAGGACTGAGGGAGGCAACAGTCTACAATTTGCTAAGTATCATAGTATTATTTGATATCAAACGCTGGTTGTCAAACTAGAATGACTAGTCATGGAAGGCTATAACCCTTTCACATGTTTATGTTCTGCCAAACAGCGCTGAAGTCTTTTTTTCATTGAGCTTAATGTACATTTTTGTATAATGTTATATAGTAATGTCCATGTACAATGAACGGAAAAAGGGCTTAAGGACCATTTGACAGAACATAAACATAATACCTCTGTGAAATGAAATGTAAGACTCTGAAGAAGTTCTGATTAAACGTTAACATTAATTTATAATAAGTGTTTCTGTCATGTCACTTCAATGACATATCTTGCAGTAATACTTTAGTGTATGCAAATGCGTATTCAATTCACCATCTTAGCAAGTGAACAGTCAGCTTATTGGGACATTTTTTATTAAATACTGTAAAATGTCTCTTATCAATATCTTATAAATTATTACTAATAATATTTAACTTTTTATAAACTTTTTTAATTTAAAGGGGTACAAAAGATGTTGAAGGGTTTTGCCATGACAAGTTTGAAAACCACTGCATTAGATTTGCCTTTATTGGGATTTGGACCCTTTGTAAACTGTTGCCTGCTATTTATTTTGTCCGGAGATGCCTACAGTTAAGTTAAAAACACATACTGTCTTTTTAGTACAGCTGACATGATTCTGAAATACATTTCCCTTTTACTATTTTATGCAAATATGCTGAGAGATCAAAGTTTTCCTATGTTTATCTTTTGTCAGGTTGCCAATTACAAATCAGTATTTTTGAACGCATAAAGATGAGGGAATCTGGTGTTGGCCTACCTTAAAGTTAAGTTGAACACCTCCACATCTGCTATATGGTCAGAGTGCCTCCACTGAGACTGTACTTACCTAGGACCCTTCTATGGGCTTTGGCTACAGTCACACTGACTTATAGAGGCAGATAGTGTAGTTCTGAATGCTGAGCGAACATCATATCCCGTACTGTACTTTTATATATATTGTCTAAGTGACTTCATTTAGATGGTGAATGTAATGTTTGTACTGCACACATGTAAATGACACTCGGGCTCTGTTCCAAAATCTAGTGAACTGCCTTGCTGTTGAAAGCCTACATAGGCATAGTCTTCTGAAACTAAAAAGGCGCTACATGAGTAGCAAATGTCAAATAAATAGTGGGACATTTGATATGAATAGAGTTAGACATTCATATTGGTATGCCAATAGTGTGATAAAACACACCCTGATGTTGGCATCAACATATTTTTCCCCATTCTGAACTACTTTCTACACGTTTTCATATATAAAATCAACAGTAATCTAGTTTTGTGTGGAATCACACATTTAACATTTTTCAGTGTGCCTTCTCTTTAAATAATACATACGACACATCTGCTGTAGAATTTAGCCTATGGATGAGTCTTATATAGGGAGCTTTTCTATGATGCTTTAAAATGCTGCATACATAGGCAACTCACTAGGTTTTGAAACAGAGCATGTTCTTCTTTTGTCTTGTTTGATGGTGTAAGCATAACAATTGCCGCTTATGGACATTAACAATCACTCCTGCTGGCAGAAAAGTAATATCAAGATCAGCACGAAAGGTCCAGCAATCAGATCAGAGACTGAGCCCACTTAAGGACGACTATATCATCTTTCGCTGTAAAAAGGATGTGCTGTTGTCATAGAAACACTAGATGAAAATCTCATAGTAACCAGTTGGGGTACAAACAGTGAAGACATGAGTTATCTTACATTGTGTGAGGATGGCAAGCAGGGAATTTTTAAAGATTTCTTTGGCCAGCTCCATCTCCTCCTCATGTTGGGCTTTCTCGGTCATTAGACGACGCACGTGGCTGTTGGCCGACTGTATCATTGAGTAGAAATGATTCGCTGTGCGGCGGTTCACCTCGCCTCTTTCTACCCATGTGAAGAGCACTGCCGTCCCCTCACTGAACTTGTTGTCATCTAGAGGAAGGAATGAGAAAATCAGTACAGTAGAAACTTCACAGTACAGTACAAACTTTGGTTAGGGGAAGTTCTGACTCAGTATCTTTCCTTATTGACTGACATGATCTATCCATCTGCCAACCTTCAAACAATGTCCTAGGATCCACCAGACCAGAGCACCCCATAACTACAAAGTTATAAAATTAAATTGTCTCTTCAACATGCAACAAGTATTCAAACAACTCTGTACCTACAACCTTTAGATTTCAAATCATTTTTAAACTTTCAGCTAAGCCAGTATTCAAAGTTTGTCCTCGCATACTTTTTCTAGGTATTAAATATATATATAAGAAGAACAACATTTGATAGTGGCAGCATTTAGAGGACAGAACAGGACTGGGAAAAGACACAACCTGGCCTCAAATCCATGGTTTCTCTAATTTTTCTGTATTGTCTTTTTCCACTGGACAAGAACATAATTTCTTCAGACTCTTCAGTCAGTAACTAACCCTGCATTTTTCTTGTCTAAACCTGAATTGTAATTCAAGGCTGAGCAGTTGAGACATGAGGCGTTCGGTGTGGCCTCTCCCAGGCTTCAGTAATCTGCTCCCTATGGACCTGTGTGAAATACATTACTGAAATTGGAAGAATAATTGAATTTTGCCACAATGACAATGCAGTAGCTGGCTGGCAGTACATTTGATCCCTCCCTTAATGATATCCTACACGGCAACAACATCATTCCCTGTATCTGTGCTCACCAGTGCACTTTTGACCAGACTGTTATTTCTTCAAATTTATTATTATTTCCCATCTGCAATTGACGAGAATCCCAGGAGACCTTGAGCATTTGACATCAATAGTAGGCATATTATTAAGATGGCACTCAAACTTCCCAGCTAATTAAAGGAAATTGAATTCTCCCGGCCCTGAGGCAAAAATGCCATCTGACAAGTATAAAAATACTTTCCACTGTCAAATAAGCCTTCACTGCCAATCTCCCTTTTAATGAGAACCTCCAACAGAAATGAATACTTGAAATTTCCAAGCTCTCCCTCAAAATTCCCAACATCCAGTTCTTTCACCTCTCCATACCTTAGAAATTTTTTGGAAGCAACTTATTTCTGCAAAATTCGGTGAGTACTAGTTATGAATATTAGCCTTATTTAAAAGAGCAGTCATTTTAAATTTTCCATAAGAGGATAATATCGCAATGAGCATTTACTTGCCAGAAAACATTAACCATAGACTTCTTAAATGAATACCATATGAAAGGGTTTCCAAATGCAGCAATAACACTGCTTAACGTACAATAGATGGATTTTTTTTAAATCAACACAACATCAAAATACAGTGGATTGCTAATATATATTGTAATAAAAAAGTAAAAGAAATCCATCTCTGATTAAACATCTACTACAACATAATGAAATATTTGCCATTGATATGTTGCTTAAATATTACAAATATTTTAGTATTCATCGACTTCTGTTTGAATAACAATCAATGGAAAAAGATGTTGTTTATCCACAATGGCAGAGTTATGATATTTACTAGAAGTGGTTGAGTGTACCTTGCTGCCAATCATACTTTGACCGTTTGGTTGTGGTCAACAAACATTTATCTGTCGCTAAATTGCATGATGGTCTGATAGGTCATGATGGTCGAAGGTTTCAGCTAGGGGCAACTGAATGTCAGAGATAAGCAGAACTGAGCCAGGTGCAGCAATATTGAGACCCATCAGAGATGATTTTTTCTGAAGCCCTTTGGGTTCAATAAATATAGGAACAGATTCGGATCTCGGGATGCTGCACGCAGGGAAAATGGGAAGTGCTTGACAGTGTGCTGTGATTGTTGATGAGGTGGAGGCTGCAGTCAAGTCCCATCAACTAAATGAAAGCAGTCTCGACAGTGAGACGAGAGATATGCATGGAAATGATGGCAGCAAAACACAACCTAACCTCTACTGCTTTCCTAGTGCTGCAAGCTGTAATCAAATCACAGCATGAGAAAACAGCAGCTGTCAGCCAGAAAATATTTTTGAAATAAAGCAAGAAACGTGACGTTGTTACTAAATGCGAATGTTAAGTAGTGATCGAGTGGTGTGACAAAAAAAGCATGTGGTGCCTTGAAAATTATGATATATATTTTAAACTGGACATACTGTTTAATGCTAATGCTACGAAGAATGAAGCACACATTTCTGCTAAGAAAAATAAATATATTACACATCTCCAGAGTTTTACAGAAGATCCCGAAACTACATCAGATCTGAATATATATTGCAGAATGAATTTCAATACAGCAGTCAATACTTTACATTTGATTGGTTCTGGATAATACATAGGTTAACTAGAGACAAGGCACGAGAACCAGTGAGATCTAAAATTATTGTGCCACAATACAATAAAAATTAGCGTTCGCATCTGCTTGTTTACATTCCAGTTTCGTTAAATTATTAATACTTTTTCTCTCAAACTATTGTACTATAAAAAGGACATGATGACATGTAAAAAAAATTTTTATTCGAATGAGGTAAGAAAGTCATATACATGTATGCTGTAGAGTCAGTTAGGAGAGAATTTGGGTAAAGTCTTCTGAATCATAATAAGGCATTTTGCGCACCCAGAAACAAATCAACCTTGGAATCCCTTTTTAGAAGTCTGACACAGAGTGTTTACTTCATTGACAATCAGGTCTCACTGGAACTAGCTGATCATACAAGCACACCAGTACTGCAGAATAAACAACAGCTGGGGCAAATGCAGACTCGGATGAAATGAGGACTCCTGAGGCATTTTACCCTTAAAACTACGTAGCCACCCATTAATGTCTGTCACGTCATCAGAGGGCAGTCAAGAACAGCTGGAAAATGTCTGAAGAGAAGCAGACCTGGCAGTTTAGGCCATTTTACCACTTTCTGCCTTTATTACAGGAATAAAAGCTCTGCCTTGAAGCTCTTCCAAAGAGCCCAAATTTCTCTCGACGCTACATTAATGATGACAAATCTCTGCTTTAAAGGCTAGATGAGATCATGGCACCAGAGTCTGTGGGAAAGCTTACCTTTCAATTTCTCAGCCAAAAGAGCTGCCTCGTGCTCAGAGTAGTGCATTATGGGAGGAGGTGAAGGAGGTCTTAGCTGCTCCTCATGGATTTTCTGTCGATGTCGTTCTTCTCGTGCCAGTAATCTTTGCATGCACTCCCACTCGTACAAATCATCTCTCGCCTGAGCGAAATCTACATGTATGCGTCCCGAATCCTTTTTATCGGTGCTGGAGCCAATGCGCATCCGATAGCCTAAAACAACAAACATCAATCATCACATTACACATTACACATACAAACACATTATTGTCACATGTTATAGATGGAATTCTAGCACATGCAGTATTTTAAAGTACTGTATTTTTAAAGAAATCTATAAGTGATGGATCCTGGCAGATCTAGATCTAGAATGACACTGGAGCAGCAGTGGGCGTCACCCCTCTACTCTGAGCTGTGTACTTCACTTGCTCATCCGAGGCAGTTTAATTTGACTGTTCTGTTCTGCCACTATCATAGAAAATGAATTGTGATGTAGTGGTCTTTCCAAGCATTATCACGACACAAAAAGATGACAACTCTCCACACAACAATAACATTACTTTGGTCTTGAATCTTGGCTCATGGTTTAGTCAAGTGCTCAAACCATTTATGCATCTTCCAACACAACTTATTGCAATGGTCAGTAACAGAAAACCTGCACAGTATTGAAATTTTTGGGGTTCATATGATGACATTTTATAGAATTTTGTTGTTATGTGGAGAACCTGAAATGGACAGTTCACCCAAAACTTTTTATTCTGTCATCATTTACTCACCCTCATGTCATTTCAAACCTGTATACATTTATTTGTTAAGCTTAACACAAAGGAAGATTTTGCAAGTATGTCAGTAACCAAACAGATCTCATCCCCCATTGACTCCTATAGTATTTATTTTCCCTACTATGGCAGTAAAAGGGGTATGAATTCTGTTTGGTTACTGACATTCTTTCAAATATATTTCTTTGCATTCAGCAGAACAAAGAAAATCATACAGGTTCGGAACAATGTGAGGGTGTGTAACTGATGACAGAATTTAAATTTTTGGGTGAACTTTTACTTCAAAAGCAGCCTTGAGGTGCAGTAGCCCAGAATGGTCAGATTAGGCTGCTTTTGTTTTGTATGTGGATTTTAGGTTATTGGTTCTATTTTTAGTAGGAAATCAGTGATATCATTTCTCCTGGTGTCCTCACTGGCTAATCTGCCAATAGTTGCATCAGGAACATTACCTGCCAAAATCTGTTGTTAACAGCATGGCTTTTCTGGTCCACATAACCAGCGAAAACCAGTCTGAACTAGCATTCAAATTCGTACTGATGGGGTGTTTCTTTCAGTTGTAATAATAAAGAGAAATTATGAGATTTATAAAGATTTATATGAGAAATAAAGAGATTTATGTTTGAATCAAATGAAAAGTACTTGTATGTGTATAAATAAACAAAGACTCACCAGAAAGGTAGAGTGCCTTGTCCACCATGAATTCCTCACTGTAGCGAATGTGGCAGAAGTTTTTCTTGCTCTTGCGTATGGCAATAATCTCACCGCACTGGTCGAAAACTTCTTTAATTATCTCCTCAGTCGCATTTTCAGGAAGTCCACCAACAAAGACGGTCTTGCACCCTGGAGGTCTCTCTCTGGTGGAGGGTGGCGGAAGATCTGCAAGATCCACAAAAAGCCTGATTATTGCAGTCAGATTGCATGACTCAACCTGACTTTAATCAAGTAAATGTAATGTTTCAGATTGCTCTTTTTCCAGCATAGTTTGAATTCATACAACAAATTTATAAATGGGGCTGTGTAAAGAGTAAAATAAAAAGGTAAAAAGTAAAATTTGAAATATTCTGCCTAATTTCTAGGTAAGGAGATGTATGTAAAACGTTTATAAAGATTAATCATCTTACTGTAATTGAAGCGTTTATTTGAAAATATATATATTCATTTTAGATTTTCAATCTTTCATTGGAACATATTAGAATTATTTTAAAAGGCATGGATAGTACTTTCGTCAGCTATTTCTGATTTTGGATATCAGCATAGCAGTGATGAATTTATGAACTTCTTCACCAAAAAAGATTGGTGATATTAGAGAAAAAATTATAACCATGATCAAACAATTAACTACAGCTCCCCTAAGGAGCAATTGCAATAATTTTATACCATAGATCAGTGGTTCTCATCCTTTTTGGAGTACTGGACCCCAACATATCTCAAACCATCCTCATAGACCACCAACCGCCGCGCTCCCGCCCCATCCCATTTTCTTTCATAGCACAATAACATATTTCCACTAAATTAGAAAAATAAAATGTTTGGTTAAGTCTATACATGGTAGCCACAATGACATGTGACCATTTAATAGTTTTCAGTTCCATTTCAATTACATAATAATCACAATTACCCCACCAAAACATTCTCTTTCAGTATCTCCAACAGTATAAACACACTTTACTGCAGAGTATTCTTTTGACATTCATTTGTCAACAAGGATTTACACCAACCATTACTGATCAGTTACCGTTATATGTAACCATTATATAATGGTTAATATCTGTAGAAAATGGTTAAAAACAAGAAAACAATAACACAACATAAGAGGCTATCCATTGTTCAATAAAATTAAAAAGTTTTAACTTCAATCAGGAGTGGACTTTAGACTCTGGTGGGTGAGACCTATGAGTTGCCCAACTTGCCCTGACGTGCAACTGACCTGACGCATTCCTTCAGTGGCATAACTATGTTTTGAGAAGTGGTGGGAACAAAAACAATTAATACTTTAATAAATTGTTTCTGTAATAAATCGTTGGAAATATTTATCATATATTGCCGAATCGGTTGATTCTTATCTGCGTCTTAGGGGTGTTAATTTTAAACCCTGAATGCATTTTTAAGGGTTCTACGGACCCCCTGCAATTACGCCACAAACCACTAGGAGTCCAAGTGAGAAACACTGCGGTAGATCATGGTGAACTGGTGAACAACAACATGCATGCTATACCCTATAACTACAAATATACTGAAAGAAATGCTCACAGATATTAAAGATCCTCTTCTTAGCATTATTAACTCCTCTCTGACACTAGGATTTGTGCCTAAAGCATATAAGGTGGCTGTTATAAAGCCCCTTGTCAAAAATCACAACTCGACCCTACAGAACTAGTTAACAACAGACCTATATCTCATCTACCTTTCATTTCTAAAGTACTTGTAAAAGTAGTTTAAACTCAATTAGGCCCATGTTCCTTCCTCAAAAGGAATGACATCAATGAAGAATTCCAGTGCGGATTTAGAGCACATCACAGTACAGAGACTGCTTTGATCAGAGTTACAAATGATCTGCTTTTGGCTTCTGACCGTGGCTGTATATCGTTATTGGTGCTGCTAGACCTTAGTGCCGCATTCGACACCATTGACCACAGCACACTCTTACATAGACCTGAAAATTTAATGCTTTAAATGGAATAGCTTTGAAATGGTTTTAATCTTACTTATCGGACCGTTTTTAATTCGTAGCAATAAACAATGAGGTGTCAAAGGCAAATCACAAGTCCAGTACTGTGTACAACAGGGCTCAGTTTTAGGGTCTCTGCTCTGCACACTATGCCTGCTACCTCTAGGAGATATAATAAAGCGACATAGAGTTAGTTTTTAATGCTATGGTGATAACACTAAACTTTATATTTTCTCGAAGCCTCATTAAACACAGCAGTTCAACAAAATAATGGAATTCATAGTCGATTTAAAAAATTGGATTTCTAACAACTTTGTATTACTTAACTCGAACAAAACAGAAGTGTTACATATTGGATTGAAAACCACCATACGTAGCAACCAAGAAAAATATTTCACTATTGATTGATGTTCCATAAAAACCTTGTTGTCAGCAAAGAATCTTGCCGTTTTATCTGACATTTGAAAGCCATGTCGCAAACACCTGTAAAATCGTGTTTTTCCATCTTATGAATACATCTTAATGTCATATGCTGTCACTATCAGATGCAGAGAAGCATATTTATGCATTCATGACATCAAGACTAGATATTATAATGCACTATTATGTAGCTACCCTGTGGGCCTGTTACAAAAACTCCAGCTAGTTCAAAACGCAGTAGCTAAATAAAAATATGAGCATATTAGCCCGGTTCTATCAACATTGCACTGGTTACTTATTAAGTAATGCATCAACTTTAAATCTTACTGATTACCTATAAAGCCCTACACAGTTTAGCTCCTCACTACCTGAGTGAGCTTCTCTTGTATTACAGTCCTTCACATTCACTCAAAGCTTTGGTCAGTTGGTAATACCTAGAATTTCAAAATCAAGTGCAGGTGGTAGATCATTTTCCTATCTAGCGCCTAAACTATGGAACATTCTTCCTTGTTCTGTCCGGGAGGCAGACACACTCTGTCAGTTTAAATCTTGATTAAAATCACATCTTTTCAACCTTGCATACACTACACTTCCATAAAACAAATCCTCTGAGGGTTTAGGCTGCATTAGTTAGATCAACCAGAACCAGGAACACTACCAACAACAACTGATGTACTTGCTGCATCAAAGAGTGCAGCTCTTTCTCATTGTTCCGAGGCAACTGCAGCACACAGGATGTAATCCATGCTCAGACTTGATGGTAGAGCTGAGAGAGTGAAGCGGCGACCTGACAAGAGCTGAGATGGTAGAGCTGAAAGAGGGAAGCCGCGACCCGTCAAGTCCTGTGTTGACCTGTGTTTCTCTATTTTATCTTAAATGTGTGCTTCTCTGAGATAACTACGCTGTGCAATTGGTTTTTATATGTTAGTGGGGACCTAAACGTGAATGCACACCAACTCATGGGGACCCGTGTCACTAAGAGACAATTACAGTAAACTTGACGACTTTGCTCAGGCATTTAAGAATGACCATAACAACATTTCTGATGCTGTGACAACAAGATCAGTACTCTGTTTAGTCAGGTTACTCCCATCTCGCAATTTCGTGATCTTTGGAGGAATTTATTCGTCAAATGCGTTTCCATCACCCATTATTCGCCTTAAATCTTTTGCGAAAAAATGAAAAAAACTCTGAAGCGAATAGAATAACCTTTTTAAATTTGAAATTTGCCGTTTCCTTCACTCTTTTCTTATGTGAAACTTCAAAATACGAATAAAACCAGAGTAATGGAAACCCGCTTACTGTTAACAGACTAACTCCAAACTTTCACTCGAACATTTATGTGTTCGTTTTTCTCAATAAAAACATTTTAAATGTAAACACGATGGTCATATATCCCCCTAAGTGTTTATTTTTGGATTTTATAGCATCATTTGCAATTTGCTTTAGGCCCTATATTAACGGGTTTATCATTCGATCTGTGTGATATTATTCTGAAATGGTTACAAAATCTAAATGCTATGGGTTTTTATGGCTTAATTTTGCTTCTGAAGAAAATGTATATTGATTTAAGAATCGTTTAATTATTATTTCTACTACAGGATTCTGTGATATTTCTGCAAAACCAGACAAAAATTCTTTATTTTTTGCAGTGCACTTGTAATCCGTTTTAATATATGAAATTAGGCACTATGACTATTGTTGGTGTTGCATAAATCAGGACTTTTAAAAAGTAATTTTTACTTTTAAATTTAAACAAACTGCTTTTTACTTTTAAAAGTAAATTACATTTTAGTAGATTTTTTGACAGGTAATTTTACTTGTACTCATGTACTATTTCATCAAAGTAGTTGTCCTTGTATTTGAGTATAATCATATTAGTACTTTTTCCACCTCTGCCATTTACATAAATATTTGTAGCATTCATCAATATATTGTAGAGATCAATATCTTATACATGTGTTGTGGTTCTTACTGGGGTTCTGTGGAAACAGTGTGCAGCTCTTGCAGTGAATGATGTCCTTTACTACTGGTAGCTCTGCTGGCACAGGATGAGGAGGTACCAAACTGATCCCAGCCATCATTGGATTGATTGGGGTGATGATTCCTAAGTTGGGGTCAAAACCTTGTATGCAGATGGAGTCTGAAGATGGAAAATAGAAAAGTGGAAGGTTATAAAATGATTTACTATTTTGAACCTTCTGAGAAGAGCCATTAAGAAGCCAAAAAAAGTGGAAACAAGCTGAGGACAGAGATGGGGCAGGAAAATCAAAACATCACAGATGACAAAACCAAGAGAATCCACCAAGATCAGTTTCTTTTTCACTGAACTCCCATCATACTAAGTCACAGAGGATCTGGGATTGAACAGTATTGGATTTATGCAGATATAAACTGTGTGCAACACAACTAGAATAGAAGTGCCTTATGTTTTACACAGTAGCTGCATAAACAGTTTAAATACAGAGCAATGTTTGATGAAAAGGTTATTTGATCAAGTTTGACCATGTCTACAGTACTAGGTGCTGTAAATTAAGAATTAAAAAAATCTAGCACTCTAAAGCACGGGGGTGACAGCTTCTGCTGTCAACATCTTAAAGCTTTACATGTTTAAGATAGAAACACCCAAAAGGTAATCTGCCTCTACTTTTACAATGTTTCTCAGATCTAGAAAGAGTCAAGTGTTCCTGCAACTTCAGTACATTTTCTTTTTTTTTGAAAAATAAATAAAATAAATGTCAGCATAAAAAGGAAGGATTCTGACCAAAAGTGTGCTACAATGTTTAAGAATCTGTTGGTAAGTTTTTGACTTGGTTAGTTGTTTGCTGCTATTTTCCACAAAACGAGAAATGCAACAATTCTACAATAGTAAATGCATCTGTGAAATTCAGAAATATAGTACAGAAAACTCTAACACTTAGTTGAGAACAGCACTGCCATCTCTGTGAACAAACTAATATCCTCCATACAACTAGGAAATATGGACATAATCCACAATTAAATGAAACAATAATAGTTTCTATAGTTTCAAACTAGCTTGTCACGCCAACACCAGATATTTTCCCATAAAAATCAGAAAAAAATCACCACAACGACTGCAGCTTCCACAAAAATGTGTAGGACAAATGTGCTCATTACTATAGAGGTGATATTCCATTAATCAGAGTCCATCAAAAACACTACCAAATGCAGAGCAGCAAACCCTTTACCCGCAGGGCCTGCAGTCCAAATATATAATCTGTAAGGATATTTGTCTCAGCTTTTTTTTGGCCTGACACATTTCCAGCCATTGCTCACCCCAGCTAATATGTGATGCATAATCATCCAGAGCAGCCAGAATGACAGTGAATAACTCAGACACCAGCACAGCTGAGTCACAGTAAAAACCTACATTCAAGTGCTCCCAGCTTCTGTTAAGGTTGAATCAGCCTTTTGTGTTTATAACATTTTTTTTATTTATAATTTTTGCATTTGTATCCCTTTTTCATTTGTGTATCTGTATCGAACATGTGAACGACAAATTTGTCAATAGTATTACTAGGCCTACTATAGAAAACATTGAGGAGAAATTACAGTTGATTACTACAGTTCCTGCTCAGTAAGATGATTCTTTGTTAAAAACAAGAGTGGTAGTTAAAAAGGTCATTGTGAATTAAGGCCTACTTGACTGCTCCTGGTGGAGACTGATTTGGTTTTGGTTCTTTTTTTCTCTAAAAACAGCCTTACATAATCTTTGTAAATATGTGCATTCATACATTCAGAGTTTACACCAATTCTTAACCTAAATCTCCCAGAATGCTGAGTCTAAAGCGCAACACAATGGAACCCCAACAAAGGCAACTCGTAACTGCAGGAAAATCATTTATATTTAGACTCAGATTCATTGTTGTGCCTCACCAATCCAGCAGGATAAAAGCCATCTAAAAAAAATATATTTTGCTCGCGCAAAGCATGTCTTCTAATAAACTGGTGCAAACAAACATTTACAATAAATAGAAAATGTGCTGAAATACTGAGAATGAAATGAGAAATTGTGCGAGTGAGCATCTGTTCTGTGAGCAGCAAATTTATGAGCAGACATGGGACAAAATAGAAGCTGTGTGTGTGTGTCATAAGCAATATGTGTGATATTGAAGTGTGCCTGGAAGCATGCTGGGGGAAATTAAAACAAATCCTCATTTCAGCATAATCTGTAATATTTGACAAAAAACAGATTTTTTCCCCACACATTCCTATGAAGCTGGAAATCTTGTAAAAAAGAATTGCTAAATAGTACTTTCCAGTCCGTTTGTTCTCAAAGGCTATTGCGGTAGTTTGACAAAACTCTCTTTACGATATCTAGACAGACTTTTTCAACTCTTTTTCAAGGAGGATTTTCCACAACTAATTGTGGCTGTTTATTGTGGGTCTTGACCCAAAGACCCAATAGTGAGAAAGATCAGGAATCCTCACCTCATTACTAAGGGTTGGCTTAAAAGTCAAATGTGAAAAGAATTAAGTGTTTCTTTCTTCTGCGGCATATTACCAGAGGCTTTAGACGGAAAGCTGAGTATAATAGTTTAATATTCTTTCTTAGATGATTTCTGAAATCACCCAAGAACAAAAAAATCCTAAATGGAATTGAAATAACGAATGCCATCGTAGAGTCTCATAAATAATCATGATCTGAAATATCGCCTCATGCATTTTAATCTCAGTCTAATTTGACTCAATCCATGGTTTACCTAGCGTGATAGTTATTAAAAAAGGTTCCAAACCAAGACAGACTTCATTTGTATGAAAAACTGACACGGGGACCAGCAAAGCAGGAAAGGTAAACTGCCAGTGCATGAAGAAACCAAATTGCCTAGCACTCCATTAGTCCACTCATCTTCACAGCTTGTTTAGGAAAAAATACAAACAATTCAGATTATAAGAGACGATTCCTGGCACACACATACTTGAACAAATGTACATGGCATTTGGAACAACAGCTGATGATGACCGAATGCAGAGGGCTGGCAATGATCAGTGGCCAATCAGAGACAGCAGTGAAGGTCTTAGACAAACAGTGAGGATAAACACCAAGCAGAAAAAGGATGCCATCATCAGGACAGGCCTTTAGCTATTGAAAGCTACAACAATCCATTATTTTAGCTGGAGAAAAAAGCTCAACCAACTGAAACGTGGGTCAACGTGAAATCCAGTGTCCATTGCTTCTAAAGGTCATGTACTAGGCTTGGACCTCTGGTGGCTTTGCAGATTGTTTTAATATCCCCTACCATTCAAATCCACAGCATAGAGGGCTACTGTGGAACAGAAGCAAGAGCAAAATGGTGAAAAGGTGATGAGCCTTACCTGATACCAGCTGCTGCCCAGTTAGGCTCATCGGCACAATGCCCAGGTTATTCATGGCAGTTGCCCAGGCACCAGGATCCGCCATGGGCACACTGATGTGGCTCTGCTCACTTCCCAAACTGCCAATTCCGTCTGCTGCTGAAGAGAGAGCATGAATAACAAACTTTATCAGGCCCTCATACAAAATGAATAGTCTGGTCAATACTAAAGAGAACATTAAATTAATCGAAGACTAAACATGTGCATGTATGTTGTCACCTGGGCAAAAAGTAGTTGCTATGCTTTTTTTACTAAAGGGCATGGTCGCATTCATTGTGGACTTGTAGTGTAACTGCTTACAAAGTTATAGCTTACTCTTGACACTTAAACCTGCATACTAAGCCTACTACTAAATCACCATCATATTTTTAACCTTCAGTATGAACTAGATCTGATAGATTATACTATCTTGTTATTGATCCAAAATGATACCGTAGTAGTGTAGTTCCATCTTGTTCATATGCCAAAACTGATTGATCTAACTAACTGCTACACAACATTGTCCTTTGACGTTATTAAGAATGAGACCACTTGAAAGTCATCTTCTGGTGAAGACAATACAAATACAGCATCCAACAGAATATAACTAGGTAGAAAAAAATGAATAGAATCTATAACTAAAAAAGTAAATGCATAAAAAAACAGTAGAGAATAATAATAAAGAATAATATGGATAAGAAAATAAGAAATAAATACAAAAAGCATGTCTATACTTTCAAGTCAGAATTTCATAATTTTTCGAAACTACACACACAAAAGAAATTCAGACCCTACGATCTATCACCTTAATAGATTCTTGGAAGACTCTTAGACTGAGGCATAGAAATGCATAGACGCTGCATTGACCAGTGAATCATATGTCAACATCGCCACCATATTGGATCAGGCAGGACAGCCCAATAGCTGTGCTTTTTTTCAGAATAAAAGTATAATAGTGTTTATATTTCTCAACTGATTTCAATGGTTTACTCTCTATGTGGAGAACAAAAAAGCTCCATCTCTACTTTGAATTTAAATACCTAGACTTGGAATAGTAAAATTGTAAAACTTCCCTCGTCATGCATTAAAATGCGTTTATAAATTTCAAAAACAGCTCATCTGTTGTGTCTATAGGGCAGTTAAGCCTCTCCAATATGGCAACAATACTGATATACTGTATCGTAACAATGGGCCAAGGGGGTCAATGTGGAGTTAAAACTATGATGTCTTAAAAAAGGGCTAAGTCACCCTTCAGTGTAGGGGGCAATTCTCGTTTTTAACAAACCCTTAACTACGACTTTTCCCTAAGTAAACTCTTTATTTGTTGCTTATTAATAGTAAGTAAAGTAGTTATTAGGTTTAGGTATTGGCTAGGATTAGGGATTTAGAGTATGGTCATGCAGAAAATGTGCATTATAAGTACTAATAAACAGCCAATATGCCAGTAATAGGTATGCTTATAGCAACTACTTAAAAGTGAGAATTGCCCCCTATATTGAAGCATTACCAACGGCTTTTCAATTTGATCCCTGGAGGGCACATTCATCTCCAACTCTAATCCAACACACTTGCCTACAATTTGACAGATTTAGCTTTATCAGGTGTGCTTCTTTGATTGAAGAGTTAATTTAGCTAGACATAGCCAACACAGGAACTGAACTGAATTGAGGGTATGCATTGATGTCACTCTCCCTGGGACACCCAGCAAAATGGCTGAGGGGAATAGGAGAAACAAAGAAACCTGGACTAAACACCCAATTATTTGCTGAAATTACAAGCAGCTGGACTCGCCAGCACTCCTTACGACTTCCCTATGACTTACAAAGGAATCAGGTGTTCCTGGACACTGAAATTGACATGTATCCACTCCCTGCCACCAGAGGGAACTCCTTATTACTCTGCCATTCCACATGAGAACTACATTTCCCGAAAACCTTTGCATGGACTCATTGTGTTATTTCCACATGTGTCACATTAGCTTGTTAAGGTCTGTGTACATACGGTCTGTGCTTGAGTTGCTGTTTGTCAGTCACTGTTCCTGTATGTTTGTTCTTGGTTAATGTTCTTACCTACTCTGTGTGGATTGCACTCTGTTTGGATCATGTTTCTGACTCACCTAGATTGATTGTACCTACTCTGTGTGGATTGTACTCTGTTTGGATCCTGTTCCTGACTCCTGACTTGTTCTTGCATTTTGAATCTCGTTCCTCTTTACCTGGCTCAAACATTACAGAACGACCGACTATGAATCCAGCTGCACAAATGATGTGCATCAAGGATATCGGCCCATTGAGGACTATGCTATGGACTTTGTTGAGTTGGCAAATTTTATTGGTTTGGATGATATATGCTTGATGGTACTTTTTCGTGGATGACTATCTGAACTGCTCAGCTCACTCATGCCTTTGCATGATCCTCTCAGGACACTGGAGTTTTACTTAGATCTGGCACTGCAACTAAGCAGCACTGCATTTACTGTGGGTGAAGTGGAGGAGGAGGTAGCCCCTAAATATTTTTTTGGGGGGGCAGGAAGCCGGCAGAGCCCGTTCACAAGATGGCCATCAGTCCAGAGACTGTTAGCAAGATGGCCACCGGTCCAGAGCCCACTCGCAAGATGGCCGCCCAGAGCGTCCAGTCACCGTGGCCGCCACACCGGTGGTTCCATGTCCAGTGGTCCTGTTGGCGTTCCGTGCCAAGTGCCTCCGCTAAGATGGCCGCTTTGACTTCTCCTGGCACATCCAGGTTTCCAGCTCTGACTGCACCGCCATGTTGTCCAGCCTTGCCTGTGCCTCCATGTCGTCCAGCCCTGGCTGCCACGCCCAGGCTTCCATCCCTGTCTGCCACGCCCAGGTTTCCAGCCCTGCCTACCCCGTCCAAGCTTCCAGCCTTGTCTGCCATGCCCAGGCTTCCTGCTATGATGGCTCCACCTCCAGTTCCGCCCTGGAATCCACCAGGTACGCCTCTGCTCCCCGGTCAGCCTCTGCTCCACAGCCTGGTACTGTTCCCCTTCATGGACCTGGCCCCCCGTCCTTCGCCCTGTTCCGCCTCCGCTCCACCACCCTCCTGGTCTGTCTTATTAGGAGTGTCTGGAATCCGCTCCTTAGAGGGGGGCTCTGTCATGTATCCGCTCCCTGCCAAATACTGTTTTTGCAATTGTGTATGTTGCGGTTCGATCATTAAAGAGTTACGTTAGTAAAATTGAGCGACTTTTTATAAATGTTTCAAGTACTCAAGACAAAAAACACAACACATTCAATTCAACATAAACAAGATGATTATTAGCTGTTTTAAATCCATATTAACTCTTTCACCGCCACTGATGAGTTATCTCGTCATTTAAGAAAAAAAACGGTTCCCCGCCAAAGACACACCTTTGGGAAACAGAATCCCAGAACCTAGGACGTATATTTCTTATCGGTTTTTAATGATTGTTCTGAGTGTAATCTGGGAGGAATCTTTGACAGAAAACGTTAATTATCTCATTATCAGCTGTTTAATCAAAGTGATGCATTTTTGAAGAAACCTACCCACATCTAAGAAGTGATAAAAAAGAACAAAAATGACGTTTCTTTTGTTTAAAAGCAGAGACTCTGTTCTTTCATTGGACATATTGTTTGTCCATATATTCTTTACAGAAAATGTAATGTGAGCCATTCAAGTTTGGTGAAAATGTAAAAGGCTGGTAACTTAAAAAAAGGCTGGCTGCGAAAGAGTTAAAGCCCAAATAAAGGCTTGAATTATACTTGCATAAGCAGCCATATTGGGAAATTTCATAACCCTTCGTTCAAGTGAGGTCCTGAAAAATATTTGTTTGAAGGGCTATATGCCCTTCCTCCTACCAAGAGAATCGAGACATCCATACCCCTTCACGTGAACGCAATAAACAGAGGTGTAGGGGAAAGTGTAGTGGTAAGGGGTAGAAATGGGAATGGGCCAAGGCCTGTGCCTGAGTTGCTGTTTGTCAGTTGTTGTTTCTGTATGTGTGTTCTTGGTTTCTGTTCTTACCTACTCTGTGTGGATCGTACTCCAATTGGAACATGTTCCTTACTCACAGAGGTGGATCTTACCCTGGTTCTTTTTGTGGATTAACTGCGTTAGTGTGTCGATAAACTCTTGTGATTGCATTTGGATTCTCGTTCCTCTTTGTCCTGGCTCACACGTTACAGAAATGTTGTGCGACATTGCGTTTCCTGATATTGTTCACGTGCTAAAGTGACGACACGTCCATACCCTCTATCGTCCTGACTTACAATGCTGCTTATGTAAGATTTGGAACAGAAGTGGTGGAGTGACTGCTCTGCATGGTATGGCTCACTGTCTATTTGACATAATTAGAGCAGGTTAGTTACCGCTAGCCATGGCTGGTTGTCTTTATTTGTTTTTCTGGATGCCACTGCTGTCACCAGAGCACTTGCTCTTTCAAGACAGCTGGCCAAGAAGAACGGAGTACTCAGGAGCTCATCACAGCATTCAGCAAAACCTGCAATACACAAACAACACAAGCATGGAGAATTCAGAGAGAGATATTCAGAACACTCACGTCACAGCCTCACTTTTATTACGACTATTTAGTGTAGCTCAAAGAGCCAGTTCTATTCCCAATGGTCCAGCCAAACGCACAGCTACAAATGCCTCTTCAAATAGATGGAGGTTATAAATAGTAATGATAATCACTAGAGGAGAAATACACAGTAACTCTCATTATCAGCTGCTAATGTGAGAAATCATACTGTTATACCGAGTCCAATAGTTTCTGCAGCTGCACTAACAAGACTGGAGGAAATGCCTTTAAGGACACGTAGCTTCTTAAAGCCATTTTCAGACATTCTTTCAGTGCTTCTGCTTTAAATGAATAACAGCTCAGCCATCCATCTTCGATTAAACTGACATGTGTCATGCTGTGACCCATCAGATGGCCAGTGTGAGTAACAGGATATAGAATGGAAAAGGGAATGCCCTTTAAATTCCAATTCATTTACCCACAAACATGTAATAATTGTTTTATATATTACCAGTAAAATTCATGAAAAAAAAAAGAATATATATAATGTATAATAATATATGAAATGTGTGTGTGTGTGTGTGTGTGTGTGTGAGTGTCAGAGAAATCAGAGAGGGATATCTGACCCCATCCCCCATCTGTTCCCTCACAGATCACCTCCCCTCCTCCAGCACTTTCCAGCATCGTGCATTATATCACCCTGAAAATCAAAGTCTGGAAGATGGGGCCATTAAGCTGTTTAATATGGGTTGGGATAATAGATCCCATACACAGAAAGAGCGCACTGATTCTTCCCCAGTGTGGGAACAGTTGGGTTATGAGAGTGAAGCTCTTATGGGTTATGAGAGTGAAGCTGTCATCAGTATGCCAAACATGCTCTTTGCTGCCACTCCAAACCGTGCCACATTATTCAAATCTGACACATGGAAATCAAATGACACATGGAAATCAACTTAGCAACGTGACACAATCTCCTTTAATTGAAAAACAATCAGATCATAACTTTAATTAGTCACAGTGTTTCCTTGTATATCTGGTAAGTCAGTGTCAGTTTGAACTATTTATATTTTGGGACAAGGTGCAGGTAAAAATTTAAACATTTTACCAATCACCATCATGTCCAGTGTTTGGCACGTTACCTTAAAAAGTAATTAGTTATAGTAACTAATTAATTCTAACAAATAGTGCTTGAGTTAGTGAATGTGTGACATCTTGGCTACTTGAGAGCGTGTGCATGCGACAGGAAGTATGTGCGGAACTCTGTCTAATGTCTTAAAAATGGCAAAGTGCAGTGCCCATAACACACACTAAACCCACACTATCTTGAATGCTGCTTCCAAGCGATATTCAGGGCTAAGTGTATACCATCATGCATCACGTTGCCCGGGTCTCGCAAGGTGTTGCGGAAAACTTTACACTGTAAATTACTGTATACTACAACGTTTTAAGGTTATATCTTTATTTATTCTATGTTTGGCTAACATTCGTTTTTCTTTTGTTTTTTGGGTACAGCTCCTTTGATACAATACAAATAAATCACTATGAAAATAAATCTGACTTGACTATAGAATTAGATATAACATATAATTTTGTATTAAAACGTAGTGTTGCACATCTTATAAAACTTCAGAGTTTTGTATTTAGTAAAACAGCTTTTTATCACATAATTAGAAACACCACATTAATTAACTTTACATGTTTGCACTTGCTAAGTGTGTCCCATTGGGTTAGAAAATACTACGTGCTCACTTGGGATCTTCACACTCACTAGAACAGTGAACATGCGTGAACTTTCTCGTGAACATGCGTGAAAACTATTGCGTGCACACAAGAAACTCTTCTGATTGTTTATTTTCGTCATCAGTGACGCTGCATTTTACTGTCAGTAACAGCGTTGTAAGGGGGAAACCGTAATATGTTTGATTTCTCGTTACTGAAAAAACTAACAGCGTTAGTAACGCCGTTCATTTATAACCCCGTTATTCCCATCACTGGTCATGTCGTTCTAAACCTGACTTTCTTTCATTTACAGAAGACACAAGAAGATATTTTAAATAACACTGCTAAGCAAACAACATTGGACCCTATTAACTCTTACTGTATGGACACAACGCCACTTAGCCAAAATATGCAAAGTTTCCCTGTAGGCAAAGTATGCTTAAAGAAAATGTTATGGTCCAAAAATGTCTTAATATAGCAGTTTTTCTTAGTCCTTTAGGTTCCGTTCTTTCTATCACTCTCTGCTTTTCTCAAACTGGTCACTGCAAACCCCATGGAAAATCCGACTCGCTTTCAGATACCATTAAATATTTATTCTGCAAACCATGTTGCCTTTATAATTTATGAGCTCACTTGACATTTCTAAATCATGGAGGTGCCATTCTGCTCCAAAAGAACTGATCACTTCCCAGTCTTGAGTGTGTCAATCATGATGGAAAAGCAGGGTTTGGGAGTAACTGATATATGTAAAGGGATTATAGTAATCAGGATACAAAAATATGGTAACTGTAATCCGTTACAGTTACATGAAACACTAAAGAATCAGATTACAGTTACAATAAGTAAAAAAAAATATTACTACCAGGAGTACAATTGTTTCAAAACTACAGTATTTGTTTTAAAATGTGGAAGTGTAAGGTGTTTTTGTGCTGAGAAACGAATGTTAACATAAAACAGCAAAAAATACTTTTCAAGCTTGTTTTATCTACATAGCCTATAAAAATATGACATTTATAATGTATTGAGTCAATTGATATTAATAATCATTATTACAATATCAAAGTCAATAATCAATAATTACTTAATTGTAATCTTGCACCCCTCTCTAATAAGTTCCTGTTTTTACTGTATATGCAATTTTTTACTGTATATTGTTCTTAAAGCCACCTCAAGACTATGCTTCTTTGCTTCTGTGTAAATGAAAAGACATTTTAAAATCATATTGCTTTTCTATTTTATTTACATATGTGACCCTAAAGTAATCCAAAAGCAATTGGACTAGATTACTTTTATATTGCGATACTTGGATTACATTTTCATTGAGTAATTTGTAACTGTTACTTTAATACATTTTTTAAAGTGTAAAAAAACAGAATGCCTTGATGAATCCAAAAAGCGCCTGATGAAGTTGATGACAGGAGAAGGGAATTGGTTGTATTAGCTTTATTGGGAGAAAATTAGTTATGTTATTATATTGCCTCCATTATATTGTTATGGAAGTATTTGTTTTTATTGATTCCGTAGAACACAAAAGTGTTTTCGCATTTGAAGTAAGTAACCAAATGTCAAGTGGTGCTACTTTAGAATTCTAGATTCCGAATTGAGCACCTGCCTCTTTGGCCCTTAATGCCGGAAGTGCCCTTTTGTCCTTGAAAAAAGTTATTTTTGTAATTAAAGGCCCTTTAGGGAAGGCAAGCTCAATCTTACTATTAGTAAAAATAATTGATAATAATTTAACCCTAAATAAAACGACACACGTGATGACCTTTCACCTGACAACCTCATCTGGGACAATAAACAAATAATAAATATATAAATAATAAATAAATAAACAGGGGGGCACGGTGGCTTAGTGGTTAGCACGTTCGCCTCACACCTCCAGGGTTGGGGGTTCGATTCCCGCTTCTGACCTGTGTGTGTGGAGTTTGCATGTTCTCCCCGTGCCTCGGGGGTTTCCTCCGGGTACTCCGGTTTCCTCCCCTGGTCCAAAGACATGCATGGTAGGTTGATTGGCATCTCTGGAAAAATTGTCCGTAGGGTGTGAGTGCGTGAGTGAATGAGTGAGTGTGTGTGCCCTGCGATGGGTTGGCACTCCATCCAGGGTGTATCCTGCCTTGATGCCCGATGACTCCTGAGATAGGCGCAGGCTCCCCGTGACCCGAGGTAGTTCGGATAAGCGGTAGAAAATGGATGGATGGATAAATAAATAAACATGATGGGTCAAAAATGCTAAACATTACACCTACATGGGTGAACTATTTATTCACCTGATTCCATGAAAAAAATGTCTTTGAATGCATACACAAGTACACACATAACTTCAAACTAAATTAATCTCCAATTACAAGACAAAATGCATTCTACAGTTATCAGACAACAGTGTAAAAAGCTCTGCACTGCATGTTGCAAATAGCTTCACCTACAATGACCTTCATGAAAGATCATTACTGTATATCAATACTCCATTATAACCCATCCATGACATGTCTAATCTTTTGGGACAAACAAATGATATGCTTAACCTGCAGTCTGCATACAACATCAGGTTTGAGGGAGAATCTAATGTGCATGCCAAATGATACTTGCAAACTGTCTCCAGGCATTTTCCCAATGCAACGATTTACACTGCACTGTGACTAAATTCTCTATAAGGATGGAATTGTGTTTATGCAGTATTCAGTTCTTATGTTATAGCAAACATTTATGCTATTTGGACTTGGTAAAAATGTAACACAATGCTTTATAAAAATTCCCTTTGGTAGCCGGACAGCCCTTGTTCACAATAAACTGTCCCATTTGTTTTTAACAGAAAAAAATATGCCAAATTGCAGGTTTGGTCAAACACAAATGTATGTAAAAACTACTAAATGTTACTTTTAAGTGAATTACACGTTCCTGTACTTTTGTCCTTTATGTGGACTAATTCTCGATTTTCTTCTTGTTTGCCTAATGGGCTACCAGGGGTTACAGTATCTAGTTATTCTGAGCTATACAAGTAGAACAGAGCTATGAAAAGACTGGCACACTAACACCAGCACTCTAAAAGGGGTCACAACCACACAATGTTACTCAAGTCTTGACGCAAACTTTTCTAAATAGTGGCATTAGCAAAGCACAGTGAAACCTAGGTTTCTTCATCAAGGAAAAAACATGTATTGGGAAAAAAAGGGGAATCAGCCATTCCCAAAGCACCATCACCTCACTTGACTGGTTCACAATACTCAATCTAGATCTAGTTAGCCGGCAGATGCTTAAAAAAGGGTGTATTTAAAATCTAAGGCAACTGTGCTCGTGACTTTACCACAATTTTACTACCAGGAATTAACATCCATAATGCAATAGAGTCTGGCCTCAAGCCAAGTACAAGTAGCTCAGAATCAGCCCTGGTATCTGCAGCTCCTGGTGAATACAGCTACTTAACTTGAATGAAATGCCAAATGCGGCACTTCAGCCGAACAAAGGAAAGCAATTCTCCATCTGCTTGTCCTGAACAGAGTCAGAGGAACTCTAAAGAACACTCAGTGTTTTGTAGACCTCACTCAACCAGCAGACAGAGAACGGAGAGTGCCTGTGCACTTAAACACACTGGCAACACACAAAGACCCTCCTCTACATTCAACTGGGAACAACTAAACAACAACATTAGTGCCTGAGAACAGACACAGCCGTTTGCATTGGAGGGCTGCAATGACAAACATACAGTTCTTTTGATTGTGGATCTAAAGCCTTTCTCTATCCCCCACTGTTTCTCCATGCGCACCTTTACATTATCCTAATCCCATTACTGAGATGCAAAAGAATGTAATTCCTGCTGGAGTAGCTGCAGCCTTTGTTAAGATCCGGTGAAGCTCAGCTCTGATGGTTCTCTGTAATCTTTCTAGCGCTGTTGGGGATGAGTGGCCATAAAGATGGGAATGAGGGCCAGTGTGATGATACCAAAGCATACATGAAACATATGAGGTTCCTGTAAATAAATTTTGCTTGAAAGCTGTTTTTAAGGTTGATGTCGGATCCTAATTATTTGTTTTAATACTGTCAGCAAATTAATTAAAAATTAATGTTTTCAAACTAACATATTTCCAAAAATATAATGTAGGCTAATGTGCAAAAGTGCAACAACAGGTTGGATTGTAAAGATATGAACATTGTTTAAACAGCAAGTAAACAAATACATAATTGTGCCACAAAGGTAAAAAATGGTCAACACAACAAAAATGTGAAGAAATACAGAATTCAGAGACAAAAGACAATTTTCTTGCAAGATGTTTTTTCCTCTTGCACAGTACATTTGTAACTTAACATGCAAGAAAAACGAGCAGTTGTTGACATTAAATCGGCTTCTATTTTTCCGTGTAAAAAAGTCATGCCACTGCCAGAGAGCCTTGCCTAATCCACTATGATGTGCGATTTCATCTTAACGCCCTACAACTTCCACCTAATTGGCATTTACTACGAAGCATATCTCCGTCTTTCAGCTGTCCTCTTTTCACTCTGTTGCACTAATGTAAACTCAGTAACTATGAGTCTCTGTCAAATCATAACTCGAGAACTCAAACCATAAGATTAATCTTTAGATGATTTCTCCTTGTTCTTTCTCTGAGCAGTTTTGGCATAGTTCTAGCCGACTGCTAGTTGAATCATCTCTGCTCTGCACTCCATATTATATGACAAACAGGGTTTTTGTCATATGGACAAAATCATTAGGCCATTACAGAATGAAAAGCAGATTTGCGTGTCTGTGCTAGCCTACAAAAGTGTTCTAGAGAATTCTAGAAGTCCATAGCCGACCTGCTACTGTCACAGAACCTCTCTCAGCTGTTAATGAAGACAAATGTGAACGATTGTGCTTGTGGACACCTAAGACAAAGCAGGAAGCGATGGATGTCAACTCTGTTTCTTGGCTCTCTGCCTCCAGTTTAACCCATGATTCTTTGCTTCCTTCAGCCTAACTGTTTTCCTGCAGCCACCTTGTCTGCTGCACACTTCAATCTTTCATCAACTGTTTCGTTTTAGGTCAAGCATGCGCTACAAGACCGAAGCTTTTTGGCCTTTCATGTTTTACGTTTCTCACTAGACTGCAGAAAAGTCCAGAGTCCTAGACAAACAAGCATGCCAGGTATGTGCACATTGTGATTATTCACTGCCACTCGATATGTTTCAGTCTGGTTTAAAAATTGACAAGCATCAATGGTGCACAGGATTGACTCAAGAGAATGTGAAAAAAGGCCACCATAAAACCCCCAAACTTCTATTAATTTCTGCCTAGCCACCATCTCATCTGTATATTGCAGTGTTATGAACCAATGGAAAATGTCTCCAATTCATCAAATCGTGTCGTTTGTTGACCTGTTGTCAAAAATTACATTCACATAGGAAAGGAGAAAAATAAAACCCATGTTTTCCATTTGTTTTTGTAACTGACTTAGACATACAGTAAATGTGTGCAAGGCAATGGTCTTGTAGTGTGGTTAGTTCCGTGTCCTACTAGCCAGTTTAAGTCATAAACTCTGTAGCTAAATTTACTAATTTTAATTTACATAATCAATTTGTATTTAGAAATCTGTCATGGAAAATTCTGCCAGCAGATGAGCGTTAACAGCCCCAATTGACTCCTGTTAATTCTCCAAAAATATCCAACAAATTTCATATTATAGTCTCAGACATCCCAAGTCTCCCGGAAGTTCCGGGAGTCTCCCGCATATTGATAGCGGCTCCCTGATGCCCGCAAATGAGTTAAAATATCCCGGAATCTAGAGCGAGTGATCGAGAGCGCGCATGCGAGACAGAGACTGTGCTTCAACACATGTAGCGCGCGCACGGCAGAAAGGGAGAAGGCTCGAGGGACCTTGCGTGTGCGTGTGCGTGCGTGTGCTAGTCTGCGTGTGTGCCTCATGAAGCGAGCGTCCTGATTGGCCTGTTTCGGTAAGTCAACCAATCAATTGTCAGTGTGGGCGGGCTTTTATCTCTTATCCCGAGCCCCGCAGTATATATAGAAACAAGAGCGCCATGGCAGAGGGAGAAGGCCCCAAAAGACGAAAATATAAGACACATTTTACCCAAGACTACACGAAAGTATACCCCTGTCTTATAAAAGTGAAAAATAATGACAGTCTTGCACGCTGTACAGTTTGCAATAGCGACTTCAGCATTGCCCATGGTGGGTTAAATGATTGTAGAAGACATGTTGAGGTGAGTTCATCAAGTTTCATTTGATTTCATGTGCATATTATTCAGGTCGGCTAACAACTAGCTACATGAAAACACCTTAGACATATTTAAAATTGCAATGGAATATAAATAAAAGCATTAAACAAATTCATTGACACAGAGTGCTATGAGGTTGTGGTTTCTGGAAAGTTGCTAAAATCTGCGAAGCAAGCAGCAACAAAGTACGATGAAAGCTTGCAAGAAAATCAAAAGGCATAGGATGTTGGAAATAGGCCTAGGCCAACATTTGCAGTGTGTGTAAATAGTTAATTTATTCAATCTTGTTGTTCATTTCAACTGTATTTCGTTATAAAAGTAAGGTCATGTTCTGTGGTGAAATAGCATATCCTTGGCCTCCTTTTTTTTGTTGGGGGGGGGGCGGGATCGGCAGGGGGTTGTGCTTTCGGGATACCTCCCTGAAATGCTTTTTTGCAGGTTGAGATGTCTGTTATTATGTCAAACTAAAGTGAACCTAGAGAGTTTTGCGTGTAGCTAACTAAACCTGAGCTAGATCAGCACCAGTGTTCTAATACAAACTGATATTAGACCAAACTCGTGTTTTCTCATGTTGTGTCACACATGTGTGTGTTGTGAATAGCTCTTACTTGTAAACATACTGTAAACAGTGAACCACACGCCCATCAACAAGTTGTCCTCCTTCTGTTCTTCAAATGTATATTTCTGCAAAAGCCCACGTACGTTTCTGTTTCTAACTGGTCGCGCGCATGTTGTTAAATTTCGCGCTACGAGGAGTGAGTATCCGCGGCGTCATATGATTCAGATCGTTCTGCGAACTGAACAACTCATTTGAACTGATTCGTGAACCTATTCAAACGGTTTGAACCTGTTGTTCAATTAATGCTTTCAAAAGAATCAATCAGTCGGGAATGCACGTAAAAAGAGACTACAACCTTGAAATAAACAACGCATTTTATAATGCATATTTTAAAATGAAGGAACATCATGCATTGTAACGAAGTAAAATAACAGATTTTCTATTATAAATATAATCAAATAAGAGAAAAATCACCCACTTTCAATTTTATTTTAAAAGTACATACTTTCCTAAATATTCCTCAAGTAATCTAACGAATTAAATGTAGCGCGTTTCTACCCACCTCTGTTCAGGACAGGCGGCATACAATCCAATACACATGCGAGAGTCAATGCAGACAGCAGAGTATCAAACACAGAAAAGTAATCCACTATAGAAAGACTCAGAGATTACCTTCCTAGCAAACCAAGAGAGAGAGCTTCACCCATAATGAAAGGGGTCCTCCACCCAAAAATTAAAATTCTGTCATTATTTATTTACCTGAAAGTTGTTCCAAACCTGTATAAATTAGTTTGTTCTGATGAAAACAAATACATATATTTGGAAGAATTTTAGCAACTGACAATGGGGCTACCATAGTAGGAGACATTATATTTTTTTATACACAAAGAAGAATTTAGGAAAAGCAAACAGTTCTAGGGCACATTTGACTAATATAATTTTTTTTCAACTGTGGTAGTCAATGGTGTCCCAGAGTTTCTAACATTTTCCAAATATCTTTCATTGTGTTCAACCGAACAAAGAAATGTATACAGGCTTGAAACAATTTGGGGGCATTGCCCATGGTATGGGTTAAATGATTGTAGAAGACATGTTGAGGTGAGTTCATCAAGTTTCATTTGATTTCATGTGCATATTATTCAGGTCGGCTAACAACTAGCTACATGAAAACACCTTAGACATATTTAAAATTGCAATGGAATATAAATAAAAGCATTAAACAAATTCATTGACACAGAGTGCTATGAGGTTGTGGTTTCTGGAAAGTTGCTAAAATCTGCGAAGCAAGCAGCAACAAAGTACGATGAAAGCTTGCAAGAAAATCAAAAGGCATAGGATGTTGGAAATAGGCCTAGGCCAACATTTGCAGTGTGTGTAAATAGTTAATTTATTTCAACTGTATTTCGTTATAAAAGTAAGGTCATGTTCTGTGGTGAAATAGCATATCCTTGGCCTCCTTTTTTTGTTGGGGGGGGCGGGATCGGCAGGGGGTTGTGCTTTCGGGATACCTCCCTGAAATGCTTTTTTGCAGGTTGAGATGTCTGTAGTCTCTTGTTAATGAGCATATTCTCACATTCTTTAATGCAAATCAATCATTATTTTTGTCAGCTAATGCAAAAGCAGTGGGTTGGTGTGAAATCACTGGCCAAAACTGAATTGTTTTGTGTCGACTAGTGGGATACTTCCTTGAGGTGTTTTATTTAAAGCTAAATGTTCTATTATCTACATTTTTTGTCAGCACATAGTCTTTTATGTTAACAAATAAGCTGCAAAATATATTGTGCTAAAGTTGACCAAATTGATGCTCTACACAAGAAAACATTATGCCTTCCCCCTTTCCCATCCCTTCTCTCATCAGTCTGTTCACTCCATGTGTTGCCCTTGTCTGTTGACACTTACCACAGAGTGGGCCTTGGCCGAAGGTACAGTGAACTATCGCATGTCAAATCTTTGCAAGCTGAACACCTGTGGACTTATGCATGCATGAGGAAAGCAAAGTGCCAGATGCCTATTGGGATTTGCTCCTTCGTACACAGGCTTTAATACATGAAAACTTTAAAACATGGTAATCTATGTGCACATAAATTGAACACTTGATAAATCAATGTTTAAAGTTCAACAAAGTACTTCATGTGCCTTTACAATGCACATTATTTTCTCTTTATTTTACTATTTTCTATTTTAAAGAAGGTAAAAGACAGTTCTTATTGTCATAACATAAGTATTGGAGACATAATATAGGTAATTTTGCAAAGAAATCAGCTTCAAAGACACATAAATAAGCTTAAATAAAACATGCTGAAAGAAACATAGAATTTAATTCTGTCTACTGTATGCCTCTGGGTCTTCCTTCGTTCTTTCCTGCTCTCCTTTGTATTCAAAGTCGAAAGAAGACTCATCCAAATATAACTAAATCAAATAAACTAATCATCTACTCCTATTCTGTATGTTCATTTACCACAACAGACTGAGCACCAGGCACCAATTTTATCCATCACTGACCACACAACCTGTTTGTGTTGTTGTTATCACAGGGTGAGTGTACTAACCTTAAATTAAAAAGGAAATGCAAGTTTGTGTACAGTTTCTATTTTGAGGATCTTAGGGCAGAAATCAAGTGTTGTGCGTATGCAGCACTTTGAGGCATCATACTGTAGGTGCGCTGACTGTTCTAAAAGGTAGGAAGCATAATTATGCAGCGAGGCAACTTATTATACTGCCTACCTTCTAAAGGCACACAAAAGATATTCTGGCTAAATAATAAGGCGGCATCAAATGTATTCTTTTATGAGGAAGGCTTAAAATGCTTTAAAATGGTAATATACACATTATATGTGTGTGTGCCATTTTTTGTTGCTTATATTGTGTCATCGACTTAGTAGGAAACATTCCAACACAAAATTGAAATCGACTGAGTTGCATCTTCTGTGTGCTTCATGTGAGGAATGCTAGTTGCATGAATTGTTTGTGAGATTTAACAAGGGTTAAGATGATGTCTTAGAAGGCAGTTTATGTCAGCAGTAGATAGCAAGGTAGGTCAATAAATTATGCACAAAACCCAGTAAATGTACCGTATGTGTGTGTGTTATGTCACGGCAAGCAGTATGTGCTAGGGGTGATAGTTCTGAGTCACAGTGAAAGTGACCAGATGGCGAGAATTAACTGAAGCATTCCTCCAGCCATCACTGCTCTGCATTTTAAACAGCCTCGCTCACCACGTTCCCACATCACACACACACCCCAAAACGCGGGCAGGCATAGCCAATTAGCATCGTGCTGCATTTCACACATTGCCTGTAAACCTGAGCCATGAATATTTAGAGATAGTGGTCCACAGAGACATGACAAAATAGCAGAGGATGATTTCAATGCCTGACAAGAGCTTCTGTGTTACTGTGTTCATCTTACCACCTGCAACGCATACATGTTTGCGTTCTTAAGTCAAATGTTGTCATGTGTTGTTTGTCATTTTAAAATACAGCACATTCTCCAATTCCAGTTTTACAAGCTCACCTGCTCATCCAGAAAATAATAATAGTAAACAAATTTGGCTTGGTGTGTTAGGTAGAGCTCAGTCCTGAGACTACAGAATCGGATGGAATAGAGTTAATTCAATTAGTGGTGAATTCAGGGTGGAGGAGGAATATCACAGCTAGTGGGACGCTAGTAGAGTACTGCTTCTACACATTAGAAAAAGATGGTCAGAATTGGATCATTAGGCTCGTTCCAAATGATGTGGAGTACACGATAAGGACAAAAATATTGGGACGCCCTAATGAACAGGTTTGACTAAATTAGTAATTTTCATACATGCAATTCCTAATGCTTACGATGATATTTTAGAGAATTGTGTGCTTCTAATTTTATAGTAACCGTTTGGAAAATGCCCTTTTACTATTTCAACATGGCAATGCCCATGTGCAAAAAGCAAGGTTAAAAAATGACTTGTTGATTCTAATGTGAAAAAAAATGTACCAGACCTGAACTCATCTGAAAACCTTTGGTATGGCTTTGAATCAAACACTCATCAACCAAACCCATCAATGACTTGTACACGGGGTACAGTCAGTCAGAAAGTCAGAAAAAGGCCCTTCCAAAACAAAGATGGAACCACATATATTTTAAATGGTATTGGATTAATTGATTGGAATTACTAGAATAAACAAATCATGTTTTTAAAAGGGGACCCAACAATTTTGCATGTCTAGTGGACATTTAATGTGTGTCATTAATTATACGTAAACCATTGGTAGCTTGAAATTACATGTCTAAACATTTTACAGTACATTTGACTGAGATTTCTAATCAGACTGAAACACCTAATGGCTCAGCCATTTGTGACGAGTGGTAGGAGTGTATTGGAACCTGTTTGTACCAGTTGCATTATTTTAGAAATTCCATTTGGTCCCACTCGTGGTGCAGAAATGACGCAGTGCAGCTTTAGTCAACGTTATCAAGGCTCAGTTGGCTGTGATGACTCACATCAACTGTTATTGGTTTCTTCTTACATCATGTTAACACGTATTAAATATCTTTAGTTTACCAACATGTTAAAGATCCATGATTCCAATCGTATTCCATAATCTACTTAATGGAGGTCAAAGACTCAAATATGACTATAACATTATCCTCATAAAGAGATCTATTGAGGTTTGAATGCATATCATATCAAGTGGAATATTCTCCTGGCACGCTAATGACTCTTACATCTGTGCTGACTCTGTGCTGACTCCAACGTGTCCATCTGTCCTCGCATTGCAGACAGAGAATATATGATCACCTCAGAGACAACACAAACCATATACTGGCTTATGTCCAGACTACCCAGTTCCTGCCAGACTCTGTTTGTTACAAAGAGGCAAACCCAATTCCCTTAGGCTATGAGTACTGCAGTGGCCCCACTATCCAACACACAGATGCTCCACAGTGGGGTGTCGCTTAAGGACAAAAACACTCGATGGAAGGACAAAAGTGCAAATGCTCGGTCATCATATTGCAAGCTTGAGTTCTCATTAAACATACGTGTGTTTTTTTCATTACCGTAATAAAAATTAGTAACCAAGTGTGCAATACCTTCATGCCTGTGCCATTATACCGGGCTTTTATTATTCAGGCAGCTATAAACATGTTTATAAGGTCTAACTGTAGCCGTGTTTAGAAGTGACAGGCAACTTTCGCTGCCACAAACAACTGTGGCCACAGACAACAGTGACTATTGGCAACAAGATGTGGGTGTGTCACAACAAATCTGAAATAATTTGATGCAAATTATGAGTGACTTTCAGGAGCAACTACCAATACTCAAGTCAGTGAAAAAACGGACATACCCAAATAACCTGCCATTTGCGTTGTCTGCCTGCAAAGAGCATGTCTGCATATTAAATAAAGCTCATTCCGCACAACCGTGCTTTATATAAAACATTTTACACAATATAAAACTGATTTGAGGTCAGTATGAAACTGCATGAAACATCCAGCAGCAGTTATGTTTATCTACGATTATCTTTGACAACCACAACTATGAACACAACCTACTGACCTCATAGAAAGAGACAAGCGGCACATGGCAACACAGTTGCGGTGTGAATTTAAAGATCTAATTATACAAAATTATAAGGGGGGCCCCAAGAACCCCTATATAGTCTGCAGTGAAACTATTTGTCCAGTGTACCCCACTTTTTACAGGGCGCGTTCCCAGTCATCATTGTCAGTAATGACACCGTTAGCGTCCATTTAGAACAAGTGTGTACACTGTGTTATCAATTGCAATTCTAAATCCACTTAGCCACGATTGATATATATTACACGCCATTACGTTAGAATGCAAGAAAAGGCAAGGCTGACTAAAATTAAT
This sequence comes from Triplophysa bombifrons, assembly GCA_029783895.1. Taxonomy (NCBI): domain Eukaryota; kingdom Metazoa; phylum Chordata; class Actinopteri; order Cypriniformes; family Nemacheilidae; genus Triplophysa; species Triplophysa bombifrons. Next base: position 19,550,173 of record CM056456.1, read on the forward strand.
TGCTGCTCCTGTCAGTCAGTTTGTTCACCCTTCACCATTACAAGTGGAAGACGAGGGTTCACTTTTGTAATGCAGTGGAAAATAGAGAGAACAAGCATTATCTCACTCTTAAGTTCAAGACCTCCTCCAGAAACCTCTCTATATTGGAGGAAGGGTTCAGCAACCTTAACCCTCAATTCTGGCTATTTATTGTTGACAGACTTCGATACTTACACTGCTCGACGGGAACCACTGAAACCCTGGAATACAAAAGGAGGGTCTAAAGGAGGAATCTAATAAAGGAGGATAGACTATCTGGTCCAAAAATAAAAAGGTAATTTGAATCTTAAAGTAAATCTCAGTTATCTTAATGAACTAAAAAAAGAAGCTACTATTGCATTCCAGGGAGGGCCATACTGCACAGTACGGGGCCGACCTGACCACGATATCCTGCATGCAGCAATGAACGGCAGGTCTTACCCTGTTATGCTCATGCCAAGTGTCACCAGATGCTTTGAAATAGTATTAAAGCATTTGTTGCTGTGTATCAGGTCTTCTGCAAGGACATTACACTCCAGGCTATCGGAGTGATATATAAGCTGACAAACATCCAGCAGAATGCATAGTGGCCACCACAGCAAAGTGTATGCTTTCCAGTTTTAGGCAATTACATCACCAACCAAGAGCAAAGTGACCATCTGACCATCCCAGCTCCAGCTTAGGCAATTCCACCCCAAACAATAGCAAAGACGGTAGTGATGGCCATATCACGAACGAATCGTTCTTTTCAACCGGTTCTTTATAGTGAGCCGGTCGAACCGGGTCACCAAATCGAACTGAATCGTTCAAAGCGGTTCGCGCCTCCAGAAAGCACTTATCCACATATTTCCTCAGTTACCCACGCATGCACCCCCTAGAGCGGTTCTCGTTAATGATTCAAGAATCGGTTGCAACAGTTTTTGGATCACCAGTACATTCATTGAACCAAGAGCTGGTTCACTGTCTTTCGGACACGTTCGAGATGTGAACCAGGCCGGTTCAACTGATGAGCTCAGCTGATGCACTTGATTGCGTGTTTGTGTTTTTATAAAAAATAATTTGTGAAACAGTTTGTAATAAAGTAAAACATAAGATGTGTTTGGCTCAGCTAAATAGATTAGCTTTTTAAATAACTGAAATACATTTTTTTATATAAATGTAGGCCTATTTGGTTTTTTTAAAAGACTGTGTTTATCAGGACTATATATCCATGGTATTTTCATGAACATATCTTATTTCATTTTTAAACAAGATGATACAAATCCAAACGTTATCATGCACAGGAACGAAACAAGCGGATTGAATCGTTCTCGCAGAGAATCTTGAGTCACAAAATCGAATCGGTTGCATTGCATTGGCTTTCCGGTCATCAACCGAGAGCCGTGTCTTTCGGACACGTCCGAATTGTGAATAATATATATGAACCGGTTGATCAGCGCTAGTGAGTTGATAAACTGCGGCTTGCACGCGTGTGAAAACTAGCAGGCTTCTCTCACTCTGAAGCAGCGGCGGCGCCAGGGGGGGTCTTGGGGGGTCTCAAGAACCGCCCAAAAAACGCCTTGACCCCCCCATTTGATCCCCCATCCCCTCCCTGATTAAAAAATATTTAATTTATATAAAAATATATATATCCGGGATAAAGATTTAACAATGGTCCTCCTCAAACTACGCAGAACAATAATAATTCATAATTTATTCGAAATATAAAAAATATAAACATAAGAATCACTGCGACGCCCCATGAACGTTGCTGCCGCTGCGCCTTGCGTCATTGCGTTCAAGGCGCTGCTGCGAGCCCGCAAGTGCTGCAACGCACTTTATATCTTGAAGCTAAAAATGGATCGCTTCGTCATACCTAAAAACAAATTGACAGAAGACGGAAATAGGACTGAAAATATACCCGTTGAAGTGGATGGCAAGAAAGAACCGGTTCGCGGAAAAGAGCCGGACTTCCCATCACTAAAAGACGGACTACTTGTCACATTAATGCTAAATTTACAGTACTTCGTACTTAATACTAAACTTAAATTACATGAAAGCGGTTTAAAGCTTTAGCTGCACTCAGTAACATATGCCATTACTATTTTTCCTGCTTATAACTTTCCTCTGTTGTGTGATATCAATCACAAAATAAGACAAAATTAGACCTAAACAGTTTCAACAAATGAAATTTACTAAATCACACTTAACAAGCGCTCCTTATGTAACAGGTACAGAATGTGACTAGTTAATTTATTATATTAGAATTACACAAAAAGCTTATTTATTGTGTTTTTACTGATATTCTGTCTATGTGTGCGCCTTCCCCTTTAAATATTCTGTGAACGGTGTATAACGGAACTTCCGGTCTGTTCGCCGCCTCTTCCCTTTTCGCACTGATGGTGCATGGGAGAGTTAGGTTCCTGTTGATCTCAGACCAATTGTTGTAATATTTGGTTAAAAGTAATTATTTTTATTCATTCTGTTTTAGTGAGACTAGTGATATTGTCTTGCGTGTTTATTTTATCATGGTTTTGTATACTTTCATTTAGTTTTATCTATTGTTTGATTAACCAATGTGCGTGGCACACGTGGGTTAAATGTTACACATCTTTTCTGTTAACAGAGGGACAAAAGGGCAAGACAGGTATGTTACAAATGTCACTCGTCATATTTGTTTTCTGCCATTTTGTCTGTTCGCCTCCTGCCCTTTTCGCACTGGCGGTGCATGGGAGAGAGGGACAAAAGGGCAAGATGCACTGTAAAACTGTTTATTATTTTCTATCAGTGATTAAATGAAGCGTCGAAATGATATCTGATGTCCGAGTGGTTACTACCTCATACGAAAGAAAACACAACGCAGACTACACCGGTCACACTTATTTTTCATTAACATTTATTCAGCAATTTTTAATCGAAGTCACTGAGTGCAGCAGTGACACGTCAGAGGAGACCTGGCCCTCCTGACTGAGACTGGTTTCTCAGTTTTTTTTCTCCATTTATCCATCATTAGATTTTGGGTTCCTCATCACAGGGACGTGTTGGCTTGCTCACAGGGATACAACTTTTAGTAGATATTATTTATTAGAATGATCTTGCTTGCTCTATAAACACCATGCGCTGCGTTGCCGATTATACCTTTTCTGTGTTTTTCTTATTTTCTCCTGTAAAGCTGCTTTGGAACAATGCATATTGTGAAAAGCGTTATATAAATAAAACTGAATTGAATTGAATCTAGGATTTAAACTGTATGCCCATCTTTAACTTTGACTCATTCTGTCTTCTTGCAGCATAATTGAAAGTCTGCAATGACAAGTAAAAAGTCTGTTTCTGTAAGTTAGGAATTCTTCAAACAGAAGTCAACTTGTTCTACACATTCGTGTCTGTTTTGGAGCTACGTTTTTAGAGACCTGCATATCTGCTCTAAGCAGCATGATTGACAGAGTCACTGAGCTATAGCAGCACCGTATGTTTCCTTCCCTTCCAATTAATTTCAGACTTAAGCATTAATTGCTACACCTTAGAGGTGTGCACACTACAGTAAACACATGTTTACCATCAAATCTATGAGTAATATCCAGATACAGGCACACCCTTGGCTAATGACACCTCAGCTCAAAGGCGGACCTGATTTAGAAACAGTTGGGATCTGAAACACTCCAGGCGTGTCTCCCCCTCTCATTTTCCTTATACTCTGAAGAGTCTGTGAGGTTTCAGTTTCAGTGGATTGATGAGAGACCCAGATGTTCTGGCTCAGAATATCCCAGGCTGAGTTGCACGTCCAGTTTCCTCAACAAGTCAGAAGAGTGAAGGCACCAAATTAAATGCAGGTTATCCGTTATTATTCTCCAAGAAACTTAAGAGCACTTGGCGCTTGTTTTGGGCAAAAGAGCTCAAGATTTTCCACTGTCTGGCTACCACAGTCCAGTTTGTTTACCCAACCGTTAAAAAGAGGACACAAGGTCCTCTCCTCTTAAAGTACCTTTCGTAAGAAAGAAAATAATATAATGGAAATATATTGTGTTGGAGAAAACTTTTTTTTAATTTAGCTACTCTAGCAAAAGGTTGCGGTATCCTAAAATGCAAGTATGTATTTTCCTTCTGATTAAACTTATCTGACTGCAATCTTTCCATTTTCTATTGTTCAGTTTAAAGGACAAAAAAACAATGTAAACTAGACAGAACTGGTTCAATAATATCGCATTACGCCCATATTCTTTCTATCTTAAAGCTGTGCCCTTAATGTTAGAATATTTACTTTTATCCCAGTTTACATTTATGCATTTGAGAGACAGTTAAGTCCAACTTGGATTTCGTCCAAACACAAGAGTGTCTTCAAGATTTAAATTTTATGAGTACATACGTTTGCTGTGAATCAAACTCATATTGATGGTGCTAATGTAAACTCATGAAAACGCTACTATCATACTCAATTAGTTTTAGAGTTACAAGAAAGCTTTAAAGGAACAGTTCTCCCACATTTGAAAATTCTCTCATAATTTACCTACCGTCATGCCATTCCAGATGTATGACTTTCCTTTTTCAGATGAACATAAACAAATGTTTATTTAAATGCTGTCATGTTATCGTCTTATAAGATGCTTATTATGGTGAAGCTTCAAAAATCACCAGTAAGAATCCAAACAACTCCATTGGGTTCATAAATGTCGCCTGAAGCTAAAAGATATGTCTGTAAAAGGTAACAGATAGTATTTTAAGCTTATTGAGCAAATAATAAGTGTATAAGTGTTAGAGTAGATCAAAGTGTCAAATTAAAAATGGCAGCATATCGCTAAATTTAAATCTTAAAATTAAAACATGCATATGACTAAGAGACATTCGTTTACAAGTTATTGACGCTTCATATTTGAATCTAATGTATCTTTTGCAACTGCTTGTTTACTTTGACACAATGTTTACCAAATAAGCTCTACATTTTTGTTGTTGTCTTTTACAAAGGTATTGTTTTACTTCAGAAGACACTTACTAATCCATTGGCATTGTTTGGATTAATTTTGTGATCAATATAGACTATGTGAGCACTATGTAAAAATAAAACATTACCAATGAATATACAATTATTCTTTTGTGTTCACCTGAAGGATTAGAAGTCAAATACATCTGGGACTGCATGAGTGTCAAGAAAATATGAGGGAATTTTCATATTTGGGTGATCTATGCTGTAATTGATTTGGTAGATAAAATCCCTGAAAAGAGTGAAAACATATTAAATCTACCTTCAATTTCACCTAGTCTAAATAACTCTCATGCCCACAATATGTGTAGTTCAGAATTTAAAATGGTACCTTCAAGAGCAATAAAACTGTTCATCAGTAGTTCTTTCTATGATGTTGTGAACGTGTTATAGACGGTTTCATCTTAACATGAACATAAACAAACGTTACTGCGCATGTGTACTTTTGTGACCTCACCTTAACTTCCGGTACACATTGACAAATAATAGAGTGATTGTAGATTATTTCTGATAACAATCAAAAGATACCGAGAAAACCATTACTTGGCTAAACTTGTCTCTCCAATATTTTGAATTTAGACTGCGATACCAAGCTCAACCGCTGGATGTCAATGTACCATACGGTTTGTTTGTAGGACCCATTCAACAAATTGTTTATTTAAATAAATGAACATACAACAAAATTCAACAAATCGTTAATTTAATACAATTATTATACAATAAAATGATAATATGAATTAATATTAACATAAATTAAATAATATATACAATTATATTATTAGACAATGGCCAAACACAAAGCGGAAGTTAAGTGGGGTTCAGGCGCGTGCGTCCGATGAAACGGTCTATACAGTATTCATCCAGTGGCTCATGTTCTTCATCTGATGAATGGATACAATATAATACTACAACTTAGAGTCAAGCTTTAGTTTCTTCATGATAAAAGGCAAGACTCTTTGTAAAAGCCAAACACATTCAGTATATATATAGTGAGCTAGCCCCCAATGTTGTTTATTCAATAGTGATGTATAAATGCTTGATAGACCAGCAAGAAAACATCATTCTAAAGAGGTGAAATACAGCAGACATATCTCCCTTCAGAGAGGACTAATCTTTGCTGGGTTTGATAGAACTGCTGTTGCATGGAGATGTGCATTGAATCAGTACAAAAATACATCTGACAATCTAGACAATTAACTGAGCAAAGCCAGCAATGGAGAGTAAAAATGTATTTTTCCCAATAGAGATTCAGTTTCAGATAAACAGTCTTATTCACCTCACCTCATGATAGATACTTTGATTGTTCCAACAACTCTCCATAGTGCTTTACGTTTCCATTAACACCAATTTCTTTGGAGGTACATAATTCATAATTTTTGAACCACTTAACCTGACTTACCAATTATCCACCTTAGAAAAATATGTTCTATTACGCAAGCAGAAATTGTTTCAATGCGTGATAAAAATCTTGATTTCACAACATAATGATTAACACATTACATTACATTTATGCATTTGGCAGACACTTTTATCCAAAGCGACTTACATAGCATTGTATAACACATTTGTTTCTGACTATGTGCAATCCCCTGGGATCGAACCCCTGGCATTGCTAGTGCCATGCTCTAACCACTGAGGCACAGGAAAGCTGGTGATCCACATTTATTTTTCTATTTTCTTATTGTTTATCTTCATTTGACTAGACTAACCCCTCTGAGGTGTGTTGTTAAGTGTTCCTTGATAGAAAAAATACACAAATTACGTCCTAAACACAAGAAAATTATACCACTAGACAAAGAATTCATGAATGCACCGGGTCCTTGGGGCTATTAACAAACAGGCACAAACAAACAAAATAGCAACATAAGCTTTGAGTCATACATTTTAGACCATAATGTGATTTTAAGCCTAGGGGTAATGATTGAGTTATGCTTTTTCTTCCACTCCGGCTGCAACTCTTGAGATAAAAACATGAAATCTTTTAATCTATTCAAGCTCCATAGATGGCTATGACGAATGCGAAAATAAAAGGAACAGCTGAAGGGTACAAAATAATGTGCAGCATTTTCAAAGCCTCAATTTCGAGAATGTATGTCTAGAATGTAGGGGGCAGGCCAATACATTTAATGCAGTAAAAAAGTACAGGAATATGACTTTTGCCTCTTTCTCCTGCTATTATGAGGCATTAATGTTGCCCTGGTTAAAGGAACTAACAGCGATTCAAAATGTATGGTACAGAAATTGAGCTTCAAAACACATCCTGCTTAAAGCTCAGTCGATTTAGTATGTAATACCACAGTGGGAGGTTAAGGGCAAGCTCAGACTATCCCCATAATCCACCTGCACTGAATAACCTGTGATGTACATGGTAATTTGTCTGTGAGTTTGCCCTTTTGTTTCTGTACCCCAGTAATCCCTCCAAAAATGAAATTACCCTGAAAAAAACTCTCTGGTTGCCTACCTTTCAAATTATTTTGTGTATGGGAAAATAAATGTTTAAATAAATTGTTTCAACATAGACGTTTCAATTTAAACATACATGTATGGTACATAGCTAGTAAAAATGGTTGTGCAGTGATTTTTTTGCAATACTTAAATTGATAGATGTCTTTTATTATTGATTAATATTAAAAGCAATGAGGAAATTATTTATTTGTTTATGTTATAGACGGTTTCATCTTAAGAACATAAACAAACATCAGCCTACTACGCATGCACACTTTTGTCAACGGTTTTGTTCCGGTACACATTCACAAACAATAGAGTGCCTGTAGTTTATTTCTGAAAAAAATCAACAGAAACCGAGAAGACCCGTTGACTGGTTAAACTTGTTTCTCCAATATTTTGAATTTACGAAACCAAGCTCAACCACTAGATGTCAATGTACCATACGGTTTCTTTACATGCGTCAAAACTACAGGACCCATTCAACAAATTGTTTATTTAATAAAATGAACACAACACAATTCAACAAATCGTTTATTTAATACAATTATTATACTGTAAAATAATACTACTAGCCAAACACAAACCGGAAGTTAACTGGGGGTCTGGCGTGTGTATCCGATGAAACGATCTATATTTGGTATATATTTTATTTTACATAACTCCTTTGTATTGAGCCTTGGTTAGATACGGGGATATTGATTGCATTTATAGGGACTTGAACAACATGTTTATTGGTGGGGAATAGCCAATGGCTGAGTCACATTACACATAATAACATTCCTACTTTGATGATTATACTCACTACAACAACATTGTCGTGTGAAAAATGTTTCTCATATGAACCAGTTCTGTTTTATAATTTGCTCTTAGTAGAAAAAATAACAGTGTATTGAACATTCAGTATATGGGACAAAAACACATATGTCACAATGGCCTCCATGGTGTACAGTTTGTGCTTTTCTCTGTGAAAAAACAAAATGATCCTTTTGTCCGCATCAGCAGAAGGTCATGTAAGTTCCCTGAAGTGCCTTTATGGTCCCAGTTTCATATTAATTAAATTAAAAGGGAAAGATGATTCATTGCCACCACAACACTTGTCTCAAAGCATAGTTCATTTCAGGTGTGTGCTTTGATTTAGGAGCTAAAAAGATTCACCACAGTATTAAATGGAATTGCAGTCTGACTTGAATGGGCCATAGATCACACAACAATGGCTCAACCAATGTATGACCTTGGGGAAGGACTGCCTGTTGGATCAAAAATGGTAACTCGATTGGCAACACAAAGATCATGGGATTTTGGTCTTGGGAGGCAACACACATATACAGATACATGTACGGTGTAGATTGAAAGATCTGTAATTTGCTTTGTAACAAAGCCCCTGCCAAATGTAACAACAGTTACAACTTTTAAGTAACCAGTTCTTACTTTACATTGTTGGATGATAAAACAATCTCACAGATCTGTTGCAAGAATCTAAATCATCTCCTGCCCAATATATCATGAGGATTTATGCCCCATTCACACTGCCAGACAGAGCGACTTGATCTCATTCATTTCACTGGTACCATAGCCACATCCGGTGACCGTTACCGACAGGAAGTATTTGTGATGAATCAAGTCGGTTGAGATGTTAAATGAATCGCAATACATGTTTTGAACAGCAGGTGTGTGTACTGCAAACTTGGTAAACGTGGATATGCTGATATGTTACAATCCAAAACAGTCTTAGACTGTGTCCGAAATTGCCCCCTATACCCTCATTCACATTTACCTACATTAGTTCACTAATATAGTCAGCTTTAAGGAGCGGGTGAAATCGAGTGAATACATTCGGAAACTCTGCACTGGAATCGCTGCGGGCGCCATATTCTGCCAGGATTTGGGAATTCATACAGTTTGAACACTACGTGAGCACCCTGGAGTGTGCCCTTCTGGGTGGCAAAACACTCATAAGGCTACTTTGTTTCTACAATAGAGGGTATGCATTGCCGTTACCTTCCCGTGTGAACACACCAGGACACGCCTCCTTGAGTTCCAGGACATGTTCCCCTGAATGGTAAAACACGCACCAAAATGGCTGAGGAGGATAGTAGAAACAAACATAGAAACCGGGACTAAAACACTCTATTATTTGCTGAAATAACAAGCAGCTGGACTCGACGGCGATCGTTACAACTTCACTACCACTTACAAAGGAATCAGGTATTCCTGGACACTGAAATGTTGCCCGGAATTGCATTTCCTGATATTGTAAGCATTCATTAGGCAGAGTGTTTTGCCACCCAGGAGGGTACGTTCCGGCATGCTTATGTGGTGTTCATGTGGTAAAGTAGCATCTATGCATACAGCTTTCCTGTAGCACAGTGGTAAGAGCATTGCGTTAACAATGCAAGGTTTTGGGTTTGATCCCAGGGGATTGCAAATACCTATGTAAAATGTATAGGATAAAGCAATGTAAGTCGCTTTGGATAAAAGCGTCTGCCTAATGCCTAAATGTAAATGTAATTTAAATGCATACCTCTATTCTCCTCAGCCATTTTGCTGCATGTTTTACCACTCAGGAGACGTGTCCTGGCGCTCAAGGGGGGCGTGTTCACGTGGGAAGGTAACACTAATGCATACCCTCTAAGGTCCTGTCCCAAATGGCGCACTCCGGTCTTGTGGACCTCCTCTGAGTCCACACTTGGTGATGTCAGGAAGTGCAGACCTATAGGGCACTAGGCACGAGTCCACAAGGGTACATGGGAGTGCATTTTGGGACAGACTTGAGGTCATCACACCGGAAAGAGCAAGCGGTGCTTTCTAATCACTCTTGTGGTACTTTGTTGTCATTCGCTGATCAGTCTGCGCAGTGCCGTGTGAAGTCGATCACACTTGTTGTCCCGTTGTAGTTATTTGGGACTGAAGCTTCCGGTTTTTATTGTTCTGTATTTCATATGTTGATATGCCACACGAGCAATATCCAATAGATACTTATGTTTGTAATGCATTCATTTGTCATGACGTAAAACTGCTTATGTATATTTATTTATTTGTATATACTATTCTTCTGTATACACTTCTTAATATGCATATATGTGGTTATTTAATATTTCTCTATAATACAGAGCTTTACAGAGCCCAGAGACAACTACAAATCCACAATAAAATATGTCTTAGTACCTTAAGTTAGAAAATGTACTGCATTAAAAGTTTGTATTCTTGAATAGCTGGCTTACTAGAAAAGAAATAAGCAATAATGTGAATAATAAATTAATTATTAAATACATTTTTAATTTAATCAAAACATACATTTATGAATGTATCCGTCATGTTTACGTAAATGTCTGACATCCACGACACTCCTCCAATCCGTTCTGTGATTAGGCGTTCGCAAGGATTCCTGGGTAGGGGACTTCAGTGGAGTCTGCTTTAATGCGGGTCCACGAGACCGCAAGCCCACAGTGCGCCATCTGGGACAGGGCCTACATCGGTTGTACACTCGTTATTATGATGCATCATGGGATCGAATGAGTGCACTCAATAATGTCCACTATGAATTTGGGTCATCACTAAAAATGGATGTCCCCTCAAATAGTGCACTATATAAGGGTATAGGGGGCTATATCGGACACAACCTTAGTTTGTTAATATTAAAGGGCCTTTTGTATAATTCATTTTTATTTGGTTTAAAATTGCTGTTCATTTTTGTTATTTGACAAATAATATATTTTTTTACAAAGAAATGTGCAGCATTTGAGAAATAATAGAAGGGCAGTTGGTCATTTTTAATTTATCTAAACTCATTTTGTAAAAATAAATTGCGAAATAACATGTATCGTAAGTTCAGTATTGTGAATCGCGAACTGAGTAAATCATTACATCCCTAGTGTTTATTTGTTTATTTGATCTGGAATTTGTTTTAAAATTGCTGTTCATTTTTGTTATTTGACAAATAATATATTTTTTTTACAAAGAAATATGCAGCCTTTGAGAAATAATAGAAGGGCAGTTGGTCATTTTTTATTTGTCTAAACTCATTTTGTAAAAATAAATTGCAAAATAAAATGTATCGTAAGATCAGTATTGTAAATTGTTACATCCCTAGTGTCTAGCAACAAGACAAAGTTAAGATTTGCTCAACTTTATGCAAATGATAAGCGACTTTTGAAAGCGACTACCAGCAGCAGAGCTCACGTCATTCATCTCTCGACAGTTACTGCAGGGTTTGTTTATAACTGCTACTAGAGTAACCAAAGCTAGGACCACATTCTAACGACCTCGTAGCAAGAGACTAGCAACACACAGCGACAGTACACAGCTTTAGATGTGGGCTCTTTTAACCTAGGCCAAAAACTGCAGCGATGAACTATAAACCTTAGCAACAACCTGCAAACTACCTGCATTATCCTAGTTAGCGGTGACACAAAATGTAAAAATATAGTTATTTTTGCAATTCTGTTTGGAATTAAACAGACTCTGTAAAGTGCACCAAATTTATATATAAATTTAACTGGAGAGATGTTACCCACCATATACAAAACTAATCAGAATGTCAGTTACTGACTTCATAGATGATTCATTATTTACATCAAGGATTCAATTTGGACCGCTCATATCTAATTCGACAGAACATTGTTTTGACAAGACATGATGTGGGCTTGAGATCAGAATCAGATCATGGAAATTGAAACAAGCAAGTCAATCAGCATGAATCTCCATTATGGGGTGGGTTTTAGAAAAGGAGAAAGTAGGCAATTTTTGGATCTTAGTCCACATCAGTTAATACGGCCATAGGGTAAACTTCTTAAAAATGAACACCATTAAATGGAAGACAAAAGTGTCAGATTTTCCCTTGACTCAAAGCTGAGCTTGACGCCACTGAAGGGAGTTGAGCTGAAAGTGCTGGCAGCTGTCAGCTGCAGTGGATGTGAGATCATGGACAATTCAGTTCTCAACGGCAAAACCAAAATGGTTCCCTGAGGGCTAAGAGTTTGGCATCCTCTGGAAACTGATTGACAATAAACTCTTTTACTTACTTTTACTAAAAATAAGGATGCCAGCTTCCAGAAGTGCTGTCAAGGAGTTGTTGGTGTGATAAAATTATATCAAAACATTATTTTCTAGATTGATATGGAGTGACAACATGTAAGCTGTTTGTAGGTTGATTTCTTTAAAATTGTGTCCTGACAATGTTGATTGGTTAATAGCAGCATAAGAACACACACAGTTCTAAGCCTCATCACTAGATAGCAGACATACAAAAATCCTAGATTATTTCATGTTTTCAAGAAGTTTCCAATAAGTGTTTGTCGGGGGAAGGAAAGTCTTTAATAAATTTCATGAGGCTGGCCTACACATCTGTCTAATGGCAGAAGATTGAAGAGCTTTAAGAAAGATAAACAATTCCTGTTAACTTTCGGCAGAGACTTTTCTTGAGTAACTCCGTGGGTTAAACTGCATTCCATGACAAAACTCTCTTTTTATCATGTACACACACACACACACACACACACATATTTACATAAACACAGCAAGACATGGAACAGAGTCTGGATCCAAACATCCTATCTTGCTTACACAGAACCGCCCTGGGCTTTGTGTTGTTCAATGAAATCCTGTCAAAACATCTCTCTTTCTATTTCTGTCTCTCTTTTTCCTATTTCTCTTTCATTTTCTCATCTTTTGGATGTGGGCACTGTGGCAATAGGTCTTAAAGGACTTAATGGCACCCTGTTACTGTTGGGACAGTTGAATCATGGAAATGGAGGAAATGATGCCTAGGTTTTCACTCCAGCTAAATTTGATGAAGCAGCACCCTGGAAAAAGACGCATGAGCAATGGCTGTCTCCCCTCACCAGTTTCTGTGTGACCAAAATCGGAATGGAGCTGCCCTCGACAGCAGCAGGAAAACAAGTCATAAGTGCTTAGATTCGGCATACAGCATCTTTACCTCTCTGCTCACAATGCTTCCTCACTGTCATGCTTTTAGTCCTTTTGGTTTTTCTACTTTTGGTGTCCCTATCTTTCCTTCTATATATCACCAAGATGAAGTGGACTTATAGTGACCATCTCAGCCTTTAATAGCCTCCGTAAATCACTGCAGGTTTAGCACAGCACAGCAGCAGCAGTGACCCATTTATCACCCCTACACTACAAGAGTCCTTTGACATATCAAGATGTTAATTCCAACACTATTACTATTCCAGCATTCTCTTCTTGTTTCGATAAGTGAATGTGTGTTTGTTTTAGGGGTTGGGGAAAGAAAAGATCAACATGCTATAAGACAATGGAAGTCTAGGACATGTCCTCAGTAATATAGTGAAACAAACGTGTTATTCAGTGAATGGTCAGTGGATGTTTTGGAGGTCAATCTTCATTTTATATGAGCTGTTTTAGTGTAGGAGAAACATGGACTTTGCGGCTCTAGCACCTAAAAAAGTATTGGAATGCTACAGTGAACCAGTTCATGGAAAGTGCTGTGTGTTTGTGTTTTCCCTGTAGGGATGTATTTAAGTGTGTGGAGGGAATGAAAACGCTGAGCGAAGTGACAGTTAGTTAATCCAGTGCTAATCCACTTTTATTGCTTCCGCTCTCTGGTGGCCATCAGCAGCTGGGGGTGTCACACACGTCAAGCACTTGTACACTCTCAAGTGTTTTTGCCAATATCTCCATGATCAGCTGCCTCAGCTGGACTGTAATCTCAGCATCAGGGGGCACCACCCACGTACTATCCACAGTCTGTTCCTTTCCTGCCTGATGTATATTACAAACTGGTCAGCACTATACAAAACCAGCACTCTGCTGAGCTTCAAACAAAGTAGTGTGTAAATGATTGATACGTGGTTTAAAAAAATAGTAATATGTTATTCTTCTCAAATATATCAAGAAGAAATGTATATTTTACTTTTTTATATGACTTTATCTATTGTCTTAAGTGATTGGTAATTGCTTTTGGATCAATTGAAACATTTCTGCTTTTGTGGGTCTGTGTTCTTTTATATTGAATTTTTTTAGATTGTTTTCCCTGCTGGAAAGACTTGCTTAAACTAGCATGACTATTTGGGTTGCTTCATGGCTTATGGTTTATGTCCGGGAGCAGTGGTGGAATACATACAATCCTGAAGGGAACTTGAAGTTAGCTACAGTCAAGCTGATGACCATAACGTAAAGCTTTTAAAAAGAGACGATCAATATTTCTCCAGCTGCCTTGAGTAGGCTATCATTGATCTTTATAAGAGAAGAGTTCTTGGTGCTCAGTAATGCTTAATGCTTCAGGGACAGGTGGCTACAGTTCAGTCATGTCTGGTCTGTGCTCTCCCAGATGTGTTTCGATTTCTGGGTCAGTTTCTATGCAGTGCACACCCATCTCTCAAGCACCAGCTGAAGACATTAACATACATCAGGCCCGCAAAAACTGCATGGTTTTGGGTGCTGTCAAGAACTGCAATAACTTGTAGCAGGGTGGGATTGGGATTGTCATTATATACTGTATGTCATCGCATGACATCAGCTTTGCAACAGTGGATCAGACAACCTCTGTAACCTGTACAGTGTTATTTGAGAGACAATTACATTTCTCTACATGATGTACCCTAAAAAAAATGTCATGTTAACAGATACTGTACAGTAGCCATTGTTGGGGCTGTCGTGGCCTAATGATTAAAGAGTTGGGCTATTGACCAGAAGGTTGCCGGTTTGATTCCCAGGGCCGGAAGGTGATGACAGATGTGCCCTTGAACAAGGTACTTTACTCCTACTTACTCCCCGGGCCCTGAGGTGATAGCTCCCCACTGCTCTGGGTGTACGTGTGTTCATGAGTTGCTGTGTGTGTGTGTGTTCACTACTCTCTGGATGGGTTAAATGCAGTGGTCACATTTCGGGTATGGGTCACCATATCTGACAAATAAGTCACTTTTATCATTTTCATCTTTCATGTTTATTATTAAAAATAAATGTTTATTTTAACAAAAATGAAGTGTCACAAAACATGAGATACTATATACCGTATGAGCTGTAACTGTCTTAAGTTTAAAGGCAACGGTATTTTATGCATTCTGACTTCTTTACAATGTTAAACGTGCTGTCTTCTCATGCTTGCCCCGTTCAACTTGCCAAAAAAACGAGTTAGACGTATTACGTAGTATTTCTGTGCTTGACACACTACCCCAAGGTTTGTATTGGTTTCAGAAAGTTTTTTTCAACCATGAAAAACCATTACTTAACAAATTTTCTTAGTCCCTTTTCGGGCAATTCTCCCGGAAAAGCACAACCACAACAGTGCGAAAGAAATGGCCTGCAGCTCCAGCTCGTTACTCTTGCGATAGTAAGAGAAGTTGAGGTGTGTTTGTTCGTTCACGGCATTTCAGTGATGGCTGTTATATAAAGGGTGGATATAATGCTGGATTTGGAGATCGTTAAGTGAAACTGAGTCATAGGTCTGTGTTTTGTTGGCAATTGGTGCACACACGCTTTAGAAAAATTTGCTCTATACATTCTAATACCAGGCTTTTAGCTGCAAAGGAGCAAATTTGCTGTTTTAAGACTTCATGGGTACTGTAAGGGTTTTTCCACATTCTGGCAGCTCACTACAGGACTCTAAAAACATGAAGGTAGTACTACCTTTTGTTATAAAATTCCTTATTACGGAATAATATATCAGATTTTAAAAAGTACTTAAATTGGTTTTATAGGCATTATAATTTAAAGCTATGTTTTATTATGTATGTTCTTTTATAAATATTCACAAAGGGTTGCTGTTGTTGACTGAGTACCACTAAATTAAAGGTAGGAAACAAGAGTGATGAATGGCATAATGTAGGTCAGAAAAACTCTGTGTCATGGGAAATAGATCAGAAAATACTGCTTTAAATGCAGAAACAAGTGTTGACTGAGTGTTTGGATGTGGTTGCCAAAAATGCACATATGGTAGTGAGCAGTCGATGGTCAGATAACCCACAGCTAGATGAGTGAAAACTGCATAGCATTTCTGTACATATGGTGGAAAACAGTGGGTACTCTCTGACTCTGAGAGGGAATGGCTCATTAGCTTGGGGACTTGTGGTGTGAGATTGAGGGGTGATATGTGCATTCTTTACACTTGGCGGTTTTTAACAAATTTACTCAAAAAAACCTTTACTCATTCAGTTCCCCTGTGGTGGAATGAATTGCCAGTCTCCACCCGAACTGTAGCATCCTTCACAAGTTTCAAAAAACAGCTCAAAACATACCTGTTCCGCATTTATTTGACTAACCAATCTATGTCCTGTGTCTAAAAAAAAAAGTTGTTGTTCATTCTCTCCCTTCCTTACCCCAGCTTTAATCCTCCTAGTACCATGGCCTTGTAAACTAACAGTAGGCTATTGTTTAACATGTTGACAAAATTTGTATATTCGCTCCTATTTGTAAGTCCCTTTAAATAAAACCGTCTGCCAAATTAATAAATGTAAATGTATGTGAATAAGAAGGCACACAAATAAACACTTCTTAATTTTTACAAATATTAAAGGGATGTCATTAAAAAGCTGTGGCTGGTTAGTTACCATGGGTATTTTTCAAATGGCAGGCAAGACAAGCTGATTCGCTGAGCTCAGTATGAGACTTCTGAAATGGCAGAGGAGTCTTGTGATGGCAAGCTCAGGGCAGAGGAAATGTTCACAGATAAACAGCCCTCAGCCTGAGGTGCTGTGTCCTCCATTTATCATCATGTCTATGGACTGAGACACCTTCTCTAATGAGCACCTACTGTGGCAGCTCTGTTGGATGGAGAGAAATGTGATGTAGGAATGAAGCTTTTGTTGTGATCAATCACCTTCAGTCAGCAGGAATATGCAGTTCAGTATTCCTATTCAAAATGATAGGCCAACAAGGCCCTAATTTAGCGTACCACTATTCTTTCACAGAACACACTTTTTGTTTATAGCAAAAAAGTTTATCAGTTCTAACATTGTGGTGCCATCAAACTTTGCATTGTTTGTGTTTACTCTCCTCCCAGCCTGACCCATTTGACTGAACCAATAGTGTTTGAGGTATTACCTGTTTTGATGGATCATTAGCAGATAGAGACCAATAATTTTGCAAAATAACGATTATTATTTAGAGGTATAACAGTTACCAAAAATAATAGAGTTGTAATATTTTAAGGGATACTCCACTCCAATTAAAATTCTGTAATGAATGGTTCCAAACATGTATACATTTCTTTGTTCTGTTGCACACAAAGAAAGATTTGGGGGAAAATGTTAGCAATCATTGACTGCCATAGGAAAAACTTAAATGCTAGTCAAAGGTGCCCTAGAACTGTTTGCTTTTCTAAATTCTTTAAAATATCTTATTTTGTGTTCATCAGTACAAAAAAATACAATTATTTTGGTTGTCAATAATGTCCCAGAGTTGTCAGTTGTTAACATTTTCCCAATTATCTTTCTTTGTGTATATCAGAGCAAACAAATGTATACAGGTTTGGAACAACTTGAGGTTGAGTAAATGGTGACCGAGTTTTCATTTTTGGGTGGAGTATCCCTTTAAGATGTTGCTCAACTTGAGAACAACACGAATGGACAACGCAAAAGTTCAGGGAGTGTTTGGGTTTGTTACTATCCACAAAAGATGCCAATTTATCAGCGTTTCGTAACTTTACCTAGAAATGTTACTTTCTCATTGACCTATTTTCAGGTTCTGTTTCACATTAGCTGTATTTAAAGCTTTTATGTTGCTCTTCCCACAACACATGGTGATTTTTACAAATACGGCAAATGGCTTTAACCTTATCTGATTTTAAGAAAAAATACCAGATGGGAATGTTTTTATTCCAAGGCACACTGCAAAATAGTTTCATAATTAAATCATCTTTCTATTAGGCCAAATAAAAATGGAAAAATGTATTTTTCTAAAATATACCTAATCAATATTTTTACTGTAACAATACACACCGAATCTGCTACCTAGCTCACAAATCTTATTTCCTGTTTTTGACATGCAGGGTCATCGTGAAGACTGGCTTTGAGAAATTATAGGTGACCTCATTATGCCTCGATTGGCAACATGGTTACATTTATGTGATTTGATAGCTGCCTTTAACCAAACAGACTTCAGGATATACATTTTATCTGTGTGTGTGTGCGTGCGTGCGTGCGTGCGTGCGTGCGTGTGTGCGTGTGTCATTACCAATTTGAGCTAGGCTTCTAGAACCCGCATTTACCTATTCTGATTATGTTTATGGAAAAAGGGTTCCGTAATCATTTTCAGACCATGCTTTCATACTTGGATTCTTCTCAAGTCTCCAAGGGTCCCTGAAGTTTGGCTGTAGATGTTTCTTGGCATAGGAAGCCATTTCAAGATATACATCTAATAAAAATAGCAAAAGACAGCTTTAAAAGAAATTATGTTAAAAAGCTTCCAGAACCTTTACTCTCCTGGGGAAACCACTATGAATTCTGCCTGGTACCGTGATTTATTTACATGTACTCTCTGCATTGTTTTAGCACTTAATGAGCTATGCAAATAAGGTACGAGTTCAGTAGCTGTTCCTGTAGCTCAGTTTCTGGTTTGATTCCCAGTAAATGAAAATACTGATAAAATGTATCTTGAATGCACTGCAAGTTTTGGATAAAAGCTTAATATGATACGCATAAATGTAAATTCCTGATCTTGCGGGTTGGTTCAAGTGCTGCAGTAGGCATGGATGATGCAGCAGACTACTGTAATCTAGCATACTTTACCGTGACTGCACAGCATCACTGACTGGCTATTCATGCAAAAAAGAGCTTGACTACTACACTGCGTCTGTGTTGTCCAAAATTTGATCATATGATGAACTGCTGCAGCCAAAATCTCACAGCACAGAATTATTTAAGCGCACATAGCACCTGGTTTAACACCTTAGTTTAGTCTATACTGTTTGCAAAGGTGCTGAAAACTGTTTAGTGAACTGCTGTGAGTTTGATAATCAATGTACAAAAACACTTGAAACGTAATGTTCTAAATGTTTTACAAAATATATTAATAGAGGATCAAAGAGAAACTCCTCACATTTCACATTATATGTTTTGAGGTGATTGATGCATTTTCAAGTCATTACTTGAGTAGGCTTTAAGAGTAGAAAATCTGATTAATACTGGGACATTTGTTTCATTTTCCAGAGGCATTTAAACATAAGGTAAGCACAGAGAAATTCAGAGTTTTATCCAAGCACTCCAACTTTTCTTTCCAACATAAATTTCAAAACAAGAAACAGATGGAGAAATGTGTGTGTGTCAAAGTCCATGCAGCATAACTAAAACAAAAATCAATAAAATGATGCATTATGTTTACTGTAAACGTTGAGTAGGGTTGTAACAATACATCGATGTATTGCATATACAACAATTTTAAGCAACTGTGGCGATTCGATTTACAACATGAAATCAGTTTAACCCTATTGGTTCAGCTGCAGACACGTGACCTGCGTCAAAATTTTAGTGAAGTTCTCTCCAGGCTTTAGCATTCTTAATTCCTTTCTTTTTAGGTTTATTTTTAAGTGACATCTTTTTTTCATTAGTTTACAGTCTAGAGGTTAAATCAAACCTTGAATGTGTCAAATATTTAACAAAATAACAAATATTATTGAAAATTGTTAATTGTAATAAATCTGTTATTCCAATGGTATTCTCCACTCCTGAGTAATCCAATTGTTCTATGTATTCCTTGTCTCTAATGCAGGAAATAATTCTGGGAAACGTCCCTTAACAGCATGTGTGAAGCTACCCCCAATTGTGCCCACTTGCTC
Organism: Triplophysa bombifrons; assembly: GCA_029783895.1. NCBI lineage: Eukaryota > Metazoa > Chordata > Actinopteri > Cypriniformes > Nemacheilidae > Triplophysa > Triplophysa bombifrons. The sequence continues at coordinate 19,570,341 of CM056456.1, forward strand.
TGGAAATGCTATTGATTTTTGTGTCTCCAGAGCCCTGAATCTGGTGTAAATAGAGCAGAATACATCAAAAGCTTTACACTGCATTTACATCTTATGGCACAAAAGCAGTCTTTACGATCCGCTTGGTTGCTTTGCTGTTATCTGCACATTTCTTTTTGAACTGCCATTGTTGGGCATGCCATTCAGAAAGACCTTCAAGCATTTATATTTCAAATCATGACTGCAATCAAAGAGGCAGAGGCAATTTAAATCTGCCTTCAAGGTAACGTAGAGGATTCAATCTTCGTAACGTAGAGGATTCAATCTTCTGAGATCTGCATTAAGACATTTTCCTGGTTTGAAATGTGCATTGATATTACAATATTGCCTTAGCATTCTTCAGGACGGCTCTTCTGGATGAGATTTACAGATAAAAAAATCTGGGAATAGCAAACAAAGAATTTCCACAGACAACCCCCATCACCATCCCGAGCACGAAGCTGCATTATGGAGGTCGACACCCCATGGGAATAAAGCGAGACAGCATCCAATAAAGAGGATTATAGATTCTGTGCGCCCAAGTGTTTCCAATGAAATAACCACCTCCTGCAAAAGTCATTAAAATTTAAACCATCCTTTCTGAGGGATATCACCATGCAGTATGCATTTCCCCTTAGAATGAGTGGAAAACAATCTCTGTCTTGACACTGTGCAGTACGCTGAGACTGAAGTGAGAACCGAGCTTAATGGTTTAGGTTTACGTGCGCTGGGTCAGTGTGGAGTAAGAGTGTAAATGTGTGTTTGTAGAAGAGAGAGAGATATTTCTGGGCACACATTTCACATGTCGTCCTAAGCTGCACTGAGAGGAAGTGAGATAATGTTACACATATTTTTGTGGGGTCTATTTTTGGGTGATATCTGATGGTTGATAAAACATTAAAAAGGGGAAACACCAGTGGCCTGAGAGAGGAGCTCTTCTGGGTCTTTCTAGTCTGATGTTAACCATGTTTAAATTGAGGGTAAAATCTGTTCTATTTAGAAGTCTGTTTTCTGTCAAAAGAAAATGGTAATGTTTGAATATCATCAAAGAATAATGGTTTACTCTGCCAGTAAAATCAAGTACTGTATGTTTTTATGTTTCTTAGTCATTGCAAGCTTATTTGCCAAAACATCTTGAATGTCCTTTATTAACCCAGCTTGCAGTATACTGTACCTGGTTGCCATAACAATAACTTTACATGCTGGGTTCTTCGCTTATTTCATCCTACATATTACATTGTCATTTTGGCAGACGCTTTTATCCAAAGCGACTTACAGTGCACTTATTACAGGGACAATCCCCCTGGAGCAACATGGAGTAAAGTGTCTTGCTCAAGGACACACTGGTGGTGGCTGCTGGGATCGAACCAGCAACCTTTGATTTACCAGTTCAGTGGTTTAACCCACTAGACCACCATCTCCATATTACAAATAACATCTGTGTAAAATTTACTTTTTTTTGCTTTTGGGTTCCAATTTTGTGGGTATTTTAGACTATTTGATTGAATGGGCTGCAAATTAGTTATCATTAGATTATGTTCATTAATTAAAAGATCATTAATTGAAATGGGCATCTCTAACTTCAACAAAAAAAGATTCCTAGGCATTTATTTCCCTTTCATACCCTTTGAATACAGGTTTGAGGTAAAAAATACCTAAATATAATATTCATCATGCAACTGTCATTGAAATTGCAAAGGCATTGGGGTCCCCACCTAAGCGTTCTGAGATCAGCCTAAAGCCTCTAAAAGCCTTTTAAAAGATCCTCACCGACTTACAAAACACACTCAGTAGTCTTTAGGTGCTGCTGCTGCTGTTTCATGCTTGAGGGAAAACTAAGTGAGTTGTCCACATAAATTGTTTTGAGGTAGATTGGACAGGTAAGGAGATTTTCTCATGTTTCATTTATGAAGTGGCATCATATTTTTTCTCTGTTCCTAGCTGTGACCTTGTCATCCAAAATAAGAAAAAGTACTGACCAGTCAGACTAATTAAGATTCAGGCCTTTCAGGGAGGCTTGTGCTTGTTGCTAAGCAACCTGTTAAATTCCCATTCGAGAAGGTGTCAGATTCTCGGCAGGTACATGTGTACATCAGCTTCTGCTGATCCGTTTCATTCATTGATGTTCTTTGACTGAGCTCTCTTTACACTGATCTGCCAAAACCAGACACTATTAAATCCATTCCTCATCAAAAAACTATACATAGGACTCATGGATCATCCAAAGGGTTCGCTGTATGTACTGTTGTGTTTGTGTTTATCCTCTTAGTATTTGTGAAAACAATGAGAACTGATTGATAAGGAATTATTTCAAGAATGCAGAGAAACCAATGATCTATTTAAAGCAGTTTATAGTAAAACTTGACTGGCATGTCTTATCAGTATTGTGAGCTGTGACGTCAAAGCAGACATAGAAAAATATTCATGCTTTAAAAAGCTATAAGCCCTTTAAGACAACCAGCCAACAGTTCTAACCGTGACGAAGACTTATCCCAGTTTCATACTTTAATAAGCAGTCTCTTACACATTGAAATTTACTGTACATGGCTTATACTGACGCTTTTTTGCTTTCTTATCATATAGACGGTAACTTTATTGGTCCAGAAAAATATGCATCAGGGCTTGGTATTATGACAGTATATATTGTGCAATGGTAGAAATACTGTTAGTCACTAATGTGTAGAAATTTGGGTTTTCATTGCACATAGTACATAAATATTGGGGCTATCAATGAGCAGGACTGCCTCGTGTTATATATGAAAGAGAAAAGAACAAACATGGAGTAAAAAGAATGTGCTGCTGTTATTAAGTCTGTGACGTGTAGATGTTTACAGTAGTTATTTTATTCTCCTACAGTTTTAAAAATCACATGACATTTATGAAATTTAATTTTCTGTATAGATGATACTATATTGTGATGTATTACTGTCGTACAGACTAAAATGAATATTTTTACATACCATCTAAGCCTTATGAAAACATTTGACAAAGAATGTATAGCCTATCCCTGACTTGTGTGTCAATGTAATTAAGGGTAAAACAACGGCATGCAGCGACGTGCACAGCTTCACGTCTGATGCACAATTCTGTGTTTGTGCCAAACCTTGCTGCAAGTCTTCAGACAGCAGCAATTGTCCCTCTCAATAATAGAGAGAGAAAGACTGGCGCTTCAATCTACAGATGAATCACTTTGTTCTCTCTTAAAGTTATTTCTCTGCTACCTTCAGCTTACATCTATTCCCAAAACAATCTAGGTAAGAGAAATTGCACAGAGATGAGATTTCGACCGTGAGGTGTATCCTGCTCAAACACAATCAGCCTTGACTTTGTTTCATTTGAAAGTTCAACATAAAAGGCCATCTCTGTTTACAAAAGCCATAGCCAGAGATTCTCCTCTGATCACTCAGGTAGTCAAGCCAACTTAAAGAGAAAAGCAGGCCAGTACATTCTTTCAGTTTACTTATCATTAATGTCTTAAGAAATCCTATCATCCAATGTAGATCGCAGTGCTTTGGATCATTCATCCATAGCGCTAGAGCAGAGGACAGTCTGGGGTGTTACTGACCAAGAGAGGGCTGTGTGTTAATTTTCCCATTTCAAGTTACAGCATTTACAGTACCATCTGACATTTCCCATGCTTTGACCCCCAGATTAAACAACATATGCTAATATTTAGGTATCTGCCTAACATGTTAATAGCAGCTATCTTGCTTAGCAGTTGACCTGAAAGGTAACACAGACCAATCTGAAAGATATAGTAGTCCTTATGCAAGGCTGATAAACCAAAGCATACTTGTTTTTTACTTAATGAATTTTTGTTATTGATTTGTGTAATGCATTTGTGTCCATATGAATATGTTTTAGTCATATGCTGTGCACATATCAGTGGTCCGGTGCTTTCTATAGCCATTACCACAATTTTCTCCCCTCCCCCAGTTTTATAAGCCTTTGTCCTTGAACAGGACAGAGGGAGTGGAGATGAAAGCCATCTTTGAAGAGATGGTCAGATCAGGCTATCAGCGCAATCATGCAGCGTCTGCCCATTGACCCATCATATGTGAATTAGTTGAAAATACAGGAGGGGGTTGGTACATGGTTAATGTATAAAATGAATACATGCAAAAACTATTCAAACCTTTTTCCCAGTAGGGAAAGCGGAAAAAAAGTGATTAAATAAAATTTTATTTATTCACTCTTACTGATGCAAAAAACATGCACATTTAGCATATGTAGCAGTGCTTAACTTGATTTGACAGTCACTGTGAACTTTTTGTCTACGAGAAGAGGTGCATGAAGATTCTTTCAAAATATTTACATTTTGAGTCCAATGGGAAAATAGCAGCACATTTCTGGAACAACCTGAGGGTGAACCTTTCCTTTAGGGAGATGAAAATATTCTAGAGAGTAATCCCTGTCATTTAAATTAGACCCTTGGTTTAGGACACATTAACTCCAGGTGTGTTGAACTAAAACACTGCTGGCGACCCCCATCTAGCATTTGATAGAGTCTTTCATAGAGGTCAAATAGGCTCGCTGTTACAACACATATAACCAATGGTATCAACAGAGAGAGCTTTCAGAGCCATGATATCTCACATACAATATACATTGCAGTGCCTTAATAGAGAAATTAAACTATGTCTACAATTTTTTTATTATTTACAAAAGCTTCGTCCACTCTCTTATGGGGTTTTCATCTTAGCTGCTGTTTTTGATTTAGGCAAAAGGTATGTGGCACCTACACTTTCAATCAAATCAAAGTTCTAAATGCTATTTATATAGTTATAGTTTGGTTCATGGGCGTAAAATACGTGGGGGACATGTCCCCCTCACTTTCAGATAAAGATGATTATTTCCCCGCACTATTCAACACACTGCCGCCGGGGCAGGTGACTAGATTGAGTTCAGAGCGACGAGCTTGGAGCAGGAGGAGCCGAATGGAGACCCAGAGGATTACATTATATATACTGTATATAAAAGGGTCAAGTCAACAGAAAGTGTCCCGGTCCCCGTCACTTTCAAAATGCTTGTTACGCCTCTGGTTGGGTTGGTTTTATAACTATAGTTGGGCTTTGCAACTCACTGTCCATACATCGTGTTTCACCTCTTGCTATACTGTCTCTTTCCCTCACATTCTCAATAATCAAAGCAAGATGCCTCTTTGCACTTTGTTTTATATATTCCAGATCAGCTTTTACCGAGTTTTCTGTTGTGTCGCAATGTGCTGGATTTAACCCAAGACCTAATGTTAAACAAGGAAATGGTGCAATCTGATGCTCTTAGCTTCAGAGAGATGCTATTTTACTCAATCTATGCATATCCGATGATGCAGTGCAAGGTCAGTACACCGGCTGCCATAAATGAAGACTTTGTATTACAATACAAATGAAACAACAAGGGAATAACCATAATTTTGAAAAGATCTCAAATTTTTTAATAACTTAACATTGCAGTGGCAGATACTGTATGCTAAGCATTTTTTGTAGCCGAATGAATAAATAGTCTGACCAAATACTGTGAGAGAGATACACAGCAGAAACATGTCGGTGAAAATTTTACTTTACATCCATCAATTTTCATTAAACCAGATTAAAATTGGTCCTCAAAATTGTCATAAAAGGTGAGTTGTCATCATTTATGTGACCTCATTTTTTTCCAAGCCTATATGACCTTTATTCTACCTAAAAAGATGTTAGGCAGAATATTACGGCCTGAAAGCACCAGCTCTCATTCACTGCCCTTGCATAGAAAATATTGTAAATTCCACTGTCATGTATTGACAAAACTGAAAATTCTTTAGGAAGAAAGAAATGACAATAGAGTTAGTAAATGATTGTTTAATTTTCGGATGAAGTTTTTCTCTTTTAACTCCCATTTCACAAATTTATATAATCTTAGCATGGTAATGTGTTGAACAGATTTGGATTGCTGTCTGCTATAGAGGAGCTTGGAGAGAACTACCCCTGGACTACTGCGGATAATTAAAGGTGAAAAAGAGAAGGAGAGGAGGAGGAAAGAGTAGTTATAAGTGCAAGAGGCTGCTTTTAGATCCCTGTAATGATTAGAAGATTAGATGAGCAAACTATTCCAGATTAAGCATTTAACAACTTCATATTGGTACTGTATATTTGTAGGCAGGGGTTTGTGTATGAATGATAATCTCTTATGCCGAAGGCTGGTAATAGGAAGACAGACAGTCTTTTCCTTATCTCAGGAACCTCTGTCATTGAAAAACTAGAGACCCCACCTCTCAAAGGAGAGAAACATAACTCTCACAGCAAAAAAGAGAAAAAAGCCAGCGTATTCACCGAAACCTTGACATGGAAACCCAAGGGAGAAGGTAGAAAGAAACATCCTTTTTAACACTCAGTTTAACAGCCAAACCCTGTCGTTCTCAAGTGAACAGCCATCAAGGAAAAGGCGGGAATTAAATAACACTGTAAAAGCCACCCATGGACAATTAACTTTGCAGTTAAAATGTGTAATTACAACAAAAAGCTAGTTGAATAGAAGGCAAGTACAGTCATTCATGATTAATTATTGTAAACGACTCTCTTTTCAAAGAAAACAAGTCTTCATTTCCAGCCATTGCACAGCAAGGTCTGCATGTACCGGATTACTTACACTTATCAGATAACCACCCGAACAAAGAGTAAATATTCTTCAAGATGCATTCAAGTGCAATCTAATTTAAGGAGGTGGTTTGGTACACATACCAGACATGTCTGCTTACATGCATACAACTGTGCAACTGGAATGTCATTTTCTTAAATATCTGAGAAAAATCTAATTCCATTTCCAGTTTGCATTTTCATTATAGTTAAATTGTAATTGATTTGATGCCAAACTTTACTCAGAGGCTCCTTCCCCAGATAAAGCGAGTTATTGTGCAGAGTAGGTCCTACCCCTCCAAGAAAAATATCCCAACAGCAAAGGATTCTTTTATATCTTCTGCTTTGAGATGGAATGACATACAGTCACTTCAGACAGCAAAACGGTGAGTAAAGCTATTCTCACGTGGCTCATCCCTCCTCCAAAGGAATCAGACTCTTGTGTTAAAATACGATAAATCTAATAATGACCAGTATCTCTAAAGTGAGAAGACAGCTGGTATGAGGGCCAGACGAGAAAAAGCATGCAGTGTCCTTTATCTGTAAGTGAAAGTATGACAAAAAGCGTGAGTGTAGGAAAGCATTTAGTCAACGTATGCACATGCAAAGAGATTATGTGCCTGAAGCACAGAAAACGGGTGACTGTAATTTTCTGCAGTTGATCTTTACAACTGATGTTTATTTGGGGATTCATGCAGAGCCACCAGTAACAGGTAATGAGAAAACAGGCTGTAAAAGAAATTGTGCCCTGTAAGTGCCAAGTCAGCCTAATTGGAAGTTCTTTTGATCGATGGAGAAAACCAACTGGCCAGAAGTGAGATTATACATATGATTCAAATAGTTGAAAAACAGAACCCATGGAAAGAATTACCACATTAAAATGCCATTTCAATTATTGAGGCTAATTTCATTGGAGAGGAAAGAAATCTGTAATGCATTCTTTTGTAGTATGACTGCATTTGTAAACAATATGAGTAGAAGAATGGATGTTTCCAGTACTCTCCTGTGCTCTGTATGCCTTTCAAATCTAAACTGCAGTATTGGCTATTAAATCATCACAACCCGATGCGTTATTTTATTGCTTTCATCTGGTATGAAACCCAAACAGATGGGAATGTTTACTTTTGATTACTGTGACATAAACAACTAAATGACCAGCGGTGAAACACATGCAAATCATTTTCAACATGACTTCAAGTTTTTTATTAATACATCATATTAAATAATAGGCCAAGCCATGATTTTACGTCAGTATTAAAAATCACTATATCTTTTGTCTTTACAGCTCCTTAATACAGGGTTTTCGGTCAACTTTGTCTGATTTAAGTTTGGATTTGAATATTTTGCATTGACTTTGCTAAGCCATTTGTAAAGAACACATTAGTCAGGTTTTCAAAAATAGTACTTGTCCGCATTAAGTCTTCACTGACCCAAAATGGCAAATCATGTACATACAGCGGTCCGTTCCTCATAAAAATTACAGCCTTTATAGATTTAAAGAGAATTTCCCTGTTGTTTTGATATATTTAAATAGTACAGCAGCTAGCCAGTGTAGGACTCTGACTTTTATTTTAATTCTGATCAGAAAGAAATTTAACTATTTCTAATTTTATTTTGAGAATTCAGTCAGTTGAGTCACTGAGCTTAATCTGATAAATGCTGTAAAACCACAGCTGCAAAAATGGTCAATTGATCAGCAAAAGGGTCATATCATACATTTTGTTGTTGGTTACAACTTACTGATAAATTATCAATGAATTACAGTGAAAAAATCATGTTTGAAGTGAAATGTAAACCAATAGTAAACCATGCGTAAACTTGTCATTATGATGCTATGTATAAACACAAGATGGTACACTGTTTTGTAACAGCATTGGTGTATTCACCAGAGAAGTCGCTTAGGTAATACACTACTATTACAGTGAAATGACTATTATTTTATGTTTAAGGAGCATTCGGTTAAACATCATGAAAGGATGCTTCTAAAGGTTCTCTTCGTATGTTAAACGATATGAACCTACTGAATATTAAGTCCAATATCTTTAGCCTATACATAACATGAAATAACAAAACAAGCCATGATGTGCATAAATCTATTAGACTGTAATGACCAAGGACCTTGATCAAATTAATTTTTTGGCAGATTCATTTACTATTCAAAAATAATGTCTCTTTTTAAGTATAAGAAAGCTTGAGTTTCAGAATTCAACAATAAACTGTTGTATATAAAAGTATTAGAAAGCAACAGTAAAGTTTGTCATGTTGGCTAAACCAGATGATTCTGATGACGTATAAAAAATTATGTACAGTAGTCCATATGTTAAATGACTATATATTTTTTGCACAACATCATATGCGACAGCAGTCATGTGGTGCCACAGCAAAAATTATAAAAAGGGAAAGAAAATATAATACCCTACAAAGTGAGAAATCAAACAGATGGCAGTGAGTAACTTTTCTTTCTTAAGAATGTAGACCTTTCTCCAGCAGGCAGAACACTCTCCATGGTGCTGAAGCGGTTGCCCAGGTGACATGTTATCAAGGGCATCAGCAAAGAAGCAGAGCACATACATACAGCAGCGCAAGCATCTGATCCCCCGTGATGATTAACTGACGGGATAAATCAGATGCGAAACGGCACTGAATTCTTAAGCTTTTAAAGAATTCGTAATAATATTCTACACGTCTCTTGTCTTTAGCCTGTTTCTGAACATCGTCGAACCGAAAAAACTTAGCAATAGTTTGTGAACGTCTTTCGCTTTAATAATTCGCTTTCTTTCTTGTTATAAGTGAGGTCTTTCGCGTCAACTTTATATCCAAAACAGCACAATAGAAATAAAAATATAAAACATGTAACACGTAATTTAAAATATTCATACAGTCTCAACAAGTATTCCAACAAGTAAAATATTAATTCAGTCTCAAACCCAGAAGCACGCAGCATATTCCATTTTGAAAAGTATTACAAAATAGATGCTATAATTAAAACGTCTCGTACCGCCGGTACATGTTATTGATGCTTCGATAGGGGGAAACATTGTGATGGAGCTCAGTCTGATGAAATGAGAAGAATAGAAACTAGCAGACGCTATAAGACCTGGGACGTACAAATGAAGCTAATACAGAAAACAGCAACATTGAAGCTCGAAATATCGGCACTTACCGTGTTGAATAAAGTCTGAGATTCGGAGTAATCATGCAAAATAAACATGAATGTAGCTGAATGGCGAAATGTTGCACGTCGCTGCTCTTCAGTGCTGGTGCATCTGACGGCACAGCTGCTGTTTCCACGCGCTTATTACGGGAGACTGAGAGGCGCGCGACACGGATCAGCGTGCACGAGTCCACAGCGAACTGCCTTCAGATGAACCAGGATATTTCATGTACAAAATACTTGAATAAAATTGATGTGTAAACCTTGTATCGAAGAAAATTAAGAAATCATGATATCATGTGAAGTGTTTTATGTGGGAGAATATAGCTCATACAAACTCATTTTGCTTTTTTGAATAAAATATTACATTGATTATTCCATGACACATCAAAGGCATAGCCTAACATAACACTGTTTCCCAAAAATGTGGGTCCTGAAAAAATGTGCAATGTGATTTGTAACCTACAGAAAAAATTAAATTAAATTACCCCCGCCAAATGAGCAAGTATGTTTTAATATCATACTCTTTGATAACACTGTATGCAGTCAGTAAATCTAAAGAAATCCAGTTATATTATTTAAAAGTTAAATCGTTATTGTGTGAATATTCAGTAGCATATAATTGAAAAAGCATAGTATCTATGAGAAAAAATATATTATAACATGCAGTGTGGTTAATTATAGGAGAAAAGGTTATTGTGCATAGATCAAACAGAAAGCATCATGGCTTATCAGGGCAAAGGAAAAATGATCTAGTAATTGTACTCCCTCTGTTGGCCACAGACAAGCGGCTGTATTCGCAAAACCCTTTAAATTGTCATGACTGTCACTTTGACACGTTATAAAAGCATCGGCAACTTCAGAAAAGATGAAAATAGTTGGTCTGACTAAACGATTAACAAATGGCATTGTATTTTTTAGTCCATTTTTACATTTAAATCTTTGCCCTAAGCATTTACATATAGCTATAAACCTTGGATAGATGTAAATTCCAAAGTGCGGTACAGTGCATTGGAGGTAAACATAATCAGTATGTCATTATATAATATATGTTCTCTTGGAATAAATCCCAATCATGACCTTTTCGCTGCTAAAGCAATACAATTGAGCTAAACGTGCCGTGTTGTTCAGTTTTGTACGGAGAAAGCAATTTTAATAAGGAGCTTATTCGTTAGTTTTATAATAATATGATATGTTAAATTTATAAAACCTGGTCTTTGTTAAATTGGCTATACCCTTGTACTATGAGATCAACTTTTAACCTTCTGTGAAATACTTTTATAGTGATTTCGCCGGCTTATGTGTGGCAGTGTGGTTTTATCATGTTGTTGTTTACCCAACTGCCACTACAAAATGTGATGACAATGGACATTTAGGGTGGAACAAAAGTCACCATTGAAGACTGTTTGAACCCCATTCTTCTGTCTGTTTCAAGAGGAAGTGTGAGGAAAGTGTTTGTGTGTAATCTGTCTGTTACTTACAGTATCTGATATGTAAACAACGAGTAAAATGAAACTGCTTCACATAACTTTAGACTGGAAATTCTCTGGGAAAGTATGTTGCTTATGTTTTTGTTGCTTTAGTCTAACTCTTAGTGGTAAATATTTAAACTCATAGTATTACTAACCCAACCTCACAACAGATTATCTTAAATGCATTTTTTATTTTAGTAACATTTCACCATAATTTTAATTGTGGTAGCAAAAAACACAAAATCACAAAGTATTAACACATACTTGTAAATATAGACCTAGCAGTTAGGCAACTAACTGCGGGTCTGATAAATGTGTTGCTACAAACAATAGCAATCTGCTTTGAAAATGTAGATTGGGATGGAATTGGAAGAAAAGAGGAAAACCTGAAGAAGGTTAAGAGGTACATATTGGTTGACATGGAACCTGCAAAAGTGTAGACAACAGAGAAATGTAGGCAGTGCTGATCAATTTCCAAAGTCCTAGCCATCATGATTGATTATGTGGTAAACTGTCAACTGTAAACTCTATCATCTAGCCAATAAAAACGCAAAGTAGCCTTTACTTTAGTAACTATTCACTATATTTCACAGTACAGTAAATGGTCTTACTGTTTAGTATAGTACAGTTTCTCCCAAGGAGCCTAATCATTAAAGAAATAAAATCACTGGGATTTTATTGAAAATTGGTGGCCAAATGTTTAATACAGGATTGATTTTTCTTAAAAAAAACTTTTTTTAAATACTGTAAAATGTAGTTTTATTTTCCTCCTCATATAAAGTGATTTTTTTGTGTTATTTGATATGGCTTTGTCTGCGTGTGTGTTTGGATGTACAGGTAAGTCTAATAGCCATCGTAATGACTGTGTGTTTACAGTATTACAGTAACACTCATTTAGCACCAATGCAAATTTGAAACTTGTTTCTTTCATTGTATTTACTGAAAATAAATAAGATAATTGTTTTGGTGAGTAATCCAAATGTTCTTCAAAGTGTGATAAATGCAAATGAGTTGGAGATTTTTGAAAATGTACGCATTGCTTGTGTAAATCCGTCTACAACTGCAGAGCACAGCAAATGCTAGGCGCAACTTGTTTGGTGAGGAGTTTCCACTGAAGGCGGTCCCACGGTCTTTTCAGGAAGTAATGCACTAGAGGAATTTTTTATTTGCGTTGTAAACGCACAAAGTTCCTTGTTTGAGACCTTATATTCTGGTGCGCTATGACTTTATTCCCACAGATCCTTTATACTAAACAAAGCGACCTAAACGTTGCTGCGCGTAATGAAAAGTTAACGCGTGCGCTCGAATATTGCGCAAAAAACGGAGATGGCCACAGTTACAGTTGTGGATCTTACGCATCTAAATTGTTCAGAGTATGATATTTGTCTGGAGAAGCGCATGAGAACGTTTTGTGCAAATACGGAGAATGGGTCGCAGGATACTATCTTCATTACAGTACTCCAAGATAACTCCACGGGAACGGACAGATTTCTGAGAAACTGTATTCGGGAGACGTGTGTTGGTTTACACAATTCACAACAAGTTCTGTGCGAAAGCTCTCTTTGTGCCTCGCTATACTCATTCAAACAGGCTATAGACAAAAAGGAAATTGCAGATGTAAAGATCATCACTTCGACCCACGGAAGAGAAATGTTTCAAGTCTACCAGGAGCTCCTCTTTACTTCGGCATATACCTTTGAATACATGATCGTATTTGACAATCTGTCCTGTCCACTGGGGGATCCCACGATCACTTGCACACAGATCGCTGAAGTTAAACGTGAGGTTAACACGTTTTTGCAGCACCTACCAGCGGTCAGAGGAGATATTTCAATTGTAAGGTCTCCTTTAATTTCAGGTTGGTTGTTTCTTTTTTTTAGTTCAACTGTATGGGTCTGCTCAGGATCGTGAAATGAAAAAGAAAAATGTAATTGCTATCAAGCAAAGCTAGCAAACAACCTTTGTTATTAGGCTATAATCTTTCATTTACTATTCCATGTTAAGATTCATGTTTTATAAATTCAGAAAATCTGATTTATGACATCCAACGTAAAATGACTAATAATTATGGACTGTGATAATGGATTAATTCACTTTTTTTTTTCATTTTACTATACCCTAAAAACCATTGAATCCTACATTTTTTTTATTATACCTGAAAATGTTGCCTATATCTTAAATTGGACTAGAAGGTTGAAAGGAAAACAGCCCCCAAATCCCCCCCTTGTTAGATTGAGAGTTTGCCCCAGAGGGTGCAGAGGTGTAATTCTAGCAAAGGCTACCTTCAAATACAACATGGTTTTAACAGTTTTTGGTCTACTTAATCTCTTGCATTTGTGGTATTTAATTTCTATGATCTAAAATGTGGAAAATAACAATAATAATACACAGTATTTTACATATCTGTCTTTCCTTCTTACTCAAAGACTATTTTGCTCATGGCTTCACCACTCGTATCGGAGGTATATCTTACATCAACACGTTGAGCTCACTGAACCTCTTCTGCAATCCTCGGCGCAAAGACTCCAGAGCTGTGGTGTCTGAAAATCTCCGCCGCCTTGGCCAACAGGCTGGATTTCAACCTCATCAGTTTAACCTCATAAAGGTATTTTACCACGAAGAAAATGTGATCTATTGACCAATTATTTTTAGATATGAAATAAAGAGAGTCTAAACCCAAATACATGACAAAACAGCACAATTATAGATTTGTCGCATCATTGTATGTACAGAACTATTTATCTTTGTTATTTATTTCAGTGCAATCATGCAAATGATGTGTGGGTGATGGGCAAACCTGCACCCGACAGTTATGATGGAATGGTGACCAACCAAGCAGGCGTTGTCATAGCAGCACCAGGAGCTGACTGCATGCCGCTGCTTTTCACTGACCCTGTAGCAAAGGTCATTGGAGTAGCACATGCAGGTGAGTCATCTTGTCTGGGTGATGGGAATCTCGAAACATGTCCAGGTCATATTTTACCCAAGTTTAGAAAATGATAATTAATGATTTAAAAAAAATTCATTACCATATGTTTATATATGAATATTGTAGATATGTAATGAGTATATCTATGCATTCATTTGTACCTGAACCCATTTACAAAAACTGCTGGTATATCTAAATCTATATCTTAATTCGAAAGATATAACAAGATAGTGGGTTGGAATAACTGAATGGGGAAAGTGAAGTTTGGAGGAGTTGATGTCAGGGTTAATAGAAGAATAAAGAGTTATTGTGATTGAAACTTCTCTGAGGCATTGCACATATGGCTACAGAGAGAATTTACTTTCCTTAAAAGGGACTCTGGTATAATTCCTGTACCTGTGTACATAATCCTTGTAAAACTGATGGGGTTAAAATGGGGTTATGGGACTGCAGTGAGAAATGTTAGGTTATACTGTAGGTTCAAGTCAGCACTTTCTGTTTAAAGAATTCATAGAAATGAGATGATATACCAGATACAAAATACTTGCTTATCTAGTATTGCTTGTTCATGTTTCAGGTTGGAAAGGAACCCTCATGGGAATTGCTATGGCAATAGTGAATACTATGGTGTCAGAGTTTGGCAGTAGGCCTGAAAACATTGTATGTGTGATTGGGCCTTCTGTGGGACCGTGCTGTTTTACTCTAGAGCAAAATTCAGCTACAGAGTTCTATGCCATACATCCAGATTGTGTAAGACACATGGAGTCACCTACACCTTATGTTGATATCAGACTCGCAACCAGGTAAGCATAAAAGGGCATCAATTAAATTCTGCTTCGACTTTAACAGCACACTCGAGACATGTTTTATTGATCCTCATAAAATGGCATCATGCTGCTGTCCTCTGTGTCTGCCGCATCTAACTTTACAGTATCTTACATTTGTTAAAAAGCAGCATGTCTTACAGTCCGATTCTTTTTTCCTAGAGTTCTACTGGAGAGAGGTGGACTTAAACAAGAACACATTGAGAACATCCGAATCCCAAATGAAATCAGTTCCACACTTTGCACTTCCTGTCAGCCTGAATTATTCTTCTCCCATGTAAGAGATGGAGTCAACTTTGGAACACAGATTGGATATGTGTGGATCAAAGAGGATTCGAACCAATAACTTGTTTACCAAAGACAAACTGAAGCTGCGCAAAAAGCATTTATGCATTAATTACATACATTCGTTAATATGGGATTGTTTTACCACACTTACAAAACAACATGTATTATACTTGGTGAAAATTTCAACTGTTGCACGATTGAAACTGTTGAAAGGGTTGTCAAAAATCACAAACAACAGGAAAGCTTGGAAAGTCAAAGAAACCTCACATAAATAAGCTAACTCAGGATTTGTGTGTTGATATATGTCAGTATAAAAAGTTCTGTGTTTTGTTAATTCTAAAATGTATTGTATGTTCACTGTATTAGGCAGTGTTGAAAGGGTTTAAATAGCATACTGTAAACTGACCGGGAATGTACGCTAGAGGGAGCTAATAGTGGTTTTCCTCTTCTCAACCGGGCAACACTATTGAAAGAAAGAAAGATAGAAAGAAAGAAAGAAAGACAAAATACCATGAAGGAAGAAAGAAAGAAAGAAAATAACAATAAAGCATAAACATCCCATAACATGTTTATGTAATAAACTTCACATCTGTTCTCCGTGTTACTACATTTTATTTGGATGAGACAGCAGAGGGCGCGCGTCTACCCAGTGTTACAGTACACTGCTAGTGCTTGTTTGTTTAGAAAGGTACTGCTTTTGATTGTTACTACTTTCCGTTGAAAAGGTTGCTGACATGGTTGCTGACATGTCATTAAAAAAGGGTAATACAGCTGTCACAGAGTGATGTGGTCTTTTGACCTCTGTCAGCTTTATTGACAACAAACAGGATGTGTGTGGGCTTCCCAAAGTATTACATAAGATAAAAACACAAGTAAGCTGTCATGAAGAAAAATGAGTGTGTGGCAAACTCACAATAGGTTTTCTTTTTGTTAACAGTGTGATATACAGTAGAGGAGTTAATGCTGCAAAAGAGATAAATCCTAATTACTATAATTATCATTATATACTACACAATACTATACTATGTATGTAGGCATAAGCCTATTTGGGCCACTTTCAGTTAATCGAAGTAGTGACCTAATTTATCAAATATTTTACCAGACCTGATCCTTAAAATAACACCACTTCTGTCATCATTTTTGTGTAAGAAATATTAAATTGAAAGCACCATAAAATATATTCAGTTTTGAAAAAAACTGAAGAACAAAATCTTCTGTTCTTCTTAATTATACTGTACCACTTCAGTACTCCAGTTAAGTCTATTTTATTTTTATGGAACTTTTTACATTTGCATTGACCGTACAGACACACGCACGCAAGCACGCACGCACTCGCACACGCACACGCACACACACACACACACACATAAAAGCCTATACATAAGTCTCATGGTATTTTGCAAGTATTTTCTAGGCTATACCATTTAGCTAGGCTATTTATCTAGATAACACAATAAATCTCAACAAATAGAAAATATGAAAAAGATACATAAATACGATATAAAAGTTGATATCCATTATCATTGCCATGGTGGTTTATTCTATGTTAATGATAAGCTGATGATCTTTCACTTATCTCTATTAAAACATGACATGATTAACAAAGAACCATATCAGTTAACCATATCAGTTAACTATTAAACATTATATTGAATTACTTCCTTATTACACTCTTTAGCAGAATAGAGTAGTCCGTTCTCCATGTGAAGCGACTCTGGTTAAATAGAGTTTAAAATATGCAAGTTTTTCAATTTTCAAGCATATTTGCATTTTTTTCTGTCATGTTAAACTTGGATAATTAAAATGCTTGTTAAAATGTGGGTCAAACAACAAAAGGCATATTCAATTTAGATTCCCAAAAATGTTTCTGTATGAGATTGCAAAAAAGATGTGATATCCTGAAAATATTACAGTATAGCAGATATACATTTGATATTTTACAAAATCCTTATTTCTCATTGAACTTATCTAAGGTGTTGCAGTTTTTTTTTAATTTTGACACTGATAGTTTAGTCCTATTGTACTTTATATTAGTGCTTCTCAAACGCCTTAGGTAAATACTGGATATTATTATTAATATACAAGTTAATGTAAGAACTTTCTGTTCCACAGAATTACTCGCACAACACAACCTGATTTATGGCTTCCCATCTTGACTCAGTCCGGTCGCTCGTTCTTTTATATGCTCCCGATCTCCTACGTGATTCGAGACTGGTGCGCGCACAGCTGGCGCTCATTAACAATTACTCACCGGTCTCGAACCACGGTCTCGCCCCCCCCTACTACAGATGCTAATGCAATACAACAAATGTTGTCTAAATGAAAAAGGCTGTAAAAGCTGTTATGAGTGCTGGGAGTTCTATCAAACAGAAATATGATGGACAAGTCCTTGATTTTTCAAAAGCTTTGAATGTGAATATTTCTCAGGCTTGAATAGAGTCAGACAAAAGCATTTTTGGATGTTCTCACTGGATCCTGACACAGGCAGGTTGGTTGACCAATGGTAAACCTGTAAACAAGTCTTGAGGTCCGGTCATTTGCGTTTCTTTGAATGAGAGCTTCTAAAAGCTTTCAATATATGACACACACCTTTGTTTTTATTATGAACAAAATAGAACCATTATCCCCATCTGCTCATAGACCTGGCATGCACAATTTGTTTGTTTAAATCACAGTACTGTTTTACATTCAAGATATTTGAATATATATTTACATTCAACATTCAAGATATTACATGGCAGGATGATTTGTGAGAGTGGATCGGATGTGCACTTCTCTATCCCATGATGCCACGGGAACAGTCAAATTTCAAAAGTAAATCAAATAAATATAGTGGAAAACTTCAAGGCGGACGTCTGTTTTCAATGTAAGTGCCAATAAATGAATTTCTCGTGAATAAATAATTTTTTTAATCAACACTCACGTGTACAGTAGGATGTTGTCTATACGTCATAGGTCAAAGATCATACGGATCACATAACCATAAAACATGGCGGACGCAGTATGTCCGAAATGTATTCATACTACTCCTACTCATAGTGTATAGAACGTACTGTTTTAACGGCTGATAGGTAGGTACTTATTCAAGTTGAGTCTGTAGTCTCATGAGCGATTTCGGACTCAGCCAATGATACCATCGACAAAGAGGAAGTAAGCGGGATGAATTCTTCAGTTTAAGAAGTATAAAGTTGTGCAGCGTCACCTTGTGTACCAGGTTATTTCTGTTTTTCATTAAGCGCCATCTATGTCAGGGAATGAATTTGCATGTTTACTCGGCTCATTGCCAGTGAAAATCGTTTGGGTAAGAACGTCGAAAAACGTCTCGAAAAACACTGATGATAAGCACATGGGATTTTCGTCCCGGTGTGTATAAGGCTGCTGTAGAGATTTCTCTGCTGCTCCTTTACTGCATGACCCCGATACAACTGGACAACCGTCCAAACTTATGACCAATGTCAATGAAGAAATGTAAAGTCAATTAAAATAAACATAATAACTCATGGTAATATTCACTTGGTCTTCATTTTGTCTACATTCCTGCGGTGGGTTTTGACATGAGTCCATTAGGGGATTAAGTTTATGTTGGGGTCCAATTAGTGATTTTGCAGTCTTGCATTTTTCTACATCATTATAATCTAATCAATTTTCCTGAATCCAAAATCAGTTTATTTCCAGGTTCAAATGAAAAAATCTGACTTTGGTTTGGTTTCAGACTTTTTGGACTCCACTCTGTCTTTATCAGTTTTCAGATTAAAAGCCCCGGTTTCACAGACGAGGTTTAAAGCTAGTCCCAGACTATTTTAATTTTGAGCTGTCTTAATTGAACATAATTTCCCCTGACATAATTTAAAATATTTCAGTGCCATTGTTTTGTCTCAAGCTGAAAATCAGTAATGTTTTTCAAATTATTTTAATTAAAAGCAACGTAAATAGGCTAAATTAACTAAGGCATGGTCCTGGCTTTGGTTAAGTCTTGTCTGTGAAACCGGGCCAAAGTCATTCTTCTCTGTGTGTTCTGAATCTTCTTATAGACTGTGTCCTCTTCCACCCCTTCATTCACTTTCTTTGTAGAAACATTATTGTTTATGCCAGTTGTCTGCCAAAGCAGGACCCAATGCATGTCCCGTGAAGTCAACAGATAAAAAAGTACCTCAAATGTCACAGTTTCATATTTCAATACTTTTAAAGGTAAATTTTGCCATTGACCCTGCGGCGTGGTATAATAAAGATATTGCTATTACAGACTCTGTTTGCAAGCTGAGACTTTAAGCCAAGGGTGACCCTGAAGGTAGAATTCAGACACAGAGTAAGTCTGCAGTGCAGAACGGTTTTGGCTGAGGTGCAGAATGGATTCTACACTTTAACGGAAGCTGATGCAGCAGCTTTCTTTCACCTGCAGATAGAGGAGTTTACAGAGAGGCAGACACATTCCTGGCACCATGTAACCACTGTCGGATAATGATAATTGTAAGGACTAATTTGTAGTCTTTCATGTCCATCCCAAAACAGTAGAGAAGAAGACTTATCTTTATCTCTGCAAATGCCTGAAAAGCATAATTGTTCTTGTGGGGTTAATGGGGATTATTGTTCCGACAGTGACCATCATACTCACGCTGTCTTTGAAAAATGAGTTTTTCTCTTATCAGTCCGTTCTATCTGCCCACCATTGAGATTCGGTCATGATTACTGTGAACTGAACTGGACAGTTTAAAGCATCTTGTCTCCTGTTATCATATTATGAATAAAACTATTACACGCCTTTGATCCTTTGATTTAAACACACTGTCTCCCCTTACAATTTCCTCCCGTAGGGGTGGCTCCATAACTCAGACCTTCCGAATAAAATATTCTTTCTGCTTTTCCTTCTCCTGTTATTCTGGAATAGTGACATAATCATACGAGGAGTGCTGAGTGTCGCCTTCATTATCAAGTAAAGATGGCTCAGCAGGTACAGTCCGACAACTATGAAACATGGGAGAGAAATTTTACAGACTTTTCTGTTTCCTACTGCCAGAAGATCAGTCGCAGTGGAGCACTGATGCAAAAGCCCCAGTTTTCTTTTACATCCAGATCTTGTGAGTGATAAATACTTAAAGCTTTAATGTGATTGAGCTCCCAGAGAGAAAAATGTTCATGATGTCTACAAAGCTTTTTTAATGAGTTCCAATTTTTTTAATGGTATCACTAATGGACTGCAGACCTCAGTAAATACAGCAAGGCCCTAAAACACACTGTCAAAACTGGTTGTGTGCATTTTTTTCTTTAAAGGTGCCCTACTTGATTTTTGTAACGGGATAAGATACAGTTAACCTGTCTGCTGTTTTACAGATGTCACTGAAATAGACGTTCTTAGATATTTCTTGAGGGCTGACAGCCTTCAGCTATAGAATGCAGAAAGGATAACACTGATCAAGACACTATTGTCTAGGCAATCAGAAAACCTTAAGGTGCTGCCAGTCATTTTGAGTGTTTGCTGATACTGTATGTCAAGTCATGTCACGTCTTTTGAATAGCATTTCCACAACACACATAGTTTCGATTCAGCTCTTAAAAGTCAAACTGTACAGTGTTGTAAATGTCTACAGAGTCTGTGTTGACCAGTTTCACTTGAAAACCTCATTGGAACACTTAATGTTTTTGTCAAGACAGAGGCAACTGTGGCAAATGAAATGTAGAGAAAAACCATGGGGAAACTTTGGCTATCAAATATTGACATATAAAAGAAAAAGGGAAGAATGCAACCTCTGCGTTATGAAGATAACTTGTCATTTACTTGAGAAAACTGCCCCTTTATACTTCAATGTTAACTGAACTATTTAGTTACAGGAATAACATGTTCTGACGTTCAGCTTCACCCATTTGTATAAATAAATCAGTTGTTTTATGACCTCATTTCCTGTAGATTAAAACAGGCTTCTTTGAATCTGTCACAAAATGAAAACACCCTGATAAAGTCCCTGTATTTTAAAAGGAAGTGAGAAAGGCGTAGCCAGCCTGCTGTTTGAGAGGATACTTTTTTTCTGGCTGGGTAAGGGAAGTATCAGATGTACTCAGATGATCTCGACAGCTGGGCTTAATAGTCTGTCTGTCCACCACTTTGGCTGCGGCTCTGAATCTGTGACGAATGTAAACAAGCCTGCTTGGATGTTTTTTTCCCAACGCTCAGCATATTTGGTAGTCTGGAAAGACTGGAGAGGATCTTAACATGGCACAGCTGACCCATATGCCTGTACTAGTTCCCTAGAGTGTGTTTAAGCTCTCTTTTATTCAAGGTGAAGAAGCCTCGAAGGGGCCTCACTTTTTCACAGCTACCATTTGGTCAAATATTTTCCCCATGTGTTCAGTGTATATATGTGTACATACGCGCTATGGGAAAATGTGAGGTCGCTGGGATAAAGAGGGGTGCATTTAAAAGAAAGAAATATGCTTTCTGCTGTTTGTACAGACCTGTTTGGTTTGCCAGCTGTGGAATCTGATTGATTCTTTTCAGCTCAAACTACAGATGATAAAACCAGGATGAACGAGTCATTGCCTGTCGCCTGAGCCTCTTAATCTGATTTCCTCTCATCTGATCCACACTTGCACAACTGATTGTATTCAAGGAATATTTGTTGCTTTGATCTCTGTAATGCTCCCTGAAAATGTTTAAAGCTCAAACAGGATGAAGAGTTTTAGAGCATTCTCTAATGGAATTTACAACAGTCTTCTGAGGGATTTAGCAGTAAGCTTATCTAGATACTCCGATTATGTATACATTTTCTATACATTATATACCATTATTAAAATTGAAAGAAATGTATGATCTGCAGTAATATATTAATGAATGAAACAAAAAACACAATAAATGCAGTCTGTAAGTTCATCTTGACCATACCTGACAAAGTATTGTTGTAAAGTGTACAAAATGTTTTAAAAGATTTGAATAATTTTGAATGTTTCATGGAATTCTACAAATTTGACCTTTTTCACCCTGATATGCAAAAAGCCTTTGAACACTGTAGGATTCTGCAAAATCAGTATGCAATCTATAGATGATCCACTGCCTGGTCATTGGACCAGGCTCAGATAGACCTGCGGTTGCAAATTTCGATAAATGTTCTCTGAAATCACTTACCAAGAACAGGCAAAGCAAAAAACACAGCAATTACTCCACTATTTTGAGTAATTATTATGGACACCTTGAAATCTGTTGAGATTCACTCTTGCCCACATGGTATAACCTTACAAACATGTGTGTAAAAATGTCAGGTTTCCCTTTTTAGTCTTTTTTTAAATGCTTGGGTGTATAGGTTGTGCTATAGTCTTTCAGCGTTTGGCTACTTTTCAAAAACAATGAAGATCATTGTCAACAAGAATGTGGACTAAAAGAAGAAATTGTGTGAATTGAACTATCATGACTTCCCACGCAGGACTCTTGTTACATTGCCAGATCAGTGACGGCGTCCGATGACACATCTGAAGCAGAGGTGCAGGGACTGGAGGCAAAACAAACACAATCCCGAGAAGACCTCAGACATTTGCTTGCTATGAGCTGTGTCTGTGTCACCTGTTGGACTGAATACATCAACCCTAACACGACACAACTGTATTTGAGCTTGCGTGACAAGGTGGCTGTTATGTGTATGTTGAAACAACCAGGTATGTTGTGAGAGAATACTGAAGAGGCGCTCTCAGAAATGCGTTTATTTCACAGACTGTGAAATAAAGCTGAGATTGGGTGAGAAATGTCACAAGAACTATATCTACAGGATAATGTACACTGTTTCAAACATCCAATTACACAAATGCTTCCTTCCTCTATAAGTGGTTCACTATGTTAGTTTTTTAGGTTAGCATTAAAATCAAATCCAGGAATTCTAATTATTTTGAATACATTATTCAAAATTATTTAAAGTCGCTTTTTCTAAATTATTTATAGTCATGATTTATCCCCTCCCCCTACAAATGAAATCTCTTCTCTGTATGATGTACAGTAGGTCTTGGCCTGGGGACGGGACCATATTAACTGTCCAATGGCCAGGCTTTCTACTTTCAACAACCCAATCAATTCTGAAGGTTGAAATCAAGCCCCACCCTAAATTTTTTCTTCATTCCAGAATCCATTCCACTCAGATATTTGGAATAAGACAACACCATTGGTTTCATGCTGACTAAACATTCACTTGGATGTTCATCTATGCTCCAAACTAATGTTCAACTGTATTCTTCAGCAGCCGTATCACCCTGTAACCCAAGATTTGTTGTTAACTGAACATAAACAGGGTTGAGCCTGATCAGTGTCTGGATGGGAGACCTCCTGGCGAAACTAAGTTGCTGCTGGAGAGGTGTTAGGTTGACCACTAGGGGGTGCTCGCCCAGTGGTCTGGTCGGGTCCTTATGCCCCAGTATAGTGATGGACCACCATTCAATAAAAAATAAATAAATTCTATTTGCTTGTTTTCCACAGATTCGGCATTGATGTGCAGAGAAAATCAGATATTCTCTATAAGCTAAAAACAACATTAAATCCCTGTAAGCGACATAGACCTGACATGTCTGCACAATTTAACAGACTAAAAAAGAAATCCGCAGGCTGTATGCATACTGTACCTACTGCCAGGTCAATAAAGCTCATTCTTCACCACAACCAGAAATGTGTTCATTTTAATTCAATTCAAAATGTATACTTGAATACACTTGCACTTTGCTTGGATAATAACATCCGCCAAATGCGTTAATATTTACAATATAAATCTTTCCAGGTGTAACCTGCAAGCTGCCATGTGGTATGTGTGCCGTTGACTGGGAGTCACTAGGTTTTTTAAGCTAACAGTACAAGCCCAGGTTGCCTGGAGTTTATCTGCTGAATGTAAGCTGCTGTTGACTTTCACCTGCATTCCTTTACTGTGTCATGCACAGAGTATGAGCTGCAGCTTATGGTAGAGACAATGGCTGTCACACACTACTGTGAAACCAACCCTGCACCCTGTCATTAGTGAGTAGAGTTTCAATGACACTTTCATGTGGAATGCCCACCCCAAACATTACATCATTAGTGACAGTTTATGACAATGGGTAACAGAGTTTTAGATAAAGGAGGTCTGAGAACTGTTCAGATGTGTTTGTGTGTGCGCGATAAAATGCAAGAAAGAAACTGATTATTGACTGGTATATTGTTTTTGTATTTAAAAATTTTAAGCATGAAATTACTTGATAAGAAAATGTTCTAATACATAACAGTCAGAGATCTTCGCAGTCAAATATTTTCACAGTGACATTATAACTTTTTTAACAACATTAATCAGTCACATAATAAGGATGAGTAAATATTTAGATAATAAATATTTTTAATTGAAACCCATTTTAATTCAATAAATGTATATTCATTTCTATTCTTCTTTTCGCAATCTGATAGCTTTAAAAAACTAATTTTAGCAGAAGATATAAAAAAATATAACATAAATAATAATAAGAAAACGTAATAATATAAAAACAGGAAAATTATAAAATAGATCTTATAAATTATAAAAAAAGATCTTCTAGTGGCCAGACATGTATTGCTAGAATGTCATTTGTGCTAAACATATTGGAAATTATTTAAGTTATAATTTTTCCTTGATTATACGTCATTCTAAGAATATTTTAGAGTTTAAAGGATTTATTTGTTAGTTCTATAATGTCGCTAAAGTCACCTACACATAACATGTCCTTTATACATTCCTTTTTTGCCCATGTTTATTAAAAGCCATTCATGAAGGCAGCCACAAACAGAGGGTGTTTGCTGAGTTTTGGCTCAGCTCTTCAATCCCTCAGGCTGAAGTTTACTTTACGGTTACTCCACAATCATGGAATTTCACCACTTCACCAACAAATCCAAATTAAATCGAAACATAGATTGTGACCATCCCAGCAGATAGATGCATCAGACTTATGACATCGCATGAGCGTCTTCCTGGAAAGATAAGGTCACCATGGTGAATGTTTTCAAAACACAGTAACTGGAGTTTCGAATGAAACTTCAGTGCACTGGGAGCAGCCACACGCATCGAGGTCTTACACCCAACCTTCCTCAAAGAGTGTTTGTTTTCACAAGCTAGGCAGTAGAGAAACTCGAAGAAGTAAAAACAGGGAAAGTCTGAGTGTCATGGAGCTAAATTTGGCCCAAACATAAACATATCTCAGTCGCAGTTTTGCACTTTGACTTGAAAAGCGTCATGGAAAATAAAAAAAAGATTGTTTTTGTTGTTCTCTTATCCATGTAGTGCAGAGGACTACTCTCCAGGGGCAGGACAGCACAAAGCTGTTTGGTTTGTCAGGCTATTGACCTACTTTCCGCTACTCTGAGTGGTGGCACAGGCTGGCAGCAGCAATGGACTCCTTATTCACACAGGCTTCCGTTTCACTTAAATTCCTTTGTGTTTGGTCTTTTAAAGACCCGGGAGCGTGAATGGAAAGAACCCGTTTTTTATTTTACTTTGAAAGGCAATTTATATTTATTTAAAAAAAAAAAGTCCTTTGATTATGGTAAGGGTGTTAGCTAAAACAAAATGTGCCGTCATAGGTGTTCTACACTAGAATATACTGTTTAAACGTATTATATTTGGTAGAATTTCAGTCTTTATCCTCTGTTGAGGCGATCGGTTATAATGAGCGTGAAAATGTGTGATTTGCAGGCATGTGAGGGTCATTGAGCAGTCTGTGACAGAATCCACAAATACACGCGTACATGCTCGCACAGTCATAGGTGCTGAGTCGTGACTGCATGGCATTTAAAAAATAATGATGCAAGGATGAGCTGAAGAGCAGATGAGCCACTATGGTATTTCGTTTTCACGAGGGGTGTAAATCAGCTACATACGGACCTCATTTATAAAACAGTGTAGAAACCGTCCTAAATTTGATGTGCGTACGTGTGATTCATAGAACGAACATAAACAAAGAAAACGTGTAGGCTATACACCTCTCTTTCAGATGTAAAATACATAAATTGCAAATGATTGAAATTCTGGCCAGCTGAACAGTATTAGAAGCCTTTCAAGAATGTCTAATGAATATATTTGAAATATGAAAGAGCACCTGTCAACCTCCAATTCCTTTACAAGCGGCAAGAATGCCTTATATTTCCAAAAACCTGCAGTACTCAGACAAACAAATTGCGCACGTCTGCTCAGAACCTGACGTGGCACTAAGCACTTTATAGACCGTTTTTATAAATATGAATGTTGCCGTCGATTTTTGAGCACATATCTCTTCCTTTTGGCTCTTTCAATCCCAGTTTTGCAACTATTTCTATTGTTTCTCTGTTATTACGAAACTAACGTCAGACAACAAAAAACCATGCTCCATGCAATGCTCAAGGCAGCCATTACGGTCCTACTGCCGGTGCGAATGAAACTAAATGACTCTGGTCCAGGGAAACGCTCTTAAAACTTGATTCCTTTAATTGTGATCCTTGTGTAAAACAGTTTTGTCACCTATATGGTTTGAAGAATATACTTTCAATACTACTGTAGAGTGTGTAATGGTATGAAACCCACAGATATCCCTCCTTCACTTATGATTTTGGCCAAGACCAACCCGCATTAAGGGATATCTGTTTTCATTGACTATACTAGAGAGACTGAAATTCATCCATCTTTCTGAACTCATACACCTCACAGGCGACCTGTTCCCCAATGCTCGGGCATTTTCTGGGGTATTCAGGGGCCAGCCCTGAATCTCGTTTTGTTCCTTTTTGTTTGCTTTGTTCTTCTAAAGAGTTGAACCCTTAAACGACATGACCGTGCTCAAAAAGTTTTGTGTGGGGCAGCAGTATTAACAATATGGCCTTTGGCAAGCTAACAGAACGACTAGAAGTGTTTAACAAAGAAGAAAATCGCAAGGCTAATCACACGCAGTGCTAAAACAATAGAGTGTGAGTAATACGGCTCAGCTCCCTGCCGATCCAGCCCCTCCATCTTGCATCCAATTCAACAAAATGCTGGACATTTCTCTCAAAACCTCCTCCTGTTCATTACAGCTATCTCCAACCAAAACAACAACATCCATTTTCTTGCAGGGCTTGTGTTTACAGTAAAAATCCTCCGTAATCATAAGAATCGCTGTCGATAAATAAATCTATATGACACTGTCTATCCCTCAGGGAACTTTTCTTGATCAGTATTTTTGTCTTCTTTTTTTGTTTAAATGTTTAAACACCCTTTGAACAAGATGAACTTAATTGAGAAGAACAATTGCTAATGTTAAACATAAGATTGGTTTTCGGAGAATATACATCTTTAAGATTTTCCCATTGCTTAAAATATAAAAAATAACCATCTTCACATTGAATTTGTTACTTTACATGTATTATTATACTGGCAAACAGGACAAAATCCTAAAGAAACGCATGTTGTGCAGTGGTAATGAGGTAGGCTTACGCCTCATCTTTAGCCCACACACCGAATGCTCGCTTAACCTATAACACCATAAAATATTAATCACAGTTACGCCTCAGCTTGGCCTTTTCTGTTTTCATAGAATGTGGATATTTGGGTTTGAGTGACGCAGGAACACGTCTTGATTGAATCTGCTCTGTACCATATCTTCAAGGCAAACACACTAACAAAAAAAAAAGCTTTTAACAAATAATTTTGTTAAGGTCATTTTTAATGATTTTGCACAAGACGTGTCATATTGTATTCAGTGTAAAGGTAATCTGTCAGGCTCTAGAAGGGTGTGACTGTTAGCGTGAGAACTTAGTTTCCTCTGTCCCTGCACAGCCTAGATACAGATCAGTAAATAAATTATAAATGACTTTTAAAGCCAAGTTTGTTCTTTGCTCTATTCTATCGAACAGTCTAATAAATAAACTTCCTTTGGAAAGAACTGAAAGACGTACAGTAGACCTGTCTTTGTTACACTTTGGATGGGTCTTCTTAACAGTAATAAATGTCTGTGTGAGAAAAAGAAATAAATTGTGTGAAATAATTATGCCTTTTATAGATTTTTGACACTGCTTGTGCAGAGACTATGAGAGTTCTTTTTCTCCTTCTCCATATATTCAGCCTATTTCTTTAATCAAAATTCCACACTGGAACAGTTAAAGTAATAGTTTTTCCCACCAAAAATAGTTGTCCTAATTTATTCACCCTCATGTCATTCACAACTAATTTATTACTAGTCTGTGGAGACGATATTTTGAAGAAGCCAATAGGAGCCAGTGTTTGGTTAGCAACATTCTTCAAAACATCTTTTAGGCTAAATTCTGCGCAAGCAAGAAACTCTACAGGTTATCAAAGTCATTACGGGTGAGTTAATGATGCAATAAATTTTCCTTTGAACAAACTTTAGGGTATTTAGAAACAATTAAAAAAAATATGAAGTGACATTGCTTGAAATATGACTTTGTGGAGAAATCTTTTTACACAAATCAAACTTTTACCTGAGGTAACATGGTGAATATAGACTTTGTCGACAAAAGATATGTTACAAGCATATAAAAGGTCAAGATCCATACAATTACTTCTTGGGGAAACAGTTGGGAGACTTTGTTTGTACAGGGGACAACATTTGTCTTGTGTTAAAAAGTGGAGTTGTGGTGAAAGTGAACCATGACAAATGGTATAATGAATGGGTCAGTCTCTCTTTTCAGATAAATCAGATTATCTCTTTGCTGTTAAACAATTTGCAAAGGCCTTATTACCTGACATGCGTCATTTCATCAATTTCTTAATCAATGTGGTTAAGTGAATTTGCATTTTTCTGTGGAACAGCCTTTCAGAGGTGGTTGGATGAGTGGATTGAGTGGTTAATCTTTCAATTATTTGTAACATTGTAATGCATATGGCTGTGTTTTTGCTACTAGTTAATGCATAGTTTTAGTGCATAGCACATAGTAAATGAATAAGGATTAAGGATTAGCACATCCTAACTGAGAAAATAACTGGTTGCCACTCATGGTCATATGATAACAATATATCCTCCAAACGTTTTTCTGCTACTACTAGTAAGAACGTAACTGATGATTTTGGCAACCACTCAGAATACACTGAAAGATATCAGAGAGCTTATCTAACGTCCCAACCTTATGTATCTTCCGAAATTTAATAAACATGTTCTGTTTGTTAGTATTAGTTTTCTTGTCCTTGTTCTCTGAAAACAAATTCTTCCACCATAGTACCTAAAATACCTGAATCCTTTTGACAGAGCTTCCTGAATCCTTGGGACCTCTGTTTCCATATTCAGTCTTTATCAGCTTTCTCTGGCCTTGTTTGTTTCCGGCAGTGGTGCTCTCAGTCTAAACATCTCGAAGAACGAATCCATTCATTAGTTCCTTATCCAAAAAAAACATTTTGTCGGTCTGTGACAGCTGAAAAACAAAAGCTTTAAGAACAAATTAAGGTAAGGTTTAGGAAACAGTAACAAACAAACAGTCTTTACAGTACATCATGCACTTTCTGGCAGTTTCATATTCTATGATATTTATTTTAGTGATTTATTCAGTGTATACAGCACATTAGTCTAAATAAAGCTTGGTCATTTTATCCTTTCAATCAGGTTTCCTGAGAGGGTGTGACTTTGCGTTAGCGTGAGAACTCAGTCGCCTCCGTCTCTCTGCACTGCCTAGATCCAGTTCACTAAATCAATTATTTATGACATTATAGCAAATTGTGGTCTTCATTCTGTTCCAAAGACAGTTTCTGTCGGTTCGGAAGGGTATATAAGCTACTGAAAACTTTGTAACTGTAAGTTAATTGAAACTGTCACGCTTTGTATAGATGAATATGATGGTCTGGCTCTTCACCCCTTATCACGTCCAATCAACACCCCACAAAGACAAAAGCTCACTGTGCATAAACAGAACACAAAGGAGGATTTTGCTGTTCGTTCCTCAAACCTGACCAAATGGGTCACATGTAATTTGACTGTCCCAGGGAGACTTCATTGGCTTCAAAACCCAGACACAGTGCAGGTTTCCACAAAGAGACCAATAGAGATAAAAAGGGTCTCTGATAGGCCCCACTCGTTCATGCTACTCCTCAGGGACATATCTACAGTGTTAGCTATACAAATCTCACAAAAAGATTGACAAAGACCTGGATGCGACTTTTAAGCAGGCATTTTGGCTTAACGGAAGTACTTTTCATCATACATATCTGTTGCAGGTAATTCTGAGACAAGTTTATAATGCATTGGGTTGGTGAAAGGGCATGTTATCATTTCTATCCTTCAATGAACATGTTGTGACCTATCCTTGTGTATTTTGAAAGAAATTTTCACAAAAATGTTGTAGCATTTGATTGGATGTCAACATTAACAAAGGTTTGACTGCAACAGTTAGTCATACATGCTCCGACCACAGTACTTTGTACCACATTCAGTGCTGAGGTTGTTCTATTTTGGAATTATTTGGTTTTGGATTTTTTTATTTTTTATTCTTAATTTTCTGAGATGCAGATCATATTTTTTCAATCTTGTTGACTAGGTCCTGTTTTCTATACCTGAACTTTATTTGGCGAAAAGACATGGTCTCTTCTCTTAGGATTTAGTTAAAGCATAATTGGACCAGTAATTTAGGAGCAAACAGATCTAAATCCAGGTCAGACATTTCCTCTCCCTTTGACTCTTGGGTATAAAAATACTGAGAGTACATCTGGTAGCAGCATTAAAACTGAACGGATTGGAGTGTGTAAAAATAAATAAATAAATAAATCATCCCTGTTTTTTCTCCTGAGGGTTAATATTTGAAATTAAATATTGTGTTGTTGTATGACTGGAACAGAGATAGCAAGAGGGAAAGTATAAATAACTGGAAAGAGGGTAGCAGGCAGAGTAAAAATTGTTCACGAGACAGTAAGTTCCTGATGAATACAAAGGCTAGGCCTATAGGCAAATTTCTTGGGTCCAATTAAAAGTCTGTAATTTGATCATACAGAAACATTTCTAAATGTTGGCTAATTCACATCAATTTTAAAAACAAAAAGAACAATGACGACTATGTCAGGATCTGCAACTGTGGCACTGACAGCCTGACAATTTTGAAATCTTCCTCCCTCTTTGCATGTTTTATATTAAAAATTTTGGTTTATTTTATACATTTTAGTACTGAGTAGTAAAAATCCACTACATGTACTTACTATAGGGTCAGGGTTAGGATTAGGGTTGGTTTAGGGTTAGTTACATGTAATTATGCATAATTTATAGTAAATACTATAGTAAAGACATATAACATGTGTTACAAGGGGTTATCTAAATTTTGTTTTGACAGCTGGTTCACATGAAAACACCCCTTGACAAGCCCTTTCAACGATTTTACTTTCTAAAGCTCTATAGATAATCAGATTTCAAGCATTTCAAGTCATTCTTGCTTTGTGATGTTGTCTTGACTGTTCCTAGAATCTTTTTAGTTTATCAACGTAGGTGAGAATTCAGAATGTATATTTAATCAATAAACTATTCTGTAAATAGTAATCAAATAAACAGAGCGAAATTTTATTGTAAAAACATGCTGCCATTTAAACACAGTGTTAATTTTTTAAAGATCACTGTTTCTGTATTATATGCATCTCCTACCAACTGTAAACACAAAGGCTGAAAGAAATGCATAAGGTCAATCCACTGCCGCTATAAAACGTGACAACTTAGAGGTTGTGCTTCACACACAACAATAAGATTCAAGATTCTTTATTGTTATTGCACAGGGTAACAGAATTGACTTCCCTTGTACAGGTTCATAAGAATGAACTAAATAAGGAATAAAAGATAAAAAGTTGATGAATATTAAAAAAAATATCAGATCTGTTCAGAGGTATTAAAGCAGCTGAGATGTTGCATTTAACATATTTCACAATTTAAACAGTGAGATCTTGCAGATTACACATTTTATATAATGAAAATTAAACAATTACCATAAATGTTTTATAACATTTTAAAAAATTATAATATTTTTTTCAACATTGGACAGGGAATCATCTGTGTAATCATCTGCAATGTTTCCTCTTTATTAAAAAGGATATATTGCTTACAATTAAAATCAAAAGTTTAAAATAACTGTTTAGATTGTCTTGAAGATTAGATTGAGACTTAAATATGATGTTAAAATCTAGTAAAGCCTTTCAGGTGCTAAATTGCAACTACATTACATTTACATTTAGTCATTTGGCAGACGCTTTTATCCAAAGCGACTTACAGTGCACTTATTACAGGGACAATCCCCCTGGAGCAACATGGAGTAAAGTGTCTTGCTCAAGGACACACTGGTGGTGGCTGCTGGGATCGAACCAGCAACCTTTGATTTACCAGTTCAGTGGTTTAACCCACTAGACCACCATCTCCGATTGACTAGTCATCCATTGACTGCACAGAGCTCTCTGCACAATGGAAGGACATTCACGGATAGATGAGTCTTGACCGCAGCTGAAATGGAAAAGTGCACAGTGTACCCGCGTCACAATATGCATTGTAATGTGAAATGGGAGCCCAGAGAATGCTGATCTCCTTGATATAGCATTGAAGGTGTGTACTGCTTTGCACAACCCCCTTGATGCAGTTGCTAAGCAACCCCTTAATGTCTTGTAGGACCTGAGCTGATTGCTGAGGCAAACTATCTTATTTACTGGCACCATCTCAAAAACATGGCAATATTAGAAGATTATTCACACTGACAGCTGTGGGGAGGTTAGGAAAGTACTATAGTCCCTTAAAGAAATACAAATAATAAAGTATATCGCAAATAAAAATCGTGTGGAAAATACATTTATAAGACAACTGACGTTGTATTGCCAAAAGCATAAGATAACACTTGTCATCATCAGATAACGTTAGGTAGCTTTGTTTATTTTGAGATACAGCCTACAATCCAGTAAGCCTTTACGGTGTGACAAGATCAATGTAATTTTAACGATTTATCGAGTAAAACAATTAAGACAAACAATGACAAGCATTCTGGTACAACATAGAGAAAAAGCTGAAGCAAATAGGGAGTTCGTCCCTCTAGACGTAATTATTCTACATGGAGGCGCACTTCTGTTCCGCATAATTCGGTTTAGGGGAGCAGGTGCAGGAAAAGGGGCTGAAGCATCACCACGGATAAAGCAATACATTTCATTTAACTGTAGCGTGGAATTTCTATACACGAACACTGTGTCGGAAGATGGTAGCAAAACAACGAATCCGTATGGCAAACGAGAAGCATAGCAAAAACATCACTCAGAGAGGAAACGTGGCGAAGACCCTGGTAAGATTGACATGTGTCGTAGAAATAAACGCATGGCAAAGTAGAGCATGTATGATTGGTCTTGGTTTTTGGGATTTGTCAGGTTATTGTGAGACTCGTTACGAGCCTATACGCGTTTTATCGATGCTCCGTTTTATTTAATTTATAACACCTCATATAAAGCGTGTGAGATTTAAAAGTATAAATCCTTTGCTTCCATTTCCTCATATAACTCTTTTAATTTACATGTATAATGTAACGCCACTATTTTTGTACATTCTCGCAGCCTATCTACCTTTATGATTCAACTTGACGTTAACAAGATTTGACGTTAACACCAATGCCGCTTCCTTGGTCACCGCTGCAAAAAAAAAGATGTGTATGACGGGCTGATTTGCTTAACATCATGTGTTTGATAATACGACAAGGGCTGATGCATGAACATCCTGTGGTGGAGTTTGATCCGGAGAATTCGACCATCAAGAGGATTAAACTAAGAACGACTGTCATCAAAAGCAGGCCAAATGTTTCCACAGGCATTCCAGACACATTTATATTATAGTAGATATTAAATTATTTGACTTGATTTGTTTCAGCGACCACAAGAGGAGAAATACCCTGTGGGACCATGGCTTTTGGCACTTTTTGTATTTGTTGTTTGTGGATCAGGTAATATTCTCTTTATTACAGATTAGATTGTAATTTAGCTTCCATTGGTTTATAATATCATGATAATTGTGGAAATAAAAAAAACTGATATTATTCTTTCCTCTATTTAGCTATCTTTCAGATCATACAAAGTATTCGAATGGGAATGTGAATTCCAGAATTCTTCACACTGTACCCTGCCCTACATCTGAATGAGATTTATGGGTGATCGGATACAAACTGTCAGAGGACTGGATGGTTACAATATATCTTTTGGGTCCTACGAAGGGTTGTATGCTAGAGTTTGATCCGGGGTACAATACTACATGACATTTTGTCACATGTTTACAGTTTCCCTGTATGAAGGGAACCAGTACTTTTCTACAGAACCATTGTTGTTGTTGTCTCCCCAAATCTTTTCACTTTCGCCAAATTCATTTATGTTTACTGATCGCTTGTCATTAACTTTTTCTCTATTACAAATAAACGTCAAACACATTTGGATAGTGCTTCATAAAAAGGTAAACTTAAAAAAGCAGAATGTTTGTGTAAACATTTTTAAATCATACAGAAACAACTAATAGTTGTATAAAATCATAGTACATAATAGATGTTCCCAAATGCAAATGTACATTTATCTAATAGCACACTTTCTGTATAGACAATCCCACTGGAGGCGCTGAAGATGACATTGACAAAACATTGACTATTAGAACATCCTTGGCATTTTAAATCTAAGTCACTCTTTAAGTTTTTGCAAGTTTAACGATATAAATCACACCATAAAGCAGTTTTAATAATCATGAAGTTCAATCTCGTAAATTATCCCAAGAATATATAAAAAAAATAGGATTTAGCTGACAATTTAATCCAAAATGTCTTTGATGTAGCATTACTACTAATAATACAAAGAAACAGTTGGAGCTTGACTGCAATCTAACATTGTTACTAAACATAATTGTACAACAACAGCAAGAAATATATACACTCACCAATATGGGAAGAAGCAGCTTCTGCCTTTAGAGTAGAATTAAATGCTATTTACAATTGTTTTTAACATACAGCCTGATCAGTCAAGACGTGGAATAAGTAAAAGCAAACCATCTCAAAGATTGTTCTCAACAATGTTCACAAACATGACTTTATTGAGAGATGTGAAGTGCAACTGGCAAGTGCTATTACAGTATTTTACATTTATCTCCTGGTTTGAGAACATGCACAGAACATAAGCATACAACTTGTACACAATGCTAAATCTGTCAGCTATATGATAGTCAAGAGTAACTGTAGGTTAAAAGATTGATCCAAAACACTTAACTGTCAAATCGGAAATCACATCGGTGTAATACTTCAAATAATTTCTGGTGAACCAAGTAGTGAACAGTATGTGTTAGATGAGTAGTTTCCAATTGTCAGATAAATATCACAAGACAGATCTCGTTTTAACAGCATTAAAAAGACATCATCTGGGCAAGCCAACAGCTATGCCTCTATCTGTACAACCTATATCATGTCTCTTTAACTGTTTCGCATGATATTGCTATTTTACAAAATACTTACACTCATCTTACAATAGTTTACATTAGCATGTCCGCCTCAAAATTCAGCTCACTGCTCACCTATCAGTCTTGCATGTATCACTGCACAGATAAGCAGCCTTGAATTTGCAAGAGAAAGAATGAGCATTCAGCTTTCTCACCTATGATTCTTGCATGCAGAACTGCACAGATAAGCAGCCTTGAATTTGCAAGAGAAAGAATGAGGATTTAAAGCAAAACAGCTCTTCCTTTTCTTCATTCAAAGAAGTAGCATAATTAAACCTATGCAACTATGCAAGTCATCCTTGCATCCACCTTCCCCATGCCAGATGGGGCCCAGATAGGCAGAGTTTATCACATTCGTCACCGTCAAAGTGCTTGTTAATATAAGCTTACAGTCTTAAAAGATCGCAGTCAGCATTTACACTACAAAGGTAAGTGAGACACCAAAAACAGCCTGAACTGAAAACCAACATTACTTTAGACACAGGCACAGTGGATTTTTAACATTGTGTCCTCTTGGATTATTTTCTTCCACCTGACAATCCATGGATTTTGGCAACATCCAACATCAGTCAACAGCCAACTGGATTGTCAATCGTGTGTACGACAATTATCACGTTTTGAAAGGTGTGCAAATTTTGTCAGTCTACATGCGAGTGAGACATGTTTGTTCATAAGCTTCAGTCTGTTTTACTTATGTTTTGGGCCACTCGTTGTCTGTAAAGAGAACATTCATCCTGTGCTATGCCGAGGGTCCCGAGTTTTGTGCTGCGTGCTGGCCTGATGGGGCAGGTGGTTGCGCTCCTTGAGTGGATGAAGGTGGTGAACCGCTTTGAACTTGTGCCTGAAACTGTGCAAGTTGCTCTGGACTAGCCAGGTTCTTGAGCAGGTTGTTTTCCTGTTCAAGCTGAGAATTTCTCTCAATTAGTTCTTTAATCTGTTCCTTTAACACTTCCACCTCCTCCCGAACAGCATACATCAAGTGACTCTTCACAAGATCCTGAAAACATAAAATCAACAGTTATTTTCGAATGTCTTCTGGATTCTTATAGATGACATATGCACCGCAAAAGAATAATAAATAAACTTGTAATTCAAGTTAATTACATTTATAATGTTGTCAAAAAATTAACATTTACTTGCATATTTTAACTACATTTTCAGATATGGATTCATATCACAGCAAATAACAGCCATGGCTAACTGCATCCTACTCCTAACTCGCAGTCCCCTCCTTCTCTCTTTATGCCATTGCTCAGCGTCACCCAACGCACAAAATGGCCGTCCCACACATTGTCAGACCAATCAGAGGCCGAGATATTTTTAACTAGGTGTAAAAGCTTTGGGTTTGCCTAGCAACA
Organism: Triplophysa bombifrons; assembly: GCA_029783895.1. Classification (NCBI taxonomy): domain Eukaryota; kingdom Metazoa; phylum Chordata; class Actinopteri; order Cypriniformes; family Nemacheilidae; genus Triplophysa; species Triplophysa bombifrons. The sequence goes on from CM056456.1 coordinate 19,607,362, forward strand.
GTAACAAGGCGCACACAGATCGCGTGAGTACGCGAAAGTAAAACCCCAGGCAAGTCCGCAAACAAACACCAAACACTTCAAACATTACACTCAATTTTTGCTCCCCAAAAGTGTTTCCACGTCACCAAAACAGATTACACAACATTCACAATTATTTACACGAACAAAACCGACTAACAATGTAGCAGCGCTGCATTATGTTTAAGCCTGTAAGGAAATGATCTCAATCAATGCTAAAATATGTGAAATTAAGAAGCAATGGGACTTACCATCGCTTGTTCAATTTTGTTGTCTATGGCCACAACACTGGCACCAGATGAGCTGTGGGGGAAAAAAGAGTATCGTTACTTCACTGCTTAGGCACAAGTCCAAAACGCAAATATTTGAATACAAACAACATAATTTGTCGTTTAAAGGCTAACCATCTACACAGTGGCTAATGCACTAATGCTACCAGGAAATCTCAAGAGAAAAATAAAAAATACTATATTCCATGACTTTAATGAACAAAGTATAATCAAAAGGATACCCAGTACAAATTCAGGATTCATACTGCAAATGTTGGACGTAATTGAAATGGCAGGCAAACTGGTTTGAGCTTAGACGTTTAAATATGACAGCCGCAAAACGGAAAAACCTGAAAACGACCCTTCAACAATATAAAAGACCTAACGTACATTCAACCAAAAGCATCCTGTGTTTCACATTGGTTACATTTTGGACAGAATAGAGGCTGCTTGCAAGACGGATGCTTTAGCCTTGTTTTCTGCAACCGCGACATTTAAATTGCCAACATAACAATTCTGACATTTTACCTATTGTCGAGCTTGACGGACGAAGTCTCTGTCCCCAACAACGATGACAGGAAAGATATTGAAAAATTTCTAAGCTGACAAACACCAAGATCCATCGCCACGGAATAGCATGGAGAATTCATGCTATTTCGTCCATATGTAATCGACAACAGACGCGAATGTGTCCTTCGTGCAGTGTTTTTGAATATTACATCCTTTGTACGCGTTTACAGGAATATTATGCGCTGATCGCGTGAGTCCCCAGCAGAAAGGCTCCCTTTATCAGGAGACTGTACGTCCAGTGCCGCAGCACAAAGAAACTCCAAGGTCAGCTCATCTCTGCGCTGGTGAATATCTGCAGCCTGCGATATTTGCATAATTTATTTCCCACATCGCTGCGCAGCACGCTATTGGCCGTGAGTGGGGTTTGTTTGAATAATCTATGCAGTGACGCCCATATCTACTGCTCTTCCGACTCTCCCCAGTAATATATTCAGCCACGAATTTCTTTACAAGTCAACCGGTTCAAGCGAGTTATAAGCGATGTTATTTTCCTCAAGTGTCAACAAAACGAGAAAGCTTTTAATAGTCTAGTTTACATGGATTTGTATACAATCCATTATAGTTACAGGATTTGTATACAATCCAGACAAAAATACCCCGATCGATTCAATATATTATGATAATGCATTGGCTTTAACATCATAAATTTAAAATGGAACATGACACAACATTTAATACCAAGTTCACAAAAATAGTATCTATGCTGTTTTTAAAGTACAGTGGCAAAACCAAATGCCTGAGAATGCATGTTTTCGAGAACCATGTTTTCATGTCGCCACATATCGGCAACAAAGGGAATAGCAGCGATTCCCTAAAGCAGAGTGGATTTCAGTTTCTAGTACAGACGCATGCCCAGCTGAGGAAATCGGCCATATGTAAAGGGTCAGATATCAAGACTTTTCATAATTATAATCAAATTAAGCACCAAGCAATATCTCTAATGATTTAAATGTGTTTTATAATCTTGTGTGCATTTTAAACAATGATACAACATGCTTGAGTGTGTACACAACCTTGGTTTGCATGGCTCAGGGAGCACTAAAAGTAACTATAGTGTTTGAGAGAGATCTAAATCTAAGCACACCGATTCAGCTAAAACAGAAAATCCTAACCTTTTGCAAAAAGCTTGATGTTTATCCTTATCGTGTATCATGGCAACAATATCTGTTAATTTTGGTAAAAGTGACGGAGGTTTTAATAATCCTGGTGCAACAACCTGTGTGCAAATTTGTATACAAATATACAAGACAGGTGATTTCCTGAAGGCCAATACCCAATGGATATCATGAATTTTTCTGAACCACTGCACAACTCCGACCCATAAGCAACATATATGTATAAGTGGAGGTCAAGATGACTGTTCAAATCAAGTCTTTGCTTGTGTCCAGTAAATATAGATCACTTAAACCAATTAAGTGTAGCAGCACACCTAATAAAGGCCAAAATAACGTTATAAGCAGCTCAGAGCACTGTTCCAGTAAGCAATTACAGAGTGCAAATATACCTTGTGTTGTTTGTTACCTGACCTCACACTACAACCATTTAGAACTCTAAACTAAATGCAACCTACTTATTTCATTGACATCCTACTGTGGTTCTCACAGTGTACCATCTTACACTTAATGTCACCACCACAAAAGAGCTACTGCCAATGCCATGGCAGACACTTAAACTCTAGCCAATTACCTGAAGCTATAATATGGCATTATTATATGAACACCTGTGATTTGACCTGGATTACGCTCACTGTACAGAATGTACTTGCATAATAAGCATACAAAACAAGTTCTAATTTAATGCATTGAATATTCCATAAATATATTGTAAACATTTTGTAAAACCTAGTTTTTATATTTAAATTCTCCATACAAAATGAATATACTGGTCAAAACACTTATCAATTTCTTATTAAAATTGCAGTTAACAATATGATGTGCGAAATATTTAACAATACAAAAAACTAATGTACTGGAGGGCTGTGGCAATATTTATACAATCTGATGTCAGTTTATGGTTGAGCTGCCAAGATGTGACCTGTGCATAACATATAATAGTTTGATGTTTAATTTTTTTAATGTGTTTTTACTGCTTGAGTTAGTTAACTAACTTTCTTAATTTCTTTGATAAAGAACTTGCAATTAACATCTATAATATAAAGCTAAAATTAACATTATTAAGTATTATTATTTGACATAACTATTCAGTTTTTATTATTTACCTACATGAGGTTCAGTTAAGCCTTAAATGTTGCCAATTCGATAACAAACAAAACATAAGATCTCTATTTTGAAAATGTTGTTATACTATCCAATTGAACCCTGTATCAGGTTGGCCTATTCAAATTCATACACCCCTAAACATGATAAGATTAATCTGACAAATATGATGCTTAGAGCAAAAGAGACTTCATGAGACTATAAAAAATAGATCAACCAATAATATTTATTTATAATGTGAAACATATTTGCAAATCGTTTAAACTTTTGAAGGCTAAACACCTCCCAAACAACAATGTAATGGCATTTATTTGAAAATACTATATAGACATTTCTTAAAGATTAAAGCAGTCACCCACTAACAAAAGCAAAGTCTCTTTACAGCTATACAGCAGACTTTACCTTTTCAAATGATGTTCTAGCTCCCAAAACAATAGTTTCATGGCCATTTCGTCTCGGCCTTTCACTCGTAGGACTGTTTCTCTCATTGATGTGCCAATCAGCAGTCCACCAAAACAGAACTTATTCCTCTATTCCCCTCAAGGCTCAAACACACACATGTGCACGTGCACAAAAAAGCCACTTCCACTATTTCACCCTCTTTATCTTCTTCAGCAGCAGAGACAAAAACATCAAATGGCTGGCTGTGAGTTTGGTGGTCCTATCTCCACTGTACTGCCTTTGTGCATCTTACAGGAAGGTTGTGAGCGACTGAGTGAAAACAAGTTGTGATGTCACGTCACGTCACTGAATAGGTCACGTGACTATTACATAAACCAGCAAGAGAGATTAAAATATTCTCAGTGATCCCTTCTCTCACAGATCCGTGTTTAAGGAGGTTGTTGTTGTCCAATCAACCCTCACCAGCTAAACCAAAACCATCCCGGTGCCAATATTGTTTTATTATTTTCCCGGCAAGATGCATTTCACCCGTGTGGAGAGAAGAGACAGGCCCTCGCACTTGAGCCCGGACTTATCTTGTCACTTCTCATCAGTATTGCAGCCTGATGCAGGCTTACGGCATCCGCGGCCGGTGAAGCGCACACACACGTCTCTCCAGGCTTAAGCTGCTTGTGGTGAAAAAACAATAGGGAGTCCGACAATGGGAGGGATTTTACCTGTTCAAATAACACTCATTGAGGGCTTTGAATCGAAATGAGGCTTCTGTGCTTATGTGTCTTTCCGAGTACAAACAGCTCAGCATCCACAGCTTTTGAACATCAACCTGACAGCTGCACTGCCAATTGCAGCTTTTCAGTCTTCAAGCAATGGCTTTAGAATATAAAAAAAAAACGCATGCTCAAGAAAATGATTTTATGGTACAGTTGTTTCAGGTTCCACATCATATGAAAATAAAACCGTTATGTCATTACGTAATCGTCAGATTGTAATTCAGATAACCATAATGCATTTTAAATTACAATCAAAATACAAAAAAAATAATAATATATAAACGCCACAAAATATTTATAAATGTATAAATGGTACATTTAAGTGCTTCAAAAAAAATCTGACCATATTAGGTTGTACCTAAATGCTTTTGGCTTTAGGTCAACATTTCGACTTGTGTTATATGCATGATCACACATAATGAATGCAATGGAAGTGTCTAGATTCACGTTTTTACATTTGCATTGCTCATTTAAAAACACTTTCTTTACTGGTTAACTAGATATTACAACAGTTTGAAATGAAGTGAACAGTAAAAATACTCCACAAATTGTATGTGCTTAAAGCTTACATGGAAATGACATGAAAAGTTGAGATCATTCAATTGTAGTGGAAAGGTTCTATGTAGGGCTGCAACAACGAATCGATTTAATCGATTAAAATCGATTACTAAAAGAGTTGGCAACGAATTTCATAATCGATTCGTTGTGTCGCGCGACACAGAGACGTTTGATTATAAAAAAAACTTTATTTGAGCGCGGAGCGGAGTGAACACACTCGGTCTCTCTCGCGCACTGATGCTAGCAGAGTTCGGCGCCTCATAGACAGGGCGGAGCAAAAAAAAAAAAAAAACGAGCAACGATACATGGCGGAGGCAGAGAAATCCGCGCGACCCAAGTCATCCAAGGTGCGGGAGCATTTCACACTAAATAAACAGAAAAAGTATGTTAACTGCAAAATATGCAAAAGCGACATGGCGGGAGCACCACGGCAATGATCCAGCACCTGAAACGCAAACATGTTGGAATCTTTGATGAGGAGGAAGGGAGTTCAACAGCAGGTTAAGTCATTACGGAATCGTACTTTTGTTCCGTTTTGAAGTGAAGAACGTAATGTCCCTGGTGCGGATGTTTACTCGTTATCCAGCTTGACAAGCATGACAAGTTAGCATTAGCTTGTTAATAACAGAAGTAAAGCAGGGGTGGTGTAGTTACTTTGCACTTTGCATTGCAAGAATAAAGACACGTTTTTATTCACTAGCCTTTTTTGAACCATTCATTTATCAATCTGTTGTCATGTATAGCTACAATGCAAAAAAAGCTTTTCTTGCTTAGTAACTTGTTTCATTAATTTATTTACTTAGTAAATTTGATTTTTTTTAAAAATCAAGATTACTAGACAAAATGGCATGAGAAATTTAATTGATGCTTAAAACTTCTGTTTGAAATTATATCTCATTAAGACTATTTTTCTTACCCCATTGGCAGATAATTTTGCTTGTTTTAAGCAAACAATCACTTCATTTTGAGGTGTTTTTTCAGAAAACAAAACATCTTTCTTATGCTATTTCATGTGTCTAGTAAATGTATCTTGATTTAAGAATTTTTTTATATTTGGACTGACAACAGGACAAAACTACTAAGTTAGAAAAGCAATTTTTGCAGTGTATATTCTGTGCTTTGTCCCATATAGGTTATTATTGAAAAATATATTTGTGTGTGTTGTACTTTTTAATTTAATTTTAAAGTTCTTTTATAGCACTCGGTCAACTTAAGCTTTGTTAAAATGTGGTTTATAAATGAAGCTTGCACTTACTACAATGATTGGTAATGATTTAATGAATAAGCTTCAAGTGAATTTGAGAGAGAGTGTGTGTGTGTGTCAGTGTGAGAGTTTGTGAGTGTGTGCGTCTGCAAAAGTGTGTGCGTCTGCGCGTGTGTGCATCTGCGAGTGTCTGTCTGCAGTGTAGTGTAGAGAACAAGTTCTGACATTCAAACAAATCCTGTCAAATTTTCTGATTTGTATTGTTCTCTATTTTTAATAAATTATTTATTGTTCTGGCAGCTCAGGTGGCACATAATTAAAAAAAAGTCTATATTTTTGCCAGATGTAAAGCATACATGTGTATGTTTTTTGTGTCAGTCCATTTTTATTTTATTATTATTATTAACAGCTCAGGGATGTTCAAGGAGCAACATGTTTGTGCAGTTTCTAAAGATTTTAGTTCCGTTTTTGAATAAAGGGTTGGAAATGAATGCTTTTCTTGGTTTATGTTTTTATCCGATTCATCGATTAATCGAAAAAATAATTTACAGATTAATCGATTATTAATATAATCGTTAGTTGCAGCCCTAGTTCTATGACAATTAACCACCAGCCAAGATTTCAATCCTGACAGCCATGCCTGAAAACTGGGCAGCATCAATATTTACATACAAAATAGGCTAACATGATTTGAATAGCTTCCACAGAACGACCAACGGAAGTGGAGATGTTTAAACATGTGTAGGAGCTTCTGATACAGATGGGGACTGCTACTTACAGCAGCCCTTCAGTCACACCTTTCTGGGACTCATATTCATATCAAAACTTTTCAGTCAGTCGAGATATTTCACATCATATTCAGTAAACATATTGTGCACAGAAGCATTGTCATGTAAAAACGTCCAATTCTAAAAATATTTGTACATAACTTCGCTGCATGCTCGATTCTATGCAGCAGTTAGTAGTTGGTGGTGTAGCTTAATGGTCAAAAATACGTGGACTCCCTAAATTATCATGTTGTATTACCTAACAAATCTGTTATAAAGAGAAAATAAATATTACGTAATACCATAAAAGCGGTTTCCAACCCAGAGGTTGGTTTGAAAAGAACATTTCACAAACCTATGGAATATTGGGCAGATCAATGAGATCACATTGTGGAATTTTGACAATAACAATCATGGGCCACATTGCCACTGTGCATGAAAGTGTCATTTTGCCAAATGGGATGACAACACCAGGTTGCACAACACAGCTCCATCATTACAGCACACACAGAATAGACTGGACAACCACCAGCAAGTTTCACCCCATTAGCAAGAAAATAAGCATGTGAGAATAGCCTCAGTGTGCAAGGTTACCATTTATTGCTTAAACTGAGTTAATACGGTTAATTGTGTTTTTCCATGATGGCGATACCAGGGAATGCATATGCATGTGAACTTTCAGTGATTCAACTAGTATATTTGTAGCAGTGACTACAGCACGTAAAACCTGCATTTTAAAATTAATTCACAACTGCTGTTTGTCTAGCAAGGAGTGGCACAGGTTTGTGTACTGGGCAGTTAAAATTTTTGTGGCAAAGCGTGAGGTCACAGACCTGCTCACACATTCATGGTTATGTAACTGTGCTAGAAGTGTGCATACAAGGGAAACAGGTATAAGTAATGTGAAGTGAAACCTGGAATTAGAAGGATTAGCCCAAAAGCAAAACAGCCAGGGCAAAGACATGAAGTAAGTCATTGAAGTCGTTTTTACTACAGACATCATGAAGGCTCGGGGCTAGAACAGTAGAAGCCTTCTTGTCTTGCCGTTGTTATACGCATCAAATCTGTACAGGTCCGCCCTTTCCCTTTGTCTGGAAGCACCGTAGTCTTTATATAAAGTGACAGACAAGGCATAGTTGAGACATCAGACTCTGGGAATTCACGCACTCGCTTTATTATGTATTGTGAGAAACGTATAGCCCATTTGCACGCAATATATTGTAGTATAAATGAATCACCAGCTGTTTAAGTGCTCTTTTCTCAAGTGAACACTTCTAAAGCAGTACAGAGAAGACAAACAGCCATTGAGATGATGCATTTAAGCTCCAGTTCGTTGGGGATGATTGAGACAATAGGTAGGATATAGGCGATTTGAGGGGGGTCTGAGAGGGGGATGTTTACATAGTACACGATGTTCTTGATACAGTCGGTCAGTCAAGCACAGGCATTACTTCCGCACAAACTCCTAATGAGTTGTGAGGTCTTTTCTGTACATTCGGAGACACGGTCATGACAAGGCGATATAATGTAGGTCTTTCACAATTAATGACTATTTATTAATCATGATAAAAAAGACTAAAGAAAACATTTAATCTGACTTTTAAAAAGTGCACAAAACTGCCCCAAAATCCATCTCGCGGCAATCCGAGCTGGAAATCCTATGTAAACTAAAACACTCCAGTTTATAAGCGTTTCATCTTGCCAAACAGGTGACCAAAAGCTTCCAGCAGCCCCAAAATGGGGTGTTAAAGGTCATGTGTGTAATTTTAGTGGTATCTAGTGGTGAGGTTGCAAACTGCAACAAACCACTCACTCAACCCCTCCCTTCAAAGCACTACGGAGGCCGAGATAGGATTAAGATCGTGTCAAGTTTTCGCTTGTTTCCCTAAAGGGCTAATGTGTTAACGAAACGCTCTCTATAGAGCAGTTTTTCTGTTTGGGGCTACTGTAAAAAAATAACATGGGGACATTCCTTGTTGGATTCGCGTTTATCATGTTAACTGTCACTTATAAGAGCAATGTGCGGATTTAAAGACGTGAGAACGTTAGGACATCCCTTATGTTAATGCACACACAACACGGAAGAAGCCTATTGCTTTACTGTCTCGGTGTTCGTTCTGTCTTTCAAATCTAAACTGCACTGGCTGTTTTTCTAGATTTACTGAGCCGACTCCCCCACCTGCTCCCTCTCTCCATCTGCCATGTCAGTGACTAACGTTCCCCACTCTCGCTGCTTTGCCCTAATTCTGAGAGGAACGCGTACACGCTCGGCAGCAACCGGTAGAATCCAGTTTGCTTTATGGAAAGGAGCGAGTCAACGTGGCCATGAGGTGGGACGCATTCCAAACTGCTTAAAAACATCAGTAGCATCTCTGCAGTCGTGTGCTGGCCTGTGTGAGCAATCAAACCTGCAACATTTCAGTTGTTGCTCTATACGCTTGGCAAAAACATGCGGGTGATAGGCCTGAATGAGAGTGCTTGCTACAATATTGCTTACCGCCATAAAACAGCACTTTTCACTATTATTATTATTATAATCTCTAAATGCTACATGAAAGGAGTATCAATAAATTTACAGTACGATAAACAGTTAAGTTCAAAATGTATGAAAATGTCCCCATCTATAAAAGTGCAAAAAATAAGGCTAAAAATAACATTGCTTAATCTGAGCGAAGATCAAAAACAAAAATATCCTGCCCATAATTATTCAGCAGTGGAATGTTGTGCAGGGCCATGTGAGGAGACCCCGTGTTTCAGGCCTAAGCGGCTGCTGTCTCTGTTGCAACTGCAGAAATCTCCCCTCCCTCACATCAACCTTACAACACGTAAAAATCTCCCATAACCTCTTTTCTCCATTCAGGCAGAAGAGGACCTGAGGGAGCCTGAAGCCTGTCCTCATTGTGCGTTACATAACTGCTGTTTTACTAGGCGAGGGGACCCCCTTATTCTCACTAATCACTGTGCTGTATCACGGCTCTGCTCCCTCCGCCAGTCCTTCTTTTTGTGTCCTTTTGTTTAGACCGGAAGGCGTGCCGGGAACAGGGCAAAACGCACACGTCTCCTCTTTCCGCAGGGCGGGCAGCATAAAAGACATGTGCTGTACACATTGGAGTGGAGTGCACTCAGTGTAGGGGAAATATATGATCAGAGACTGCTCCATTCACAAATTGCGTTAGAAACACAGTAATTAGATTAACAGTAAAGCACGGTGCAATTCTTATCCAAATTTGAGCCCATTTCTGAGTCGTACAGCTTTGTCTGGGTTATTTGCTGTGCAGTGTAAAACAAGAGGCTAACCTCTTCCAACTGACAGTCGGATGGTTAGTACACCCCTAGTACAAAGTATCTACAGGAGGGAATGAATTTTTAAAACAATTTATAATTGAATATCTGGGCAAATATATTACTATTGTATAAACAAAAAATGTAAAATGAAATTGGGAAAAATAAAACTGAATTTGGGAAAAATTGGCCCTATAATTGTTTTGTTCATGGTTACAAGATTACAAAATCATAACCATCCAAAATGATCCTCTCATGTCCCAAATCAAAATAAATCGCACATTGTTCTAAAATAAATATCTGTGTCAAGTATCCCACTGGTGTATGAGAATGAGGTTGAAAATGATACATTGGGCTCTAGATCTAGAACGGGCTTGGATTCAAAATTAGGACCAAGATTTCATTTAAAAATACTGCATTTCCATGAATAAACACTACACATTTTGTCAGTATCTGTGTGCCACACCAAAATTTTTCAATACTGTATATAAAAAAGTTTTTCACTGTATTTGAATTTTTTTTGAATAAGAATGTTTGTCACAGTCACAAAGTACTACAACTTGGTGACTCAAAGTACAATAGTTTACCAACAACTTTAAATACAGCAAGACGGTGCCGTGGCTCAATACGACCTCTATAGAGAATAAAGTGCCGAGCCAATCATCATCTTTAACCAATTAATAAAATGATTATCGGGGGAGGGGCTCTGAACAGTGTCATAAAAAGTGTTTTTAGCCCAATACAAGCGTAGGAAACAAAATTATTTTATTTCTGTTTTATTTGTTGGTCAGAACTATACTGTTTAACTGACGGTTTTAGAAAGATTAAAGTAGACAGGACTTGTATGACTGATACAGCTGCCCAAAGGCAATGCAAATAGACTGTCCTGGAGGCTTACTATGCATTTCAGCTAAATAAGAGCCTCAGTTTATATCACATTTGAAACTTTCTTTCAGAAATCTCGCTAAGGATTCGCTGAACTAGCTGTCACGCAGTTGGTATTTATGACGGGGAGTGCATCTCTGGGCTTTGAAAGATGCTTGTTTCATCATTACCCGTATTTTGTACACACACATAACCACAATGTTCTTTTGAGCAATTCAGATAATGCTTAACTATACTACCAAGAACTCTGTTTACCTTGCAGTCTAACTGTGTGCAAACTGTTTGTTAAATTAGGTGACCTTTGACCTAAACAAAATGAACCATAAGGATGTATTGGATTAATGCATTGAAAGAATTGTCTGACTTGGTTATTTAACTTTAAGCCTGGCTAGATTTACTCGCACACTCAACTACCCCTCCATCTCATTAAACATTCACTCGCAAAACCAATATCCCAGATTACTACAAGTGTACGTCAAATGTAAATCTGTGACGTCGACACCTTGATTGTAATGACACCATGACTGTAATGACAACCATTCTCTGTTTGCTGTCACGGGCTTTTTGATTAGCCGTGTCATGATTTGCAAAAAAACCTGTGTAAACTAATTTAGAAAAAGTCAATGTCCCAAATCCATGAGGACTATCAACATTCCATAGTTTTATTTCAATACAATGGTTATTATGCATTAATAAGATTTTGCTTAACTTGTTTTTACTATAAAAGCATACATTTGATATTGACTATGAAAGCAAGCGCCAGTTAAGTCTTCAAGGCTCACCAAGCGTGGGACTGAAAGAAAAGCATGATAGCTAGAGACAGAAAGATAGGAGAGCGATATGGAGGAGGGGAAGCCGGTTGTAACCGGTTTGCTCAGAGGAGCTCACAATCCCTATGGTACAGTTACAAAAAGGCAGCTGGATTTTTCAACTCATCTCTCATATTTTTCTAATTGTCATTTACACCTAGCTCTGTGGGTTCAATTCATAACAACAAGGTTTCAAAGGCCCAACAAAGGTCAAACATATAGCGGTGGTAAGTTGATGACAGCATACAGTAAATAACAATAAAGCTAACAACAACTAACAAAGGAACAATGCCTATTGATGTAGCGCTGAGAGGAAAGGCCTGTATAACCTGCAGCGGTACAAAGTTTATAGACGGTAACTACTTTTATTATATTTGTGATTTAACCCATTTACCCTACTATTTTAAGCACATAAGAGATGTGTTTCACAAAATACAAAAAAAGAACAAAAATATAACTTACATTATGATGTTCAGGAGCTTACGTTTTAAAAAATTCGTTTTACTAAACTTGAGTTGTCAAATTTGTTGAAGAATGTGCAATATGTTTTCTTCTACACAAATTTGCCATAGCATTTTATTCGTCATATTTAAGAAATTCACAATTCACAAACCTTACTTAACATTAGGGTAGGGCCGATAGCTGATGGCTGATAGACATGATGATGGGGTATTATGATTCTAAAAATGTTTCATTTTCATCAGTCTCGCTGCCCCGTGCTATGGGCTGCAAATGTGCAAACAAATATGAACAAGGCTTAGGGGCATAAAACCTCACACTGTACAAATCAGACTGGCCTGAATTGATAACTGCCCAGCTTGCACTGTATAATGAAGATGCGTCCCTGCACAGCTCGTGCCAGACGCGCCTCACTTTAAAACGCTGCAGGGCGATGTCATCGTCCATGGCGATGTTTCACTGTAGCAATTAGAGTTGCACTGAAATTATGGCCGAAGCCGAATAAAGATGAGACAGTTGGCCGAAGGCCAAATACAGAAACCAAACATCGCTTTTTGTATTTATTTATTTCGCCAATTTTTGTGAATGTACTGTACTCTGTACCCTACAGCAAAACACTTCATTAAAATGCGTCATTCAACAATATAAGCTAAAAATATTAATACATGGAAACCCTGTATTATTATAGGCTACAATGCAAAATGATTTAAAGAAAAAACTTCCATGCAAGCAATTCTGACAACCATTTCAGTTCACATCTCTCCTCCAAACTAAGCCCACATAAACTGACTGTTTTCTCAGATGGTGCACTCGTGGTGGGGATGCACAGAACAACTTTGACAAGTTGTTTAGTACAGGGAACTGTGTGCATGCAACCACTGTATGATGTCAAATGATTTCGTGAGCGGCTGGGCTACTGCCAGACCGCCCGCTCCAGTCTGATGTACACCAGTTTCCGACCGGTTAAGACGCTTTCACTCAGAAATTGACTCCGGCGCAGGGCAAATTCTGTGCTCTGTCTTTCTCTGACACTTTAAAATGCTGCACTCACTCCCGACACATTTGCTGCATTAATAAAGCGCACCTCACTCTCGCAATTTCAATTTAAGTGTGCTTTATTGGCATGACAAAATGTGCATTAGTATTACCAAATCATTTGCAGCCAGGCTGCAAATAGTACAAGTATGAAACAAACAAAAAGATAATTATATTAATGAAATGAAGTTTGATTATGTAGTGTAACTAAAAGTGGTTTATAATATATGTAAATATATAAAAACAGAAATAGAGTATCAGTAGCAGAATAAAGGGATATAATAATATAATGTTATGTACATATATTAGAGACATCAGATTCGTTGTTTTCTCTTCTGCTGTGACAGGCAGACACGTATTGTGCAGCTAACACAGCAGTCCTTGTGTTCTCCTAACAGAACTCTGTCTCTCTTATTCTCTCTCTCTCTCTCTCTCTCTCTCTCTCTCTCTCTCTCTCTCTCTCTCTCTCTCTCTCTCTCTCTCTCTCTCTCTCTCTCTCTCTCTCTCTCTCTCTCTCTCTCTCTCTCTCTCTCTCTCTCTCTCTCTCTCTCTCTCTCTCTCTCTCTCTCTCTCTCTCTCTCTCTCTCTCTCTCTCTCTCTCTCTCTCTCTCTCTCTCTCTCTCTCTCTCTCTCTACAAACATTTATATGTGTGTAGAGTAGCTATGAACACCCTTAACCTGAATGATAAAAAATACATTCAACAAAAATTTGTCTGCAAAAAAAACGGATTCTAGTAAACTTTTGTTTAACTGTGTGTCACTACACAGAAAACGAAACACTGGAATTGCACATGATTTTAAGGAGTACACACAGGAAAATATTCACTAGTGAACCATAGATGTAGATAATGGAGGCTGTAAAATGAGCCAATTCATAAATGTGAAGCAGCTGCCATTTGTGATTGTAAAAGGTGACCATGCAAAAGAAACCCTTCAATCTGTAATTCAATGCTCAAAAAACATGCACAGTCCCTCTCCATTGGTCGCAAATGTTCTAAAGCTCCAGTTTAAAAATTACCTTAACTGTAATGGGGCAGGTAGGAGAGACCCTGCACGTGCACATCTGAAAACTAAAAATTCAAAGCATATTTAACGTCTAGTATAAATGGATCCAAATGGCACGGCTTTAGACGTCGCTAGAGAATCAATTACAATGCCACCTTAAGTGAGAATGATGTGTGATCTTTTCACAAAACATCTCTGGAATTATATCACTGAGCTTAAAAAAAACACTCCTACATATCACACAGTATGAGTTTCTCCGTGGCATGTCAAAACAATAAAATGCTGAAAAACAAATGATATCAACAACCTAACATGCCGAGCAAATGTCAAAACGCAGACAACAGGTGTATTGGCGTTTTGATCAGTTGATTGATTGACTATTTTATGTGATGTTCTCTCAGTTAAACCTCAGTCTAACCTGATGTAAATCAACTGGGCACACATATATAACTGGGAACACATATATAATGGGGCTGCTAAAGCTAAACAAAGTATTCCTGTGAATACAATCTATCCTTTATAGAGATTTATACTGTAGGTTAGCTACGGTGACAAGTTTCAAGAACATCACATTTTTAAATGGTAAATAAAATACCACTCAAAGAATCAAGATTTGTGTAATGAATTGGTGTGTGAACTAAACAAAACTCTACATTAGGATGGTCACACTGCCCTCTAGTGTTCATTAAGGGAAATTAAGTCTTGTAAAGATACAGGAGGTAGCGCTGGTCAACTTCACAGAGTGAGGAACAATGTTATGTTGATTATGGTCTTTGTTAAATACTCTTGGAAGTGCTGCTACTCCAAGTTATTGTTGCCATTGATTGTTGGCATTAATGATTTCAAATTCAAATAAAATAGCAGATTACAGATTACAGCTGTAATTTGGTAATGCTAAACTAAAGGCATTAAACCGAGAATATGAAGTCCAGAGCATTATCCCTACAATCAAAGCATAATGGGTAGTTTTGAGTCTTGTGAAAGCAAGGTTTATGGATGTGATTTGGTTAAGTGCTTATAGAAGACATGCATCTTCAACTGTTTCTTGAATCTTATAATGATCTTATTCGATTACTGGTGAATAGAGGCTTAATCCACCAAGAGGGAAAAAGAAAGTAAATATTCTTGACTTTGTGCCTCGTAATAATGAAAAGTTTTTTTAGATGGGCTAAGAAAACTGATAATTTAACCTGCCGTGTGGTAGCTTGCAGCTCATTTTCTTGACCAAACTGAAAATACTTTCTAATTACAATGTTTGCATTCCTATATCATTGTCAAACACTGTTTTATTCTTGTTTGGCTCATGACATTATGTAGAAAAAATATGTTGACAAAATGTTTATATGATCTCCTACTTGTAAGTCGCTTTGGATAAAAGCGTCTGCCCAATGAATGAATGTAAATGCAAAAAGGCAACTCATAACATGTCATCCTCTGAAATAGTCACTAGATGGTGCTATAATACTACACAGGATACTTCATGCCTAATACATTTTCTTTTTCTATTTTCAGACTCTCAAAAACATTCACATTAAGGTTATGGCACTTTTTAAATTAAACTGTGTGTGAAACGAGAAACAAAAACAACAAAAAAATGTACATCAAACTGAATGTTCATGAATTAAATTACACATTCCATGAGCATCAAAAATGCCATCAGAGGGCAATACAAGCAATGGTTTTCAAATTACGGCAACTGGCTTACATTAACTTATCTCAGTACTGCCACATCAACTCCTTCTTAAATCCCCATTCATCACAAGACAAAACCATTGTGTCCATTATTACCAATAACGCACGCCTCTTGCCTCAATTACATAAAGTGAGGGAGTGGCAGCTCTGAAAGAGTTCATTTCAGGTTATCTGAAACAATTGGCTCCACAACAAACAAAACCCCAGAAGTCTTTCAAGACATCCTCCATGTGTTTGGCCATCAGGCCGAACACAGACAGCCGGAGGAGGCAGGCCAGCTATCAAACAAGTAGGAATTCATTAACTTGCATCGTTGACTCTTAACGATTGGTTGAAGTTCATGTGAAAGTGACCTTGATGCCGTCATGAAGTATGACAAAAAGCTTTTGATAAAACTTGTTTTGTGACCTCAGAAATGAAAGATATGAGTCAGGACACTCTCATAAGAAAACTATGCTGCCTGCCGCACAAGTGGATAGTGAGTATGCTGCTTGTGTATTTTAACCAGCCTTATAACACTTCTGAAGTTGCCTCTGATCTGCATTTCTGTTCAAATTTATAGAGAACAAGCTCTACATAAACGCAAGTGTGTATTTCTAATATTGACATTTGTAAGCAATATCCTGATATTAATGATACATTGCATCATACAAGTGGACATCTAGGCTAATTGATAGCGCTACTACAATGTAATCTTGTCCATCATAAGACCAAAATATTAAGATAAAATTTGATTACAAACTGAAGCCCAGGCAGATACCATAATGTAGACCATAACTGCATAAAATGAGTCTATTGATAGAAAGAGTGTTATGCCCCGGCCATCACCGTGCCCTCAGAGCCAGACTGTCATATCTAGTCCTCATTAGAAGTCTTATGCAATACCGTCTATCTAGTAGCCATAGTCTGTGTTTGTGACTGGGGCTCTCTGTTGAGGGAACAGAAGTCAGCCTAGGTCACAAAAAACGTTCTATTTAAAGGCCTATTCACAGCACGTCAGAACTCCATGAACTCAAGTTCAAATTTCAAGCTGTCAACAGGGTTAGTAAATTTGCTAAGCAATTCATTAAACTATTTCAGAGAATTCCGTATTGCACTTACATTAAGAATGCAGCATAGCCGCAAAAATGGGTTAAAGGACAATACATTTTTTCAGAGGAAACCTCAATTCTATCAGTCATTTCCAGGCAAAATGTTCTTGTGTCAAAAGGTTTTTATAGCGTTTCTGCTAAACTAAAATATTTCTGTGTATTAAAATAAAAAACCTATTAATACTATATTGACTTAACATAGAACTTGATCATCTTAAACTAAAGAAAAATGTGTTTCTATAGCTCAATAGGTAGAGCCTTGTGCGAGCAGCGCAAAAATCACAATCCCAGGGATCACAAATTTGTTAATTATAAAATATATACCTTGTAACTCGCTTTGGATTAAAGCATCTAAAGCATGCAAAATTTAAAATGTAGAAATGTTGCCTCAACAATAAACTGATCAGGTTTGAAATAAACAGACACTACAATTATTAACTAAAAATTTAACCCAAAAATAAAAATCTCCAGTTCTCTATTCCTTCTCTTATGTTTTCCGTTTGCTTGCTTATACATATCATAGTATCTGAAACTTTGCATTACTGCACTTCTCGTGAATATTGCTTTGCTAAGACGAATCGCTTGTGGTTTTTTGTCAACTGTAAATCGCTTTGGACAAAAGCCTCTGCCAAAGAAATAAATACTAATGAAAAAAAAACAGTAATTCAAATAAAAGATGTTGTAAATAATCTGATAAAATGTCAAAAAATATATATAAAACTAGTTTAATATGGCTTCATAGAGTTTAATGATAAAAAAAGGAAATGATCACAAATATATTCACAGTATGTTATCCATCCCTGAAACCAAAAGCCTAAATAACTGGCAAATGCATTGAATCATTGAAAACATGACTTGTCACGGATCATGACAGCGGGCGCAGTGGTGATTCATCACAAAAGCAACTGGGGCCGATCAGTCAGCAGGGCCGAAAGCCATCTACACAGTCATTAAAACCTTCACCATCACCTGACTTGCTGACTTGCAAGACATCAGGCCTAAATCACAAAACTGGTTTTACCAGAGGGGATGGTGAGAGGGAGGACTCTATAGATTTATGTTAAAGCACTGACTGAGCTGGTTGGAAGGTAAAAGGATGCAACCTTATGATTGTTAATGGCAGCCCTGACCATTGTGATTGTGAGGCGCTTGTGAAGGAAACACAAGTGAAGGAAACGTGATCAGATCATGTGTGCATCACTCTCTCTTACACACACACTCTCACATTACTTGGCCCTTGTCTGGGTGGATGGAAGGTCTGTGTGTGGCCCCAAAGGAAAATTCTCCATCAATAGTGCATGGCTGTCACTGGATCTGTGCATCCTGTGTGTTTATGTTCCTCTAAGAGAGCTGGTGTGGCATACACGCTTTGGAGTGTGTGGGCTGTAAATCCTGAGGCAAGAAACTAATTCGTGTAACAAAATTATATAAAATGGCAAGACAAACATTTAACCAGAGATCCTATGGGTGTGACAAGATCTCGAGAACACAATGTCCTCTTTTGAATTTTAAATTGACCATTTAAAATAGAATATGCTCCCTAAATTTACCTGTGCGACCTCTAAATATATTTGGGAGCATGCAACCTGTTTTCATTACTGTACAGAACACGCTAATAACTGCACAAAGTGGGTTCGTGCTGTGAGCTCCAGTGACAGGCCCGGCCATTCTTAAGCCCTATTCGTATGGGATACGTTTTATATGGGGAGGTGGGGTAAAGCTAATATTTACCGGAGCTTCTCAGTAATTATAGTCCCGTGCGAATGTGCCATGTCAGTAATAATTACGAAAAAATGTTGAAAGTTATACCTGCGCTATAACGAAGGTTAAGGCGATTTTTACCTTCTATAAAAGGTCTGGAATAACTACCTCAGGTTATACTAATCCAGTGCGAATAGACCGGCTACAAATATGCACTTAAAAGTGTTAGGACTTTTTGTGTTTAAATGTAGTTTTCCGCAGAGTATGGAGGCGTCTGATGAAGAAAGCATTCAGTTGCCTTTTATGCGGTGGGAAAAAGCACTTGTTAGAGGCACAAAACCTTTTTTGTTTTAGGTAGAATAAATATTATAATAAATCATTTAGCCAGGCATATATATATATATATAAATATAGAGTGGGTACGAAAAGTATTCAGACCCCCTTAAATTTTTCACTCTTTGTGGACGGCCAGCTCTAGGAAGGGTTCTGGTCGTCCCAAACGTCTTCCATTTAAGGATTATGGAGGCCACTGTGCTCTTAGGAATCTTAATTGCTGCAGAATTTTTTTGTAACCTTGGCCAGATCTGTGCCTTGCCACAATTCTGTCTCTGAGCTCTTCGGGCAATTCCTTTGACCTCATGATTCTCATTTGCTCTGACATGCACTGTGAGCTGTGAGGTCTTATATAGACAGGTGTGTGGCTTTCCTAATCATGGCCAATCAGTATAATCAAACACAGCTGGACTCAAATGAAGGTGTAGAACCATCTCAAGGATGATCAGAAGAAATGGACAGCACCTGAGTTAAAAATATGAGTGTCACAGCAAAGGGTCTGAATACTTAGGACCATGTGATATTTCAGTTTTTCTTATTTAATAAATCTGCAAAATGTCAACAATTCTGTGTTTTTCTGTCAATATGGGGTGCTGCGTGTACATTAATGAGGGAAAAAAAATGAACTTAAATGATTTTAGCAAATGGCTGCAATATAACAAAGAGTGAAAAATTACGGGGGTCTGAATACTTTCCGTACCCACTGTATATATATATATTTAAAAAATATACATATACAGAATCTATATATTACCTCGCGGAAGGTTTGCATTTGTTACAAATGAGGTAGGCTAATCACATTTTTATGCTTACTTAGTAGTGGAATAATGAAAGGGGTATGTACAGCATCGGGTCCATTCTCACAACCGGCTCCTTGCTTGACTTACATGATATCTTGTGTATAATATATGTTTGCAGACGTGATATCATAAAGCAAAAACAGGGGATGGCGGCGGTGCGTAAATCGAGTTACCCCTCCCACTCAGAGTAGATTTCCTTAGATTTTTAATCACGTGAGATTTGGCCATTAATATTAAAGACATCCTGTGGTAAAATATTTTTTCCCCATGTAAGACGAATCCCATCTAAATAGGGCAATAGACATCCTGATTTTCCATCCCGCAGCGCTACTTTCCAAAGCGTTTTTCAATGCAAACACGCGCTAGAAGCACGGGTTTCAATGTTCGCTCACGTCTGCAGAACCTCGTGCATAAGCACTAGTGTTAACAGCAGTTCGCCCAGCCAGCAACGCTTTGGGAGCGCGCAGCGCGTGTCTGAACAGCAGCGGACTGTACCACAAGTACAGCACAGCAATTGCAAGTTCACATTTCATTACTTTAAATACATTCACAGGCAAACCTCTTAAAAAACAAATCATCAGTCTTTACCATGTTTTATGGTAACATTGCACATATGTTAGAGTATTTGGCATAAGCCAAATGGTCGGAATCATTGAAAGAAGCACTATAAAATCCCTCCACTCCCTTAGTCCTGGTTTCTTGATACCATCATCAAAAGACCATAGCAAAACCTGGCTCCAGGGGTCTGGTTTTAGGTTTTGCTATCTCACTGAGAGTTTAGATAACCCTTTGGTTTCTCCGTGGGATATTTACGACTCCTAAGCTTCAAAGCGGAGGTGAGAAGTTATACCTTTCATTATACCTTCCTAAATAGATCTTGATAGATCAGGTGGAGAATCATATTTGGTGAGTTAAACTCATCCTTATTTAAACATACAGCTAAAACCGCTACACCATGATGTGTTTATGTAGTTTTAAATGTTTCTCTAAAGGCTATGAGGGACGCAGTGGAGGAAGGAGAATTGACAGCAAACATATAGAGAAAACAACCACAGCTCTTCAGGAACAGCTGCCCCTGTTATGAAACCAAAGCATAATTTTTGTGCAATTCTTGCCTGTCACATGAGTTTGGCTGCGTTCAAAGGCCCCCACTTGCGGTCTTTGCACTTGACCACTTTCAATTCAATTAAAGTTTATTTATATAGCGCTTTTCACAATGTGCATTGTTCCAAAGAAGCTTTACAGGGGAAACAGGAAAAACAGAAAAGGTAAAACACAGCACAGTGCATGGTGTTTATAGAACGAGCAAGATCATTCTAATAAATAACATCTAATTAATAAATAAATAAATAAATGCAGTCTCCCGGTGAGCAAGCCAACACTGCCCTGCTGTGGCGAGGAACCCAAACTGTAATGATTGATTAATGGAGGAAAATAAAAACTTGGGAGAAACCAGGCTCAGCCAGGAGGGCCAGATCCCCTCTGACATGTCATAGCTGCACTCGGTGACCCCGACCAAAAGCCACCGAGCAAATATCCACGAGGAAGAGGGAGAGCCACACCATCCGCAACCCAGAAAGTCCCACTCGCCGAAAACCGTGCAGGTTCAACATGGTCCCACTCCACGATCGACACGAGAAAACTTTCATGACATATTTCCTGTTTTGGCACTAGTGTTCTAGTGGCCATGAAGGTCCCAAGTGAGCATGTTCTATTTCTAACCCGATGGGACACTTAGCAAGTGCAAACATATAACGTTAATTAATGTGGGGTTTCTAATTATGACATAAAGAGCAGTTTTATAAAATGCATAACTTTTGAGTTTTCACCAATAAAATATTATAAAAGATAAAAAAACATATATAAAAGATATAACCTTAAAAAGTAGTAGTCTTACATAAACTTTGGGATTTTTAAGACATTAGAAACACTTGCGCTCTTCCTTCCTGTCGCATGCACGTACTCTCAAGTGGCAAAGACGGTATTTGGACGCAGCCTTTATGAGCAAACATTTTGCAGTGTTTACATATCGTTTAATCTAGCATTATATAATTAATTAAAATAGAAGTTTAATTTGTTTCATAAATTACAAGTTGATTTTAGAATGACTACATTTTTTGCATTTTGTGTTTTTAATGTGAATAAAATACTTTTTCAATATATATTTCATTATTGAGGATTTCTAAAAATCTTGTCTCGTCTTGTTCTCGTGAACCTAGTTTCATGGGATAAGTGTCTGGTCACACCCCAAAAAAGGTGCATGTGCCACTGGGCAATATCATTTTCACAACTGGAATTTTAGTTATTGCAAATCCAGCCAAAACATGTTATGGTAATATTTGCTTGCAACAATTATTTAGTAACTTGCACGCAAGACCGGTTTCACGCATCAGTGCGCATGACCCCAAATAAATAGGGTATTTTAGTCAAATTAGTATGTCTTGCTCCAAGTAACATATTATTTTCCATATTTTTATCAAGGTTCATTAAGTAAAAAGCGAACATGTGACTAAAAGCCAAATTTGTATATGCAACAATTGTATAGCCAATACTGATTGTAGCAAGGTTCCACAAAAGGAAGGAAGGAGGCGGGAACAGGCAGACATTAAAACATTTAATCAAATAATAACACATGTAAAAAGACAGCCGGCCGCCCCTCACGGTCGACGGCCGGCGAATAAAACATAAATACAAATACAAACGTAAAACATGTTCGGGCCCGGTCCTCTCTCTTCGACGGTCCGGTCACTCGTTCTCTTATATGCTCCAGATCTCCTACGTGATTCAAGACCGTTGCGCGCACAGCTGGCGCTCATTAACAATTACTCACCGGTCTCGAACCATGGTCTCGCCCCGCCTACTACACTACACTGATAATTTTACTTTAAGCAACACTAGAGAACTTTTGCTCACTGTTGCCCCATGTGGTTGATCGGCGCAATTGTCTGTTTTCGGTGTCGTAAATAATCTCCCTGTATAAGCTTCCCCATGGGTAGGGCAATACACGTGAATTTCTTGACTAAATAGATACCGCTGTTACATCATGTCACTTCATAAATTGTGTAACTATAGATACCTATAACATTAGTCTATGTATATATGTATTAGGGATGAGTCACGAATTTCGAATATTCGAATAGTATATTTAATTATCGAATTTCGAATAGTGTGTGCGATCTTAAAAAACACACCGTGTTTTAACGTGTAACGCGTTCATGTAACCAAAGGGTGGCGCTGCCAATAACGACGCACCTAAAACCTAAAGGCTTTCAATCAAGAGACAGTAGAGCAAAACATTTTCCCACAAGAATTGGTAACGAAGTTACGTACACTGTAGACCCGCGTGGCATAACGGATATGATAAATTGAGACGGTGTCAAAAATGTGTTCTGTGTGGGGTTCTTTAATAAAAAGAATGAGAATAAATTGCAGTGCAAACTCTGCAATGCAAAGCTGGCTTATCATGGATCAGCAACTACGATGCACAATCATTTGAGTGCGAAGCACCCAGCAGGTCCATCCACAGGTCAGCAATCAGTTGCTAGTTTATGGTCAGACCAACCAATTTGGATCCCAAACGGGCGGAGCAAATAAAGGCTTAAATTACTAAAATGATCGCTAAGGATATGCATCCGATCGGCTTTGTCAAAGGAGAGGGCTTTAAAAATCTTATGGAGTTTGAACAGCCCGAGTTTACTGTTCGTCTAGAAAAACGATCAATGCCAGACTGGAGAAACTTTTTCATGACAATAGAAACTGAAGCCTTTTAACTATTAATGCATGAAATCGCTCCGAACTGTTAATAAATGCCGTCATTCGGTTAATATGTTTTACGCGTGTTAAGTCTGGTCTAAAATCTTTATGGCTTTAATATATTTTCTTTGATCAACCACACTGCTGTTTTTAAGTTGGTATAAATGTGCATGCTCATAGTTTACAAGAAAATGTTCTAGCATTATGAGCGGTTGATGCTGATCGACGTACTGTTAATAAGTGCCATCATTCGGTTGTTAATATATTAATGTTTCAGCACGTTATTTTAATGTATTGCTTAATGTTAGATTGCTTATTCCATAATAAATACAGCAGTGTGCCGTCATACTGATTTGAAGCGTAAATGTTCTCTCTCTCTCTCCGTTTGTGTGTGTTTAATACTGTAAATGCGTCCATGTGGGGGAGGGGTGCGAATTTCGAATAATTTTCAAATAGTTCTCATTGATCTTCGAATATTATTTTTGCTTTAAATGCCCATCCCTAATATCTATATAAATAAAAGAATCAGCAACTTTTGACCATAAAACATTTATTGTGGTTTGTTAATAATTGTTTACAAGCATTACACTAAATTTGTCATGAGGCACAATCATGCTAAAATTATGTTAGCTATTGAGACCAGCAATATTACATTATTATCTCTCGTCTACCTACCTTTGTGAACCAGTAATGTTAGAGACAAGTATATTAGATGTTTGTCTTATAGTTAGCTACCCAGGCTACGATTAAAATATGTGACGTATGCCGTAAAGCAGGTCTCACTCTTCCTCAGGCAGTGGATGGGCAGGGCTGTGTGTACCAACCCGAACACAGAACACACACTTTCAGCTAGTATCGCAAAGTAGGCATTAATGGTTATATACCGAGTAAAACCATATTAATGCATCTCTACTTTGAGCCACACTAGTTTTACACACCTGGTTTGAAGTTCTGCAACATCAGCCCAAATTTTGTTGAATCAAATTGTTACATAACACTAAAAGAAGACCCGAATGACAAGTTCCATTCTTCTCTGAATTATACCTCATAAAACCTCATTCTACAAGCGACATAACTTTAAACACAAGATCTACACAAAAAAGCAAGTGTAACACTGTAAACCACATCTTGAAAGGATGACATTAATCATCAACATGCTCCCATTCATCTAATACACAGCCTAACGTATATCAGAACACATCCACCTACAGCAACTAGACTGAGTCTATTGAAGTGCAGAGTGTTTAACATTTCTTTGTCACTTAGGGGGGAACTCGGCCAAAAAACTAATTAATATTGCATACAGGAATTTATAGTCTGTTTAATAATATTCCAATCCTACCACTTGGAAGCAAAAAAATATGTTGTTTTAGAGATCTGACTGAAATATTCTTCAACAATATAAACATTGTACAACTAAATCATTGGGACATTTTGATCTGGTGGTAAAATATTAGTGGTAGGAATTGTTTGGTCCCTCACGATCGATTTAGAATCGATTCTTAGGGTCACGATTCGATTCTTGACATACTAATTAGCATACAGAAAACATTATTACATCGCATTTGCGCTCCGAGTCAGACTAGTGTTGTCACTTTTGCTTCTAGTGTTGAACTGTCACATTTTGTATTTGAGTACCCCATAAAGCCATTCTCTATGAAATTTTCTGTTGTCAGACATTAAAAAAAGTGTATAATAGTAAATACACACGATTCACTAGTGCCACATGTCACTTTGCCGAATTGACACGTCCTCTGACAAAATCATCTTACATACAACTGTGACTTTGGCAATATTACAGTATTTGTAAACTGTATGTAACGAACTGCATATTTCCAGAAGAATGGTTATGTTCTTAAGTCTAAACAATTACAGCTTTTGGGAAACACTATATTGCACTCATTGACAATTCAGCTACGGTATGGTGAATTGAATGCGCCCTTTCGCTCTGCACAGAGTAGATGCAGTGAAAGACCATCCTGAAATGTATTTTGCTATATCGAAGTTTAGTATAAAGGGGCTGAATAGTTTTCTCTTTCTCTACTGCTTGTGAATCCGCCGATCGCGGTTCATATGTGAATCGATATTTTTCTCCCACCCCTATGAAATATCCCTTTAAATGACGTCCCGTTAGATGGCTTGGGCGGAGCATACGTTAACTCCTCACCTTCAGCGGACAGTCTGCTGCCAGTTTCATTTCAAAATGCAACAGCTGTTTTTATCAGAGTAAGATGAAAGCCACGGCCACTATTTTTCCTCATTAGTAATTCAATTTCACTTGGAAATGCGTCAAAATATTTTCAGTAAGTAAAAAAAAACAGGACTATGTGTGTGTTTGGGTTGCCTGGGGGAGTGTCTCTCTCATTAACAGAGGGCCAAGCCCAGTGCTGTCAAAGAGTTTCTGGCGATGCACACCTAAACAAGCCAAGGCAGAAACCTCAGTCATCTGCATCCGTCAGAGGGCAGTAAGACAGGAATGAGATTATGCTGTCACTAAATGGACTTTTGACAGCACTGATCTGTCAAGATACCGACAGGGAGGTTAAAATATAATTGCACCAGCAGCCACATATACAACAGTATAGGCCTTCTGTATATAAGCCTGTATTTTCTGTGAAGCATGGCGAATGGTCTAAATTGAACAAAACCAAAAGCTTTTTTAATTGTTAATTTAAAAAGCTGTTGAAATATTGCCCATGCTGGAATTTTGATCAAACTGTGATGTTCCAAGCAGAATGCACAATAGAACATGCATACTTTACATAAGCACTGCAGTCCCTGCACATGATGTCAAACATGCCAGAGATTTTTATTACTTCTACCCCACATTTTCAAGGGTTTAAAAAAAACTAATACACAACAGATGTATGCCTAACAAATGTGGTTTAAGGTTACCTCACAAAACATGTAGGAGTCCATTTTAACCATTTTTTTCTGCATACTGAAATCAGATCACTTCAGACAGATGTTAATATCTTAATAAATGGAACTAAAACTGTAGATTACAGCCTTACTGTAACAGTTTAAAATGAGGTAACTATAGTTTTTTTATATTGGTCGTGATAAAAAAAAACTTAGTTTGTGCTTAAAAAAAACTTTAGAAAATTTTAGATGCGTGTCTGTACATCTCCAGACTACATAACATGTTTATACTCTTTTTTTTTTTGTACAATCTATAAGGAAAGTAATGCTGTAGGCTCAGGTCTGCTTTAACACCATGTCTACACTGTATGCGGCATGGCGCGACAAACCTATTAAGAACAAGCAGGTTGTCATGTCGCGTCTGGTGTAGACACGGTGTAAGGATGATCATGCCTCTGTTTCAATGGCAGGCAACAAAGTACATACCTCAAGTAATGTATACAAAGTAGTGGTGGGCCGTTAACGGCGTTAACACAGACTCTTATCGCGCGATAAAAAAAATGTCGCCGTTAATCTATTCTCAAAGTTGGGTTGGGAGCTGGGTCTATACTTCGAAGCTATGATGACTTTCACCTTGATATTTTAGCGCGGATGTATACCTATCTTAATTGCACTGTAGGGGGCGAGAACGAGAGTTTTCAACTCGCGTGATCCGCGTCATTCGCTCCGCCTCATCATCTAATAACCAGGGCTTCATTCGCGTCATTCTCGCCGCCTCATCATCTAATAACCAGGGCTTCATTCGCGTCATTCGCGCTTCATTCGCGTCATTCGTGCCGCAAGTAGGTCTATCGCGTCTTTGCATTGACTTAGATGTAAATCACTCGCGCTTGACGCGCCATTTGCGTTTGGTCTGAACACAACATAACGTTACTGTGAAATAACCACATCAAACGTGACATGCTAACATGGATGCAGGTATGAAGCCGCCGGGCTTGCTTCAGGGAATTTCTTTTTTAAGAAGCTTCCCAATGGAAACATCGACAAGACTAAGGTTGTTTGCACCTTGTGCAATGTGGAATTGGTTTACATACAGTTGGTTTAAAAACATACAGTTGGTCTCATGCGCCACCTGGTTTGAGAAACCCGTTCTCAAAGACTTACTTTTAGTCATTATTTAGGTAGCACACATATTCTGAATGCCTTCGGCAGAATTCAAATGAGCCATTTTAATCTAGATTAATCTAGATTAATTCCAAAATTAATCTAGATTAATCTAGATAAAAAAAATGTATCTATGCCCACCACTAATACAAAGTTTACAGAACTTTATCTTGCATTTAAAACAGATAATAATTAAAGGCAAAATAATCCAGCCTGCATGACAAAAGGGAGAGCTTCCCATTTACCAGAAATAACAGGGACAGAGCCTGAATTGTTTAGGGTTTGTTTCTAGAAAAGTCCCTGTTTGAGACTAGGCTAATACACTAAACACAGACGGCCAAAAGACACGTAGGACCGTGAAGCAGGAAA
Organism: Triplophysa bombifrons; assembly: GCA_029783895.1. Taxonomy (NCBI): domain Eukaryota; kingdom Metazoa; phylum Chordata; class Actinopteri; order Cypriniformes; family Nemacheilidae; genus Triplophysa; species Triplophysa bombifrons. The sequence continues at coordinate 19,635,376 of CM056456.1, forward strand.
AGAGAAATCTCAAGCCTCTGGGGTAAGGGGTCCAAACACTGGCACTGGCCACTGGATTACCATATGGATTACCATAGAAAGCTAGTACTAGAACCGTGGAAAAACAGAGTTGTGACACTCACATAGAGGTCTGTTAGAAGAATGGAATGCAGAAGTAACTCGTGTCACAGGGTTCTATAGTTCCAAACATTTCACTGAAGCTCATTCATTTCCAAAACACATGGTTTAGTACGCAGGTAAATTGATATAATAAATCACCAGTTTTACAGAGATGTATTTTAAGGCTGCTTTTGAAGCATAATATTGTTTTCCTAAATAAAGATGGCTTTTCTGTTGCATGTGTGGTTGAATGAATTTCTATAAAAACTGCTCATTAAACCAGGCAGAACACACATGGTTTCTGCCAATCTCATATTCATCTTGAGTACCTATAGAGTAGTACTGTATACTTCATATCTCGAAGAGTATTTAGTTTGATCACATTCATAAAAGATAGATACAGCTTTACAATAGTTTCCGAAATCATACGGCGCATGCGGAGGGGGGGTGTGTGGGTAGGCTGAACTAAAGCATATGCGTACTAGGGAAGGGCATTTAAAGCAAAAATAATATTCGAAGATCGATGAGAACTATTAGAAAATTCACACCCCTCCCCCACATTGACGCATTTACAGTATTACACACACACAAACGGAGAGAGAGAGAACATTTACGCCTTTAAATCTGTATGACGACACACTGCTTTATGTATTATGGAAAAGGCAATCTTACATCAAGCAATACATTAAAATAACGTGCCGAAATATTAATATATTAACAACCGAATGACGGCACTTATTAACAGTACGTAGTTCAGAATCAACCGCTCATAATGCAAGGACATTTCCTTGTAAAATACGAGCATGCACATTTATACCAACTAAAAACAGCAGTGTGGTTGATCAAAGAAAATATATTAAAGCCTTAAAGATTTTAGACCAGACTTAACACGCGTTAAAACATATTAACCAAATGACGGCATTTATTAACAGTTCGGAGCGATTTATTAATAGATCAAAAGGCTTCGATTTCTATTGTCATGAAAAAGTTTCTCCAGTCTGGCAGTGATCGTTTTTCTAGACGAACAGTAAACTCGGGCCGTACAAACTCCTTCAACAAAGCTGATCGGAAGCATATCCTTAGCGATCATCTTGCTAGTTAGAGCCGTTATTTGCTCCGCCCGTCTGGCATCCAAATTGGTTGGTCTGACCATAAACTAGCAACTGATTGCTGACCTGTGGATGGACCTGCTGGGAGCTTTGCCTCTCAAATGTTTGTTATCGTAGTTTTTGATCCATGATAAGCCAGCTTTGCATTGCAGAGATTGCACTGCACTTTATTCTCATTATTTTTATTAAAGGACCCCCACACAGAACACATTTTTGTCTCAATTTACCGTTTCCGTTAGGTCTACAGTGTGCGTAACTTCGTTACCAATTCTTGGGGGAAAATGTTTTCCTCTATTGTCTCTTGATTGACAGCCTTTAGGTTTTAGGTGCGTCGTTATTGGCAGTGCCACCCATTGGTTACATGAACGCGTTACACGTAAAAACACAGCGAGTTATTTAAGATTGTACACACTATTCTAAATTCGATAATTAAATAAACTATTAGAATATTCGAAATTCATGACTCATCCCTAGTGCGTACCCATTGCCAACAAAACACAGACATCAGCTTCACTCATCGCATGCAGTTCATGTCCGGCATCTTTTAGAGCTGGGACGGCTCCATATAGCCGTTTCAAATGATCTCCAAATCCAGTGTTATATCCACCATTTATATAGCATTCATCACCCAAATGCAGTGAACAAACAAACACCTGAACTTCGCGAACGTATGCTGTCACGATTTCGGCTCGGAAGATCCCAGATGCAGGCAGGCACTGTGATGACAGAGTTAACAGATATTTATTATAACACAGAAAACTTATAAAAGGCAAAACAAAACCCACGAGGGGGAAAACAAGACAGGATTAACTATAAACGACAACAAGGACACAAACTAACTAGACTAGGAAAACAAACACTAGAACAACCACTAACTACACTTACTTGACACAAGGTAAAACAGGATTTTCACAAGACAAGGCACAATGCAAACACGGTACAACGCACAAGGATACAGAGTACAAGCTACAATGAACGAGCACAGGACAATGAAACATGAAGAGTATTTAAAGGGGAGACAGACAAAGGATAATTATCAGGGAACAGGTGATGGGTGTTAAACACTAAGGGAAGGCTAACGAGACAAAAGGGCGGGAAACACAGACGAGACACGAGAAAGCACATGGCAAGCCAATATATAAACAAAGCCATGTCTTTCTCACACGAAACCCAAGGCTATGCCATGACTCCACCGCAAGACCAAGAATAAACATGACATGATGGTGGAATCATGACAGTATGCTCTCTCCTGCTTACAAGGGAAAGTGACGTCTGCGCATGCTCCTTCTCCTGCTCTCCTCGCGGCCGCATGGGCGTACCGCATGCTTTTCAGGGAGAATTGTCCAATAGGGGACCAAAAGTTGTTACAAACAGTTTTATATATTCAAAAAAAACTTTCCAAAACCTGTATGATCGGTTGGGAAGAGTATCAAGCAGAGAAATACTATGTGATACGGCCAACTAGTTATTTTACAAGTTGACCATGTTAAGCATGAGAAGACTGCACGTTTAACATTGTCAAGAAGTCAGAATGAATGAAACACTGTTGCAGGGTCGCTTTAAATAAAATGTTATCTACCCTTTCCCTGTATGAAATATATAATATGCATTTTTATGTGAATGCCTAACATAATTTAACATTGGTATGTACTGATGATCAGAGAAGCATAAGAAACAGATGAATGCATGCATACTGTTTATGTATTGCACATTATGCATTCTTCCAAGTCAAATTAAACCCACAAAACTGATTAATATGGTCTCTCTAACACTCATCAGACAAAATGTTATTATAAATTTAATCAACATAGTAATTAGTGCATATATTGGCACTCTGTTGTGCCAAAGTATACATTTATAGTTTATCATTGATCATTTCTGTCTGTATATTAATTTACAAAAAGTATCTTCAATTTACTAATGCTTGTAAAAGTGACTCAGCCAGATATCCATGTCTGCGGCAATCTGTGTTTCCTTTCTAAAGCATACAGCCGCGCACTACCTTCATTGATCAAAGATTAGGAGCCTCACGTTTTTAACTCAAACAAAATATAAAAATTAAGTTAAATGTGGCCCATCCAGCATCGGGAGTAAACTTAAAAGCTGATCGAACGTTCACATGCATAAGGTACGTGTCCAACGCGCGTTGTGGACGTAACGTGATTCGCTTCTCGTCGGTGCCCCCTGCCGCTTTGAAGTCTCTATTCATAATGAGGTTTTTGTGAAGAAACTCTTGACTTCCAATTCAAGGATTAAATCCAGTTTTGTGCATGTTGTGTGCGACAGCCACGATGCACAAGTTATAACGGATCATCTCATTTCGTCTTCATGCATGTTTTGTCGGAAAATAAACACAAACAAGTTTAAACAGTTCTCAATGAAAATTTTGAGGATATAATGGCAAATTTTGTACAGTCTTTATACCCAAGAAACTTAAATATGCTGTATGAAAGACCACGTTCTGAGGATGTCTTGACAACGTTCCATGATTTTTGTGTGTGTGACTAAAGAAGCTTTTGATTGTTGTTTAAAATGTTTTGCTGTTAAATTTATGTGGTGAAACAAGAATTTAATGTTAAGATTAAAGATAATGTTAATTTCTCTCGGTCAATAAATATCTGCTTTAAATCCTCTATATTGTGTTGAAGTCTTTGGTAATTTATGTCACATACTTCAGTATCTAAATAAAATATCTGATTGTGATGTACAGTACTGTGTTGAGTATTATAAATCGTTAGACTGTGCTTTGTACATATTTGAATAGAGAATTACTCCAATTATGCATAAAATTGAATATTTAACGCACAGATTAAGTCGCAAATTAATTTAATCCTCTATGGGAGGGATGATACTTGTTTAAATTAATTAAAAAATTATTTTAACAACGTGACTGTTTGGTCGTTAGGACGTGTCCCAGAAACGTTATTTGGTACATCTCTGCGATGAATTCCGGTCCAGGTACGTCGTGACAAAGTTACTGTGTTTGCTGGAAATTTGCTCGAGAGTATGACAAATCTTGTATTAAGTTTTGAACAAAGAAACTGGAAATACAGTCATACATACAATTCAGTTGACGTTAAAAAATTAAAATTATTCATTTAAATGAAAATATAAAGAAGCTTTAAAAAAAAAAGTGTCAAGTAATGGGAGGCCTGTGCCCCAATAAAATTAGGGCTGGATATGGACTATTTGGCCAAAATTTATATTTAAATATTTTCTTCATTTCGGTCGATACGATATAATTTGGATAACGATATGAACAATATTACAAAAAACAAAATTTAAGATATAAGTTGAAAAAGCCCTATGAACAATAATATGCTGATCAAAACCATTCTAGATGCCAGCAGTGTGCAAAGCTACATATGATAAGAAAAAATATTTTTGTATAGGCCGGTGCTCTTACCTTGTGTAAATATCAAATATTAGAATCATGTTACCAATAAAAGAAAGAATAATTTCCCTAAATGTACTACAAAGCATTATTCCATAACGTCGAAATGTGCTTTTAAATATGGGAGTATCTGCAAAGCTCTACTGGTATTTAGTGAAATTGGTTGCAAATACAGCTGCTTCCACGGTCTCTCACTTAAACCCATTCAAACAGACTGCTAGTTTGGAACTATCGAGAGCTCCATGAACCACGTGACCACAAGGCAGCAAGATCAAAGTGTGTCGCAAGTCTGCTTTTAATCGGCTCTGGCTAGTAATGTTGCCCTGCACAACTGTACTGGATAACATGGATAAATAACAACACAGAAAGATTTCCATTACGCATGAAAGCAAGAGAGAGAATACGAGAGAGTGCCCAAAAGAGCCCTGGATGAGAAAGAAACCCCAGAGCCCTTTGTACGGGTCTGTTCTATATTCATGCTCCCTCGAAAACAACCATGACAGAGAACAGCAACTGCCATTCTGCCAGAGACTCATCTGAAGCAGGGCATAAATTTGCATTTTTTTCTGCTAATCCACAAACAACTAAGCAGACAATAATTCTCAATTCCTTTGATTAAATTTTTCCAGGACAAAGGATCATGGGACGGTTTTAAAACAGCAACCAAACTTTTTGCCCTTGCTGAATGAGAACAGCTATAGAGAGGCATTGCGAGAGTGATGAAGACAAAATTGGCTCAGGAAGGGCTATGCTGGAGGGTTTAGGACTGCCGGTTGCTATAGCAGCTCTGTGGCAGCTCAGACAAGCGGGCAAGCCGGTGTAAAAGACAGGGATAGGAAAGCGTGTGGTGGTCTGCACAGAAAACGCGAGATGGCTGGCGGCCAGGCGACACTGGCAATGTGGTTGAAACAATGACTCAGTGCTAATGGATCACAGCGGCACGTTGTATGCTAAATACAGAGCCCAGCAATCATTCGGCCTCTTCGCCTAAGAGATAGCGGACTAGGGTTGGGAATAATAAATCGGAATCGATCGGGAATCGGAATCAAAAGGAATAGGAATCGGACACTTGAAATTAAAATTGTAATTCCTATTATCAATTCCTGTGTTCATATTTTCAGATATGTTCATTGTGATAAAGCACTGGAACCACAAATTGACCATATTTTATTTATATTAACTACGGTTTAATTATGTAGTTAAGCTATGGTGATACAAATTGGTGACATGGTGAGACAAAACATGGTTGATACGTGTATTAGGGGTAAAACAACCTCAATTTTTTTAAATCGACTATTACGTGATAACAGTCGTGTCGATGTCGACTAGTCGATGACGTCATTAATAAATAAAATAAGGAGGAAATTAATGTTTTGCAACAGGATTTGATGGGTGTGGGCACTAAGACAGTCATGTGTGCGTGCGGGCTGCGGGATAATGGTTGAACTCACTCGAAATCTATAAAATTCAAATGATAACCAACCCCAGGAGCAACCATAAACCCCATCGTTATCGGAGCATGCTGTAAAATCACATGGGATCAAATCAATACAGGAAAATTAATAAGATAGAACTTCCGTGCACAAACATTTAGCATTTTTCAATCTTTCACAAACTTGGTTGCAAGCTAAATTAAATTACAAGTAAAAACTGTGTGAAATACCTTAAAGCTCACCACAAGAAGCTCCCCTTACTAGTGCACATTTTTTATACTGCTAAATGTAAATGGCGGAAGAAGTTGGACATTTTCTAAACCTGATCTAGAGACACAGGTGGTTTTGCACTAATTAGTTCACAAGCTCAAGCCGTTTGCTTGTTAGCTGGTATTAGGAGATAAGAATTGTGAAGAGGTGAGAAGCTGACGGTTTTATAATCTGTGGCACACATGGCGTTTGTGGCAGGGATGGGGAGGAAGTGGAGATAAGATATTCCACATAGATGGAGCTATTCCTATGGGAGCAGGCAAGGTGCTTGGTGTAAAAGAAAATCTTCAGAGTAAGACATTGAGCAATGATCAATCACACTTGATAGTGCCTTTAACAGAGTTTAAAAATTCAATCCTTCAATGCAAACCCACAAAAGCCAAAACGTTATAGTTATCAAAGAAAAAAAAACTTTAAATTAGTCTCGAATAAAAAAAATGCTTGTGCTGTGGCCGCCATTTTCCCCCCAGAGTGACCTCATTTTACTTTGTCCAGGAGAGGAAATGTCATTGTACATGTTCAACAGAGCAAAAGTTTGACATGGAACAGGCTCAATGTTTCACATGAGATATCTTGCACAGTTTAAAATCACAGTGAAGAGGCAGCTTTCCACCTCTGCTGACTTATATGCAGACAGCTCATAGAAGCCAAAATAGGAAGGGTTAAAACCGTCTGTAACATACTCTAGCTGATGCAAAAATAACAATGGTTGGGAAGCAGTTTCATTTCACAACAGCAAGCTCATGAGGCATATTAAACAAGCAACACACAACTGACTTTTAAATCAACCAATGTATCAATTAGAAATCAAATATAGACGAAAAAGATAGCTAATAAATTACCCTCCTATACATTGCTGAATATATAGCCCTTTAAAAACATGATCTGATCATGCAGCAATTAGGTAGATCACCTTAATGGATATTTAAGTTTTTGAACTTTAATGAGAAAAGTTCAAATGTCACACTGGACAAAAGTTGGTAAATTTTTCTAAATTGAGTTCTATACATAATCTATATAAATAAGATTTTGATTGATGTATGGTTTGTTAGGATAGGGCAATATTTGCCCGAGATACAACTCTTTAAAACTCTGGAATATGTGGGTGCAAAAAATCTAAATATTGAGAAAATTGCATTTAAAGTTGTTGATCAAAAGAGCTTTAGCAGGAAACAGGTTCGCTTTAACGTTCTCTTTACCGCTGTAATGACGATGTGGAGAGTAGATGAATCCATAATCTGAAATTCTAAGATTTAAATGGATACCAAACTTGAGCGGCAGCAAAGGGGCGAAGTTTGTAGGCATGTTTCTGGCCATTTTTTGCAGCTTTCAAAAGAAATATATATTCACGGTAGAAAATTTACAAAATATCTTCATGGAACATGAACTTTCCTTAATATCCTAATCATTTTTGACATTGGTTCAGGGTCATAAGCATGTCATCAGATAAATCGATAGATTATTATGTTTATTGGTACTTCATAAAAGGTCCCGTGTGCAAGCCCTAATGCTTGAATAATAGAAAAAGCTCTTACAAAAAGTTTAAAATATTTTTTAACTCTAATTCTGAAGGTAACAATAGAGACAACAACAGTTATAATGAGCCACAGCCCAGATGCAAAGGCTTGATTTTGATGAAAGGCAAATATTCTCTCATACATTTGAAAAATATATACATTACCATAAGTCTATGAATGCAAACTACGTTTACCATTTACTGCTGAAGGAAAAATTATTAAAACCATAAAAAAAACTAAATGCAAAAATTGTACCCCCAAAAAAACTAAATAGGCAATGCAATAACTGTACCCAACAGATCAAAGCAGGAGGTTAATTGTCCATTAAAACATGATAATATAGGTGCTATGCAGAGATTGTTTTGCTAGAGAGCTGCGTGTTTTGTGTAAAACGTGTGTGCCGTTTTGCTTGATTGTGTGTGACTTTAATCAATGAAGCACGCATATCTTACTTTGTAAAAATAGATTAAAAATTAGTTGTAGGGGTGTCCCCGACTAAGGACTTACATAGTCGAATCAGAATTGTCACATCTTGTTATAGTTGACTGATAGTCAAATCATACGTGTGTGCATGCATGAAAGCATCTAGAAAAGCATCTTACCATTTAAACTAGCGATGCACCGATATGATTTTTTAGGGCAGATAGCGATTTTAACAAACAACTATTGGCTAATTCCGATACAGACACTGATCAATTGCATACAGTACTATAAAATACTAGATAGTTTTTCTGCATTCAATTTTATTCAATTTTAATGAACATCAATTGGATCCATTTTACATTTTTAGAAAGACAAAACTGTAAATGTGCCTAAATGTAAATGCAAGGTAAGATTAATGGCAAATTATTCAAATTTCATTAAGTTTCTGTTTAAAGAGGTCATATGACGCAAATATATATGTTTTTATGTGTCATTGATGTGTTTTAAGTTGACTGTGCATGTATTTGACATGTACAATTGCAAAAATTAAAGTGTCGGAACAAATATGCATTCTATCTAAAAGTGAATGCTCACCCATAAAATGTGCTGTATAACATCAAGTTCACTTCAAATCAAAATTATGGTACCATGAAGCGCACATTTTACAACGTAGTGTGTGCATGCATAGGCCTGTCACGATAACAAATTTTGCTGGACGATAAATTGTCCAAGAAATTATCGCGATAAACGATAATATTGTCGATCTGAGACCATTTTCATCTAGAATAATGATAATGTCATAACGATACTAAAGTGCAGCATCTCTTTAGCAATCAAGCGAACTACACTGTCGGTTGCACTGTCCTGTTTGTACTTTGTTTGTCGACTAAATGCCCCAGTTATGTTGCCCGTCTGTTGTAGCTTTTTTTTCTTATCTGGGAAAACTGCAACGGATGATTGTGTTTTAGATGCATGTGCCCTTTAAAAATATCCCACGTGCACGTAAATGGACGAGAAACATGTTTTCTCTTCGTAAAAATTACAGAAACTTGCTTAAGAAATACACATGGATACATTTATTGCATAAAGTAAAATGTGTACAAGCACGTCAATGATTTAGTTGTTATAGACTACGTATAGCGCTGATCAAACGTGATATTTGGCAGCCGGGAGAATCAAGTGTTGTACACTCACGAGTGATTTCTTTCATTGTGCAACGTGACATTCACCTGATGAAATATTGGTTAAAACATAATTCGGATGTACTGTGTCTAATACCACCGGTAACTTACTCTTTGGTTGAGCTGATCTCGCGCTCCTCCCTGTACTGCAGCCTTCCTGTCAGACTCGTTCCCCACACTTTTAAGACCGGGCCGGTCCTTGAGTTGCCAGGTATTCATTCGGAGTGTGAATATACATTAAGAAACTCATCAATTAACATTTATCCTTAGAATATAAATAAACATTTTGGCGGCCGCGGAACATTATGAAAGTAGCTCCATAATTTTTCCCGCAATTGCATTCTCAAAATAGCCCAATTGTGCGGGAAAACCGCGTACCTGGCAACACTGGTCTCGTCTTTTTGCTCTTCTCTGCAGTCGCCTCAAACACTCCCGCCATCCCACACAAAGTAAATGCAACTGACAAGAGGGTTCACTTCTCCTATGCTAAGGAAACGAGAGTTGTCATTCAGTCGCGGATATCAAACAAGTATGCAAATGAAATTATCGCGGCCGGAAAAATTATCGAGGTCATTTTTTTTACCGTGCGATTAATCGATTTATCGAAAATCGCGACAGGCCTATGCATGCACATGATTAGGATGGTACCACCTCAGTCTAATTTTGAGCCAGGAAAAACCCTGATGTCATAATCAATTGCGGAGTCATTATATAGTAGAAGGAATACTTGATATGATGTTTCCCAGCTATTCATTCTGATAAGCTGGAGTGCTGTCACTGCTGTGCATGACTGCATGTTCATCTGTCACATCCACAACATGTTTTCAAATAATTAATATTAAAAACACTGATGTCTGAATTCTATATGCCCGTTGTCCTTTCAGGGCTCTCAAACTACATTCAGCTCTCTATAACTACCGGTGCAGAAAAATAAAACGGCACTTAATCATTAATTACACATTTCTGTGCGCTACAATATCATCATAATCACTTTTTAAGTATGCCATTATTGGTGTGATTTGCTTTCATTTTGCTGGAGGTAAACAATAACAACTAGGTAACAGTAGGGAGTTTACGAAGACAAAACATATTATATCATTTGCGACATTCCGATACGACAGGAATTCCCCACGACAGGAATTAATCTTCTTGCGAAATAAACAATAATGACATTTTTCTATGTGAGACTCATTCTCAGAGGTCTAGGTAGATGCACTGTAGATGCATCAGAGTTAATGTTTAGTTTCTGTTTTATTTAATTTGTTTGTTAAGTATTTGTTTATAGCCATAATACATTAAAACACCACATCATTTAGTTTGAATAAAATAAATGTGAGTTCATCACAAGAATAGGTAGGTAACTGACAAATGACAGTAATGTTACATACAGATGGATAATTTAAGGCCATCTCCTTTTTTATTTATAAAAAAACTCTCAGCTTCACATCTGACCCTTGTTATACTCCTTTTCTCTCCGCCTATGAGCAGTGAATGAGTGTCATAAAGAAATACGTCTTCAACTAGGATTTATCGTTTATATCGCGGGAAGACCAATTCCTATCATTGGGAGAATTTCTACCGGTATACCGCAAACGATATATCATCACCTATCCTTAATGACAACAGATGTTTAAACGTTTGCTACAACTGTTTGGCCTGTGCAACAAAACTTTAAACCTCTGGAAACAGTGCTTTCTTCGTGCAAAAAAGTTAATATACTTGCCCATAGGCATTTCCTGAAGTTACGATGACTGAAACCACTCACTCGTTTACTGTTCCCTGTATAGTGAATTACATTTAAGTCCACTTTAGGTAGAAGTAAATATAAAAATAAGTGATTTCACACACTGATGTATGGCCAGCAACTGTCAGTACTGTTGCAGACGCTAGTCATAAACAAAACGATTAGCTTATACACTAACTGTGTGGCTTAGAGTATTGTTTTATAAAACTCCGAAGTTAATTTTCACTTTATTTGTTATGTTTATTGTAGTTTAATAGTTTAAAAGAATGAGAGCAATACAACTGTCACATTTATTTGCAAGTATGTTTATTTATAGCGTTTATAAAATTAAACTACTGTCTATAACATTTATTTTATCTGCTTATTCTTAAAAAGAATAAAATAACTGTCAACAAGAACAAACATTATTGTGTATAATAGGGAAAGTAGTAGTTCACTCAGGTTTCGGACATCACTACAAAATGTCGGACACCCTAAATAAGAGATAGGGAGCAGTTTCACAGCATCCGTGTGCTATGAAACTTCTGTGGTGTATATATGGAGTTTCTGTGCGAGAGCACCCTCTGGCTTCAGATGAAGCAGCATTTAACTGTACTTCACTGACAAACTGAGCAAAAAATAATCGTAGTCAACTACCAAATCGTGTGCGGGTTATTTTCAATTTAACATGCAGGTCTAAAATGAAGATCCCTAAAACATGTTTCTATGACAAAGTAATGCTGAATTTAATAGCCATTTTGTCAAAATCATAATTTATCTAAGAAACACTTTGCAAAAGGAGGTGAAGCAGGCAGGAAACCATTTGAGGATCATATGCAAGACCTCTGGGAAAGAATATGAACACCACCACATTGAAACCTGAAAAGAGTTGAGTCAAGCACAAATGCCTGTTGTGAATGTGTCTGAGAAACCAGTTCAGCTGAACTCATGCAGTCTCTGCCCCTATTCGTTTTCAGTCCCTAAAGTATCCGTGCTCTATGCTCTCAAGTTTGGAAAGACAGGTTATAATCCAAATGACATCATACTAAAAAAAAAGAGATGTCCATAGAATGAGACTTATTTGGGCTGAAAGACAGACCATTGTCTTGGATTACAGCTGCAGAGAGAAACCTTCTGGTATTCTTTAAACGTCTTTCTTTAAACGCATATTAAAGCAAAGGTTCATCCAAAAATAAGTTGTTACATTATATGCTCACTAGTGTTGTCACGATACTGGAATTTCTAACTTCGATACGATACCTTGAAAAATATCGATACCATTTTCGATACCACAGAGAAAAAAACTGCCACAACATTAAGGTGGTAATTTTTTTTAGTATTATTATTTAAAGATAAATATAACATGTATAATGTATTATAAAGAGTTATTAAAGGGTAAAATGCATTATAATTCTTCATAATGTGTGTTGTAACGCATTATGTACTGTTGCAGGTCGGGTCTCATCTTATTTCTGGTGCTACAAGAGAATGCCAAACTTTAATAAACATTTTTTTTTTGACCACACTTTTAAAATGAACTGAACTATGTAACTAATCTGAGAATTTAAGTTAATGGTAATAGATATTTGTTACATGAATAAACAATGAAAAATACTCCCTAAACATGTATTAATCTTAGTTAAAAGTTAATTTAAACTAACATTTACTAATACATGTACTAATTAAAATCCAAAGTTCTATCTGTTAATATTTTTTTTTTCATTGGACCAGAGCAAACATTATCCGTTGTATTTTATTACATACTGTCATCAAAGATTAAAATATACTGTAGCAAATGCATTGCTCATCGTTCATAAATGCTGGTTAATACATAACATTATTTGATGAACATATTTTAATGCCGGATTCACATATCACCGATCCACACACGCAAACTTGCGTGCATCACACCCGAAAACAATGCTCACTGGATCGACATGAAGACAAATTACAGAGTTGAAGTAATTCTTTTTTTAATTAAGTTAATTAAGCACAAGTTAATTTACATTTGACCACAGTTAAAGTATTTAAAGATTCACAGTTAAAGATTCCTCAGTCGGACTTTACGAATCACGGTGAAAAACGAGACAACACTCATATTGCTATATTAGAGGTGTTAGCGCCATTTTGTTAGCACTGCTCTGTAGCGACTCTTGCATATTGGCTTGTTTGTGTCCTTCGGCTTTCCACGTTCATTTGCTTCATATCCAAAATATTTCCAGATAGCACTCCTGCTGTGTTCTTTATCAATCAAAGCCGGTTGCGGAGGCGCCGCACACGCCATATTTATATTCACTTCACTTTTGCCATTTAACCAGAGCGAATGAGACGAGACACGTAACAGGCACTGCGGTCACGTGTGCTGTTTGTCAACGCGCATTTGGAGATAAGTGAAAGTGACAGCTCGGCTAGGATCGGTGTATCGATACTTCGGGAAATTAGTATTGGTATCGTTCAGATATTTCAGTATCGATATTTATCGAAATATCGATATTTTTGACAACACTAATGCTCACCATCATGTCATTCTAACTTCACATTATCTATCTTCTTACAAAAACAGAGATGTTAAACAAAATACTGAAACCGTTTTCATCTATAAAACAGGTCTGACATCACTGACATCAAGTGGTACTGGTTTTTCCATGTTACCTGAGTAATCAAAGAAGGGCAAGCTTTAAAACATGCCCTGAATCACAAATGAGACCAGAGGGTTCTGCCTCAGAGAAAGATTATAAGGTGAAAAGTCTTTAACTGTGCTCTGTTACATGCATAAACCAATTGTATGGGTTCAGAGGACTGAGAGAGTTTTGTGTGTATATCAATATAAATCACCAAACCACTTTTCATAGTATAGCAATGAGTAGTTATAGCATATAGAATATTATGTGGTTCGAACTACATGGGGTGAGTAAATCACAACAATTTTAGGGAACTGTCCCTTTAATGCAGACCGAAACAGCAGTGAAAATGATTACCATTCAGGAGAAATACACATGCTTTAAACAGCTTTAAGTTCTGCAATGGTATCTGGTTTGGCCGAGTGAAAGTATTTCCTCTCCCATTATGCTGGCTCATTAATTGGAGAGATAATCTACTTGATCTCTACACAATGAGTGATTCATTGAGACTCATGTGTTGCTTTTGTCACTGCCAGGAGCAGATTAGAGTGGGAAAAGCAAATGTGAGATGATAATGTTTCTATAAAAGACAACCAGTCAACATGGTGACCCAAGGACTAAACAAACAGAAATAATTTGCACTGACTTAATTTGTAATACTTTTATTGAGCATGTAACATTGGTCTTATCCTACAAAAGCAACCTGCTCTAAACAATGCTGTTCAAAAATGTCATTTCCAATGCTGGCTCTTCATTCTACAGTCTATTTCCCAAACACAATTATAGCAAATGTCAACACATACAGATGTTACATATAACCCAAATGATTTGTAAAGTTCCCGCAGAATACAAACGAAATCCAGCAACGGTTACTTTTTCATGTACACCACATGCTTGCACACCAATAAGGATATTAATGTAACTTGCAAAAAAAAAAATTTTGTTGCTTTGTTACATTGTCATACAAAAGATGTTACATGGTACATTAAATTTACTAGTTTGTTGTAATCTGCTGAAATTATAGCTACGCGAGATATATATAATATTCAAGCTATTTTTACAACAGGTTGGCTGATGAAAACCAATTAAACAACATCAGGTATATCAGGTTAATTCAATGTGCTTTTTATAGACTTAATGCTTTCATAAGAATATCATAACATGATTTGAGTAAGGCACAGATGTCTTAATAATGATTCTAAAGCAAAAAATATCATTAGTTGGTAAGACTTCAAACTGCACATTTCTGAATTTTAATTATGGTTTCATGTGATTGGAAAAAAGCCGATAACCTAATATCAACTCAAGTGTGACCCTGTGTCAAAAACGATCTGATGATTTGTTCAAAACTCATACAGATACATAATGTACTTCTAATACTGAAATAAATAACTTGTGTTCTGACATTGTCAACCCAAGTATGTTTATGACTAAAACCAGATATGTAACCCTAGACAACAAAAACAGTCTTAAGTAGCACTGGAAAAAAAATTATAATCACCAAAAATACATGGTATTGGAAAAATTACAGATTTTTCTTTTATGCAAAAATTCATCAGGATATTAAGTAAAGATCATGTTCCATAAAATATTTTATACATTTTCTACTGTAAATGTATAAAAACTTTATTTTTGTGGTGGATGGCCTGGTAGAGTGCCTCAGATTAACAACTTCGAAGGGGATTTTCTCAATGTTTTGCTTTTTTTGCACCCTCAGATTCAAGCTTTGTAAACAGTTGTTGTTCCACCAGATATTCTCATATCCTAACAAACCATATATTAATAGAAAGCAGATTTCTTCAGCTTTAAGATGATGTAAAAAATCTCGATAAATTGACACTTAAGACTGTTTTTTTTCATCCAGGGTCACATATAAGCAAGTAGTTCTGCGATTGAATGAGACAAAAAAAAAAGTAATTAAGGCGTGTCCGATTACAGAGAACACTGTCATTCCCAAGACATCTGTTAGACAAGCTCTGTCGGGCACAGGGAAGATTTAGAAAGGCTCATAAACGTACTACAGTGTAAACTCGCCGGTGTTTTTAATCTTAACTGCGCAAGACAAATTTCTTAACGTATGCAAACATATTTCTCACTGACTTGAGTGTGTTCGTGCATGTACTGCAATCTTGAAGACCAAGACAATTGGATGCAAATTTTCAGTTTCATATCTACATTACTTTAGGATCTTGCGGTGAAGACACAGAGCATAGACTGAACTAATTTATATATTATATTTCTTAAAAAATTGCACTGATAGGCTCAATCACTACAGTGACCATAGATATCTGCTGTAAAATAAAAGGCACAAAGCTATAGCCACACAAAATAAAGACAAAACAAACAAAACTCCAACAGATGAAAAAGACACCACTGATCTCCTTTGTTGTATTAAATTATGTTCCAAGAAGTGAATATAGTTCAATAAGCTAAATAATAATCCATAGATACCTTAGAAAAGCAATCAACACATGGAAAGGCATGTGTAAGTGGGCTATAACTACAGCTGATGATCCCTTTAAAAGGCAAGTAATCGTTTTGTGATAATATACCAGAAAAAAAACAATAAGTTTTTATGCCTTATATTTAAATGACACTTCTAGCTTTGATGTGCAAAAAACACGTGTTGCAACATTTAATGGATAATATAATTCATTCAAAGCCCTAAATTAAAAATAACTTTCAACACCTATCATCTTGTAATCATTTTTAAAATAAATCTATTGCAAATAGAATGCCAATTTTGATAGCAAAAGAAAACAGATAGAGGGCATGAAGAAAAACTTCTAAAAAACTTACCCATCTTCCTCTCCATCTACAGGCAGGCCCTTCAGCAGGCTGGCTGAGGCAGTTAAGGCATTGACTCCACTGCTACCATCAGGACCACGGGCGGTGGCAGCCTGGGGGACACATTCACCACTGGTCGGCTTGGGTTGTGTCAGTAGTGCCTGGTGCTGTAACAGAAGGAGCTGAGCATCCTCGAGTGGTGTTGGCATTGCAGAGGGCAAGGCGCTAACCACAGGATGCATTCCAGGCTCCTTAGAGCCGTTTTGGATCACACTGGACTGAGGATCACACTGAATGTTTGGAGGCACACTGGATGTGGGCAGATTGGAGGTCACGGCTGGGATAAACATAGCTCCACGGCCTTGACCACTGATCTGTGTAAGCTGCTCCAAAGAAGGTTGAGAGGGGAGCTGCTTGCCCTTGGTGTTCTGTATGAGACCGGTCCCAGACTGCACAAGCTGAGGCAGGACACCACCAGTGGACACTTGGATCATCTGAGGGGTTGCTGTTTGTTGCGGCTGCAGAAGCCCTTGAAGACGTGATTGAGCAGCGGGAGTCAGCATAGGTTGTTGTGAAGTGATTAACGGACTGTTTCCGGACACCACTACAGGTGGGATTGATGCAGACAGCTGGGGCAATGTTTGCGATCCAGGTGCCACAGTGTTGATGATCTGTTTGGATTGAGGGAAGTCTACCTGGGCCGGTGCAGCTGGCTGCTGTGCAGGAGGGTATCCCATCTGCTGCTGAGTTTGAGCAGGAGAAGTTTGTGCTGCCTGGGCATATGTCAGTTTAGGCATACGAAGGGGCACAGAAGTAGATGAATGTCCAATAGCAGTCTGCAACCCTCCAACAGTTGCTGGGGCCTGCTGCTGAATGCTCGCTGGCATTGGGGTAACTACGTTAGTCTTAAGATGCGCATGCATGTCCTGGGTTGGCATTGGAGTTATATTAGAAGCAGAGTAGTCGTGCATTTGAGTGGAGGGATGCTGAAAGGTTTGCTGCACAGCTGAGGGGCCGCCAGCTTCTCCATTGCCCAGGCTCTCCTTGTAATGGCTAGCAGAACTGTTGACAGAGATTCCACTAACAGACTCTCTCTCCAGGCACACCACACTCTCAGGTACAAACTGCCGAATGCTTTCCACGCTTCGAGTGCTGGGGGCATTTTCAGAGGGTGCTGCATTGGGGGCCTCCTTGTCATAATACTCAGTGCATGTCCACCTACCCTTCTTAAAAGGCTCAGAGGTAGAATCCAATTTAACCACTCTGAAACGCGAGCTTGTGAAGGCAGGAGTAGGCACTTGGGCCTGAGGCAGGGCATTCAACAGAGGGACAGAGGAAGCAGGCACCGCATGCTGGCCCACAACAGCTGGCCCAACCTGCCCTCCACCTGTTGAAGCCATTGCAGAAACAGTGGTACCAGTGGTTGCCATGGTGATGCCCACATCAATTATTCCACTCTGAATGTGTGTCAATTTTACATTTTGGTTGCTGATACTATTCAATCCAGGGGAGTAATTTACACTGCTACAAGTTGTACTTATGCCACCCAATGCAGGCACACCGGCAGAATTCAACATACAAACATTAGTTATTATAGGATTACCAGTACTAATTGTTCCACCTGAAGCCACAGAAATCATTCCAGTTCCTGAGGCAACAGTAGCCAAAGGCTGACTGATTAAACTGGTTGTTCCAAGAGAGGCGTTATCAAGGATTCCTACCACTTGTAAAGGCATTTTCTGGCCCGTGCCTACTAAAGCTCCAGAACTTGAGGTCACAGCAGATGTCACTGGAGGAACCAATGGTTTTCCTATCAGCGCCCCACTAGCTCCAACTACAGCAGGATGGGCTTTTCCAGATGGATGTTGTCCATGATTATGGTGATGATGGTGAACAGTTCCATTAACCATAGCACTATGTGGGTGTGCCTGGGTGAGGATAGGAGGTTGATTAGGTGACACGGCCCCCGGGGTCTCTGCCTCATGAAAGTTATTCAGCGTTTCCTCAGAGGAGCTCCTTTCTGGTCCTCCTGGATTGTTAGCTCGTGAAAGGGAAACATCCAAGATCTCAGAGGAGGACAAATCCTCTGTGTGGGATTCGTCCAAGTCATCACAACTCTCAGTGTCTTCTGTAATACTGTTGTTGGTGCTGACAGATGTCTGAGCTGGTGTAACGCTGGTGATCTGAAAGCCACTTTTCTTTTTCATCTGTGCCACTGCAGTGGGTAGAGTTTGGGGTAAAAGGGTTGACTGCAAAGGAATATTTAGACTCTGAGGAGGATTCTGAGTCACAAGTGAGGATGTGGCCGGTGTCTGAATCATCACAGGTGGTGAATAATCTACCCCTTGCATCAAGTTGTTACTGTTAAGGCTGGCGCTTTCTGAAGCTGTCAATGCAGAGGAACCACCTACCGTGCCGCTGCTGCTCTCCCGTCTGGGTAAACTCAACGGGTAAACCATTTTTCGGGCGCTGGCGGAGTCACCGGATCGCTCGTGGTGATTCATTTCTAGAGGATAGTCTCTGACAGAGTTATAACTACAGGTCAAGAGAACCGCCGTGTTGACAAGCTCTTTTTCAGAAGGAACTTCAAGCACTTCAAGTAATTTCCACATAAAACCAGCAAAAAAGATAAATCCACTTGAGGTGTATTTAAATGTCCACCATGAGGAGCGGGCTAATGTCAATGCTAACTTCACTAGCGGGCTAGCTGACGCCGATTCGCTTCAGCTTTTGTTTTTAAACGTATATCCTTACCAAACAATTCGACACATCATATCCATCAAGTTTAAATGTGAAGAAATCAACTCAAGATAAGCAATAAAATCGATATCCAACGTTACAACGACACAGTCTCTCCCCATCACAGTTCAAACTGCCAGGCGCATTTTGAATTGTTGTATTGCAGTCACCAAAGAGCGAAATCGCACGAAATAAGGTCCTTTGGCCGGGTTCGAATGACGGAGAGAAACCGAGCGACTCAGTGCCGTCCTGCTTTATTCCATGCCGTGCTTTCTTTTGTTTTGGTCCGGTGTTAACGCTACGACTCTCCCACTCTGATCCTATTCACCAGCTGCCTCCTTGTAATGTAGCCTGTGCTAGTGCTATCAGCCTGTGACGAGTACCGAAAGGGGGAGGAGAGCGCGATAACATGGCGACCGCGCATGGCAGTTCACGTTCACAGCGCCCAGACATAAAGCACGAGTCTAGGGACGGTGGGTGGAGAAAGGGGGTCTGCTAGAGACGGCTGACGGAGAGTTCCAAACAACCACTGAAACCGAAAGGAAATCCTTATGTTTGGTGATGGGTGGCACTTGTAATTGCACAGCCTTTTGTAACTGTGTAAATCATCACGGAATAACATATTATGGTATATATTTTTTGTAGCCCAAATAGTAAAGTAAAATGTTTTATACAAAACTGAGCTTTAGCAGAGGAAAGGCTGACAGATTTGAGAACTACTAAAAAGTTTTGAATTTGGAATGTTTTACATGGCTAGTTTAATACAGGAGTTGAACACAAATTTGTTTTTAGTTTTTGACACTTAATGTCCCACAAACCTGGAAAATTGGCCTAAAAACAATAAAACAACTTTGTTTTCCCTAGATGTGTAGATATTTTGTTCAGTTGCTACAAAATATTTTTTATTTAGACTTGGGACCTTTTAATTATGCCAAATTTGTGGTATAAAATTAACAACAACATATTGGTTTAAACCTATGCCTATAACAAAGACGAACAGATCAGTAGGCCTATTGTAGGTTTGATGTCACTCTGTGTTCTGAGGTCGGTCTTACAAGTTGTCATCCTAGTTTTTCTTCAAGACTGGTCATAACTTAAAGTCAGTTACATAAAAAGGAAGATTGGTCTAATTGAATTCTGAAAAGTAAGACTGATTGGTCTTTAATAATTGCTAATCAGTGAGACTAGTTGTTAAGACGCAGTGGCTTAGTTTATGCAACTGGACCCTGGTCTATGCAACAAAACCAACAAGATGTAAACAGAACTTTTGACAATAATGGTGTTGAGAGATTTGTTCTGATTTTGCGAAACAGCATCACTGAAAGAGGGGCCAGATATTTCCACATACAGAAAAGAACAACCAAACACATATGCCCTGACAATTATTCCACAGTCCACACACACTGATTGTTGCTCACCTCTGTTAGGAGTTAGAAAACTACAGGTCCAGCAGAACTCCACAACATAGATATTGTGTCAAATATCCATGTGTTTTGCTTGCGTTTAAAATGCTAATAAACCTTGCATTATTAATTCATTTATTAATTCATTTAAAACCCAAGTAGTTAAGCCATATATCATACATAGAATGTATGTTTTATGTTAGACAATGCATGAACCTCATCCAGCTGCTTAGCTGTACCAAACTAGCCTGTAGTTTGGGAGAGAAAACATTATTAGCATTAATTTGCCAATATGGCAGGTGAAGAATTGTTATTAAGGAAGTGTTACTTCTTATAACTGATGAATTGTCATTGGTTATTTTTTATTTATCATAACCAAAATCTGCACGATTTAAAGGCTTGTGTTGAATGACATTGTAGGGCATTCAGATTGAACAAATATTCACAAGTGAAATTAATGTTAATTAGTGTTGAAAGCCCGATGTGTAAAGTAGGCTACTTTAGTATTTCACTCTCAAGGATCAAGTATCTTTACTTTAAAGGGATTTTACTTAGGAAAAAAATACTTCCATAGGCCTACATTATAAAACATACTTTTTACTCAACTATTTGAAAAATACATTGCAGTTTTTACAAAATACATTAAAGGTCATCGTACTTTCTTAAGTATTTTATTAAATAATTGTTTTACTTGAGTAGCATTAAAGGTAAAAAACGTTATGTAGTGGAGCAAAAAATGCAATACAGCTGCAGAAACGATTAAGAGAGCATTTCAGAGACTGTGTTTATGATTTTAAAATGTAATATTTATATTGAGGGGGGCACGGTGGCTTAGTGGTTAGCACGTTCGCCTCACACCTCCAGGGTTGGGGGTTCGATTCCCGCTTCCGACCTGTGTGTGTGGAGTTTGCATGTTCTCCCCGTTTCTCGGGGGTTTCCTCCGGGTACTCCGGTTTCCTCCCCTGGTCCAAAGACATGCATGGTAGGTTGATTGGCATCTCTGGAAAAATTGTCCGTAGGGTGTGAGTGCGTGAGTGAATGAGTGAGTGTGTGAGTGAGTGTGTGTGCCCTGCGATGGGTTGGCACTTCATCCAGGGTGTATCCTGCCTTGATGCCCGATGACTCCTGAGATAGGCGCAGGCTCCCTGTGATCCGAGGTAGTTTCAGATAAGCGGTAGAGAATGGAATGGAATATTTATATTGTGTTTAGGTTAAAAAAAAATTACTTTGTGAATTATTAACAATATTTCTATCAAATATAAACCAAAAAAAATGTTTCTATTAGCATTTGTTTCGAGAAAATAAAAACTGGAGAAACTGGTCAAAATAACAGAAAATATGCTCTGTATTTTTTCAGACCACAAATACTGCAAAGAAAACAGGTTCATATTCACTTTTAAGCAATATAATAGTAACATTTTTACGTGCATTTAGGAATAGTTCTAAATTATTTTACGAGAACCTCAATTTAATCACAGTTTTCATGTTTCATATCATGAAGTCAGTCTTTCACATCGCTGTTGGATGACTTTATGTCACTCCTGAGGTTTGATTTTATTGAAATTCCACAACCACTGGAATGGCCACAATACAACTAGAAATGCTGATTTGAAATGAACAATTAGCATGGTCTCTTAATTTTTCCCATGGCTGTAAATGCTTTATAATGTAGTAAAGTGACATTTTTCCAAACCAAAGACACTACAAAAGATATTTGATAAATGTTCTTGAGTAAAAATACTAGCGTACATTACACCTCAGCTACAGGAATGAATTACTGTGAATCGGGACCTTGTGGATTGGAACACACCTCATGACAATTAGGCAGGTGTGCTAGAGCTGGACTGATGTGAAACTCTTATTCGCATTCACTATTTTCAAAGCTTTTTGAGTTAGACTAGTGTTATAATAATAACAAAGCAATTTGCTTTAATAGATGCTGTTCCGGGTGGTGTCACACACAGACTGTGCTTAAATAAGACTCCAAATATCTGACACATTATTATACAATCAAACATTGTAAAATTGATGAATTATGATCCTGTGAGTGTGTTTAGTAAAGGTTTGACACATCCCCATGCCCTTGCCCAACCTATATACAGTATATGCACCTATATTTGGAATGCAGTGATCTGAGTGAGTGAGTGAGTGAGTGAGTGTATTGTAACACATTAAGTATGAGGAAATGGTATCTGCCAATACCCAAATGGGCATGTGCCCTGATGTCCAGAGTAGGCAGACAGGCTGTGACCATCCATACAAATTTCAGAAAAAAAGAGAGCCAGTGAGAGCTGTTTGCAATGTAAGCGTCTGGTTCTGTCAGCAGCTTTAAATCACACTGGAACTCCACAACAAAAACACAGAGCGCTATTGTGCTCCTGAACAACAATGGTCAATTTACACAGAGGAGACTGTTTTCATTTTGTAAACACTTATTAAAACAGGCATCTTCAGAGATATACATGATGAAATAGTTTTATTCCAACCCCACACTTTAGAATATTAGTAAATGCATTAAAACTATGGAATAACAGATATGTAATTTCTGTTGCGATCACAGAAAAATAAATGAAACAAAACTTTACACGTAGCCTATTATATCATCTTTAAAGTAGGCATTTTTTGCCTATAATTTTTAGAAACGTAGGCATTTTATCAAACAATTTCTTGAGGTATCACCTTGAGATGCCTTTTTCGAATAGTATTGAAGTTTTTCCTTTCTGAGCTCTTACTGGCTGCTTTCGTTTTCTTATTAATTACAATGAATGTTCGCACAATTATATTTTGTCTTCAAAATAATTTAAAACATTTCAACATTCAGATTCAACTATGTGTTTTAAGATCATGCAAAACATTTCTGTCCGCTTGAATCAAACTTTTGATAAAGTAAAATCCATGCATCAAATGGCTAATGAATTAAGCAGTAACTGGCATTAAAGTATGAGCGCCGCTTTGAAGTGATCTGCCATAAGGCATGAGGAAAACAGAATGTATCTTGTATTGTAGTTGAACTTGTGTTCCCTGTATAATTGTACTTTTGGAGTCAATCAGCACCAGATGTATAAACTAATAAGACTGCTTAATGTGTGTAAGAGAGACAGAATGCCTAACTTGATTTTTCAGTAGCCTATGTGGCTTTGCTAAAAGAATTTCCTTTTCGGGCAAATTTATAAATACAATTCAATGATGATGACTCACATTTTAAATGCATGTATGGGCAGTTACTTAAAAAATGTGCATTATAATTGGCAGGTTTTAAAAATGTCCTCACTCGAGTCAGCATTTTTATTGTGTACATGAATAGTCAATCAGTCAATTGTAAACCTGACCCTTTTCACCCATGTTCTCTGTGTAGCAATCTTTAATGCTGTGTTTTGTTTGACCTATGTATAATGTTTTTATTATATCTTTGCTTGTAATATCAAAATATCCAGTTACATAAGCCTGAACAAACGAAGCTCATTCCAATGTGCTTTGCCTCATGTGATTTTGTTCCTGAAAGGGACAGCAAGGACAACCTTCCGCACTTTCAGCACTTTCTAATATTTGAATATCTTTTTGAAGGACCTGTTTCGGAAAAGGTTTGAATTGATATGAAATCGAACTTGTGGTGAAAGGAAAGTTTTGGCATGTGAAAGCCTTATTTTGTATAAACCATATGTGTCTAACATGATCTCTAAAGTCTGAAAAGACAGTTATTTTTTTAATTGAAACAAAATTTAGTTCAAATAAGCAAATATACTTGGCATATATAGTTAAATGATATGTAATTGCTGTATAAAGGGAAAAACAGTCTTATTGAATGTCAAAACAAAACATTTTTTATTCTTCGTCTTTTTTATTCTTCAGCTAAAATCTATTTTGAGTTTAGGCCTGGCTATTGTTCTTATGATTTATAGCAGGAATCTTTGTTTTTGCAAGATGTATGTGATATAGTTATATATGTGATTTATAAACGATGTTAAACCTTCAAATTGTACAAGTCTTCACTTGGCCGTACTTATAATTGCTAAAATCACAAAACAAGTTTTCTGTGTTCATTTACTGGGCAAATAAAAGACGATCAAACAGCTTCATCTAGTGGCTGATTCGTGAAATTTAATTTCACTGATGAAACCGTAACAAAAAGTTAACGTTTTAGAAAGCTTTACGTACTATATTAATTGATACAATGGGAATAATGAGACACCTTTGAAACAACAAAGTAATATGTAAGCACTATGTAATGCAAACATAGGCTATAAGTTAACATTTACACTATAAACTTTAAATTGTGTCTACAAGACTGGAACGAAACCATTGCAATATTTAATAATCGCAATGTTAAAAATGTTTGGTGGTCTGGTTGCTCAAAAGTTATCTCGCGATAGTTTGATGTCATACGTAGAGTGGTCTGCGCAGTGCTGCATGAAGTCGAACACATGATTACCCACTCCAATTTCAATTCCTTGCCACTAGATGGGGATACATACAGCGTTTTTAAATTTACAAAGCTGCGTTGTTGCTCTTCCTATACCCAGGATGTCTTTACTGTAGCGTACCAAGAGCGGTGTGTTCAAATAAAAAGCCATCCGTCATGTCAGACAAAGCGCAAGATGTCGATTTAACACGGGCCAAACAAAATACAGGCGTATGGCTGGTTAAGGTTGGTGATTTACATTTTAGAGGTTGATTTCTGGATTTTTTATTGTTATTATTACTGCCCACAACGGGTAAAGGTAATTTAGGCCTCCTTGGAAAAAACTCCTGTCCCTAAATATTAAACAAAGGTTCTATAGACTTAACTAAAACCTAGCAGTTCGTCACACCACATATTGTGCAGAACCACTTGTTGTCTTTGAAAATTTGAAAGTGAAAAAAAAGTGAAAGTGACCTGTTTTTGTCAGATATGGTGACCCATATCCGAAATTTATCTCTGCTTTTAACCCATCCTGAGAGAGTAGTGAACACACGCACAGCAAGTGAAGTTGTATTGTTGTCATACTGTTGTTGCTTACACTCTGTCAACAGAAACATGATGTTATCTAAGGCTAATTTACTTTTACTTCAGGTTCCCAAATATCTTTCTCAGCAATGGGCTAAGGCATCTGGACGAGGGGAAGTTGGCAAACTTAAAATCGGAAAGTAGGGTCACATTTTATATACCTTCATTTTTTTCCCTTAATAGAATCTTTACACTGATAATATTTATCTTTCCTCTAGATCACAGGGAAAGACTGTGGTAAAAGACAATTTAAAGCCATTTTCCCTGCAGTGAGGTTATGTTATGCAAGAACATTTATTTTGTAAAGATGTCACTATTGATAAGCACGATAAACATTATCTGAATCATTTTTGAAACTGGAATGGGGGGCCTATTTGATGTGTTTATAGAGAGACTGATAGATTATTTCCTTAGGTGTCTTTCACTTTGAATGAGGAGTTGACAGTTATTGAGAGCTCTGGGGAGAAGGCTTCCTCAGTCCGGGCTCCAACAGAACACCCCTTCACCATACAGACGGTGGGGGGTCAGACCCTTGCTGTCTTTACAGAGAGTTCAGGTGAGTGTAATGATTGAACTATCATCTGATGTAAGGCATGACTCAATCAGCTCGTTAGTCAGGGCACTGATCAGGGAGTCCTTCCAGTGCACTGATTACGTTCGTTCCCTAAATATTCCCACAATGCAACGCAAAATTCAGGGCGCATCAATGCTCACCATGTTCCCTTAGCGGAAATCACATGTCATTTTTGAATCCGTTTAATGAAATTGCACGAGCCAACTCAATAAACTTTATGAAATGCAACAGAACTTGAAAAGACAAACGTTCATTTTATTTTATGTATAAACACAAGTTGCTAGACAGGCAGGGAACATAGTCAACTTAACAGTTGGATTTGATATTGGACCAAATTTGGACACGGATATGTAACAAACTATTTAAAGAATTTCCATTATGTATTTCAACCATTATTAAATCAAATAAAGCCAGAGAGATGTCAGTTTTGCCTGTCACGTCACTGGAAAATAAGTGAACGGTGGCCTTTTCTCAATATGCGTTCTTGCCTGTACTTGTGCTCTTGTGGACTTGTGAAACATCATCAGTATCAGCCCAAGTACTTTTCCAATTCAGTGGCCGCGTTCATATACCCCCACCCCACTTGCAGTTTTGCCCCCCATTAAGAGCGAGTGCACTTGACAGGAAGTGGGAGTGCACATGTGTCCAATGTCTTAAAAACGCCAAAGTGCAGTGCCCTTGGCGCACACTAAACCCACACTATCGGTATTCAGGGCTAAGTGTATCCCATCATGCATCACGTTAGGTTATAAATCTTGAAATAAATCATGAAAGTAGTCATGTTCAAAGACCACAAGTGGGGGTATTGGGACGCAGCCAAAGTTCACATCTATACAAAAAGCAGCTCCTGGCGACATGTTCGCGTTTGGTGAAGCGATTTGTTTGATATTTTCAGAAAACCGAACGTCATTTTTAATAATATTAGACATAATGTGCAGCCTCTGCACACAATCGCAATCTTATAGTATTTGGTGGCAGATGGCATGCCAGCGTCTGGTACTTTTAGCGCCACCTGCAGAAAGGGAGTGTTGAGGCTGTACAGTATGGCTAATATTTTTATATATCAATATCAAGCGAGTCACTTCATGAAATGCCAACATCTCGCCAGGAGCCGCTTTTTGGAATTATGTGCTTTAGGAACACTAAGAACGGCGACCCCATATAATCCCCTTATATGAAGCAGAGAGGGCTGCGGATTTACCAAACAATCTTCTTTAAGGTTCTACTCAAGAATGTTTTTTACCTACTTCTATGATGGCCTGAAGGTGAGTAAATAAACGGCAAGTGATGCATCAAGTTCTCTACTGTTCAACTTCTAATATAACCGGACTACGTCCTCACGAGTTCAAACTCCCGAGTCCGAACTTGCCAAGTCCTATTTAGCAAGTAGACAAGTCCGTTCTTTGCATTCGTGGAACTGAGAAATGACCGGTGTCCAAATGTGAAGTGAGCCAGGGTCCTTACCAGTCCCAAACCCTTGTATACAACATACTGATACACAACCACTGTAATTTGATTTGAAAAGGGTTTTCGTTAGGGCATTTGCCTTGGACAATTGTGACTAATTTCTGTTATAGTTTAGCTTAAAACAATTCTGCACCAAACCGAGACCAAGGTTATTGTTTTCGGTCCCAATGAGAACGTGTATAAGTGTATAAGCCCTGATTTAGAAAGCTTATCTGTTTTTAGATCCTCACGGGTACGTAACCTAGGAGTTCTTGTTGACCAGCATTTAAAATTTGATAAACATATCTCTTCTGTTATTGGATCCAGATTCTATCAGCTCTGTTATTGTCCAAAATCAAATATTTTCTCACACCTAAAACTCCAGAAATGGCTGTCCACGCTTTTGTTACGTCTCGTCTAGATTACTGGAATTCTTAATACTGCGGTATATCTAAGCATCAAAATGCGCGTCTTCCGCTTGTTCAAAATGCTGCGGCCAGACTTCTTTGAAAGTGTCGTAAACATGAACACATCACTCCAGTCCTTAAATCCCTACACTGGTTGCCGGTTTGTCAGAGAATAGACTTTAAAATTCTCCTCTTTGTATTCAAGTCCCTACACAACATAGACCCTGTCTACCTCTCTGAACTTCTTCATCTATACACCCCATCTAGAAGCCTACGATCCTGTGACCAGGCATTGTTGCTAGTCCCTCGCGTAAGGCTTAAAATTTAAGTAAGGTTAACTTGCATTTGCAGTGGTAGGGCCTCGATTTTGGAATTCAATTCCTCCAGAAATTAGACCGGCCCCTTCTCTGTCTGTTTTTCTGTCTCTGCTAAAAACATATTTATTTTCCTTAGTGTATTGACTACTGTGATTTGGTCATTTAAATTTTTAATCAGGTTGCTTTAAATTGTTGAATACAATGATATAGGCAATTTTAATGGGGTTGTATTAAATTTGTGTATGGTCTTTTTACGTACATGTAGAATAAATGTTTTCTCCTGTAAAGTACTTTGGTCAGCCTGATGGATATTGTAAATGTGCTATACAAATAAAATGAACTTGAATTTATGACTCTCGGGGTCAGAGGCCCAAAACTGAAGAAGGCATTGAAAGACCTGGCGGGGGAGGCAGAGCAGGGGATCTTTTGTCTCTGGCTACACAGAAAAGATAAGGTTTGGGGGAGAGATGGATCTGCAGGGTGCGGCAGGGGGACGTCCCTGCTGCTGCTCCACCACCTAGAGATTTTCCGGGATTAAAGGAGCGAAACATCAAGGACGGGAGGCTCCCGGCTGATGACCCTGCAGATGCCTAACTGGCACTTGCGGAAATGCTTCTGGCAGAAATGCTTAGCAGGTAGTCTTACCTGTGCAGCAGATATGATGTAAAGTTCATTGTGCAGTGTAATTAGATTAATTACATTACAACTGGAGTTTTCCGCGAAATTCAACCAAATTCAGTGATCTATCAGTGATGGGGATTGTTCTTAGCACACTTTATAGGCTTCTATTTATGTCTAGTTTACATAACTGCTTTATAAATGCGTAAAAATCTGTGAAATCTAGCGCACACAATTACTATATAAAAGGCAATAATCAACAACAATTTTTTATGTTTTAATCTATGTCTTCTGTAATGAAATAATGTTTTTTATATTTATAACATCATAAATCATTTAAATCCTGTGTATTGCAGTCATATATTGGAGTGTTTGTTGAATTCCAACAAAAGGAAACCTTAAGAGTGACAGTCAGCAATATGAAAGCGCATGATAATAAAAATTCAGGGTTATTTCATATATTTTTTTAAAACTTTTTAGAACATTCACAAACATTAGTTTGGTGTTGCTTAAAACTAATATGGACTTGTTTTGTTTTTTATGCGACGTTTCTGTTTTAAAAAAGCAGATACTCTTTTCTGTTGCTTTGACCCGTTTTTTTTATATTTTTACAAAATTTTTATATGAAATTTGAAAGAAATGTTGTCAGAAATTCACAGAAATAAACAAAAATTATAATTTTACAAAACACATCACATTATTATTTATCAGAAAAAAAAACTTTTAAATGGTCTTTACATTTTTTTTGCGGCTTTATACAAGATATCTCCTAGCCCACCCTTTTGCACATGGCAGAAACCGGGCCTGATGATAGAGATCGGACATCGCAGCCTTGATTAATTAAAAAGACAAACGCCAGTGTCACTTACCAATGTAAATAACAAGCTTGAAATGAAACATAACTGGAATCAGTGATCTTTCCTAATCTTTTCAATAGACTTTTACACCACTGTTGCTGTATGATGTTAAATGCAGTTTTGTCAGGCTGACTGTGCCGTAAACAAAAAGCTATTGGTTATTTTAAAAGGGAGAGGGGACACTCGATGTTTCTCGCTCTCTCTGCATTTTTCAGTTGAAATTACGTCAATACATCAAATAATGCTGCGCGTTCCAAGGCATTTTATTGGGGCTTTAAAGGTCCAGTGTGGAATTTTTTTGAGGATCTATTGAAAGAAATGCAATATAATATACATAACTATGTCTTCAGATGTGTATAAAGAGCTTACACAATGATGCGTTATGTTTTTATTACCTTAGAATGAGCTATTTCTATCTACATACACACGTGGGCCCCCTTGCATATAATTAGCCATGTTCTGTCAGCCATCGTAATGTTTCAAACGGGAGGGGGAGGAGTGAGCGAATGGTTGCAATTCGCAACCTTGCCGCTAGATTTCACTGACTGGACCTTTAAGGAACAGACATTTAAGTAGTCACAAGGCTGATTAAATTGTCATTTTATGGGCTTTTGGCCTCCCTGTTCTTTGAATATTGGCATTTAAAACAATTTATACAATTACATTGTTTCATAGTAATCTTTTATCACATTGTTTTAATCACATAAATATACTTAAAGTGTTCAGTGGCTATTCTTTTTAATTAACTGTTGCACACACTGATTTTTAATATGTGATAAAGAAGTACCGAACGTAATAATTGTAGCCTGACTGAAATTCACACAAAGCTTACTGTGGAATTGCGGGCATGTTTTGCGCTTTTGTTCATTTATGATTCTTTTTTACAGTCGCCTGCTTAGTGCTTACAAGCCCCAGGTATTGATTGAGTGGTTGCTAAGCAACAGGTTAGCCACAGAAGTTGGCCATGAAAAGAGGCTCTACTTGTACAGTTAAAAGCTTTTTTCTGGGGGTGGAAGACTGCCAGTGTCTTTTTCTCAGCAAGTTATGAATTGAATTAGTTCAGAGTATAAAGAGCTCTCTATCGGCTAATGCAAGACATAAACCTTTTTCTTTGGTACTACGTAGTATTAGTGGAGGTGTTTGATGCACAAAGGTCATATGTCCTTATGTGATCACATAGCAGAAGATGTTTCCTGGTTAGGTGTCATATAGGCCAAAATCCCATAACAAAGATATTATTGTCCCCTGTGTGCATTACAAAGTAATCTCTCACTGCCGACACATATATATGTTTTTTGCTCTAAATGCTATAGGACAGCTGGTAGGAAGAGGGCAAAACTTGTATGTCCAGTGGACCAAGGTTTAATATGTGATTCATCAGAGAAAATGTGTCCTTGACTTTAAGTTCACTGATTTATTTTGCACAGACTCTGTATCGGACTTTATTTGCAGAGTTTGGTTTATCAGGAGTCAATAGAAAATTTTATCTTTTACTTCCTTTTTAATGTTCTTTATATAACACTTTATTTTGAGAAAAGGAGTGGTCTGTAAAAGCTTTTCAGAGAATTGCCACATGTTCTCTTGTATGCTGTCACAAAGTGGGTAACTGGTGCCTTGATGTGTGGAGAAGTTGTTGAGACTTTGATAAACTGTCAGGTATTTTTCTTGTTTGTTAACTGCACAAAGTCCTTCACAGTAATAAGTTAAAGAGCCAGCTTGATTGACTTGAGCCTTTAAAGCCTTTCGCCAGGCTAAAGCCAGACCCAAAGATATGGCCACTTTCATAAGGCTTCAATGAAGTCGTGAAAGATGTTTTCTTTCTACACAGTTTTCTGTAGTGCAGATTTTAATCTGTGGCTCTAAATAGACATTTCAGCTTGCAGAAAAAAGTCACCTTTCAGCTTGCACAAAAGAGTCACGTGACCATGGTAATAACGGATGAATGTTGGGGGTAGAAATGGTAGTTGATGCATTTTTTTCAATTGCATATGTCTAGATTTGTAAACCTTCTTTAACCTTGAAAATGGCATTACATACCAGGAGTTCGATCAGAGAGGATTGAAGGCGATTCTTGGTTATAATTGTAATGGAGATACCAAATGTTTCTATTACTTTAAATCAGTTTTTGTCACATTAGCAATAATTGATGATTTATAGATACATCTTTGGTATTCAGAAGAACAGTAATCAAAAGTGTCCTTATTTTTTTAACATGGACAAATATAAGGGTACAAATATATCAAATATGTTGATGACTGGAAATACTGTTTTTTTTCTAATGAAATCCAAGGCATTGGCTTTAATCTAGTTTCTCTCTACATTTTAAGCTTTTTTCATCTCTTTCTAAAACTCTGCATTGCTATTGTGCTTTCCTTTAACAGATGGCCTTGACAATTGTCCCTTTTTTCATTGTTCCAACATAGCACTGTGCCTCTGATCAAGCTCACACTTTGAAAAAAATTAACCAGCTAGGAATTTCATTATTTCTTCTCGCGTCTTTCAGTGTCGGCTGAGAAATTGGTCTCTTAAGGGCATGCAAGTACTTGTAGCCTGACCATTCATTTTGATCCGAATGAGATGGAGCCATTAGTTATGCCTCCTTGGGAGCATGTGATGACAATCTTTGGCTTCTTTGTGATATGTAGGAGTCTCATTTGCCTGGCAACAACTGAACAAGATACTTGTGCATGAATATTTTAGCCATTTAATGGCTTTCTTTCATATGAAATAAATGCTCCCCCTTCCCAGCACCCACCTGCAAGGTTTCCAGTCCCCTGCTGGCATTAGTTTAGAAACACATGAGTCAAAGATGACAGCTAATAAGCCCCGTCGTGCCTCATCAAACATTAATGACTGATATCTACAATTAAAAGAGACTCTAGTTTGATGTCCTTATATCAAACTGTGGAGATTGAAGATGGTTCAATTTCCCTATGTCAGAAATGTGTTTCTGACTCATTTTAGTGGAAGAATAGATAAGAGCACATGACAGATTCAATGAAAACAGATGGATACTAGTGTGTGGAGATGTCGGCTAATCCAAAGTGAGTGTAACCATATGTCTGCCTTTGCCTCGCTTCGAAACGGCGACTTAGAACCGTAAATGAAGTTAACTGTGTGCCAAACGGAGCTGTTTTTCAAAATTACTCTGTTGACTGCGCTCTGAATATTACACGATTCGCAGGGTGATTGATTCTGAACTCAATATTTTCACACATTTATTTATTAGCCTCTGACTAATGTTACTGTAACATTTGATACTCTAATCTGTCTCAGATTGACTTTTACTGTGCGTTCTTTCAGTGTTTACAGAACAGTTGTGTCATATGATGTATTTGAGAGGCAGTTCACACACACTGAAACATCTGTGATAGATGTTTATATGTCATGTGCTCTAAAATTGTTCTCTGTGCTCATACCCTTTAGAATTTGGATCAATGCTGGAGGAAATTTCACAGCTATTAAAAAAAGCTTTTTAGGTCACATAACATTGCAAACTTTTAATTTAGGACAATGTTGATATTTCTTACAAACTACTGAAAAAATTAAGCTATATTAATACAACCCCCTGCAATTTGTCAAGTTCCATTTTTATAAGATTGTTCATACTTCACAGAGAAAGTCCAATAAAGTGTTGCAGTGCAAACTTTTATGAACATGAACATAAACATTTAAACAGTGTTCAGTCAAATTATATGTTTGCTTTATTTTGGAAAACATTCACAGACTTCAGATTACAACCTTTTGTTCACTATAATTTTTCACTTTACCAGAAATCACAAAATTTGCACACAGATGTAATGATCATTGCACTTGCAATTGCAACCTTTTGACTCCAGAGTACTCTGCCATTCAAATGTATCTCATCGTGTACAGTACAGTACGCACTCTCCCTCTAAAAGCAACATGTAAACAGAAGAAAACTGCATACAGTATACAAAACAAAAACAAATCCACAGTACATATAATCTCTCTTGTCTATCAAGGCTGTTAGTAGGAGTGTGTAATGCAGAAGCAGTGGAATATTCCAGAACAGGATTTCGGTTGGGGACGCTGGTGTTCGTTGATGAGATGGGTTTACAGCAGATCATGTGGTTAAAGGTGGCAGTTCCGGTTGGGTCACTTGACAAAATGCAGAGCCTCGCACTGAACCACTGATCCGCGGCTGCTGTCTAGGCTGGTAAGCAGGCGAAAGCCTCCTTTCAGAGCTAGCATCACCGTCTCCAGCTTCAGACACTCTAGTGTACACAAAAACGTGCTGTCCTGCTTCAGCACAAGCCGAGAACCCTGCTCTGATTTAATGAAATGCCGGAACTGGATGATGTTGGACGACACCTCGAACTCTTCTGGAAAGCCATCTAGTCGGCTCTTGGAGATCTGCACCAGACGGCTCTTCACCTTCTCGATAAACCCGTTGTCACTGCAGTAGACCCTCAGACCATGGGAGCGCTCATGGCTGTCCGTCACCTCCAGAAAGGCAGGCTCACGTTGCGCGGCCTGCTTTTGCTCCCATTCCTGCAGGGCTTGGGCCAGTTCACTCAGCCGGTAGAAGTCAGCCTCGCGTCTGAGCAGCTCCGCTTCCTTGAAGTCGTCGGGTAGTAGCAGCTCACCCATGCGCAAGAAGTTCAAAACGTGCCGGAAGATGGGGCCGTCACGGTCGATGAAGGTGTTGCCCATGGAGTCCACGTGCACCACGGGTTTCTTCCCGCTGACCACCTCCTCCAGCAGAGAGCCGGGGTGCTTGACCAGGGTGTGCCGTTGTGCTGCATACAGGTAGCCCCCCACGTTGATGGTGATGGTGCCTGAAGAAGGTTTCTTAAAGCTCTTGCTGGGCTGCAGCAAGTCAGGGTTGATCTGTCTCAGCTCGCTCTCCATCCTTCTGAGATTCCATTCCATGCCGTTCCTCACACCCAGGCTGGCGGTGTGTGTGGGGAGCGTGCGTGCGAGCGGGCGGGGGAACAAATAGGAGCGCAGCTGAGCGGCGCTGGCATGGAGCACAGGAGCTGTGTGCGTTGCCAGCAGTGTCTGAGCCTTTCACAGCCACGCAAACACACACACACACGCGAGTATGGGCGCGTGTGTGTGCACTCATACGCTCTCAGTAGGAGGAGGGGTGTTAAGGGTGGGCTCTACTGCGTCAATGGTGCGAGCTCAGGAAAGAGAGTGCGTTGTTCGCTGCCCTCCACTCCAAAGGCTGAATTAAATCACCTTTCCACTTCAGCACCTTCTCTGACTCTGGCTCGGCAATTAGCGGCACTGCCCTCTGATGAAAGGGCTCCTCGGTTGGGTGGCGGCACGTGAACTCACCGAGAGGGCCTGTCGTGTTAAGTCGTTGCTTTGGAGATCCATCTGTGTGATGTGCCGACGATTGTGACGATTGGCAGCTTTTATGCCAAACAAGAGCCATATCCAGTACTGTGTGTAGGTGTAGTTATGTAAATTATACTTCATTTCAAAAGCGATCCATTGAAGCCTTCTTGCTTTCTTTGAGAGGTACTTCTTTCTGTTTTTGGAAGAAGAGACACAGAAAGTAGTCTTTGATTAGTAAGAATATGTATGTCTTGACCTAAAGTTATTCGGAATGAGCCTTCATTTGGTTTAAAGCCATCTTTAAATGGATATGGTGCTTGACTACATAATCCCAGGGATGAGAAAGCGAAGTTGATACACTCATTTAGAGTCCCTTTTAAGGAAAGTCACTGCTGATGCCATAATTGCAACATGTCTGAGAATAAAATTTCAGTCACACAAGACCAAGTAAACAATTGTTCAACAATTAACAAGCCCACAAAAAAACTGTGTTCAAAACTATCTCTGAATTTCAACAGTAAGCTTATAATAATTGTTTATAAGTTGAGCTATACAATTTCACAGGTAATATCAGTTTAACTTCAGTTGACTTCAACCCACGGACATGTAGGTATGTAAAGTAACCTGCAATTGCGGCTTTGAGCTCTAATTAAGTTTTAAAAACACCCTTTTCTTCAGGTTGCGCCAATTTATGATCCTTGCAAAAGTCATCAAGTACTTTACAACACAGTACAGAACATTGGTAATTTTGGGGAAGGCAGGACCTTTTTCGCTAAAGTGGTCCTCTTGAGCATTGGATTTTCCCCTAGTCATAGTACCACTGCAGCATCTTTTAAATGTCTGTAACTTAACATGGCCTGTGTCTAAAAGAGGACTTGCCCTTAAACGGTACCAGAATCACAATCTCTTTGAGTGATGTCACAAATGAAAGACAGCTTGTCGATCATTTTTGAATGATGTCATGTTAAATTTGCATCTCACTGGAAGATGACCCGTCTGAGTCAATAATCGCACTGTGTGTGTGTGGGCATCAGCAACAGGAATAGGGTGGAGGTTTAGTCATTTTAGTGCTGGGGTTGACTTTACACAATTGTCAGGCTTTCAAAAATATTTCCATTTTTTTATGATTAATTAAAAGAAATCATCACTAGAGTGTTCTAAATACAGATGTACTATTTGATGTCATCTCCCACACGTGGTTAACATATTTTTGCAGCTCATCCAATAAAAGGCAAAATAATTTTTTATAATAATAAACTTCTGATAAACATCTGTTGATGGCTGTAATTTGCAGACCTACAGTATATATTTAATTAAATTCAGATCCAATTAAAATTTTTATCCTTTCAAATGTATTTATTTATTTTTATTGTACAAAGTAGCTTTACATATATTGTAATAAAAAAAGAATAAGAATAGTAGTATATGAATAAATAAAATGCATGGTATTATTGCCAATATTTATTTACTCTAAGCAATGTACATTGATGAAACTTAGCTGAAAAAAATACTATGTATGTAACAGGTTAGGATGCTATAACGAACAAGATGAGCTTTAAAGATCTGAACATGTCAGAATCAAGTAAAATTGTTAAGGCCAACTCGCATATAGTAATTGAACTAAAACTGATTATTATTCATGAGTTAAGCCTTCACCGTATCGTGACAACAAACACGTCCATCACCCTTTCAGAACTCACTCCTGTGCCAATGTCCCCATCACTTTTTAAAACAATGTGACGCCCATGCACATCGCCATCTAATTACATATTCAGCGACAGTTCACTATTATCATATATGACTGATTCCAGCTGTTATAAAGCATTGCTCGGTCATGGTTTTAATCATCATGTGATAACTAGGTTTATTCAAACGCATTTGAATTGCAAACTGGGTTTAACTATGCATGAGAAAATAGTGGGTGGCTGACCTGCTTTTTCTCATCTCTCTTTTATTTTAATTAGTTCACTTGTTTGTGCAATTTAAAGAGGACTGTATTGGTTTTGTCTATTAGTGGAGGATTGGTAAGCAAATGTGGATCAGATCACATGAATGAGAGATGTTCTTTTTAAACTCCACCAAATTTATGTTTTGACAAATATAGTGTGTGGAGGATTGCTTACCAACCCTCCACTAATAGCCAAAAGAGATAGAGTGGGGAGAAATTGTGCCACAGATATTATTTTAAAAGCCTGTGAGGCATATGATTAGGAGTCTTATTGTTTTACTGTCATATCTTTGAGTGTCCCAAAATAGAGTCCTTTATAAAAGATTCTAAGCGTTATTGTGCTTTGGCAAATCTTCTTAGCGTTATGGCACTTTCAATTTTCAGAGATGACAAACCCGATGCTGATACTCCGTTACAAGAAGTGTGTCAAAGTGATATCATGTATATTAAAAATTTAATTGCAGAAATTACTGCATTACCACAGTCCAGTGTTATTAAACAGAAAGCTGACTGGTTTTACAGCGTGCAATGTAAGGTGCATTGTAGATCAAAGTCAACAGAGACTGAAATGAGTGATGAGCTTAAGAGACCTTGAGGCTTTGAAAAAAAGTCAAGATTTGTTGCTACTGTATAAAGAGACATCTGGAGATTTGACGCTTTGCCTGCAGGTGGGTGTGTGAGAGTGGAGGTTGTGGAGAGGCTGTGTCCTGATGAGGGCTGAGGATGTTATTGCTCCCTTTCTCTGCATCCGTGAAAGTCAAACTGGTGGGCTCTTGTGCGGGGGTGGAAGACCGACCCCTTGTAACCTCTCTATCATCTCAGCAGCGGATTTGCAGCCCACTACCAGTTTGAGCAACTCACGCCACCCCCAAATTCATTCAGAGCCCATTTGAATGCATCGCCTGCTTATTTAAATATTATTCTCTCAAAATACTTATGTAATGTTGCATGGCCGTAAGATGCAAGGGTCACGTGATGTTTAGGGAGGGATCACACAGGGGAGATGTGAACCCTTAGGTCTTGAATTGCCCTGACCCCTCTTCATAGCCCGTAGGTAATTGCGAGCAAAATTGATGCTTTTGTGCGAGTTGTGAAACACAAGTGGGCGTTTTTATGGAGTTACTCCAACAAGTGCTCCAGCACTCATCTGGCAATAATTGCCGGTAATTGTACGCATTAGTGGTTCTCTGATGGATTTTGTGAGTGAAATATTTCTGCCCTTTTAAAAGGCCTTTGGGACAATAACCACAGGGTATTACAGGCATTGCTGTACAGTTAATACAATCAATAGAAGCGAGCTTGAGCCATTAGGCTGCCTTCACATTGTGTCAACAAATGGAAGCAGGCAGGCAGCAGATCTGCCTTGAGCTGCGGAGAAGCTCATTTGGGTTTTGATTAAAATCATTATTCATTGTCTGTTGACCAGACTAATGTTCATGCAAAAGTCAAATACTTCAGAAAAGCGGCTTAAAACCATGCTGCTGAATCACAAAATATAAGTTGTCGAGTTGAACTTGAAAAGAGGGGTTTGTGCCAACGCTCCATTAGAGAGTCCTTGCTTTTGAAGTACCTTATGTTAATGCTCAGTGCCAAGTGGACCCATTAGTTGTTCTGGTGGACCTCACACAATGGCAAAAAAAAAAATTTGCTTTTCCTTTGTACTATATGATATTCATGATGTGCTGGTGCGTGAACGTGGCCTTCCCTTTTCTGATAAAATTTGAAGGGGACTGTGTCTGTCAAGCTCCAAAATGACTCAAAGCACCATAAACATTCTAAACGTCATTCATATGACTCATGCTTTTATCTGTTCTGAAGCCATAAGATTCACTGAAATTGTCCTTTCACTTTAGCTCTCAATGATATGGTATCAGCAGTCGTGCTACATCGGTAAGACGGATCAATGGCATTTGACATTAATGCACGATATTTATAGTCAAGGGAAAGATCAGTAAAAGACAAAAAAAAGCTTTACTAGTAAGCGTTATATAGTGCATAAATCAAATAGACCACTTTGATGTTCTTTGTCTTTCATTAGTTTGATAGAAGGCTCACTTTCATTATACAGAAAAAAATCTGCTTTTTAGTCAACATGACTCGTCCTGTAGCTCATTCGGTGGGCATTGCGCTAGTAAAGGTTATGGGTTTGATCCCAGGAAATACACATTCTGATAAAAGTACGACAGACTGACATGTATAGACTAGATGCACGGTAAGTCGCTTCGGATAAAGGTAGCTGCGTTTTCATTTCAAAATGCGCTAATTGAAAAATCCTCGTCAATATCGCAAAAAACTCCCATTTTTCACAAAAGTTATCTCGCTCACATGAGGTGTTTTTTTTTCAGGAAATTCGATAAAGGAATATTTTGCAAAACTGCAATGGAAACACTTCTGTCGCATTTACAAGTCACAAGTTACAAGTATGATAGTCACCTGACCATTGTTTTTGGGCAGAACATTTGGAAAGATAGGAATTATGGAATTCATATTAAGTGACATCTTCGATGATGGCCCAAATGCAAATCAAATGAGTGCTGTATGGAGCTTTTTTAGGAACACTGAGTTAATATAAAATTATATAGGGAAAATATAGACATTTCTCTAATAGGTGAATGCCGTCATTCCGCTATAATCTTTTAATCGACATTTAGAAAATATTGCTTAAGTTTTGCACAAAACTGTAATGGAAACCTGGCCTAGCAGGGCTCAACAATAAGGACTGCCCAATGGCCCGGTGCCAGCATTGGAGACCATCGGGCCAGTTTACAGAACTGTCACTTGCCCGATCGGGCCAGTGCTATATCGTCACTAAAAATTCGAATTTGATTGTAATAAAGCCTTGCATATTTAAATACTTTCAAGAAGACACAAAAGAGAACTTGATTCAGTTCTCAAGGGCTGTTTGAGATATGCACACAGCCAGAAACCCACGTTTACACGATGAAAAACCGAAATGTTTTTCCTTTGCGTTTTTGAAAGGTTTCACGTACACATGACAGCATTATCAAAACTGTCTGCATTTACACGGATCCAGGAAAATGGATAAAAGCACTGTAGTATGCACACCAGGCCAGTGGATAGCGATGTTGTTGTGTAAAGAAATGGGACATGCCTTGGCACAGACACATGCACATTTATAAGGAAAAGGTGCTTTTTAATATTGTTGATCAACGTGAATGTGTGTTTAAAGTCTGGCTAACGTAAATAGTGTGTCTCCGCTGGTCTTATTGGTGCAGCAAATCCACATTTTGCTGGGGAAACATTAATACTGTACATATTTGAGCAGCGAGAGCTCACAGTACAGGAAGCCGCCATATTGTTTTGGCTATGCGCGTTATACGTAGCACGTGACATCATCGTTTTCAGAAAGTTCTGTCTTTCAGTTTGGATCGAAACGAAAAATGCTATGTTTTCAGGAAGTTGCACTTTGAGACCAGTCTTCAAAAGCTTGCGTTTTCAACGGCCAAGACGCATAAATTGTTTTGCATCTTTAGTTGAAAACGGTCTGGTATAAACGCCCCCTAAGAAAACGTGCATGTGAATTGAGATCTCTTTAATGTCTTCTTGCTCTTAAACAGACATTTCCACACAAAATGACCATAGCAGTCCTTGTGAAAGTAATCCATTATGTCTTCCATTATGTCAAATGAAAGTAAACAGTTTGGAAACAAACAAAGTACATTAGATCCGTGCATCCCCTAAGGGAGCACTGATTGTTTTTATTTGTATGTTTGCTTTATTATGTTTATTTTCTGCTAAAGCACATGCTTTGATTAGTTGTTCTTATTTTATCAATTACCGATTGATTACTACACTATTTAAAATGTCTGTGATTTAGGCTAATAGTTTTTGTGGTATCATAACTTAAGATTACATAATACTGTACGTAAAAAACAACAAACAAATAACTACACAATGTTATCTATTTATTACTTTTTGTGATGGGGTCAGTGAAAATGTTGGCAGGGCCAGTAAAAATTTTAATCACTTGCCCGGCCTGGCCAGTAGAAAAATCCTTAGTGTTGAGCCTTGCCTAGTGTCTGCCAAATGCATTAATGTAAATGAATACTTCCCAGTTAAAAGGCTTCTGGAATGAGAAAAAAGTATATGGAGCGGGATTTGATTTTGTCCTTCACAAATTGATTGGATTATTGGAAGTTGTAAGCCTGGCCATTAAACAGTGAATAAAGTATGTAAATGGACCAGAAGAAAGTCTTGGGAAGGTTTGGAACTTCATGACGATGAGGAAACGATGTCACAATTTGCCAATTGTTGAACCTACTATTCTTGATGCCAATGTATTGGATAACTTGAATGTCTACTGTATGCTTTCAAGATAAACTGGCACTTGAAGGCATGGTTGTGCAACGGGCTGAATGCAGACCTGCGGCCAGTGAGGGCTACATGAAATTAAAGAAGTAAGTCTGTGTTTAACCAAAGCACTTGGATCCTGCATTTAATGTGAACTTCTGGAAATGAATGTTCTGTTCACAGGCTGCAGATTGAAGAATCTATCAAACCTATTCGTTTATCTCAGAAGCTTGAAAAGGCTATTACAACCAATTACAAACCTGTGTCGAATCACAGCCAAAATGTAAGTGTGTTCTTGGTGTGGGAAAGAAATATGCTCTTAATTAATGAGAGAAGAAAACTCAGGACTGTTTGTTTTTATCCAGGTGGAGCATGAGAGGAAGAAGAAAGAGGAAGGCAAGCGTGCAAGAGCTGACAAGCAGAAGGTTCTTGAAATGCTGTTCTCTGCCTTTGAGAAGCACCAGTACTATAA
The DNA here is from genome assembly GCA_029783895.1 of Triplophysa bombifrons. Lineage (NCBI taxonomy): Eukaryota > Metazoa > Chordata > Actinopteri > Cypriniformes > Nemacheilidae > Triplophysa > Triplophysa bombifrons. The sequence continues at coordinate 19,677,319 of CM056456.1, forward strand.
TATAAGAGACCTGGTGGACATCACAAAGCAACCGGTGGTGAGTTCAGCTGAGTGCAAGGCCCATAAAACCACAAGAAATACATTTCTCATTAGTCTAGTGGAAAACATTTTGGTTTGTGTCCAGGTGGGGCGGTCATGGGGATCATTTGCTGTTTTGCTTTGTATGTGTACGTTATATAATTAGAAAATGACCACCATGCATTTATGTTGTGTGAATGAGTGCTTAATTCACATTACAAGAAGTTTTGACGTACAAGAAAGTTCTGAGAAATGAAAATGGGTATTCATGGAAATGGATGACAGAACGTTCAGTTTAATGCTATGATTTACTGAAGGATGTCAATTGGCGTGATCAAATGTAAAGATGTGACTGTAATTTCTGCCACGAAGCTTGAAACATTTCTTAAACAATTTTAAAATTATTTCATATTAAGGTTTCATTCCAAATACACCTGGCTGAACAATCTGTATGGACACGTTTCTGTTTTATGGCTAAATTCAAATTGATGTTTTGCATCTTCTATATGCATCCATATCTTCTTGTTCATGATATTTCACATATTTACAAGTAAACTGACAAGAAAGCATAAATATTCCACATAAGCGTGGTGTTGAAAGCCATGCATGGCTGATTATATTATCGCAGATAAGTGAGCTTGATGTTTCTATGAATAAATGCCACTTACTGTAACTTCTGCCTCTGTGTCCCTTAAGGATTGCACAAATAAAAACATGATTACAGTTAGATGAGTCATAACTGTGTAGATAAAAGAAACCGAACTGAATCCAAATAGACATGAGGGAATTGTTGTGCGGCAGTGGTCTTTTATTGTCAGAGAAAGAAAATGACTGATTAAACTAATAAGGCAAAAGTAATTATGCCTGAATTTAATACTTTATACAACAGAGTTATGTGTATAATTATATTGATTCAGGGTTCATTTTGTAGATTTATCTGAAGGAGATTCTCAGAGAGATTGGAGTGTACAATTCCAGAGGGCCCCATAAGAGCACATGGGAACTGAAGCCAGAGTATCGCCACTATGAGGAAGGACAAGAGGATGAGGAAAAGAAGATGGAGTGATTCAGATGGGATGTTCACTGTTGTTCAAAGTTTGGTCTACTTTTTTTTAATCATTTATGTTTATTTGATTTACATATTGTTTGTTTTTGTTCAACCTTTTGGTCCCTGAAAACTTATTCCCAGTCGGAAAAGACATAAAACGCAGCATAACAGATATGAAAATGGTTATTTTGTAATACTAAGCAACATGCATGACTTTTTTGTTTCAAAAGACGTGTTTGAGATAATTTTGAAGTGAATACTATAATTTGCATGACCCTTGTTTTCGTCTTGAGTTAAAGGCACTTGTGCACAGAAGTACATTGTTAATAAAACAATGATCCTTTCAAATACGTCTTTCCAATAGTTTTACAGTGCTACATGCATTAAGTAAAAATCCAAATAGTGAGCAAAGATTAAAACTCCCACAGGATTACCTTGAATCTCTTGAAATGTCAAATATGTTTACATATCTATTATATGAACATATAACCGTATATACAGTATATTATGTTTTTATGTATTTGACATATACATACATCAAGCTGCTTTGGGTTCTGCTAGAGAACAGCGTCTTTTGTTGCTATTCCAAAGGAACGAATCTTTATTCTTCAAAATTCAGAATCTTTAGCAAAAGTCAGAAAAGGACACATCTCTTTCATCAACACCTTACCCAGTAATACTGACACTTAAAAAAAAGAGGGGAAAAGAGTTCAAATTGATATTTGATTTAATACTGATTTTACTGTACATCATTTTGAATTGACATAGATGACAGGCAAATTTGTTTTAAAGTTACCCTCCTTGATTATCAATGACAGTTTTTATATTTTGTAATGTTATTAGAGTCTGGTTTGTCCTGAGCAAATTGTTCTCTGAAAGAAATCATCCTGCATCTCCTTCACATTAGATATTTCTTTATAGTAGCTACATGACATGAGATCCAGCTTTTCGAATTTCTTTCAAGTGTTTTTAACTTTTCTTTATCAAAGACATTTTAACTAGCTAATTTGTTGATACATATTGATAAACATTAATTAAAATCCAATTCTTAAGGCAGTGCTATGTTTCCATCTTTTAAATTATGAACAGGTTGTGTATGTGAATTTTACTAGTATTGGTTAAGGGATAATATACAGGCAGCCGGTTGTTAAAGCAGAATTTAAGTGAAAGTGACCTTTTTGTCAGATAAGGTGACCCATACCCGAAATATGACCTGCATTTAACCCATCCAGAGAGTAGTGAACACACACACAGCAAGTCGTGAACACACGTACACCCAGAAGCTAAAATTGCAGCGCCCGGGGAGCAAAGTAGGGGTAAGGTGCCATGCTCAAGGGCACCTCAGACGTTGCTCACGAGTCCGACTCTCTAACCATTGGGACATGGCTGCCCTTAAAATGGCCACTGAATGGGCTTATTTCATCATAACAGCCGACTGCTTCTACATTATCCCCTTTATTACACTGCATCTTTCCACATAAGAATAAAACTGGACATGAAATGTGAATTTTAAATATTTTATTAGATAATTTTTACCGGATGTAGACCTTCCGCGAGGAAAAGCCATATACTTTCAGTTAAAGGTAATAAAACAACGTTCAAATATCATGAACAGGCAATTTGGTTTAACAATTTGTAAATATACTGTCATATATGTTATTAAGAGACATATTTATGTTTAATTTGTCAAACAAACCTGTCAAATGAATGGCTGCATCCGGGTAACTGTCTGTTATTGGTTTTGAGGTTGTTATCTGGGAAAAAAGGAACCTGCAAATGTTGCAACTAATCAAGCATTCAAACGAGCCGTGTAATAATATAAAATAAATGTTTTCCAAAAATAAGTTCTAATTTAAGACACTTTAAGAAAACCATTCAATGTAAACACCAAAATATTTGAAATATTTTCTCAACAAATTATAATCTAATAGATTTAAATTTACCCACAAGCCCATAGGTTTCTGTCTTCTGCCTTTTAATAGAGAATCTTCAACTTTTCATAAAAAATTATCTGAAGTCAAGAAACATCATGTATGTCTTTGGTTTCTTAGAAACATAAACAATTGTAAGAGCTAAAATCATTAAGAGCAGAGGTGAATTTTCATCAGAAATTCATCAAACCATAAATCTTCCACAGTAGCATAAGCGTTTATAATAGAACTTGTTAAATATTATTACATAATATTATTATTACTTATTTTATTAATACAACCTAGTGCCTTATATATTAAAATGATACATATACACTTCTGTTCATCTGGCCTTTCTTTTTAAACCATGTCTGATGTGCGAAAGCCATGTGTGGTCGGTGCAGTAGGTGTGAATTTCTTATTCCATCACAATCTTCATATATTTTTCAGTCTTTACGCTCCCCTCAAGAATCGGTTATTTTTTCTAGTTGGGCGGATACTTCATGCCATCTGGATTTGAAGGTTTGCCTGTGGGAAAAAAACAGAAAGTGAGATGGCGTCTAAATGGACCTTTAATAATAGCGCATTAGAAATAAACCTGCTCAGAAGACGTGCTCTGGTAATACATGCTATTATACAGTTTCATTGGCCATGACCTCAGCAATTTATTGTCATCATTGCACATCTTTAAAATTATTTATTAATATGAATAAAAACTAATTGTAAAGATGATACACTGCATACCTTTCGATCCTTTGAATTACTTTCCTGGTTTTACATCTGTAAAGAAAAGTAATTGAACTCACTAGGTATAATTCATTTGAATGATGCATAAGGACTATTGACATAGTTTTGAAAGTTCATGTTAATGCAATCCATGATGTAGAGGTATCAGGCATCACCTTATGTATTTTCATTTAAAGTCATGTTTCCCTACTCCAATACACTGACCAGGATGACAAAAGCCGATGTTCTATGATCCACAGCCCATCAAAACTGGAAAAAGGGAGGTTAAGTATACATTACATTATTTCACCCATTTAATTATTCTAATCCACTTTGCAGCATGAGAACTATGACTGTTCACACTGACTGTTGGTGCCTTGTAAAAAAATAAAGTCTAATTAACCCAATATCTCACTTTAATATAGGTAAAGAGATTTAGAACATCAAAGATGAAAACTGGAAGGACAACCATATTATTCATAGTAGTATTCACTATTCACTGTACAGCACTGCTTCAGTGGGCTTATGAAATGGTTTCCATTTGGTTACAAATGGTTCAGAAAATACAGCAACAAACAAAAAAAGGTCCACCAAGCAATGTACCATTTCAGAATAGCAAAATAGTTGCCAAGCAACATATAGATGCATGCAAAGGGCTGTTTCTTTGTAAAGGGGTGTTAGGTGTTTATTGGATTACTATAAAACTAGTTACTGTTACTTCAGATCAGTGGTATATACTCATTTTTAGAAAGTTACTCTTGATGTAATTTAAGTTAATCATTATTGTCTTAAACAGAACTGTTCAATATTGGAAAGTTTGTGTTCTAAAAATGCAAATAAAAGTGTTCCATATAAGAATATAAACAAGGCCTGACATGTTTATACTTTAAGAGCCTTTAATTTGACAACTTCAAATCTTTTGAATGTCATTACAGTAACGCCCTAAAAATGTAAATACCATAGCACATGGAAGCCATGTTGTCAAAGCAAATTTTTATTCAGCACACCTAATTAGACATACATTTATTTTAAATAGGAAATTATACATTTAACTTTCCGAAATCTGAAGAACTCCCTCTACAGGGCAGTACAAAGCATTCTGGATTTCATGCAACATACAGACGTTCTCAAATTTGTTGGTACCCTTAAAGTTTATTGAAATAATGCATCATTCCTCCATAAAGAGTGATGAAATTAAAAGCGATTGTATCATGTATACTTTCATCCCTTTGGTATATATATATATATATATGGTCAGCCACTTTTTTATCAAAAGTGGGCTCAATGGAAGGAGGACTCCACTTTTGTAAGAAAGACTTAAAAAAGGCAAACTGGAATTAGCTAAAAGTCATATTGAGAAGCCACAATCCTTCTGGGAGAATGTCCTTTGGTCAGATGAGTTAAAACTGGAGCTTTTTGGCAAGTCACATCAGCATCAGAAAGCTCTGTCAAAGTCGCAGGTCATGGGTCCTCCAACAGAAGATGACCCAAAACACACAGCTAAAATCACCCAAGAATGGATAAGAACAAATCCTTGGACTATTCTAAAGCGTTCTATGCGTCATGATCTGAATTCTATCGAACATCTTTAGAAAGAGCTGAAACTTGCAGTCTGGATAAGGCACCAATGAAACCTGAGACAGCTGGAGCACTTTGCTCAGGAAGAGAGGGCCAAACTACCTGATGACAGGTGCAGAAATTGCATTGAGAGCTATAGAAAACGTTTGCTTGCATTGAATGCTTCTAAAGGTTGTGGAACAAAATATTAGGTCAGGGGTCCCATCGTTTTTGTTCATGACATTATCATCTGTTTTATTATTTAAAATATTATTGTAAACAAGTTCGATATGTATAGGAAGAAAGGAGTCGGGGTCGGCGTGGCTGAGAAGACTAAGATACTTTATTAACAATACTTCCGGGTATCAACACTTCCGGGTTTCAAAATAAGAGTCTCTGTATGATCCCTTTGATCCAAGGTTCTTTCTCCTAGTCTGCTTTGGACGCACCGTCTCTGCAGTTCCACACACACGTCTTCTCAGCCGCTCTCTCTCCTCTCCTCTGGATCCGTCGATCCCTTTTATAGCGTCTCCTCGCCAATTACTAGAACAAGAAGCAGGTGATTTCACTAAACCGTTGATCTGCCTACTCACCGTCTTTCTCCCGACACTCTCTCTCCCCGCAGACCGAGCTGAACCACGCCCACCTCTCCACATACCCCCACCGCCCGACTCAGGCCGGGGCCCCATCCGGCCTGCAGCTTCCCCCCCCCCCCTCCTGGAGAGGAAGTCAGCCACAGCCATCTGTGTCCCCGGCCTGTGGATCACCTGAAATTTGAAGGGTTGTAATGCGAGATACCAACGAGTGATCCGCGCGTTGGTATCCTTCATGCGGTGGAGCCACTGGAGAGGCGCGTGGTCCGAACAGAGCGTAAACTCCCGCCCCAGAAGATAGTAGCGAAGGGTGAGGACCGCCCACCTGATCGCCAGGCATTCCTTTTCGATGGTGCTGTACTTCGTCTCCCTCTGTGAGAGCTTACGACTGATGTACAGCACCGGACGGTCCTCTCCCCCTATCTCCTGGGACAACACTGCCCCCACGCCCCTGTCCGATGCATCGGTCTGCAAAAGAAAGGGAAGAGCAAAGTCAGGAGAGTGCAATAACGGTCCGCCGCACAGAGCAGCCTTCACCTGGGTAAACCCCTGCTGGCACTGCTCCGACCATTGGACGGTATCTGGAGCCCCCTTTTTAGTGAGGTCAGTCAGCGGGCTGGTGAGGTCCGAATAATTGGGTACAAACCGCCTGTAATATCCCGCCAGCCCCAGGAACTGCCTCACCTCCTTTTTGGTCTTGGGTCTCGGTGCGGTTGCAATCGCAGCCGTCTTATTAATTTGGGGACGCACCTCCCCGTGACCCAAGTGGAACCCCAGATACCTTACCTCTACCCGCCCAATTGCACACTTCTTCGGGTTGGCCGTTAGCCCCGCACCTCTCAATGAAGCCAGGACCGCTCTCAAGTGTTGCATATGCCGCTCCCAGTCATTACTATATATAATGATATCATCTAGATATGCGGCGGCATATGCAGTGTGTGGACGGAGTATGCGGTCCATAAGGCGCTGAAAGGTTGCCGGGGCTCCGAACAACCCGAACGGAAGTGTAACGAATTGGTGTAAACCGAACGGCGTGGTAAAAGCTGTTTTTTCTTTGGATAAGGGAGATAGAGGGATCTGCCAATATCCTTTAGTCAAATCCAATGTCGAATAAAAACGAGCCGTACCTAGTCGGTCTAGTAATTCGTCAATTCGTGGCATTGGATAAGCATCGAATTTCGATACAGCATTCACCTTTCGATAGTCCACACAGAAGCGGACGGAGCCGTCGGTTTTAGGCACTAAGACTATCGGGCTCGCCCAATCACTGTTGGACTCTTCTATTACGCCCATGTCCAACATCGCTTCTAATTCTCTCTGAACCACCATTTTTTTGTGTTCAGGTAATCTATATGGGCGACTTCGCACGATCGCACCTGGTTTGGTCTCAATGTGGTGCTCTATGAGATTTGTACGACCGGGTAGGGGCGAAAAAACATCTGCAAATTCTGCTTGTAATTTCACAACATCCGTGACCTGGGAGGACGAGAGATGATCTCCCCCTGGAGCCAGAGCGAGGGATTGCACCTTGGTGTTTACCTCTGGCCCGAGATCATCTTCCCTGCTCACTGTCGTCGCCAGCATCACGGTGTTCGCCTCACTCCATTTTTTTAGGAGGTTGAGGTGATAAATTTGATGTGCTCCGCTCCTATCCGATCGAACTACCTCATAATTGAGATCCCCTATTCGTCGTGTGACCTCAAAGGGTCCTTGCCACTTGGCGAGCAATTTGGAGCTGGACGTTGGGAGTAACACAAGTACCTTCTCTCCCGGTGCAAATTTACGTAGTCTGGCGCCCCTGTTATATTGTCGGCTCTGTCTGTCCTGGGCCTGTAACAAATTCTCCATTGAGAGCCGTCCCAGTGTATGGAGTTTTGTTCGCAGGTCCAGGACATATTGAATTTGATTTTTACTCGCGGAAGGCCCGTCCTCCCAAGCCTCTCTTAGGACGTCTAAAACCCCGCGAGGCTGACGACCATAGAGTAGCTCGAAGGGGGAAAACCCCGTGGAGGCTTGAGGGACCTCGCGGACCGCAAATAACAGGGGTTCCAGCCACTTATCCCAATTCTTGGCGTCTTCGTGAACGAATTTCCGGATCATGGTTTTTAATGTGCGATTAAAGCGTTCGACCAGTCCGTCTGTTTGTGGGTGATAGACGCTGGTCCGAATCGTTTTAATCCCCAATAATCCATACAATTCGCGGAGTGTCCGTGACATAAACGCCGTGCCTTGATCGGTGAGAACCTCTTTTGGGATTCCCACCCGGGAGATTAAACGAAACAGTGCGTCCGCAACACTGGTTGCTGAGATATTGCGTAACGCCACTGCCTCCGGGTATCGTGTTGCATAATCAACAATGACTAGTGCAAAACGATGCCCTCGTGCGGATCGTTCTAACGGCCCGATCAGGTCCATACCAATTCGTTCGAAGGGGACCTGCATAAGCGGAAGCGGGCATAACGGTGCCCGGGGTGTGGCCGGTGGGTTTACCAACTGGCATTCAGGACAAGACGCGCACCACCTGCGCACGTTCTCATGAATGCCCGGCCAGAAAAATCGGGTCGTTAGACGATTGACAGTTGCAGCCTGACCTAGGTGCCCTGCCATTGGATTACAGTGAGCCGCCTGGAAAAGCATTTCCCGACGGCTCTTTGGTACGACCAATTGGGTTGTATCCTGCTTTGACTGAGTGTCTTGGGTCACTCGATACAACCGGTCTTTTATAATAGCAAAATATGGGTAGGATATCGGTTGCGCAGTCTGGAGGGGTTGTCCGTCGATGGAACGGACCTGATCAAACGCATTTCTGAGCGAGTCGTCCTGAGCCTGCTCCAGAGGGAAATCATCACCCTGGGAGAGATTTATTTTCTCCACAGCGTTCTTTCCCCCTGAACCAGCCATCAGTGGTCCCGGCTCAACCTCTCCCAACTGAGCAACCGCCCCCCCCCATTGCTTTTGGTTATGCCCAGAAACATCCGCGCATAATTGTCCCAGTAATACTGAAAATAACGGCCAATTTGTTCCCAAAATTAGCGGATGTCGGAGGTGCTCGTTAACAGCTACCTCTACACTATGTTTTTGCCCCTTAAATTTGATGGTCAAGGGCACCAAAGGATAGTTCACCACATCCCCGTGTACACACCTCACCTTAACCATACGGCCCGTATCCCTTGCCACAAATTGAGTCAGGCTTTGATGTATAGAGGTTTGGTTACACCCTGAATCCACCAAAGCCTGATATGTACCCCCTCTAATACTCACAGGTATCTGGTACAGCCCGTCTTGACCGAGGGCAGCCTGTGGGTTATCGGGCACCCGGATCATCATGCCGACCTCCATCATGGGACATCGGTCGACAAAATGTCCCGGGTCCCCACAACGCCAGCAGGCCGGCCCAGAAGTTCCCGCCGCCCTAGCGGCAGGAGGCAGACCCCCGAATTGGCGAGGAGAGGCTGACGGGGAGGAAGAGCCGTTGGGGCCCTGGCCCTGCAGGTTCCCGGCTCCTTCGAAAGCCCTGGCCGCTCCGTGTGGCCCCATCTCCGATGCCATCCGGGTACGTGGGGCTGGTCGGGGAAGGAAATTTCCCCTGGACCTGGGAAAGGGGATAGGTCTGGGAGAAGGGGAGGGGGTTAGAGAGTGAGAGAGAGATGATGGAGGTATGCCGACCCCGGGGCACGCCACCAACTGATCCTCCGCCAGCTGGATGGCCTGAGCCAGCGACGACGGACGGTGGCACTGGACCCACTGGGCGGTCTTCCTAGGGAGCCGTCCCACGAATTGCTCCAGTGTCACCTTATCCACGATTTGGTCGTTGGTGCTGGCGTCGGCCATCAGCCATTTGCGGCAGGCATCCCGGAGCTGGTGAGCGAAGGCGAAAGGCTGACCGCGATCCCCAAGTTCCAGAGACCGGAACCGCTGCCGGTGTTGTTCTGGACTGAGCCCCACTCGCTCTAGGATCGCCTTTTTGAGGTCCGCGTACTGGAGAAGATTCGCTACTGGCAGCTGCTGGGCGGCCATTTGGGCCTCGCCCGTCAGCAGGGGAATCAGACGGGCTGCCCAAGCATCCTGCTGCCATCCTGACAGCTCCGCGGACCTCTCGAAGAGTTCTAGGAAGGCTTCCGGCTCGTCGTGGGGGCCCATCTTGTGCAGCGGGATGGTCGGGGATGCGGTCGATGATTCACGCCCGCTTCTCTCCTGCTCTGCCCAGCTCCGGAATGACTCGCGGTCCTCCTGTTGGGTCTGTAGGAGAGCCTGGAACCGTCTCTCCTGATCTTCTCTTAGACCCAACAGGGCCTGGTGATGTTGTTGGTGGAGACCAGCGAGTGATGAAATTACCTCCGCAAACGGCGACGCTGACGGCTGCTGCATGCTGGCGGCTGCTGCTCCTTTCTCCCGGGTTTCGGCACCAATGTAAACAAGTTCGATATGTATAGGAAGAAAGGAGTCGGGGTCGGCGTGGCTGAGAAGACTAAGATACTTTATTAACAATACTTCCGGGTATCAACACTTCCGGGTTTCAAAATAAGAGTCTCTGTATGATCCCTTTGATCCAAGGTTCTTTCTCCTAGTCTGCTTTGGACGCACCGTCTCTGCAGTTCCACACACACGTCTTCTCAGCCGCTCTCTCTCCTCTCCTCTGGATCCGTCGATCCCTTTTATAGCGTCTCCTCGCCAATTACTAGAACAAGAAGCAGGTGATTTCACTAAACCGTTGATCTGCCTACTCACCGTCTTTCTCCCGACACTCTCTCTCCCCGCAGACCGAGCTGAACCACGCCCACCTCTCCACAATTATGTTGGATAATAAATCAAATGCAAAGTCTGATTTATATTAAATATCGAATAAACAATGGTGGATGCCAATTACTTTTGTCAGTTGCGAGTTTCAGAGAAAATTGTGCATTCTTCATTTTTTTTGTGGATGGGTAGGCTACCAACAAATTTAAGCACGTCTGTATATCTGTCTACAGATAATCTTCACATTCATATGCATGTCAGAGCGCTGTAAAAGTGTGGGTTACCTGATTTGAGCTCTATGTAAATCATTGTAGCAGACTCTAGCATTGGCAGACAATAAAAGGAGCAAAAATCGCACAGCAACGAGTGAGGAAAATACTAAATGACGCTATGTTAAAAAGCTCTGAGCGACAGGAAACACGTCATTCTATTTTCTCCGCCCATCACCTGAACACGTGCGCCCTCTAAAGGAGGAAATAGTCACGCCAACAATTCTTGAAATACCTTATCACCGTGGTGATAAATAATACAATAATACTCTATATTATGAAAATATTATGAAAAAGGAAAGCAAGGTTAAAAAGAGCAAATGTAAACTTTAAAGAAGTAGGCTAACAGTTTTACTACCTGTTTAGATTGTCCAGTTTTGCTTTTTCACAATGAAGGAAAATCATAGATTATAAAATGGTCACTGTATAACAGGTAATGTGACTCACTGTGACCCTTTTTGATGCAGCCTTTATTGTTAAAGAAACATTTAACCCAAAAATGAAAATTCTGTCAACATTAACTCATCATCAAGTTGTTCCAAATCTGTTTAAATATCTTTCTTCTGACCAAAGATATTTGGAAGAAAGCTAGTACCAAATAGTTTTTGGCCATCATGGACTACCAAGGTAACTTTTCAAATTTAAGTAAATGATGACAGAATTTTTTTTTTTGCCGAACTGTCCCTTTAAGTATCAAAATATTTAATCAATCATCTATGCTAGCCTACTACATGAATTATATAGGCTTATGTATGCTACGTTCTTAACTAACTTGGTTTAATAGGACCGCATGTTTACTAAACTTTAAAAGGTGAGACTATTAAGGGGATAGTTAACCAAAAAATAAATCTCATAATTTACTCACCTGCGATTTGTTCCAAATCTGTATAAATGTCTTTGTTTGGTTGAACACCGAGGAAGATATTTGGAAGAATGTTTTTATCCAATAAGTTCTTGGACCCCATTGACCACCATAGTAGGAACAATTACTTTTTATATATTATTTTTTTTGTTATACACAAAAGAGGATATTTTGAAGAATGTATACAGCAAACAGTTCTGGGGCATTTTTGACTACCGTAGTCATTTTTCCTATAATATAGGATACTATGGTAGTCAGTGGGGTCCAATAACTGTGTGGTTACAATCATTTGTCCAAATACCTTTCTCTTTGTTTAACCAAGCAAATTTATACAGATTTGGAACAACTAGAGAGAGAGTAATTCACAACATATTTTTATTTTTTGGGTAACCTATCCCATTTATATATTTCCTCAGAATCAGCATCCCACATATTTTGACCTTCATTAAACTACTAATTTCAACAATACTGATCAAGCCATAATTCTAGAATAATTTTATTCTATAGTAAATCCAATCTAATGTATTATAGAGGGAAGACTGTGCTTTGGGGGCATTTAAGCACAGACAGATGATTAATGTTGCCCCCTTTTGTATAATTAGTGTCTGGGCGAAATTAGGCCTTATGCAACTAATGTCACGTTCCCTCGAGATATGAATAAAGAAAACGGATCATATATTTAAAAAATACAAGTGGTTCAATGCCGTAGGTCATTGCCTGAATGCTGTGGGTCATTGCCTGAAAGCCGATAAAGGACAGATGCTGTTTGTATCTTTATACATCACGTGTATCGTATGTGTGCACTTTCAGCCAGAAGAGGGCACTAGTACATCACTAAATTTACAACGGGTATGATTAATGCTATTATAAAAAAAAGATTAGGGTTCAATATCCGTAACCAATGCAATTAAATAGAAACTGCATACATTAAAATGCAAAGATAGACTGTCATAGCATATTACTGTCATTTGTAGCATATTATAATATTGGAAGTCTACATCATTTTGGTACCTGCTTCATATCTCTTTTCTAAACTTTTAACTTACAACTGATTTTTAATGTCCTACAGCAATTTTTTGACTGTGCTATGTGAACGTGAGCTAACAATATGTGCCTGTTGTTTTATAACACCGCTCTGCATTTTAACAGACAAAAAACATCTTAAATGGGCAACATTTTCTAATGTTCAGCTGCCTATCAAATTATGGCTGCCCCTTGATACAAAAGTCAGTGACTCAATTACAATAAAAATGCTTACACTCTACTGCTTCAATCTGTGCTCCTTTGTGTCTCCTCTTAGATGTGCAGCATGCAGATGAGCTGCTTAAAGAGACGCAGTGGGTCAAACATGCCCAGTGCAATTAAAATCTTCAAACTGGAGATGAGATTCTCAGAGATTTCGAGACATCTTTCCAGTTTTGATCTGAAGCTCAGTGAAAACCCCTTTTAAATAAACTCCTGCCTTAAACTAATTTTTTAATATTCTTTTAGTTCAATTTGGCCTCTGTGGAGCACTGAGAACATTACTTTGGAAAATTAAAGTTGTGAAATATTAAAGGTTTTAAAGATTTACTCAGTCAATTTTTTTATGTTTATTAGACATTCATTAATGCTGCCAGGTTATATTTATGGTTGTAATTTTACTGCATTTAATAGGAATATGAATATTTTAATGTGTAGTATTACCCTTGAGCTGTATGGGACTTTTAGAAAATGTGATTTTAATCACAGAATTATAAAGCGTTACACTCTAAAATTATGGAATTTTAAATGAGGTTCATTCTTTACACAGTACATGAATATGAACTTGAAGAGATTTGATTTATAAAAATCTTCCCTGGTATCTGTCTCTCTATATAAATGTTGCCATTTTAGATTACCAGTCAACAAAAGTCTGCTTTTGGAATAAGTGTTTTACAGATTCAACAGGGAAATTATGTAAACAACATGTGTTTCTCTTGTATGAGCGAAAAAAAAGTTTCCGCCTTGGGTTTTTATATTTTTCAGATCGCCAATTCTTTTCAGTAATGCATAAATGAACCAATAGGCATAAATTGCCTGGATCCTGCTGTTTCTCAAATATGCAATAGTTGACCGAGATAGGATTTCATTACTTTTATGATGAATGAATGATGAACTATCATCAGTTATATTTGCACATGGTTCTTTTTGGGCAACATTATGAAAGAACAGAACTATTTGATAAGATACCCATTTTCTGTGAATCTTAGTACAAAACAAAAGATTATTAGGAAAAAAACAAGAATGACGCCCACCCCACTGGGGATAAAGCAGATCGGACTAAAACTGACAAATGAGATCATACAAAAAACTGGTCACCTAAAATAGTTAAAATTTCCATGAGCTTTTCTTTCTCTGAAAACAAGTCTCATTATCTTAGGTTTTGTGTTTTTCCAAGAAAACAGCGCAAAATCATCATGAGAATGGTTTTCACAGTTTGGCTTAACAGAGTCATCTGTTCCTTTAACTCAAGATTCACTCACTTTCTTCTACCGGTTTTGACATAACTTATATTGTTTTAATTCCTCAATGGTTAAGTCACATAGGGAATTAGGGTAGTCTGGGGCCACAGTGCCTTTTTTGGGAATGTCATGTGAGAGGCCTGATGCCGTTTTGCCTGAAAATAAAGTTGGAGCTGTCTGGAAGTTCTGGAATGTGAGAGGCTCAGGGCCAATGCTGTGTTTGGAGACAACTGGGCCGGATAGCAGGGTTCTCAGGGACACCCAGACAGACGGGAGGCAGGTACTGCTGATCTTCATCTTCTCCTCCCACAGTCATGAAGAGAATGCAATACAGGAAAATGGTTCTAAGAATAGCTTTCATCACAGTTGAGCAATATCCCATTTATGAAGCTAAACGGTTACGTCCATCTTTTGATGATAGCCCCTTTCTGCTTAGGGGAGGACACTGCTGATGTTCTTGTTGCAGGGCCAGTGCTTTGCAATGCCTCTTGGCAAATTTAGACAGTGATGGAAATATACTCCTATATAAGCCTTTATCACTGTAATCTTAAAGGCATGGAGGCCTAAAAAAATCTGATGATGTATAAATATTATGTACAAATTTAGCAGAATGTATTGACAATTATTTTCTTATAGTTAAAATGTTTATGAGACAGTCAAATTAAAAAAAAAATGTCAAAACATAAAAGCTGTTACAGTTTTTCTCGATTGCTAACAGACAATTCATGAAACAATTCACCATTTTCTGACAACTATAAACACATTCTCAGAACAATACACCAACTCGTACAAACCCCAAACACAAACAGCCTCCTTTTGCAAAGGATTAACCATGTTTCATTCAGAAAACACAAAAACACAATATACTCAAATTTGTGATTGTCAAGTTCACAAATGTGCATTTGTAGCCTTTTTTAACTGTTCCTTAATTTTGTTGAAAATAGTATATTTTTAAGAAATTAATCCAAAGGTGCACAGGATGCCATATTTTTTTTACATTGCCTCCTATTGACCAATCGCTTCACTGTATTGTTTCCTGTATCTTTTCTGTAAGTCGCTTTGGATAAAAGCATCTGCTAAATGCCTGAATGTAAATGTTATTTGTGCAGTTGTGTACTGTTATGTGTTCCATGACCAGTTCATATTGTTATTTGGTTTTTAAACTTTCCGTGTCTTGTATAGTAAGATCATCTTCATCTACATTACAGTAGTGTAATGTTTTTTTTTCTAAAGCTCATTCTGCTCATCTGCACTCTTTTATGTTGTATATTCTAATAAAGACTAAGTTGTCAAATTATCCTTGAATCCCAATAAGAGATTTAAGTAACCGTGTTTTGAATTGATCTCACCAGTGTCTAAGACTATGTTGTAGTGTGGGTGATTTTGAGGGCTTGTGTGTCATGTCTGGGAGCAAAGTTTTTTTTTTCAGATAGTTTGAATGGTTTTGAGAAGAGAGCTTCATTTTGACCTGAAAATAGGATGTTTGGGGAATAAGGTGAGATGTTATGGATTTGTGCTTACTGACTTACGAGGCATCATTTCAAGAAATGTGTTTTAAGCAACCGAGAAAAACTGTAATATGGCTCATATGCTATAATTCAAGTTTCCTGAAAACAATAGGATTAGCTTTGTGTTCTGTGCCAAAATTTTGAAATCCGAAAATCATTTTTGGAACCTGTGGTCACCTTTTACTGTATATACAAAGAGCAGAAAAGTACGTTCAGAATGCCATGATGGTGAGTTAATGATGATAGAATTTCTCTTTTTTAAGATGAAGTACTTCCCCCATTATCTTCAGCTCACTTCAGGGCATGTCTTTACAACCTTTTCCATGTCTTAGTACACTGTCTTAAACGTCGTACAGCAAATAAAAAGTCACCCATGCAGAAACTGATGCTCTGCCTTACAAGCCAAATCCCAGGTGGACCACAACAGTTATTTCTTTTCATTATTTTATTTTCTATTGCGGGGGGTGATTAAGTCATTTTGAAAGTGTTCCAGAAACTCCCAGGGTAGCCCTAAGGTTTAATGGAGTGTGCATGTTCTTATGTTTGGTAAGGGCAATTCAGTTATTGGAAGATGGGAAAGGAGTGAAACGTTAGCACATTATCACCATTAAATACATTCTGCAGAGGTTTTCCAATTACTGTATTAAAACATTTTGGGAAGATAATCAAACTATTAGGTACATTTTGGTCACTGTTTGAAATAATAGTCACTTACTTGCTCATTTGCCTATGATTGCAACTACCCCCCCCCCCCCCCCACACTTTTTTTGAATAAAAGTGCTTATACAGCCGTGAAGTGAGCAAATATTTCAGGTCCAGTATGAATTACCAGCAATGCTTAATGTAAACGTGATCTGGCCTGGATAACAGAGCTGACAATGAAGAGCATGCAACTTTTGTTTGTTTGTGATTTTGTTTTTTTCTGGTACCTAGTTAATGCTGACACTGTGCATGAGACATGAGTCTTTGATGTGAATTATCTGTCACATGTGTGCCATATGTCAAGGAAAGCTTGTTAAGGAGATATAAACATGCTAAATAAAAGCAGATTCAGGTTGCAGCTGTACCATCTAAGATCAAACAATGTGGCTATCAGCAAGCTGCCCTGCCAGCTAGAGGAGTGCCAGGCTTAAGCTGTATCAATGACTGCACGTGCATGTGTGAGAAAACACTCGTCTGTACTTTATTTGTGTAGTCATTCTAGCATCAATTGTCTGCTGATCACCACAGTATGCACTTGATGTTCTAATATGCATGATCTCATTACTTTGCAATTTAGTCACTTTGCTCCAAGCACATTAACAGAATTATTGTGAACATGACATCAGAAACCTCATCATGGTCAAATCAAGTGGAATGGCAAAGCTTTTTATACAGCACACCAGCGAGAGAGAGAGAGAGAGAGAGAGAGAGAGAGTATGTGGGTGTTTTACACAGGCATGGGTCTGGTTCACAGTGGGTTATGCAGGAGGAAGATACATGGCAAAGTATGATGTTTTCTCTTCATAAAATACCTTGTTTCTATCAGACGGCAAAAGGACACAAAAAACGCCCAATACTGGCTCATTATGCCCTCCTGAACAGGGTACAGACAGCTATAATGTCAGCTCTGTTGGCAGACTCTATGCACCATGTTCTTCTCCTCACAAGAATAGGGCAGAGTCTATACAGAGTCTATAGCTTGTGTTTAGAGTATTTAAAAGATTCAGGAGAGCTGTATGGATCATTGTAAATCAGTTAGATTTGAAACTTATACTAAATACACATTTACTGTACTTTGCTAAATGTTAAAATGTGGCAATTGAAAGAACAAATATATTTGAATTTTCTCATTTAAAATGTAAGCTGTGTCTTTTTTGTGTTTTAACAAACAAAGTTTCTTATTATATATAAAACAACATTTGCATTTGTCATTTTTTAATAATTTACTGCATTTCATAACATGCAAAGTATGACACTGATACATTATATTATATTATATTTTATTATAACAATGACCATGTTAAATCTTCAAAGTAATAAAATGTAGTGTCAATAAAATAAAAAAATAAAATTAATATGAAAATTTGAGTTCTACTTTATCTGGAAAACTTTCTTCATTCATTTAAAGCAATAAACATCCATTATCTATTATCTATTTTCATTATTTAAATATGACTTCTTTGATCCTCTGAATCTCAGACTGTAATTAGATAATGCAACTTTAGCCGGGATTGCATAAACATTTCATTGACTTTACACGACCATTACTTTGTTATTCAGGACTATTTAAAATGCAAAAATGTAATAATTAAAATGAAATAAAAATATTAATTTATCCTTTAACATTGAGGAAGATATAAATAATTTGTTACAAATGAAAATGGGAATTCATAAGTCATCCTAAAAAATTGTATTTGTGTGCATGGTTGGTTATGTGCGTAATCAAATCCACTCAAAAGACATAAGATGGAAATTCAATTAGCTTTGCTTCTTAGGGATGCACTGAGGATCTACTTCAAACTAGCAATGTTCATAGATGATATAAAAGAAAAATGAATGGACAATGAAGTGTTTTCCACTACTTCCAAGTATTGTGCTTCATTTTGGTGCAGGGGCATAGACTTATCCTCTTTTTTTATTACTCATCCGGTTTTCCTGTTCAACAGCTGTGCATTGTGGATGCATGCGATGCAACACAAGCATAGAGGGGGTCGTTTATAAGAATAAATTACACTTGCTGTTAGCAGAGTTTATTTGCACACGCTGCTCATGTTGTTTTAGTGCCTGATTCAATAAGGGAAATATTAAATCAGGTAATGGTGCAAACATGGCCAAACAATTTGTGATAATTAACACAATTTTCACAATACATTACGTCATCTTGCAGGCCAGTTGCACGCTAGGTTGTGGGGAATCAAGCAGAATAGTGCAATCTGGCATAGGCCTACTTTACTAGTACAGTATCAATTGATTGTTAACTTAATGCTGCCATATAAACAGATAAATAGAACATATACAGAAAGATTCCTTTTTTAAATACAATTCAATATTCTTGCCTTCATTACATTGTGGGCGATAGAACACTTAAAGCTACAGTCTATAACTTTTGCCTTTATCTCATCATCACTGTATGAAACGTAAAACTGCAGATTATGTCCTTATCTTTATGCCAGTCAAAGTCAACTAATTTCAAACTGTCAACAGTTACAATAAACGTATCATTGCGAGGCAGTATCGAACACTGTTTTTTTCATGCACTTTAGTTTTTACGCAATTTTAACGCAAAAATGTAGGATAACAGCTTTATTTTACACTTTATGTTGAACTAGGCTGCGGGTAGTTAATGTTATAAATGAAGCAGTTTACCCTGTTGTTGTTTAATCACATTGCCTTGGAATTTACAGCTAATTTTAACAAAAAAAAGAGATATCAAGACATGTAAAAAAGTTTTGCTAAATGTGACTTTAGTTTGATTTATTCTGTATAATATCCGAAATCTCCAAGTGCTCAACATATTTTACTGTACTGCTAATGTTTGAATGATGTCATCCACTTGTGTTTAGAGTGAGCATTTTGTGATAATCCTTCAGCGTCCACCGAAGCTGCTAACACAATGTACAGCCTCACAAAACGAAGTGCGGGAGAGAAAGAAAAAAGGAATTCTTAATAAGCCTTGAGCACAGAGCAAGCCACGATGGGGAATGCTGGCTATGCGGAGCATTCACAACAATGTGTAGTGTCACTGGCAGGGGCCCACAAAGCGCTCTTCTCTCAGCTGTCAAAGACGCCATTGTGGCATTAGCCGAACAGAACCAACCCGCCAAGAGTCTTTATCACACACGCATTCCACTCATACTGCCCCCCTGAAGCACAAGAGAGTACATTCCCCGCTATTCACCCTGTCCGCAGCGGGGCCAATCTCTGTCCCTGCTTCTTTATGGCACCTGCCTTGTGTTCCTGCCCCCAGCTGACGCGGAGAAGCAGGACAGAAGCTGCCGGAAAACGTAGATTCCTGGGTGTCGCAAAGAGTGAATAGCGCTCGGCACCTGAGGAAGGTCTCGATCTAAGTGTCTTGACAGCTGATGTGTCCTGGAGGAATGACGCCTCCCGGGGCGTGATGTCAGTCAAGCGTGGGAATCACCAGTCGACGTGTGCATGCCACCCAAAAGCCGCACCGCGGCTAAGATTGTAATCTCTTTGAGGAAAAAGTGGGATAACAAGGGCTTTAGCTTGCTTATCCGTCTCATGCCTCAAAGCAGGGATATGTCGCTCAGCAGAGAGGAGCTACTTACAGGATAAGACGTCTCAATCCTTAGGGGAAGTGATACAAATTGGAAGCTAATTCCATTGTCCTGCATTCACCCCGCCATTGTACTGCCATCCAGCTTCAGTCTTCGACAGCAACCGGGTTGCGCTTCAAGGGTCCTGGTAGGTTTGCTTGTTTAGGGCTCGGCCTACCCACGGAGAGGCTGTTCTGAGCTTGCCCAGCCTGCTGGGTAGGGGTAGGTTGTGGATCAGCTCCCCTGCCGTGCTTGTCTTAGTCTGAGCGACAGGAGCCCCGGCCCAGCTCCACACACACCCACTTCACCTACTCGGCTTCCTCTTGGCTCCTGCAGCAGCTGATTGACACTTGTTTAAGGGGCCCGTCTTCATGAAGACATTTTACATATGTGAGGTGCCTCCTTCCTGTTATGTCCTCCCTCCCCTGATTCTCCTGACTCTGTTAATGGGTGCAGGTGGCAGCATGCCATGATATGATTACACATCAGTGTGATGCGCTACTGGTTGAGGCATGAGGGTCACTGCACCATGACTGTCTTCATATGACTTCATAAAGTTTAGGGGACTCAGGGAAGTAGAGGTTAAAACTTGATTATGTATCAGGAATGTGGGTGACTAGATAATAGTTGACGATAATTGAAAACGCCTCATTGAAAGCAGTGTTCTTTGTTTTGCTGTGCTGCACATTGATATGGTTCTTTACGATAAAGTATAATTAAAATGATCATCATTTTGCAGGATAGGATTAGTAACTCCAGGATATGTAGATCGAAAAAACAAATATCATAGGCAAAAAAGAAATAAAATGCTTTTATAGCTTATGTAAGTTGTGTAGGGGATGTTTTTTGCTTGTGCTATACTTGGTTCAATGTTTTTACATAACGCAAAGACTTCTGCATCCATTTACATTTGCATGTCTTTACATTCTGTAGTCTTATGAATGGAGTTGGTCATTTTATCACAGGTCTTGAGATTTTCCATGTTGTTTTATTTCATAATTTCCATTTCGTTCTCATTTTTGTTATTGTACAAAATTTAAAAGAGATTCAAACACTGCAGCACCTTTATTTAAATTCAATTTGGCAATGTTTTGATCATCAAAGATATTAGTCGGATAAATAAAGATATAACTTATGAAAATCTTTATCGATCAAAACATTGCAACATGGAAAATAAGGTATGTTGCATGACCTGGCCAATAGGTAAAATAGAGAAAAGATACATTTTTAAGTCAAAATGCTTTTGAAATGCTCAGTACATGCAAAGTTAAATTTAAATGTTGAATTAATAAGGGCAGGCCCATCTGATGAGCCTAATTGGAGACAAGACAAGATTTTGACGGATCACTTCCTGCATGAACCTCAGCGTCTGTTCTAACTCAGTTAGTTGACAATGGCTGTGTTTTTAGGAGTAGGCTGGAGTGTGGGACTACTGTAGGAGAGCATTGGTGGTTTGTAGGTTTAGGCTGATTCAACCCTTCAGGGGGCCGTCAGAAAACAGCAGGTCAATGACAATAGAGGAAAAGAGACCCCCACCCCAGCACAAAACTGACACTGACATGCTACCCTTCAACCACCCCACATTACTATTAACTAGTACCATTAAAGGAACACGTTACCCAAAAGTTATGTCATCATTTCCTCTTCCTCATGTTGTGAATTTTTAAATAGTAGATTCTTTGTTTTTACATATAATGCAACTTGTATTGTTATGTTCCAGCCTTACCAAACAAACATATAAGAATTAGCAGTAGCAAACTATGACAGACAAAAATACGAAGGTAAAAAATATCACAAAGACTACAGTCAACTATACCTTCTACACCTGTGAGACAGGAAATAACCAAGAGATGGTAAAGTCTGTATTCCTCATTCAATAAAAGAAAACTGTGAATATTCAAACCACAAACAAAGCAATGCTTGCGTTAAGCAGTTTCGCTCACCACAGACGGATTCATAGCTTTAAATATAAAGAGCTTACTGTGTGATCCCTCTTAACTTCGTTGTTTGCTTGCTTTCATTAAGCCTCCGGCAATTTAACATGCTCAGTCGACCGAAAAGTCACAGACAGGGGTCCGACTAGTACCAACGATGCGGAACGCTACAAAGCCAGGCATCAGACGCTCAACCACAGACCGACATTGGCTGATGGCCGACCATCGGCTTGGTGTGTCACAGCCTTGACAAACCCATCTGTAGTAGCAAAATATTCACATAAAAAATGTTTGGTCACAAGTAAAAGTTAACTGCATATGAATATGAGTTTAGGAAATATGAGTAGAAGTGATTTTAATTCTTGTTAAACAATCCATCAATGAATGGGATACAGTATATACTACCAGGCATGTATTATTTGTCATGCTGCTAAAACTGGTATATTCCAGCGTAACCCAGGCAATGGTCTTAACTTTTGAGGTTTCAGGGACACCAAGATAAAAGACTGCATATTACGAGTCATAATGATTTGTCTGGAGTTCTGCTGTGGCTGGTGCCTTTCTTACCTGTGTTAAATCACGGGAAGTGTTGGGATTATGCGAGTGAGCGAAGGTCAATGCAACGTTCCTCTGGCTACATACCTCGGTTCTTTTCAGTCACAGCCTAAATGATTTCAGATGCCTGTCTGGCAATCCTGTCTTCACGTTTCTATCCTGGATCCATTTAAAGTTGTTTAGTACATGAACTTTAATTTTATGGCGTTACTCATCATGTAGTACTTTATGTACTACACCCTCAAATATCAGTCAGGGTCCAAAATGAACACCTGACATGTGCCAAATGAGAGTAATTGAAAAAATAAATGTTGAGAATGATTGTTTGCCCCTTGCAGATGTAAGCAACATGGGTTATTCAAATCAAAAACATCCGCAAAAGAAAAAAACATCCCTTCAACTAATGCATCTTAGGGGGAAAATGTACAGTTTAAAGATAACTCAAGTACCCAGGACTTTGTATTAAATAACAAGATGTTGCAAAAAGTAAAAAAAAGTAAAGTGTCGCGAGTATCATTCACATCTCCGCATCCAATAACTGTTAATAATATGCGGTTGACACTTGTAGGTAGATTTGAGATAAGCAGTGATATTATGAATTTACATTCCTTGGTTTGTTTATTTTGCTGCGGTGGTTGTTGAGGGCTGGTTTGGGTCCTGAAGAACACAGTGATCTCATTGTGAGCACGAGAAGCTTGTGGCCTGACATTGTGATTGAAAAGCACAACGTGCCAAACAGATGTAGGGGCCGCACTCTCTTGCTGAGCCCAGTCTGCCCGTTGCCAAGCGCCTGAACCCTAGAAACAGGTGGAGGGTGCCTACTAATCTCTTATTAAAGTGGAGAAATATTTTAACCATGCATATATTCTGTGCTGTTATTCTAGCCCTGACTGAGCACTGCCATCATTACCTAACAGCCTTGTTCAGACAGTTAAGTGCTCCTGGCTGAGAGGTAAAAGAGAACAGAGAAAAGTTAAAGATAAGTGTGCTTCTCTTGTGCTAAATTATATTTTCATGGAATTCTGTTCATTTTGAAATATTTAATCAAAGTTACAGCACACCTTACAATGTCAATTAGGGAATAAAAAATGACTAGCTCTGACGTTTAACTGGTTGCAGTTGAAGTGTACCGTCAGAGACTGAATCCTATTAGCAGCTTCAAATGGATTTTCTTTTGTCCCTGTCTGCTCTATTTGACGTCACAGCGCACGCATAATCCTGGATTTACAATTTACCATTAGTGCCGGGCGTAGGGCTGTACACGTTCTCCGGGTGCCATTAGCCTATCAAGGTTGTCAGAACGTCATTTTCATGTCACTTGGGATGTACAAATCAGCTCAAGAAAAAAATACTTTATAGTGAATTTGTTCATTTTCGTTTTTTGTTCAGGGGTGTGATCAGGATTTTCCTGTGAGATAAGGGCAGGTTGATACTTCTAAAGTTAAATGGTTTGAATGGGCTAAACCTTGCAACTATATTGGTATGTTCAGCCTAGATCAGCTTTAGAAACGAACAGATTCCAATTCAAATTTGGTGGCACAGAAACAGAACATTTTCATACTTTTAAACGATCATGGTTAGGGATGGTAGGAGTCTGAGATGATCTCTACTAGATTTGTTTTCTTGGAGAGAAGTCAAACTGAAGTGCTATAAACTTTTAGAGGAATCAACATGCACTTTATCCAGGACTGCCACCTGCTCACCTCATCCATCATCAGACCACAGACGGTTCAGGCACGAGCAGAGGAAGAAAACATGCAAACGGGTGCAGGCCTTCTAATGAATCTCTTCCTCTGGTCGGATGACCACAAGTCACGCTGATTATCACCCCTAATGAAAATGTTTGGTCTCCAGCTCTGGGGAGGAGGAAGGAACCTCTCACAGGGCTTCCTAAAGCTGGTACCATTTCCAGAGTCTCAACTCTCCAATTGGCCACGGGCCAGGGCACAGACATTTGGATAAATAACTTTTAACATGTATCAATGTCCAAATTAGATGCCACAGCCCAGTGGAAAGGCTCCTCATGGAGGGAAATGGAATTTCAGTTGGAATGGCTAAAAGGTTAAAATAGAGTTTCGTGGGAATAGACTTTGTATTGGACTCTACAGTCCTACTCAGGTTTCCTACATAGTATTCACACTTGTGGCAAGGATAAGATGGATAGTGTTTGGAATGTCCAGTTATGGATTGAGCAGACATATTAGAATTGACTTAGAATGAGATGAAATAGCAAGAAAGAAAGGTTTGATTGAATGATAAAATCATATTGTACCCTTGAGAAAGACAATCACCAGGTTGCTCCATGGGGATGGTTCTATTATAAAGACACCAATAAGTAACTTTGGCTAAAATCATCAGCCAAAGTAGTAACAAGAGCTAAAACATTTAAAACACTACAACCATGAATGGGCTCAGTAATGCTAACTGGACTTGTTTATAACACAGTTATAAAATTTGCTTATATAATAATAATGAAGTATTCTTTAATGCAAAGAAATTGTACATATACAGTATAGATAAACCATCATCTTAATATTGGCATCTACTTAATAAACCATACCAACACTAACTGCTGTTACATATTTGATAGCATCATTAGGTTTTTATTGCACAGTGTGAAATAAGGGGAAACTAAACTGTCATTAAATGTGAGGTATGCACACTCATTACGCTGTGGGTGGGCATGCACTCTGCAGGTGGAGCGAGCAGTAATGTTGATGAGATATTCCTACGGCTGATTTTAAACACTCATCAGTGTTGACTTAAGCCCATGTATTAGGTCTGTGTTTCACTTTGATTTACTACCATGCCAGCTGCCAGCGTTACCACAGACCACATGTTCACACCAGTAATTTAACAGGCTGTGCAAAAATGCATTTTTCTGCAAGCACACGCCACATAAGTAAACAGTCCTTATTGTACTGTTGAATTAAGTGAATCCCAACATATTTTGAATGTCGGAATTTACACAGATATTCTTAAAAGTACAGAAAAACCATTGGCCATTCATTACAAAATCCATTTCAAATTGTGTTTTAAATTAAATAAGAAATCCATATGAAATTATCTGTGAACTACGAATACAAAAACGTTCATTAATTTACAATTACAAGGTCATTTAAAAATTGTAAAAATCTGTTTTGAAGATGAACTTGAAGCAGTTCCTTACATAATTCGTGCGATGAAACTGAACAGTCTGTTTCAACTATGGTCAGGTGGCACTAAAAATAAACAAGAGGTCCAATCAAAAGACATATGCAGTGTAATTCAACCACCACGCTCAATTTAATTCGACTTAGGAGGGTGTTGACATGTATTGGCTAGAGAAAATGGACCCTGCCCTCAATATCCAAACAGAGCCATAGGGAAGCGTTTTATCTCCGGCTTGCATGAAGAAAGTAAATTAGCCAAACTATATCCCCCCAAATAGAAAGGGATATTGGCATGTGGATATGAGAGATCTGGGCTGCAGGGTTTCCAGAAACCTTCTTAACGCTATGTCATTCTTAAGTTATACCTCAAGAGTGGTAGCGATATATTCTTAAGAACGACGTAATGATATGAAGGTTTCAGGAAACCCAGCCCAGATCAGGTTAGGTTAAAGCGTTTTTATGATTGCCATGTGCTCCTCTACTCCATTAAACGAACAGTGCAGCTCTGTGCAAGCGGAATCAAATGTGGATGCCAGTATTTAGGCCGTTTCACATCCTTGCAGCTGGCATTGTGTTGGTGATTGTTAGACTAATCATCAGCTCAATTACTTCGGAATGTGGGTGAGAGACGGGCAAGAGAGCTCTGTTTTGACAGATCAGCACTCCAACTCTCTCCTGGGGTGAGAAGTCAAGCCCCTCTGCTGACTGACCCTCTTTTACTCACTTGGCAATCTGACACCATGGTTTTATGTAGTTGTCTAAGCACACCATCAACAATTCATCTGTCTATTTCTTTAAAATAATTTAGTTGGCCTAATCAGAGATTATGAGCTTGTTTCTAATAGACAGACAACAGTCACAGTGTGTATTTCGCTTTATCAATATAACATTATCACCCTCAGCTGAAAGCTCATTAACGTATACATTTTCTCTTTTTAATCTTCCAAGAGCTCAATAAAGCCAAACAAGCTTTGTAGTTTTGATTATTTTCGATGATTATCCTTATTTATTAAGGTATTCATCACAGCTTTATACTATCAACTCTATTTTTGAAAACACAGCAACATTATTATTTTGTGGTAATTATGAAATGTTTTTCTTTAACAGTTTTTGAAATGCGCATGCTCTGGTTTTGGAAAGGTCTACATAACACATCAAATAATGCAGCTTTAGGAAATATAGGCCTATGTTAATAGTTTCAACTGACATAGGGTTTGGTCAATCATTGCTCCATATGAATTATAATGAAATATGACTCAGATGTTTTATACTCTGATTTCTAGGGTGAATTGGCGTGGCCCTCCAGTCTTACGCACAGTGCTTTTGTTTGACACACAGTAAACCCATTCATATCATTTCACTGACTTTAAAGGAACTATTTGGACTGATTGGCTGATTCTAAACTGTGATGAAAAGAATTTATTCATTGGCTTACCCCAGTACTTGGACATTGAACTGTCAAGTACGATGGGACAAAAAGGTCTTTGAATGGTTTGCTGTTTAAGAATGTTGTTAGTTCATAATTAGGCTAATTTAGAGTTACTATAGCATAGAATTTATATAGACAGATTTGTAAGAATATACATTTCTTATTGTGTGCATCCTGTTTCACATTCCATATCTATTAATATATATGTTATGTTCATAATGTTGATATTATTTCCCATTCTCAAGCGCAGCTATAATATCCTGCATGCCACTGTTTTCCAGATGACTATCAACAAGATACATATGAAATCTGCACACATGTTGGAACATAAAATTCAGCATAGGCCCTTTGCTGTCCTGTATCAGTTGCCTGGTTTGAAATATCCTGAAATGTCTCCAAGGGGTGCCACTGGAAGCCGACAGAAATTAGCATAGAAGTACATTACATGCTAATGTAAATGGCTGTAGCCTCAGTGCTCAGATTCCCATGATCCAGGCAGGGGCTCCATGTCTCCAATGGATGGTTTCCTGAAGGAGGAGCAGAGCCTGTGGAGCAGTTTCCTTGTACACTGCTGAGATATCATGAGCCAGAGAAGGAATTACACAGCAACTTTCCCTCTTTAAGCCAAATAAAATACATGTATTTATGAAATGAAAATAGTGGAACATTACATTAGCACTGCATCATCACAACTGTATGTGCCTTGTTCATGAATAATGTACAGTAGTTTCCTTGCAGACTTTGTTTTGTGTTTGTATTCAGTATTGATGTCTGTGTATTTGAAACAAATCTGTTCTACTGTCGCAAACATCCGGTGGTAAAGTTTTGGCTGGAATGATTTGTGATTCTCTTAAAACAATCAATCAAACAAGTTTTGTGTTGATTAGTACTGTATACAGTCGTGTTTTCAAGACATCTCAGTGTATGTTACTGTAGCTTCAATATTGCTATTTAAGTAAAGACATTAAATACATTACATAATTTGATTTATGTTGAACACATAAAGCATTTAAGTCAAACACGTTGATTGATATTAATTGTTGACCAGGCCACCAGGTATAGTATATACAATAAAAAAGACCAGGAAAGACGCTAAAGAGACAAAAACAACTAAGCATCATAAACAGTTTTGCAATGTCCTATGATAGAAACAGAGTGAAATTTTCACTGAAAATCTAGTTTGGCAGCATAATTTTTATCATATAATGGAACAGCTTGGAAATCGACCCCGTCTTTCTGAAACCTTCTTTCTTCATATTTTGTCTTTTTTTTGCCATAAATCTAAATTATTAGTCACCCTTTATGTTTGTCACACAGTTGTGCACATTTTTAACCAATAAAAAGTATTAAAAAGTGTGTGTCATCTTTGACAACACAGTATTTAACAATAAATCAACGTATATATAGTACATTTCCTGATAACAACGAATTTAGACATGTTGTTTCGAAAGGACAGGACATTCACATTGGCTTGTTGATAATTTTTTGCCATTCCCCCACACTGAAAACACAGAGTATTAGAACCCATGTGTTTTCTGTTAATGATGTTACTCTTGTGAAGAATGGAAGAATGTCACATGCGGGTCTGTGTATCCTTCATTTATCTGCTGTTCTGTCTTTTAGGCGCACTTGAGAATCTCTCCTCCTGCTGGCGATCACAGGGCCAGCTCGCTGCATCTTAAGACTTACATCATCAAGTACAGCAATTAGCATAGAGAGATGATGTATCCATCTAATATGAGTGGACTTGTTCATCCACTGGAGCACGATAACAGCCATTATTCCTGTCCCGAAATTGTATTTTAATGATCAGCATTTTTGATGCTCAGCATGGGAAAAAAAACATGGATAAAGACACCAGGGCTGGGTTTCCCAAATCTTCGTATCACTACGTCATTCTTAAACATATATCGCTACCTCTCTTAAGATATAAGTTAAGAATGACGTAGCACTAAGAAGGTTTGGGAAACCCAGCCCAGATTGTGCTCTTGTTGCAAAGAATTCAATTCCCTTAATCATTCTTTTATTTATTCATTTGTTTTTTTATAATTACAAATTTCCAAACGTTATGTTTGTCTTTGAGAAATATAGAATTAAATTATTTCTTATGAGTCATTATATGAAGCAGTTGGTGAGGTCCTTGGGTCATTGCAGCCACCTGGTCAGAGATTTCACTCTCAAACCCTACACTCACACTAACTAAACCTCTCCACCCACAAGACGACCAGCCCAACAGCTGTCTTTTACGAAGAATATAATGCAATATCTGGCACAGCGCTTGTATAAAAATATTTAAAGCTGCAGCTCTCCAAAATAATGTTTAATTTCACACCAGAGTGCATATTCTACGCTCCTTGCATTCTTTGGGTGGATTTGGGTTTTGGTTAAGCAAAGTATCATATCTCAACATTCTTTTGGTTTATGACAATCACTATTAGAACATAACTGGAGTGGATAAGAGGAGATTGTTAAATTTGTCTCCGATTCAGACTGGAAGCACATGCCGACTTTTGACATTTAAAAGCATTCACATAAACATTTTGGAATATAATACAATTTATAACACTCCCAGATTCTGTGGCTTTGTGAGGGATGAAGCTAAAAGTGAATGGAATGACATTGTCCCTACTGAGATTTTGCGCTGTCTGTATTTTGTTTCCAAAATTGGTCAAGACTCTATAAGAGTTAGCCTGCTATACAACACCGCTCATGAATGTGCTTTGGTGCCACTGACCTCTTAAATGCCTTACTTCCTAGTGGCTTGGAAAAGTACATTTCATGCCAATAACATAAGCAGTTATCAAGCAATTTTAGGGAGAGTACTCGTTATGATTGAGTGAATGTATCAAAACAAAACAGCCTACTGTTTGCCAATAAAACTTAGCAGTTTATTATTAGCAGTAATGACGTAAGGCAAGACAATGTGACATCAAAAAAAAAAATGATAAACACATATTACAAGGAAAAAATAAAACTCAGTAACATAACAAGACTACTTCAGACAAATATATTAAAGTAAATAAACTTTTATTTGAAAGTCCACCGTTTTGCCAACATTCACAATTTTTTTTACTGTACTAAGACATCCAGTTCTTTCAACAGAACCTGTGGTAAGTACATATAAAGCAACAATCAATGAGAAACCTCTCTTGTTTAAAGAAAGAAGTAGATATACCTCTTAAACACCATTCGGGTATGTGGCATTGTACAGTAGATACCACTTTGTAGAGTGTAGAGCTCTTTAAAAGCCCAGATGCCAGAAGAGTCCTCCTGAATCTGATCTGTATCCATGAGCACGCATTAAAGGCACAAACTTAGACAAGATGGTATGCTTTAGAAAAACACTTGTTTTCCCCAAAGCTGTTTTTGTGCTTGTCTCACTGATAAAGACTAATGTCTCCCTGAATAGTTCCCGAGAAAATCTTGTTGGGAAAGACTCCACATGCAGTACTGTGGGCCCCAACAGAAACGGTCCTGTCCACGGCATAAAGTCCCAGTGAATCTTCTCCTTCTTAGAACCAAACACTGGCCTTTGCTTTATCCTGCTCAAGTGCTGTGGGTGAAGACATAAATCAGGTTAAAAAACTTTGTCTTTATTTTACAACTTCAAATAAAGGCATGGTGTAAATGTGTCAACTTGTAGGAATTTTGCTATACTGTCGTTAATATATTTGGATGGCATGACCGATATAAGTAATTTCATGTGAGAATAAGGAAGTAACTAAATTCAAATGAACCAGAGAATGAAAGTGATCCAAAAATATATATTAATATTTTGGGGGGGAATTTTCAGCATTGTGTGTGAGATTCATCATGATACCCTAATGGTCATGAAATTACTCAAACTGTGATAAATAATTGTATTTATCACACTTTACATTGTTACATTACTTAGACAAATGCTTTACAAAACAATTAATGCATAATTTGCTAAATTTGCATGATCTTATCCCACCTGTATCATAAATATCCACTGACCCATGGAAAGAAGCAGGCCAGGTAGGTGTTGTGATGCTGCTCGGTTCCAACTCTGTCTTGATTCCATCTGTGCAGGAACTAGGGCTACAAGATGCTCTGACACCAGGTAGCAGAAGGGGGCTGAAACGAGGGTCCAAAGCTGGGCTGTGAGTGTGATGGAGCATGTGGTGGGCGTGGGAATGTGGATGCGGGTGGCGTGGATGCATGTGCGGGTACATTTCATGTACATGGGCGTATCCTGCTCCGCTTTGGCCGCCCAGGCCGTAGTGCCAAGAGTCAGTTAGAGCAGAATGAGGGGGCAGGCCGGTCTGCGTGAGATTGTGGCTGCTCCAGATGCCAGTGTCTACAGGGTGGAAGGGTGCGTTGTGGGGGAACTCGGGGTGAGAGGAGGGGACGCACGGGTTGGTCTGAGATGGGTAGCTGCTACCCCACAGGGACGATGATATAGAGCCACATTGACTCTCAGAGAGAGAGCCTCCATCTGAAACGGAGAGCCAAACAATTAGTTGGTGTCGTCCTTTGGTATCTACTGCTATTCATGCTTCATACAATAGTTATATTATGAGCAGTTGCAATATAGTATTGTATTATACAATTTTGTAATCACTTTTTGATCCGTAAAACATTGACTTCTCCTACCTTTCCATGGTCCTCCAGTATGAAGCCTACTGGTCTTAGCATTATTGTTGAAGGTGCTTGGCTGGCTCAAAGCTCGGGAGAAATGTTCATCCACTACATCCCCGATGTCTCCACGGAAATAGGTGAACACCACACACCTAGAGCTCAAGTATTCCGTCTCGGCAGGCTGCGTCTCCTTACACCGCTCCTCTTCTTCAGCATTCTGCTCCTCTTCTCTCTGAAGCTCAGGCTCAGAGCGGGGCTTCAGCGTTGCATGCTGTTTATTCTGGCCACAGTGTGAGGAAAACTCTTCGGAATCCTGCATCCTGATGTAGAGATCTTTCTTCTGAAGAAAGACACAAACAGATCAATGTTATTTACGAAAAGAACTATTGAGGGCTTAAAAACCTCAACACGTGCATTGACCACCTGGAATTTTTCCTAAATAGTTTGCTGAGGATTGTCTTTGAATTGATGGCTTGGTGCCCACCTTTTGCACTTTTGTTGTGAGCTGATTTACGTGGAAAAATAATTCTGTACGACAGTATAAACACAACCAGTTATAATTCACAGCATGGAATTCGAAAAATTCCATATCAAATTTCATAGTACAATATTAGATCTTCTTTTATATTATTACAATCGTACATGTTGAATTAAGTTATCCACTACTAGTCAAAGGTTTGTTCATTCTTGTTATAGAAATGCATTACTTTGTAGAAAGTTATCAAACTATAAAATAACACAGTAGGAATTACAGTAGCGACCCAATTAAAAAAACTTCATGGAAATCTTAAATTTGATAAAAATCTAAACTTAATATATTTTAGTGTCTTTATAGTAACAACTCTATATTACATATTTGCATTTGTGCATTCTTACAACCAACTTCATGAGAATCCATGCATGCATATGTATCCATGTTTAAACAGTACTAGTGCTCTCATATACAAGACAATGGCTCAATGGCTCATCATAAAAACATGTTTCATTTAATTCACAGAAAGTTATGTAGTAATATAAAATGCAAACTAAATATTGTATATTATAAAACAACAATCATTGCTCTTTTAAATCAACAAATATATTAAATGTCTACAACTGTTTTAAAGGAATGTTGCAACCAGTGTTATATTTACGTAATCACCACTATATAATTTAATTAAGTTTATCAAGAAAGTGACACAGGCGATGTTCAGTACTGTTTTTTTTATCTAATTCAGTAAAATAAGTTAAAGGTTCTGATTCTAGTGTGTCACGTACCTGCTGCTGCTGCTGCTGATGATGATGATGGTAATATGCCGCTTTGTACGCCGCTGCTGCCGCAACCGCTGATGTCGCAGGCAAGTAATGATGAGCTCCATAACTCTGATACATAACCTCCAAACAACTCATGGCAGAGGCTTACACGATCTCGAGAGGTCTTGAGAAACACGACTCAACCACAGACAAATGTCACATTCTCCCCCTATATAAACCTGAGCGTTGACAAAAGCGCTGCAGTTTGTAAAGGAAATATTAGCATAAAAACAAAAGTGTCCCCATCTAGGCTTCACCACCTACAGACTGACAGCGGATCAAAACAGACCGACGGGAGCGAGCGGGTCCGAAACTGTTCTCTAAAGTTACAGAAGCTTCTCTGATTGGTGGAAAGTTTGGAGCGCCACGATTTGATTGGTGGAATCAGGCCTCCTCTGAACAAATTGAAACAAATATTTTTAAACCCTTAACTTATTAGTCAGCACCCTATTAATGGTATAGACTGCTTGTAATACATTAAGTAGACTAAAACATTTTAGCTTAAGTAGCCAACCTGGTTCGCTAAATCCATGAATTGATTTGTTTCCCTGCTTGGATTCTTCTTATTGGATTTAGATAGCTTTTATGTCAAATAAAGTGTAATTTTTCAGGCTGACAGCATCAGTTTTCTAGTTGACCGAATTGTAATAACTGAGACTTAACTCCAATTGTTTTTGTGCCTTGATTTTCAAATTTGTTATGGTTTAGATAGATTTGCATTAGGCATGTGCTGCCATCTGCTGTAGACTAATTGACGGCATAGATCAGAATGCTCTCCCCGATGTTCCTGGTATAAATGTAATCATGTAATAATGACCATGTAATAAAACATAGGCCTAGTATTTTAAGCACCGAGTTCTTGTTTTAGCAGCTAATGCAGGATATCTTTTAAATAGGCTATAATTTTGTCAATGTATATTTCATGGGCTTTACCCTATTGTGAGGTATTTATTATTAGAATTTACATATTATTATTAGACATCTTGTTCCAAATTAAATTTATTTAAAATATGTATCATGCACAGCTTACTAGCAAATCTGTGACAGAGTTTTTGTGCATTTAATTTGGTCAAATGCAACAGAGAACAGTTTGGAAAACAATATCAATGATTTTTTTGTGATCACTTTTGGTTAATTCCAATTGATGGCGAGACACAGTACAGAAGGAGATGTGAATAATTGAAAGGCATTGTGACAATTCATTGAAAATCTAGGGCACAGTTACTGAGACTGATTGTCACAATATGACACACACACACACACACATATGTTGTCCTGCAGGTCTAAATGAATGAGAGGATTTTTTTCTCCCTGTGCTCCACTTTTCTCGAATGAGACGCTGATGATTCTAATCATGTTTTTATGGAGTGAGCAGGAAACACCCAGCAGTTGTTTCTCTCTATCTCTCTTTCCCCCTGTGTCTCTCCTTACTCACTGCTCACAAAGGATATTTCAAAGTGTATCCTTGTGGCATGGAACCATGGCACCATAAGTGGCTGCTATATTGTCAGATTCCACTGGCACACATTTGATCAAAAACCCTCAAAAAGTCATTTTACTTGAGAACAAAGGATGCTTAAACTGCAATAAAAGGAAATGTTCTCATTCAATCTTTTCTTTTTACTATACCATTCTTCGGTTCAGGAAGAAAGCCATAGAGAAGAATCGTAAATGAGGACACATTCATTTTTGGGCGAACTCTCCCTTTACTAAGCATTCAAAATGAATGGGATTTATAGCAAGACTGTGTGACATACATATTTTGGGACCACTGTTTCTTAATGAAAGCATTGCTAGTTTGACCAATTTTTGCAGACCTCACCACATGAAAAAACATAATACAAATATTTTACATTGCAACTAGTTTACAGTTCCAATCATCTTATCATGTACACGACAAAGCAGGCTGTATACAGTAGTTCACACTGGTGGCAGCTGTCTCAGGCATAGCAAACAACATGCAAGTTGATCTATTATGCAACCTTAATACCATCACTCCAGCCAGGACCTTTGCATTTCTGCACATGAGACTTGTGTTGAGAGGAACAACATCATTACCCCCAATTAAAAACAAATTATAGGCACTTCCTTGGTTAGTGCTAGGGTAGTACTGGTTATTGAAGATGGCAATTAACTTGCATGAACAAAATAAAACTGAAGATAAACTTTACACCCATTCATCTGAATTCATGACAACCAGTCCGTTGAATTTATATGTATATTAGTGTGTTTGTAGTTAGTAGTAGTTATGTGGTCAGTTATACTGTATATGAATTTCCTTTTGCCTCTTGTCCAGATGGCTGTGCAGAAACGTAGCCCTCAGGAAACAGGACCCAAGAGTCTTCGATAGAAAAGTGCACTAAAATCTTTATTTTCCCTCTCCTTTGCTTTCTGCTTACACTTACTCAAGAACTTAATGAAAAGGAAGTCTGCAGTTTTCTGTCAGATAATTTTTTATATTAGAGGTTTTAGAACATATCAATGATGAGACAAAGACAAATGTTATAAAACATATATAACATATAATAGATATACTCTGTATTTGTACATACTTGGGTAAAAATATCAAATTCTAGTTGCATTTGTTTATTTGGCCATTTGTTTAAAGAATTGGTACTACTGTTTAAATAAGTTTGAAACGGTTATACACACATTGTTCAAATGTATTTAAATTCGGTTTTCTACCTCATTTATGACATCTTTGAATGTCTTTTTGTCGCATAATGAGCTTCAAATTGTCTTAAATTAGAGGTCCATGTGAAAAGTTGTATTCTCCAGAGAGCTATGATTCCTAATGTTCATGAGAATTCGAGAACACAGCACGAGGCAATCATGTCCTGAGGCAGTGTTACCAGTTATCTATATGACATCTATGAGGCTGAAGGTTTAATGGGGTTCAATTTGTGTCACTGGCAAAATCAAAGAATATAATTTCTTGGTTGAATTTAAAATCCTTCCCCAAGACAAATGGTAAAATATGTCAGTGAGGTCTTAATGGAAACATCAACAAGCGTGTCCTTGGACACAAAGATACTTTTCGGATTTTTAATTGTTTAAGAAACCACCCAGCTGGTTTGGAAATCACATTTTCACACTCGCCCCGCATTACAAATTTAAATCATAATTGCATGTTCAACTCTTAAAAGACAAGATTCTAGTTGGTGCGGCCACCGTGGAGCATGTTCAGACAATGGCTTTTCATGTTAATTGGTCATCATTATTTTTCATCCTTTTTTACACTTACCAGACTATCAGGATTGTCTTCAACGTACACACGAGGCTCACAAGCACAATATAATTGGATTGCTCCATTTAAAATAAATTTGCCCTCTTGGCAAATTTGATCACGTGGGGGGGTCTACCAATTAATGACATGAGAACAGTTTCAAAGACTTCATAGATTGAGATAGTCACATTTATCTTTGCTCTTGAAATGTCACTGGTGCTGTTATTTTACATCAGATAACACTAAAAAGTCATTTATTCTGAATTGTTTTGAAAAGGACTTTGGATTTTCCTTTTGTCCTTTTGTCTGCTTCTACATGGGTTGAATGGACATTGAAGGCCTATTTGTTATTTCGAAAAAAGATGCTCCGAGTACAACTGCTTATCACGCAAGCTATTGTTGGTGATAAACCAGTCCGATTCAGTCACAAGACCTTTTTCTGCTGCGCTAGCAATTTAAGTAATTAACAGAGAATGCAGTTAAATCTTATGCATCTCTGCCTGAATTGCTATAATTACATGCCTTATATTGAGAGCGCTATTAAACATGAGGGGTGTGCTGAGACACGGTTTGTATATACCTTTTCGATTTAGGAAGGACTGTGTATGCACATGAAGGACTCGTCCTCCCAATGCCCTTCTTTCTTTAATGATTCTATTTCCCCATGCAAATATTCATTTGCCTCACTTGAATAATTCTGGTTTCCGTTTAACCCGGAGGCTGTACGGAAGAAGACCTGCAACTGGGACCCCAAGTGTGCAGTAGCTCCCTTAAATATTTTGAAGACTGAGGGTCACTATCCATGCGTTAGACATATTTGGACTGATTAATTATGTGGTCATTAATGATGTGGTATGTGACATCCACTCATACAGAATATGTAGCTGTAGCTGTGTGTGTGTGTGTGTGTGTGTGTGTGTGTGTGTGTGTAAAACAAACTCAACAGGGGTGATAATCTCTCATTACCCATAATCCCAGTTGGCCTTGTGCAGTATGGTATGGGAGAGTCTGATGCTGTATTCTTCCCTGGGGCAGATGGAGTGGAGTCAGTCACTCGATATATTACCTGCCAGGCACTAGTCCGGAGCACTCGGGAAAAATGCATTCATCACCACAAAGATGTGACTGCTAAATCAGTGTTATAAGGCTCAGACCGCACTCTTGTTTGCACATGTAATTCATTTATAACTCTTTTTTAAAATCAACAATTACTGTACATTATGTAATGGCATGGAAATTACTGAAAGTCAGGGGCTAAACTACTAATTTAAAATGTATATGTTGTCTTTTAATATGTGGATATTGCCATACAGCAATCATCAATTTAAAGCTGTTATCATTTATTTACCCTCATGCCCAAAAGTCATTCTTCTGCAGAACAAAAAATAAAATATTTTGAAGAACGTTGGTATAAAACAACTTTGCACCTTAGTGACCTCCATTGTATGGACACATAACACTAAAAAGTCATTTATTCTGAATTGTTTTGAAAAGGATACAACTGAGACATGTGTCAGAATATCCTCTTTTGTGTTTGAGTTATAAGTTTATGACCATAAGGTGTCCTGTAGCTCAGTGCGCATGGTGCTTTCAACGCCAAGGTCATGGGTTTGACCCCAGGGATAGGAATTACTTAGAATCAGATGCAATGTAAGTTGCTTGGGATAAAAGTGTTTGCAAAATGCATAAATGTCAATAAGTGAATAAATTATCAAATCATTTTTATATTTGGCTAAGCTATGCAATAAAAGGTTTAATTGGTAAAAACAGAAAGACATTTGTGTCAAGGCGAAAATGCAAGTTTTAGTAAACATTTCAGTTTCAGTAATTTTTTTTCTTATTTATGGTGCTCCTTTTATAGAGGCTTGACAGCTCATGGTCATTGTATGAAGTTTACTCATTTAATGAATTTCTTATCAAATGAAAGAGAGACAGTCACATAGGTTTGGAATGACACAGGGATGAGCAAATTCGAAAAATGTTTCAATTTGCATACACATTATTCCACTATTCCTTTAAAGAAATGATAAAGCACATTATAATTAGCTTCCATATAATTAGTGGGGAGTATTTAAGCATCAAGCTGCACAATAACAGAAATAATAAAAAAGTGTCTATTTCACCGATGAGACGTCTTACTTTATATTAATGTCTGGAAACATATTTAGCACATTAACATTAAACGTCTGCTACCCTCAGGCACAGAGCGAGACAGATAAATGTTTCAGAGAAGTCTCTGCGGGCCTACTCCAAATGCAGTGTAACAGAATCTCTCTAATATGAAATGGAGATTTTAATATACTTTAAAGACACCCGCTATAGCAAATAAAATAGTAGCATTGTCTCATTATTGCATGTTAGAACTGGTATGTGTGCTTGGGGCAAGATGGATCACCAGTGGGCTTATTACCATTATTAGTACATTTAGTGCTAGTCCCTGTTGCCAACCTTGCTGATTGTACGAAAACATCTCCCTAATAACCTTAACGAGAATAATGCCCCGGGATGGCCAGTGTCCTCCTTAGAGAAAGGATGTAATGTGCTGGGGGCCGCACATCAGCTATCCTTCCCAAAGTCACACACTCTGCTCCTCCTTTCTAGCTGGCTCAGTTTTCTTTGCTGTAGGGCAGTAATCTCCTGCCCTCGCTGTGTTTGCCTGCTCCACTTACCATATGAGAATTACACCCACAAGGAACTGAGCCATAAATTGTTCAAGCGGATGGAGCGTAAAATTGATAAGAATGTTAAATTTACCACAGACAATGATATGGCATCTAACCTGCATTAAAGTCCACTGGTGTGATGGATGTAAAGGTAAAGGGCTTTGTTTATAATGCATGGCAGTATACAATCGTTTTAGTGCTTTGTTATCCTTTGTGTGTGGGGGGTATGCTGTATATTATTATAAAAAATGTGATATACTCTATGGAAAACCCATAAAGATTTTGGGTTGCAAGTCACATTTATTCATAAGAGAAGCCTACATGTATAGGAATTTGAACTTCATTTTTCTTTAATATTTTTGCCATCCCTGGCTAATTTTACAGTCTAGACAGATTTTAAAAAGTACAATAACTCAATATCACTTACCATGAGTTTATAAAAACAGTGTGTACAGCACAATATCAATAAATAATTATGTTAAATATTAAGCTGAAGATGCTTGTTATAAAGAGCCGTACAAAACTCATTTCAGCTGTGCAGTTTGCTTCACTGTGAAAGTGACAGAAATTCCCAAAGTAGTGCTTTCGTTCAAAAGGAGGACGAGGGTTAGTTCATGCAGAAGATATTAATAAGAGTAAGACACTGCCCCCCAATGGACGTCAGAAGAGCTGCAAAATAAAACCCCTTGCGGTGACGTCACAACCTGCGTGACTCAATGGGATCATGTGCTGAAAAGTCAGTTGTGCTTACAAACAAGGAAATCTCAACCTTTGAGTAGATCGATTGTGTGTAGTTTCTCCGGCCGTTAGATAGTGTTTAGATCAGCTAGTTTTATATTAGACAGTTAAAGAAAACCAAAACTAAGTAATTATGGCATCTCTGTTTAAAAAGAAGACCGCCGATGGTAAGTCACTTTTGGTTTATTATACTTATTCACACAAATACTGTATTTCTTGTCTGCACCTGTTTGACTGCTGTCATTTGTAGCTGCATTTTTTGAAACTTTGAAACTGGGTTGAAACCGGTCTTGCTGTCTGAATTCCGAGGCATGCGAACTAATTGTAAGAGGCTTTGCGTTAGTTTGGTAATGAAGAGTAAAATGTATTTAAGGTTTTTAAACGAGTTGATTTTTATTTTGTTGACTTGTGATTCGGTTTATCTAATAATATTATTATACTTTATGGAAATTAACAATGGTTTTACTACAGTTCTATGGTATTTGTGGTAAAATGGTATTTGTTTTTCGGCAATAGTTAAACCATGATATTTGTTTTAAAACAGGGGGAATACAAATGGTAATCAATATGCCAATAAATCATGCCTATTACACATAATATACTAAGGTTAATTGTCCTATTCATGAAACAAGTAACAAAATCACATCTAGATCTGTTATACTGCATCAAACACCAATGTAAATTGCATGATTTCATTCAGATGCTGTACAGGTACTCAAACAAAACAATCATTGCACTCACATTCTAAATGAAGCAAACATACATTATTTGTGTTTCCATTCATAGCTCATAATGTACTTAAACGGACACAGTGTAGTGTGTAGATCAGATTGAAATTAGAACATTTAACAAGTTTAGCTGGTTTGGGATGTAACACACAACACAATTGTGTCCCATTGTGTGACATAGCAAAATATGTCAACTTGTGAATATTATAATTATATCTTTAATATAAAGTAGAATAAGAGAGATTTATCTTCATTGTTAGTTATTTTCTAAATGTTTGCTGTCACACAATATGACACATTTATGACATATTTGGCAGCAACTCACTTGTAAAACATAAAACTAAATAACTTTTATGTCATTGGGACACATTGTTGGATAACATTTTCTACACTTTTAACCCACTTTCAACAGTTATATACACTACAACACTTATTCACCACTACTGTTTATTTCTCAGTTGGACAGCGTTAAGCTGTAAATTCAAAACTACAGCAGTCTCACCATCTCACATTTTATTATAATTTATTTTTGGCATACTAGCTATTATAGGACAACAGTATACAGACTTACACATGTGATGCATGACACCAAAGATTATCATCGCAACAAAATGTGAAAACATGTTGGTGGATGAATGAGATGAGATCATTTTAATCAACTGTAATCTTTACTTACTTTGTAGTCCAAGTGTGTGGGTCATTTCTAAGCCTTTGTTCACCTGATGTCAGCTGATGCCAAGGTGAGCGGAGAGTCCACATCCCAAAGTATTCACCCGGATGGCATAGCTGGTTTCGCTCATCAAGTTTTGTAGACGATAACCCTCCCTCAATAATACGTTGTCGGACACGTCATCTTTTACGTAGACTCATACGTGTACACAAACTCGAATCAATGTTTAAGGATAGGCGAGAAACAAAATTATATTAAAACTTATAAAAAAACTTTAAACAAGAACTATTTGAGACTTTTCTTGGACATTTACCTCATTTGGTTCATGCCTTACTCTTTCCACTTTTGTACAACTTATTATTACTTCATTATTGCATTATAGAATCAGAATTCCTAACTTTTACTTGACTTTTACTTTTAATTCAAATGTAACTAATTTACTTTTTCTAATTTATTTTTGTTTTAAATGTATTTTATCTTTATCTTTAACTTTATTTTTCTTTAATTCGTTCTTTTTTATAAAAAAATATTATTATATATTATACTGTTACATCTTCTTATTATATAGTCAAAACTAATAAAGTCTAAAATCTTATTGATTAACCATCACTTTTTTTCTATAGTGGGATTATAAAATAACACAAGGAATTACCTCAAACTACACATATTCATTATCTGATTCATTGACATTTCACAGAATACATTTGTTTGCGCATCTTGATTCTTTTAAACCAGTGTCGTCATAATGGATATTCCGTGTGCTCTAACAGTGTCCATTAAACACATAGGATGTTGTGATATGATTGGCATTCATGAGGGCACGAGGGCTGATTGCTGTGTAGGAGAGCGTAACTTCCCTACAGGCACTGTGGCTCCACGTTCGGGCATCCTTAGAGAGGAGGGGTGTGAGGGTGAAGGTTGAGTGCTAATGCTTTGCCTTTCCCTTTAGTGCAAGAATATGTGATGTTCTTTATCATGTAGGTCTTGGCCCCCTGTCTCCGGTCTTATTAGGCAATGTTTGGATTCAAAAGTTATTATTGTTATATCGACCCTGAATATTCATAGTGATGACATAATAATGTTCAACATTTAGGTCTTCGGTCCATTGTTCAATGATTAAGCGACATTAAGGACAGAAATTGAAAATAATACCAGTTTAACTTAAGCATTAAAGCTCCAATATGTAATAATTTTGTAATAAAATTTCCGAAAATAACTTGCACAGTGTGATATATTTCCTCCAGTTGTGTACTTACAATATTTCAAAAGTCTCCAAAGATTTTTTATTTCAGAGAAATTCCGATTTTAAATAACTGGCCGTCCCGGAAAAGAAATGTCGCCTCTCAGTGACGCAATGTCCGCTCTATACTTTGTTCCGGTGTAGACCGGAATATCACATGGTCAAATGCGGAAGTGGTTGTTATGTTATTGCCGCGCCTGCGCGTATTGTTTGGTTGTCGTTGTTATGGATCACGATTACTCTTTGGCGAGTATTGAAGTGCCAGTAAAACGTAAGCGTCCATATTTGGATACACGCAGACTGTGTGACAAACGGAGGAATAAAACCAGGATAAATATCGGCCAGGCGTTTTCGAGATGGAGAGAGCTGCGCGACAATCTTGGACTTGACAGAGACTCTGCTCTCGCGAGTGTTTTGATAGACAGGTAATACAAAAACGAATAAATTACCTCATCCGTGATCATGATTCGTTTATCCAATTTAGATACATCGCTATGGTGAAAACGCATTTAAAACGACATCTCCCATCCTCACCTGCTTCATAGCGTCATCAAGCTTCGCCTTTGTTATTGTTGGAAATGCGCCCTCTTGTGGTCAAATACCAAAGTTACATACTGCAGCTTTAAGTAAGCATGTCGGGGAAGAACAAGGGTACTTTTTCAAAGCTCATGTTTTTTACACCCACTGCACTCTGATAAAAAACACATGAACAAGATAATTAGCGTGTTTAGAAAAAGATGCGTTCAACTTAATGCGGCGCTGCGCAAATTTATCGGCGTATGTCTATGTCATTAAAGTACCGCAAGAGCGGTTGAAATGCCGACGGCTCCATAAGCATTCGAATCGCTCTCGCGGTACCTTAATATAATACACCAAGCAATTTGCGTAGCCCCGCATTAAGCTAAACGAGTCTGTTGCTGATTAGATTGTTCAGGTATATTTAACCAGAGTTGGGGCTAAACTCAGAAATATGGATCTCCCGGGCCAGAGTTGAGAACCACTGGTTTAAAGTAATTTAGACAATTGAGAAACAGGTCATTTTGCTTCCACTCAACATGGAGTGTAATGTGGTTAGCTTTTACTACCGATACTTGTTTTCTGTCCATCTGCTTTGCTGTTTCTCAAGAAAATGCATTGGTATCATTTCAGGCATTCTGCCGTATAATGTCAGTAAAACCAACTGCAGACATACAGTATACAGCATTGCAATGCCATATTATCCACACATACTGGTCTTTTTTAGTTAACAATGTTTTAGTTACAATGCATCTAAATCTTGCATTTTTAACATTTTGAATGCATGATTGTACTGTATGAGTGTGTAATATCTCCCACTTTACGCAGCATACATTTTTACATTCCATTTCTTTCCTGAAAATGGTATTATTATGGTAATACTTCGCATAATCTACAAATACACATTTTCAAGCAATTGTTAGTGTTTCTAGTTGAGTCTTATTGAAGAGAGCTATATTTGTGCTTGGCAAATTTTAACACGCAGAAAAATTAATTCACACATTGATGCAAAAAGAGCCTTTATCAAGAAGCCAAAATGGCTTTAAAATCCTTATAAAGACATAAGGGCAGTTTTCACTTTAAACAGCTCAGCAACTATAGCAGCACAATGTCAATCACCTTAGAATTGTGCACCACTCACATTTTCTATAGAAGAATCTGCAAACAAGTTTAATAAAAGTTAAATTTCACTTAAAAAACCTAAGTTTCACTTAATTTAGTTATATATATATATATATATATATATATATATATACATATGTGCATGTATATTTTATCTTCTGTGGGTGCATAAGAGAAAGATTGACGGGAGTGAGATTAAGAGAGAGAGAAAGAGAGAGAGAGAATGAAGGAGAAAAAAACTCATAGTTTCGGATCAATGAACTGCATGAGGATTTTCCAGACTGTTTTATTGCATGTTCCTCCTCGACCCTTTTGTGTCACAGATATCATTAAGGAGCAGACCAAAGAGCTGAGAGGCACCCAGAGACAAATCACCAGAGACAGAGCTGCCCTGGAGAGACAGGAGAGGCAAATGGTAAGTGAAGCAAAACTGTTTCATATCTGTTGACTTACTTTATGTCCCAGCATCCACCTCCTCCCGTGCGGCATCAACCTCACCCTGATGCCTACAAACTCTGATAGAAAGTATGTTAAGTGCTCAATACTCTTGAGGGTCGCTTGAAAGTGTTAATAATGGACCCACTGCACTCTGAAGAAATTAGAATTTCTCCTCACTTTTCCCTTATATGAGCTATAAACAGAGACGTGTATAATTACCTCCCGAGAGAGATCCTTTTTGTTCATCTTTATTGAAATTATGTACGTTTTTTCTTTGTTATCTTATTTCAATTTCTTAAGACGATCTACATTGAAAGGTAGCTGCAGTGTAGTCTGGTTTTCCTTTTACCTTTTTTCTTAAAAAAAGAATAAAAAAGGTTTATTTCAAGAATAAAAAATAGATTGTGTTATTTTCTTTA
This sequence comes from Triplophysa bombifrons, assembly GCA_029783895.1. NCBI lineage: Eukaryota > Metazoa > Chordata > Actinopteri > Cypriniformes > Nemacheilidae > Triplophysa > Triplophysa bombifrons. Next base: position 19,722,017 of record CM056456.1, read on the forward strand.
CTAACACAATGAACAAAGGCAGAATATCGGAGAAGCAAAAAATGGCATCATTATTTAAATATGTGTATGTGCAAATGAGATTTTCAAAATCGAATTATTAATCATCTAAGTGGGTCTTTCTTATATAGAGCTACAACAAAGCCAGTGATGCTGCACTGTGCTGTATTTCTGATGTTTTCTATATTTTTGTTAAGCACATAGTCTGTCAGTTTTATTCTAGTTTTCTAATCTAAAGTGCTGCCCTGTGGCTGACATGGTCATAAAACATCTCTAATAGGCCTCATTCTACAGCTCCATCTCACTCAGCTCTCTCCACATGAATATTTATAATCATGGCACATCATTTTTATTAGGGTGTTACAGTAAAACTAGCCTTATTTCAGTCATATTTTGTTCATGACAGGCAAACATGCCCAGTATGCCCAGTATGATTTTTTCACCTCTAGAGGCATGATCTGTTAACAGACAGGTTGTAAAATATTCTGTCCATCCCCTCTGGCCTGCTTCTCTTCGACTGTTCAAACTGTAGGTTGAGTCGACATATTTAAAGGTGGAGTGGTCGATTTGAAAGCTGCTAATTTAAGCCTAATAGCACTGAAATTATAATCCCACCCTTTATGCAATTCGCCGTACAAAGCCACGACTCCTCGAAACACATGAATGTTTTGTAAATCTACGTAACGATTAAATTCTTGTAGCCTACATATCTGTCCAAAAGAATGAGAGTAGGGCTGCAACTAACGATTATTTTAATAATCGATTCATCTATTGATTATTTTTTCGATTAATCGATGAATCAGATAAAATCCGAAAACAAGAAAAGCATTCATTTTCAACCCTTTATTCAAAAACAGAACTAAAATCTTCAGAAAGTGCACAAACATGTTGCTCCTTTAACATCTCTGAGCTGGTATAATAATAATAAAATAAAATAATAGTGTTGACTAACACAAAAAACAAACACATGTATGCTTTACATCTGCCAATTTTTTTTTAAATAAACTGCCACCTGAGCTGCCAGAACAATTAGTAATTTATAAAAAATAATAACAATACAAATCAGAAAATTTAGCAGGATTTGTTTGAATGTCAGAACTTGTTCTCTAAAGTACACTGCAGACACACACACTAGCAGATGCACAAACTCTCACACTTACACACACAATTCGAACACACACTCTCTCTCTCTCTCTCTCTCTCTCTCTCTCTCTCTCTCTCAAGTTCACTTGAAGCTTATTCATTAAATTATTACCATCATTGTAGTAAGTGTAAGGTTCATTTGTACACCACAGTTAAACACAGTTTAAGATGACCAAGTGCTATAAAAGAACTTTAAAATTAAATAAAAAAGTACAACACACACACATATATTTGTCAATAATAACCTATATGGGACAAAGCACAGAATATACACTGGAAAAATTGCTTTTCTAATTTAGTAGTTTTGTCCTGTTGTCAGTCAAAATATAAAAAAATCTTAAATCAAGATACATTTATTAAACACTTGAAAAAAACACCTCAAGATTAAGTGATTGTTTGCAAACAAGCAAAATTATCTGCCAATGGGGTAAGAAAAATAATCTTTATGAGATATAATTCCAAACAGAAGTTTTAAGCATCACTTAATTTTCTCAGGCCATTTTTCTTGTCAAGTAATCTTGATTTAAGATTTTTTAGATATTTGGACTGGAAACGAGACAAAATTACTAATTAAGAAAAGCTTTTTTGAATAAAAACGTGTCTTTAGTCTTGCAATGCAAAGTAACCACCCCTGCTTTATACTGTTATTAACGAGCTAACGCTAACTTGTCATGCTTGTTAAGATGGAGAACGAGTAAACACCCGCACCAGGGACATTACGCTCCTCACTTCAAAACTGAACAAAAGTAGGATTCCGTAATGACTTAACCTGCTGTTAAACTACTTTCCTCCTCATCAAAGCCTCCATGTTTGCGTTTCAGGTGCTGGATCATTGCCGTGGTGCTCCCGTGCCATGCCATGTCGCTTTTGCATATTTCGCAGTTAACATACTTTTCTGTTTATTTAGTGTGAAATTCTCCCGCACCTTGGATGACTTGGGTCGCGCGGATTTCTCTGCCTTCGCCATGTATCTTTCCTCCGCTAGTTTATTATTATTTTTTGCTCCGCACCGTCTATGAGGCGCCGAACTCTGCTAGCATTAGTGCGCGAGAGAGACCGAGTGTGTTCCCTCCGCTCCGCGCTCAAATAAAGTTTTTTTTTATAATCAAACGTCTCCGCGTCGCGCGACACAATGAATCGATAATGAAATTCGTTGCCAACTCTTTTAGTAATCGATTTTAATCGATTTAATCGATTCGTTGTTGCAGCCCATATCGTCTTTCATACCCTTTGCCTGTCGGAGCTGTCTCCATCTTGTAAAACCTGTGTAGCGCCCCCTGCCCTCCCAGGTTTTCCTGACCTAAACTCTATAGGGTGGAGCACCAGATCCTTGTTATTATTGTCTCTCGTTAATTAACAAGTTAATATCTCGTGGCCACGACAAAACTAAGTGAACCGCGCATGTCCCCTCCCGGTCACCGTACGTTTCTTCTCACATGCAAAAGTGGGCATGTAGCGCATAGTACATTAAAAGATCTGTGGTGTTTTTTTAGCTAAAACTTCACAAACACACTCTGGGGACACCAGGGACTTATTTAACATCCAGTGAAACCATTCGAACCATGAAAGAAAAGTTCACCCAGATGTTACCATATTCTGCATTCTGGGTGGCAAAACGATACACTTTAAATCCTTTTTCATTGGCTATGAATGTTGAAAGTGATACGGTGGTATGGTACTGCTGTATTGTTTGTGGTGGGGAAAAAATCCTGTGAAAAAACTACTATAAAATACAAATAAACCACGAAATAAAAGTTTTTCTTGTTAAACCGTTTTGTAAATGTATTTTAGAAATACAAAAAAAATCTGTAAACAAATAAATAAATTACTTTATACGTGTAATTTACGATTTTTACAGTTGTCTTGAATTTTGAACGATTTTGTAAAACTTTATAGTTATTGTTATAACTTTTGTTTCTTTTTTTATCGTTATACCTGGTGACCTACCTTTAAGACTCAAGACTAAGAAAATTACACTTTCCCATTTTAAGATACTCTAAAGATTTCCGCATTTCATGATCTCAGTAGATTATTTTTTGTTCTCTTCGAATAAGTATAATTCAAGTAAGCCAACATTTTTTTGACTACAAGATGCTATGAGTTATTTATAAGAAACATTTTTGTCTAGGCTTACAATACTTTCCATTCTGGTGGTTTAAAATCACATAGTGTTTGCCTTGTAAGTGCAGAGCATTTAAAGCTGATGGGATGCCCAGACTATCACTCAGTCCCATGGGATAGTTCTGTATACACAAACACTTATTTTTCCCACACTGAATGAAGAAAAACATTTATTGCCTCAAATTCTTCAGGGCATAGAGCTGATCAGACGTTTACTAATTTAAAGAACGAAGAGAAATTGGGATCTAAACAAGAAACATGACAAATGTAATCTGTTTTAAGTGCTCTGTTGAGTTACATCTTGAACACCTCTGCTGTTGCTTTGTCTGTCTGGTTGACCTGTTTGGTTGTCCCGAAATAAAATACAGAGGTCCTATGACAGTATGTGTATAGATGCTACCATTATTGTTTACCATTGGAAACTAAAGTGGCATGTTTTTTTTAACAGGAAATGGAAATCAAGAAAATGGCCAAGACTGGAAACAGAGAAGCCTGTAAAATTTTAGCCAAGCAACTTGTACAGCTTAGAAAACAGAAGAATCGAACCTATGCTGTAAGCTCTAAGGTCACCTCCATGTCCACACAAACCAAGGTCATGAACTCTCAGATGAAGATGGCAGGAGCCATGTCTACTACAGCAAAGGTACTATAACATCCCCAAATGTGCCCATATGGCTATTGTTTCTGTTATTGCAGGATTGTCACTTAAATTTCAGCAGTGCCTTCCTCTGTATTCTATGAGATGTAGTATAGAGAACCCTTTTGGGCTGGGAATCCTGTTATCTCCCCCAATGTCCCTGTATTATTCACATGTAGTCTGGTATTTTGCCGGGAAGCACTAGAAAAACAGAATCCCTTATGCAGCACTGTACTTCAAAGGAATGCCTAAATAGGCTTTAATTAGCATGTTGTCGAATAGCTTTTAAGTTCACTATTGTGACCCAGTTTATAATTTTACACAATATAAAACGGAAAAACTTTTCATTGGCTTTTTGAAAAGTTTCATGTACACAGGACAGCGTTATCAAAACGATCTGCACTGACGTAGATCTGGGAAAACAAATAAAAACTATGTATTATGCATGCCAGGCCAGTGGATGGCACTATAAACCCTACATGCTTGCGCACATCTGCATGCACTCTTTTATTCTAAAAAGCTCTTTTAATACACTTTGTCGGCATGTTTATAGTAAATACTAGGTCTTCGCTGGTTGTAATGGTGCAGTAAATCTATTTGCTGAAAAAATTATAGTAAGTTTGTCACGCAGCACAAACATGTAGCATGGAGGCCGCCATTATTGTTGTGGGGGGTATATACACATGCTTACGCCACCTTCAGAGTTTACACGGAAACGATAATCCCATCGTTTTCAAATCGCTTGCGTTTTTAATCCCCCAAAACTGGAGGATTTGTAATTTAACAGCCAAAACGCATTTAATTTGCGTTTTTAGTTGAAACCGGTATCATGTAAATGCCCTCTTAGTATCTCTGGTTCTATATGCAACTGCTTACATTAACACTAATTTATGTGGAGCTTCTGAACGATAACTTGATGAGCCATATAATTCTTGTTTGGGGCGTTTAAATTTATTTAGAGCTTTTGACACTGCACTGTATATCTGCATCTCTGTTTGAAACATAAAACACAGGGTCACTTTACATAGATGTCTTTGTTGTTTAAAGTCAAATGACGTCAAACTAACATTTTCCATAAAATTGTTCCTTACAGCATCAATTAAAAGTCATTACTATAAACTTACCGTTGCAAATTGAGGTAAGGTTAGGAGACTGTTATTCAACACTGAATTGTTCATGTACTTGGTCAGTAACTAAACAATAAATACAAATAGGAAACTATTTTAAATTGTAGCATAGTGGTATTTTTTTCTTTTTGTATAAGGTCTAATTATTGAAGAATAAATGTAGCAATTTGACTTATAGTCAGATATAAAAAGAGTGAAACATGAGACAGCTTTGGTGCCTAAACTTGTCCAAATTCCATCTATTCCTGTGACTTTTTCTTCACTAAGTAGAAATTCGGTCAATTCGGAAGACGCAAACAACTCTGGTCCAGCACCAGTCCACAAGAACTTCCTGTTTCATTTTTTGACAAACGTTTAAACAAAATGCAACTAACAGAACAATTATTATAACCAAATCAAAATGTTAAACATATATTTTAAAATTGATATATATATATATAGCTTTTAATAATAATAATACAATTTAAAATAAGAAACAATAAGTGCTTCTGGACCAGTGTTTGTTTACATCTTGCGAAGTGGTCTCTATATACAATTACAGACATTTACCAGAACTATGTACTGTATACTGGAGAAAAGCAGTATCCAACACTGTGATACGCACATTTTATAATTGAATTCAGTATGTGGATCCCCTTTGGTGTTTTCTTTCCACCCATTCACAGTTAAATAGGCCGTTTGACACTCACAAAATATTAATTTCATCTCTATCTAATTCATACTGTATGAGACAGGAAGAAATTATTAATGTATCCCCTCCTGAAACGTATCCTGGGATGTGTAGTCACAGCATCATTTATTGAATAGATTGGTGATAATGATGCTGTCAGAAAGCATGTGTGTAAATAATTCTCTCTAATCAGATAGGAGTCTTCCTGTTGTGTCTAATCTGCCATGTTGGATAGAAACCCAGAGGGACAGTAAAACAGGCTTCTCTCAACTTGACCTATTTTTATGTTCTGTGTTATCTACTTACTGTACGATGTTGAGATTTATGTTGAGCTGTATTCAGAATGTATTGGTCCGTGGTGGATTTTTGTCAGGGCATGTGTTTTTTATCACTGTTTTGTGCACTGTAAGGATCCCGCGTTTCTCCTGTGGAATCTGATGAATGGATTGAACTCTTTCTGTCTCTCAGACTATGCAGGATGTCAATAAAAGAATGGATCCCAAGAAGACGCTACAAACCATGCAGGACTTTCAGAAGGAAAACTTAAAAATGGGAATGACGGAGGACATGAGTAAGTCTGCCTTTTGTAGAAATTAGGTTATACAATCAACTTTTACCTGATTAACCATGTGAAACCATCCGATTTCTGCCCTTAGTTAATGATACGCTAGATGAGATTTTTGATGAATCTGGCGATGAAGAAGAATGCCAGGACATCGTAAACCAAGTGCTTGATGAAATCGGCATTGAGATCTCAGGAAAAGTAAGACACGTTCTACCATTTTTGTTTAGGGTTTTTAATCGCTTTGGTTCTGTTTTTACAGTTGTTTTCTTAACATTATTAATGCTCAACCTCAACAGATAATCAAAAATGCTAATTTTTAAATAACTATATTTTCAGTTTATTTAAAGGACTGCAAATCCAGATGTTTTCTGCAATGTAAAATAGTCAGTGGTATCCCCAGAATGTCTCTGTAAAGTTTCAGCTCAAAATACACCACGTATCTTTCATTACAATATGTTGAATATGGCCATTTGTGGCTGCAATGGAAAATGCAGCGTTTTTGTGAGTGTCTCTTTAAATGCAAATTAAATGGAGAAGACAAAAACATAGACAACATATGCTGTATGAAATGTTGGCCATTGATGTTTAATCATGTGTATGCATATTACTAACAGACACAAACACAGATATAGGCAAAATATATAGTGAAGCCGCGAACATGTAAACAACAGCCGCTAACGTGCTAAACACATTATTTAGGAAAGGCGATTTAAAAACGATGTGTTATACTTAATTTCGGAGGGGAAGCTTGATCTTGAACAGCTATACTGATCCACTCTTGAGAATAATTTTCTTTGTCGAAACCCATGCTATACTGACAGATACTGCTACCTTTCCGGCTACAGGAAGCTCTTGCTCCCGACCTAGGGATAACATCGACTCGTGGTCAGCGTCGTTTGAATGCGCCGGCGGAGACATTTCCAACGAGTCCTTGCTCATTTCTATTAGTCTTTCCAGACCGGAGATACAGCTGCCGGTGAATTTGGTTTGTCAATCCGAAAAAAGGAAATTCTTCCCGAATGCTAAGTCATCATCGTCCCGCCTGGGACTTTCGATCGTTATAACTCCGGCCCAAAGACCCGGGCTCGTCTGAAAGTTCTCCTCCCGGGGTACTTTTATGTTCCATTTGACATTCAATAACAGCTCACATTTGTTGTTTCTTAGACATTTTTGTCGCTGGCTAGTGGCTAGATCTGCTCTGAAAATGGTGCTAAGTGCTAATGGGCAGGCGTTAATCAATGTGACATCAGATTGTTAGGGGATCCCCAACAGCCTGTTTTGTCTCTGTTGTGGTTTAAAGGAGATTACAAAAAGAAGAATAGATGGATTTGTTTAATTACAGGGTGTTTCTGCACACACCCTGGCAACTCAATTTCTGGCAGATAAACATTTAAAAGTGCATTTTCTGGGATTAAGGCCCTTTAAAATGATATACTAGATTTTAACCCCCTAATAAGTGTTTCATCTCTTTTATTTAAAATAATAAAATACATTAATCTTAGATCATTCTGGTGATTAAAATATAAAAATTAGATTTAATACTCATCACAATATCGTACTAATTTTCAGAAGCACAATAGCAGGTTTTGCATGAAAGAAGGTCATTCAAAGATGAAAGATGAAGAGTGATCGGTGTTGACCTAAAAGTTTTGAAAATGTACCACTTAATAATGAAAGCAATATAAAAGCCAAAAAAACTGTTTAAAATGTGAGACTGGCAGCCCAAAGGCTGATTTTAGCAGATGTGTGGACTCTAGCTGTGCTTGTGATTACTGTAGGCAGTTTTTTTACATTCATGAGATGCAGAATCATTGTGCCTATGCAACAGATGTGTGTTTCCTCAGGCCAAAGTGTAATATTCCTATTACCATAAGCACAGCTTCTTTGTTCCGTTTTTGCCCCCCAAAAGTGCTTGGGTTCTCTTTTGTCGAACATTTATTTCGGGATAGACAATGAACACATTCTTTCAATCCCCCAATATGACAATTAAACCATGAGGCTTATGGTTATTGAGTATAAGCACTAGGTGAGCTGTGAAATGTTAAGATTTACTGCTTTCATAAATGGCTGTAATTGTGTTTTTTGCAGATGGTAAGAGCCCCCGCAGCAGGAAAATGTCTTCCCGGAGCTTCCCCTGCAAAGTCTAAACCTGCCACCATCTCAGACGCAGAGATCGAGAGACAGCTGAAGGCTTTGGGCGTGGACTAAACTCTTTATGCTCAACACCTGTTCACCCATTCTCACCAAAGGACTGAGTTTATACAGTGGGAACAGGGAATTTGTAGAGATGGCCAAGTAATAAATGAAGGAAGAAATGTCATTAAGCATCTGGTCCTGAAGAAACATGCCGTTATTGTAAGAATGTAAAGACTGGTACATTGATAAAATGGTCTGTTATAACAACACAATCTCACGGCGGTCATTACTATTTTAAATCTTGCTCAATTGGTGGGTAATTTGTATGAATTTTTACAATCTTATTCATACGTTTTCATGCAATTTGCTTTGGCACAGTGATGGCTGTGTTTAGGGAAGGACCTTCATGCTTGCTTTTGTATGATTCAAAAATAACAAATTCAAAATCTTTTTAAAAAAAGTATGTTTCCAATGAGATCAGGTTGAATATAATGAGCAGATAATGGATTAAAAGTAAAGACTGTTTGGACCAGTTGCATTCATATTGAAATACTATTTAAGAACTCTGATTTCCTGGCATGTAAAAACACTGCACATATTGTAGGCTTTTAGAAGTTTGGCGCTGAAATTATGCATTTCACCTTTAAGGGTGCTATGTCACAAATGTGGCAATGACTTCTTCCTTCATCCTTTAAATGAGTGCTTCCTAACCTTTCCCCGAGCATTACAAATGTATGCTTTCCTCATCTCATTAGAATACAGTAGATGACTTCTGAACTGTGTCTGATAAGCAAAATGTGCTGTGCCAAGATAGGATTGTAAATCCCTAATTTACATCTACATAGCTGAACATTGGAAGGTTTTGGCACTGCATGGGTCCCCGTGTGTTATAGGGCTAATCATCTCAAATATGTTTTAACTCATAAGATGCTCATGATGTTTTGTTTCTTTAGGTTACGTATGACTTTAGGAAGTAAGTTAGAGAAACAGCTTTCAGTCACGGTGAGATTTAGTAAACATTTACTCTCAATTACCTACAAGAACATATCTTGCATGAGATTCTTTGTTGAGATGATAATAATGATGTTACAGTTACAGTACCAGGTGGGTGATCTTGAATCATATGTATGCATTTGACATACAATTTTATCTTTTGTGACTTACAGTGTATTTTACTGTAGTTATACAGTACGTATGTCATAGGATGTGTTTTCCCTGGCAATCTAACTTACACCTTAGAGCTCTGCTGTTAACGCAATGCTCTACCAACTGAGCTGAAACACTCATTATATCCACCTTGTTCAGGTGTTGCAGAGAGATTATCAATCCTTTTGTAAATTCTGTTTGATTATGGGATATGTTTACGAATATCATTGATTCATACACAGTGCAGTAAACGGAAGATTGTCCCAGGCCCTGAACTGAGAAGGATCCATAAAGATCCTCTTTGAAGTGTACACTCTTAAAAATAAAGGTGCTTAAAAGGCTCTTCACAGCAATCTTTCTTACTTTTATAATCTGAATAATTTTTTCGCCACAAAAAACCTTTTGTGAAACAGAAAGGTTCTTCAGATGTTAAAGCGGCCAAACACACGGTTTCTGACAATCTCATATTAATCTTGAGTACCTATAGAGTAGTATTGCATACTTCGTATCTTCGAAGAGTATTTAGTTAGATCTCTTTTATAAAAGATAGATACAGCTGTACGATTACTTCTGAATTCATTCGGCGCATGCGTGGGGGAGGGGTAAGGCTGAACTAAAGCATGTGCGCACCCATTGTCAACAAAACACAGACATCAGTTTCACTCACCGCATGCGGTTCATATCCGGCATCTTTTAGCTGTGGGACGGCTACATATATCAGTTTCAAATGCTCTCCAAATCCAGCGTTATATCCACCATTTATAACATTCATCACCCAAATGCAGTGAACAAACCAAAAACAGAACTTGTGTACGAACGTATGCTCACTCCTGCACACAAGTGAAAGTGACGTCTGCGCATGCTCCTTCTCCTGCTCTCCTTGCTGCCGCGAGGGCGTGCCGGATGCCTTTCCAGGAGAGTTGTCCAATAAGGGACTAAGAAAAATTGTTACGAAACAGTTTATAATGTTTGGAATATATAACTTTCGAAACCTGTACGATTGCTGGGGGAGTGTATCGAGCACAGAAATATAACATAATACGGCAATTTTGTAGTTTTTTGACAAGGTGACCATGTTAAGCATGAGAAGACAGCAAGTTTAACATTGTAAAGAAGTCAGACACATCGTTGCAGCATCCCTTCAAAGGTTTTTGATGGAACCAAAAGGTATCGAAGAACCTTTTAAAGCACCGTTTTTTTAAGAGTGTAGTTTTAAAAAATTAGGTGTTGAATGGAATTTGTGCTAAATTTATGCACGTCTTTTATTCATTTTGAATTGATGGATTGTTCTTGTGTATGACTTGAATGGTACCTTATATTGAAACAAATCAGGGCAGACAGTGGAGGCCATCATCACAATGTTGTACAGGGCTTGTTAATTTAAACAATGCAGGACCCTATACAGTATGTACCATAATAAATGTTACAATTGTTTTCAAAACCACAACTTCATTGTCATATTGTGGTCATGAAATATGAGTAATACAGTATCAATGGAAGCAGTTTTTTTGACGTAACTACTGTTTATTTGTTGTCGTGAAATAACTTTTACATATAGCAATGTTTTATTATGACCAATTTAATGTTTAAATGAATGTACAGTACATTTTTACGTTTTGATTTGTTTGTTTTTTATCTAATTAATAAAATACCTCTTTTTTCTGCAATTAAATGTGTAAAAGCTTAGTTTACCCAAAAGTTTATTAATAATAATTTATATATATAAAGTTTATTTATATATTATATATATATAATTTATATATATGATAACATTTTTTATTGATTTTGAGTCTATCCAATGGAAGTCAATAAGGGCTGATATTGTTTGGTTTTGAAAAGAGGGTGTAAATGATGAAAAATCTTTTAATTGTGAACTAAGATTGCCATGCTAATTTCTATGTCGATTAATCATACAGAGACCAGAAGTTTTAGGGTTCTGTTTTCCCCTGTATTCCCTGTATTTGAACAATGGGGAGCCCCAGCGAAGTCAAAGTACAATAGTTAATCACTTTGGAATTATAAGGTTCTATCTTTCATACATGAACAAGACAGACCCTTAGTGTATTATAAATGTAGAATTTTAAAATCATCTCAAATTTGTAAATGGGGATTTCTGTAAAGGTCAAATGCAGATAAAACCTTCTCATTCTAAAAAAACACGAATTATAAGGTTCTGTCTTGCAAAACATTAATTGAAGCAATCATTTTCAAGAAACACATATTACTTAAAATTTGTTGTATAACAAAATTTTTGCTTTAGTAATGCTTCAACATATTAGCAGATTACAAAATAGTTACATGTACTGCTTTCTATTAAATTTATTTGATATTTTAGGATGCATAACTTTTCTTGTTCAAATGGCAGTGCTAAATATTTAGATTTGCGCAGATGTAAATTTAGGTAGGAACCAGGACTTTGTTCCACAGAAAGTATGACAGGTAAATAGTGTGGCTGAAATAACATGCTAATGTTTATTGTTGTTTTTAAGAACCCATCAATTAAATTGTTGACTATTTGACCTTGAAGGCTTAATATTTTTTAATTAAAAAAAAATTAAGAACTTGATTGTAAAAATGGGAAAAAATAGATAAAAATAGGATCTTTCAAATTGGATGCTTACTATTCCTCTTGTGTCCATTCAAAGTGCTGATGAACTCATCAACAGAACCAAGTTAGACTTTGTAGATCAACATCACGTAACGTTAATAGGTTGTCACAGAATAAGTATAAATTAATAACTCAATTTTGACAAAATTGTCAGATATAACCTTATAATTCTAAGGTGACAAGTTGCAATGGCCTTTTACTGTAGATTTCACATTTCATTAAAGTAGACATCATTATTCACAATCATAACTAGCATGATTTTCAAATAAGGTCTTAATGAGTTTGTAGAGCGACCTTTCTTAAATCAAGTGAACCATGGTGGAGTCTATTAATTTGAAACTAATTTAATGAACTATGGACGTGTAACTGCTCCAAGCTACCAAAACCAACCCCCCCCCCAGAAGACCCCAACCTTTGTGTTAAAATGCATATGGAAAAATCCATCATTTTCTTGTTTTCTCAGCATTCCTGTATTATATATACTATATATAAATATAATGCCAAATCCTGCCAACATCATCCCAAACAATATAGTATTTATTGCATTATTACACCACAATATGGTGTTATGGGATATGTTGGTGACAAAAACCAATGGAAGGAAGATGATGATATTGTAGATCATCACCCATATCTCTCTGCTGAGAGCGCTTGTGTGCAGGTGAGAGGCTTTGCTACCTCATTATAACGCTGTCAGGAGCAATATAACACAGCAGAAAAACTCCCTCAGTCAAACCCAGACGGAACAGGGCTCCACTGTGCACCAGATATCAGGTGGACTTTATTGACATGCTCCATGTTCACAGGGCGTTGTTACAGGACATGTATATAATCTGAATCACACTTACCATCGTTGTTGTAAATTAATGGAAAGCATGTTTTTTGCATTTTAAATGCCAACAGATTCTTGCAGAGTGACTAATGACTTATGAGATCCTATGATAATATAACAAATCAAGTGTGACTACATTATTAATAATTTATTTTGACATTAATTATATCTGTACAAATGTATCACCAAAAGATTTTAGAACCACATACAAAATTTGAGAGTGCAAATACAGGGATTCCAATGATACGGTTTTCTGATATTCATAGTATATTTGCATATTTAGCCAATACATTAAACTGCGAATAGATTGTATTTTAAATAAATTATCATACCAGAGATATCAAGATGTGGTTCTGCTGTGACAGCACTTATAAATGGTCCCTTTGCATAGACCTCATAACACAAACATTCTGATATGTCAGAAAGATGAAGTTTATCATTTCTGTGCCGCTCAACTTCTCAAACAAAATATCAAAACTAACCACTGGTTAGAAAAGCTCTAAATTCAGAGCATTTAGATGATCCGGTGTTTCTAGTCCGGATGCTCGAGCGGTGTGAGAGAGAGAGTATTTTAACAAGAACACCTTAAAATGTCATTAATGGTTACTATGCCTGTTTTGTGATCTGTTAAAAGTAAAAAAAACAAGTTCTTCAGATCTAACTCTTGTATAGGAAATCCAATGACTGCCAGAGGCTTGTGTTGATTCTCCCAAAGGTGCATATTGGACAGTGCATCATGAGAAGATGCTCAGGGCCTACAGGCTGCGGTCTCTTTGGCCATGAATGAGCTGTGGTGTAGGCTGGTTTTGACTCTTTTCTCCCTCTGTCTACGGTTACAGAACCACACACGGACCACCTCCTTCTCCAGATGCAGGCCCTCTGCCAGTCGCACAATCTCCTGAGACGAGGGTTTACTCTTCTCCACAAAATTCCTTTCTAGGGCTTCCTTCGCCCCGAGACTGAGAATTAATTAGATAATAATTAGATGGAGATGCTGATATAATGGGTTTTGTTTCCTTAATGTTCTTCAAATTCCCTGTTTACCTGATGGTTGTTCTCCGTTTTCGTTTACGCTCATGCATGCCCATCTTCTCATTAAAAAGAGCTGAGACAAATTACAGATACGTGAAAGCCTTTCTTCAGTCTTATGATTTCATTATACCACAAGAGCAATAGAATGATGGTGGGTATGAATGCATTTAAAAATTACACTTAAAGAGTTGGTTGTTGACTGTTGACTTACCACCGGCTTGCTCAGCCTCCTCCAGCCATTTTGCCAGGATGGATTTGAGCTTGCAGGCATTTTTGAAGCTGAGCTGCAAGTTCTCAAAGCGACAGATGGTGGTTTGGCTAAATTCAGAGCCGTGCACGGCCGCCAGTGCCTCACCCACATTGGTCTGTGTGTAACCTGTCAATCAAAGTTAGGTGATAGAAATTAGAATTTTACAAGAAAAGGATTTTCCTCGATGGTATGTTCAAATATATTTCTTATTTATAAATGTGTTTCATCTATGTTAGTCTCCTTTCAGCTTATTCTGTCCAAGTACTGCCCACTTAGTCAAGACTGTGTTATAAAGCAACCAACCACGGTTTGTTTCAAGTTTATTAACATCCCACGTAGGGGCAGATTTAACTGAAATAGTACAGTATGTTATACCAGAACAGATTAGTGTGGATCTATTCTGGTGATAATAATGCAAATGTGATCAAACATTTATTATCCAAGTTCAAATCAGTACTTACGGTATTTCATTGACATATTGTGGATATAGTTTACTTTCTACCAACTATCTCAAAAAAATCTTCAAATCTTCCTGAGATTTGAGGAAACAAGCTAATCTAGCTACAGACATTCATGTGGCAATGTGCCTATATTTGATTTTGATAAAACCCTGCGCATATCATTACTTGTTGCATTGCATCCTGTGAATCTCATTGAAGCTTTCTGTGTATGGTCTGTGGCCTTGCTAAAGCATGTCACATACAGTATATAGCGATGTTGGGTAGAAAAAGTAGTCTTTTAATATCATAAACAATTTAGTCCAAATGAAAAGACAAACCCAGTTTGATCCTTCTCAGTTTGAAGTCATTAGCAAACCTCTCTAGTTCACGGATTTGAGGAGAATCCATATCTGGGGGTTCTTCCAGAGGCCGGCTTTTTCTGCGCAGCTCCTGCTTGATGTCACTGAGAGTGTGTTCATCAGTGAGAAGAGCTTGTGGTAGCCTTGGGAAGCTGTGGCTCAAAGCACAAGATCCTCCACCCAAACTGTGCTCAGGGAACTTATAGAGGCATGGGGCTAAAGCTCCTTTCGGATTGAAAGATAATAGAAATAAAGGCTGTGGTCAGAGGAAATAACAACTATGTACAAAGATCACGGCAGACACAGAATATCTTTAATTAAAAAACATAACTGCACCGTCTAAGTTAATAGCTAAATTGTATTTTACTTGGGTGTTATTGTTATAAAGAACGTTTAAGCTGTTTATTTAATGTAGCTATCTAACCATTGTTAATCATATACAAACATCACTATTTTTGTTGCTGCTGTAATAGGTTTTTTTACACGTTTCAGATAATTATTTTCATATGTTTATGCCTTGCAAAGTTAAGACAATTATAATATATATATATATAATAATAATATAAATTAAATTTATTCACCTAAATAAGCTTCTTTAATGAGAATATCTCCTCCTTCCCCTTAATTTCTTTCTTCATTGTTATGTAGGCCTACATGTAAAACTAAAGATATTGTTTTATTAAAATAAAATATTTTGCTTTGAAAACAATATAAAGGCTTGGGAAAATGTGTTAGAATCTGAAACTGTACACTTAATATAATATGCAAATAAAACTTAAAAATATATAGTTTTCACAAACTTGAGTATTCAGTATCTAGCAAATCTACAAAATGGCCTTTGTGAGGTTGTTTTATAAAATACATTGATCTGTATCGTCCTCTTGTGGCTGAAAATAGTCATTGCATAGGCATGATCCTTCGTTCACGTGGAATTGTATTTTGCTGTTTTGGTCCTGTTTGAAAGGTATGCCTGGTTAAATTCAATGCGGACAAAATCAGGATCAACTCTTTATTTTTTATCATAATTATACACTCCTATAGGTTCGTTAAACGTTCTTTTGCGGGCTATATGGTTTTTATAAATAACCTTCAACACCCACAGAACATTTCTGTTCCATAATTTCTTCGGAAAATATTATTTGGGCTATTCAAAGGTAAGAAGACTTGATGAAAAGGTTCTTTGGTGTGTAAAATGTTTTTTATTATCTAACGTTAGTGTCTTACATGGAAGGATTTGGTATCCATTGAGCAATACATGCAAAATATTCGAATTTGTCTCACTAGCTAAATAAATTAATTTGATTTAAGGATTATTATTTCTTAAACAAAGCAGCACAACAGATAATGCTACACGTGTTACCTCTTTCTTCAGACACTAGATGGAAGCCTAACATAGACTGAACTAAAAATCTCTCTCTGTCTCTCAACATACAAACTGACTGCTTTCAATCCTATAGACTTTTTATTTTTACAGTTAGTATTGATTATTACATTCGTTGTTTGCATCTTATAATTTTCAAAATATATTTTCTGTAATGCTGATTTGGAAAATTACAAAATGTCTTATAGAAATTAATTATCATTTATTTCAAATTTAAGCTTGGTTATCTGTGTATGGGTTTAGCGGCTCAGTTTGCATGAATTTGGCAGAAGTGGGAAAACAGCAAAAGATTCCACTAACTTAAGCAGTTCTGTTTAGGATTTTAAATTGGCACAGATTTTACCTTGTAATGAATTGGCTCCATTTACCATGTTGGCATGAGGCACACTGCAGGTCTGAAGGATGCGAGTCTGTGAGATGCTGGCAGAGAGCATTTCTTGTGCTGCAGGAACAAAGTCACTACATTGTCATTATACATCACAAACGTAATGCGTTATTGACAGATGACAAAGCATGTGCGTTTAGACATAATACTTTATGCACTTGCACTTGTGCATTACTTTTCGCACCTGCCATCATGCCATAGGTTGTCTGCTGGTTGCTATAATGACATGGGGGCATTTGGTAGTGCAGGCTGGCTGATGCGTTGCCCAAAGCAGAAGCGGACAGGTGCATATGAGCACGTTTGGACGACTGTACCAGCGGTAGACCTGAGGGGAATAAACCAGACAATAAATTCAAATCAGTGATATTCAAGGCAGACTCAGAGATTGATCTTTAAGGTGACATTTACTAAAATGTGCAATGAAACAGTTAAACTTTTTATTGAATTTCCTTAGGATCATAGTTTAACTGTGGGAGGTAATAAAACCAGCACCATTGTATACATTTTAAAAAGTAGTGCTTCATCTTTTCAAGAACAGCCTCCACAAAATAATTAAAGTATGTCATGATGATCCTCTTGCATGATGACCTTGTCCAAAACAATATGCAAATCACTACGTTTAATCAGACAATCAGCCTTCAAAGTCTCTTAAAAAATCATTGGTTTATTCCATCCCTATCCTAAGTGCCAACCGTTAAGTGTTTCAATACGATAACAAGTCCATTACATTATAGCTCTTCAAACTTTCAAAGAGCTCCATACTCTGACATTGCAAAGTCTGGTAAAGATTCACTTACTGCAGGTAGAGTTGACAGAGGGCATATGTGTATGAATAGATATGCCAAACATTTCATTTGAAATGAACAGAGTTTTGTGACTTTTGGATGACAGCCAGAGTTCAATTGCAAAGTTAAGTTATTATGCACAAGAGCTTTACGATGGCAAACAATATGCAGGGATGTGACTCAATCTGGTAAATTTTGCATGTGAGACGACACTGAGACAAAATAAGTACAGGCTAATTTAGCTATCAACACGTCAATGTAATAATATGTCTGCTTTAATAATTATCCGTGGAAAAGTAACAGCTGCGCAAATGAGCTGATTAACCACGTCTACATAATTTCAATGTATTTCAAAAAATTAAAGTTTGTCTTGTCAATCTCCTCACTGCTTCCTGTGATAGTGAGTGGCATTCATTTAAAACACATGAAACATGTTTTGGTTAAAGAGTACATAAAATGAGATCATGAAAATGACATTTCAGTCAGTGTGTAATGTTGCCGTGTTTGAAAGTAAGCAGTCTGCCAAGTTATAAATCCGAATGTAAATGTATAACAAAGTTATTGGATTGGAAAAAAGGGAGTCGACTCTGAATAACGCAAACGAGTCATCCCTAGTCCGATTCGCGAACCACCGTGGATATTGGTCACTATATATAGTCTCTGCCTACGTTTTGCTAGGACTGCCTGTAAAAACTTGTTGTTGGACACTCCATAAACCAAAATAGGACCTTAACAATCCCTAGTTATGTACTCTTTAATTTAAAATCTGGTCTGTGGTATCTGATTTAAAATGATATTGCTGTATTGCATTACAACGTTTTATACAAACAGATTTATTTAAAGGAATGCCAAAAGGCTAGGACATGTGATTAAGAGGATACAAATATTAACCTATCTTAAAAAGCAGAGAATTACTATCGCTGTGCTTCAAGAGACACATTTATTGGACTCAGAACATTTGAAACTAAAGCGAGATTGGGTGGGATTGATCTTTTAAAACAAGCACATGGAAGTGTCAGGAATGTGTTCGGGGATAGAACCAAATTGCACGCAGCGGGTAAGGGGCTAAGGAAACACTGATATGTAATAAAAAAAAAGACACGCTAGGGGGTAAAACAAGAACGCAACGAAACACAAACTAAAAACAAACGCTTCCCACGATGGGGAAAAAATAATCTAAAAACAAACAGCGACACAACGTCAGCAATACAGCAAGGGTAGGTCAGTCAAGGCAAGCTAAGGCAAGGCAAGGTAAACACATGGCAAGGTAAGGCAAGGCAAGGAAAACACATGTCACAGGTCGGGATGGGCCAAGCCGGACTGCGCCCACCCCTGAACCAGGACCACCCTGAGGAGCGTGTCAGAGACAAGACGGAAACAGAATTCAAGGGAATAACAGTTCTTTTTATTAAAGTTAAAAGTAATTGGAATAACCTAAGCTAAAATCTTCCTTTCCTCTTCTTCCCCGGAATCGAGGCAATACAGCAGTCTCCGGAGCCCACTCCCACGCCGATACAAGGTTCACAATGGCCTGAGATGGATCGATGGATTTCCACGGGTGTGTATACAGTCGGGGCTGTTCCTCTTCCCACACTGATGCAGGATTTACAGGGGCCGACGACAGACAGGTGAGTTTCCACAGGTGAGTAGTCAGTCAGGGCCCTTCCTCTTCCCACACTGATGCAGGGTTCACAGGGACCGACGACAGACAGGTGAGTTCCTACAGGTGGATATACAGTCAGGGCTAATCCTCTTCCCACACTGATGCAAAGTTCACAGAGGCCTACGACGGACAGGTAAGTTTCCACAGGTGAGTAGACAGTTGGAACTCTAGGGCTACAGCAGACTCGAGTCAACGGCTGGACGGAGCTTCTCATGCAGATGGACCGGGGGCTATAGCAGACTCAAAGGTGCAGGCCGAGCGGAGCTTCTCCTGGACAGACAGAATCAACTTCAACAGCGATATACAACTCTCACGTGTGTTGCGGGGGAAAGATAACTTCACACCATGCAGATGGACCTGGGGGTGTGTTGCAGGGGACAGATGACTTCACACCATGCAGATGGATTTGGGGTTGTAGCAGGCTCAAGTCGCGGGCTGAGCGGAACTCCTCTAAGACAAACAGAATCAACTTCAACAGCACTATACAGTTCTCACACGTGTTGCAAGGGGGGGGGGGGCAAACCTTCTCACCATACAGGTGGGTTGACAGGCAAGTAGCGAACTTAAGTCACAGGCTGGACAGAGCTTCTTCTAAGCCAGTCAGAATCGCTACTTAAAAACAGACAGGTTAGTTTGACTCACAGGTGCTATCCCTTCTAGTCCTCAACAGATGGGACCGATCGACATTATTAAGCTCCAGTTACTGACAGTAGACCAGCATGGCACGTGGGGAGTGCACAGCAAAAGAGAATAAATCTTCCACACACACACGGCAATTTCACTCCAAACATGCAACGTGAGGGGGGAAACGTCAATTTAAGCACTGCAATCCACTTCAATAAGTGCAGATAAGGCCAGCACTCACCCAGGGGTCTCCGTGCCACAAGCAACGAGCTCCAATGTTGGGAAGAAGATATTTCAGGGTTTTCCTCCCCAGACATAGACGGATTCACATCACCGTTCCAACACGGGGGAAGAGGGCAAGAGATCGACCATGAATCAGTATAATTCACTCAGTGACGTTTAGATAGCACAATCAAAGCACTCCAATCCACCTCAAATTCAGTGTCGAAACATGCAGGTACGAGATACGATGGTCGATTACTTATCTCTCTCCCTTCCAGGCAAACGGTGTGTTTTCACAACTCTTCCACACTCCTCGAGTCCCCTCCAGCAGCACTTCCCTTTGCACCCCGCAATTCTTCTCTGCAACACTCAAATAGAACGACTTCTCACGGGAGAGAACCACACCACAGTCTCTCTTCACTGGCTTTTTATATCCTTCTCAATGCCCACATGGCTTCGTCATGGCTCTAAATTAATTCCCCACACCTGGTGTCAATTTCCTCATCCCGGTTGGCAGGGCAACAGATATACACTTACATGGGGGGTAGTGTTTCCTTGTTATTATACCGGAGGGGACACAATTGCGGCGAACTTTAGTTCCGCCCTCATTTGTCACACCGTGACAGTAAGGTGAACAAGAAAGGTAACATGGCAAACATAGCAAAAGTCCAAGGGTGGAAGTTCACAGGGCTTGGGACCTGGGGGGAACAGTTTTAGTCCTCAACAAGTGGGCTCGTGAGTGCACATTAGGGCCAATACAGGGAGTCCCCCTGGACAATGAGTTGGAAGTTCTGTGCCCCCCTGAACTGGGGGGACCTGCCAGCCGTAAAAAGGTCTGTTAGGCCGGCTGTAACACCGGCTGAAAGTACGGCTCGACAAGGGTGGGGACTGGACTGAAAGCAAGGGTGGGTGCTGGCTGAACTTCTGGCAGGGATGCCGGGTGGAACGCCGGCTGAGTCGCCTGCTGGAACGCCAGCTGAGTCACCTGCTGGAACGCCGGCTGGATATATATTTTGATTCCTACTCAAAGCCTTCATGCTGTAGCTTCCTGCCAAATTGGTTAAATCGTTTTGTCCAACCATGCTCCCGTTTATTTAGATAGGGATTAAGCAAGCACAGGACCACCAGGATCTGGACATTCAATTCTTCCTTGCTGACTGTCAAAACATTTTGTAAATCAATGTGTGATTGGCTCAAGAATTAGTGGACAGATAATGAAAATTCACCCGTACCATCCGCAACCATTTGGGATGCCGCTAAAGCTATGATCAGTGGTCATATTATATCTTATACTTCTTCATGGAAATAGGCCTGGTCATACATGAGACAAGAATTAGAACGAGAGGTAATAAGACTAGAACGTTTACATAGCTTAATCCTTATTAAAACAAATTGGGTTATGTTGAGTCAGAGCTGAAATTGGTTTGGATTACACACATCACATTAAGAAACTTCTCTCTTTTCCAAAGTACTATGAAGATGCAAACAAATCAAATCGAATGTTGGCCCATCAAATAAAAAAATAAAAAAGTGAAAGAACAATTAAGTCAATGAAGGCGTCAGATGGCTTAATCTTGTACAACTCTAACTCGATTAATAATTTATTCAGAAATTATTATGATATATTGTATAAATCACAGATAACTGCTGAGTAATCTGGTTTGGAATTCTTAGATTAAATTCCCTTTACAACCGTGAGGATGCCAGGATACTTTTAGATGCACCTTTGTCACCGGAAGACGTTTTTAGTGCAATTCAATCTGTCTTCCAATAAATCTCCAGGTCTTGACGGATTCCCCTTTGAGTTTTATAGAGTATTTTGGAGAGAATTTTAGAGAGAATTTAACCATTCTGTATCTTTGATCCATTAACTAGTGGATAAACTGCGCTTCCACGTCTTCTCTCTTTCCTGACTTGCTGGGTGTGAGTTGTGCATCCTCCTTTTCCGTGTTTTCATGCACTCTCTTCCGATGAGCGCTATGTGTGTGAGTCCTCGCCCTCTCGGCCGCGTGTGTAGTTAACACCGTGTAGTGTATTTAACTGTCACTTGCATTTAAAATCAAAGAAGCGTTCATAATAAAGCAACACATTGTGGAGAAAGGGCAAACACCATATAGCCTTATTTATATATATATGTCACTTCATAAAAATTTTGCTTGATAATGGTAAACTAAGACTTGAAATTGCTGCCATTGAACAAATTGTGACAAACCGTTTTTCCAAGGGGTCAACATCTGTCATATATGATGCCTTGACTGACACAATAGTGTCTGGGAAAGGGATTTAGGTCACAGAATTGATAATGCCGATTGGTCCGTTGTTGAAAAAAAATATTCTGAGTGTACTTCACTGGGGGTTCATGAACGTTATTCTAAGTTCACTAATATAATTTACCTTGCACAATTACGTTTGAAAAAGATTTACAGAAACTCTTCTGGTCTTTGTTTTAATTGTAAAAAATGTAAGGGAGCATTTCTACATTGCTTTTGGTATTTTGATAAAAGTGCATGATTTCTCACAAAACCTCATTGAGATGCAATTTTTTTATCTTTTGAATTATATTAATCAATTGGAGTAGAGACAATATTTGACTCTAATACTAAATTAACATTTACATTTATTCATTTGACATATTTATCCAAAGCACCTTACAAGTAGGAGAGCACATAAACATTTTGTCAACACGCTGAACAATAACATTGGTCTAAAAGGCCATGCTACTAGGTGGATTAAAGCTTGAGTAAGCAATGGACAGAAAGAACAAGATTTTTTTTAGACAGACAGAATGTTATTTGTTAGTCAAATAAATGTGGAACAGTTATGTTTCAAGGTGTTTTTTGAAAGATATGAATGATTCTGCAGTATGGGTGGAAGCTGGCAGTTCAGAGCACCACCGGGGAACAGAATGAGGTTTTTAGACACCTCTTTGGCACTTCATTAATGTCCTCTCTTAACTCATTATTTTACTGTATATTTATTTATTTTCCTGACTGATTGTATTTACTTCAATACTATATTGTGTAGTTTACTTTTTTCTTTTCTAATTGCACCATTGAGGCTGTAATTGTATGTTGTTGGACATTGGAGTAACCAATTAAAAACAATAAAAAATAAATAAAAAATAATGAAAGAATGTTTATTTTTGAACTCAATTAAATATTTAAAATCTCTTTTATTGAGGATTTTCGGCCAATTATACCAGCACCCTTGAAAACATTTGTCAGAAACACAGACACATTTCTCACAATTTGTTTATTTAGAATACAATTTGTATTCTCTCAAATTGTATATCCTCTCTCAGGCTCAGTCAGAAGCAGACATGACAATTAAAAAATGTTTCATAGACACGATTTTTCTCCAAACACATTTCCTCAGGGAACAGGAGATGTGATCTATTGAAAGGTCATTTTTTGTTATGATTGCGTTGACAGCAGTGTGGATTGGAAGTAATGCTAAATAAGATGTGAACTTTATGGGTCACGTTGACTAGGTCAGAAGGACATCCACTTATAGCTCAGACTCTATCTTTCAACATTTTTCTCTTCTCCACATAAAAAACCCTTTATGAGAAATATTCCCCAAGGATAAATGCTGCTATTTCAATGTGAAGAAATATCTATAAAACTCTAGTTATTGATCTCCAGCTTAAAATGTTCCATAAGATACCGCAATGTTTGTGATTATTTAAATGCCTTAAATTGAGATGTTCCAACTTTAAGAAGTATGTTAGAATTAACTTTCTTTTAGACAAACAATAGACATTTTATTGGACGCACGTGTCTTGCCCGAAGTTAACTTCCGGTCTGTATTTAGTTATAATATAACAATTTACTTTATATGGAATTTATATTGATATTACAATAAATTATATTTTACTATATATTAATTGTATTAAATGACATTAAAGTACTTAACGATTATAGATTCTTTGCAGAGCTCTAACGAATATTACAGTAAATTTGTTTGTTGTCTTTAAACACATTTAGAAAGAGAATAAAGTAAACAAAAAAAGCATTTGCCCCCATTGCCTGAAGCTGCCACATAAAATGAATGTATGGCGAGTTGCTGTAGAGTGATATTAATGCTTTTCATCTGGTATAGCTTCAGGTTTAAGATTTTACATTGAGCATTAAATAGTAACACAAACCGGTACAAAGGGAAAACTAAACTAAAACTAAACAACAACAAAACACAATGTATTATAATCACCATAACTTGCACAGGCCCAGCAATACAGTATGTAATGTAGCACTATTAAGAATAACTATATGTATAAGAAAATTGAACCTTTTTAAATGCATAAACCAGCAAATACTCATTAATACTATCCATATTACTACTGTTTATAGTACTTGTATCAATTTACCAGTGCACAGCATTTTACATCAATAACAAAACATAGGGAAGCATTTTCTGCTCGTTTTAAATAACTGTTCAGCTATTTCCCAATCCAAACTATGCAATTTAACATGGTTTATCTGCATTTATTTATTTGCATTTTGGTATTTTTCCTGCTGTCAGTGACCTTTTCATAGCAGGCCCTTTTTTGGGTCACAATACACCGATTAAGCAAACACATTTCTAGATTGCCTGCATCAGATTTACCTGAAGAAATCATGTTGGTGGTGTGGCTGGAGACGGGTAAGCAGTCAGAAGGTCCAGTGTGGTGCATGAGCAGAGGCAGGGCAGCTGAATCGCCGCTCAGAGTAGTGAAGGAATCACTGGCACTAAATGCCTGGCAGGTCATGACCGTAGATGTTCAACTACTTACAGACTACGTCCTACATGTACCGCATCTGCCCACCTGTGTGACACGAGCAGGGCGTGTGCAGGTATTTATATCGATCCCCCTCAGACCCTCTCATTTATGTTAATGTCCTCTTGCTTTCAGCACACCATGGAAGCCCACAGCAGCTTCCTGGGGTAAAGCCCTGGTAATTAGGGCAAAGAGCTGTAATTTAATACTGTCCATTTTCTCTGTGTGTGGTTTCAACAAACCAGGGCTTATGTGACTTAAGTTAAAGTTTCTGAACTGATCTGCATTAATTAGCAACCTAAACATGTGATTACAGTTAGATTCAGTAAATGAGTATGACTGCATTAATATGGATTTATTGTTGGATGTAAGAGGATGTATGTTGAACAATATTCATATTTTATGAGGGTAGATGACACAACATTTTATTGTAAGACTTTATTTAAAATATATTACCCTTGCATGCATATTAAAACTATTTTTATTTATTAATTTGTGAATTTTATTCATTATTTTGAACATTTCAATATGTTTATAGGGTGGGTAGAGAATAAAATACGTGTACTTCATTTAAAAAAAAAGATTTTGGCTCACAATTTACATCTGTCTAACCCTTAAGCTTTTCAAAAATACTCCTGGAATACTGCATTTATATATTTACACTTATGACTTACTTACATAAACAACTCTAATAAATCTGTGAAACATGTTATGATATGACTTCATATATGACGTTTTTCAATAATTTCATAGTGTTTAGCTGACAGACACATCTGATCAATTAGTATTTGTTTTTGTTTGACGTGTTAGGTGAAAATTAAAAGTCTTTGTCCTGAGACAAAGATGTCTTTACTTGTTTACCTAAACTAATCACTCTTCTTAGGTAAGCAGGTGCCCATCTCTGAGAGTCAACAATAAGAAATCTGTTCCCCTTTCTCATAATGTTCCAAAAATGTATTCTTACTATTGGCCACTATATAGAACAAACCCAACCAAAGAAAGTTCAGAAAAAGTTATTTTCTATAAGGTATTATTTTAGAACACATTGTTTAGAATGACATTATGGTTAGGGAAATTATGAGAGAATTGTATTTACACTGTAGGCTATCATAATGAATGATAAAAAGGACAATATCTATTTACATATATAACTAGTGTATAATTTAGCTATAAAATCGAAATGCTGCATTCAAGACTGCTCAGGTGATCATGTTCGATTTCCCAAGGTTAGTTAGCAGGGAACATATTAAAACACTTAACATGAAAAGACTTAATTACTAGTAAGAAGATATTTTTCTTACTTTACACTCAACATGATGTACTGCCAAATCACAGACATAATAACTTATACAGAACAACAATATTTTTCTTCCCAGTAGAAACCTTTTAAAAAGAAGGCATATCATAACCATGCTGAGATGAAAAAGCACAACCTGATCGGGCAGGAATTTGTAACTTTCGAGGCCTAATTTTACAAATCATGTGTATGAATTCGTACAGTGTTAATTGAAGAAAAATGTATGATTAGTAGAAAAAGCTCTACTGAAGCTGAAGCTAAAGCTGAAACTGTAGTCTGAAATTAGGAGATGAAATGTGTTCATATGTTATGATGGTGCAATATTCATTTTATGCAAGCAAAATGATTTCATACCTCGCTAAATTAAGATTTACTGTTGAATTGTAAATCAAGAGTGTTGAATGATAAAGCACTAATGCATTGTGACTACACAGTAATTTTTTTTAAAACATGCTGTGTGAAATTAAAGATTGTTTGAGTTTATGTTTTTGTAGATTTAATGATTTTTTGTACAGTCTTCCATATTGAAGGTTTGTTTAATCGACAAAAAACAACACAGCTTAAAAATGTAATTGCTGTTAAGTCCGTCTTGAGAAGACATTTAGCCCTGTCTGATCCTCCAGGCTGTCTAAGGAAGTGAGAAAAGGTGATGCTTGCAATAAAAGTCCCAAGTGAGTAAGTGTCTGCACTCAAAACAAAAACTATTGTACAAGTTTCTGTTATGATGGAGGGTATACCAAAGAGATAAATTACGAGAGAGAAGAAATGGGAGGGCTGGTTAAAAGAGGTTTCAAACACAGGATTAAGGGGAGCGTGGAGAAGACTCTTTCCCATGAGAACAAACAAAGGACATGTGATTTATAAAAAGACCATGTTCATTACATCCCTCAGGTAAATCCCTGCACATTGAGTCCACATAGCCTACCAAAGTAACCAAGCACGCCCGTACAAAGCCTCTAAACTTAATTAGTTCAGGCAGCATGAGCTGAGGACCAGAGCTTGGCCCCTGCACCTGTTCAAACCGGGTCCTCACCCCAGCCCGCAACACAGACAACTATCCAGCGCTGCAGTGGGAACAGGACCATCACAGACCTTCTCACAGGTATCACATCCATCTAATGCAAAAGACACATATACACCTGATTCTTGAAATGTATGTGTTTGGAAAACACTGCGATTGCATTGGAAATTTGTGTTTCGTCACAAAATCAAAGGTTCACTGGTTCAGTTGTGGATGCAGGAAAATATGAGGATAAATGTATAAAATGAGAGGCGAATTTGTTTTCAAAATTATTACAATAAATGGGTCAGCTTTGTATTCCAGCTTCTTATTTGTTTTATTTATTTTCTATGTGGTCCACTGTAAAACTGTGGTCCTTAGGCAACACAGACCTTAATCACAAATTTATTATTCATAACATTACAAACACAATTACAACATAATAATACAAATAAAATAAAGGTTTTAATTTCCTTGCAATCAAATTAGCAATTGCAAATATTTAGATTTTTTTTTTTCAAATAGAAGCGAATACTATATATATGCAGTAGCAAACATCTATAAATTTAAATCCAATCTCAGGCAGACCAAGCACGGATCCTTCGGTCAATAAGAAATTAAGGCAGAGTTGGCTGTTGTTAATTACATTGCAGAACAGTCATTAGTCCTGATTTTCACTCTCAGTGTAATGAGAAATCCTAAATGACTAATATAATGTGTTGGAGAACATCCCAAATTCTGTTTTAGTTGCTTTCTATAGCCTGTTGTTTTTGTTAGTTTTACACACATTAAACATCGGACTTTGCCTGAGATGAACGTCATCTGAAAGTAAACAGACCAGAGCTTAGGAGCAAAGCAAATGGCAGCTCCCAGCTTTAATTCCTTAATTCATTATGCAAACATGATCTATTGCGGAACCCAATGTACTGATGAATATCTTGAGTACCTTATGTTTAAGTCCTGGAACATCTGTCAAGAGGGATCAGTAATTTAGATTTCAATGCATAAACAAGCAAAACAGAGGCAATAAAGGTAATTTCATCAGTATATTCAACACTGTCTCTTTTTGTAAAAGGTTAGAGCAGAAAGGCAGCGAGGGAGGACATGGTTACTGGTATATGATTTTATCTCACTTATTTGGCTGGGATTTTCACTTTTTAATTAGTTCACGTATAGCATCTTGAAACATCTTTCAAGAATAACATAACAACTTTCATATGACCATGCTTTGTTGTAAACACTGCTATTTTAACAACCATATGCATATAATAAAAAGTTTAGATCATTCGACTGAATTTTTTTCAAATACATGACTTGGACTGAATAATGAACAAAAGCAGCAAATAAGAGTACAACTAGATGGTAGCTCCTTCGATGCTTTTTAAAAAGTTGATAAAATGCGAAGAGTAGATTTGACAAATTCTAGACAAGGAGTGGCTCCAATAAAGATGTTTAAAATGTCCAAAATCGTATTTGTGTTACATAGTTTGGGTGAGTTGACTATTATTCTAAAAAAATGAAAGTATAATAAAATATATATAGTAACCCTATAAATAAAATAATGGTAAAAATATGATATGATAAAAGCATGGGTGCATTAAGTCGAAAAATACACATACTAAAATGACCATTACAGTTTACAGTGTTTTCGGGTCTGCTGGTGAGTACAAACAGCATGTTCAGTATAACACGTTCAAAATATTGGCATAATAAATATCATTGTTCTAATAGGGCCTATATCTTTTACCAATTTTGAGCAAAGGCTAAAGAAATAAAAAAATAGCATAACAATCCAGAAATAAAATAAAATAAAAGAAAGTACTGATTTGATTTATTTTTTATCTTAGAACCAAAAAGGTAAAGCCTACCTTGCAAGTAGCACTTGATTTTTTGTTCTTCCTGCATAGCTTTTTATTTTCATAGACTAAAAAGCATCCAAATAACGGTCTGTTCTCTTCAGCAAATTGATCTGTACTGCTAGCCCCAGGCATTGCTTTTACGGTTTCTCTAAAAAAACAATTAGTGAAATAAATGCTTAATGTTTAAAGAAAGTTTCGGCTTAGCTACACCTGTCTGAATCTCTCTAATCTTTCAATAGGAATCATCAGCATGTCAAGTTTTAAACGTTTACTTAAGCAGCTTCCAAATGCTTCATTCATACGTTCTCCATTTTCATTATGTATTGGGGCTCTGGAGTTTAAAGGCAGCAATTCGCTGTAAATATTGAAATCTCTGAGTAATTTTTTACCTTGCTTCTAAACCTTAAGGCAAATTATTATATGCCTATGCATGGATTAATTATAATATTTTAATTTTTCCTAGCCAAAAAACATTTGTTATAACAATCCATATTTTATGTAATTTTAATGATAATGTGCAAGCACAGTGCATATTTAATGCAATGAATGGTGACAAGGATGAAATTTCCAGCAAAATCGATTACATTCACATCGTCTGCTGACGTAGGATGGAAAATTTTGAAATTGTTGGTAACTAAGCAACAGGCTAAGTGAAGTAGAGTATGCTTGCTGCTGTGGATGAAAGACTATCATACTGCCTAAATGATTGTAGATATTAAACTGTTGTTATTATTGTTGGAATTTACTTCATGTATTTGTAAAATTTTCTTGGTTGGAATTAAGGATTTTACAGTGTGATGCAAATTTCACGTTTTGATTTTAAAAATCTTAATAATCTGCAGGATAGATGCCCTTCACAGACAGACTGTTGGTAATAGTAATACAGCTCCAGTAATAAACGCTGTTCTGCACCCTGTCTTCTTGAATACCTCAAAAGGATACTTCTGCACAGAACAATGCACTTTCATGTCCACCACTTGATTAAAGAGCACTCAAGAAATCCACGAAAGGGCTTTTGCATGACCTCAATTCACAGACAAACATTCATCTAGCTTTGATAAATGCTATTTCTTCCTGTATGGACTGAATTTCTTTGCTTGTGTAGTTATTTTAAGGGACTGATTTGGTGATCTAGACAAGAAAAGAGAACAGCAAAGAAAAATAGTGCTACATAATCTGCTATAGGGTAAGGACTAAAGATCGATTTGTTCTATTCACAAGAACAGACAAATACATGTTGCTAATATGTTGCTTCGATGGTTTAGCACAAAATTATAACCATATGGCATTTCCGTCATGATTTATGATTGATATTGTCTGAATAAGCTTTGATTCTAGCTTTGCAGATAATAGTGTCATGGCTAATGACAGGCTACTGTTGGTCCTCGTAGTCCTTTAATATGAGCCTGGAGGTTGAGATCAAACAGGCTGCTTGAAACGGTGATGAAAGTGGCTTGCCGCTGTCTTACCGGACTGAGATTCAAGATGAACTATAACAGACTCCTGGCAGTTCACCCTAATAATCTGGTGCTGGCCCAGTTCATTGATTATAACATCATACAGAGCTCTTTCAAAGGATAATGCCTGGTATCCTCGGACGGCTATAATTGTTTGCTTAAGAGTGAATGTTGTCTTGACTGTTTGAGCTTAATAAAAACTGCTCCCTATCTTTCTTCAAAGATGACAAGCTGAAGTTTGTTTACAACAAGTGTTTAGTAAGTCATGTTATGCAAGTGTTTCATTGGAGGGCAGAATTAAAGAGAATGTCAGACAAATTATGGTAATAGGTCCGCAAGAGCCATGGTGAAGATTCCATTTGAAAGTAAGCATGTGCTTGTGCTTCGCTCCAGTGTTGACGTCAGTTGTCACAGTATGCTTTCTATAGACCTCTGAAACAGCTTGACCACCAAATAGAATTGATGTATTATAATAGGTTGAACTCTTTTTAAAGAATAAAACCTGGTGTCAAAGGAATACTTTTTTGCCATCTTTAAGGTATACTCTAGTCAAAAATGAAAATTTGTCATGAATTACTCACCATAAAATTTTATGAAGACAATGAAAGATACTTGGAAGCGACTGAAGCGAATGTTAGCGACTGACAGCTCTGGGACATAATTGACTACCATACTAGGAAAGATTATTATGTTTTTTCTATTACGTTAGACACAAAATATATTTTGAAGAATTTAGGAATTCTGGGGAGCCTTTGACTATCATTTTAATTATTTCTACTGGTAGTCAATGAGTGCATTTACATGCACAGTCTTCATTTGATCATGCTTAATAAGCTGCTAACGTGAGAGGTCCTGGTTTTCTTTTATCGGGGAAAGGTCATAAACTGCTTAAGCAATAACCGCTCCGCAGAGGTAAATGCTGTGGTGAGGAAGGCGGGTCGAGAGCCCTGAGGCGGGGCCGTCGGCTTGAGTGATAGTTGGAATCAGCTGTGCGCACACTGGTCCCGCATATCTCACGGAGGAAATCAGGAGCATAAGAGGACTAACGACGGGACTGCTGACGAGAGAGGACCGGGCCCGGACATGTTTGTATTTATGTTCTTGTGACCGGCAGTCAAACGTGAGGTGGCTGCCGGTATTTTACCTCCGTATTATTGTTTATTTATTTTGATTAAAGTGCTTTAAATGTTCACCGGTTCCTGGCTCCTTCCTACCTTTTATTGAACCTCGTTACAAACGAGTTAAAGTCTTATTTATCCAACCGTTTTCAATTTGTAGCAATAAACAATGAGGTGTCCAGTACGGTGTACCACAGGGCTTAGTCTTAGGGTCTCTGCTTTTCACATTAAACATGCTACCTCTAGGAGATGTAATTAAGCGACATGGAATAAGCTTTCACTGCTATGCTGATGACACTCAACTTTATATTTCCTCGAAGCCTCATGAAACGCAGCAGTTCCATAGAATAATGGAATGCATAGTCAATATAAAAAACTGGATGAGTAACAATTTCTTATTACTGCACTCGGACAAAACAGAAGTGTTACTTATTGGACCTTATACGTAACAACTAAGAACACTGCTAAACTATTGACGGATGCTCCAAAAAACCCTTGTCGTCAGCTAAGAATCTTGGCTTTTTTATTCAATAGTAATCTGTCATTTGAGAGCCACGTCGCAAACACCTGTAAAATTGTGTTTTTTCATTTTAAGAATATATCTAAACTACGTCATATGCTGTCACTGTCAGATGCAGAGAAGTTCATTCATGACATCAAGACTAGATAACTGTAATGCACTGTTAGGTGGTAGCACTTATTCTGTATTTTTACAAAATAAACTCCAAATGGTCCAAGACGCGGCAGCTCGAGTTCTTACACGTACAAAAAAGTATGAGAATATTAGCCCCGTTCTGTCAACCTTGCACAGGTTACCTATAAAACATCGCATTAACTTTAAGATCTTGCTTATTACCTATAAAGTCCTACATGGTCTAGCTCCGCAGTATTTGAGCGAACTTCTATTGTATTACAGTCCTACATGTGCATTATGCTCTCATGCATCCTGTCAGTTGGTAATACCTAGAATTTCAAAATCAGGTGCAGGTAGTAGATCCTTTTCCTATCTAGCGCCTAAACTTTGGAACAGTCTTCCCTGCACTGTCCAGGAGGCAGACACACTCTGTCAGTTTAGACCAAAAACGCATCTTTTTAATCTTGAGTACACTACACTTCCATAATATAAATCCTCAGAGGGTTTAGGCTGCATTATTTAGATCAACCGGAACCAGGAACACTTCCAACAACAACTGATGTACTTGTTGCATCAAAGAGTGCAGAACAGTACTCTACTCTCAGCCAGTCTTGTCTCATTGTTCCAAGGTTACCGCAGGATGCAGTTCGTGCCCAGACCTGATGGCAGTGCGGAGAATGGGAAGCGATGACCTGACAAGAGCTGAGATGATAGAGCTGGATAAAGGACGCGCCGACCTGACACTTCACTACAAAATTTCAAATGCTATTTGATTATTAATGATAATCTTAAATCTATAATTTACTTTATTGGTAAGTTTTTATTTTATTTTTATTAAGCCTTGTCATGCAAGCACTGTCGAGCTTGTGTAGAGGCAGCAGCTTTTGCAAAAGGGGAAATGGAATCCCCTGGTTGGGCCTTGTTTCTGCTGAGGTTTTCTTTCTCAATTGGAGTTTTGGGTTCCTCGCCACCGTTTGCGTACTGTTTTGCACTATTTGCCTGGCTGGGGGGGCTGCTTTAGTTTTACATAATTAATATTGCATATTGAAATTTATAGTCTGTTTGTCAATGTGTGTAAATATGTGTGCATATTGTGTGTGTGGAGCGTTTGTATGTGGGTATGTCTGTCTTCTGTGTTTTCATCTTTTTCTTGTTTTTACAGGTATATCACTTTAGTTGTTTTGCTTATTGTCAATATGTCTGGAAATTGTAAAAGCACTATATAAATAAAGTTGAGATGAGTTGATTCTCTCCCCATTAGTACACACCTGTAACTGATCCCTACTTATTAGTTTTACCTTTGTAACCCCTCTCGTTCTCTCGTCTTGTGTCCGACCGTTGCATGTTTACGCTAGTCTCTAGTGTTAAGTCTTAGTATTAGTCTTTGCCTTTCCATAGTCCTAGCTTTGTCAAACAGCTTCTATCCTCTCCGGACGTTATTACCTCTTCCAGTTTCCTGTTGGCGCCCAGGACTGAATTCCTTCCCATTCACCAGACACCACTTCCCCGGTTACTGAGCAGCTCCTCGACGGGGACTCTCTTGCTGTGGTCCGGGTCGACTGTTCTCCCAGCCATTCTCCTCCCCGTCGCTCTTCGACGAATCCTGTGAAACGTTGGGCCTTGGTGCCATTACTCTAGACGGAGTCTGGATTCTCAGTGAACTGGACTTTCTATGGTGTCTTGATATTGTCTGTATGGTGTCTTGGCAAAATGAAAAACTATTGTTGCATTGGCAGGTAATGGGGACACGCGAAGTGAAATAAAAATACAGCTTCCAACAGATTTCCCGCAGCATTTTAGACAAACAATCGAGGGTGACAACACTGCATGCGGGAAACCTGACAAGTCTCAAATTTCCATATAAACGCGCTTTTCTGCGTAGCCGGTATATTGATATGCATGTAAACACAAGAAAACAGGTTTATTTCATAAGCTAGATAGATATCCGTTTATTTTTTGGCTGTTTTTTTCAGGCTGTTAGTAAAAGATAAAAGACGAGTGCAGACACTCGGGCAGCTGTACCATTTCATGGCCTTTTAACCACCGAGCAAAAATCTGATGACTTCCTAAGGATCAGAAATGTGGCACGGAATCTACGAGAGACAAAAGATGATGACAGAGTTGGAAAGAGAGAGACAAAGGGAACAGAACCGATTGATTGGCAAACAGAGACAAGGTGAGTTGTCTGGCTGTATGAACAAAATCAGCAGCTGTATGCAAGCCCACGGACAGGTTTCATTCTCTCCATCTATTTTACCTCTGATTCTCTCTGTTAAAATCCAGTGCATTGTGCTGTTTTACACAGCTCATTTGCAGAATGTGTTCCTTTTCCAAAAAATGTTTTAAGTAGGACTTATCATATTCATGACTAAGAATTTACATTGTCATACACAGTACATAAAGGGTAAATTGATTCAGCTTCAACACAACTCAGTGCTATCCTTTGCCAACATGAAAGTGAATATAACCACAACACCACCATATTGCAATTCATCGGCTTCAAACAGATAATTACATTAATTCAGTACTTTTGCTGCTTGGGTCGTGATGTAGAAAGTAATAAGAGGTGCCTGAAGATATTATCAAATGACAAATGGTTAAATTAAATGTTCTTGTAGCTCAGTGGTAGAGCATTGAGTTAGCAGCTCAAAAGGTTTGATTCCCAGGTTGCACACATAGTGAAATAAGTGTATTGCTCACAAGTCGCTTTGGATAAAACCATCTGCAAAATGCATGAATGTTGCCTAAATGTAATGACTAGGCTGACTGACTTTGACCCTGAGCATTAAATAAGGAAATTGTAATTGAGTTGTGTCTTATGTGCTGTATAACATTCTCATTAGTAAACACTGTGGAGTTCTGTTCTAATCACACACTGCAAAGCATTTCTTAGAAAAGCATCACCGTACGGAGGCACCAAGTCTAATTAAGCATTTCTGTCACTTTCTGGTGAGCTCAGTGGGAGGTAAACAAAGGCCAAGAAGATTTCTGTTGTGGCTGTGTAAGGATTCTTTGGAAACTGAAGCAAGAGATCTCATTAAAATATAAATGAATACACAATTCTCATGTAAAGTTTAACTACTTAGTTGTTGTTTATGTAATGATTATTTATGACTGTTTTGTTAGTGTTCAATTTACAAACATAAGCCCATAAAAATGTTTCAATGTTTGAGTCATTTATTGTTAAGATGTTCATGGCTTCATGGCTGTTTCCTGTTTTTGTATTAACTTATTTGATAAGATTGTAACTTTAGGTTGTATACATATTTGTATGTAAAATCTACTGTATATTTTCAATATAACATGTTTTGTGTAAAAAATTAAACGAAGACTAATAGAAAATATTGAATTCAAGGCCCTTCTGCCACTGTCAATCTGGCTTCAAAGAAACTAAGACAGCTGATTGATTTATTATTTTAATATTTTCTCCTTTTGAATCTGTCACTTTCTTCCCAAAGAACAATACATTTACATTCAGTCATTTAGCAGACGCTTTTATCCAAAGTAACTTACAAATAGGCTAAAAGCAATTTGTGCAACAAAAGAACAACAATGCATTGGTGCAGTAAAATTGGTCTCTGTTAGCCTACCACAGTATATGAAGCTAAGATTTTTTTTTGAGGGGTAGGAAAGATGAAAATAATTAGAATACTTTTTTAGCCGATTCTTAAAGGCAACCAACCACAGAATCCGCTTTTCTTTCTGGCAAGAGGGAGATTGTTCCAGAGTCATGGAACACATCCAGAGAAAATGAGAAAAGTTTAGATTCACAACATAAATCTCAACAGTGGTGGAAAGTAACAAATTACAAATACTCAAATTACTGTAATTGAGTGGTTTTTTTCAGGAATTGTAATTTTACAGTAGTTTAAAAACAGGGTAGGCCGCCTTTTACTTTTACTTGAGTACATTTTCAGTGCTGTATCTGTTCTGTTACTGCGCTATTTTTCCTCACATTGTCTTTTTATGTTTCATTTTCATATGATTGGCTAAGGAGAATAATAAGTACCGTCACGTGAAATCAAATCGTGCATAGAAAACTTGCGACACACAGATTTCAAGACTTCTGCCACCAATTAAGTTTAATCATGCAGGAAGACAAACGTGTGCAGCAGGGAGGGCGCATATCAAACGGTGGTTTTACGCACTTGAAAGTCACAGCGGGAAAGGGACACAATCCAAAGGCTCGTTTGATATATGGAGAAATATTTAGTTCCTTAATCACTCCGTTCCCCAAGTTTCATCCAAACTGCTAAATCATGAGATAAAATTGTCCATCTCTCTCCACAGTCTTTACTTCAAGTGAACGGCCCTTATTAGTGAGTAGGGAACATATGTGATTGAAACGATAGCCAAGGTGTGTTTTTGTTAAAAGTAGCTATTTTCTATATAAAAATTTGATTATTAATAACTATTCATTAAATAACACCGCCTAAAAAGTATCGAGTAACCAGCACTCGAGTAGTTTTTGAGAAGAGTAATTTTGACTTCTACTCAATTACTTTTTTAACACCAGTACTTTTACGTGTAATTGAGTGCTATTTCTGCATTGTAACAGTACTTGTACTTGAACCAATTTCCAGTACTCTTCCCACGACTGAATCTCAAAACCAAATCACTTACCTCAAAAACAATAGAAAAGTTTTACTGTACATCACCAGACAAAAAATATCTAACAGCGATGAATGAAAGACAGCATGTCTTCAACTGTTAAATAGTTAAAAAAATGGTTCAATACGACATAGAATTTGGCCTCCTTGTGTCACCTCCAGTATCCCCAGATAACCGCCTACTTCTCCAGCCTCACCAACACAGCAGACCCCAGTGCCACGGTGGCCCCCATCCTGGATTTCCCCAGCTCCATCACCTCCTGATGTCCCCGGCCCCACTGCTATGGTCCCGGATCCTCTGTGGGCCCCCTGCTCCACTGCTACAGCCAAGGCTGCCATCCCTGAGCCAGAACTCCTTAGGCCTCCTGAGCTACCAGATCCACCGTGGTCCCCCTGAATCCCCTTGCTGGGAGCACAATCCAGGACACCCACCCCCCCTCCGTTTCTACCGTTTTTGTCCCTGGACTTTATTTCCCATCATTCTCCACATTCCTGTACCAGTTCCTTGTCTTTTATCACCGTACCTGACAGTCATCAGCCCATTCACTAGGACACTATATATACTCACCATGTTTTCATGTTCTTGGTAAAGTCTTAAATGTATATGCATGTTGTTATTAAAAGTGTTTTTGTTCCCTACCTACAGTACCTTCGTCTGTGTTGTGTCGGTGATCCCATCACAACTGTCAGCTGTTCTTACCAAATTACATAAAGCTTTTTTTAACAGTAGCACCTAAATACATGTTAAACCCTCGATAACATGAATTTTTGGTTACTGTTGTTACAATGTAAACTAAAAAAATTGTTTAGTTTTAAAATAAAAAATGTATAACCCCGAAAAATATTGAAGCAAACTTTTTGTTTCTTTAATCATACTTTGTTTTGTAAACCCATGTTATAACCCAGTTTTTAATTTATAGTGTGTGGCAATTCCAAGATTTTCCTTTTTTCAGCCAAAATTTAGTTGATTTTCACCGTTGAAATGATGACGGTTTATTTTAGCCATACCAGAGAGACAGCCGGGACAATTCCTCAGAATTGCAAAGTCATTTTTCAACCTAGAAACGCTATTTTCTTTATTGTTCCCAGACTTCAGATAAATTTTATATGTGACATAGCAGTTCCCGAGGACTGCCACAAAACTGATGTTCTTCAAAGATGAAAGGACTGACTTCACAGGGGAAACTCTAGACACAGGGTCTAGAAATGACTCTATATACCTGATAAAAGCGAGGGTAAGACAAATGTTCAAAAAGCATCAGCAGTATACTGTTGCTGATTGGACAGGGAATGCTTCTGTTTCGGCAGTTGACAATGTGGAGGCCAGTAGGTGGCATAGACCGCTAAAGCTTTATCCAAAATAGCCTGACATAATAATGCAATAATGTTCCTTGGTTCAGTGGTTCAGAGGGAATCAACCAGCTCCAAGATACTGAAAATTAAAATATTCCATATTTGATTTGACTATATAAAAACAGTATACTTGAAGGGTCATATGGCGCGAAAACATGTTTTTATGTATCTTTTGTGTGTTATAAGTTGCCCATGTATGTATTAGACACGTAAAATTGCAAAAATGTAGGTGTCAGAAAAAAAAGATGCATTCTATCTAAAAGCGAATGCTCAACCAGACCTGCATGAAATGCCTCGTGTAACCACACCCCCACAAATCTACCTCAGTTTGTGGTATTAGTTGACCAAGACCGCCCAAGTGTATACGCAATTTGGGCGTACCTGCCAGTACAATTGCTTTGGAACCTGATGTTCCAAACATGGTAGGAGGCGTGACATTTCGGAAACAGGCTTGCAGTATTCGACCATTTACTACGCACTGGTTAACTGGCCAATCATAGCACACCTCGCTTTTCAGAGTGATGAGCTTTGTTAAATATCTGTGCGTTTCAGAGAGGTGGAGCAAAGAGGAGATACAAACATGCACGGTGTGTGGAAAATACAGCGTTTCTGAATCTTGCATTACATCTCAAGTCGTGTCATATCACCCCTTTAATTTCTCTTTTGAGACAATACGCTTCTCATCCCATCCACTGCAATTAATAATTTCTGATGATTTCATATCTTTAATTTTCATATCATGAAGTTTTATTGATAACATGTTGTCTGCTGTGGTTGCAGTAAAGAAAATTAGAAGTAGGCAAAAGCCAAGCATTCAGGAAGCAGACAGGAGGAGGGATGCTTTAAATGTTTTGTGGAAGCTTCACATTTAATTGGAGACAGACAGTTTACCACAAGCTAAAGAGGGAAGATGATACCAATTTACTCATGAAAAAGGCAATATTGCTGCATACAAAAAGAAAGTCAAAGGTCACCGATAGTGACAGTCTGACCTTTTCAACATCTACAGCTCCACTAATTAATTCCCAAACTTTCATTTGATCTCTTTTACTCTATATTGCTTGGATGGGAGCTGTTTAAAAATGCTGCCTCTAGTTTATGTACGTAATCTCTGTTCCTTATTCCTTCTGTGGATGCAAACCGCATGTGTCTATTTTAGTTGCTTAACATTTGTCGTTAAACCTTTTTGGCCATTTATCATAACATGTAACATTATTTTTTTTATTTTTATGTCATTTTGTATTACTTTCTTCAGAAGTCACAGAAGTGATCTGTGAAGTGATTCATTTTATTTGAAATCCTTCAATACAGGGGCATCATTATATTATTTTTAGTGCTTATGATGTCATGATGTACATGTGTTCATTTTATTGCAAACACACTAGAACACACTTTAACCATTATTTTTTATTTTAAAGAAAGATAAACAAGAAAGACATAACAGTGAAAAACTTTGCAAATAAGTTCAGAAAGCAGTACTGTAGTGTAAATTGAAAAAAATTCTGTCAGATGCACTTACAAAATGTGGATTATTGTATAAATCATAATAAAACATAATATTTTCTTCTTATTACACATAAAACAAAGACTTATATTTATGAAACTTAGAGAAAAGAAATGCTGGATTGAATGCTCATCGAGTCAATCAACACACATCATGAAAATAATGTAACCTCATACAGCTCGAGCACAAAAAACACTCTGAAGAAGAATTTAACATAAACAGATAATAGTAACAACGTTTAATGGAACAGGTTTTTCCCTCCAAGATTATTCTGGACTTCTCCATATCTCATGTTATTTTAAAGGAAATAAAATGTTCTGCTTTATCCCCTTGTATATTTCTACTGTAAAAGGAGGTATGGACATACCGTCACAAATTTTCTTCTTTAACCTTCACAGCAGAAGACACGTCTCCAAACAATTTAGTCTGTGGCAGTGTAGTGTGTATGCATTGAATTTGTCCATCCTGAGTGCTGTAGAAATTGCATATTGGTTTAATATATATATAATATATAATATAACAAAATGTTACACAATTTCAGTACATACTACAACAGCAAAATAATAATGTTCTGGACATATTACGAATTGATTTCAAATAGAAGCAGACAGAAAAGTCTGAAATATGCATTTGAAGTAGGGATGCACCGATATTGGCCTATAACGATAACCGATAATTCTTTAACACTGGAAGCCGATAACCGATATATTGGCC
Source organism: Triplophysa bombifrons (assembly GCA_029783895.1). Lineage (NCBI taxonomy): Eukaryota > Metazoa > Chordata > Actinopteri > Cypriniformes > Nemacheilidae > Triplophysa > Triplophysa bombifrons. The sequence goes on from CM056456.1 coordinate 19,762,442, forward strand.
AATATGCAGTATCTAAACATTAATATAAAATTCCATAAGACTGAGATAAAAGGCAAAAAGTGGAAAACTGCTTTTTTTTGGAAACATTCTTTTCTGAAAAAAGGTAACCAGTATTTTAACTGCGAGCAGCGTTCAGATGAAGTAGTTCAACGAGAGGAAATGTTTTAAAATTTAACAGCTTTAACATATCGGCACAAATTTTATTATATAATTTTTCATGCATCCCTAATTTGAAGCTAATGAATAGTTTGGTTCCCAAATGAGATAACTCAGTTTAAAAATGTTTTTTGATTGTGCATTCCAATTAATATTCATCAAACTGCAGTTGGTTTGTTTTTAATTTAGGCTATAATAACTAAAGAATTTAACTAACTATCACAATAAAACACAATAAAAACATCATAACAATAAAAAAACATGATTTTTAAAAACGGAGATATCTCATTTTGGAACCAAACTCTAGTCATTTCAGGATGTGAAAGACCTGGCAATTGAGACTGAGAAAAAAAACATTTAGGAGCAACATCCTGTAAACATTGACATTGTAAAGCTATGTTCACTATTAAATAAAAAGCATGCAGCAGAATGCATTTATTACATCACCTTTAGTAGTAAGTCAATAATGTTAGTACTGTAATAATTATATTAGTTTGCACGACAGATTTCTGCCAGGTTTAGTCCAATGGTAGAAGCACATTTTCACCATTATTGACATTAATCTACAAACCCTACTGTCTGGTTTGTTTGTCGGGCAAAATGGCCAATATGCGAGGGAATGTAATATTGACATTATGATTAGTGAAATCGCTTGTCAGTCAAATTCCCATCGAACATTATGTTTTTACTTTTTTCATACATTAATGCTTTTTGGCTTTATCATTTTTATCCCAACACATTCAAAGTAGCATACGTACGTGTTGTCACTATGTGTTCACTGGGAATCAAACCAATGACCTTTATGGCTTCACTAGTATTGTACCATGCTCTGAACATCTATTGAATATTGTATTGTACAGTCCTTGATCCTGTAAAATGTGTAGTACAGCTGTTTTGCATTAGTCTGTATCACCACCGATGAAATACTTACAGTTCCATTTCTAGGTGTTTCTAATTTTTGAGGCACTTTGTTAAAAGATCCTCGCGAGCGTGCGAGCGTGCGTGACAGATAGAGAGAGAGAGAGAGAGAGAGAGAGAGAGAGAGAGAGAGAGAGAGAGAGAGAGAGAGAGAGAAGGAGGGGGGAAGAACAGACATAATCTCAGTATAAGAGTGAAACGTGTTTACTTTTATTATTATCATAATTTTCTTACTTTATGTTATTAGCTTTATTAGCTTATCTCTCTTGATTTTTTCTTGATGAATTATGTTGTATTGTATATAACGTTCATGTCGAAATAGAGCTAATAATATTTAAATATGACAAAAGGCACTTTGATTTAGATTAAGCCTAATAAAAGGCTCAGATGAAACAGCCAGGCTGTCTGTACATCTCTCCATCTCCACGACTGCCCCTGTGCGTCCGCTTGCACGACGCGTTGCATGGCGTAGTGAGCGGGGCGTGCAGTCAACAGTAAGCAAGCTTCCTTATGCATGTGCACCTGCAATCGGTTACTATTGGGTGAACCGTATCTATCTCATGGCGACATACATCTCTCATTGCTGTGTGATTCGACCAGAGGAATGCAACGTGCGTGAGTGAGTAGTGTAATTTCTTTCTTTCAAGCATCCCTATTGTTTTTAATAGGCAACGACTTTTTAAAATTTCCTTTTTCAGTTTGACGATGTAATGGTGGTTTTTATAAAGTTTAATTAAGTTTGCACGGCTGCATACATAGATAAGCTTGTTTCCAAATTATAGTTTTAACTGATAAATAACATAAAGGTTGGCATTTAATTTAGCAAATCAATGTTTGTTTCTTGGCTGTTGTTTGCTGTTTTCAAACTGAAATGGGTATACAGGTATCTATACATACATTGTGGTTTGAGTGGTAACGATGTTATCTCGTGGTATTTTCTTCGCATTATTGCCTACGCTTTACTTATTTCGTGTGAACGAAGATATCTGTAAAACTAAAAGCATTTTTTTAGACGAGAATCTGAAATTATCTGACATTATATCTAGACTTATTTTGAATATGCACAGCAATTACTGTACATAGCATTGGTTTTGCATTGTCAGTTTAGTCATACTGTATGCCATATGTCACAGTGTATGTTTAATGAAAAGGGATGAAGCTTGCTCACCATAAATGAGTTGACAAATAAACTGTACATGTTGCAAAAAATATACAACAAATTTTGATAATATATAATTTCAAAAAAGTTATATGAATTTATAATTTAAAATAGTATGAGAGAGATTTATCTTTAGTGTAAACCCATATACAGAGCATTCATATGGATCTAGATTTCTATGAAAGAAAACCAAAACCCAGAGTTTTTTTTTATTCAGTTTCAGTTTTCAGTACACTTGTACTGCATGCAAATTCTGTTGATCCTAGATAAATTAATGGTGTTGTTGTTTGATCATGTTTTTTTTAAAGTTCCACACTTTGTTGCCCTTAAAACAAAATAGCTCATTATTTAAATATATATAACCACTGGATATCAATCCATCATGTTTTTATCATTTTCTTAGTACCTCCATGTAATGCATATGATTGATTATCTGCTACCTCAAGCTTCTCTGTTTTAGTTAGTTTGGTTTATAAGGGATGTCGTCATTGCATCCAAGAACAGAGCATCACAACATCTCTTGTTGCACAAGAGCATTGTAAACTAACAATTTCAGACAAGCCCCAGACAAGTTCAATGAGAATAATTAGATTTATAATTTAGTTTTTTTTTTCATTAGGGCACATTTATGAAATTATCTATTTAAATTATGCAGTGTTGCTTAAAAAAATACAGCTTAGCTTAAATGTAAAGTATACACTTCAAGGTTCCTGTTACTTTGAGTAGCAAATAGCAGAAATTAGAATAATGACACGATCAGTTAAAGTAAATATGTGTTAAGGGTTGGTAACAGTTGGGTTCTGTAATAGACAAATTGATTTTAAATGATAATGTATTAACTTTTAAATACAGACATACTACAAGATCTGAGATTATTAAGGAATACAGTATATGCTTCTGTGAAAGCAAATATTCTGCGTCAGTTCAACTTTTGAATTTTTATATTTGTATTAAATTGCTCAATTTCAGAAACCAAATAAAGTATTGATAATTATGTAAAGGTATTCTTTCTACAACAATAAAGAATATGTATATTTGTATATTCATAAATTATAGAAATGTACCATATAGAATTTTATGTATTTTATTTTATACTTTAGGTATTTAGTATAAAATATAGCTATTTTTAGCTCGTATACATTGTGACAGTACATGATAACAATCATAAGTCTATTCCTGTTGTGTGGGGCATGTTAAGGAAGCATTATGTCCCTGCTTTGCATCCCTTTGATCCAAATAAATAGGCCTGTTCAATGTCCTATTGTGTCTCCAACAAAAATGAGAACAGGAAGCATATTTTCCTATGGAGAATCTTGATTCTTCAGATATAACACAAACTGGCCTAATGTGAATTCCATTTAAAAGTGCCACTGCTCAAGTTTTGACAAACAGTGACATCTAAGAAAAAATGCTCTGTCAATTGAGCTAGAGGAATTTGTTTTGTTCTATTATTATAGACAAATTGACTGGAAAAAATACTTATATGCGTTTTGAAGCATTAATGTGCATTTTATCTTGAAGAACAGTTTTTAAATTAATTTATACTGTATAAACGATGCCAAGTTAGAATTAAATATTTAAAATATGTGGTTTTCCAAAAATAATATACATGTCTTTGCATGTACATTGCAATAAATTTACAATCCCATAGTGTCAGGTGCATTTGTAACTGCAGAATGAATAATTTGTCCTTAGAGCGCTTGGATCTTCCTGGTAGTAGAACATAGTGTCAGTGTCATAATGACCATTTTCATTAGAAAAGATTCAGACACACTTATCATTATCACTGCATATCTTACACTGTTGCTTTAACAGTTCACATGGATTTGCTGTAATGTTGCATGCTGTACTTTCCTCACTGATAGATAAGCACCATCAAACAAGTTTGTTTTTGAAAGCAGAAAACAAGCAAGCAATTGATTGCAAGTCTCCTTCAGCCAACTTTCAGTTTTTTAATTAATTATGCCTACTTGGAACTCAATTACAGCCCATCATTCATAGGCTTTGTGTAATTATTTGCAATCCTGTCAAATTTTATCACCCTGGCTGCTGTGACATCACTGGTTCCATTTTGACAAGTGACAGCATTATGTTTTTCATTAGTACCTGCTGTGAGGAGGAAGCATTTATCAAGCACTCTCATCAGGAATGTCTTTTTATGACCTATTGCTGTGAAAGATACATCACCCGTACCACAATTAAAGCTTTTATAAACACTAACTTGATGTATCATGGCATCATGTACACCATTTTAGAATTAAAATTTTGTTTACGTTAATACATTTTTGTTAAAAAAAATTTTTTTGTTAAAACTCAATACTTTTGTCAGTGTATATCTGACAGCTGGTATTTAATAAATATATTTGTCTGCAAACGCTGAATATGCAAATTATGCTACCTGTTTATTTTAAAATGCAGAAGCTGCATTTTCATTGTTATTTTTGCATAGTTATGATTTGGGTTTTTTCAGCCAAGTGAAAAGTTAAATATTAAGATGGACCATTTTATGCCATTGGCAAACATTTGAATATAGCCTCATCAGCATATTTTTTCTCTGTGTACTTTTGTTTTCTGCATTTCCCATCAAACTAAAATCTATTTTCTTCAGTGTAATATAATTGTTTTTCTGAAATAAATAAAAATATATGAAGAGTTCCTTTAAAAACTCAGAATTTTAAACAGCTAACCAAGACTATGAAAACATGATACAGAGTAAAAATCAAGATTTTTATAAATTAAGTGATCTGTTTTTGCAAATTAACTATTTTATATACATTTTCATACAAAGGCTGCTTTCGATTTTTCATTTTAGTTTATAAATATGGAAATCAATAAATGCAGAGTAATTAATTTAAATAGATGGATTGGTTGGAAATTGTACAATCAGTAGTCTATAGGCTAAATAAGTGTTAAGGGCTGCGTTCTCGAAACCTTCATAACCCTACGTCGTACTGAAATTATACCTTAAGCAACTTATCACTAATACGTGTTTCTAGAAACCATCTTAGTTAAGTATACCTTCTGTAAGTCATACTTTCGTAAGGTTGGTCTGTCTGCGTTTCCCGATTACGTTGTCTCTTAGCGCCTTACGAAGACTATAAAGGTACACCTTAACTTAAGTTATACCTTTTCTAGACGTGTTCCCCGAACTATACCTTATGGGCCTACTTTCCTATGTCCCACGTTACCAGGTGCTGTCCATTGCGGTGGTGCTGAATTAATGGATATCGATCGTTCGACAATCAATGATTCACTTTTTACATGGACTGCTTCACTGCGGCAGAGGCGTTCTTTATAAAATAAGCACGTTAGAAAGAGTTGAAGTTGCAGGACTCATAGGATAAAAATAACCCAAACTGCAAACTAAATCCATCCATGGATATTGTTTAATTGCGAAATGAGTGTCCGAACCTGCAATCTCATGCCGAAATGTATCAACCCGCTACACTAACTGGCAGTACGGTCATTTTTATCAAAGGTTTACAAACCTCGATTCGGAGGGTCACGCAAAGCCACTTGCTGTTGCAGTGCAATAAAAGTTTATTCCAGCAACTAACAATTACTTCTATAGTTCAGACGTTTATTGTGCTTGGACACTGGATGTGCAAGTGGCGCATTAACAGCACGATTTATTTAAACATTAAAATATAATTAACATTATTAATCACACTTACAATATCAAGTGGAACAAGGGAAAGTATGCCAAGGTATTTTGATATTGAAATCTTATTCATTCATGAAAAGAAAATTGAAATTAAAATAAAAAAGTAAAGGGAGTGATAGTGTGTTGTTTAAACGGTGTTCCATAAGATAGCCCACACTGTTAGACCTTTCCAGGCATTTCTACAGTCAGATACTGGCAACAACAGTGTTGCCAGTATTTTACTGTAACTGAGACTTTACGGTGACTAACTGGCAACAGTTTTGTCAGTATTTTACTGTAAATCAAGAATAACAGCTTATAACTGGCAAGAGTAATGATAGTTATTTACTGTAATGCAACACAATCACAGTAGAATACTACATATACATTCTGTTTTTTTTTATATTGTAGTCATTCTGCTCCATCAAAGATGCTGCAATTTTATTTAATAGTATTATCTTCTAAAAAGACAAAGGTTTCAACAAACGTAATTTATTACTTTAGCAAAACATGCATACAAAACACAAGAAAATCCATAATTACATACGACAATTAAACAAATCACATAATTCAACAATACTGAATGTTATTCTGAAATAAAACATCCACTGCTAGTGTATAGCAAAGTATAAATAAGTATAAATAAAATAAAAGGAAAATATAGAAAATAGTAACACTGTATTGTATGGGTGTGTATATAAACATGTATGGCAAAGATCAGTCGAAAATCTTAACCAACTACATTCTATTTTCTTTTACAATATAAAAATATATATAAATATACACAGAATTTTTTCACGTATCAATTCATTAAACATATTTTCAACACAACTTTGCAAATTAAATAGAAGTCACGACAATACATGTAACCAAAAAACTAAAATATTCACTTACAATTTTACACAAACACACAAATACATAGAAAATAGGCAAATCTTTAAATGAAATAAAAAGTATTAAAAAAACATAAATAATCAAAACAAAAACAATACCAATCATTTGTAGATTTGGTTTAGCATGTTGTTCCAAACTGGTAGTAACCCAGCACAAATTGAATTACCTCTTTATGCGTTACAATAATTGTATTAACAAATATTTCAAGCAACCTTCAACGGGCAACTAACTTTTCTACCATCTCTAATATGAATCCGCAGGTGTATGCCGGCTCTGAAAAATTACTAGCCACACATTCACACCCTGGAAGCTGACAGTGAAATACAGCCTGTGGATGCCTATGTGTGTCTTGTTTTTGAGACTGCCTGTGGTTTCTGTGCATATGTGACCTTAATGAGGAGAATTTCTTAAACATACAAGGGCACTGCTGCATTCCACAGTCAAACTGGAAATTTGCTCTGTGTTGGTGTTTTTTAACATGGGTTTAGAAAGGCAAATCGCACAGTTTACATCTGTACATTGTGGGTAATGTTACTACACAATAAAAAATAAACCAGCTGCTGATAATGTTCAACACTATGGGATACTGAAGGTTGTGAGATGCTAAAAGCTAGCTAACAGGTAGCTTTTTGGAACCAAAAGATACGGAGCAAATAATAAGATTAACTTTACCTACATTTGCAGTATATTTAAAAAAAAACTTCTAAATATTTGAAATGTTTACTCACTCATTGTTGGGGATTCCATTTTAAGTTTTAAACCATGAAAATCCAGTCACTAAGATAATTAACACAGCACAAGCAAAAGAACATAAACTCAGAGATCACACACACCTGGTTGCCCTTAAAGGGGCAACACCTTTGCGTTAAGAATCAAGCAGTCAGTGCACATACATGTGGGTTAATGCGTAAATCTTTGTTTTCTATCTGAAAATCTTACTCTTGGCAATAAATAGTGCTGGAATTAGTGACAGTGTGTGATAAACTCACTTTGACTACCACCGCTGGGGAAGCAGCACTTACACACCTACATTTACACATACACCTACATACCGTATTCATTAACCGCTACCCTCCTTTTCCCGTTAGCGCTGTCGGGGGAGTGGGTACACACGCAACACCGATGGCGCATGGACACATTTCTTCATCTCTCCACTTTCCCACATTCCATAACTGGTTCCATACATTTTCATACATATCTGCAATTTGTCTTTGTTTCGTCTTATGTTTGTTGGTTCAAGTGTGTCAATTGTCGTCCAGTAGGATCGGCCGACTCGAACAAACCGCCGTCAACAAATGATGGCACTTCCGGGTCGCGCCGATCCAGCGTGGCCGGGAGTGGGCGGTACCATTGTGTTAAGTGTCTGGGGGTTTTTGTAGATATTTGTGTTTGAAGATCATAGATTTAATGTATAAGGTGAAGAATGTCATGTTTGTTATTTGTTATACATATTGAGTGTATATGGTGTCATTGTTTGTTAAGGTGGGAGATACTAGTAACTGCGGTACTAGTATCAGAGAAATGCATACTTACCTGGGTAATGGTATGGCTCCGAAAAGGGGCGGGGTTTGGCCTTTATAAACAGGGGGAAAACCCCAAATCAGGGCTTGTCCTGGTACAGCAAGTCGATGTAAGAGTGCAACTGTGGTGCCTCACGCAAACTCTAAAACTGGTTATAGTGAATAGCTGTTTTTTTTTTTTGGATATTTCAGGGTGAAGGATTAATCTGTTTCTTTGGGTTATTTTTTCTTTTCTATTTTATTATTTCGTTTGATACTTTTGTGGCTTTTGGAAAACAGGACACTATAAATAAACATCACCTTGCAAAGAAGTGTTTAAGCGAGTGTGCCATCATTTTTTCATCTTTTTGGATTCACAATTCCTCCCGAAGACGAGCTGGTGGGTTCGTTTTCATCACATTTGGTGGCAGCGTTGGGATGGCAACTCGCAGAACAGCGCCAAAGGGTCGGAAACCCCGAACAGGGTTACGATCCCAGATGAAGGTGGTGTCAGCTGAAGAGGAGGCCTGGAATTCGGTGGAGACTTCAGAGGGTGAGGAGGAAGCTGTAGGAGTCTCGCACAAGCCAATTCCAGTGTCTAAGCCTGAGGAGTCAGGTAAGGGGGAAATGATTTCCCTGATGCGTCGATTTCTTGACTCTCAAGAGCAGAGAGAGGAGCGATATATGCTGGAGCTTCGAGGGCTTCGAGAGTCTATTGTGCAGTCGACTCGTCCTGCTGAGACCTCGCCGGATGGTGGAAGTATCCGCATGGAATTACCGACACCAGCACCAGGGGTATCCACTCGACGCAGACCAAGCTCCATAGTAGACTCCCAGAGTGTCCCACCGGCGAGAGAGACAACGCAGTGGGCTGGACCAAAGTTACCGAGCTTCCAACCAGGGGAAGATATCGAGAACTATCTACGGCGGTTCGAGCGTCTGGCAAAGACCTGAAAGTGGCCGGAGGAAGAATGGAGCTTTCGTTTGGTGCCGTTGTTAACCGGGCAAGCACTGGAGGCGTATCTGGCTATGGATGAACAGCAGGCAGATAGCTACGCGCACCTGAAGACAGCACGCTGGAGAAATTCAACATCTCTCCCGAAACATATCGGCAGCGCTTCAGGATATCAACCGTTCCAGCTGGAGAATCGCCAACGGAGACTTATCATCGGCTGACGAATCTCTACAAACGATGGGTACGACCAGAGGAACGTTCTAAAGAGGAGATTGGTGAGACCATTGTCCTGGAACAGTTTCTACGGGTGATACCCTTCGACGCACGTACCTGGGTAAGAGAGCACGAGCCGATGTCAGGACTGGCTGCAGCGAAGTTGGCACAGCAGTATCTGAATGTTCACCATGGAGATCTCCGTACTCAACCATATAAAGGTACTGTACGCGGTGGTTCCCATAACTCTGGATTTGACAAAGGGCGAGTTGAACGGTCCGACAATGTACCAAATCCTAGGTCAACGCCCAAGGATTGGCTCTGCTTTTACTGCCAGCAGCCAGGACACAAGGCAGCTGTGTGTCCTGTTCGCAAAGCAAAGCTCACTGGGTTTTGTTATGTGCCAAGAGAGGAGGACTGTGATTTTGACTCTGTAGGGGAAGGTGTCAACACATATGATGTGACTGTGAACGGACATGCTCTGAGGGCATTGTTGGACACTGGCAGTTCTCTGTCAATGATGAAATCATGCTGGGTAAATAATGTGAACTATGTGAACACTACCTCTGTGCAGTGTGTGCATGGGGATGTAAAGAGATATCCCCTAGCTGAAGTGATGGTAGAGGTAGCTGAACAAATGTTTTTTGGGAGAAGCAGTTTTGTTGCAGCTTAAGAATCAACTGGAAATCGTAGATGAAAAATCGATCATTTGTGTTTAATAGTCTAACGCGGTTTTGTTTCCTTTGTTTGCGTCCACTGAGTCACGCGCTGTAATTTTGCATTTGTTTGCGTGTTAATATTCGGAGATTTGGAAGGCGTGTCCAACGCCTGCTACAGTACTTAAACAGTTGTTGTAAGGTCAGTTCGTGGGAGAAGCAGTTTTGTTGCAGCTTAAGAATCAACTGGAAATCGTAGGTGAAAAATCGATCATTTGTGTTTAATAGTCTAACGCGGTTTCGTTTCCTTTGTTTGCGTCCACTGAGTCACGCGCTGTAAGTTTGCATTTGTTTGCGTGTTAATATTCGGAGATTTGGAAGGCGTGTCCAACGCCAGCTACAGTACTTAAACAGTTGTTGTAAGGTCAGTTCGTGGGAGAAGCAGTTTTGTTGCAGCTTAAGAATCAACTGGAAATCGTAGGTGAAAAATCGATCATTTGTGTTTAATAGTCTAACGCGGTTTCGTTTCCTTTGTTTGCGTCCACTGAGTCACGCGCTGTAAGTTTGCATTTGTTTGCGTGTTAATATTCGGAGATTTGGAAGGCGTGTCCAACGCCAGCTACAGTACTTAAACAGTTGTTGTAAGGTCAGTTCGTGGGAGAAGCAGTTTTGTTGCAGCTTAAGAATCAACTGGAAATCGTAGGTGAAAAATCGATCATTTGTGTTTAATAGTCTAACGCGGTTTCGTTTCCTTTGTTTGCGTCCACTGAGTCACGCGCTGTAAGTTTGCATTTGTTTGCGTGTTAATATTCGGAGATTTGGAAGGCGTGTCCAACGCCAGCTACAGTACTTAAACAGTTGTTGTAAGGTCAGTTCGTGGGAGAAGCATTTTGTTGCAGCTTAAGAATCAACTGGAAATCGTAGGTGAAAAATCGATCATTTGTGTTTAATAGTCTAACGCGGTTTCGTTTCCTTTGTTTGCGTCCACTGAGTCACGCGCTGTAAGTTTGCATTTGTTTGCGTGTTAATATTCGGAGATTTGGAAGGCGTGTCCTGCTGAATTCAATTACGTGATTGAATAGGGTATTTAGTGGTTTTGTCCACCGCGTGCTGCCCTCATCGCGTGAAGACCGAAGAGAGTAAAGACCATCGACTCGACCTGTGCGACTCCACCGAGCAAGGACACCGACAAGGCACTTGAGTATTACTGTTTTGCACTTATTTTATTGCACTTTATCTATTATCTTTATTTGTCTTGTGCAGTCCTTCTTTTTTTTCCACTATGTGTTTTCAAATCTACACTGTCGTTACATCTCGTACACCAACGGTAACCCGCAGAAGGCCACGCATGGCTAATGCTAACAACCTCCGTACTCTTTCAGCATCCAACAATACCTCTACTACCTTTCCTATTGGTTTATGGAACTGCCAATCCGCTGTAAACAAGGCAGATTTCATCACAGCTATTGCTAAACACTCTGGTCTTTCTCTTCTAGCACTTACTGAAACCTGGATCAAACCAGAGGACACTGCCACACCGGCTGCCCTCTCTAATAACTACACTTTCTCCCACAGCCCACGCTTATCAGGGAGGGGCGGAGGAACCGGTCTACTTATTCCTAACGACTGGAAATTTAACAAGCTGGCACCCTCATGCAACAACACCGCCTTTGAGTTTCATGCTGTCACTGTCATCCACCCTGTTAAAACACATGTTGTAGTTATCTATCGCCCCCCAGGGCACCTTGGACTCTTCTTGGAGGAATTAGATACACTTCTGTCATCATTCCCCGAGGATGGTACTCCTCTGGTGGTACTTGGAGACTTCAACATCCACCTAGAAAAACCACAGGCTGCTGATTTCAACAACCTGACTGCGTCGTTTGACCTCAAGCGAGTCCCCACTTCAGCAACCCATAAGTCCGGTAATCAACTTGATCTCATCTACACACGCTATTGCTTCACCCATCACTCCCAAGTTACCCCACTGCACACGTCGGATCATTTCCTCATCACTCTTGATCTCGACTTAACTTCTCCAGACACAACACATGCCTGCCCACTGGTCACATTCCGACGCAACCTACGATCTCTCTCTCCCTCCCGCTTATCCTCTGCAGTCTCTGCTACTCTCCCACCCCCTAAACAGTTCTCTCTCCTTGATGCTAACACCGCCACCCAAACCCTTTGCTCCACACTAACCTCCTGCTTAGAAATCTTATGCCCTCTAAGATCTAGGCCATCTCGTGCATCTCCTTCTGCCCCCTGGTTATCTGATGTTCTCCGTGAGCATCGCGTCTCTCTCAGGTCTGCTGAGAGAAAGTGGCGTAAATCAAAAGAACCCACTGACCTCTCTCTCTACCAGTCTATTCTCTCTTCCTTCTCAGCGGATGTCTCCTCTGCGAAAACCCAATACTACCACACTAAAATCAACAACTCTCCTGACCCTCGTACTCTCTTTAAAACCTTTTCCGCTCTCCTTTGCCCGCCCACCCCCCCCCCCCTCCATCAGACTTAACAGCTGACGATTTTGCATCGTTCTTTGTAAAGAAAACGAGCACCATCAGCAATCAATTCTCTGCACCACCATCTCTTGATCACAGTCAATCCCCAGACACATGCTTGTTCCCCTCCTTCTCCCTCCTATCTGAAGAGGAAGTTTCAAAGGTAATTTCTTCTAACCATCCGACTACCTGCCCTCTAGATCCCATCCCCACACATCTCCTCCAGGCCATCTCTCCATCGGTTGTTCCCTCTTTGACTCACATTATCAACTCGTCTCTCACCACTGGCACATTTCCTACACTCTTCAAAGAGGCCCGTATTACCCCACTACTAAAGAAGCCTACTCTTAATCCTGCATTGTTAGAAAACTACAGATCGGTATCCCTACTCCCCTTCGCTGCGAAAACTCTAGAACGTGTTGTATGTAACCAGCTCTCATCCTTCCTCGCCCAGAACAACCTCCTGGACAGCAACCAGTCTGGGTTCAAGAGCGGTCACTCCACTGAGACTGCGCTGCTCTCTGTCATTGAGGCCCTGAGACTGGAAAGAGCTTCCTCCAACTCATCTGTTCTCATCCTACTGGATCTATCTGCCGCCTTCGACACTGTTAACCATCACATCCTCCTGTCCACTCTCAAGGCTATGGGGGTCTCCGGAATGGTGCTACAATGGTTCAGGTCTTACCTCTCAGGTAGGTCATTTAGTGTATCTTGGAGAGGTGAGGTGTCTGAGTCCCAACATCTTGACACAGGTGTTCCTCAGGGCTCAGTGCTTGGTCCGTTGCTATTCTCTGTTTACATGACATCCCTAGGCTCTGTCATTAGGAAACATGGCTTTTCCTATCACTGCTATGCGGATGATAAACAACTCTACCTGTCTTTTCGCCCTGACGATCCGACTGTCTCTGCACGCATCTCAGCCTGCCTAGCCGACATCTCACTCTGGATGAACGGCCATCACCTACAGCTGAACCTTTCAAAAACAGAACTGCTTGTAATCCCGGCTGATATAAAGACTTATCACAACCTTTCCATTCAACTGGGCTCATCAACCATCACACCTTCCAGAAAGGCAAGAAACCTGGGAGTGGTGATCGATGATCAGCTCAACTTCACAGATCAAGTTGCCAGCACCGCCCGGTCCTGTAGATTCATCCTCTACAATATCAGGAAAATTAGACCCTTCCTATCGGAGCATGCTACGCAAGTCCTAGTACAGGCTCTAGTCCTGTCCAGACTGGACTACTGCAATGCACTACTGGGAGGACTTCCAGCTTGCACAACCAAACCTCTACAGATGATCCAGAATGCTGCGGCAAGAGTTATCTTTAATGAACCGAAGAGGGCACACGTCACTCCTCTACTCATTAAGCTACATTGGCTCCCTATAGCCGCTCGCATTAAATTCAAGACTCTGCTCCTGGCTTACAAGACCACGACTGGTTTGGCACCACCTTATCTTCACTCACTAATGCAGACATATGTACCCGCCAGATCCCTACGATCTGCAAACGAACGGCGTCTTGTGGTGCCATCCCATAAAGGTAAAAAATCTCTCTCGCGCACCTTCTCCGGATCTGTTCCACCTATGTGCAATGATCTGCCTGCTGCTACAAGATCTGCAGACTCTGTAGCCATCTTTAAGAAACGCCTGAAAACACATCTCTTCCGCCAACATCTGACATCTGACTGATCTGTTCTGACTCAACTCTCTTCTCTACTCTTTTCTTCCCTTCTTTAAAAAAAAAACAAAAAAAACAAAAAAAAATGTATGAATGATTCTGTATACTGTGTTGGACTATATGAACCTTATTTTTGATTGCACTTATGCTTTTGTTGTACTTATGATGTCCTAATTGCTTCCATTACCTACCCCACTTGTAAGTCGCTTTGGATAAAAGCGTCTGCTAAATGACTAAATGTAATGTAAATGTAAATGTTGCCATAGTGGACAATTTACCGGCTGACATGATTCTGGGAAGAGATTTTCCAGTATTATATGAACTTTTGCAACCCGCCAGTCGAGATTCTAAAAATACTATCATGAATAGCAATGTCGATGTTGCCTGTCCTGCATTTACCAGAGCTCAAGCCAGGGCAGGTCTTCAGCCACTGCCGGACTTAAGCGATAGTCTGCTGCAGGGCGGGACTAAAGGCCCTAGGAAATCACGTAGACAACGACTGCTAGAGAAGTACCTGGGTACCCCAGCCTCTGAAACCTCGGTGAAGGGATTGGAAGTGGATGGCTGGAAAGTCCCAGGGAATATATCCCAATTACAAAGAGGATGAAACCTTAAAGAACCTAATTGCTAAAGCTGAGTGTGACGATCGGACAGAGGGAGGCAAAGAACACTGTGTAATGTTGAATGGTGTGTTATATATGCAAAGCAATGATGTGACACGTTAAATTGTACCCTTATGTTGTCGTCCTCTTGTCTTGCACCTGGCACACACGGTTCCATGGGCTGGCCACCTGGGTCAGCAGAAAACATACACACGCATTAGTTCAAGGTTTTATTGGCCCACACTATACACTGATGTTAAAACACACTGTAACACATGTGCCATCTGTCAAAAGATGAGTGCTGTGTCCCAGCGGGGTAGAGCTCCCCTACAACCTATCCCTGTGATCTCAACCCCTTTTAGGCGGATCGCTATGGATATTGTGGGACCACTGGAGAGAAGTAGTGCTGGACATTGTTTTATCCTGGTGATCAGCGACTACGCCACAAGGTATCCGGAGGCAATTCCACTGCGATCAATAACCACACCCAAGACTATCCAGGCACTGATCCAACTCTTCTCTCAATTTGGAATACCTGGGGAAATCCTAACAGACCAGGGAACGAACTTCACGTCACGGCTGATGGGGCAGCTGAACACCCAACTAGGAATCAAAGCGGTACGGACAACTCCATATCATCCACAGACAGATGGACTGGTGGAGAGGTTCAATCAAACGCTTAAGAACATGCTGCGGAAGTTCGTTGCAGACACGGGAAAAGACTGGGACAAGTGGCTGCCGTTTGTGTTGTTCGCCTATAGAGAGGTACCTCAAGCATCGACAGGCTTCTCACCCTTTGAACTCCTGTATGGATGGCAGGTTCAAGGACCCTTGGACCTGTTAAAGGAAAGCTGGGAGAAAACTGATCCAAAGAAGGAGAAGGGGATAGTACAGTACATACTGGAGATGAGAGATCGGCTGGAGCAGTACAGAGAACAGGCTAAAGAGAATTTAATGGAAAAGCAACAAGCACAGAAAAGGTGGTACGACCAACATGCCAGGCTTCGACAGTTTAAGCCTGGGCAGAAAGTGTTACTACTATTACCAACATCAACACACAAGCTTTTAACCAAGTGGCAAGGACCATTTACTGTGGCTCGCAAAATGGGGCCAGTGACTTATGAAGTCCATCATCCTGACAAGGGCAAGACCAGGCAAACCTACCATGTGAACTTGCTGAAGGAATGGAAGGAGCCGCCCGGTATGGGACCAGAGACATCACTCTTGGTGAGGAAGGTTGAAGAGGACGAGGATTCAGAGGATGTGAAGAGACAGCCGTCGGTAGTGAACCTAACACACCTAGAAAGCCCCAAGAGGGAAGGGCTGAAGCACCTCTTGAATCAGTTTCCCACTCTATTCTGTCAGAGACCCTGACGGACTGAGCTGATCCACCATACTATCCACCTGTCTGACCAGCACCATCACGTCAACGTCCCTACCGAGTGCCCGAGAGGCTGGTAGAACCCTTAAGGGAAGAAATAAAAGTTATGAAGGAGCTGGGAGTGATCGAACCTTCAATGAGTGAATGGAGCAGTCCGATGGTAATCGTCCCCAAGAAAGACGGATCCCTACGTGTCTGCATTGACTTCCGCAAGCTCAACGCCCAGTCAAAATTTGATGCGTATCCGATGCCGAGGATAGATGATCTGCTGGAAAATATTGGAAGAGCCCAGTTTATCACTACGCTAGACCTGTGTAAAGGATACTGGCAGGTACCCCTCAACCCTGAGTCCAGACCATACACAGCATTCCGAACACCATTAGGTTTGTACCAATTCACAGTCCTTCCGTTTGGTCTTCATGGAGCACCGGCAACCTTTCAGAGACTGATGGACCGTGTCCTCCAAGGCTGTGAAGACTGGTCTGCGGCTTACCTGGATGATCTAGTGATATACAGCAACTCTTGGCCAGAGCATCTACAACACCTCCAAGATATCCTAAAGAGGATAGAAAAGGCAGGATTAACACTTAACGTTTCTAAATGCGAGTGGGCAAAACAAGAGACCAATTATCTGGGGTATCATCTGGGCAATGGACAGTTGAGGCCGCAGATTGATAAGGTGGAGGCAATAAGGAACCCACAGCCAAAGACCAATAAGGAGATGAGATCGTTCTTGGGACTGGTGGGTTGGTACCGGAGGTTCGTACCAAACTTCGCCTCCATCGCAGCTCCCCTGACAAACCTCTTGTCCAAGACTGTAACGAACCCGATTCCCTGGACCAATGACTGCGAGACAGCCTTCACAACACTGAAGGAAAGGATGTGTTCCAGTCCGGTCTTACAGAGTCCAGACTTCACGGCTAGATTCCTGGTGCAGGTGGACGCATCCGCATTAGGAATAGGAGCGGTTCTGGCTCAAGGAAACCCAGGAGAGGAGAGACCGGTTGTCTATCTCAGTCGAAAGCTGTTGCCTAGGGAGACAAGATATTCAGCAATTGAGAAGGAAGGACTGGCCATCAAGTGGTCATTGGACAGTTTGAGGTATTACCTACTAGGAAGGGAGTTTGACTTGGAGACAGACCATCGAGCCCTGACCTGGATTCAGTCCATGAGGGACCACAATGCCAGAGTCACTCGGTGGTACCTTGCCCTCCAGCCATACAGATTCCAGATTAAGCATCGTCCGGGGAGGCTCAACGTGGTAGCCGACTACCTGTCCAGGTTCCCGGCCAGTATGCGGCTTGGAGAGGGGGAAGGTGATGTGATAAACTCACTTTGACTACCACCGCTGGGGAAGCAGCACTAACACACCTACATTTACACATACACCTACATACCGTATTCATTAACCGCTACCCTCCTTTTCCCGTTAGCGCTGTCGGGGGAGTGGGTGCACACGCAACACCGATGGCACATGGACACATTTCTTCATCTCTCCACTTTCCCACATTCCATAACTGGTTCCATACATTTTCATACATATCTGCACTTTGTCTTTGTTTCGTCTTATGTTTGTTGGTTCAAGTGTGTCAATTGTCGTCCAGTAGGATCGGCGGACTCGAACAAACTGCCGTCAACAAATGACGGCACTTCCGGGTCGCGCCAATCCAGCGTGACCGGGAGTGGGCGGTACCATTGTGTTAAGTGTCTGGGGGTTTTTGTAGATATTTGTGTTTGAAGATCATAGATTTAATGTATTAGGTGAAGAATGTCATGTTTGTTATTTGTTATACTATAAATAAACATCCCCTTGCAAAGAAGTGTTTAAGCGAGTGTGCCATCATTTTTTCATCGTTTTGGATTCACAATTCCTCCCGAAGACGAGCTGGTGGGTTCGTTTTCATCACACAGTGTAGTAAAAAAGGCAGTATTTTACATCTGAATATTACAGCTGTTATCTGTAATGTGTTTATGTAGTAATTAACTGTAATATATTATTTGCACTACAGAAATGCATCTCATGTTTAAGTAAAATACTGTTTCCCAATGTTACTGCTAAACACTGCCTATTTTAAAGTTATTTACCCTGAAATTTACAGTAAGGTTTAACAGTGTACCTTTGATTATACCCGTGTTTGGGAACCCCTTATTTATCATACTTTATGTTGCTAAAGTGTCATTATTTACTCAATAAAAGCACAGAACGCGGAACATATAATCAACAGCTTTCTATAATTATAATTGCAGCATAGATTGTAGCCAGGTTTTCACAGATTAAATGCACTAAAATACTAAGCGGATGGCGCCGTTTTTGATTTTGTCCAAAACATTTGCTGTATTGCAGTAAACTTCATACCACAATCTTTCCCTTTAAACATACTCAAAATTCTTCGGGTTGACAGCTGATGCACAAATGAAATAATTTAAAAGGTACCGGCCATCAATGTTAAGACAATTATATTCCTTGCATGAAAGCATTTCAAAATACTGGTATTTTTAACTTTAGAATTTTATTTGTATGGACTGCGGTGTAAAACAGCTTTTTTTTCACAGTGGCCACACGCGGGGGAACTCTTAACAGTGATAAGGTAGCTAAGAGCACTCCAGACCAACCTTCCGAACATATGACTTACAGAAAGTATACTTAACTAAGAACGTTTCGGGAAACACATATTAACGATAAGATACAGGTTAAGGTATAATTTAAGATTGACGTAGCGTTAAGAAGGTTTCGGGAAACGTGGCCCTGAACATTAATGCAGAGCTTCATTTTTAAACATTCTCATGTGTTTCAAGTTTGCATATTCTTATGTACTTTCAAGACATTGAAGTCTATTTAAAATAATTTTAGGTGTTGGGTGTTTTTTTAATTTCCCATGCCTTTGTGGTTATGCATATTAATTGAAAGCCATTTAATTAACATTTTCTTATCTAGGGGATTTGTACATTTTTCAAAGAAAACGACTAGTGCCTCTCAGTGATTTTGTTTTCCATTATGCCTTGTGAATAAACATGACAAGATCCTTGAATAGCTGTGGAAGAAGGCCAATTTGTTTTCAGTTTTGCTGCATCAAGTCAGACTCGAATTGGATCTACCTTTGGATTTCAGGGACAAACAGTTGTAGCTTTTTCAAGGATGCTTAGAATGTTTGTTTTGTAGACCTAGAACAACTGAGGTGTGGAACACAAAGGCACAGGATGAAAATGGACAAATTGGTTGGAATCTATAGCTTAAAGAATACAAATTAAAACAAAAATGGGCTTTTCACAAAAATAACTCAACTCAACTACAAAGCAGCTTTACATGAGACATATTCACTATAACCAAATCAATTAAAGTTATAAACCTGTAAAAACAAGAAAAAGGTGAAAACACAGAAGACAGTCATACCCACATACAAATGCTACACACACACAATATGTACACGTACTAACACACATAGACATAGACACACACACACACACACACACACACACACACACACACATACACACGGACGCAGAGACATACGGACAAACAAACAAGCATGCTGTAATGGTCTGCCCCCTTGTGTTCCCCTGCTAGCTTTCCCTGTGTTTTCACTCCATGTACTCTTATTTACCGCACATTTAACAGTCACAGACTACACTCCCAATAATCCTTTGCAGCAGTTCGTCACCATCTTTGATTACACCTGCACCTGAGACTCATGATTGCACCCACACCTGATCCGCATTCCCTGGACCCTTTATATTCCTTGTGTTTCTGTTCTGTTCATTGTTAAGTCTAGATGTATTATATTTTGTTCTAGCGCCGACCCTCTATTAGTTACTCGTGGATTTTACCCATTGTTTTTGGATTTAGGTACCCGTGGATGTTACCCGTTGTTTTGGATTTGTTTACCTGTCTCCTGTTCCTCACTACAATAAACCATCAACAGTCTCCTTCAGTTCCCAGTGTGGCATTGTCAGATTGTGGAGCATTACACACGCGCACACACACACACACAGACAGGCACACACGCACAGTGAAAGCTCACCTTTAAGATAAAGGAGAGAGAATTACAGGTCAAATATTAAACAGACTATAAATTCCTATATGCAATAATAATGATGTAAAACTTTAAAATTCTAATTCTAAAGCAGCCCCCCCGGCCAGGCAAATAGTCCAAAACAGTATGCAAACGGTGGCGAGGAGCCCAAAACTCCAATCTATTAATAAAACTCAGGAGAACCCAAGGCCCAACCAGGGTATTACAGTTCTCCTCTGCCAAAAGCTACTGTCTCTGCACAAGCTCGACAGTGCTTGCACAATAAGGCTAAATAGTAATAAGGTTAATTATACATTAAAGATTATCATTCATAATCAAATCTTTAATAGAAATACACAATTATATGTAATCCCAATAACTTTACTTTAAGTCTTTGTATAAACATCTATGCCAGTGTTCTTTTAAAAATTCTAGTTAAATGCACTGTTTGGCATGAGATACCCCATAATACCCCATAATACCACTTGATATCAAAGTAGCATTCCAATTCATCACAATTTTGGCACGTTAACTGCATGCTGCATTGTTACATTGAAGTCTGATCAATGTAACAACTTGGCTTTGTAACATTACATTAAACCACTTCCTTAGCTGGTAGGATCAAAATCTCTGATGTTTGGTAATAATACACTGATGTTTGGTAATAATAGATAAATTGGAACCATCAGCATTACATTTGAACACCATAAAATTAAATGGGTGATACAATCATTGTTATTTTAATGAATTGTAATTAATTGTTTAATGCATTGTAAAATGGAATATACATGCTCTTATATCAAATATATCAAAGAAACCTTTACATAAATATATTGAAATGGTTTTATTTGTTAAATACAATGAAACACCATGGAGAGACAATTTATTTAAAATAGTTCACATAAAAAGGACAATTGCTTACATTTAAAACCTGTATGCACTGCATACAAGCACTGTAAGTCACTTATCCAAAACGTTTGTCAAATGAATAAAAGTATAAGATGATTTTGTATTGAAAAAAAATGTGGGTAAGAGTCGTAAAGAATTCCCGTATACACTCACCTAAAGGATTATTAGGAACACCATACTAATACTGTGTTTGACCCCCTTTCGCCTTCAGAACTGCCTTAATTCTATGTGGCATTGATTCAGCAAGGTGCTGAAAGCATTCTTTAGAAATGTTGGCCCATATTGATAGGATAGCATCTTGCAGTTGATTGAGATTTGTGGGATGCACGAAGCTCCCGTTCCACCACATCCCAAAGATGCTCTATTGGGTTGAGATCTGGTGACTGTGGGCGCCATTTTTGTTCAGTGAACTCATTGTCATGTTCAAGAAACCAATTTGAAATGATTCAAGCTTTGTGACATGGTGCATTATCCTTCTGGAAGTATCCATCAGAGGATGGGTACATGGTGGTCCTAAAGGGATGGACATGGTCAGAAACAATGCTCAGGCTAGGCTGTGGCATGTAAACGATGCCCAATTGGCACTAAGGGGCCTAAAGTGTGCCAAGGAAACATCCCCCACACCATTACACCACCACCATAATTGCATTAATGAAATTGAACAGGTGTTCCTAATAATCCTTTAGGTGAATGCATAAATCAACCCATATTTTGACTGAACAGCATTTCATGAAGAGACCATTTTGCCAGCAAGAGGGTGCTTAACTTTAAATTGGTCAAACTATTGGTCATACTCAGGGATGGGCATAAATACATGTAAAAATTTAAGAAAATTTAAAATACAAATACAAAATACTGTGTGGAAAAGTGTATTTAAATACAAATACAAAATACTGTGTGGAAAAATGTATTTAAATATAAATTCAGTATTTTGTATTTTGAAAATACAAAAAATACATGTGAAATTGGTGATTCAGTGCAGATATTCCTATTATGCTGAAATCTACCTGGGCCTATTCTAAATGCCTAAAAGCGTGATGTGTTTAACTGCTAAGAAACTTTCGTTTTCATTTTATTTACCGCTTCCCTTCCCCTGCCCGGTAGGAAATACACAACAACAAAAAAGACACTTTATAATTTTTTTATTTTATTATGTTTTATCACCATCATAACTTCGAACTTCTTCGAAAGTTTGTCTAAAATAAAAAATAAATAAAATTAGAATTTGGCATTATTCACCCAAAGGTTTTTTTTCTACTAAAAGTTAAAGATTTTGTGTGGTGTATCATTCATCAGTGTCATCACAGATGCACACAATCAATACACTAAACTGATGGAGATTATTTTGTTTAATACAATCGTTAATTAAAAGAAAATAATGCATTTAAAAATGTATAAGACAGTATTTTTCAATTTAGTGTGTTTAATGTTATCATATATTGATATGTTTTGTTATAATGTCACAATTTGAAGTTAACTGGGTTTTACTGAGGGTTTAAGAAGTGTACTCAAAAACCTTTTTCACATAATGACCTAAAAATGACCCAAAACCTATTCAATTTATATGTGAAGAAATCCATTAATCACGAGAGTAGTGTTTCACAAATTATTCAGCAAACAAATGACTTCCTCTCATCGCTCCTTTTTGATGATTTGAAGAAGAATTTATCAGAGTCGCCCCCTGTCGTTTCACAGATTTATACAACGGAGAACATGTCAAGCATAAAAGCCTCGTCGGTTTAATGAGGAGTGCGTGCAGTAAACAGTTTTGCGGCGTATCTATGCGAATTGTGAAAGTATAAACAAGGCTTCAACTGCACAAAGCAACAAGAGAAAGCGGCAACTGTGCGCTTATTCCAACGCTTACCGCGTCACACGTGACACTCCGTCTCGGAGAGCGTGCACAAAAAAAAAATGCCTGCCAACGTGCAAAGTGAGAATTTGAATTTTCTTTCGTGGCAGTTATAATAACAAATCACAATTACTCATTCACACTTGTTTCTTTTTCCACTCTCATGTTCCAATTATTCCTGCCCACTAAAAGGTGCACATATATATTTACTTACCCCATTAACTATTTAAAAAAAAGTATTTTGAGTATTTTGAAAATACAAAAATACTCATCTTAAATGTATTTAAATACAAATTACATTAGATTTTTCCAAAGGCTTTAAAATACAAAATACAAAATACTATTTTGTATATCAAATACGTATTTTAAATACATGTATTTGAAATACTGCCCATCCCTGGTCACACTCAGTGTCTTGCACACATTTGGGGTCGTTTTTTCTCACTCACTTTTTATCTGTTTAATTTGTGATATGTATTTTTCAGTCTGCAAACTTGACGAATATGCTCATGACTACAGAACCTTAGGTTAAAGTAGTGAACTAATGAACTCGTCTTCATCAGTATACCTCTATTATTCAAATATTTTAATTTACAAAAATGGGAATTTTTGTTATATTATAGCATAAATTTGAGTTATCAAATGAAAATGTTCTCAATCTCCATTGGATATTGCAATAGTTAAGTGTGATTTATATATTAAAACCTTTACACTAACTCACAGAAGAAGGGCTTGTTGTGTTTGAAATAAATTGTTGTCGTGTAGAGCTCTCTAATCTTTCTGAGTAATAAAAAAGCCCATCCTTATGAGTCTCTATGACAACCGTATTCTGTCAGACAGTGTAAACACGCAGACAGGGTCTGGCAGTATGTCATAAAATGTGCCTCAGTACAATAATTTTGATTACTCACTGACACATTTAGCCTTATCGTATTGGTGTGATATATTGCAAGGTTCAAGGAAAACACATAAATACCTAATAGCTGTAATTAAAATGAACCTGCTGGTCATCATTGAAAAGAACCAGGATGACCAGCTGGTCATCACTGAAAAGAACGAGATAATTCAAAGTATCCTGTGGGCTCTTTTGTGTAGACGCTGTGGAACTCTGTATCCCAATTTCATTTTAAATAGATCGGAGAAAATTACAGTATATTCCTCTAGTATCAATGTTGTCAATGGTGCACACGCCATTTCTGCGCCTGCAAGAGCGATCTGCACAGGAAGAATTACAAATGTGTTTTAATAAACAAAAATAACAGTTTTTGCTCTTCGTCCCTTTTAGATGCTTTGTGGCAAGTGATAGAATGTTCCTCTTTTCAAGATCACTGAGCTCATTGTTGTGATGAACTACATCTCCTTTAATGTACACAGACAGAAGCCATCAGATGAATTAGCAGCAATTATACAGGTATGAACACTCATGCATGAAATTGCAGTAGATGCAGTAGATATCTTGCTGCTTCAGACTGTTCTATTCTATCCTAGGCATGGATTCAAACCACACATATGGACCAGTACCTACAGACGACCCCAGTAAAATCAGATGGGGTCTGATTCTCCTAACCCTCACTCTTTCTCTGTTGGCTGTGCTGACCACCGCGATAAACTGCTTGGTCATCACAGCGATCATTGTCACGCGCAAGCTACATCATCCCGCCAACTATCTAATCTGCTCTCTTGCTGTGACTGACCTTTTGGTGGCCATATTAGTTATGCCCTTCAGCATAGTCTACATCCTGAAGGACACGTGGGTCATGGGTCAAGTAATGTGCAATGTCTGGTTGAGCGTAGACATAATATGCTGCACATGCTCCATACTGCACCTTGCAGCTATCGCTGTGGACCGCTACCGTTCCATCACAAATGCTGTGGAGTACTCCAAGAAAAGGACATCTCTACGGGCCACTGTCATGATCATGGTGGTGTGGCTCCTCTCTATAGTTGTCTCACTTCCTCCACTGCTCTGGAGACACTATAAAACCAAAACAGAAAATGAGTGCATCATTAAGCACGAACACATTGGCTTTACAATTTACTCAACATTTGGGGCTTTTTACATTCCTCTGATTCTCATTCTCATTCTCTACTATAAGATTTATCAAGCAGCAAAGATGCTTTATCACAGGAGAGGGACTAACTACCTCAACAACTCAGAGATGAACGGACACATGCTACCAAAGTGCAGCGACAGGGAGCCTACGCCTACGACTCCCGTCACTCTGAGCCCCCCAGAGAAATCGGTGTCTGAACCCTCCACCGAATGTGACAAAGTGCGCATTGCTGTGAAGAGCACAGAGTCTCAGTCTCGTAGAGACAGGTCTGTCAGGAGACATCAGATTTCAAGCACTCGTGAGAAGAAGGCGGCGACCACCCTGGGGCTTATTCTAGGGGCATTTGTTATCTGCTGGCTGCCGTTCTTTATCCATGAGTTGATTGTTAATATCTGTACCTCCTGCCAACCCTCTGCTGAGATGTCTAACTTTCTTACTTGGTTGGGCTATCTTAACTCCCTCATCAACCCACTGATTTACACCATCTTTAATGAGGATTTCAAAAGGGCTTTTCAAAAGTTAATCAAATGCAAGAGTTATCTCTAACAAAGAGGAATTACATTATCTGTGATAATGTAAGATGGATGAAATGAAAGATCCTCAAGGCACCATTTGGGGGTTTCCAGATGCCACACATGGGGGTTTCGTAGTTCCTATAACTATTGGTGGAAGAACCTACTTTTTGGCGTGTTCATACCCACAGGAATTCCAAGACATGAACATACAGAAAGCTAACGGTAACAGCATTTCCCTGTCATTTTTTATGCAGTGTTGGGTTCTGCAGCCTCTATGATATGTGGCCTGCAAGTTTGTGAAGGAAATTTGATTGAATGCAGTGCTTAAATGATATTGCAATCGGATGTCTTATGTTACTTCAGAGGTCCTAGAGTACTGCCAGCGTGAATGGGACCAGGAATGACCCTAGGGCAGGATTTTCCAAATGGGGTTTACAAACCACTGGTGGTTTGCGAGGGAATTGCAGGGGGTTCCTGAGTTGGGATACTGTCTGTCTACAATTGTACATACAAGTTGTTTCCATTACTTTGAAAAAAGTTTAATTGCAAAGAAATGTTACAGATTTAACAATAACAATATTGTGAAATACTACTACAATTCATGTTACGTAAAACCTCAGGGGGTACTTCAAGTATAAAATTAAGGTCAGAAGGGTTCAGCTGTCAATAAAGTTTGAAAACTTTTTAGTTGGCGATGTTGCACCCTGGTGGCTTGTTTATATTACAGATTCCTACACAGTCCAAAACATACTAAGATACTTTTAACTAGATGCTGCATTAGCAGCTGTTTTTATGGGCCAATATATGTAGATCGTCGGCCATATTGGAACGGTAAGAGAAGGTCTGTGAATTAGTGTGCCAAATTTACATTTTTTTCCTGGGAATTGGAGTACTTTTAATCTGTTGCTATGTGTTTTTTTTCATAAGTAAAGAGTGTAAGGATTTCTTATGTAGCTGTCAATTTTAAGATGATTTTATTTCTGAAAGTGAAGGTCTGTTAGGGACAATATGCTAGTGATGATTTATTTTGTTACACAGATCTGGCAACCCTGAAAGCCGGTCCATTTATATTTAAGTGCAAGCTTTAGTAACTTTAGTTATAAACATCTACTGTATTTGTCTGGAGCAATCCAATGCAACATATAGTTATATATATTTATGGTGCAAAATCCCCTAAGGTAGAACAACCTTTTAGTTTCTAAAATATATACTCTTAGTTCTTTCAGATCCTTGAAATGTTTCTTTTGTAAACCCAACATGAGTCATTGATACACTTTAAATTTTGTAGTGCGTTCCAAATGGGATATATCGCCATCCGAAGGGCAATTTGGATTGAAAACAATCAAAGTTTCCTATTGGAGAGTCATTCCCAACCGAAGCGCTCATAACTGGCCACTTCAAAAGGCCCTTCGGAATGAAGGATTTCCAAATGAAGGATTTCCAAGGGTACAACTGATGGACACTTCGCGCCGCCATGATTCTTGCGAGGCAACGGCGCCTCCTCATGAACACAGGATGATGACGCAAAAGGGCACTTCAAGAAACAGTTATTTCGTCCCCTACAACCTTCAACTCTTTTAAGATCTCACTCCGGAGGGCAAACCCTTAGGGATAGGGATGATCCCTTCGAAATGGAACGCAGGGTTAGTTTAAGTTTTGCCTGGAGGTCTCATTGGGTTCACCAGTGTGGCATTTGAAGAACCCCAAATGGTGCCTCAAAGTACCTTTAATTTTTACAGTTTATGACCTAATACTGTTAATATTAGATAATCCGTGGTATTAATTGTAAATGAAACAAAGTGAAAGTTCAGGGCTCTTGCTTGTGTTATTGTAGTATTGTAGTTATTGTAAGCTCTTGCAGTATACGGCCACTTACATCATTGTCCACCACATATCGGAGATATAAAACCCTTAGACTGTTCCACAAGAGTGATTGGTACTGGGACATAATCCCCTATGAAGTTGTGTGTGTGTAAAAGTATGCCCTTGTAATACCTATGTAAAGTACTGGCGTCTGCTATATAACTATGAAAACAACAGTTTGTAGCCAAATGACTTTCACTTTTGATAATTTTTTTAAATAGTTTATTTTTAGTTAAAAATCTGTATATGCAACTAGAACTGAACTATATTTTTGTGGCTACAGACTTTAAAGTTTGGTGAGTAAGAAATGTAAAATCGCTTTTTGTCTGGAGAAGAGTCATTAGGTTTGAAACTTTTAATCTTAAACCAAGAATATATTAACTGTGTCATGTTTAATTAATATGACTACTGTATATGTAGATAGGGACTGGCACAGTTAAATTGTTTATGTAACTTTGTCTCATACTATTTGCAAGGCAAATATTTGTTAGGCAGAAATGTTGTGCATTTGTTTGGATAGTATATGTTTTGTCTGATACAATCTTTGTTTCCTAAAGTTGCAGTGAGACCAAAGAAGTAAACAGATAATTGACCTTCATACATTCAAGCTCTTAGAAATGTATCGTCTTACAAGGGCCCACAATGTAGTAAATATTTGTTATGATGTACAGATCTGTTAATGTAATAAACGTTTTACACAATTGATTGTAATGATTGCCTATACTGTAACAATAAGGACCCTGAAATGTTGCTTGTAGCTAAAGCACTGACGACTTATCAGGAATTCAGTGAAATAACATCACAAATTGTAAGATTATAACAAACACTTAATACATGTACAAAGTGCTGCTGTGGTGAAAATGGGAAAAATGCAATGCTCAATTCAACCGCTCTTGCAAAGAAATTCCCGACTTCTGGTAAAAAGGAGCAAACATCAGTTGCTACAGACTGACAATTCTCTGGGGAAAGGGGTTCTCTACAATGTTCTGTAGTAACCTGGAAAAAATGTTTTTTTAGATCAATTTGAGCTTAAGAAACATAAGGTATGTTAAAGTTAATGTCAGTTTTAATTGTTGGTGGGAAGTATGTTGTAAGCCCATATTGTGACCTTAGCCAGGGAATTTAGAGATATTGGTTCCCTTTCAGTCGGTCTCTTTCGTTCTTTGGAACCTGCATGACTACATGTCAAGCGAATATGTCTCTGAGACATCTTTCTACACTACTGCTGGACTTAAGATGCATGCAGTGGAACTTCCCCCCTTCTTCAAGGAGAAAACCTCTGGGCATTTCGGCAGCGAGCCACAGAGTACTAAAAGTGCAAATTTCTTGCAGCAGCGAGCATGTTCTTGGGTGTGACAGACTGAGACGGGCACGACACCTCCTCCGAGCAACGAAGGCAACGACGAGTGCCTAGGTTCAGACTATGTCCACACTAGTGGTCCAAGAAAGGCATTTGTGGCTCAACAGAACCGTCAACCTCCCCAAGGTTCCCCCTAAATGAGGTAATTGCTCTGCCACCGAACCACCCCCCCACGGTACAGTGAAACAGATCGTTCCACTAGTTTCTCTGTCGCGGCAATGGGTGCAATAGAGCCCAACGCTCTGGCCTAGATGTCATCCAGGTTTTACAGGCCGTACTTCATCGTCCTCAAAAAAGGTGGGGGGCTGCGCCCCATTTTGGATCTGTGCTCCCTGAACAAGCACCTCCACAGGTTGCCGTTCAGAATGCTGACGCAGAAGGGCATCCTGGTGTTGGTTCGTTGTCAGGATTGGTGCGTGGCAATTGACCTGAAGGACGCTGCCTTTCACGTCTTCATCCTCCCTCGACATCGGCCGTTTCTATGGTTTGCGTTCGAGATGCCGGTCGCTGTGACTGTCCTGCAGGCTAGAGCCCCTGCCGCTAGGCGTTTGTACGCCTTGAAGTGGTGCCTCTTTTCGTCCTGGTGTTGTTCCAGAGGGATGACCAAAGATTATGTAGCTGGATTGCCGCTCATCACAATCTCATGGAGGGTAAGTCTCTGGGGCAACATGACCTGGTCACCAGGTTCCTTAGAGGCAGGAAGATGAATCCACCTCAACCATGCTCTGTACCCTCTTGTGACCTTAATGTTGTCCTACAGGGCCTTGGTATGACCCCATTCTAGCCCCTGAAAGATGCCTGTCTTCCTAACCTGATGATGAAGATGGTACTCTTGCTGGTGCACCTCCATCAAGAGGGTGGGGGACCTCCAGGCATTCTCCTCATCCGATTAGTGCCTAGAGTTCCGGTGGGCTGATTCTCACGTGATCCTGAGACCCTGCCTGTGGCTGGGTGGGTGTACGCCTGCGAAAGCGCCTTCTCCCTTCTTCAGGTGAGTCAGTGGGCTATTTGTCTCCCTCCTTCCCCCACACGGTGAAGTTTAGGCATTCCATCCATCACTAAGCATTGGCAATATGGGTAGCAGACCAGTTGGAGTGGTAGAGTCACCCCTATTCAGTTGGACCGCTCGGTGGATTATCCCACCTGGGTCATATGCTCCTTACTCATGCTTGCGCATTATATTCCATTTAGTTCTCCTCGCCTGTCAAGTATGCTACTAGTTATCGATTACGTCTCGTGGTAGCACACACTTGTGACACACTAGTCCAGTCAGTGTCACTCCGCTTGAGCTTGTGATGCGGCTCAGTGCTGTGGCTTCGTCATATAGGACCCCAGTCTGTCTCTTAACACAACGTCGAGAGACCAACTGAAAGGGAACTTCTCAGTTGCGACTGTAATCTTTGTTCCCTAATGGAGGGAACGAGACATTGTGTCGCACCTCGCTGGCCCGCTGCAGCGACCAGGAAATGTCTCTCAGATTTCTCAGCCCAAAAAGATGAATGAATGGATGAATTCTCCAAGTTTATTGGTGTTTTAAATCCTCTCAGAGATGATAGGTTCTCAAGATCAAACCCCAGTCTGTCTCTCAACACAGTGTCTCGTTCCGTCCTTCAGGGAACAAAGGTTACAGTAGTAACCGAGACATTCCTAATCTGAGAAGATAGGATTCAGTCTTGTATGAGACATTCCAAATAGCCAGAGTGCTATGACTTCATGAAGGAACTTTCAGTCATAAATGAACAGTTCACCCAAAAAATTAAACCTGTCTTCATTTACACACTCTCAAGTTGTTCCAAATCTGCATAAATGTATTTGTTTCGATGAACACTGAAACAGATTTGGAAGAATGCTCATAACCAAACCAAATATTGACATCTGAGTATAACTGTCGTTAAAAAAACCTAAAAAGCATGGAATTCAGAATGCAGAGCTCTTCATTTTTAAAGAATGCATGGTTATTTTATTTAAACAGGTTCAAAATATAGATTCACTGTTTCATTTAGTCATAACACAAGTGTTCCCAAAAGCATCTTATGTTTTCTCCTTGTAGGATCCATTTGATTAGTTATGTTGTTGTTTTGATGCTGCCCCCATATTACAGTAAGATCCTCATTATGACTGTACAAAGTAATACTCTGTTTTGTTCATGTTGAAAAATCTAAGTTTTGCAGATATGTTGATCAAGTACTTCATAACTAGATTGTTCATGTTAGTAAGATGTTTATGTTCTGCAGTTGTCAATTCCCATCCATCCCTTCTCAAATCTTCTTGTCCTCTCCTGGGTCACAGGAGGGTGGGTCATATTCTTATAATGACGGTCAGTATTTTTCATATTTTCTGAAAAAACATCAGCTTCAGTTCAATCTGGTAAGGCTCATTGATTAAGTTTAGCATGACAGGGAAGCCAGAAATCCATAATAACAACAATACCTACTCTAGAGGGCAGCGATGCTTTATAGAAAGGTTGAAAGTGTTAATATGACCTAATCCTTCGAATAAGTGTCCTGATGAAAGAGAATTTCATGTTAAACCTTTAGTCTTTAGCAGACTGAAGTAAGTTCCTCAGCGCTTTCTCTCTGTTTTAACAAGCTGTCCTTATCCGTGCTAATGAAAAGCAGCCCCTCAGCATGATGCTGCCTGACACTTCTATTCTTTACTGTCAGCGGTGAAATATATTTCCACAATGGATTTAGGTGACTATTATGTTTGTGCTTGTGGTATAATGGCTTTTTTGTGCCACCAGATCTTCCCATACTGATCAGTTATGCAAAATATTGATGTGATCTGTTTTCGGGTGTTTTGATGCAATTTACACTTCCTGTTAATTTAAATGTTATTTTACATACACAAGTCATAGATTATATTTTACTTATATAACTCAATTTTTCATTTTCCTGTCGAATAATGAAACTTGCAGCATTGCAACTATAGGGTTTTATTCAGAAATGTGATCTGAAAAATGACACTTTTTTATAACTGCAACTGTGTTCTCATTAGTGCCATTCATGTTCCATGTCATTTTCTACCCTTCATGTTAACGTGTGAGCTATGGAAACACTGGGGCATTTAAACAATGTCACATAAAATGGAAATTATTATGAGAGTCTGCGCTCAGTAATATTAGCAATGCTAAATGCAAATGTGGAGATCGTAATCCTGTAATATAAAAAGGTTGGAGAAAGGTCTGAGCACATGTAATTTAAAATTTATTATTGAGTCTTTGCAATTGTACAATTCACAGAAAACAGACCTTGATGCTTTAACAATAGACTGAACTGTAGAGGTAGCACTAAGCTTTTTATTTTCTGCATTACATAGCCTTTTATTTAAAAACCTTAATATTTCTAAACAATTTTAATGCGTAAAAAGCCCATGTAAAACAGGCACACCATGCAGCAACAACCTTAGTAACAGTCTGAAATACGTATTAAAAACTACCATCTGTCTATTCAATCAGGCCAATGTAAATCTAAATGCAAAGTATAATTTAAGATGAAGAACATGTAGTGTAGTTTAACCATTACGATTGTTTCATATATTTTCAATGTACTGATTGGCTTGTCACTAGGTAACAGGATGATAAACTAGAGTTTATCAGAGCGGGGGTTGATGTGCAACTATGCCTTAAAAACCCATACGTACACAATAAATGGCATTTTAGACATTTTTTTCCAATAAAATGCTATTGACTATAACAATTATTTGGCAAATCCAGCTGCGACGTAAACTAAAGGCTGATTGCATATATACTGTATGTATCACTCAAAATTTGGCTTAATAGATTAATATGTTGTCCTCCATTTAATTTATTAATTTGAAATTTACATGACTTAACAAAATCAGTTGCTTGGAATTGGTAGTATGTCTGCCTTTCTGTCTCCCACAGTATGACACAACACATGTATAAAAGGAGTTAATTTAAGTAAGTCTATTTACAATTCGCCAGGGGAGCTACTGCTAAATGCAGATAAAGGAAAATATGTTTTTCTATGAAGCCAAAAATACTTGTTTCCCACATCGGCACCTATGCATCAGTTCAGTCCAAACTGATCTGATGACTTTCCAGTCCTATTTACAATTTGAAGGCTTTTTTTAGCCTCTTGCTACAGACAGTTTTTTTTTGATGGAGATTAAAAACATTTTTTATTAACTACCAAATGTACAAACAAAATAGGCATGTAATCTTTATTCAAACTCATTTAAAGATTTTATACATCTGTTTTATCACATTTATCCACTGATTGAAATTGGCCTTTGATTTAAAGCACCCAAATTTATGATTGAAAAACTTTGCTATACAAACCAAAAATCAATGACAAAATATAAATGTTTGCTCTCCCAAAAAAAAGCCAAATTTGAGTAGCTGCACTGTTAGATGTGGTGAGAGAATAATCTCTGGATTGTAACAACCAGTTCTCTACATCTCTCCAAAAAGGTTGCACCAATTCACAGAGAAAGAAACTTTCAAAATTTGTTTCACAAAATACTCAATTATTCACCTAAAATTTGAATTTAATCTTAATAATTGTTTGTAGGATAAATCTCTTTAAAAAAATAAAAGTCAACTTCGCCTTCGCACGAAGAGGATTTTTTTTTCTTTTATTTATTTCTAATGTATCAAAATCTTTGTACACACTTTCTATTTTCATATTGGTCTAGATAACATATTTGTACATTTTTATCACAAAAATCAAAACTTTCTATGGAGAGCTGTCTAATACGACCTAAACGAAATAAACAAAATATCTTCTTGAACCATATCCTCCAACCCATACGAAATACGTATGTCGTTTCTCCCTTCCTCAAATACGAGAATTTACAATATTAGCGCCTCTCTTGGCTGCATGCAAAACTATTGCCTACAGCATGTACATTTTGGAGTAGTATTTTGTAATAATATTGTGTGAAGTGGTAAGATTTTCATTTCACACAGGGATCCAAATTACAAAAAACTGGGGGAGTGTATCAAGTACAGAAATACTACATCGTACGTGAAACTAATTTTTTAATAGGTTAGCAGTTTTAACAGTGTAAAAAAGTCAGAATGCGTGACATAGCTTGATAACCGATCTTTAAACATAAGTCAATTTATTTACCTCAGTCAATTTATACAGCAAAATCAGTTAGATGATTATGTTATGTCAGGACCGTAATTTAGTCGTGAAAATCCAGATAATGCAACCATAAATTGTATGATTTATCCAACCATTCTTTTTGTGTTAATTCGCTATTCGCCTCTAATTTCATAGTCATGCTCTCCACGTTTTGCTGTGTTTGCTATGTGCAAAAGACTATCTTTTCAAAAGTTATAACAAAACCAAACTGCCACATATGGGAAAAATCAACAGGCATAGTATGCTTACATTGATTTTTTTTTTTTTTAAATGAGGTGAATGTTTTTTGTCTCTTCATTGCCTTTATGTGGCAGTTATACAGTCAATTTTTTTCAGTCCAGAAAAATCACAAGCTCAGTCATAGACGATGGCATTTGATCACTATGGTTACCACTACTACAGGCACAATTGAGGCAGCTAACAGCTACTCATAAGACCCTGGGGGCGAGGTCAGGAGTCGCTGCAGGCTAGCAGCACCACACAGAGAGCATAAACGTCGGTGGCCTACCGGATTCTGATGCAGTGACAGGAAAATAATTAAGGAGTGGTGGGCCTGTCCACCACTTCTTAGGCTAATGAAAAAAGCGGAATCCCTGATTAATCTTCAGTTTTACCGATGTTTGATGCCTTCTGTAGGGGAAAGTGGACCATGTTCCCCCGTCCCTAGTGCCATCTGCGCGTCTGCCTTCATGTAAAATCAGTGGCAGTTCAATTGCATCCATTTCATCTGCCATAAAAATCGATTTTTAATTAAAGTTTAACAAAATCATTACAAAACAAGAATACAGTAAACATTCAAAAACATCAATTTAAAGAGGGCCTGAGACAAGTAAAAAAAAAAGAATCAATATTTTCCATCCATATGAATGAATGCAAAATAAGAAATATAATAAGAGTAGCAAAATCCAATCTTTTATTATTTACTTTTATTATTTAATTTGTTATGAACAACTGCGGAGTCACAAGCAGTTTCCCAAGCTCTATTGCAAAACACAAGCAGAACTACAGGTAAGTACTAATAGCCGAAAGAAAGTGTTACGCCGTCAGCGGGAGGTTCCCAGGAGACTGAGGTCCGTATGAGAAGATGCTGGTGACTGAGGTCGTCGGGACAGTCACTAAGGGGAAAGAGAATGCATACACCGTGCAGGGGTCTAGCAGCTCTGGAGCCTAAACAAGAAGGGGTTGTTATTAATTGGGTTAACAAGACAAGATCCAACTAGACTTTGGAGATCAGAGACATAAATACATACAACGGTCTGACACCAGACGGACTAAAGAGGGGAGGAATCAGAATACTAAGAAGAGACAGCCAGAGTAAAATAATTGATTAGAAAACAGACCCAGGTGCTAAGAGTGAGCATCCACTAGACTCGGGGGAACAGGATGATTGCTGGAAGGTTGGGGTGGGGTAGAAAATACCAGCTTGACCCTTGAGACATGAAAAACAGGCTGAACCCGACCAAAGGAGGGAGGGAAGACTGCGCCCGATAGCTACCAAATTAATCACCTTCGTGATGCAGTATGGACCAATGAACTTGGGCGCCAGCTTGCGAGAAGGCGCGTGGAGTGGCAGGTCCTTGGTTGAGAGCCATACTCGCTGACCACAAATATAAGAAGGAGGAGAGGACCGGTGGCTATCAGCACCGCCTTGATCAGTCTTTCAGTTTGGGCCAGAATCTCTCTGTCCCTCACCCAGGTGTGGCGGCAATGCCTGATGAATGCCACAGCAGATGGGACCGCAGAATCGTCTTTCTGAGACGGAAACCGGGAGAACGATTGAGCGCATGTCGGCGGTCAACACAAACTCCGCGGTCAGTGACGGCCACTAAAAACGCTGGTGGATGGCAGCCAACGTTCCCTGAATTTCTGGATGGCAGATAAGTCTGGCCGAATGACCCCACGGCAGGACATTGGGGGCCCGTTTCAGAAAGCAGGGTAAGTGCAAACTCAGAGTAAGTCAACCCCAGAAAACGGAACAGGTTTTATTTGCAAACCCAGGGTTTGTTACAATCTCCACGTCTTTTTGAAGTGCGAGCGGTGTTGAAATTACATACGCCATTTGTTTATTGATTCGTGTTCGTAATCGCGCTCAATTTAGTCACACAGACCTTAAAATGGCCTGTCCGTTTATTCAGAAACCCGTAGATGAGGAAGCTGCATTAATTCGCAGAGAGTTACATTTATGTCGGTAGAGAATTGTGAGGCACGGTTTGGACGTTTTATCTTAACTTTTAAGGCCAGTTTAAGTAGTATATTTAACATTTGCCAACCAGGCATCCTACTAGAAAGAGCATTTTATTTCTTTAAACTTTCCTGAATGAATGATGTTATTGTATTTCATATTCAGCTGCTGCCTAGATCTTTTTATTGCAGAAGGATTGCACCTATGAGAGCGAGAGAGCGAGAGGGTTAAATATAATTCCCATTTTCACAGTTTCAACAAAATAAATATAAAAGTGATTGACATATAAACTTGCACATTAACACGTGAAGCAATTTTCTCCCACGCCAACTCTCTTTCTTTTGCTGCTGCGGCTGTGTTGCTCTTTTTTCTAAATATGTGCTCATATTCACCGTACGCTTGTAACAGTACATCCAATTCGATTGGCAAGAAATAAACAGAGTGCTTTTTGTCACGTGCCGTTGGCATGGTGAATCGTGCTATCTTCACTCAATTGATGATGGCTTTTATAGCCATGGTGCACGCGCGTAACCTAGGGTGAACTTACTCAGAGTGGATTGAACTATCTCAAATCAGCTGGTCTGAAACTGAAAACTCAGAGGCGCGATTTCAGATTTCAGATTTCAGATTTAAACTCGGTGTCGGTTGAACATTCCCTCATTGAAACAGGCCCCAGGATGCAGGGCAGCTGGCACCATTAACCTGTCCTCTGGACACTCTGCTGGGACTTCAATTCAAATGACCCCATTAGGAGATATTGAAATTGTTACGCAACTTGTTTATAAAAGCAGTTTGATTAGTTTAAGAATTTTCCGAAAAGTACTGCTGATCATATTTTTTAACTTAGAAAATGAGTCAAACAATATTAATATATCTCAATAATCATATAATAAAATCTTCCCCCATTGCAGTTATCATTCTTATGCAGTTACAGTACAGCTTCTCTAATAGCACACTAATGGTCAGTTAATGAAACTTTTAATTGCCATTTTAATATAGTACTCATGCATCTCATTGCCTCATTTTCAACGTAGTACCATTACTTTGGCCACCGGGTGACTGTGATTTAATGTTCTTTGGGATGGCGAAGGCCCCTGAGGAGCTTGTTCTAGAATGTGTTCCATGTTGACACTCTAAAAATATCCTCTGTTCCCGTCTAGCCGCTCGCAGCAGCCCTCATCACTTTATCAAATAACCTGTGAGACGGGGTTCTGAGGCAGGCGCTGGGGGTTCTGGTGTAGACCTACTCAACTCAACTCTCAACTCAACTTTATTTAAATAGCGCTTTTTACAATTTTCATTGTAACAAAGCAGCTGTACATGAGACACAATAGATTACAAGTAAAACAACTAAAGGCATATACCTGTAAAAACAAGAAAAAGGTGGAAAACAACAAAAGACAGACAGAGAGAGAACCACAGGTCAAATATTAACGGACTATAAATTCTTATATATTAATTATTTCTAATTTCTGAATTCTAAAGTCTAAAGCAGCCCCCTCGGCCAGGCAGATAGTGCAAAACAATATGCAAACGGTGGCGAGGAACCCAAAACTCTAATTGAGAAAAAAAATCTCAGGGGAACCCAGGCCCGACCGGGGGATTCCAGTTCCCCTCTGGCAAAAGCTGCTGCCTCTGCACAGGCACAACAGTACTTGCACAACAAGGCTAAATAAAAATTAAAAAAAAAAAAAGCTTAATAAGGTAAATGGTAGATTTAAGATTATAATTAACAATCTAATAGCATTTGAAATGTTGTAGGAAAATCAAAGTTGCCACGTCCTTTATCCAGCTCTATCCTCTTAGCTCTTGTCAGGTCACCGCTTCCCATTCTCAGCTCTGCCATCAGGTCTGGGCATGAACTGCCTCCTGCGGTAACCTTGGAACAAAGAGACAAGACTGGCTGAGAGTAGAGTACTGTTCTGCACTCTTTGATGCAACAAGTACATCATTTGTTGTTGGATGTGTTCCTGGTTCCGGTTGATCTAAATAATGCAGCCTAAATCCTCTGAGGATTAATATTATGGAAGTGTAGTGTATGCAAGATTAAAAAGATGCGTCTTTTGTCTAGACTTAAACTGACAGAGTGTGTCTGCCTCCCGGACATTGCAGGGAAGAATATTCCACAGTTTAGGCGCTAGATAAGAAAAGGATCTACCACCTGCACTTGATTTTGAAATTCTAGGTATTACCAACTGACAGGACTCCTGAGAGCGTAATGCACGTGGAGGTCTGTAATACAATAGAAGTTCACTTAAATACTGCGGCGCTAGACCATGCAGGGCTTTATAGGTAATAAGCAAGATCTTAAAGTTAATGCGATGTTTTATAGGTAACCAGTGCAAGGTTGAAAGAACCGGGGTTATATGCTCATACTTTTTAGTACGTGTAAGAACTCGAGCTGCCGCGTTTTTAACCAGTTGCAGTTTTTGTAATAGGCCTGCAGGGCAACCACCTAGAAGTGCATTACAGTAATCTAGTCTTGATGTCATGAATGCATGAATTAATTTCTCTGCATCTGACATCGACAGCATATGACGTAGTTTAGATATATTCTTAAGATGGAAAAATGCAATTTTACAGGTGTTGGCGA
The DNA here is from genome assembly GCA_029783895.1 of Triplophysa bombifrons. Taxonomy (NCBI): domain Eukaryota; kingdom Metazoa; phylum Chordata; class Actinopteri; order Cypriniformes; family Nemacheilidae; genus Triplophysa; species Triplophysa bombifrons. The sequence continues at coordinate 19,801,156 of CM056456.1, forward strand.
CATGGCTTTCAAATGACAGAGTACTATCGAATACAACGCCAAGATTCTTAGCTGACAACGAGGATTTTATGGAGCATCCGTCAATCGTTAAGCAGTATTCTTGGTTGTTACGTATAGCGGTTTTCGGTCCCGTAAGTAACACTTCTGTTTTGTCCGAGTTTAATAGTAAAAAATTGTTACTCATCCAGTTTTTTAAGTCAACTATGCAATCCTTTATTCGATCGAACTGCTGGGTTTTGTGAGGCTTCGAGGAAATATAAAGTTGAGTATCATCAGCATAACAGTGAAAGCTAATTCCGTGTCGCTTTATTATATCTCCTAGAGGTAGCATGTATAATGCGAAGAGCAGAGGCCCCAAGACTGAACCCTGTGGTACACCGTACTGGACTTGCGATTTGCGGGACACCTCATTGTTTATTGCTACAAATTGAAAACGGTCGGATAAATAAGACTTGAACCATTTCAATGCTATTCCGTTGATGCCGACGTAATTTTCGAGTCTATGTAGAAGTATGCTATGGTCAATGGTGTCAAATACAGCACTTAGGTCTAGCAGCACCAATAACGAAATACAGCCACGGTCAGACGCTAAGAGCAGATCATTTGTAACTCTAATCAAAGCAGTCTCTGTACTGTGACATGCTCGAAATCCAGACTGGAATTCTTCATTAATATCATTCCTTTGGAGGAAGGAGCATAGTTGAGTTGAAACTACTTTTTCCAGAATTTTAGATATAAAAGGCAAATTCGATATAGGCCTGTATTTCCCTAGTTCTTTAGGGTCGAGTTTAGTTTTTTTGACAAGGGGCCTTATAACAGCCACCTTAAATGCTTTAGGCACATGTCCTAGTGTCAGAGATGAGTTAATAATACTAAGAAGAGGATCTATCATTTCTGGGAGCATTTCTTTCAGTAGTTTTGTAGGTATAGGGTCTAGCATGCATGTTGTTGATTTAGATGATCTAATGATTTTAGACAGTTCATTGTGATCTACAGTAGAAAATAATTGCAATTTCTCCTTAGGGGTGCTGTAGTTAGTTTGTTCAGCGGGTTTCACTTCAGGTTGCATTGTTATAATTTTTTCTCTTATATCTTGGATTTTACTAGTGAAGTAGTTCATAAATTCTTCACTGTTATGCTGATAATCAGAATCTGACGTCGCTGACGACTTATTTTTTGTTAATTTAGCCACGGTGTTAAATAAAAACCTAGGGTTGTGATGGTTTTCCTCTATTAGTGATGAAAAGTAGGCGGATCTAGACATTTTTATGGCATCCCTGTATTTTCGAGTACTATCCTTCCATGCTATTGAAGGGTTTTATAAGTCTTTAACAGTGTTGTGTTATTTTCATTACCATGTTTTAATTGCATATGTTTAAACAAGTTATTTGTTATCAATATAATCATGCTGTAGTGTCATAATTACTGTGGTGTGAAGAATAAGGGAGAATATTAGAATGCAAAGAAAAAGGAGTAAACCAGCTCAGGTATGTGCTAGAGAGATTAGCTGGCCTGAACCAAGCAGAGCATGCAAACACATACCACAGATCTTGTGTTTAGATAAGTGTTGGGTGAACTAGTTGGGGGAAGTTTGGTGTTTTACAGATGCTAAGAGAACAAAGAAGAAGGGTGCGGTTGTCCACAAGCGCAAAGCGGTCATCTCTCCATTGGCTAAAGACTAAACGGCGGGATGTCTCAAGAGCCGTGAGATTGGACACTAACTACTGAAGCAAGCTTGAAGATACACCCACACATACACATATAAAAATGTAAAACACTGTTTAGGAGGGGCTGATTCTCCGGGACTCTCTGTTGAGTGAGTTGTGTGTGAGACAGCCCAGCGCTGATTTTCAGGTTAATAAACTTCAACTTTATTCAAAGAACGTCTGTAAGTCCAATTTTTGGACACGCTGGACATTTTTAAGTCCATCAAATGGTGACCACGACGTGATTGGCTATTTAGGACGTTTTTAGACAAATTGTAAGGATTATAAAAAGTCCCAAGTGGAGAGGGAAGGCCTGAGATTCAACACAACGTCCGGACGAAAGAAAAAGGTGAGCAGAAACCTGTTAAATCAAACTTCTGCCAATTGAATACTCTAAATTGATTGTGTTGAATTGAAAACTTCCTGATCATAGTTAAATTGTAATTATTATAAAGATTGAAGTTTGTTAATCCGAATTTACACGGGTGGTTGGTCCCCCGAATTTACACGGGTGGTTGGTCCCCCGAATTTACACGGGTGGTTGGTCCCCCGAATTTACACGGGTGGTTGGTCCCCCGAATTTACATGGGTGGTTGGTCCCCCAAACGTAGTGTAAAATTATACAAGGGTGGTTGGTCCCCCAATAATTGGATTTAGACAAGGGTGGTTGGTCCCCCGAATATTTAACACGGGCGGTTGGTCCCCCGAACATTTTACACGGGCGGTTGGTCCCCCGAACATTTTACACGGGCGGTTGGTCCCCCGAATTTTACAAGGGTGGTTGGTCACCCAAATATTTTGTGGAATTGTGTTATATTGCATGTAAAAACGTTGTTATAATATATAATTGTGATAATAAGAGAATAAGAGAATATCAAAATGGACGGTGAATTTGAAAGAGAATGTGATGAATATGGGTGTTTGCTCGTGGAAAGCCAATGGGGACATGTGGTAAATATGGTGTTGGCCCAGACTGAGCAAAAAAGAAAAATCATAAAAAGAGAAGAAAATTTGGGAAAGTAAATGGAGTCAGATATGTATTGAAAATGGTTGGGAGAATCCCGAGAGAATGCTGATTAAGTTGGCACCAAAAGTTAGGGACATGGAGAAAAAATGTATGTAAGACTGAAAAGACATGTTGAAGAAAAAAAATATATAAAGTGGTTAGAAAAGCATAAACATAAAAATAAAGAAGTTAAAATGAAGGAAGAATTAAGACTATGGACATGCATTGCGCTTAAGGCCACTGCTCTGAGTCCGGTTAAAAGAGAGGGGGGAGAAATGTGCAGACAAAGAAGTCAGGAAGTCAGGGAAACACCTCTGAACAAACAGCATATTACGCACCCCCAAAACTATATCAAGACTTGCAACTATAGACAAAACCACAACCGTATGACGCAAAACTGCAGCAAGTTATGGTAAAATTAAACCAAGGAAACGTAGTAAAGATTTGCCTGACACAATGTTTGATATAAATGAAATAAGACAGCAATTACACCAACTAACAATATTAGTCAGTGGAACAGCACAGCAGTTAGCCCCCGAGGGAGAAAAACAGGGAGAACAAATTCCACAAGGGGAGGGTGAAGAGGAGTGTGGGGAGCTAATAAATCACCCCCTGTTTCATTGCATAGCCGACAGAGTTTAGATAGTGCATCACATTGAAAGCACAATTGGCACATGCAGCTCATTTGAATTGTGCTAACTACTATCTAAGTTTCTTCCTAGATGTGTCTGAAACAGGAAGCAGTGCACATGGGCACCTCACGAACATCCCACTGTGTCCACCTCCAAGGAAAAGGCGACACGTGGTACCATTTGTCTCCTTGTGTTGCTTGTTATTCCCCAAACAGGTCTTTGGAACAGACGGCTGTGGACCTGAGATCTCAGGTCCAAGAGAGGGAGGGTGTTGAAGGTGAAGTACAAGGGAGCGCAGAAAAAGGAACATTGGTCATATAAAAGAAAGGTGACATTTGAAACTCTAGCGCACTGTGTAAGTGAAGATTGTGCATATGGGGCAGGCATTGCAGTAATATTTAAGAATAAATACGGTGAAAGGTGAAGCATCACATGCATTTCTAACTTTTATGGGTCAAACCCATTTACAAGACTCATAGAATTCTTCTATTTTTATTTATACTTTTTCATTAACACTATAGATACCATGGCACAAGTGATAGTGAACCATCTGTTAAATATCACACATAAATTCCCTAGTCCTTACAGGCCTCAAAGATCTCAAATGGACAGGTGTGGGTAGTGCCATAAAAAATGAATAGCTAAACAGACAGCACCACAACATATGGACTGATATTTAACCCACAGATTTGACTGAATTGAGAGAAAAAATGTATCTCTGTCTGTTATCCTAAAGTCTTTCTTTTCAGGTTGATCACTATGACTCCTTATAGAGTCCAGATACCAGAGAGGTGTCTTAGAACCTGAAATGGAGGAGATGGGTGAGATTATACTTCAAGGGGTCATTCACACTTCACAGTTACATCATAGAAGTAGTTACACGGCCTCCCGGTGTAGCACCGGATCCAAATTGTGCAACACAGATTGTTGTAGATACCCATCTCCCGGACATGAACATATAGCATTGTGGACAAACTTTCGCCACTACAACCTCATAAAATGATTATCTGGCATAATCTTAAAAGTTATCCAGACTCAAAACACTACACATCGCCTAGGATGATTAGTCTAGATTTCAAATATGATACATAAGAAGGATCTATAGCCTGTCATGCATACACACAACTATATAGCATCTCACACATAGGACAAACTCATGATGCTAATTTAATTATAAGATAAAACCTGTTGTTACAATTCTGTTGATTTATGTGAAACCTTGCAATGTACATAGTAAGTCTGCATGTTTATAGTTTTATGTATAGTAAATGGTTTGATTTCTGATGAATAGAGGTGAAATTGAAAATTTGTGCAATTTTCAAATGAACTCATTGGCATTGTTCCAAACCAGATAGCACACTGGTTTTTAACATATGTCTAATGATATGTTTAAAGAGTGGTTAGATCTGAAGTGCTGGCGCTTCTGCAATCGGCCTCGCAATTCTCAATCAGATTTTTACCATTGAACATGAGATGGCGTACTGTACACATCAACATTCACAGAATTTTTTGACAACAGCTAAATTAGAGATTTAGAATATGTCCTAATTCTTCTTTGTAATGATAGATCTGCAGGGTTAACTCGTATTTGAGTATTCTGAATTACTATTATGGTTATCAAAATAAGTTATATAACTATACCATATTATGCATAACGTTGTATCTGGATTTTATAAATACATGAAAATACATTTATATGCATACTGTAGATTTGAATTTTGGTTGCAATATATTTAAAAGATATAATTATAAACTATTATTTTATGATGTATACCACTGGAGAATATGCCAGTTAAATTGACTTTTGCCACTCTTCCTATAAAATACTCAGAGTATCTAAATTCCACTATAGTAGTGAAGAATCAGGTAATCAAATGGGATCACTTTATGTGGCTTTGGATGAAATTGAGACCTTATTCACCACTCGCACCAGGTACCATGAAATATTTTTATTGTTGTAATAATTTATCATCTTCTCCCAATGTTACTAAAATCATCAGTGTTCAGTTGTTGTATGCTTATGCAGATGCCGTTCAGGTGTCTCATACACAATGGTGTGTTATTAGTGAGATGAATTCCTTAACCTATGGAGCTGCGCTGCAATCCATACCTTCTACTTAGATGTTCCTAAGGATAAATGGGTCAGATAAATATCATGGGGAGGATACTACTACACACAGATGTTTCTCTTCGGTGGGAAGACACCTTCTACGAACAGAGTACATGGGCTCTGACTGAATGGACTTGGTACAACAAATTATATTGCAGACTATCAGACTTAGGTGGAAACCAACCTGGGCAAAAGAACAGCAAAGATCCACCTGTTCTGCACAGTACCAGCTCTACAGAGACTCCTGAGGTAATAATTGATACACAAAGACCAAAAATGCCTAACTGTGTCCCGTTTGGGACTGCTCTGAGATTGCCTCAAGGGGTCAGGGGAAGAACTGTAAGGCAGCTGGAAAAGTGCAAAGAATTAAGGTTGTTTGTAAAGCTGGGACTAAACAATCAAACACCATTTGTTGCTAGATTCTGAGGAATGATATCCTGCCCTCCCCTCAGGTTTTGTTGATGTCCAGGAATTGATCCCCGTCTTCTTATCACACCTCTCCCCTTCATCTCTTCAGGCCCTGATCACTAGGAAAATGCTTACGCTTTATTCTGTGTATATCATTTATTGTCATAGTATGAAGTTTGATGATTCATGTTTGGTATTGTTTTAAAGGTCATGGTGCGATGGGTAAAAGGGTCTAGTTCTTTCAAATCTAACATGGAGTATATTACAACTGTTTAACTCAAATCCATTACCTGCATTCCTCTAAGAGGATTGGCTTTATCGGGGAATCCTGTTCACAGATAAATTGGCATCCCATTTGATGATCTCGTCAGCCACGAGTTAAACTAAATTTCACAATGACCATTGTATTCACAATGAACATTGAGTACAGTACATCTTTCTTGGGTATAAAAGGTGCATTGGCAAAAGACTCAGGGAAGCTACTGTAACCAGATCTTCCCACACTGCAACTGTGAGTCTTGATTTTACCAGGTATGATAAACTTTGTGTTATTTTTTCATTTTAACCATATAATTGTGTCTATGGCTGTGTTTGTGGGAATTTTGGTCACCTGTGGATGTTGCTGTATTCCGTGTATTAGATCATTATGTAACCGTTTAATAGTAACTGCAATAGAAAAACGAGACCCGCTCCCATATGATATGAATATGCCCCTTTTGGCAGGAGATTATATCATGGAGGATGAGGATGACAATGAGGAAGATGTTTGACCTCTTTCGAGGTCAAGAGAGGGATTGAAGGGTTTTATAAGTCTTTAACAGTGTTGTGTTATTTTCATTACCATGTTTTAATTGCATATGTTTAAACAAGTTATTTGTTATCAATATAATCATGCTGTAGTGTCATAATTACTGTGGTGTGAAGAATAAGGGAGAATATTAGAATGCATAGAAAAAGGAGTAAACCAGCTCAGGTATGTGCTAGAGAGATTAGCTGGCCTGAACCAAGCAGAGCATGCAAACACATACCACAGATCTTGTGTTTAGATAAGTGTTGGGTGAACTAGTTGGGGGAAGTTTGGTGTTTTACAGATGCTAAGAGAACAAAGAAGAAGGGTGCGGTTGTCCACAAGCGCAAAGCGGTCATCTCTCCATTGGCTAAAGACTAAACGGCGGGATGTCTCAAGAGCCGTGAGATTGGACACTAACTACTGAAGCAAGCTTGAAGATACACCCACACATACACATATAAAAATGTAAAACACTGTTTAGGAGGGGCTGATTCTCCGGGACTCTCTGTTGAGTGAGTTGTGTGTGAGACAGCCCAGCGCTGATTTTCAGGTTAATAAACTTCAACTTTATTCAAAGAACGTCTGTAAGTCCAATTTTTGGACACGCTGGACATTTTTAAGTCCATCACTATACGAAATACCTCTAAATTAGTTTTCTTAAAGTTGCGCTCCATTTTCCGGGACGCTTTCTTTAGAGTCTGAGTGTGTTCATTATACCACGGTGTTGGGCTGCCATTTTTAATTTTCTTTAAACGCAGAGGAGCAACTATATTTAATATTTCCGAGAAGGTAGTGTTAAAATTTTCAATAGTAATGTCAAAATCGTCAACGTTTTTACTCATGCTAGATATTTTAGACAAGTCAGGCAGATTATCGAGAAACGCATCTTTGGTAGTTGAGGTAATCGTTCTACCATATTTGTAACAAGGAGTTTGATTTGCAGCCGTAGGCCAGTGAAGCAAACATAATATCAGGTAATGATCCGAAATGTCTTCACTCTGCTGAGCGATTTTAACATCGTCCACATTTATACCATAAGATAGTATTAAATCTAAAGTATGATTACGAAGGTGAGTGGGTCCTGACAGATGTTGACTAACGCCCATGGAGTTAAGAGTGTCTTTGAAAGCTATCCCCAAGGCATCTGTATCATTGTCTACATGGATGTTAAAGTCACCAACGACAAGGACTCTATCTGCGGCGAGTACTAGTTCGGATAAGAACCCACCAAAATCTTTAATAAAATCTGTGTTTAGCCCTGGAGGCCTATTTACAATAGCTAGAATAAATTTAAAAAATGTTTTATCCTAAGTATTAGGTGTTGATACGTGAAGAACCATGACTTCAAAGGAATTGTATTTAAAATTAGACTTCTGAGAGATGATAAAAGTATTATTGTTAAGTGCAGCGACACCTCCCCCTCTACCTTTAAGACGAGGCTCGTGTTTATAGTAATAATCTTGGGGAACAGATTCATTTAGAGTAAAGAATCATCTGGCTTTAGCCATGTTTCTGTCAAACAGAGCAGGTCTATTTTATGATCGGTTATCATATCATTAACAAAAAGTGCTTTATTTGAGAGAGATCTAATATTAAGCAATCCGAGTCGTAAAAGTTGATTACTTGTATTTTGTTCATGTTTGATTTGTTTAACGTTAATTAAATTACTTTCAAGAGGTTTACGCAATATATTATGTTTGCTAATCCGGGGGACAGACACAGTCTCTATTTTATGTTGTTTGTAAGAAGGGGTTATTACATGTTGTATATTTTGTGTATTCTGTGACGTGAGACGGCAAGCAGACAGTTGGTTAAGCCATTCTGTCTCCTTCCTGACCTGGGCCCTAGGTAGTCAGGGTTTTACTCCAGCTGGGTTGTCCAAAAGAAGAGCGAGGTCGTTCAGAGCTGACAGTTTGTGTACTCACAGGTCCTGGTTTTTGGTTTCAGAACTATAGTGGGTAAGAGTGAGGGTTTGTCTCTTTAGAGAAAACTTCTGATGATTTACTACTATAAAAGTAGAGAGCTTACTTGTTTCTTTTGTGATGTGCCTATTGAAAAGCACAATTAACTTTTTGTTTATTAGTCTTCTATAATAGACATTATTCATTGTAAATTCTGCACAACATTTACTAGTGCCGACATCACCTTCTGTACAGTTCTGAATTTGTTTTACTTACACAAACTTTGTGGTTGAACAGACTTTTAGGAGGCAGTCATTTACCAACTGCTACCTACCACAAACTATAAGATATACAAGAGATGTAAAGTATTTCATAAATTAACAAAAAAATAAACATTAGAACAAATAAATGTAAAATTTAATAATTTATGATTTATGTGGAGTACTAAAACTTAAAGTTCGGGTATCATGCTATGTCATGCACTCTGACTTTTTTTACACTGTTCTACGTGCTGGCTCATGCTTAACATGGTCAGCTTGTTGAAAAACTAGTTGTGCATATGACATAGTATTTCTGTACTTGTTACACTCACCCAGCACTCAAACTTGTTTTAAAGTTTATTATAATTCTGGATCCCTGTCACGACGACACGGGAATCCAGAATTAAAAAAAACATCTGAAATATTCATTTTATTGGCCATTCTCCCTGAAAGGCATGATAAGGCAAAAGAAATAGCATGCCTACGATCCAACCGACGATCGAGACCCGCTTACCATCAAGATTATCTGTAGTGTGACAAGATGGGCTGCGCTGCAGCTCTTTACTCCTGCGATAGTGAAGTTTAGGTGTGTCTGTTTGTTCACGGTATTTCAGTGATGGATGTCATATAAATGGTGGATATAACGGTCCCAGTGCTAAAAGATGCCGGACATGAACTGTAAGTCAAACCAAGTCATACTTCTGTGTTTTGTTGGCAAAATTAATATATGATTGGCAGAAACTGCCTGTGATACGCAATTGTTTTCCATATAGATCATAAACCATTGAAATTGGTTTAGCAATATTAATAGCACACTCTAAAAAAATGCTTCAATACTGTGGCGGGCAGAAAGCACAACAAACACAGAACTGGTATTTCACACACCCCGGAGGGAGATTTATTAAGAATAACAAATGGAGTCTGGGGTAGTTTACATCAAAGTGGGGAATTGGCTCCTCCTTTCTCCGTCCGTGGGTGCCTGTGATAGTCCCGTGTGAATAAAGTCCTGTGGTGTCACTCATGCAATCGTGAAAAGGTGTCTGCTCGTCGTTCAGCCGCTGGAATCTAAGGCAAAGAGAACACATACAGAGTTAGTTTGCCAGCTGCTCTCAGGATGACAAGTCCTTCTGCTTCCTGTTTCTCCACTGCTTATAAAGTGTTCTTGAGATTGGATTCAGGTGCTGATGACGTGCAGGTGCGGAGTGATTGTGTCGTTTCCATGGCGACGCTGATTGGTCTTTGGCCTGCTCGTCACACTCCCCCCCCCTAAGCGTCGACCTGGTACTACTTATCCTATGGGAGTCCCAAGCGTTTTGGGGGGAGAATGTCCCTGACCTTCTTACCAAACCTGACCACATCCTGGATAGTCCATCGGCATTCCCGTGTGAGGCCCCCGCCCGGTGTAGGACTTCAAAATGGAAGTCCTGGAGCGCAAGGAACCAACTAGTCACTCGGGCGTTCGTATCCTTAGCCTTAGCCATCCATACTAATGGCGCATGGTCAGTGAGAAGTGTAAACTTACGACCTAACAGGTGGTACCTCAGCTCCAGGACTGCCCACTTAATAGCGAGGGCCTCCTTTTCCACGGCATACCTGGTCTCCGCGGGGGTAAGCTTCCTGCTTATATAGACCACTGGGTGCTTCTCACCGTCCTTTGTCTGCGAGAGGACGGCTCCTATCCCAGTGTCGGAGGCGTCCGTCTGTAAGGTGAAGGGGCAGCCGAAGTCTGGTGCGTGCAGAACTGGTGAGGACGACAGCGCCTGCTTCAAAGTCTGGAATGAATTTTCTGCCTCTGTGGTCCACTGAACTTTCTCCGGCTGCCCCTTTTTGGTCAGGTCGGTCAGGGGACTGGCCACAGTGGAGAAAGCAGGGATGAAACATCGGTAGTAGCCGGCCAACCCAAGGAAAGCACGCACCTGGGTCTTCGTCGTGGGTCTTGACACCTTCTGGACGGCCTCCACTTTTTTTTCAATCATTCCGCGTCCGACCCGAAACCCTAGGTACTGCGCTTCGGCTAGACCCAGGTGGCACTTCCCCGGGTTCGCGGTCAGCCCCGCTCGTCTAAGCTCCAACAAGACCTTCCGGAGCCTCAACAAGTGTTCCTCCCAACACCCCGAATGGATGACCAGGTCATCAATGTACGCAGCAGCGTACTCTTGGTGAGGTCGCAACAAGATATCCATCATTCTTTGAAATGTTGCAGGTGCCCCGTGTAGCCCAAAGGGCAGCACTGTGTACTGCCAGTGACCTGACGGAGTACTAAATGCCGTCTTTTCCTTTGACTCTGGTGACAGGGGCACCTGCCAATAACCCTTGGTGAGGTCCAATGTGGATATAAAACGTGCCTTACCCAATCGGTCCAATAGTTCATCCACCCGGGGCATGGGGTAACTGTCAAAACTAGAAACCTCATTGAGGCGCCGGAAGTCGTTACAAAAACGGAGTGATCCGTCTGGCTTTGGAACCATGACGATGGGGCTAGACCACGGACTACGCGATGGTTCAATCACCTTTAGGTCTCTCATTCTTGTCACTTCCTCCTCAAAAGCCAGCCGACGAGCTTCCGGGACTCGATAAGGCCGCTGCCGGACAATTACACCAGGAGGTGTTTTGACTTCGTGTTGAATAACATGAGTCTGCCCGGGCCGTTCCTGAAACACATCGGAAAACTGACGGACCAGGGTTTCCAGCTCGGTCTTTTGTAAGGAAGACAGCTGTTCTCCCATGTGTACCACCGGGGCCTCCGTTGCTGCGAAGGCGGCCATCTAGGGAGCCGGGGCAATCCATCTCTTTAGGAGGTTTATGTGATACAGCTGTTCTTCCTTTCTTCGTCCCGGCTGACGGACCCGGTATGTGACCGGCCCCACCTTCTCCAGGATGGTGCAGGGACCCCTCCAGGACGCCAGGAACTTAGAAGTTGCTGTGGGGGTTAGGATGAGCACTCGATCTCCGGGTTGAAATTCTCGGGGTTGGGCGGGCCGATCATATAACCTCTTCTGGGCATGCTGGGCCTCTACCAAATGCTCCCTTACAAGGGGCATCACCCGGTCGATTCGATCCCTCATGTGTTGTACATGTTCAATTACACTTCTGTGTGGGGCTGGTTGTTGTTCCCAGGCATCTCTAGCCACGTCCAACAGCCCCCGTGGCTGCCGACCGAACAGCAGTTCAAATGGGGTGAAACCAGTGGACGCCTGAGGTACCTCTCTCACTCCGAACAGAACATACGGGAGCATCAGGTCCCAGTCGCGCCCATCCTCTGCCACCACTCGCCGCAACATCCTCTTCACTGCTTGGTTAAACCTTTCCACCAACCCATCCGTCTGGGGGTGGTAGACTGATGTGCGGAGATGTTTCACTTTCAAGAGGTGACAGAGGTCGGCCATCAGTCGGGACATGAACGGTGTACCCTGGTCCTTCAAGATTTCAGACGGGATTCCCACCCGGCTGAACAACATGAACATCTCCTTCGCGATGGCTTTAGTAGTTGCTTTCCGGAGGGGCACGGCTTCTGGGTACCGGGTGGCATAGTCCACTATGACCAGGATGTGTTCATGGCCACGGGCAGACCTCGGCAGTGGTCCTACCAAGTCCAGACCAATCCGCGAGAAGGGTACCTCTATGATGGGTAAAGGGATGAGAGGACTGGGGGGAGGCCGGTGTGGGGACGTCTTTTGACAGGTCGGACAACTCTGGCAAAACCTCTTCACTTCTGTCTCTAATCCAGGCCAGTGAAACCGGTCACGTATGCGCTGGGCAGTGTTGGTGGCACCTAGATGTCCTGCCATCGGATGCATATGGGCCAACTCCATGACGATGCCAGTCTTACTTTTGGGTACCACAAGTAAGGTTTTCTCCTCCCCCCGTCTCTGGGCGACACAGTACAACAGACCCTTGTTGACTATAAAATATGGGGTTGGGTGGGGAGCCGGGAGCCGTATTTCTCCATCTATCACTCGTACCTGGTTCCAACAGTGTCGGAGTCGGTCGTCTTCCCTTTGCTCTCTCCCAAAAGTTCCTCCTCATAGAAGTCCCAAACTTTTGCGAGCAGTCCACATCGTCAATAGGCTAACAGGCTCGTGGAAATGGTTTCGCGGACGCTGCGCGGGGAAGACCCCAGATTTTTCGGGGGTCCGACGTCGGGGTCAACCGAAGGGGGGACCGCCCCGAGCGGACCTGAGGCGAAATATCGGACCCCCGCCCAAGGGGGTCCGCACGGGAGGCGCGCCAAGCGAAGAGGCCATATGCTGCGCTTCGGCACTCTTCCACCAGGGGGCGCAAGGACCGTCCATGGCCCAACTAAAATGAATGGGGCTCGTTCCATGGCCATAGTCCAGGGGTGGGCGTTCTGTGCTTCCCCCGAGTGTCCACGAACGTGATATTTGTCCCACTTCCCAACTATCTTTGGCAAGTGGTCCTGGGACCCCAATTCCTCTCACTGATTGGTCCCTCTTTTGGCGGGCGACGCCCCCTGACACGCCCCCTGTACCACCAAAGCACTATTTGTCCACTAACCAACTACTTTTGCCAAAGTGGTCAGGTGACCACCAGGGTCGACCCCCAACCCCCCCCGTACCACGGAAGCACTATTTGTCCACTAACCAACTACTTTTGCCAAAGTGGTCAGGTGACCACCAGGGTCGACCCCCGCCCCCCCCCCCCGTACCACGGAAGCACTATTTGTCCACTTGCAAACTAATTTTGGCTTGTCCACCTGCAATTTATTTTAATGGGCCACACGTATTAAGTTCGTGGACACACTTTAGAATAATCTATATGCATTATGGACCCTGTTAGTCAGTTGGTACACCTTAATAGACATACATATGTTAGCAGCAACTCACAGAATGCTTATTTATGCTTAATTAAAAATGCTTAAAAATGCATTTCCACGAACTCACTACACGTGGTCCATTATATAAATTGCAGGTGGACACTTCCTGTATGACTTAGTGAAAAACGAGGCAAATGTCCACCTACAATTTATGTTAATGGGCCACACATATTAAGTTCGTGGACACACTTTATAGTTATCTATATGCATTATAGACCCTGTTAGTCTGTTAGTACACTTATATAGACATACATATGTTAGCAGCAACTCACAGAATGCTTATTTATGCTTTATTATGCATAAAAATGAATTTCCACGAACTCACTACACGTGGTCCATTCACACAAATTGTAGGTGGACATGTCCACATGGAGTTTATAGTATTGGGCATAGTATATTAGTGGTCATGTCCACCTACAATTTATAGTAATGGGCCACACGTATTAAGTTCGTGGACACCCTTTATAGTAATCTATATGCATTAACGACCCTGTTAGTCTGTTGGTACACTTATATAGACATACATATGTTAGCAGCAACTCACAGAATGCTTATTTATGCTTTATTATGCATAAAAATGAATTTCCACGAACTCACTACACGTGGTCCATTATATAAATTGCAGGTGGACACTTCCTGTATGACTTAGTGAAAAACGGGGCAAATGTCCACCTACAATTTATGTTAATGGGCCACACATATTAAGTTCGTGGACACACTTTATAGTAATCTATATGCATTATAGACCCTGTTAGTCTGTTAGTACACTTATATAGACATACATATGTTAGCAGCAACTCACAGAATGCCTATATATACTTAAAAAATGCATTTCCACGAACTCACTACACGTGGTCCATTCATATAAATTGCAGGTGGTCATGTCCACCTGCAGTTTATAGCAATGGGTATAGCATATTAACTTGGTGGACAAACCCCCAAAAGGTGGTTGTCCACCAACCTAATATGCCTAGTCCATACAAATAAACTACATGTGGTCATTTCCACCTGCAGATTACAGTAGTAGTCCACACATATGAAGTTCGTGGACACACTTTATAATAATCTATATGCATTATATACCCTGTTAGTCTGTTGGTACACTTATATAGACATACATATGTTAGCAGCAGCTCACAGAATGCTTATTTATGCTTTATTATGCATAAAAATGAATTTCCACGAACTCACTACACGAGGCCCATTATATAAATTACAGGTGGACACTTCCTGTATGACTTAGTGAAAAACGGGGCAAATGTCCACCTGCAGTTTATGAGAATAGTCCACACATATGCAGTTGGTGGACACACTTTATAGGAATCTATATGCATTATAGACCCTGTTAGTCTGTTGGTACACTTATATAGACATACATATGTTAGCAGCAACTCACAGAATGCTTATTTATGCTTAATTATGCTTAAAAATGAATTTCCACGAACTCACTACACGTGGTCCATTATATAAATTGCAGGTGGACACTTCCTGTATGACTTATTGAAAAACGGGGCAAATGTCCACCTACAATTTATGTTAATGGACCCCACATATGCAGTTCGTGGACACACTATATAATAATCTATATGCATTATGGACCCTGTTAGTCTGTTGGTACACTTATATAGACATACATATGTTAGCAGCAACTCACAGAATGCTTATTTATGCTTAATTATGCTTAAAAATGAATTTCCACGAACTCACTACACGTGGTCCATTATATAAATTGCAGGTGGACACTTCCTGTATGACTTAGTGAAAAACGGGGCAAATGTCCACCTACAATTTATGTTAATGGACCACACATATTAAGTTCGTGGACACACTTTATAGTAATCTATATGCATTAACGACCCTGTTAGTCTGTTAA
The DNA here is from genome assembly GCA_029783895.1 of Triplophysa bombifrons. Classification (NCBI taxonomy): domain Eukaryota; kingdom Metazoa; phylum Chordata; class Actinopteri; order Cypriniformes; family Nemacheilidae; genus Triplophysa; species Triplophysa bombifrons. The sequence goes on from CM056456.1 coordinate 19,816,676, forward strand.
TACACTTATATAGACATACATATGTTAGCAGCAACTCACAGAATGCCGATCACAAGATTAAGCACACAGCCTTCCCAGATAGCAGGGGACTCCGAGCCGGATCCGTTTTCAAACCGGCAAATCCGCGTTACAGTCGCATCCGTTTCACTGCATTAGTACAGATCCAGACTGAGTCCGGTTTCAGTTGGGAAAACGACAGTCGTTCAGCAGTTCCGGCCCGTATCTGTGTAACCGAACGCGGGAAGTTTTCTGAAGTGAAGTGGAGGCAGCCCGCAGCGGTAACGTTACTCCTCATAAACTTCAGTAAGGTAAGTCACACAGCGTGTTGTCAAACTGTTCTATTAATGAATTAATTGTTCATTTATTACGCTGTTTAACGTTACTGCTTAACTTAAAATTGTTGTGAGTTTTCCTGCGTTAGTCCGGTAAAACTCAGGTGCTAACTCGTATGTTATCAGAGCGTGCTAACATGAAGATGGCCCAGGTCTGTAAGAATATTATTGACAAATTTGAACAACTTTTATCAAATTTCACTGCTAAAGTTGAGATAACACTGCACTGTAATTGTAAACTGTAAATGATATAAAAGTTCGCGAGTCATTTACTCAAGTAACGTTAAAGAGAATATTTAATGTGCTGTTGAATGTGTGTGCGTGCTTGAGGGAGAATTTATAAAGTGAATAATATGTTGATCATTCAAAGTAACATTAATGAAAAGAGATTTATGTTCCGTGTTTTGATTGCAGCGTTGAGTATTACAACACCTGAGAGACAGCGCTTGAGCTAATGGCCAATCAGAAGTTTAACAACAGAGTCCAGACAGACCTAAGATGTAAGTATGACTCGTTTCTTATAGTGGATAAAAGTCTTTGTAATGAACCAAAACAGATTCAACTCCTGCAGTGTAAAGATGGCTTTTTTGATGTTGATAATATATTACTGTCTATACCACTTCATTATTCTTATTTGCTGAATTAATTGATTAAATATACGTATTTGACATAAAATACAGATGTCAATTTAGGTTTAATAAGGATATTAACATATTGACCTTATGAAGAAGACTTGTTTCTAGATTTCACTTACAATCGCAAATTTTTGTCCTTTAATAGAAAAGTTAATTTCATTCCCCAATTACAGTATTATGTTTGATTTAGTTTCATTATTCTTAAAATACAAACTCACAAATGTCTGTTCTCCTGACCACTACTTCAAGTTAATTGAATAAATGAATTGAGAAATTGTCCAGGAACATTTATATAACATGAATATCTGTCTTCACTTCAGGTTCCACAAGAGCGCCGGCAAAGGGTGAGTTTCTTTGTTGTAGTTGTTTTATTATTCTCTTTTCGTTAGAGCTAATTGTGGCTTGTAGGTTTCTAGAGAAATGCATATTCAAACTTTTTCACACTTTTGAGTAGTATGCCTCTTATGTGTGTAGCCTTAACACTACACCCATATATTATGTATGTATTTGTTTTAATGTAACCATTTAGTTTGTGCATTCACAGGCCAGCAACTTCGATTTCTGTCGTTTCTTTCTTTGATGTTGTGAGAAGGTGATATTTCTGGTTGTGTTCGTGACAGTTATGAACATCACTGTAGTTTCATGTCATTTCACATTGACCTTGAATCAGTTTTCTATCATTTAAAATGTCATATACTAATAACACTAGTTCATAATAAGTTATGACAACTACGTATGGATGACATGAACTCCACTGACTTTACTGTTACGCTCTCTATTGCTGGTTGTGTAATTGTAGGGCCACTTTCTATTGTACATCCCACTCTTCATTACAAACGATTTTCATCAAACACAGGCAATATGAATGTACTTGTATTACATTTTTAGTATTTTATCTAGCAAGTTTAGCCTCCAATCTAAGAATGTTTTGCTTTCACACTTTGGTTTAGAACTAGAGGGATTTCTTCAAATTGGGTCTCTTATTTTTTATATTTTAAGCATTTGAGTGTGTATTAACTTTACCTAATATTTACAGGGGACACAATAGTGCTTTCTCTACTGTATATTAAACAATTTAAAGCCGAAAACAGTTTGTTTTGGTGATTGTCAAGAAAATATAAAATACTGTAAGGATTTTTTTTTCTCACAATTGTTTTTTAGAGACGAGGAATCACCTTTACTGAGTTCTGGAGTCGGAAGGAGGGCTTGCAATACACTTGGAAAACAACTACTTGAATTTTCAAAAGACTCAGAACCAACTAAAGCCAACAAAGTTTACACATTTTCCATCACCAATGAAGCAACAATGATGGTTGACGTAAGCACTTTGAGTGTTTTGGAGCTGAGGAGGCCAACACCTGTATTAACATCCATTCTTCAAATTAGTAAGTCCATCAGGTTCATAGTATTGACAGGGACAGTACAGATGTCCAGACCTCTAGCTGCAGTTTTCTGTATAGGATTTTAGCTTCCAATCAGTTTTGGGCCTTGTGGGTCAATCTTAGTTTCATAATTCTTTTTAAATATACAGTACTGGTTCAAATTTGCAAACGCTTATGTTTTTTCACCTTTTATAGTAATACTTAACTCATTAAAACCATTGAATTACACATTTGTAACTATGAATTATGTTCTGACTAAAAGCATCTAAATTAAATCAACACTACCTTATATTTTAGCATCTATGTGTGTATGTGTATATGTATTTAAATACAATTTTTGTTTTCTAATGAAAGAAATTGATATGTTGGCACAATTATATTTTTATCTGGAAAAGTTATTTCAAACATTTTTTAAGATATTTAAAATCATTTCAGTCATGTGTTTCCAAACTTTTGACTGGTACTGTATATTGAAAGTTCTGATTGTTAAAAGATTGTTCTGAGAACTGTTTTTCTTTTTGAAGTACCCAAGAGTTTTTTTTTATCTATGTCCCATATCTTTTTTAAATGTTGCTGGCATCAAAATTAAAATGAGAAGTTTAAAATCCTATATACTGTAGAGTTGTGGTCAAAAGTTTACACACCCCTTGCTGAGAAAATATTGAAAATTTATGAAAAGTAAGTTTGTTTTTGAATTATTACTGCCCTGCTATTTCACGTAACAGACATTTTCATAAAGTTTTTAACACATAATTATCTACATTTATAAAACTAAGCCAGTTTAAGACTTAACATACCTGCACGCCTGGTTCCTAATACTGTACGACGTTACCTGAACCATCAGTGAAATTTTTTATGTCTTGTAATAGTTGTTGATCAAACTGTGGACAGTTTAATGGTGTAGCTCCTTCACAATCTTTGCTTTTTCAGCATCTTCTGCATTATTGGCCCTTTTTCATCAGTGAATGAATGATGAGATTTATCTTTTTATTCTAAGGGGAATTGAGAGACTCATACACAACTGTTACAAAATATACAAACATTCCATGATACTCAAGAAGTCAACACTACATTCAAAAGTCGGGTGCATGTAAACCTTTAGGTATGGGTGACCAGTTTCAATTGTTTAATTTTGTTTAAATAATAAAAAAAAAAAATATTTAGTAACGCCTTCCAAAAGCTATAAAATCTTTGCGGAAGGACATAATTCAAGTGACAAAAAAAGTTTGACAAATTATCATTTTCAGAGATTTTCACCCACCTAACTTTAAATATCTTGAGCGTCAGGGAATGTTTGTATCTTTTGTAAAAGTCGTGTATTAGTCCCTCAATATTCCTCAGTGTGAAGAGATTAATCTAAACATCATACAATCATTAGTGGACAGAGATCAAATATGTGGAAGTCACTGAAAAACAAAGGTTGTGGAGGATCTGGAGGATTTTTCAGAAGACCACTGGACAATAGATTAGCTCAGATCAAACAAGAAACTGATAGGTTTCATTAATTGTTAAGATAACACCAAACTGTATTAAGAATCAGGTGTATGTAAACTTTAAAACTGGCTAACTTTTATGAATGAAGTTATAATTCATTATAAAATACTTTTTGTAAACATATGTAACCGGAAATAACCAGGACCATTTTCTTCAATAGATTCAATCTTTAACAGTTTCCAGATTCAGAAAAGTAAATTTAAACTCTGGACCACACGGACAGTATGCATGTATGTTTATATGGGATTTGAATAGTTTGCAAGTAATTTCTTTGGTTTTTAATTTACAGTTTGAACGGCAAGATTTGGGTAAATGGTACTGTGAATATTGTTTTATTATGTTTTATTAGAATGAAATATACTGACAACAATATATCATTTGAACATTGCTTAAACGGTTTCCAAATGTTCTCCTTGTAAGCTTAGTCAATAGTAAGACATGAGTGTTTAACTTATTTGACATTTTGTGCAGAAACTATCCAAATGAAAGACAAGATTGACGATGGCACTGTTTTCTGTATTGTTTTCTGTATTAATGTAATTGTTTTAATATGCTAAATAAATGAAAGCAGGATCAACAGACAAAGCCCTTGATTAAATCAATTTACTGTAATGTGCAATTTAATTATGAATGTATGTTTACATTAAAGTAGTGGACAACACTGAATTATGATGTGGTGTTTTACTGTGAATATTTTTAAGTACAATTATTTTCTAAACAATTCATAAGTTCTGGGCCAGATGTGTAAAACGAACCTGGGCCGGTGTCTTTTAGCACAACGGGCCAATAGCGGCACAGATCTGTTTTCCTCATCTGGGCCAGCTCCAGACCAGCTCTGTTCCGCATCTGGACCAGATCTGTCCCGCAGTTGGACCAGATCTGTCCCGCATTTGGACCGAAATACTATAGAAAAACCAGAGCTGTTCCAGAGTTGGCCCAGTGCTGGCCCAGATGAGGAAAACGGATTTGTGCCGCTATTGGCCCGTTGTGCTAAAAGACACCGGCCCAGGTTCGTTTTACACATCTGGCCCAGAACTTATGAAGGGTCTGGGCCAGATCTGATCCAGATGATTTTTGCTATCTGGGTTCTCTCTCATATAACACTCAACAGCATTATGAAGGTTTAGTGTTGGGGAGGTGGATTTTTTAAGAAAAGGTCTAAGACCTTTGGACATTTGGGGTATAAATGGGGGGCTTCTAGACAAAAATAATCTAAAATGTGGAGACCCTTCGGCCTATTGTTTGCCAACGGGAGGGCTTCCACCTACCATATATGCCAATGCGTTTTCATTAAGTGATTCGTGGACGACACTCCCTATTTTGACCTTTTGACACCTAAACAAAGTCACAATGTCGCCCGGCTTTTCCGCATGATAGGTGGATGATGGACGGTTGCATGTGACCTGGTTTTGGATCGGTTGACCCTGTCGGGTCACGACCACGAATGCAAATAAGCTATACGAGGAAATTTCCAGAAAGGCCCGAGGGGTCCCATATTCTAGATTCTGGCCCGTCTAGTGGTCCCCGACCACATACCGAGAGCACATCGCCCTAGAGGTTTAGAAAATGTTTTTTGCACCCAATCACAAGATTACTCACACTGCCTTCTCTCTCATATAACCCTCAACAGCCTTTTGAAGCTTTCAGAGGTGGTGGAGGGGGGATTTTTCAGAAAAGAAATCTAAGAACTTAGACATTTGGGGCATAAATGGGGGCTTCTAGACAACAATAATCTAAAATGTCCATACCCTTCGGCCTATCGTTTCCCAACGGGAGCGCGTCCACCTATAATCTATGCCAATGCGTTTTCGTGGACGACTCTCCCTATTTTGACCTTTTGACCCGTAAACAAAGTCACAAAGTCGCCCGGCTTCTCTGGACGATCGGTGGATGATGGACGGTCGCTCATGTCTATATGCTATATGCGTCACGCATGCACGTGTGGTTACTTAAGCGTGTGCATGCGTCACGGTCTCTTATATGCAGGATGCATTCAGTGACGCATACAGCGCACGCATGTCTTTCGATCTGCTCAATGCATCACACATGCAGTGACGCATACAGAGCGCGCATGCAGTGACGCATGCATGACATTCTGCTCTATTCACAACACGTGCAGCGTGCACCCGTCACTGACTGCAATATGCATGATGCATGCAGTGACACATGTCTTTCGATCTGCTCAATGCATCACACATGCAGTGACGCATGCAAAGTGCGCACGCATGACATTCTGCTCTATGCACAACGCATGCAGTAAACACGCGTCACTGACTTACGTTTTTCTCCCTAATTAGACATTTGAGGCCAAACTGAGCGTTCTACAAGTTGTTGCTAACATATGTGTGTCTAATAAAGTGCACTGACTGAATGATGTGGTAGTTGATGCATTTAAATGAATATAAAGGTACATTTTTGCTAATAAGTGGGTTGTCCACCAACTTAATACACATGGCCCATACAAATAAATTGCTCCAGGACATCTCCCGCAAGGCCGCCGGAGTGTCCGACGATCCCAAAACCTCACGTGCACTTGCGTGCCGGTCCCCCGAGAGACATACCGAAAGGGCAAAAGTCTTGGTCCTCCGGAAGTATTTTGTAACCTTTTTAATGTAAATGAAAAGGCCCTATGCTTTCAATGGCAGAGACTCAGAAACGAGGCCTGTTTTAGCTATGTGCTCATCCACTTTTAAACCCTTTAAGAAGAAGCCACGGACTCTAAACTGCTGGGCCTGATTTGAGGGTCCGTGACAGTGGTCACTGCAAAGGCTCGATGGCCTCCGACCTTAGGAACCTTGTCTTCTGGACCTTTGTTTCCACCCTGACCTTCAACATATGAGATATCCGATTTTTGTCAAAACTGAACATTTCACGAGCTGTTTCCTAACCCGTGTGTGTCTAAAATAGTGTTCTCACTGAAAAGCGTTGTTCCTGACAACTAGAAATGAATACATACACTTTAAATATTGTTAAAAAGCATTATGTCCACCAACTTAATACACGTGGTCCACTCACATAAACCACACGTGGACAGGCAATGCAAACATACTAGAAAATGGATGCATTTTCTAGTTAGAACAGACTGGAAAATGGATTGCTTTTTAACAACGTTTCATATGGATTTATTTATTTCCAAGTGTGTTTGAGAACACTCTTTTGGACACGCGTATGTTAGAAACAACTGGTAAAATGATGAGTTTGACTTAAATTCTGGTATCTACTACGTTGAATGCGATGTTGTCCACGTGCAGTTTGTAGAATGGGCCAGGAATAAGTGCTTGGTGGACATTGCACAGAAGGGGCATTTTAAACGTGTAAATATTATATTTTGTTTTAAAAACCACAAAACTCGATGGCCACGCCCCCTCAGACAAACATATGTCAGTCCCGAGCGTCAAAAACCAGGTTCTGGTAAAAGTAGTTGGGAAGCTGCCAAACAGTGGTTTGGTGGTCGGGGGCGTGGCCATGGATGGGTCAGGGGGGTCGAAGGTCAAATTGACACCCATAGTTGATCAGTGGACAAATAGTGGTTTCGTGGTAGCTGGCACCCATGGGCAGTAAGCTCGTACCCGCCTCCCAAGAAAACAAATGAATCGTGGGACTCATATGAAGTTGGAGGACAAGTGGGTAAGCCGACTTACATGGGATAAACCTGTGAGGGACGCATATGCTGTTCGTGGACAGGGGTCTTTGGGGTCTTCGAGGGGTGCCATGGCGCGAGGGCACCCCCAGTGGTGTCCTCACACCCGCTATCCGTGGCCAGCAGATTTAAAAGTGGTCTTACCACAGGGTAAGGTGAAATGTCCACTTCGTCATTTAGATATGCGCTACGTGTCAGGTTTTTTCACACTACGATCCAACGCAAGACTGTGCGTCAAATGGCTGGCATTTTCAAGAGGCTTTTTTCCACGAACCCCCTATTTGTGCTTCCTTCAGTTATACCTTTGAAGAGATCGATAAAAGGATTAGAAGGCGAGGGCGCCGACTCACCTCCAGGGTTACTTCCGGATGCCAACAGTACCGGCTTCGGTCTTGGCGTGCGTCGTCGGGGATAACTCGGTCTCTTGTGCCCGGGTTGCGCCCCCATTGTGAGGAGCTGATCAAACCCTGGCCAATCTCTGCCCAACAGGACCGGGACCGGCAAATCCTCAATAATCCCCACCTCTACTGGCCATGATCCAGGTGCAGCTGCGATCTCCACTTGGCAACTCCAGACATCTCGGGTCTCACCATGGACGCAGGTTATGGGTAGCCAGGAGGTATTTTCTTTCACTGGGGGTAAGATGTCCGCACGAAGTAGCGTCACCGAGCTGCCAGAGTCAAGGATGGCTTTCATCGATTTCCCATCGACCCGTACCATTCGTTCTGGAGCACCGGAGGGAAGTTTCTGGTGAGCACTACACCCTGCTAACCAGGCTCATGGTGCGGGTGAAGCTGACTCAGTAGGCATGGGTTCATCCTGTGGGGTGAGCGCTGGGGGTCTGTTGCCTGGCCGCAAGGTACCCTCCTGCGGTCGCCATTCCTGAACTCCCCTCCGGGGTGTGCTAACCGCTCTCTCTCCTCCATCCCGGGCAAAAGCTGCATCCGCTAGTTCCACGGCTTCTACAAGTTCTCGGAGGGAACTGGGGTTCCGCATGCCTACCGATCGCCTGAACCGACGGGGCAGGGCTCGCAGCAGTCGATCAATGATGACTCTTTCCGCCACCTGAGCTGCTGTGGATTCCCCCGCCAGCAGTCAGAGATAAGCCAGTCGAGCCAACTGCGCTGCTTGGATCCTTACGGGGCGATGTTCGTCATACGTCCATGGAGGGAACGAGACGTCGTGTCCCTTATGCCACAACACGTATCGTCCTCTGCTGCAGTCGTGAGAGGCTCTCAGGCTCTTCAGACCAATAGGTAAATGAATGCTGCACGCCGGCTTCATTTTATACCGGACATCCGGGGGCGGAGACCGGCATGCAAATTTAATTTGCCAAATTAAATTTGCCAAATTTCATTGGCCTTTTCTATAGTAGTTAGAGTTGATTGGTTCTCAAGGGCGAACTCCATTTGTCATTCTCGACACAACGTCTCATTCCCTCCATCAGGGATCTGAGGTTACAGGCGTAACCAAGACGTTTCCTCTGATATCTTTCAACACATATTCCATTAATCTTTGAAATGAAGCTGCAGAATTTTTGAGACCAAAGTGAAGTCGTGAGAATTCAAATTGTCCTGCTGTAGTGATGAATGCAGTTTTTGGGACACTCTCAGGTTCCACTTCCACTTGCCAATACCCACTCTTCATGTCTAAAGTGTTGAACACTGATGCTCCATGCAAAGATTCCAATATCTCCTGAATCTGAGGCATTAGCCATCCAAGTGAGTTTTTGTATTAAGTCCACACACAATCTTTTAGGTACAGCCACCACTGGTGAAGCCCATGGAGAAACTGAAGGACGAATTATATTCTTGTTCAACAACTTCTGGAGTGTGCTGTCGATAAATTGTTGTCGATGTAACGACACACTGTAAGCTCTCTTTCGAACAGGGATTTCATCTGTTGTGATAATATTATGTCTCACCACTTTTGATTGACCTATTTCAGTGGTTATCAAACTTTTTTGGCTTAAGTACATATTATATGAAATATATTGCAATGATTATTGTTCACAAATTATGTCTAATCTTACGTGCGTTTAAATGCTGTCCAAGCTAACAGAATGTTCAGAACATTTTGCTGCCTTTTGCTAATAATATTAATGTACTTCTAAGAAAATCTAAAAATAAGGAACTAACTCACGTGAATAATATCAATATAGGTCTGGTATGTTTCCATGACATAGCTTTCAACGACATATTTACTTCCTCTTTTATGATTATAAGTATTGGAACTATATTCAATAAACTTTGAACTCAGATTGAACTGAACTTCTGTGTCTGAGTCATTCTTGGTTCCCAGATCTGAAACTCTGTGTGTTCCATCGACTAGACTCTTCAACCTTATACCTAGACAAAGGGGACAATTTAGTAATATTCTTACAGTACCCCTTTTTATTATTTTTTCAAACCAAGTACCACTTTACCAGTAAACAACATTTTACCATAAATTCAGTGACATGAGAGTCAAACAGTTAATTTATCTAAATTTATTAATTTATTTTTTATGCATCTTTGTGTAGTCCAAATTTCATATAAGAATAATTTATTGATTTTCATTATGTAATCCTAAATATCAATTTCTCTCACGTACCCCCTGCGTACCCCCATTTGAGAACCACTGACTTATTTCATTGGTACAGACCAATGGCCAGTTGGCCAGTTTTTCATCAAATCCCCAAGTTGGGTTTCTACCTGTGGAGAACAGTCTGCTGTCAAAGATAACCGATTAACATACTGCAAAGTTTCTGATGTCATTTGTGGCAGTCGCGATTTCTTTAAGACTGCAAGGTGAGCTTCCCCTATAATAGTCAAAAAATGAATGGTCAAATATATGTACTATTATGTTAACATTTATTGACTAAAAATGCGTTAAACACGTTCATCTCGAACGAAAACAATTTAGTTCAGAATCAGCCACTTAGGTCGGCTGACTCGATTTCCTTCTCATTCATTCCCGTAGCATACAGTGCATTACTCTGTTGAAGCCCAGCGTCCATTGACTTCAATGGGGCTTCTTTAAACAGTTTTTTTCAGTGCTTAGAAACAAGATGGTCATTGGATAATCCTGCGATTATGTCCCGCCCACGGATGCTCAGCATCTCTGGGATGAATGGAGGAGTGGGCTGGCCCGGACTCCGAGCGTCTGCGTGATGATTGGAGGGTCTGTCGAAAGATTGCATCTCCTTTTGATTGACAGCAATTTTGTTCATTAAAAAGTCGCTGACGCTGAAGCTATTCGATCTCAGTCCCATTGCGGATTTTGCAAGTGTAGTCGAAAGACAAACTGCTGCAACCTATTTCTTGGAACTTGCTTTCCGAAATTTCTAGCCAATTTTCATCATACATTTCACACAATTATACACCACACTCCTTGTTTCAGTTTAATGTAATTCCCACATTACCTCCGTCGAGTTTAATATCTTTTTTTTAGATCGTTTTTTCATTCATTCATTGTGAAATGAGCTTCCCCACTTTGAAAGACCAGCAGCCGCCATTGATTTGTGGGTAAGGTACTGCAAAATAGAAGTAGAGTGAGATTTTGGAACTTTTGTGCAGCCACAGTGAAAATTTCTCCGTATCACAATGCATTTTATCATCATCATCAAAACAATATTGCATGTTCTTTAAATCCAAAAGTATTCCTGAAGACATTAGGAAATCCATACCCAGAGAAACAGGAACTGTTAAATCAGTGTCTCTCATTATGTACAAGGTTAACCTACAGACTTTGCCTTGATCTTTCTCAATTTGTGTGCCGATTTCACCAACTCATCAACATCTCTTACTGTTCCTTGAAGTAAAGTAGCCAGACGTGGGTTACAATTTCTCATAATGGCTTTAAGAATCTCCTTTTCAATCATACGTTTTTTCCATCTCAGACATAGGGCTCTATATTGAAAAGCAAAATCCCTTATACTCTCTTATCCCTTATACTCGCACCAAGGTACGTACCTTCCTTTTTCAGCCACCCACCAGTCCTTTGCATTTTTCTTTAGAACAGATGTAATATAAGCTAACACTTTGTAGTCAGATAGGGCAGGGGTTCCCAAACTTTTCAGACCACGACCCCCAATATTAGACTGCTGACGACCCGCGACCCCCCCCCCCCTCCTCCCCCTCCTTTCTCCTCTCCGTGTTTTCCTCCGACAGCTTGTAAGGATTTGCGATTTGGTTACATACTGACAGAGCTAAAACAAAAAGGAACACAATCTCTAAGCCAGGCTATTTTATTAACAAATTTTGGACAAAAACGAATACATCCCATAACTGTGAAGTGCTTACAGACAGAATACGAACAAGCTGCCTGTAACACGCATACAACAAAAACGTTGTATTCAGAAAAAAACACCTAATGTGATGGATGGGCGCTGTGCGCGGAGCAAAGCAGGTCCACTCTAGGTTCAATTTTGGAGATCGCCAACCGCAGATCATCCAAACAAATTTTTATTTCCAGTTATTTTAATTATCCTAAATTTATACTCGCATCATTGCAACCTTTTTAAAAAAAAGTTTCTGTAAATCATCTCTCGACCCCCCGCCCCCCACTCCGCGACCCCCACTTTGGGAACCACTGAGATAGGGGACAAATGGCAAGATATTCCTCACCTCTCTCCACAAACTTTTACATTTATGCATTTGGCAGACGCTTTTATCCAAAGCCACTTAGATTGCATAAACCTATACATTTATCCTTTGGTATGTGCAATCCCCTGGGATCTAACTCACTACCTTGCGTTGTTGAATTACAACAAAGTAGCACGAGAGTGATTAGAAAGCACCGCTTGCTCTTTCCAGTGTGATGACCTCAAGTCTGTCCCAAAATGCACTCCTATGTACCCTTGTGGACTCGTGCCTAGTGCCCTATAGGTCTGCGTTTCCTGACGTCACCAATTGTGGACTAAGAGGAGGTCCAGAAGACCGGAGTGCGCCATTTGGGACAGGGCCTAGGACACAAACTTCTTGAGCAAACAGCCAGACCACGCTTCAGTCTCAATAGCTTAAGGTTAATAAAGGTTTTGGAGTGGCCTAGTCAAAGTCCGGACTTAAATCCAATTGAAATGCTGTGGCATGACCTTAAAAAGGCTGTTCATGCTCGAAGACCCTCCAATGTGGCTGAATTAAAACAATGCCGCCAAGGGTTATAGCTCTAGGAGCATAATGTAAAGACCATTTCCTCTGATTAATATTATAATACTGAATGTGCAATATATTTACTATTAATTTACTGCTGATGCAAAACATCATTAATATCATTAATATCAAATCAATTTAAATTTACTTATTCAAAATTTCGAAAGGGTTTTTGACTTTCAAAAACCCATATGACGACTACAAATTGGAGGACTGTGACGTCGCCCGGCATGGCGCAGCCGGGGCCCCACCCTGGAGCCAGGCCCGGGGTTGGGGCTCGTATGCGAGCGCCTGGTGGTCGGGGCCCCCCCATGGGGTCCAGCCGGGCTCAGCCCGAAGGAGCGGCGTTTGGCCACCCTCCCATGGACCCACCACCTGCAGGAGGGACCGTAAGGGGCCGGTGCTCAGTGGATCGGGCGGCAGTCGAAGGCAGGGGCCTCGACAACCCGATCCCTGGATGCGGAATCTAGCTCTAGGGACATGGAACGTCACCTCTCTGGCGGGGAAGGAGCCTGAGATTGTGTGTTAGGTTCAGAGATTCCGACTAGAGGTAGTTGGGATCAACTCTACGCACAGCTTGGGCTCTGGAACCACACTCCTCGAGAGAGGATGGACTCTTCACCAATCTGTAGTTGACCATGGTGAGAGGCGGCGGGCTGGTGTGGGTTTGCTTATAGCCCCCCAGAGTTTACCCCGGTGAACGAGAGGGTCGCTTCCCTGCGCCTTCGGGTCGTGGATAGGTCTCTCGCTGTCGTGTGCGTCTATGGGCCAAACGGCAGTGTAGAGTACCGGGTTCTTGGAGACTCTGGGAGGGGTGCTGGAAAGTGCTCCGACTGGGGTCTCCGTCGTTCTGCTGGGGGACTTCAACGCCCACGTGGGCAACGACAGTGAGATCTGGAGGGGCGTGATTGGGAGGAGTGGCCCCCGTGATCTGAACCTGAGTGGTGTTCTGTTATTGGACTTCTGTGCTAGTTACAGCTTGTCCATAACGAACACCATGTTCAAGGGTGTCCATCAGTGCACAAGGCACCAGGACACCCTTGGCCGGAGGTCGATGATCGATTTTGTGGTTGTTTCATCTGACCTCCGGCCGTATGTCTTGGACACTCGGATGAAGAGAGGGGCGGAGCTGTCAACTGATCAACACCTGGTGGTGAGTTGGATCCCATGGCGGGGAGGAAGCTGGACAGACTCGGCAGAGCCAAACTTACTGTGAGGGTCTGTTGGGAACGTTTGGCCGAATCCCCTGTCAGAGAGATCTTCAACTTCCACTTCCGGCAGAGCTTCGACCAGATCCCGAGGGAATCTGGAGATATTGAGTCCAAGTGGACCATGTTCTCCACCTCCATTGTCAATGCGGCCAGTCGGAGCTGTGTCCGTAAGGTCTCTGGTGCCTGTCGAGGTGGCAATCCGCCAACCCGGTAGTGGACACCGGAAGTAAGGGATGCCGTCAAGCTGAAGAAGGAGTCCTATCGGGCCTGGCTGGCTTGTGCGACTCCCGGGGCAGCTGACAGGTACCGACAGGCCAAGCGGACTGCAGCTCGGGTGGTTGGGGAGGCAAAAACTCGGGCCTGGTAGGAGTTCGGTGAGGCCATGGAGAAGGACTATCGGTCGGCCTCGAAGAGATTCTGGCAAACCGTCCGGCGCCTCAGGAGGGGGAAGCAGTGCCCTACCAAAGCTGTTTACAGTGGAGGGGGCAGCTGTTGACCTCGACCGGGGATATCATCGGGCAGTGAAAGGAATACTTCGAGGATCTCCTCAATCCCACTGTCACGTCTTCCATTGAGGAAGCAGAGGCTGAGGGCTCGAAGGCGGACTCGTATATCACCCGGGCTGAAGTCACCGAGGTAGTCAAGAGACTCCTCGGTGGCAGGGCTACGGGGGTGGATGAGATCCACCCTGAGTACCTCAAGTCTCTGGATGTTGTGGGGCTGTCTTGGCTGACACGCCTCTGCAGCACCGCGTGGCAGTCGGGGACAGTGCCTTTGGACTGGCAGACCGGGGGTGGTGGTCCCTCTTTTTAAGAAGGGGGACCGGAGGGTGTGCTCCAACTTTTGAGGATCACACTTCTCAGCCTCCCCGGGAAAGTCTATGCCAGGGTACTGGAGAGGAGAATCCGGCCGATGGAGAACCTCGGATTCAGGAGGAACAGTGTGGTTTTCGTCCCGGTCGTGGAACACTGGACCAGCTCTATACCCTCTCCAGGGTGCTGGAGGGTTCATGGGAGTTTGCCCAACCAATCCACATGTGTTTTTAGGGATTTGGAGAAGGCATTCGACTGTGTCCCTCGCGGCATCTTGTGGAGGGTGCTCTGGGAGTATGGGATTCGGGACCTTTTGCTAGGGGCTATCCGGTCCCTGTACGACCGGAGCAGGAGCTTGGTTTGCATTGCCGGCAGTAAGTCAGACTTGTTCCCGGTGCATGTTGGACTCCGGCAGGGCTGCCCTATGTCCCTGGTTCTGTTCATAATTTTTATGGACAGAATTTCTAGGCCCACCCAGGGGCCGGAGGGCGTCGGGTTTGGGGACCACACGATTTCATCTCTGCTCTTTGCGGATGATGTCGTCGTGTTGGCCCCATCAGACCAGGACCTTCAGCATGCACTGGGACGGTTTGCAGCCGAGTGTGAAGCGGCTGGGATGAGAATCAGCACCTCCAAATCTGAGGCCATGGTTCTCAGTCGGAAAAGGGTGGCTTGCCCACTTCAGGTGGGTGGAGAGTGCCTGCCTCAAGTGGAGGAGTTCAAGTATCTGGGGGTCTTGTTCACGAGTGAGGGAAAGATGGAACGGGAGATTGACAGACGGATCGGTGCAGCTTCTGCACTAATGTGGTCGCTGTAATGGTCTGTCGTGGTGAAGAAGGAGCTGAGCCACAAGGCGAAACTCTCGATTTACCGGTCAATCTACGTTCCTACTCTCACCTATGGTCATGAGCTGTGGGTCATGACCGAAAGGACAAGATCCCGGATACGGGCGGCTGAAATGAGCTTTCTCCGCAGGGTGGCTGGGCGATCCCTTAGAGACAGGGTGAGAAGCTCAGTCACTCGGGAGGAGCTCAGTGTAGAGCCGCTGCTCCTCCATATCGAGAGGGGTCAGCTTTTCCAGATGCCCCCTGGACGTCTTCCCGGGAAGGTGTTTCGGGCATGTCCCACCGGGAGGAGACCTAGGACACGCTGGACGGACTATGTCTCCCGGCTGGCCTGGGAACGCCTCGGTGTCCCCCCGGAAGAGCTGGAGGAAGTGTCTAGGGAGAGGGAAGTCTGGGCATCCCTGCTTAGACTGCTGCCCCCGCGACCCGGCCCAGGATAAGCGGAAGAAAAAGTTTCTAAATCCCTTTCACTAAACCAGTTTCACACTGTATTATCTAGCATGAACTACTAATATGCAATACAGTGTTTCTGCATTTAATCATCTTTGTTCATGTTAGATAATGCAAATATAGTCAGTTCATTACATTAACAGATCAAACTTTTCATTCTAAATTCTGAAACTAAAATTAACTAAGATAAATAATGATTGTTAATTCATGTCCGCTAACGCATTAATTAATTGTGTTACTTTTTTAATAAAAAATATTATAATGTAGCCTACTGTAATAATACGTACATTATGGCAGTTTCATCAGAAGCACGGGCCTGACCCGAAGTTAATTTCTGGTCTACCTTTGTTGATCGTTATGGCTAATAATAAAATATGTATATTTTATTTAATTTACACGAACGTTTGATTGTATAATGATTGTATTAAATAAACAATTTGTTGAATTTTATTGTATATATTTTTTTAAATAAACAATATGTTGTATGGGACGTTTAACTTTGTTGCAATTAGGATCAACCAAGTAACACTTCTTCTACTGGTTACCTAAAATAATACTGGCTAGACATACACTGAAAAAAACTGACTCGAAAAAGCTAGTAAAAGCTGAAAACTTTTCTCACTCAAACAATGTGTGTAAATTTTAAAGGAACTTTCATGTAAAAGCTAAATACAATTATCTGTTGCTTTTATTAAAATTCTCAGGTAAATTTCAACTTCATTTCTCCCCTTTCTGTGTTTATAGTAAAGTTTTTCTCACAATCATTTTTGGTGTAAAAGACGTTTATATAAAAGTAATGATGAAGTCGTTTTTTTCTGTTGGTATTATTATTACTCTTAACCAATGGTATTCTTTGGTGGTCCTATGAACCGTATGTGGGAAAACGTTGAACTAGTTACGAATGCGACTCATTAGTCGTGAGACCAAGTAGGTCTCTAGCACTCACTCTACTGCGCCACCAGCAATTAAAAAATGTACTTTTCAAACGACTATATCTTTTGAACCCATTGATGTACAAAAATTCTACAATTGCAATGCACTTGAAATGCTCATCGCATAACATGTGTTACACTAAAGGGGGCGGCAATCTCGAAAAGTAGGCCTACAGTATTGCGTTTTAAGCTACTAGTCCTAGAATTTGAGACCGATTGTCATGAAAGTGTGCTCGGACAATCTTTGGAATGAACCTCACAGAAGTACTCCCCCGGAATTGAGATTTCTGCCGTTGCTCAAAAGTCGCAAACTTTTCAAAGATGACCCAAAAATGTATTGAGAGGCTGTAACTCGGCCAATCTTCGATTCATCAATAATTAAACTTGGTAGGCTACATGTCATCAACACCTCAGACTGGGCCAAAGTGTGGAACAGCGCCACCTACGGGTCGCAAGATTTGAGAAATGGCTATTTTTGCTCTTAACTTTGGATGTGTTTGTCAGAAAACCAAGATTTCCGTGTTTACGGACTCCTCGTGTTATGCTAGATCATACGATTACGATTCTGTCACAATTGAATGATCGGCCTGTGTGCCATTTTGAATTTTGTAGTAAATCCTAATATCTTTTGAACTATATGATATATCGCCACCAAATTTGATACTCGTCACCAAATTATAGTCTCAAATGTACGCTTGACGTTTCAAGATAGCGCCAGCTAGTGTTAATTAAATATGACACTTTATATACTTCTATATACTAACCTCTGAAACCTCTGCTCTCGATATCGTGTCTAGCACAGTGGCAGTATTCCATACATTTATGTATATTGTACGGGTTTTACTTTGTTGTCACCTATTATTCTCAACCTGTGTGGGTATGCTTTGGGTACGCGGGGGAAGTGTGGGCATACTGAGGGAAGTGTGGGCATCGTGTAGGTACATTGGGGGAAGTGTGGGCTGTGTGTGTGCATGCTGTGGGTACACTAGGGGAAGTGTGGGCTGTGTGTGGCATGTGGGGGAAGTGTGGGCTTGGCCCCAGTGGTACTGCTTGCAGTTCTTGTTTTTTTATTATTGGAAGCCCCTAATAAAAATAAAAAATGGAGGTGTCTATAAATAATAATTTTAATAAGCCTTCTATGAGAAGTAAAAGTGTTAAAATACTTCAGAAAAGATCATTTTTCTGACACACTGAAATATCAACACTCATCATACAAACCTCAAGAATGGTGACAATTATAAAACTAATTCAGATAAACAGATCAACTGCAATGCATGCTGGGAGTCATTAATAATTTTTTTACTGTGATGTTACCCAGCATGCATTGCAGCATGATATTTTCTTTTGTTGATTGATACAATTAGAGATTCATACATTGATTATTGATGTCTTTGTGTGTCTATACTTTGCTCATGGTTTTTAAATTTTAGCATATTTTGTTTAAAAAAAAGGACCCAAATGATTAAATCATATACTGTACTGTAATCATTTTCTTTGACATATCAAGTACACTTTTATATATTCCTTTAATATTCAAAGTAAACTTGATGTTAAAACTCATGAGTCATGAGCCCAACTAAATGAATCACTGATCACAATAAGGGTGGTTTTTGATAGTGGTTTCTTACTCTCTGGGTTACAAATGAAGATCGAGTAAAGTTTACTTGAAAATTTCAGTGTAAACCTTACCTGAGAATTTCTTATAAAAGCAACAGATATTTGTGCAAAGCTTTTACATGAAAGCTCCTTTAAAATGTTCTCACATTCTTTAAGTCAAAACCTTTTCAGCTTCTACTAGCTTTTTTCAAGTAAATTTGACTCCACACATTTTTCAGTGTACTTTTAACGTGCTAGCTACTGTAAGGTACTTGTAATTTCTTTTGCTTGTTATGAGAAATAATCAACATGGACATTGCGGATGTGTACCGGAAGTTAAGTTTATTCCACAAAAGCGTGCATAGAAACGTTTGTTTATGTTGTTGTTTTAAAACTGTCTAAAATGTATAATGTATTAAATAAATTACTGAATATTTTCATATATGTCCATACAAATGAAAAGATTAAACATTCTTCCATGTATTCATTTGGTGAAATCAGTGTAAAAATCGTGCATTTTGATTTTACTGTAATTACATCTTTAATTTAATCCTTTAGAATCTTGCCAAAAATTAAAAATGTAAAAAAATTGTTAAAATAACGATTCACTCTAATAGTCCTTTTAGAGTAAATTCATTAATTCAAGAAAGGTGCAACGGCTGAAAAATATCAATATATAACCTTTTCAGGCCAGCCCTTACCCTCACATAAAATACGTGCCTTTGTGTAAGGTATAATCATGAAATATGCAAGCGATATCTGTGCAAAACTCAAAACATAATATAATGATTTACATGAATAATATTATATGCTTTTATAAAGACATCTTTACAGAAGAACATTTAAGACAAATGCATTTGCATAATAATCAGTGCAAACCACTGTAATACAATTTAGAAATCGACAGGTAGCAAAAACTAGGTTACATTTTCATGTTGCCCTTTAGGATGTGGAAGAACAAGTCAAAGAATCTAAATGCATAGTTAGGTCATAACAGGCTACAGTTTTGAATAATGTCTATTACCTCCAGCATGTGTTCAATAAAACACAGTGCCCACAATATGATATCATGATTATGTGTGTGAGAATGTGGTCAGTCTGTGCTGTTTATAGACCAGTCATAGGGCAAATAGCTCACTTTGACATTTCCTGCAGATAGTAGGGCTTTTAGGCTCAACTTCTTCTGTGACGGTCCCATATGATCAAACACCCAATTCAGCAGCTAGAAAAAATTAACAGAACTGAATGATGAAATTTGGACTAAAAGTGACAGTTAACCCAAAAACATAACAAAAGGAAATATCCATACAAGAACAGTGATATGACTAAGAAATACCTTCTCATCTGTACCTCCAAAGTCTACCTTGTACCATTTAAAGATCAGGCTGAGTTTCACCTCTCTTCTCATGCTATCGATCGTGAAGCTGTCATTATTCTCCAAGAAGGCTTCCGCAGCAGCACGCAACTGATTATTGATGTCCTAATACAAAATTGCCGCAGTATATTGAGTTTTAAAACAAAATATTCTTATGTATACATCCGCATTTAAGGATCTAAAGAATGACATTTAGTAAATAATAATAGTTTTAGAGTTAACCTGTGGTGTGTAAGTTCTAATTGGAGGACAGCCCTTTGCACCACAGTTTAGTGCAAAATGAATGAGAGGCTCCACATCATGAAGCGCCACCTAATGGATTTAAACAAACATAACTCATGCCAGTGACATTTACTCAATTTCTACATAAACTTCAAGAAAATAGATGAAACCTTTTATAACCTCACATTATAGCAACAACATTTTTTATTATACTTTGCTTTAAATTTCAGGCCACACAAAAACTTTTTTGCATACCCGCAGTCGTGGATCGTTCTTTGAAAATGGCTTTAAGAATTGTGCCATGCCTCTTCGATTCCCTCTCAGAACTCCATTTTCAATATCCTGCAATGTGAACACTTCACCGCCAATGAGGTAGCTCACATAGTTGAAGAACTATAAAAGAATCAAAAGGGCAAACATTAATGATATCTTTCTATTTCTAAACAAAAGCTAAACCAAACTGCAATAATCTTTAGATTTGAGAATGTCTTCTTACCCGGTACCTCTGCCATAAGGTTTTGGGAAAGCCAAGGCGCAGATTCCCATGGATGACGAGAGCATTATAGATGTTGATGAAGAAGGCCAGTTTTTCTTCGCGACTCAGGGACAGCAGTTCCACACGCTGAAGTTGTACAGCTAGCTCACAGTACTGCTCGTAGTATGGGCTCCGACGCACGGCCTTGTAATCGACCGCCTGGTCAAAAGTGAACAGCCAGACGGTCAGGCTGACAATGTTATTTAAAACATAATCTGGAGGAACGGATTCTTTACTCACTATTAACATAATACGTCATAATAAGTGCAACAAACATAAGTGTGACACGGCCTTGCATCCTTCTGATATGCATGAAGTGTGTTATAAGATGGTGAAATGGAGCATTACCTTGCCATCTTCAGAGAGGTGATCAGAGTAGAGTTTCAGGATCAGATTCCTCATTGCTTCAGAGACGTCAGAAGCTGCATACAGTAAGCATCACAAACAATAAAAGTAAGAATAATTTAAACCACCAAACACTAAAGGCTGTATATGCTGCATTGGTAACATTCTCCAGAAACCTCATTTTTGTACCCCAAAAAAAACATGGTACATTTTCGTAATCAAACTGCTGTCATTAAAAAGATTTCAATGTTTCCTGTGACTGTTAAAAAAAAATCACCAGCTTACTTTCTGTATGTGAACGCAAGTACAGTATGACAGCCAACACCAATGGCTAACAGAGTTTAATTCTTCATCATTTTGTTGTTCAGTAAGTAAACACAAAAATATAATTATGGGCAGGAACTCTATCAGCTTTGTTCTAGTATAACCTTCCAGATGGAAAATGACGTGACAAACACAATGGTCTTAGTATAATACATGGAGAAAGCTATCCAATTGATCAATGTCAGTGGCTTATGACTGGGAAAGTACCTGTGGACGTAAGTATACTCCATTGGTTGAACCAAAACTGTCATCCTTGTCTGGATGCTCAAAGCATGTTTTTACAGTGTTTAACTAGTGCACAAACCTAAAAAAACTTTTTTCAGCTCAATCATTTCAGTGAGATGGGCAGCTAATTTGAATAACCTCATTGTAAGTTCTAGGTACTGACACAGTTTTCATAGTTAATGAGAAAAACTCATTACAAATAACCATAGACCTACATAGAAGATTGGTATTTTATGCGATGTGTCAACCGCACTGCCATATTTAAGAAGACTAGGCTGCCCTATATACAGTTTCATCGGACACTCGCGCCTGGCCCAAAGTTAACTTCCGGTCTGTGTTTGGCTAGTGGCTAGTAATATATAACAATTTATTTTTATATTAATTACATGTTATATTTTATGTATATTCATATTCATTAATATTTACATTTTATTGTGTATTAAGTGTACAAAATTATATTGAAACTACTCGACAGTTATAGATTCATTGCCGGGGCCTACCGCAAGTTAAGTTTAGGCCACAAAATGTTTGTTTATGTTGATGCCGCTGAAACCGTCTATAAACTCAATACAATACAAGTATAGAATGGAGCTGTTTTTTTTTGTGGACCTCTAGAACATTGGTTCCCAGCCTTTTTTCCTTGGGATCCCCCCACGTACATATATGAGAATCGGAGCCCCCCCATCCCTCATATATGTGTGTGTGAGTGTGTATACACACATAATTGCTACTCACACACACATATATAGATAGTAAATATAAATAAATTAAATGAAATAATTTAATCATAAATTAAATTAAATGGTTAAGATGAGTAATTTAAAGATTTTTATGACATTTTTACTTGAATACTCAAAGAAATGTTCAGGTTATTTTTCAGGCTACTGTCAGTTACTGCTTATTTTACAAGGCATCTTTTCATTTTGCTTGGTTTCATGCTGTCATTTACCAATTTTCACCACAGAACATACATTCTGGCCGAGACTTGTCTTGTCTAAATTTAAGTAGGTTTTGTAAGAGCATCTAAACATTTATTCTTCATTTCTGATAAAGAATCACCGCATTAACGTTTGTAACGAGCAAGTCGGGACGAGAGCCGCGAGGGAATGCAAGTGATTAGGGTCTGCTGTGCGTTGCATCGGTCTGTAATCTCTCGCAGGGGGAGATCGGAAGCATAAAAGGACGAGCGACAGGAGTGTACGATGAGAGAGGACCAGGCCTGGATTTTTTGTTATGTTTTATTATGTTTGTGTGGCCGGCAGTTGACCGTGAGGGAGCTGCCGGCATTCTACTTTCGTTTTGTGGTTTGTTTAGTGTTCTTAAATGTTTGCCGGTTCCCGCCTCTGCTATTTTTCCTTTTGATTTTTATGTTGACACGAATGTTGACACCTGACAGAAGACAATTCTCACGTGAGTCTCATAGCGAGAAGGGCCAATGTCAGTGCTTCCAGCTACCGCAAAGCCCTGTGTGAATTTTTGCCGATGGAGCCGGAAATTTAAATAATTATTTTATATAAGATTTTTGACTGCATTATCTTGACATTTTAAGCACATGATTTTTATACAAAATGATTAGAGGAACATTTTATGCAACTTTATTTAACCTCAATGTATGTCAGCTCCCGCGCCCCTCATGTGAACTCTATGTATACATGTATAGGATAATGCAATGTAAGTCGCTTTGGATAAAAGCGTCTGCCAAATGCATAAATGTAAATGTAGAAGGAACAAAAAGCAAACAAATATACTAACCTCTTTCAGGTACTCCCTCGGGATCAGGGACATTTTCATCAGGGACAGGTGGAGCGTCTGGGGGCACTGGTTCCTCTCGTACCAAGAGAACCAGATGTTCAAGCTGCTGAGGATCCTGAAAACACATATAAAAATTGATATATTGATCAAACTCATTTTTAAGAATCAAATATCAAGTCAGAGCTTATAGACGGTTTTATCAGATGCACATGCCTGGCCAAAGTTAACTTCCGGTCTGTGTTTGGTTGGTCTGGATAGTGGCTAGTATATTAATTTATTTTAATGTTTATTCATTTTATTAAATTAAAACTACTCAACCGTTATTGTTATCAACCAGAAGTTAAGGTCAGCCGGAAGTTAAGCTTGGGCCACATAACGTTTCTTTATGTTGTTCCCGCTAAAACGGTCTATTGACTTAGTCAATATTACTATGTGTCATTATTATCTGGTAATACCTATAATGCCGTTCATTTTTAACTATGCAACTTTTAAAAAAGATCATTTGTTTGTTTTGTGTTAAAAGAGGTACTTTTAGGTTTTATTTTTACTTATGTTTTAAAATGCAGACTTTCAGAATATTCTTTGGTCAAACTCAGACACTGAAAATGTAACTATGTAACTTGTTATATTAAATGATGCTTATAATGTTTTTCCCACTACAAATGATCAAAGTCTGCCAAATGCATATACAATTGCAATGCAAGTCTATACTTCCTGGAAGTTCATATATTGTAGAAGCAAAAAATTATCTCAAAGTATATATATATATCCCTGTGTAAACTGGATATGATATTAAAAAAAATATTTCAAAGTTTAATATTTTTATGCAACAAACGACATAAAAATATATTGCACTGAAGAAATGACATGTGGGACTCACCAGGTTCTGGAGGTCCTCATTGTTTCCAACATAAACATTATTGAAGAAAATCTGTGGTACAGAACTGCAGCCTGCAAGTCTTTTCACTTTAGTTTGCAGTTCTCTGTGTTTGTTTATATCCACTTCACACACAGGTAGACCTAATTTCTTCAGAGCTGCTTTTGCCTGTGTGCAGTGTGGACAGCCTGGCACAGAGTACACTGTTACTCTGCCCTTCATGTTGCTTTTGTTCTCAGCCATCAAAGCACCTGAAATGTGAGTTATTAACAAATAAAGACTAAATAAATCTCTAAACATAATAAAGTGTCAGTGAAGTCATCAAAAGATTATTCCCTTTTGAAAACTATCCAATGTTTTATAGTAAAAGTGTAGTGTGACAGATACCAAAAGTACCATTTGTATTATGACAGTTGTACAACAAATACTACGGTTATACTTTGGTTATTGTGGATGTGAACATATTAAAAATTGTGGCACCTATGGATTAACTACAAAAAATGTATTACAGTTAAACCATGGTTAATCTTAATATACCAATTCTTCAATTATATTAAACTTTATTTTAATTATATATTTATGTGTAAAATATGCCCCTAACATGTATCATATTCTCTGCCAAAATACAAACTACTACCCAAAGATACGACTCTGTCACAAACATATAATAAAGCAAACAATTGTATTGTGTTACAAAAGCTAAAATGAAAACTAACGAGCAGGTTTTATGGATCTGGGTTAGCTGTTTTCTGGACCTACCTTTTAAAGAGCTGAAATATCATATCAAAGCTTTCGGCAAGAGCCACAATACACTTTGTAGACTGACTGCAGCTAAACACATAAACTGACTAGGCTGGTTTTGACTGTCTATAAATAAAAGACTAAGCATTGCTGTATATTGTCACTAAGCAGTATGGTGTTGTTTTCATACTCTTATTCATTCATTATTTATCTGAAGTTGTCTGAATAGAGAGAGGAATAGAGGCACGGGCAGCACGGACAAAACTGGGAGGGCGCATCAATAATACAACAACGTGAAGTCAGTAAAATCAAGGCGTTTGAAATATCTATAGATTAAGAGTTCCTAAACAGTTACAGGCGAATAGGCTGTGATAAATACACTTGTAAACTGAGGTAAAATAACGTCAAATCAAGCATAAAAGAGAATAAAAATGTTGCACTCTTTTCCGCATTTTAAAATTAAAAATAGTATGAAAGAACACAAAGTTATGTGAAGTACATATGACCAAAAGACCACATTTTATATTTTAGGCTCTTTTAATACCCACTCTTGGCCTAAATTACAGTTCTACAGCGCACAACCTGATCATTATGTATTTTTGACTATACTGAGAAATTTCCAGTACTATTGGCACTTGACGGCTGCTTTTGTTTTGACCACAATAATTCAAACCTTTTTTGTTATATCAAATTATAAAATATGAATCAATATTAATACGTTTTCTTTGAATATACCTTTTATTGAACATAGCTAAACACGTTTCTTAATTACTCTTCCCATTGAAGAGTCTATTATTTTGAAATATTTTACTGGTCCGGAAGGTCCTTGTTGTTTTTTCTGTGTTGTTTCTCTCTTCATGCTATTCTGGGTGGCGTCATAGCGTTGCGTTTAACAAGGAGGAAGTGAACGACAGTGTCTGGTCGCTACAGACGACGCTGAACGTTAAGTACCGCAGATAGTGTAAGACCTTTGAATGATTTTCTTTTTTTCATGTATGTGATGTATAAATCGTTTCGTATTTTTGAGAATTAATTTCTTTCCCTGTTATCGATCATAACTGTTTGATAAACGTGTTGTCTTCCCACAACCTCTAGAGTTTACGAGTAAGTGCAAGCGACTCTAACATCATAAAAGTTACATTAAGGATGATGTGTAACATCAGACCTCAGTTTGATGTTTGTTATCGTAGTGTAGATATGTTTTTTCGCAGTTCGTGATATTTCCTAGAATATTGTCCTTTTGTTATTAATTGGAAATGAACGTACACCGTCTTCGTTGTAAATTTATCAGTCACGTCATTTAATTCATCATGGCAACGTACTGTTCAGGGCTCAGTCATTCATATGTCATGAATTAACTAAAAATGTATTATCTCTCTACTGCCCAGATGATTGTGAGGAACATTTCATTGTTTATTGATGCGATTGTTTGTCTTTTTACAATAGATATCTCCCCTGTCTTCGTTTGTTCAGGATGTAAAGCGTCTTCGGATGGGTCGCTTCCTGGTCACATCACAAGGCAGTCTTGGTCAGAGATGGGTTTTGTAATTATACAATTAGGGGCATTCTGCCTAATTTCTTAATCAGATTAATTCATTGCTGTATTACGCCCACCGAGTTTCACCTACGGACCAACACACATACGCAAACATGGCACCAGTCCCACCTGGCATTCGTTTCATGGCATCCTTCAATAAGGACCAATGGTGAGTATGAGCATCATAGTTTGTTTTTCATAAGATGAAGCGTATTGTGTCATATGTCTTATTTGCTCACTCTTATCTTTCGGAACAAGATTGACTTCATTTCTTTTTTGAAACACAATAGCAGATATTTATAACGGAATGTTCATGCTTTTTCCAAACAATGAAAGTTAAGGGTGGATGACGATGCTGTCGAGCAAGATGTCATTGAAAATGTTTGGTTTCGGAGCAATAAATAATAAGTCTCAAATGGATAACCTTTATGGTGCTTGGAGTGTTACCGTCCTTATGCATTTATATCGTATGGATGAGAGAAGCTTGGACATTGTGCTTAAATTCTTCCGTTATTTTCATACGCATTTTAAATGACACGTGGTTCCATAAATAATGACATGAATCTCTATCTCTTAAAAAGTCTACTTCCTGAAACTTTGAATCGCTCACGGTTGTTAGACAGGCTTGGCAAGCCGTAATCTCTGTGTGCTAAATCAATGTTATACCTGCTGTGTAATTTAACAAAATCATGCTGGATTACTTCCTCATGACGCATTAACACAGCTCCTCCCAATCCGTTTTGATCTTTTTAGTGGAATAAAATGTGAAAATGTTTAATGTAGGCGGTACATAATTCACTCTTCAACAGTACCATGATTACTGACATGTATATCAATAAGAATCTACATTTTTGAGCCCTACAACATATGAATGTTTCACTGCATACGTCATTAACATCAGTCATTTGAGCTAAGATTGTGATACATCCGGTTTGGTGAGTTTACTTTAACATCCAGTTAGAATAGCCATGTCTTAACTCATGAACAAGCCATCAGAATATGTTGTAATCTTAATGGAATAGTTTGCCCCAAAAATGTATTCATAATTTACTTCATGTTTACATCGCACTGGCTCATGTGTGTCCCGTGACAAAACACACATATAACAACTAGTCATAAATATTATTAGAAATTATTTGTGTTCAATTGAAGAAATTATGTCAAATACATCTGGAATTTAGGGTGAGTAAAGTATGAGAGAAGTTGAATTTTTGGGTGAACTATTCAAGGACTTTCATGTGCCAAAAAGCTGCCATGATCCTTTTTGGAACATTCTATTTATTGAGTTTTATAATAAAATAACGATACAATATACAAATGAGTTTGATCTTCAATTTAGAAACAACCAAATTCCACTGTGTCACAAGAGAATATAAACAGAGCAAGAAGACATACATTTCTGGAAGGTTGTTGTTGTTAAAAAATGAAGATCGAAAGCTACACCAGTATATAACAAACACATGGAACTGTTTTCAGTGGGATGCAGACACCCTACAATTATTTGAAGAGTTTGGTTCAAAAATGAGATAACACCGTTTTTAATTTATTTTATAAATCATGTTTTTTTTTTACTGTGCATGTCAATCAATATCAATCAAACTGCAGTTGGTTTGTTTTGAGTTTTTTGTGATTTAAGTGATAATAACTCCAAAATACAGCTAACTAACATGATAAAAACAATGATAACATAATAACATGATTTTTTAATTTTGAGTTATCTCATTTTGGAACCAAACTCTTCATTTGCAGAGCTATGCACGCCCTTTGAGTGCCTATACATTTTTTGGGGCAAGTTTGGAGATGTTCATTTGTCTTGCTAGTTTCTTTGCTTTTAAGCCAAAGCCAAGATAAAATAATAAAAACTAAGCAAATAAGTACAATAAATAAAAATGTTCAATTCAGTGTAAGCATTTAAACTTAATGGTAGTGATTCTTTTAGTACATTAAAGAGTCACCCGTCTTAAACATGCAAGCAGTTTTTGCTGACCTGTAACTATAAATGTGTTTGCTATAGTTAATATAGTAATATAGTTATAGTAATAATGCAAACAAGTTGTTTTTTATTACATAGGTGGAAATGTCATTTATAAACTGCTCCCAGATTTCATCAAAATCCAAACTAAAAAGTTGTGCTTCACTCAGTCCTATCCTTGTTTTGTTTTCCTTTTAGAGTATGGTACTCTGTTCTATACATTTGAACTTAATTTAACACATTTTTTTAAATAAAAAAAGATTCTTGTTTGTCACTTTTTCACACTTCCCCCTTGCCATTACAGTGCATAAAGGAGAGGTCATTTGAATGTAAAATGTCCATATTTCTTGGTCTGGCCGATCTTTTTTTTTGGAGCTTTCTTTTTATTTTGTTAAACAAAAATAGACAATAATTTCAAATACAGTAAACGAAAAAGAAAAAATAATAATAATAAAATAACAAATAGATATAAATATAAACCCCTGACAGTCTTATATAGAGATATATCAACATTCTGTAAGTTCCTGACCAAGAAATGTTAAGAAAACTTTGTTTAACCCTGTTGCGGTTGATTTACACAGGTACAAGGCCTTCACATTCGGGCTCACTTTTCTTCTCTACACCAGCTTCCATCTATCCAGGAAGCCCATTAGCATTGTAAAGGTAACAAATTCAATTCAAGGATTATTTCAAATAAACAAAAAAGTGTCAAAAGGCAAAAATGCATTTATGGAGTCACCTCTACTGTAATATACATATTAATGTGTAGATATCAGAATTTATTCAACCTTTTACCTACAACCCACGTACAGGAAATGTACTGCTATTTTGTCTATTCCTGTAATATATTAACACATTTATCAGGGTGTAGTCTAGCAGTCTATGGAACTCAGCCGTTTGACAGTGTTGAACTTGCACTATTGACCCAGCGTTGATATTTAGTCATTACCTCCTTCAATTTGTAGTATGAGCTTTCAGAGATAACTCATGTTCTGCTTACTGATGTCTCTATGATTGACCACTACATGTGTTTTTATGTCTGTAGAGCGAGCTGCATAAGAATTGCTCTCAGGTCATGGAGTTATCAACAGAGAGCAGCAGAAGTCACCGGGGTGGACTGCACCCGGAACTAGACTGCAGCTGGAAACCATTCGGTAGGATTGAAGATGACATATATTATTTTCTGCGTGCTACAGGCATAGGCAAAATTCAGAATTTAAAATGTGCTTTTTTTTAATTCATAAATTTGAATTTGAGTTGAATTAGCCACATCCCACTGTAATTAGAGTGACAGAAATGTAAATGTACTGAATTTAAGTAAATAAAACAACAGGTGCAACACAAGACAATATTTTGTTAAATACTGCAAAAAAATATACAAGAATGCAATTTAAAAAAAACTTCCCTAGGTGGCATTTCAAACGTTAATTGTTATATCCTCTTATGATAAAATTTTTCAGTTCATTGATAAATATTTTTAACAGCTATATTTTAGCAGTTATTTGAATTGCCTGTTTATGCTGCAATTCTGTTTTTATAAATTGAAATTAGAATTTAGCATGCAATTCAAATTCAAATATTGAATTTAAAAGCTATTCTTAAATCAATTCTGAATTACATGCAGTCCTGCTTTACTTTATAACTCTTCTAAACACAACTTTTCAATTTTCAACAATCTTTTTTATGTTGCCTCATTTATATTAGGGGTGTCACAATATTTTCATACTGACAATAATCATGACATTAATAACTGTGATTATTAATATTGTGCTAATATTACACATATGACAATATTGTAAGTAATCCAGCTGCAATCTCTGGTTGATACTTCAACAAAGAAGGTGACAGTTTTGCACCATTTCAATGTTTTCCCTTAGGATACACTGTAGTTGCAAACTCTCATATTCTCATGTTTTTTGTGTAATGCAATGGCCAAACATCTTTTTCCAAGAAATTTCTTTGTAATAACGTAACAATTGTTTTGCTATGACAGTAGTGTTTCTAAAAATCTGATATTGTGACAGCCTTGATTCAAAATAATCTAAATTTCTGTCTTTATTGTCCAGATTATTGAAAATTAAACATCTCTGTCTACTTAATTCTATAGATAGAAGTAACTATAAGCAGTTACTTGGAGCAATGGATTACTCTTTCCTGTTTGCTTATGCTATAGGCATGTATCTGAGGTAAGAACAGATCAAAATCACTCACCAACTAACCACCAACACACTGGGAAGGAGAAGTGACATACGAAACATTATACACATAGTCTACCACAGTGGTTCACAACCTGGGGTCCTCGACCCCTGTAGGGGGAGCGCCAGAGTTCACATAAGGGGCGCAGGAGCTGACATACATTGAGGTGTTATAAAGCTGCATAAAATGTTCCACTAAACATTTTATTAAAAAATATTTTGTATGTTTTAAAAAAATTATGTGCTTACAATGCAGTCAAGTTTATGTACAATAATTATAACAATTTCCGGCTACATCGGCAGACATTCACACAGGGCTTTGCGGTAGCTGAACTTGGCTGTTCTCGCTATGAGACTCAATTGAGAAAGGTCCTCTGTCAGTCGTCAACGTTCGTGTCGACATAATAATCAAAAGGAAAAATAGCAGAGAAACATAGTTACACAGTTCCAAGTAAGGAAGGAAGGAGGCCGGAACCGGCGAATATTTACAACTTCTAATTAAATAAAGAAACCATGAAAAAACGTCGCTGGTCATTTTATGCTTCCGATCTCCTCCGTGAGAGATGCAAGACCGGAACAAAGCGCAGCTGACACTCATTATCATTCGCATCACCTGCCTCGTGTCGTTCCCACGGCTCTCATCCCGCCTTGCTCGTTACATAAGTACATGTTGTGATTCTTAGTCAGAAATTATGAAACAGTTTAGATGCTCTTACAAAACAATTTAGGTTTTATTGAAGGACAAGACAAGTCTCAGCCAGAATGTGTGTTCTGTGGTGGAAAATTGGATGAAACCAGCAAAATGAAAAGACACCCTGTAGCTCAGTGGTTAGAGCATTGCGTTAACAACGCAAGGTTGTGGGTTCGATTCCAGGGGATTGCACAAACCTATGTATAAATGTATAGGTTAATGTAGTGTTAGTCACTTTGGATAAAAGTGTCTACCAAATGCATAATGTAAATGTAAAAATAATCAGTTATTGACAGTAGCCTGAAAAATTACATGAACATTTGATTTATTACTCAAGTAAAAATGTCAATTTAATATCTTTTAAATTACTCATTTTTAACCATTTAATTTGTTTATATTTACTATCTATTTATGTGTGTGTTAGTACCAATTATACACTCGCACACACATGAGGGTTGGGGGGGCTCCGATTGTCATAAATGTATGGAAGGCCCAAGGAAAAAAGGTTGGGAACCACTGGTCTACCAGCACATGAAACTGAATTTTTTTAAAGATGACAACTTAAACGTAATAATATGTTTGTTAATAGATCATTGTTGCTAAGATTAAAGATTTTTTCTATATATGTAAAAGTGAGTAATACAGTCGTTCTTTCCCTTTAAGTGGAATCATAGGAGAGCGTTTGCCCATTCGTCTGTACCTGACGGTCGGAATGTTGGCCAGTGGCCTTTTCACCTGTATTTTTGGACTGGGATACATCTATGACATCCATAGTCTTTGGTTCTATATATTTGTTCAGGTAAGTGTTGTTTATGAAACAATAAAATAACGCATCCTACTGCTCTTTATGTTATGCCAACAGCCAATCAGAAATTGCTGTATATTATTGTTAAATATTTATATGATTTGTACAGTCTCAGAAACGTCTGTAGACGTTTGTTTCTGCATGTTTAAGGTAACTTTGGACAGCCAGCTGAGATTAACTTGGCATTATTTCCACAGATGGACAAGCATCATTACAAGTTACATGCTTGTCACAAACTATATTCATCAAAATTATTGACTCTTAATATGCAAATAGGAATCATCCAATCAATGGATGTGGATAGACTTTAAGAATGGTGTGCTTTAAGAAATGCACGTCGTTAGATGCCACGCCTTTGAAAGTCCAAAACGCTGCTATATTCAATACGAATACGTGGCTCATAACGATAGACGTCTTATAAAGCGATTTGATCGGTCTATCCAAGAAACTTAATGTTATTTGCAATGTTATAATCGGCAATCCACAGGCAGTCGGTTTGCACACGCTATAGGTCACGTTCTTGTACCTTTGAATGTAACAGCAGGAAAAGTACTACACCACGTGAACTGTTCTCTCAGATAAATAAATAACTATGTTGTTTTTATTACTGCATTCATTATGTATGATTTAAACAACAGTATTTACTTATAATCTGCCCTTATTAGTGTATGAATGCACATGAATTCAATTGGAATTCACTCAAAGTTTCGATAATAGCATTCAGTTTCTTCCACAGACCATTTGTTTCGCTTCATAAAATGCCATTTTAACGTCAAGGGGCAGGGATTACTTTTGTGCTGAAAAAGCAGTTTTTCACTTTTTTTTATTTGACTTTCATTAATTCAATATCTTCATAAATATCTTTATATTTTAATACCACCCACATCTTGGAAGTACTGGGGGTGAGAAAATGAACAGCAAATTCATTTTTGGTAAACTAACGTTTTACGGAATATAAAATACAATTAAAAAGACAATATCCCTTTTAATTAAATATCATGAAAAGGTATATACTGGATGCAATATTTGTGTGGATGTTTTAATATATGAACTGTAAGTGACAGCAACAAGAACAGTATAAAAGGAACTGTTGTTTATTAAGGGAATTTTATGTTCAGATTTTTTTTCCAAAACCTACACAAACCCTAGGGGGGTGGTTTGAGCACAGAAATACTATGTGTTCCAACACGTGTTTTGACAATAGGTCAGAATGTATGAAACAATGTTGCACAACCCCTTTGACTTGTTAACTGTCTTTGTTTGTTTGTAGGTGGTGAATGGCTTGGTTCAGACCACTGGTTGGCCGAGTGTGGTCACTTGCATTGGAAACTGGTTTGGCAAAGGCAGGTGAGAGGAAGTTCATTACTACCTTATTTGAAATATCATGACCATAGACAGTACTTTTCGACTGTTTATCTACCTTTTAACTGTTTTGTATCTTAATCTGTTCATGTCTTCATATCAGGAGAGGACTCATCATGGGTCTGTGGAACTCTCACACATCAGTGGGGAACATTCTGGGTTCTTTGATCGCTGGATATTATGTCTCCTCAAACTGGGGTCTGTCTTTCATCGTCCCTGGCATTATCATCGCTGCCATGGGGGTTATCTGCTTCTTCTTTTTGATAGAGCGTGAGTGTTTTAAAAATGACATGGTTTTCACCAGATCACATATTGGTCTTTATTCAGAGTGACTGTTTGCACTCAAGTGTAAATGAAACCACCAGCCAACTGCACCCCAGTATTCTCATACAGCTAGACAAAATGCAAATCTCATTTCTCATCCCAGTCCTACACTGCAAAATGTTTACATTTCATCATCATTAAGTTAGCTGTATATCTAAAGCAGGGTAACATCATTTCAGATAATTTTACAGCATATTAGCCAAGGTGGCTGCGGTTGAAAGTGACGATTTCTTATTTTTTCATGAAATATTGCAGCGTTTATAGTGAATAGCTTCAATACCCTCACAATCTTCGGTTAAAGTCTGAAAATGCACTTCTGCACTGATATGACCATCTCAAATGACATAATCAAGACTGCTTGGCCGGAGACTCCTCCCTTTCAACTGTCAGTCTGCTGCCAGTTTAATTTAAAAATCAATGCAACAAGTGTTTTTACACATCCAATTAATTAAGTCACGCCCCCTAATATTGATTTTAAACATTTTATTTGTCAACAAAAACAAACAATTGCGAAGAAAATGCGTTTCCCAACAGCTATAATCCAAACCGACAAACATGCAATTGGGTTAAATAATTTGTAGATATGATTTCATATGTTATTAATTATGCATTTATTTTAATTGGTAAATATTAAACTAAACCTGTCAAGAACACTCGCGAACCCTTTCACCCTGTGTTAGTTTATAAAAAGCACTTACACATGTGTAGTGTGTACTGTAACTTATAGCCACAGAACAAATGAAGAGATCACTCCACTTTTGCATTTAATTAGCATTTCGACATGTATTGCGTGCATTACAGTCGAGTGTATCTTGAATTTCAAAAGAAACTAACCTCAGGAGTGACATACAGTAAAGTGTATAGTTAATGAAAGCTGTGAATCAAGGTCAAGTTTATTTGTATAGCACCTTAAAACAACGTGATGTGATGGTGTATCGAATACTTATTAATGTGTAAGACTCATGTAAAAGTCAGACTGATCATCGGTTCGAACCCTGCTCCGAGCAGTTTCGGATAGGAATGGGTGCACGTCTAAATTAATTGCTTATTACCTTCAGCATTAAATTTCTGCATTTGTCTGTATTTATTAATTTCTTTATTCATGCAGTTTATTTACACACTTTATTAAGTAATTTTTTATCCTCCAAAGAAAACTACCATTTGTGAAAACATGTTAGGGAAAGAATATGCTCTGATGTAATATACGGCCACGATGGCTGATGTTATTGATGTAAGGATGGGGGAAATATATTTTGATATATCTTATTCACTGTAAAGAAAAACGGTACAGTTTTAATAAAAATGCACAGGGAAATGACAAAGTCCACTCGGGTCCTAAATTGCTCTCCTGAAATCAAAGAACATTCATATGAATGAATGCAGCCTCTTCACAAACAGAATCCTCTATTAAAGCATTTATGACATTTTAGTCACTGAGATGGTCTCTGTGTGATCAAAATGTGTGCCATGAATGAATGAAATGAATGAATGAGGTACACCACTTGTGCTTAAAAGGGGGAGGAGATCGAAAGAAACGGGGTTTACCAGAGTAAACCTGCTCCCGACCTGGTGTGGTTCACAGAGTAAATTACTATTGTTACTGACTCTGAGAAAGTTACCTCCCTTTTAGAAACGCCTTCAGTTACCCTGCTTTCTCGGGTTTGACATACCTCACATTCTGAAACAGAAAACCCAGACTTTCCGGGTAAATTTATTCTGAGTTTGCACTAAACCTCCTTTCTGAAACTGGCTCCAGGTGCCATTTACAAACAAACAAAAATTGTTGCATGACTTGAATTCCACACAGATGTTTTGCAAACACATAGCAACCACAGCTTTTTATCACATGACGTATATAAAACAATAGATGTAAACAAACAGCCTCTGCCTAACTTGTTTGTGCAAATGTAAAAGGGTGCAATTTTTCACTGATATGAATCTGTCTGTTCTTCCAGACCCTAATGATCTCAAGACAGCCAGTGCCCAGAACTCAGCTGCGAGTCATCAGGTGAATAAACCATATTATTTAGTTTTGCTTGTAGTTTTATTCACATTCGCTTCTGTGTGGCCTTCGTGTCAGGGGTAAGGTTGGGGTAAGAGAAGGGTTGGTAACATCTCTTCATACACATTTGCTTTCTATAGCTGTCGCTATGCCGACGAGTCTGTGATCCGTACACCCGAGTTTCAGTAGAGCGAATGGTGCTCTTCTAAGGCTAAGAGAGTTCCGATTTGTAAAACGCATTCTGATCCAGGAGGCGTGGCTTATCACAAGCAACAGATACTTAAGTGATGGAGGAAAGGGATGACAGATGCAGGAAGTGTAGATTGACGCCTCTTTTTCTCAATTTGACGTGGAGGAGGAATTAATTAAATTCAAGGGGAACTTCAAACACTTTGCAGCTGGCTATTGCATATTTCTTGATTCTTTTATATTGTTTACCTGAATGCCTTTTCAATTGTTTCTAGATGTTCTTTAAATATTCATGTCAGTAAATAATTTGCAATTTTCCATGAGTGTTACGCAAATGGCAAATGCACACGGATATAATCCACGACAACAAACAATTATTTCACCGATTGACCACATATAATCTGAGTTTGTCGTATTGTGGGACAAATAAATAAATTCATTTTTTTTCCCATTGTAACAGTTTGAAGCTTTTAACAATTTTGCACTGTTGCAAAACAGCTTAACAGAAAGTACATTTAAGAATATTCGG
Source organism: Triplophysa bombifrons (assembly GCA_029783895.1). Classification (NCBI taxonomy): domain Eukaryota; kingdom Metazoa; phylum Chordata; class Actinopteri; order Cypriniformes; family Nemacheilidae; genus Triplophysa; species Triplophysa bombifrons. The sequence goes on from CM056456.1 coordinate 19,853,139, forward strand.
TTGAGACATAAGAAAAAACAGTATAGTAATGTCATCCCTTTCTTACAGCATATACACAGAATAGTAGTCTTTCTCTGTTTTTTTAACATCTCTGTCAGATAGTTCAATTGTTTTTTTTGTTTGCACAGAAACTGCATAAAAGCTGGAATGGTGCAAACGGACATAAAGACCTCTACTTACAGTACAAACAAGGAACTAAAACACAGGTCAGAATCCCTGTGCGTGTGTGTTTTCCATTAGACTCTCAGGCACTCCCCCATAACGTGTTAATATTTAATGTTTTTACCTCTTTGCGGTTGTGTTTGTTAGAGCTGGGATACAGAGCTCCTTCTTGGGCAGGAGAGCATTGGAGTGTGTGTTCCTGTACAGCAGGTCGTGGTGGTGAAGAGTGAAGCAGAACCATCACCAATCAGTTTCATGGGGGCTTTACGAATTCCTGTGAGCGCCGTTCATTTATCTTTGCAAAGCAGGATGCCATCCATCAATGAAAAGTTGAAGCATGTTATTGAAATTTCTCTCTGCCTTTGTTTGCAGGGAGTGGTGGAGTTCTCTCTATGTTTGCTGTTTGCCAAGTTGGTCAGTTATACTTTCCTTTTCTGGCTCCCCCTCTATATCACTAAAGCAGGTTCGAGAAACAGTCTTACGCACTCAAACACACACTTTTCATTTGGTGGGTTATTATCCGCATGTCAGGGAAAAGATGCTCTGTAAATTAGGCTGACGGTAAAATGTCACACTCGTTGAAATTCAGACTTAAATAAAAAAAATCTAAAAATGAGATTGAGAGCATTTTAGTAGTCATAGCCATAAAATGATGAAAATAAGTAATCTGCATTGATTGTGATAAATGAAACGGTATTCAAATTTTCATTTATAATACTACATTTTATAATACTGAAATTAAATGACATTTTCTCATGCTTCTCAGCTCACCTTGATGCCAAGACAGCTGGAGATCTATCAACTCTTTTTGATGTTGGAGGCATTGTCGGTATGTAGAAGATTAGTTTTTGTTTTAATTAGCATTGAAAGGGGTGTGCAGTATGATCTTTTGTCATAGTATTTTATAGCACAATAACAATTTATAAGCACGCCTCAGTAATTTCATTCTTCTCCATGTTGTATGTACCGTGGTATAGCAAAACAAAGACCAGTCTAATGTTGCAAATTTATCCTCATGTGTATTCATTGTCATGCATATTTATCCTCATACCACATAGCCTTATTTAACATAGCATGTGTATGTGTGTAGGAGGCATTCTGGCTGGAGTAATGTCTGATAAGCTGGGAAAGAGGGCCACCACATGTGCTGTGATGCTTCTACTGGCTGCACCTACGGTATGTTAAACTCCCAATACAGATGCTTAAAACATTATGAAAATATTAGATGAAGGGGAACTGAACACGTGGATCATTTTTCCCGCGATTGACTGTGGTTTGTGTTTTCTTTCTTTTTCAAGCTGTATGGCTTCTCTATGATGAGTCAGTTTGGCTTTGGTCCCACTATTGGTAAGACATGTCTCATGGTGTTGCCTTTCAAAGTTTATAAACTGTAAGAGTATCGACCCATGTTGCTTTGCTTTATTGTAGAGGATTAATGATAAGTATAAATTAAATGATTCATGACGGATACTTCAAGTTGTGTTTTGCAACATTTTTTTATTCCTAAATGTGTCTTGCTTTGCACTGCATGTGGAAAAGAGACACTTAATTCGTTTTTAACATACAAATTGATTATAAATTGAGCACTTAACTTGCCCTAAAAAGAAACGCAAGCACCTCGAATATATTATCTTGTCATAAGAACATTTTCTATTTTCAGAAACTCTATGTGTGCCCCATTGAATAAAACAATTACAAACACTTTTAAAAAATCTGAAACTGTGTCTATTTTAAAATATTTTCCCGAACAGAAAAATTATGATTTTTGTTGATTATTTTTTCAATCTATGTAAAGGAATGCTGCTGGTGTGTGGTGGTTTAGTCAATGGACCTTATTCTCTCATCACAACAGCTGTCTCTGCTGATCTTGTAAGCACTTTATAAACTCTAATGTGGGCTTCATCTTCTGGGCAGAAGGGCATCTTCTGCTTGGTCATGCTTTGATCGGTATTTTTTCTGTCTATAGGGCACCCACAAGAGTCTAAAGGGTAATGCCAGGGCTCTCTCTACAGTAACAGCTATTATAGACGGGACGGGATCTGTTGGTAAGCACTTATCATCCACTCAGCTGACATTTATATTGTATGTAAGTGGTATTGTGAGACATTGGATTCAGCCTCAGGCACTTGCAGGTAGAACTGAAAGAGGTCACTCTTGCACCTTCCTTGTTCCCAGGCGCTGCTGTAGGACCTTTGCTTGCAGGGCTGTTGTCATCAAGAGGATGGAATCAGGTCTTTTACATGCTCATGACTGCTGACTTTTTGGCACTTCTGGTGAGTTTAACACCTCTGATTACTCTTCTGTAATAGAACATTTATTTGTACCCTTTGTTTATACTTATTCGTTTAGCAAACACTTTTATCGAACTTGTTTGTATGTTTGTTCCTAGCTGTTGCTGAGACTTGTAATGAAGGAGCTTTGCTCTCGTAAGAGCCGTCCAGGAGTTGCTGTAGAGTGAGTGATATTATTACTTTCTGTATGCAAATCAAAAGCCAAATACATGTTTTATTGGTTTTAAGAAAATTAGTTATTTTCTATAATTTTTCTCTTTCAGAATGAAGGAACATTGAGTACTTGCACTTACCTGAGGAAGAGTAACGGAGAGAGGCGGAGTTAAATGGAAATGTTTAAATTCATCTCATCTCTTATCTAACCACTTCCTAACCTGGACCACAACTTGAATTTGGGACTAAAACTTGACAGAAACCAGTTCTATTCCCTTTGTTTGGACAATACAAAGACAATTTATTAACTTTTTCAGATGAGTATCAGTGTAAGGTATCAGCCAAATAGCTTTGAGGAGATATTTTCTTTATATAGCATATTTTTACTGATTCACAGACTCTCATGATCTTTGAGTCTTGTGATGACATATTCAATCTGCAGCTCTGCTTGCATTTGTTCCTTGAGGGTTGAACCCAAACAAGTGAACATGACCTAGAGATCAAACCTAAACGTATCTCGAGTTGAAGACCGCACACTTGCACAACCAAAAGTAGCCTCTCCTTTTCTGCTATTGAGGAGAATCTTTCATAAATGCAGTGTCATTTCTACATGAGACCTCTAAACCAATGCCAGGCATGTAGCGCCTTACTTAAGTAATAATTTCAATTGGCACATGAAATAGAATGTGACATAAGAAGTCTAATGAACTGTTTAAACAGAAATTCATTAGGTTCTCTGTCGTGAATAAAGCCTGTGGAGTGAATATAGTGGGTTTATGTATATAGGATAAATCCATAATATATTTAGGCCTATATAGTTCTCATCAGCCTTTTTTATGAACCAAAGCCGATACTGTGCATTGTTTAAAACCTTTATTGCATCATTGTTTTTCTGTCTCTTGATGTGCCGATGTAAAATGTTCTTATCCTGTGTTTGTATATAGGGGATCCACTAGGGCATTCTGCCATGTGATCATTCACTTATAATATTATTTTTTTAATGTTCTTAATATTATATTTATTTATTTTTCTTGTCAGTCTTTTAATGCTGGCCTGCAACTTGAATATTGTCGAAGATTGATTATAAAAGAAGGATATAAGAAAATGTTATCTGAACATACAAGGACAACATTTTTACTGCTCTGAATATATTTATCTATTCAGAATTTAGATTGTTTAATATAAATATAATAATACAAAAACAACCCTTTTTTGTTGGTTATTTGATATATAATATATACACTGCCATTCTGTAAATGGTCGATTTAAATCTGGGGTAAAAAATTCTGTTGACAGAATTTAGTTTCGTATTTCGAATTCTGCAGCTATTCATGTGTAAAGTGTATAATGTTCAGGGTTCTGTTGATCTGCAATGCTAGAGGTACATGCAGATGTTTATTTTAAAGCTGGACCGCTTATATAACCATGTGTCACGCAAATGTGCATCTGTCCTTAAAGGAGAGCACACTCTAGATAACTGAATGTATCTATATAATTTATGAATAGTACTTTGGCGTGATGAAATGTAAATTACATTGTGCCTTTTTCTGTTTTTTATTTATTTATTATGAGCTGCTTTACATGATCCCTTGTTTGGAAATTATCTTAATTATGTTGCTATGTGTATACAGAAGACATTTTGAATAAAGTAAACAAATAGCTTACCTCTTCCTTCTGTGGCTTATGCAAGCTATGTACATTTTATTCAATTGATTTTTTATTTACTTGAAATGATGATTCTGTCAAAATCTGGCTCAAGATAGTAAAACATAATATATCCACACAGACACTAGACTTTTTTCACAAAGACAGTTTGTGAATTGACATGTAATAATTGAGTATAATGAGGACATTTCATTGCTTGGGTTATGATCATTCGTTTCATTTTCTAAAGGGAATACTATGCTTTCCCTGAATGACTCCAGCACTGAACCCTGTCTGTTCTTTTAACCACTTCACCACCCACACAACCCAACTATCTTCTTAACTCTGGAGTAAAAATACTTGTTTCGTAATTTGAAGAATTTATATAAAAGGGAAATTTCTACAAAAAAATTACACAATGGCAATAATTAGATATTTTTATGTGACAAGTCCCGCCCTGGACTGTGTTTCCAAAAAGAATTGTAAGCTTAAATTGATCGTAAAAATAATCGTAGGAGTGATCTTAATGTACGGTCTATTTCCCAAAAGCATCGTCACTTAAGTAGCACCTGAAAATCATGGTAGATCTACGTGTAAGGGATTTACTCCACACGATATTATGAAAACAATTAACCCAAAAACCAGGGAAAACACGAGGAAACACAAGACCATGGAGGAGAAAAACAAACACCAGTTACATTTAGACTAAACAAGGAACACTTGAACAGGCAGAGTATAAATAATGTCCGGTTAGTGAGTCGATGAAGATGAAGGGCAGGTGCAGGGAAAATGATGAGGGACAGGTGAGGGAGTGGGTCAAAATTACACCCTTGTAGCAAAAACGTGGAAAACCAAACTAGGTACCGACGGGAGTGTTACAGTAGTCCCCCCTCCCGGAAGGTGGGACCTCGCGCAGATGAACAAATAGGGACAAGACAGGGAGCCTGCAGTACCTCGCTTCCGACACCGGGAATCTGCGGTGGTGCCGTTAGCTCAGATGGCTACGGAGGACTAGCCAGGTCCGGAGGCCTTGGTGGTGTATCCTGGAAAGCCTTGGCCGTACTGAGGAACTAGGAACGGCTGCCATGGCCTTGACTTGGGAGCAAGGAGACGAGAAGCTTGACACTGCCACCGTGGTCTTGATTTCGGAGCAAGGAGACGAGCAGCTTTGGCACGGGCGCAATAGTCGCGAAGAGGAGACCGGAGAGGCAGTACATGACCGCGATGCACCGAGGTCGCCTGCGGCCTAGGGTCCTCCTGTCTGTGCCAGCCATCTTGTCCTATTTTGGGGGTGAGTCCAGTGGAAGGCTGGACGGGAACGGCTCGAAGTCTGCTGGAAGCCCGGGCGGGACCGGCTCGAAGAACACTGGAAGGCCGGACGGGACCAGCGTCAAGACCTCTGGAAGGCCGGAAGGGACAGGCTCATAGAACACTGGAAGGCTGGACGGGAACAGCTCGAAGAACACTGGAAGGCCGGGTTGTCTGGCTTGAGGAATAGCTTGGCAGCAGGCTCTTGAGGCTGTTTAATGAACGATTGTCCCAACTCACCTGATGGCACAGTACAATGAAGACCTCCAAGTATCTCTCCATCGCCATCTTGTTGAGCCGCAAGTAATCCATATTTTGGTCTACTCTTCTGTAAGGGATTTACTCCACACCATAGGATGAAAACAAAAAACCTAAAACCAGGGAGAACGCGAGGAAACACAAGACCATGTAGGACCACAACAAACACCAGTTATATTTTAGACTACACAAGGAAAACATGAACAGGCAGAGTATAAATGTGCAGGTAATAGTCTGATAAAGGGCAGGTGCAGGGAAAATGACGAGGGACAAGTGAGGAAGTGTGTTGAAATTACATCCTTGGTGCAAAAAAATGGAAAACCAAACTAGGGACCGATGGCAGTGTTACACTACGAGTGCTCTGAAGTAATCGTTATGGCCAAAGAGACTCGCAAGATGAGGTCCTCTGCCGAACATAAAGAGAATTGCGCTTAAATTTAAACACGCCTATGTGACTTATCATGTTTTTTTGTTTGTTTAAATCTTTAAAATTACGAAACTAAAGTAACAAAAAATACAGTACAATAAAAATGTACTAAAAAATAGCCTAAACATTTCGAAAACAAGCGTATGCTTCAAAAACGAGCCATTGAAAAAGGTGACATATATGTTGCATTTGGGGGAAACTTACGTGAAACGATGAACGTTCGCAAAGTGGCTCGTCGAAAACGCTCTTACATGCTAAGATCCATCCTTATCGGGAAACCCGGCCCTGGACATGATGCAATTAATTAAGTAAGCTCAGACTAGGCCTAAGTGATCTATTGTGGAAAATACAATCGTTAGAATGAACAAACATCAAAAACAAGAGGAAGTTCTCAGAGAACCAGAAAATTAAAGAAATAACAATTTATCTACAAATTGTTCACTCTACCTGTTTTATCGGAGGAGATTTTTTGAATCAAGAATGTTATCACTAAAAAATTTTTGTATTTTGCGAGATGTAAACAACACTGGTCCACTTAAAAATGGTCTTGTAAAATAAGATTAAAAATTAAGGAATCATGGTTTTTGTGAACGGTTTACCCGGCATCACCTTTTTGTAGGAAACATCAGAAACAAAAAGAGATAAAACAAAAGACTAATGGGATGGAAAGTGACATCGGGGACGCAATTAAAGAAATATTCCTGATATTTAAAAAATATTCGAATAGAGAAAGAAATTTTAAAAGAGAAAAAATATATTTTATGGTAGGCTATATCATATATATTGACATCACCTCAAACAAAAGTATAGCAAAACTGCACATCAGGACTAAATGGCAGTTTTGTTTCACTCGATCAGCCTCTCCATCCTTGCGTGTCCTTGTGGGCCTCAGTTACTATGGAGATCGTGAAGAGAGCGCGTGCTTTTTTCCTCTTCTCGCGCGTGAACTAGTGGGAGTGAAGGGGGCGATGAGTTGAAAGATCAGTGCAATGAGAGACACAGTGTCTGCGTTATTAAATGTGTTGCTGCTGAAAGAAACTATCAGATCTTTACATTAGGTCGCTTACGGGATACGGAGTCGAAGGAACTGACTGCGAGAAAGGGCAGCGAGATGGGCAGCTCGTCTTCGGCGTATCGGATGATATACCTAGATGTGGATGGTAGGATCCAGAAGGTAAATGCGCAAACGTACAATGTGGTTTTTTTTTCAAAAGGAAAGTATGCACTTTTAATACATAGTTTTTAAAGTTAGTTATATTATCATCATGTTATAACTGACTTATAGTTTCCTTGGTTTAAACTACGAATATATACTATTATATTTATGTAATTTAGAATTTAAATATGTTTTTTTTTCAACTATTTTCGTGCACATCCTCTCCCTAACGAAATTAAACATGCATGGTTTGAATTGTATGCTACAAATAAACATGATTTTGCTACATTAACAAGTTTGACAATGATATTATTACACTAATGGTATCAATTCAATTACTAGACCTGTTGTACTCACAACGCCCAATTTGACTTAATTTATCTATTTATTGTCTTTTGTTACACACTTATCCTGTATGATCCTCTTTATGTGCTTTTCACTATGACAACACTTCACAAAATCTTCTTCAAAGTCTTGTGTTTTGAGTAGTGTGTGATCTCAGCTCTTGCTTTCATAAGGTTAAACAACTGGTCTGACTGTCTATGATAATAAATTACGTGATGAGACAAATTGTTGGGATATTTGTGTTCCGTTTACAGGTATCTAGGTGACAATCAGTTTTCATCCCACTGCTGTATATCTAGAACTGATTCAATAACAACAATGTTTGTCTTGTTTATACACCAGAGTAATAAAATGCTAAGTAGTTCTAATAGTTGTAAATGTGCCTCTGCCTGTCATTGTTCTGTATTGGCAAAGGGACAAAAGGAGACAATCAGCATATAAAAGCCTACAGCACAATGACACATAGGATTTATTGAGCACATCTTTGTATTTCTGTACCCACACTGTTTGCAAAACGCACAAACATTTCTAGTTCTGGAGTACTGGCTAAACTAGAAGGCCTATGTTATTTTTTTTAGTGTAGCTGCATGTCCACACATTTCTCCGTTAGCGCTTATTCAATAACTGAAAAATTGCACTGAACGATACTACAATGCCTAAGATCTCACTTGCTCAAAATTCACTATTTTTTTATACTTTATTGAAAGATTTTTCAATTATAAACACAGAACAAACAAACACAAAATCAACTATTTAAATGAATGGTTCACCCCTCAAACATTATGTCAGCATTTATTTGCCCTCATGTTATTAAAAATCTATTTGACTTTCTTCTGTGGAACACAGGTGTTCATACACTAGAAGTCAGTGAAGGCCCAGTGTGGTTCAGATACCAGTGCTCTTCAAAGTTCAATATTTCAGATTTGTCAAAGTTGAACTATCCGCTCAACTTGCAATTTAGAATAAGAAGTGGCTTAATTGATACATATATTTGCTGATTATTGCAGTGTGCAATATACACATACATATACTCAGTACACACAGTGTACTATTAGATATACTTACAGTTCTCAATCGTCTATCGTAGACAGTTATACTAACAACATAGAACAAGTAAAACAACAAAATAACAAATAAAACATACAATAAACTGCAGAGTTTTCTCGGAGCTCGCAACACAGCTGCCATTCTCGGCGCCATCTTGACATCCTGACAAAGTGCTAAATTACAAGCAATTCTTAAAATAATAAATATTTTTTATTGTTCAATTTGAAAGCAGTGTAGTTGGACTATTACCCAATCCCTTAAACACTATAAATCCCGATACTATATAGCTCCTTATCACCGACATTCTCTCTTTCTGTCTGTCAGCTGCAGCCCCCCCTAAACCGCCCCACCCCATTTTTTTTAATTGTAACATGTTTTTGCTGTCTTGTTGTTTCTGCTAATGTCATAAGTCAGACATGTGTTTGTAGTGGGTCAGAGTACTCAGTGGTCAGGACTGATACTGAAGTACAAACGATGGCCTTGATGGTGTGCAAAGTCTGTAATAATCAATAACGTATTGTGTAATGACACCGACATAAATTCATGGTCAAACTATGCCAAAGTCAATTGTAAGCTGATTCTTCTGTTAGGGGAACTCCTGGCTTGTATGATAAAGTTAAAAACAATTATTAGCATAAGTCTTTTTTCCAGAACATCTGTTCTGAGCTTACATTATTTATTATAAAAGTCTTAAAGTTATGTCAATTTTGCTTTGTACATTAGGCTAAAATATATGCAAACCTTTTAGTTATTCATTTGCTATTTGTGTAATTTTAATAGAAATTTAAGACAAAAATTCCAGCACTGCGTTCCTATTTTGTTGTTGTGAAATGTGGTTATATTAGACATATTACAATTTTGGTTCTGAGTATCTATATGTTATCACATAGATGAAATCATAGCCTGTAATTTTTCATTATTTTAAGTAGTTGAACGAATTACAGTTATATAACTATGTACACAGTAGCACAATCACAAATAGAGACACTTATTGCATTTTTTCTTTATTTTAGGTGATTTTTAGGCGTTTCTGTAGTCCGTGTGACATTAAGGAGCTGTTCTGCACTGCCACAGGGCTCTCCAGGTACAACATTATATTTGTGTGCGTGTGCGTGTGTGTGTGTGTGTGTGTGTGTGTGTGTGTGTGTGCGTGTGTGTGTGTGCGTGAGTGCTTGTCTGTGTGTGTGTGTGATTGAAGTGTTTCCATTTGTGAAGTGCTCCTGTGTTTAAAGAGTGTATCTGCTACTGACAGGAACACAACCATTTCCCTTCTGGACTCAACAGGAGCTATGGTCTCTATTGACCCCACAATGCCAAACAACTCTGAGAGGTAATTTTGCCCTCTACCCCTTTTATTAAATCATATACATTTGTGAACTGCTTCAAATGTGAGTGTAGTAGAGTAGGCGGGGCGAGACCGTGATTCGAGCCCGATGTGAGCACAGCTGGCGCTCATTCACAATTACTCACCAGACTCGAACTACGGTCTTGCCCCGCCTACTCAACTACAGTGAGTTTTTCAAGTAAGCTGATTCAGTACACAAACAAAAGGGCAAGACCCAAATCTCTTCAGAATGGCATAATAGTAAATACTTCACTGTACTGATTATAATAGATAAGACCTAAAACAAACAACAGGTAGTTTAATTACCTTTAATATGGAATTTCAGATAAATACAGATCAAAATTAAACTGAAGAGCTAAATTCTCAAGAATCTATTAACACCTGTTTGCAGACAGGCTTATGGACAAGAGATAGAGAAGACTTCATACATAAAGACACTGTCAAAACATTCTCATGTGAGCCAAAAATAAATGGCCCACTGTAAAAACCTTATCTGTGGATTATGTACAGATCTGCCCTTCATGCAAGACAAACAATGGCTTTCGGCCAAATAAAGGTAAAGTTCCTGTTTGAAAATTAAGAGAGTTGCTGTTATAGACACCCTCCAATACACTGACAAGAGGTGTAGCCATCTTAGATAGCAATGCATTTGTGGAATTGACTACGAGTTCCTGCTGATTGTCAGTCAGGAAGAAGGGACATATTTTAGTGTGGCAACAGCTGGTTTGTAACTGCGTTAGTGTGTCTTGGTGTTTTTCAAGGTCTCCATACAAAGTGGTGCCAATAACTGGCGGGCAGCTTGCAGGTAAGTGTCAGATGTTCTGTACACTTTAATAATCAAGACACATGTGCCTCTTGTGAAATCATGTGGTTTCATAAATAGATTGTGTTTGCATTTATTTTTTAAGGGTTTAAAAAATATATTTTGATAAGGACTGAAAAGGGAATGTACAATTGGAGTGATCAAGCATATCAATATAAATCACCATAAATGGAGTGTACAGAAATGTAGGGCCCTTTGTCACTGCTGAAACCCTTTTGTCTCTGTTATCTTGAGCTGAGAAATTAACTTAAAAAGAAAAAAAAATCTCTAATCCAACATGTTCCATCCTGCTTTGTTTTTTAACATCCCTGCACAAATACTGTGGCTTTGAATAGCATACTAGCGTAGTATTTGAACCATTTATTAATATTAAGCATGTACAATATTTTTGTATGCATGGAGTTCCTGAGCAATCAAATAAATTTGACAAAATGTTGTATTCCACAATGCAGTACACTTGACTTTTGCTTGTATACTGTACATCAGTGGTTCTCAACTCTGGCCCACGAGATCCACTTTCCTACTGAGATTGAGGCTATACTCTCGCGGGCCAGAGTTGAGAATCACTGCTGTACATCGTGGTATGCATACTGAAAACGTCTTGGCTACGGATGTAACGTCTTGGTTACGTATGTAACCTTAGTTCCCTGATGGAGGGAACGAGACGTTGTTGAGAACAACAGATGGGGTTCGCCCTTGAGAACCAATCAACTCTGACTACTATAGAAAAGGCCAATGAAATTTGCTGAATGAAATTTGCATGCCGGTCTCTGCCCCCGGATGTCCGGTATAAAAGGAAGCCGGCGTGCAGCATTCATTTACCTCTTGTTCTGAAGAGCCTGAGAGCCTCTCACGACTGCAGCAGAATACGATACGTGTTTGTGGCATAAGGGACACAACGTCTGGTTCCCTCCATCAGGGAACTGAGGTTATACACGTAACCAAGACGTTCCCTTTCTGTCGGTCTCTCGACGTTGTGTCGAGAACGACAGATGGGGTTACCTATGGAAAACGCCACAACGCTTTAATGCGTCACAATCTCTAGCGAAGCGACGGTAACAGGCCTGGGCGTGTCAACTCGATGCTTTCGCAAAACTGTAACCTTCCAGTGTGGTGGTCGGGGGGTTCCAGAGCTTTCTTGGGGAAAGATAGGTACAACCCTGACCGGTAACCTTTCACAGCCGGAGGCCTTTGCTCTCTACTGGCGAGTGGCCGAGAGGCGCAATGCATGTGCTGGACACAACACAGAGGGTTGGAACTTTTTGGGCACACATCCGGGCCTGGGTCTCAAGATAACGTGAGAGTTTCCAGGGCCGAATTCAAGGCAATCCGGGGACACAGAGGATGCTCGGAGGTCCCCTACCCTCTTGAAGGAAGCGAGCACCATCAGGAGGGCCGTCTTACTCGGGTGAGGAAGATCGGAACCTCCGAGGGGCTCTTGGGGGACCCAGAGGCCCCCTAGGACCACTGTAGGGTCCCAAGAGGGTATGGAGCGGAGATGAGGCGGATTCCGCCCTCTCGCGCCCCTTAGGAACCTGGTGACCAGGTCCTGTCAACCTAGAAACTTTCCATCAACTGAATCGTGATGAGTGGCGATAGCGACTACATACACATTCAGTGTGGAGGGGAAATGTTAGTATCCAGTCTCGTAAGAAGGACAACACAATCCTGATCGAGCGCCTCGGTGGGTCTTTCTCGTTGAGAGAGACACCAGGACGAGAAGAGGCGCCATCTACAGGCATGTAACCGCATAGTAGATGGGGCCCTAGCCTGGGTGATGGTCTCCACCATACAGGGGGAGTAGCCAACTCAGGATCTTCTCGTCCCGTCTAGAGACCAGACATGGGTATTCCAGAGGTCTGATCTGGGATGCCAGAACGTGTCCTTCCCCTGAGAGAGCAGGTCCTCTGTCAGAGGAATGGTTCAGGGGGAGTCGCTGTCCAGAGCATCAACTCAACTAACCAAGTGCGGTTAGACCAGTGCTGTGTAACCGATAATACTTGGTGCTCCTCTTCCCTGACCTTGCACTGTCCTGTGCAAGGAGGCTCCTGGGGGGAAGGTGTGCTTCTGCCCTTCCCGTGGTCAGCTGTGCGCAAGGATATCCGTGCCGAGGGCTCTGCCTCGGACAGGGAATACCAAAGCAGGCAAATGGTGGTGTTGCGGGAGGCGAACAGGTTTACCTGGGCCTACACGAACAGCATCCAAATGAGCTGGACTGCGCAGGGGTAGAGTCGGCACTCTCCACGAGGCGTAAACTGACGAGAGAGTGCTTCGGCTGTCCAGTACAGTTTTCCCGGGGTGTGTGGCCCACAGGGAACGGGTCCTCTGTTGACTCCACCAGAGGAGGCGTCGAGCAAGTTGTGTTTGCTGCTGTGAGCGAACGCCACCCTTACGATCTGATGTACGCTACAGCTATAGTGATGTCCTCGGACCAGCACGTGCTTGTCCCGCACGAGAGGCCGCAGCCTGCTCAGTGCAAGTAGCACAGTCCACAACTCTTGGCAATTGATATGCCAGCACAGGCGGGGGTTCGTCCAATGCCCCACCTGCGTGCCCGTTACATACTGCACCGCACCCCTGCAGGGAGGCATCTGTCTTCACCACAATTTGACTCGTAACCTGCCCAGAGTGACCTTAGTCCGTCGAAAAGTCATGGAAGACCAGGGGTTATGGTGCGTCGGAAGCAGCCTGTGAATTGTTTCAGGGGGACCACTGTCTGCCTGAAATGTTCCAGGCAGTTCAACAACGGCTGAGCGCGTACTGTGGACAGTTGCGCCGACATGGTGACAGAGTTGAGCTCCATACCGAGAAAGAGGATGCTCTGCACTGGAGAGAGCTAGCCCTTCTCTTGGTTGACCTGGAGTCCCAATCAGTCTAGGTGCCGGAGCAACAGGTCCCTTTGTGTACATAACAGATCTCACGAGTGTGCCAAGATAGGCCAGTCGTTGAGATAGTTTAGTACCCGCACACGTTCCTCCCCTCAGGGAGAAAGGGCGGCTTACACGATTTTTGTGAAGACCCGTGGAGACAGGGACAGACCGAAAGGGAGGATCCTTCAGGTCGATTGCCATGAACCAATCCTGACACCTGATGGATGACAGGACGCGCCTCTGCGTGAGCATCTTGAGCGGCAGCTTGTGAAGGTGCTTTGTTCAAGGTACGCAGACCTGTGGTGCAACCCACCGTCTGGGGAACGATGAAGTGCGGGTTGTAACCTAATTTTATTCTTGATCTCCCTGGGGTCTTCCCATGAGGGCCGCTTCTGCTTCCGCGGCGGCTGCTGACGGGGTTGTGGACAGGGGGTGAGGGGGGGGGGGGGCGCAGGAGCCAGCGTTGAAGAGGACCGGGGCTGCTGGGAATCAGACGGTGCATGGGATCTCGGCGGCCGAGTCATGGTGGGGGAGGATGTGCTTGATAACCTCTTTCTGCTTCTTTACTGTCGAGAACTGCTGCTCGACAGTATCGCTGAACAGCCCCCCGGGTGAGATGGGTGCCTCGAGAGAGCTGACTTTCTCAGCGTGCTCATCTGTGCAAAGTTCAGCCAGAGGTGTCTCTCCTGGACCACAAGTGTGGACATAGTCCGACCCAGGGCCCGCGTGGTCACCTTGGTCACATGTAGAGCGAGGTCGGTGGCGGTGCAGAGTTCCTGCATAAATGCTGGGTCGGTCTTACCCTCGTGGAGCTCTCTCAACCCCTTGGCCCGATGAACCTGCAGAATAGCCATAGAGTGGAGAGAGGAGGCAGCTTGGCCCACAGCAGTGTAAGCTCTAGACACCAGAGATGCCAAAAACCTACATGCTTTGGACAGGAGTCTAGGCCGAGTCCCACCTGGGAGCCACCGACGTATTCTCTAGCTGCCCTTCCCATCGAGGGAAGAAAGGGCGACGCAACTAGTTTGACGTGTACGTGCCGAAAAGTGGGTGTTCCTTACTGAGCTCCTCATGCACTTCCAGGAAACACAACACTGGGGTACCATGTACCAAACCCGAGGTACTATGTATCCAGCCGCGTACGTTGGGAGAGGCAGTGCAACCCAATGCTAACGGCGGCCCGGGAAAGCATGGCTGACATTTTCCGATGTCTGCTTCTTCCTGGGCTCAACCCCCCGAGGACGGGAGCTCAGAGGAATCGTCGGAATCAGATGCCAGTTAGTTACCCTCCGATTCTGCAAGGGACATCTCATCATCATCACGCACCATTTCCGGTACGTGGTTGAGGAACAAGACGGTGGGACCATCATTCGCCAATTTCACTGGCCTTTTTCTAAGCTAGTCGGAGTTGATAGGTTCTCAAGTGCGAACCCCATCTGCAGGTTCGACACAACGTCGAGAGACCGACAGAAAGTGAACCTATCATCTCTGATTGTACTTTTAAAAGGCCAATGAACTTGGTGAATGGCATGGCATCCCATTCTCTGCCCCGTGCTTATGGCCATAAAAAGAAAGATGGTGGCCCATTCATCCAGCTTTTGTTCGTCGGAACCAGCAGGGCAGCACATGGTGAGCATTATCTGTCTATCCTACTGGAGTTCTACGACGCAGAACAGCGGACTCGTCCTCTCGGACCTGATATTCACTATACCCACATCACTTGCTTGGCCGCCAACATAATGAAGTAGCATTCGATGATATGGCATGCCCGCACTGAGAGCATATGTTGATCAAGGTGTTGCGGTCACGGTTGGCTGTGTGCTTTCTGGACAAAGCCACGACATCGTCTGCTTCTCGTTTAGCAGCGATAGTGATGTGGGGACTCCCATGGACATTAACCCACCCAGGCCAATGCCATCTGCTGGCATTGGATGCTAAAGACTCCCTGTAGCTCCTGGCTTTGGACAGTCAAGCCCAGGACGAGGCTGACGCGGCAAGGTCACCTATGCTTGCCCGGGCTGCTGCGCCCCGTGGACAGAGAGCACAGCAGAGGAGAGCATCGACTCCCCGTCGGAAGCCGCCTAGGAAGAAATCTGCTAAGCAGCCCTGACGGGGACATGGGCAGCCCAGTTAGACCCAGGACATCGGACACAACTTCAGCCACAATACTGGTGTCGAGTGTCACCGGGACGGTCCCTGCCCCAACACATCTCATGGCCTGGCCATATATATTCCCGTGCTTCAAGCCGAAATCGCCTGGGAAGGGCCCCGTTTGAGCCCCTGGGAGAAGCTGCTCTGCCTCATCTCACAATGAAGATGGCTCTCCTAGTGGCGCTCACCTCCATCAAGAGGGTAGGGGATCTGCATGCACTCTCTGTGTCCAACAAGTGCCTAGAGTTCGGGCCGGGAAATTCTCACGTGGTTCTGAGACCCTTGCCTAACTACATGGCCAAAGTTCCCACCGATCCCTTCAGGGACCAGCTCACCCCTGGGGAGGAAGACCCATCTCCTGCAGTGTTGTGTCCAGTACACGCCATGCGCCTCGACTTGGACCACACGCAGAGTTTCAGAAGCTCTGAGCAGCTCTTTGTCTGAAGGGGAGAGCTGTCCCCAAACAGAGGTTGCCGCACTGGATTGTGGACGCCATCACTCTGGTATACTGGTCTCAAGAACTCCCGGGCTAAGGCCGCTTCTCTGGCAGACATCTGCAAAGCTGCGTATTGGTCTATGCCCAACACTTTTGTGAGATTCTACAACCTTCGTGTAGAGCCATTGTCTGCCCGCATTTTGCACAGTACCGACAGGTAAGGCCTGCTGGCCTTACGCCTGCGAAGCGCCTTCTCCCCTTCATCAGGCAAGTCATTGCGCTATTTGAGCTTCCCTACATCCCCCACCGGGCGAAGTACAGGCATCCCATCCATCACTAAGCATTTCTTGGTTTACGTGCTGTGCAGAGCAACCTGTATAACAAGCCTTGTATAGGTATAGTTATCCCTCACAAGGTGAGCCCCTATACCTGAGCTAGAGCTCCAAAGCTAGGGACTCCCCCCTTGGACAGTCCCGTCTGACAGTTCGTGCCTCTTATTTCCTCTGCTGGTTAACCTGTGACCTCCCCTTGATAGACTCCACTGCTTCTGTGCACCACTGTTTGGGGCCCGCACAACTACTCCCATGCGATCTCCCCACTGGTGAGACCGTGTAGGTAATCCATGTATTCCCCTGTACGCCAGGATGTGGTCTCTGTAGTGTTCACAATATATATTGATATAATATATATGTAACGCCCCCGACCCCTCTGTATGGTGATTTACCCAAACTTTGCTTTAGGGCGGGCGACGGGTTCAACTATTTTGTCTCTCGACTTAAAAAATATATAATACAGCTATCCTACTCTGATGCAACTACCCTATACTTAGAAAATGTAAATGAAGGAACAGGGGTAAGTAATATTCCAAAATAATTTAATTAAAGAATAAAGTAACTATAAAACCAGTAATAAAATATTAAATAAAAGATTTGGTTCTTATCAAGAAATTAGCTCAGCAAAACATTACACCGTATAATAAATAGTAAACAGTGACAATACCTGAACGAATATACACGTTACAACAGTACAACAATACTGAGTGAACTACCTGATATACGCTTGCACTATGGTGAAGCACTGAAATAGTACACGTTACATGCACTAAAATTAACAGCCGGTTTTACACATGTTAAGAAACTGTATTACATTCAAACTGAAAAAAGTAAATGATAACACTTACACAATAAAGCAAGTGGGCCCACTCACACACTCAATCGTAACTCACACAACCCCCGTTGCAGGCCCGTGTCGTAGCTGGTGTGCGTAGAGGCCTGTGAAACTTAAATTGGCCGCTTCGCTCAAGTGAGCAGATAAAATATAGAAACACAGTACCTAGGCTCTTTAATCCAAAGCACCAGTATAAATCGCCTGCTAGGATTCTCCCGAACAGCGCCGATCGTCCCTCGTAGCCGGAGGAACACCCAAACGCTTCCGGTGGCTGGGTGCGCTATCCGGTTATTTCCGTAGCTCTCTCCCTCGAAGATAGAAACTCGCACGGCGGTTTTAAAATAACTCGTTTTACTCTCTCCAGCTCTCACAAAGAAACGAAACACGAGAGAACACAAACGCTTACCAAAAAAAGATCCAATGCTGTTCTACATGACACAGCAAAACCTCTTCCCAAAAAAACGGCGCATGTACAAAACACACCAACGCGCCTCGATACTAAATTTTAACCCATGTCTTGAGCTAACTGTAGCTTCCAAAATAATGACAACGTACTCAAATTTAAACTGAAATAAAATCGCGTTTTGATTACAAACTCGCAAGTTATTCACCTGCGAACGACTTCTCAGCTTCTCCTCTCTCCTCGCTTTCTCTTCTTTCTTCTCTCCACTTAACCAATAACATTACACAACACACCTTGGAGGCGGGTTTAAACTAGTAAGCAACCAATAACATTACACACAGCACACTAGATTGCACACACACACGTTTTACACATGTGTAAATCAACCAAACCTTACGTAGAAAGACGTAAGGGACTTTGTGCGTATGAACGTAATCGTTTGAAATGACCTTATCTCTGAATTAGAGACAAGAAACACAAAATGCGTATACATATAATAAACAAACCAAAAAAACTGGAAAATAAATGATTTAACCCCATTCCTCCATGTACTATGGTTCTATACGGGTTACACTCTCCCCCTTCTAGACTATCTCATGCCCCCATGAGATTACTTTAAACTGGGACGGATAACCTGGGCTCCAAAGAAATAGTTAACTGACCACACTTCGAACATAGAGCTAAAGGGTGACACCACACTGTGTTGCATAAGTTTTCCCTTAGCTTTACACGTTCCTCAACATTTACTACCATCCCTCTATGTACTAAAGTTAAAGGGCGGCTAGAGGACTGACCCAGTCTATCGTAGCTGAGCTTTATAACGGGCCTAATTTCTCTCTTGGGGCGTAAAGGGACATGTTCTACCACATCTTTCGGAGGCGTCTCGTTATGGGTCTCTCCCCCTTCCTGCTCCAGACCTCTTGCTTCTGCTGGATTTGATTCTTCTAGGTCCTCTTCAGCACTCTGTGGTATAGTCTCATTCCCGGGAGTGCTAGGTGAATTAATCACATCATACACAGCTTCTTCCTCCTCAGCAGGCATAGACTGGTCATTGTTATCTGGTTGTGGTTGTATGTCAACCCGGTCTGGGTAAAAGTTGCACAACTCCTCTTCACTTTCAGAATCACAGCTAAGATTTCCATCTATCGTTGTCACATTTGTCCCTTCTAATCTTCTTCCTTGTTTTCTAATTACTGATCGGGCTCTTGTCTCCGGCGGCACCCCTACAGCTTTTAGATCTTCGGGAACAGACAGTCTCACATCAAGTCGGATTGGTAAGATATGGTCACGATGCAGCGTTCTCACACTCCCCATACCTCGTTCAGGTTTTAGGCGATACACAGGTAGATTCTTCAACTTCTCCACTACCAGGTAGGGAAAAGAATTCCACTTATCTCCAAGTTTGTTTTTTCCAGTCACAGCAAGATTTCTTATCAACACACGGTCTCCTACAGCCAAAGTCTGGTGTGTTACACGTTTGTCATACAACCGCTTGTTCCTCTGCTGACTTTTCTGGGCAGTTTCAGTTGCTAGCTGATAGGCTCTTTGCAAATCCGATTTCATCCTCTCCACATATTGTCGATGGTTACGGACTCCTTTTCCACCCGACGATGTTCCGAAGCACACATCCACTGGTAAACGAGCCTCTCGTCCAAATAGAAGATAGTAAGGCGAGTACCCAGTTGAGTCGTTCTTAGTACAATTGTATGCGTGTACCAAGCGATTAATGTGTTCACTCCATCTGCTTTTCTCAGCAGGATTCAGCGTCCCTAGCATGGAAAGGAGCGTTCGGTTGAACCTTTCGGGCTGTGGGTCCCCTTGCGGATGATACGGTGTGGTTCTGGATTTCCGGATACCAAGCATCTTCAGTAACTCTTTTATGAGACCACTCTCAAAATCTCTTCCTTGATCCGAATGGATACGAGAAGGTAGACCATAATGGATGAAAAATTTGTCACAAAGGGTCTTTGCCACTGTCAAAGCTTTCTGGTCCTTGCATGCAAACGCTTGTGCATATCGGGTGAAGTGGTCTGTTACAACAAGAACATTTCCAATACCTCTGGAGTCTGGCTCGATGGACAAAAAGTCAATGCACACAAGGTCAAATGGCCCACTGCTGGTCATGTGATTCATTGGAGCAACCTTCTTCGGCAGAGTCTTTCTTGTTATACAACTTCCACAACACTTTATGTATTGCTCTATATGCAGAGACATCTTCGGCCAGTAGAAGCGATCTTTCACAAGTTCAGTAGTTTTTTCAACTCCCAGATGTCCTGAGCTATCATGCAGGGAGCATAATACTTGGGTCCAGTACTTTTCAGGAAGGACTAACTGCAATTTTTCTCTCCCTGGCGTGCTATGAGTAACACGGTACAGCAGATTATTGTGAATCTTTAATTTAGAACATTGTCTTTGCAGAAGAGCAATGGAAGCATTGGAACTTTTCCTGGAGGTAAGTATTCTCCCCGACTCTACATCCCGCTTCACTTCACCAATTATAGGATCTTCCTCTTGGGCTTTTCTCAAATCTGCGTTACTTAGTTGTTCCATTGGACTTAGACTCAGCACAGTAGGACAGGCATAAGCATCGGGAATGCTCTGCGGGGAAAGTCCTAGATGATCCACCAATCTAGAGGATTCCTCCCCTTCAGGAACTAGGGCTACTTGGCAAATGGCTCGGACTGCAGACTTGGGAATCTCCTTCCACTCAGAGTACGGGGAAGGTTCACATGGATGACGGGATAACAGGTCTGCATCGACGTTGTGACGACCAGGTTTGTATTTCAAGCTAAAGTTATACGTAGCTAATGCAGCTAACCACCGATGGCCTGTGGCATTTAACTTGGCACTTGACAAAACATAGGTGAGTGGATTGTTGTCCGTCATTACCACGAATTGGGCTCCATAGAGGTAGTCATGGAACTTGTCCACCACCGCCCACTTCAATGCCAGGAACTCGAGTTGATGTACCGGGTATCGACGTTCTGATAAACTCAGCTTCCTACTTGCATAGGCTACTGGCCTTAACCCATCGGGGTGTTCTTGATTCAATACCGCCCCAAGTCCATTCAAGCTGGCATCCACGTGTAAGACATAAGGCTTGGTAGGGTCTGCAAAAGCTAGCACAGGTGCATGGGTGAGGCGGTGAATGATGTTGTGGAAAGCTGTGGCACAGGCATCATCCCAGCGAGTTCCAAAGGGATCCGACTCCCTGAAGTACTGAGGACGATCTGCGGATTTCTTTGTACTCCTAGATGTCGGTGGGTAACCTTTAGTAAGTTCCGTTAGAGGCCGTACTATGGCGGAGTAATCTTTTACAAACCGCCGATAAAATCCACAAAATCCAAGGAAAGACCTGAGGGACTTCAAATCAGTAGGCATCTTCCATGTAGTTACAGCTTCAATTTTGGCAGGATCTGGGGACACTCCTGCGGCTGACACAATGTGACCCACGTACCGTACTTGTGATTGACAGAACTGGCATTTGTCAATCGACACTTTGAGTCCACACTCTCTCAAACGGTCCAGTACTTTCAACAGCCTTTCCTCATGTTCTTCAAGCGTACTCCCAAACACGATGATGTCATCGAGGTAAACGATTACCTGAAGGAGGTGCATATCACCAACGGCCTTCTCCATTAGCCGCTGGAACGTGGCTGGAGCTCCTGTAATACCTTGAGGCATGCGTTCAAACTGGAAAAACCCAACCGGACAGATGAAGGCTGTCTTCTCTTTATCTTCTTCCGCCATAGGTATTTGATAATATCCACTGCGAAGATCCAATACAGAAAACCATTTACTACCTGCTAAACAGTCCAGCGCATCCTCGATCCTAGGTGTGGTGTACTGATCTGGAATAGTACGTGCATTAAGGGTTCGGTAGTCAATACACATTCTGATTGCCCCATTTTTCTTCCGGGCAATTACTATAGGGGAGGCATATGGGCTTCTCGATTCCTTTATGATTCCAGCTACCAATAGATCCTTGATGTGTCGTCGTACATCCTCGATGTCCGCAGGTGCAAGGCGTCTGGATCGTTCTCTGAATGGCTTGTTGTCATGAAGCCGAATATGATGTTCCACCCCTTCAGCTAATCCCACATCCCATTCATGTATAGAAAACACATCTCCTCGGACTGAAAGCTTCTGTCTCAGCCTCTTCTCCCATGCCTCAGGAATTTCTGCTTCACCAAAATTAAACAGTCGAGAGTCTATTACAGCTGACTTTGGACTTCCCACAGTAGCAAGGACTGTGTCTGTAGGGTACACGTTGGCGATTACTGTGCCAGGTGAGATAGGAATATCTCTTGAGGTCTCATTCTGCATCAGCACTTTGATGGTCTTTTCCTCAGTGGCAGAAAAAGGCAGTAACACAGGAGTTATTAGAAGTCCAGCAGGCAAACTATCCCCAACTGGTCTGTCCACCACAAAGAACTCTCTCTTCAGCGTCTTGTCAGTATGTAGTTGGCAAAGGGTGCATACTTCTCCTCGTGATGGGATAACACAATCTCCCGGGCCCATCCACTTTAGGTTTCCCTCAGATGTGTCAGGAAGATTTTTATTCCCAGGTATTTGTGGAATACAGATTTCTGAGTCACAAGTCTGAATTCTCAAAGCATGGACTACACTGGACCCATCAAACTCTCGACTGAGGGCAGCAAGACGTGTAAAGAAGCTAGCATTAGTACCAATTATGACTGGCAACTGAGTAGGACCCTGAGGTTCTGGGCATACCAACGCCAGGATGGACAAGGATTCTTCCACCCCAATGACCGAAGCAGGAAACGTGACATCAACTACCACATATCCCTTATACGGGTAACTGGAGGAACTGAGACCCCAGATGGACAGTCCCGTCAACGGATGAATGGGTACATCAGGCAGGTTCTTGGAATACCAGTCTTCAAACACGATGGTCACTTGCGACCCGCTGTCTAACAACGCTTTACATCCACAGCCATTTAGCTTCACCTCAATAGTGGATGCAGGACCAACAAGTCCTTTGGGAAGACCACTCGACTCATTGACCTCGGTTTGGCTCCGTTTAGAAAAACATACTTGATCATTTTTATGGTCACCAGTTTCGTCACACTTTCCACTCTTTGCCTTTCGTAGGGAACGAATCAACTTCTGAATAACCTGCTCGGCATTAGGTGCAGCTTGACATTTCGTGGATATATGACCATCTTCGCCACATCTGTAGCAAAAGTAGTCATCTTTAGGTCTGGGTAGCTTAACTCTAGAGGCGGAGACAGCTTGGGACTGACAGGGTCTAGACCTTTGTTCTTGGATTTGAAATGACTCCGGTGTTTGACCAACATTCATAACTGCCAACTGTTGCTGCAGCTGGTGAATCTGTTTTCTAAGTGCTTGCACTTCTGAATCATCAGTTTTTTCGCTCCGCGTAGAAGACTTTTCCTTAGCTTTTAACACCATTGATGAAGTAGCTACTGGTTTGAAATCACCACCACTTAGACGTGACCTCAACTCCTGAATTTCAGACTTAAGCTCCAGAATTACAGAAGGGCTAATCCTCTCATCTTCATGATACTGTATGGATTTGGCTTTTGCAGTCATCCGGTGTCGGGCAGCTTCATTTTCCTCCGCCTCCCGTATCTCCTTTAACAGACTCAAGAAAGAGGGCGGACGATTCTTACGTTCTCTAAGTCCTAACTGTAACAGCAGCATATCTGAATGTACAGCGCCTCTTATCAGCTGTTCCACACGCACTTTATCAACCAGGTTGGAGGACAATCCATCTCGTTCTACTACTTTACAGAGAGCCTTATCAATCCTTCTCAGGAATCCAGACAGAGCCTCGCCTGCATTTTGACGCATCAAACGAAACTTGAAGTACAAATCCTCACCAGACTCGGATGATCCAAACGTACTCTCTAAGGCTTCCAAATACTGCAACGCACTTGCTTCAGGATTGGAGAAACGGACAGCTCGTATGATTTCCAAAGCAGGTCCCTTGACACTCTCGATGATTCTGCGCCGTTTTTCCTTGTCAGAGCATTCACACTCCGTTATCATTAGACGGGCTTGTTCCATCCAGTTTTCAATACTTTCTTCTCCCATGGGTGTTGGCACTGTGGCAGAAAGGGTACGCAGTCGTCGGTAAGCGCTGCTATCTCCAGGGTGCTTTGCAGTCTTTTCCAGAATCTCACCCACGGCACGTATAATGGATTCCGGGGAACCTTCAGCCGAACTACGTGTAGTAAACAAAGCTTGTACATCTGTTAAGGACTTTCCCTCTGCCATCAGGAACTTGGTAAGCTTTTCGGTAAAACCCTGAGAAGTTGTTTCAGGTGAGGTTTCCTTTGTAGACACTACTACGACTGTCCATGGCTCACCTGTCTCATTAGGAGTCACTTCAGGGGGTACACGAGTAGAGTCAACAGCTTGTTTGCACTCGCACAACACCAGCATGGCACTTGAGGTAGGCCCCTCTCTTGTGTCTCTTACACGAACTTTTCCTAACGCTTTCACAGTCTGCATTACATCTTCGATAACTGCTACTTCAGTATCTGCAGGTACATTGAACAACATCAGAGCATGTGTCTCGAAAAGGCCCACATCTTTACACCAGTTGGCCAACTCCACTTGCAAGGAAGGGTGTTTTCCTAGCGCCATCTTGATTAGTTCTATTACTAATGATCTTCAACTAGACTTTGGAAATGGGCTTGTACACTTTTTCTTCTTTTCTTTCTCAGAGTTTTCTGCATCAGAGGGGATGCATCCCGGACGAGCCCCCACTTTATGTAACGCCCCCGACCCCTCTGTATGGTGATTTACCCAAACTTTGCTTTAGGGCGGGCGACGGGTTCAACTATTTTGTCTCTCGACTTAAAAAATATATAATACAGCTATCCTACTCTGATGCAACTACCCTATACTTAGAAAATGTAAATGAAGGAACAGGGGTAAGTAATATTCCAAAATAATTTAATTAAAGAATAAAGTAACTATAAAACCAGTAATAAAATATTAAATAAAAGATTTGGTTCTTATCAAGAAATTAGCTCAGCAAAACATTACACCGTATAATAAATAGTAAACAGTGACAATACCTGAACGAATATACACGTTACAACAGTACAACAATACTGAGTGAACTACCTGATATACGCTTGCACTATGGTGAAGCACTGAAATAGTACACGTTACATGCACTAAAATTAACAGCCGGTTTTACACATGTTAAGAAACTGTATTACATTCAAACTGAAAAAAGTAAATGATAACACTTACACAATAAAGCAAGTGGGCCCACTCACACACTCAATCGTAACTCACACAACCCCCGTTGCAGGCCCGTGTCGTAGCTGGTGTGCGTAGAGGCCTGTGAAACTTAAATTGGCCGCTTCGCTCAAGTGAGCAGATAAAATATAGAAACACAGTACCTAGGCTCTTTAATCCAAAGCACCAGTATAAATCGCCTGCTAGGATTCTCCCGAACAGCGCCGATCGTCCCTCGTAGCCGGAGGAACACCCAAACGCTTCCGGTGGCTGGGTGCGCTATCCGGTTATTTCCGTAGCTCTCTCCCTCGAAGATAGAAACTCGCACGGCGGTTTTAAAATAACTCGTTTTACTCTCTCCAGCTCTCACAAAGAAACGAAACACGAGAGAACACAAACGCTTACCAAAAAAAGATCCAATGCTGTTCTACATGACACAGCAAAACCTCTTCCCAAAAAAACGGCGCATGTACAAAACACACCAACGCGCCTCGATACTAAATTTTAACCCATGTCTTGAGCTAACTGTAGCTTCCAAAATAATGACAACGTACTCAAATTTAAACTGAAATAAAATCGCGTTTTGATTACAAACTCGCAAGTTATTCACCTGCGAACGACTTCTCAGCTTCTCCTCTCTCCTCGCTTTCTCTTCTTTCTTCTCTCCACTTAACCAATAACATTACACAACACACCTTGGAGGCGGGTTTAAACTAGTAAGCAACCAATAACATTACACACAGCACACTAGATTGCACACACACACGTTTTACACATGTGTAAATCAACCAAACCTTACGTAGAAAGACGTAAGGGACTTTGTGCGTATGAACGTAATCGTTTGAAATGACCTTATCTCTGAATTAGAGACAAGAAACACAAAATGCGTATACATATAATAAACAAACCAAAAAAACTGGAAAATAAATGATTTAACCCCATTCCTCCATGTACTATGGTTCTATACGGGTTACATATATATATATATAATTGATATATAGGAAGGCCATCGCCCATAAGGCGGTCAGAGCCTCTCCTCATTGACACATTCGAACTGATGCCTTACTACACCACAGGAGGGTTAGGATTCGCGGCAGCGCTTACTTGTGACACGCCAAGGCCAGTTAGTGTCGCTCCACTGGAAGTTGTGACACGGCTCAACGGCGTGGTGTTTCATATGAAACATCACGGCGCTGAGCCGTCTCGGTTACGACTTTTTAGGGAAGGAGACGTTGTATCCTTCATGCCAAAAAGGTGAATGAATGGGCACGCCATCTTACTTTTATATCCGTAGATACAAGGTCAATGGCCTTTTAAAAGTACAATAAGACATGATAGGCTCTCAAGTTCAAACCCCATTCTGTCTAGACACAACGTTTTTTCATATCTCTCAGATAAAGAAGAGCTGTTCCAGAATGTGCTGACCCAGGTGGCAGAGCAGTTCTCCAGGTATTTTCAACATCATCAAATGACCTTCTTCTAATTACACCTTTTTTATATTGCTGGAAGAATAATTGATTTGTACTTTTTTCTCCGTCTCCTTCTATGCCACTGTTCTCAAAAAGGGCATTTAAAATCAACGAATTGAAGACTGAGGTGACGAATCGTCTAGCCATGCTGGAGAAGAGAGTAGAATGTAAGTTTAAAATCCAATATTTTTTAGCTCATGGATAGAGAGAATACTAAAATTAATGACTCACCCATGAAAACAATGCAACCTTTACTGAAACATAAGGTTTACATTTACAATTAGTCATTTAGCAGACGCTTTTTATCCAAAGAAGAGTTAAGGGAGCAATAAGCGATATTTCATACAGGAGCAATAATACAGTAGGTGCCAATATAAATTTATAACCACAAAAATATTTATGCAATTTACACAGATAATCTGCGCATATAGTAGAATGCACATTAACAGAATGTAACATGTTGCACTTCATAGCAGATATTTCAATAAATGCAGATTTGCTATTTTTAGAGCCAGTTTACATGTTTTACTATTAGAATATCACCCCTTTTCTAAACATTCTTCACTTTAATATTCACCTTGATATTATCTAGCAAGAACAAAGTTATTATTTTCAAGTTATATTGCTGTCATTTACATTCCGTTCAAATTTACAGGCTCTTTTAGTCTTTTCTTGCTTGGACTAGAAAGTTATTCATTTAGCTCTTCAGCATTGTTTATTTAATGCTCTGTACCCATCTTTAGTTCCAAATTCATCGAGTAACATCAAAGGTTGTAAAACTCAAGCCACAGTGCCTCCAGGCAAAATGTGTCATTGCTTAAAATTTGTTTGAACATTTACATGTCTCTATACCGTCTTTGTTATGCTGTGTTTTCCATATTAAATTGTGTTGTGTTGAATTAGGCATCTGAAGAGTGCAATTTTATTATGTATCTTTTCTTTAAAGTGGATGTAACACATGCATTTTCAGCCAATCTTCTTTTATCTTGAAGTCCTATAGAGTAGTATTGCATACTTTGTATCTTCGAAGAGTCAAGTTTTCTTTTTCGAAGAGTTTTCGAATGCTGGGGGAATACACAGAAATACTACATCATATGTCCAATTCGTTTTGTTGATGAATGTCAAGCATGAGAAACCAGCACATTTATCATTGTAAAGAAGTCCTTTCCCTTTAAAGATTTGAAATTTTTTCCCACAGTGAAATTAAACTAGGAAATTATTTTAAAAACATGTATAACATTCCCTCCCTTTTAATAGGTTGCTTTTTTATAGATCAGTAGATTGAATGGATTTTTAAGATGTGTTTCATTTAAATTATTTTTTTCCTCAAATTGCTTAGGAGAAATAAAGGCCGAAACAAATGAGACATTTGTGAAAATACAGTAGAGTACAGAGCTGTAATATTAATCTGAATTTGGGTACATTTAATGTGAATTGTTTCAGTTCAAAAGACATTTTAATAATATAATAAGATATAACAGATAATAATATCTGATACACAGGAGACTTTCCATTTGCTCCACTGTAATCTCATAAATAATTGAAATATCTTTCTTATGGTAGCCAAGGTTGATATTGGTCGGGCTAGTTTGGATGGTTAAATTAACAGAGAAATGTTTTCACAAAAACCTGTGTTCAAACTTGTTGGAGTAACTTACATATGACCTAAAACTTTCTCTTAGGCAAGGCAAGGCAATTTTATTTATATAGCACATTTCATACACAGTGGCAATTCAAAGTGCTTTACATAGAAGAAATTAAAATAATAAAAAGAAATAAGAGTAATTAAAACAGTTTATAAAAATAAAATACAGTACAGTACAGACAGTCGGACGAACATTGGCACAGTGCTCATTCATTAAATGCATAGCTAAACAGATGCGTTTTGAGTCTGGATTTGAAAGTGACTATTGTAGGAGCATATCTGATCTCCTCTGGAAGCTGGTTCCAGCTGCGGCTGGCATAATAGCTAAAAGCAGATTCGCCATGCTTTGAGTGAACCCTTGGTATTTCTAGCTGATATGATCCTAGTGATCTGAGTGATCTGTTGGGTTTATATTCATTGAGCATCTCTGCAATGTATTGAGGTCCTAGGCCATTGAATGATTT
The DNA here is from genome assembly GCA_029783895.1 of Triplophysa bombifrons. Taxonomy (NCBI): domain Eukaryota; kingdom Metazoa; phylum Chordata; class Actinopteri; order Cypriniformes; family Nemacheilidae; genus Triplophysa; species Triplophysa bombifrons. The sequence continues at coordinate 19,881,945 of CM056456.1, forward strand.
ATATACCAGTAATAATACTTTAAAATCAATCCTAAATTTAACTGGGAGCCAGTGTAAAGACCTGAGGACTGGTGTGATATGTTCATATTTTCTAGTTCTGCTCAGAATCCTGGCGGCAGCGTTCTGTATGAGCTGCAACTGTCTAATGGTCTTTTTGGGAAGGCCAGTGAGGAGTCCATTACAGTAATCCACCCTGCTGGTGATGAAAGCATGAACAAGTTTCTCTAAGTCTTGTCTGGAAACAAAGCATCTAATTCTTGCAATATTTTTCAGATGGTAGTATGCTGATTTGGTTATTGCTTTGACATGACTACTGAAGCTAAGGTCTGACTCTAGTGTCACACCAAGATTCCTGACTTGATTTTTAGTTGTCTGACCCCTAGAGTGAAGGTATGCGTTCACCTTGAGAACTTCATCTTTGTTTCCAAATGCAATGACTTCAGTTTTGTCTTTGTTTAATTGAAGAAAGTTTTGACACATCCAATTGTTGACTTCATCGATGCATTGGCACAGGGAGTCAATGGGGCTGTAATCGTTAGGCGATAGGGCTAAGTAGATCTGTGTGTCGTCTGCATAGCTGTGGTAAGCAATTTTGTTCTTTCTCATTATTTGGCTCATTGGGAGCATATACAGGTTGAACAGGATTGGCGCAAGAATTGAGCCTTGAGGGACTCCGCATGTCATGGATGTCCACTCAGACTTATGATCTCCTATACTCACTTACCATTAAATAACCTTCACAAAACGGCACTAAATCACTTTCCCACTCATTCTCCTTCCTCGCTGGTGGAATTGATGGAATGATCTTCCAAATGCAGTCCGGTCAACCACATCTCTTATGATGTTCAAAAAAACTACTCAAAACATATCTTTTCTATGAATACTTGAAAGATAAATGTTGACTTTAAAAAAAAAAAAAGAATCATCTCTCTCTCTCAATAGGTATTGTTCTGGCTTTGTGAAAACTAGTATCTTGGTATAAGCACTTATTGTATTATTGCCTGCTTATGATACATTTTTATATTGTTTCCTCTGTAAGTCGCTTTGGATAAAAACATCTGCTAAATGCCTAAATGTAAATGTATGTTATACATGAAAAAATTCTACACTTCACTTAGTTAGTTCAGACTTAGTTTCACTGATAACACTCTTCTGGGCCATCAGGATTCACTCCATAGCAGCATAGCCGTGTGTTTTCATAGAAATCCATATAAAAATGTAAAGTATTCATTCACCAAGGGGATGGACTTTGACTCTTTCATCAATGCAGACTATTCACCAGTCAATGTGTGGTGATATATCACTGTTGTCTATAAACTGAGCTGGAATGTCAGAAAGGGCAAGCTATGCATGACCACACAAACTAAATTATAGACACGTCTCCAGAATAACATCAGAGGTTGTGAAATATGAATGAAAATACATGTAAACTATCTTTATATTTCTATAACATTTAGTTTACATTATAGTTACATAGAGGGTTGTAATACAGATCAGCGGGACGATTTCGGACAATAGAGAGAAACATGGCAGACAGCGGCAGGTGTCAAATATCATTTTACTGCAATTTCTCAGCAGTCTGCATGTTGCAAGTGTGTAGGGAAATTTTTTCAAGGAAAACTTGCATGTGGGTATGCAGCTGATAAGCATGTTTACCAGCTCATTTCCATATTTTCTTTCTGTATGGCCCACTTTAAATATGCAAAACCATGTGGTCTTCGTTTGTGTCATAGTCTTACATTTTAGTTTTATCACCTCTCTGTTTCAACAGTGGAGGGTATGAAAGTAGTGGAGATTGAAAAATGTCGCAGTGACATCAAGAAGCTGCAGGAGGAGATGGCCTCCAGGAACAACAGGTCAGGCAATTTGAACACCTCCCATAAGCCATCAAACAGTTATCAGAATTGTTAGAATTTAATATAGAAAGCATTAAATCATTTTTTATATTCTTATATCAAATAAATATAGCTTTGAACTGGCTTACTGAATAAATGCTCAGATGAAATGGATATAACTATGGTTTTTAAAGTCAATGAGAAAAGCTTTTCCTCCATTTTACTTCCAAAATCTGCAATATTTATAAATGATTTTGTATTTTATGAAAGATTGATTGAGAACATTTGAACATACAGTAATGCAAGGAATGTGTATAAAAAACGTACACGGGTAAATTTAGATTTTAGTTTAACATTTGTCTGCTGTTTGCTTTTAATCAGAGGAGAACTAAATGGCAGCCAAGGTGTTGTCTTAGTCATATGCTCACCGATTACTAAGGTTCAGATTCTAGTTGAATCAAACGTAGTTCTCCATGCTCAAGATACCTTCTTTAAGAGGTGTTGGCATGGGACATAAAACCTTAAAACACAGCATGTTCTCTTCTGAAGCAATGACCTCACAGTCTGTTGTTATTTTAACCTTTGCAGTAGTTTTCTAGATGAAAACAAGAAATTAACTCCTCGCAGAGATGTGCCTTCATACCCAAAGGTAAAATATCAAAAGTACTTATGTCTTTGTAAATTTTGCCTTTATTATTTTCATACACTAACCATATTTCAATTTTTTTTATTGTAATTCACTGTTTATACTTTACAGAACTACATTGTGTATTCTTAAAGATAAGGTTACTCACAGTTTTGTCATTATTTACTCATGTTTTATTTCAAACCTGTATGCTTGTTTTATTTATGTGTTTGTTTATTTGTGGAACACAAAAAGAGAAATTGTGAAAAATCTTTATGCTGTTTTTTTCTGCCCAAACAACTTGTGTGCTATATTGTAAGTCTTTTAAAGTTTACAGCAGACGGAAATTAAATTCACTGAATATATTTCCTTCTGCTGTAGTTCTCACGTTTTGACTTCATTGATACCAAACCACATTTGTTTCTCGAGTGTTTATAGCCAAAAGCAGCATGCCAGTTTGAATGTGTATACGAAAAGATTGACATCTTAAAGAGCTGGATCATCAATCCATCAATTTTTGAAAACAAGATGCATTAAAAAGTTACTCAAAATATTAAAATGTTGTAACTAATGGAATTTATTCATTCGTATGTCAAAGTGTATTCCTTCTAACAACATAGGAGTGTAACATGAGTGTGAGTAAATAATGACAGAATTTAAAACTTCTTTGATATAAATATTCCCCATGTTCATTGCTTTATAATTCTTTATAACTGCTTTATAGTACATTTAACATAGATGTTTGAATGAAATGTATGCAATGGCCACAGCCAGGCGTTGGTTATTGGGGGTTAACTGGGAGCTCTGTCGCCTGCAGTACATGCTTTCCCAGCAAACCATAGATGCCCTCAGAAAACCCACCTTCGACGTCTGGCTGTGGGAATCCAACGAGGTAAGAGTCTAACACTGCACTGTCGGATCTTTCTTTTCTTCTCTCTTGGCCTGTTTTCTTTCTTCTGCGTCTGCTGCTTGTGTGTTTGTGTGGGCTTGTGTAGTACTACCTCTCCAAGGAGACAGTAGAAGCTTTGAGGCAGCCAATCTTCGATGTGTGGCAATGGGAACCTAATGAGGTGAGCATCAGCCTAATGAAAGATCTGTTGGATGTCAGAATAATAATTAAAAACTCCAGTATAAGATACCAAAAAATACCAAACAGTTTTATGCAAATATGCAATGAATAAAATCCATTAAAATGTACTTAATTCAATAAAACAGTCAAAAAAAATGTGTCTACGAGAACAGTACGTCTATCCTGCCACGCTAAGCACAACGTTTTATAGCTATTATATAGTAGTAAGTAAAAACCCTTAATCCCTAATAACCCTTTTCATAAGCCTGAAAAAGATTCTGTATAATTTTTTATAAATATTGGAATGGATTATGTTTATTTTTATTTTTTACATTTATTTCAACTTTTATCATTTCGATAAAGTAGATCACATTGGAGATCACTGAAACGTTCTTAAAACCTTTTTCATTTTTAAAATATGAAACTTCATCAAACATATATATATATATATATATTAATGCTTGGCATACAACAAATGCTGATAATCATGTTTCCAACTGCAGAAGGTGCTAGCCTCGTTGTTTTTTATTTTAAGATGCTGAGTTGCCTGGAGCATATGTACCATGACCTGGGACTAGTGAGGGACTTTAATATAAACCCTATCACGATGAAAAGGTGGCTGGTAAGAAAACTATAGTTATTATTTAACAAAAAATTTACACAGATGATATAATCAGTGGTATTTCTGGAGAGAATGTCAGTTCTTGCCAATAGCCATTCTCGTCCCAGACTTAGGGCGCCCGTTCAATGTGTATTCAATGTAATCTTTTTACCCTTATTCTGTGTCACTGAGTCTTGTTCTCTGTTCACTCTTAGCTCTGCATCCATGACAATTACAGGAACAATCCTTTTCATAATTTCCGCCACTGCTTCTGTGTCACACAGATGATGTACAGTATGATCTACCTCTGCAACCTACAGGTATAAACTTTAATATACACAGAAGTTATCAAGGGAACCCAGCACCTAATATTTCACCTCTGTCTTAGTTCAGTATAGTTCAGTATTTTTTTTCGATCCCGTTCATGAATTAACCGTGACATATTTTGCCAAAAATAGAGAATCACTAATAAAAAACTATTGTATATTCGTTTTTATATATATATAATAAAATATTTTATAAATAAAAAATATTTCTCACTCATGACACAAATAATTTGTTTATATTGTATTTTCATTGGTATTAAAAAAAAAAAGAAAAGTATCAAAATTCATAAAAAAAAAAAAAAAATCCGCTCTTAAAAGGGTAGTGTAGCCTTATCCCTCGTTCAGTACATTTCTCCAAACCATTACAAATTGTAATTTGTTTAATGTCTTTTGATGTTAAGAGCAATTTTCAATAAAGAGTTTATAAAAAAAATAGGTCCTATGCACGACTATAACTTGCGCTTAAGTTTGCACAACCGGATCAGCTGCAGCTTTATGTTAGCGAGAGAAGGCATAGCCAATCCTTAAGCGAAGTGGGTTAGAGAGGCGGGACTCAAGATAGGCAAAGCCAGTCCTATTAGCGACTTGAGCTACGAACGCGGGACTCATTGAAGATAATAAAATTTAACCACTATTGTACCACAATCTGCACTATATTTTCAGAAGCGGTTGAAAAAGATTTTTAATTTCAATAAAATGAATCGTGGGTAAATAAATGTAGATTAAAATAAGTATAGTTCGGTCAAAATTATAGGGACAATTTTTTGTTCTCTGGATATTAAATCGACGCCCTTGTGTGACTGTATTGATAATGATAATTTTACAAAAACAAATAAAACAAAAACTAACAATGAAGATAAATCCCTATGCTAAAGTATTTTATATAATAAATGTACATAATATAATGCAATGTAATATTAACAGTTTGTTTTCTAAATTTTGCTATGCCACACCATAGTACACAATTTATTCGTCAACTACCCTTATATAAAAGTCTCACAAGCTAGACTTAACAGGGTCTTGTTCAGTATTTCTATTCAATAAGAGAATAGCTTTCCTGTAGCTCAGTGGTAAGAGCATTGGTTGTGGGTTCGATCCCATAGGATAATGCAATGTAAGTCACTTTGAATAAAAGCTTCTGCCAAATGCATAAATGAAAATGTAAGAGACAAAAAAAGCTGAAAAGACCTCTAATTTTGAGGACTCATTTATGCTCTATAGCCACCTGCTTCTCTTAATTAGGAAAGTTAAGAGTAGCAGATCCAAATTAAAGAGGTGTGGGACATGATGAATGCAAGAGGGTATACGCACACAGGAAAATGACGTACTTCCGCTGATATGACGGAATAAAACCAACTCCGCTCCTGTACCCACTCTTCTCTCGGTTGCCATGGCCTTGTGTTATGAGGATTAATTAACCAAGCTATTACTGGCCTGACTATTAGAGGCCAAATTACTAACTCCAATGTACCCTTCTAGGAGGGCTGGAATACATGTGAAAACCCTATCAAAACACACAAACATATTTATAGAAAAGTCTTTGTGTGATGTGTTTTTTTTTAGGAAAAGTTCACACAAGTAGATATTCTTATTTTGATGACTGCAGCCGTGTGTCACGACCTGGATCATCCTGGGTACAACAATACGTAAGAGCTTCTATCATTTATAAAGGAATATAAACATACACATGCTCCCACAAACACATTCACATACTCGCTGTTTTGCAGGTATCAGATTAATGCACGCACAGAGCTGGCCGTGAGGTACAATGACATCTCCCCTCTGGAGAACCACCACTGTGCTGTGGCCTTTCAGATATTCTCTCAGCCAGACTGCAACATCTTTGCCAACCTCGATCTGGAAGCTTTCAAACAGATACGTCAGGTGTGGCTTTCCATGTTTCCTAGTTTCAATAAATGAATAAATAAAACCTTCATTTAAAAGTAAATGCTTACATGTCCTCCATAAATATTTTTTGGCTAGTACTGTAGATAGTAATGAACTATACTTAGTCTGTGATTTCATTTTTCACCAAAATTCTCTTAAAATGGCATTTGGTTATGTGTTGTCACTTAATGCAATTAAGGTTTGACTGAAGTGTCCAAATACTTTGATTCTTTCACAGCGAACTATCACTCTGATACTGGCCACAGACATGGCCCGGCATGATGAGATTCTGGACTCTTTTAAACAGAAAGTGGATAACTTTGTCTTCGCTAATGAGGAGCATGCTACTTGTGTGAGCTTCCTTTTCAGTACCTACATGCATTTCCAAAAAAAGTACAATGGTATTACCATTTTTTTATGTCCCCTCAAAGTCCATGTAAATAATACTATTATATGAATTTGGTGATCATTACCATAAGATATAGTCGAGTTCCATAGTATGTATATTTTAGGGGTTGATGGGCATACTTTAAACTATAGATTTTACCTATAAAACCTTAAAAATCAAAGGTTATTTCAACACGGTGGGGAAAATGGGGACACAAATTACCTGGTTTGTCATCCCAGAATTCTGGGTTTGTCCCTATTCGACCCAATGCAAATAAACCAGCTCATTTAGAGTGTTGAGAAACGGGTACATTTTGAAATTAAACACTTTGACACAATATGTATACACTTCAATTTTATTTTGATGCGAATAGAAACAACATTTTATATGGAATTTGGAAAAGAATAATAATTACAGAATGAAATAAAAAATTATAATTTTACCTAAACATGTAAGGGATACAGGCAGCTGGTTGTTATAGCAGAAACAAGCCTTGACAGTCTGATAAGGACCTGACGCCAAGCAGGATGCATCATCCCACTTATTACACGGCTACTTGCCACATGAGAAAAAAAACCTGGACATAAAATGTGGATTTGAAATATTTCTTCAGCACATATTTACTGAATGTCTGAAATCTGTTTGCTTTCGGTTTTAAGGTAAGAAACGGTGTTCAAATGTCAAGAACAGTCAATGTGGTTTAATATTTTGTAAATATAATGTCAAATATGTTATTTATATTTTATTTGAAAAAGTAAACCTGTCAAAATGATTTGCTGCATCTGGGTTACTGTGTGTTATAGTTTTTAGAGGTTGTTATGGGAATAACGAATCTGAAAATGTTGCGACTGGCCAATCAGAATCAAGCATTCCAACGAGCCGTGTAATAAGAAGCAATGACACCTTTTTTCTTACAGTTAAAGATGGTCCTGATTAAATGCTGTGACATCTCTAATGAAGTTCGGCCGATGGAAGTTGCTGAGCCGTGGGTGGACTGTTTATTGGAAGAGTATTTCATGCAGGTGTGTGAATACATAATAAATTACATCCTACATTGTTAGACATGTTCACAATCAAAACTTCAATTCAAATCAGTTTTATGTATGTTCTTCGTTAATATTGTATTCTTTCTAAATACATCAAAACAGAGTGATCGAGAGAAAGCAGAGGGTTTACCTGTCGCTCCTTTCATGGACAGAGAAAAAGTGACCAAGCCCACTGCTCAAATTGGCTTCATCAAGTTTGTCCTCATCCCTATGTTTGAGACAGTAATGAAGGTAAACGTTGAATACAGTTTGAATTATGTTCTTTTATGAAGACACAAGCTTTATGAATATATTTTAGTACTAAAATGTATAAACATCCCAGCTAGCCAAAATATGTGACTGTTACGTTATGTCAACTAATCATACGCCATAGGCTACGTGTCGGTTTTAATTTATACTTCTGTGTCGTTGTCCGCGTCAACAGGCAATGACCACTAGGCATCAGTGTCCACGCAAGTGTTGCTTGTGTAACCAAGACAAGAGCCGAACAAGAAGCAGCTCGTTTAAGAAGCATTTAGCAGTGATAGCGGAAAGTAAACAGTTACTTTTGTTGCAGCTTAAGATGTTAAATACAGATGAACAAATAATTGACTTAGATAATTAACTCGGAAAGGCGTTTGAGAACACATGACGCTATCGCAGGGTTTTTTGACCTGAGGAAGGGGTTCAAGGTCCTCACGCCTCAGCCTGACGCACACCTCTCCAGGCTACGGCATAGGGTAAGCGGCTCTGCGTAGGCTACGGTGTATGTCCTGCGCACGAGTATAAACTGAGTTACGTCATGGCGACCGGAAAAGTGACATTTCTGGGCTATGTCTAAAACCGCTTCATATCTCCTATATAGTGCACTATATCGTGTTTATGTCATTTTGTAGTGGTGTCCAAAACCTGAGTGAACTACTTCCATCCTATTCTCAGACGTCACGCCCAAGATCCATTGGCTGAACGTCTGATGCATATGGCACAATTTTTTGGAAACTCTTCAGCATGTTCGAAGTCGTGTTTTTGAGAATAAACTGATTAAATTAATGTTGTAGGCAGTCGTGCTTTATTTTAAATATATTAAATAATTGTATTAAACTTATTATTATTAAAAGTAAATAAACATGGCAAAGTTTACCCCGGTGAACGAGAGGGTCGCTTCCCTGCGTCTTCGGGTCGGGGATAGGTCTCTCACTGTCGTTTGCGCCTATGGGCCAAATGGCAGTGTAGAGTACCCGGCCTTCTTGGAGACTCTGGGAGGGGTGCTGGAAAGGGCCCCGACTGGGGACTCCTTCGTTCTGCTGGGGGACTTCAACGCCCACGTGGGCAATGACAGTGACACCTGGAGGGGCGTGTTTGGGAGGAACGGCCCCCCTGATCTGAACCTGAGTGGTGTTCTGTTATTGGACTTCTGTGCTAGTTACAGTTTGGCCATAACGAACACCATGTTCAAGCATAAGGGTGTCCATCAGTGCACATGGCACCAGGACACCCTTGGCCGGAGGTCGATGATCGACTTTGTGGTTGTTTCATCTGACCTACGGCCGTATGTCTTAGACACTCGGGTGAAGAGAGGGGGCGGAGCTGTCAACCGATCACCACCTGGTGGTGAGTTGGATCCGATGGCGGGAGAGGAAGGTGGACAGACTCGGCAGACCCAAACGTACTGTGAGGGTCTGTTGGGAACGTTTGGCCGAATCGCCTGTCAGAGAGATCTTCAACTTCCACCTCCGGCAGAGCTTCGACCAGATCCCGAGGGAGTCTGGAAATATTGAGTCCGAGTGGACTATGTTCTCCACCTCCATTGTCAACGCAGCCACTCGGAGCTGTGGCCGTAAGGTCTCCGGTGCCTGTCGAGGCGGCAATTCCCGAACCCGGTGGTGGACACCGGAAGTAAGGGATGCCTTCAAGCTGAAGAAGGAGTCCTATCGGGCCTGGCTGGCTTGTGGGACTCCCGAGGCAGCTGACAGGTACCGACAGGTACCGACAGGCCAAGCGGAGTGCAGCCCGGGTGGTTGGGGAGGCAAAAACTCGGGCCTGGGAGGAGTTCGGTGAGGCCATGGAGAAAGACTATTGGTCGGCCTCGAAGAGATTCTGGCAAACCGTCTGGCGCCTCAGGAGTGGGAAGCAGTGCCCTACCAACACTGTTTACAGTGGAGGGGGACAGCTGTTGACCTCGACCGGGGATATCATCGGGCGGTGGAAGGAATACTTCAAGGATCTCCTCAATCCCGCCGTCACGTCTTCCATTGAGGAAGCAGAGGCCGAGGGCTCGGAGGCGGACTCGCCCATCACCCGGGCTGAAGTCACCGAGGTAGTCAAGAAACTCATCGGTGGCAGGGCACTGGTGGTGGATGAGATCCTCCCTGAGTACCTCAAGTCTCTGGATGTTGTGGGGCTGTCTTGGCTGACACGCCTCTGCAGCATCGCGTGGCGGTCGGTGACAGTGCCCTTGGACTGGCAGACCGGGATGGTGGTCCCTTTTTTTAAGAAGGGGGACCGGAGGGTGTGCTCCAACTATCGGGGATCACTCTTCTCAGCCTCCCCGGGAAAGTCTATGCCAGGGTACTGGAGAGGAGAATCCGGCCGATGGTAGAACCTCGGATTCAGGAGGAACAGTGTGGTTTCAGTCCCGGTCGTGGAACACTGGACCAGCTCTATACCCTCTCCAGGGTGCTGGAGGGTTCATGGGAGTTTGCTCAACCAATCCACATGTGTTTTGTGGATTTGGAGAAGGCATTCGACTGTGTTCCTCGCGGCATCTTGTTGAGGGGTGCTCCGGGAGTATGGGATTCGGGACCCTTTGCTAAGGGCTATCCGGTCCCTGTACGACCGGAGCAGGAGCTTGGTTCGCATTGCCGGCAGTAAGTCAGACTTGTTCCCGGTGCATGTTGGACTCCAGCAGGGCTGCCCTTTGTCGCCGGTTCTGTTCATAATTTTTATGGACAGAATTTCTAGGCGCAGCCAGGGGCCGGAGGGCGTCGGGTTTGGGGACCACACTATTTCATCTCTGCTCTTTGCGGATGATGCCATCGTGCTGGCCCCAACAGACCAGGACCTTCAGCATGCACTGGGACGGTTTGCAGCCGAGTGTGAAGCGGCTGGGATGAGAATCAGCACCTCCAAATCTGAGGCCATAGTTCTCAGTCGGAAAAGGGTGGCTTGCTCACTTCAGGTAGGTGGAGAGTTCCTGCCTCAAGTGGAGGAGTTCAAGTTTCTGGGGGTCTTGTTCACGAGTGAGGGAAGGATGGAACGGGATATTGACAGACGGATCAGTGCAGCTTCTGCAGTAATGCAGTCATTGTACCGGTCTGTCGTGGTGAAGAAGGAGCTGAGCCGCAAGGCGAAGCTCTCGATTTACCGGTCAATCTACGTTCCTACTCTCACCTATGGTCATGAGCTGTAGGTCATGACCGAAAGGACAAGATCCCGGATACAGGCGGCCGAAATGAGCTTTCTCCGCAGGGTGGCCGGGCGATCCCTTAGAGATGGGTGAGAAGCTCGGTCACACGGGAGGAGCTCAGAGTAGATCCGCTGCTCCTCCACATCGAGAGGGGCTAGCTGAGGTGGCTCGGGCATCTTTTCCGGATGCCCCCTGGACGCCTTCCCGGGAAGGTGTTCCGGGCATGTCCCACCAGGAGAAGCTGGAGGGACTATGTCTCCCGGCTGGCCTGGGAACGCCTCGGTGTCCCCCCGGAAGAGCTGGAGGAAGTGTCTAGGGAGAGGGAAGTCTGGGCATCCCTGCTTAGACTGCTGCCCCCGCGACCCGGCCCTGGATAAGCGGAAGAAAATGGATGGATGGAATGATGGATGCTTCATGTTTGATGGGTCCCAAGGATGTCGTGTAGATGGACATGAAGCCAAACAGGTGTGAGATAACCATTATTGCGAATGTCCGCAACAGTACTATCAGACGTAGGTTATATTACATCATTGTCTGAAAGCGTTCACTCATTTTCATTCACTTCTTCCCCATATAGTGGACTCAAATGTCAATCGCTATATAGGGAATAGCAATGGAGTGAGCGGTTTCAGACACAGCACGGGATTTGTCGCCTCGATTTAAGCAGTCCGTCTCTCTCTCAATCCCTTTCTGGCGTTGCGGTCCTTAAATGCGGTCTCTCCACGCCCTAACAGTAACGAGATGCAGGTGTTCATCATTTGCACTTGAACCACTTAATCACCGCTCCTCTCAAAGCTATCTCTCCCGGTGCACGCCTCCTTCGCCACACCAACATATTGACAGCAACATATCAGATTGCATTTGAAACAGTATACAAACATGTTTAAAGTGGCCCTAACACACACGGTTTCGGCAAATCTCATATTAATCTTGAGTACCTATAGAGTAGTATTGCATAGGGGTAGGCTAAACTAAAGCACATTGTCAACAAAACACAGACATCAGTTTCACTCACCGCATGCTGTTCATGTCCGGCATCTTTAAGCGCTGTAAGGGCTCCATATATCAGTTTAAAACAATTTCCATATCCAGCATTATATCCACCGTTTATATAACATTCATCACCTAAATGCAGTGAACAAACAAACACCTGAACTTCGCAAACGTATGCTCTCTCACTCTCTCCTGCACACAAGTGAAAGGGACGTCTGAGCGTGCTCCTTGCCACTTGCTTTTCCGGGAGAATTGTCCAATAAGGGACTAAGAAAAATTGATGCAAAACAGTTTTATATGTGCGAAAAAAACTTTCCGAAACGTTAACGATCGCTGGGGGAGTGTACCGAGCACAGAAATCCTACATAATACGCCCAACTCGTTTTTTGACAAGTTGATCATGTTAAGCATGAGAATACAGCAAGTTTAACATTTTAAAGAAGTCAGAATGCATGACACATCGTTGCAGAACCCCTTTTATCAGATGCTGATGCTATTATCCAAAGCGACTTACACATAGTTCAGGGAGCAATAAGCGATATGTCATACAGGAGCAATAATACAATAGGTGCTAATACAAAGTAACTAGTTTCAACAAAAGCCAGACCAATACTTGTTGAGAGAAAGAGCGAGGGTTAGTTTTTTAACTCATTTGTCTGTCAAGTATTCACAGAAGAGATGGGTTTTAAGTAGTTTTCTGAATGTTGTGAGGGATGTGGTTGACCGGACTGAGTTAGGAAGAATGTTCCACCAGGAAGGAGTTTTGAAGGAGAATGAGCTGGAAAGCGATGTACGGCCCTTTTGAGAAGGCAATATAAGACTCCGCTCGTTTGCTGAACACAGGGTTCTTGATGGGGTCTAGGAGTGAAGGGTGTGAAATTATGCTGGTGCAGATCCAGTGATAGTCCTGTAGGCAAGCATTAGTGACTTGAATCTGATAGGGGCTTCAACCGGTAGCCAGTGGAGAGAGATGAAAATGGGAGTCACATGAGCCCTTTTGGGCTTTTGGAAGACAAGGCCCGCTGCTGCATTCTGAACCCACTGGAGCGGTTTGATAGCCTTTGAAGGAAGACCAGCAAGGAGAGCATTGCAGTAGTCCAACCTTGAGAGTACCAGGGCCTGGACAAGGAGTTGTGCCGCATGCTCAGTGAGATAGGGTCTAACCTTTCTAATGTTGCATGACGGCATGACTGCATTGTCTTTGCAATGTGATCATTGAAGGACAGCTGTTCATTAAATATGACTCTGAGATTCCTAGCTGTTTTGGAAGGAATGGTATTGCCAAGTTGAATGGTGAGATTGTGTTGCACCGTGGGGTGTGCCCGGAAACACAAGTAGTTCTGTCTTGGGAGGATTCAGCTGGAGGTGATGCTCTGTCATCCAAGCTGAGATGTCTTCTAGGCAGGATGTAATGTGAGCTGCTACAGTGGTATCGTCTGGGATAAACGAGATGTAAATCTGGGTGTCGTCAGTATTAGAAGCCGTGTTATGTCCCGTTGCTGTGGTGAAAGTTACTATTAACTGTCACCATTGCGGTAAATAATCAAATATAATGAAATAAAACCAAGGCAACGATTTGTTCTTTACATTTATTTATTTTCGTAAAAGCCATTAATTTGACAAATTTTTCTGTCAGATTCCTGTCAGTATCTTAAGCTACAGAAGCCCTTCAAAAAAGCCTTGTTACTGGAGTCAGACGACACTCTATCAGAATAAAAGTTAAAGATCCTATTCCCCATGATCGCATTTTTCAACCTTAAGTTAGTGTGTAGTGTTGCTGTGAGAGCCTAAACAATACCTGCTAAATGATAAAGCTCAAAGTTCAGTGCCAAGCGAGATATTGTCTTGAACAGGATTAGCTTTTCAAGGACTACAGAGAATTGCTGGAATCGGACTACAGCCCTCTACTTCCCGGATACATGATGTCACTATTCCGAGTGCTTTTAATAACCTCCGCCCAAAGGAATACGCCAAAAAAGGGGCGAGGCCTTCCCCGGGAGAGGAAGCACCGCTGGAGTAGTGTTTGGTTATCAGAGATTGTAAACATTTGACTGAGCTACGCGATTAACTACTTTCACTTTCATCACAGTCCTACAGCTGGTAATAAGAATTCCGCTACACACATTCTAAGATAACCAACGGTCAAATAACAGCTTCCATGACTTTAACATCGGCTGTGAAAGCTGTTGTGTGTAATACACTGATATTGTGTGTGCGCTTACCTCTTAAACACTTCTATGAAACGTCCTTTGAAGTCCTGCTTGCAAATGTCTCCTAGTCAATTTGCTTGTTTTATTATCCAACTCGGGTCCAATACAAAAAGGCAAAACTAAAGCTTCTGTTATTAGTGTTAATTAATATAACCGGTCTGACGCCATTCAGTCCAATGTCATTTCTAACCCATTGTCAACAAAACACAGACATCAGTTTCACTCACCGCATGTCCGGCATCTTTTAGCCCTGGGAAGGGTCAATATATCAGTTTCAAACAATCTCCAAATCCAGCGTTATATCCACAGTTTAGATGACATCAATCACCCAAATGCAGTGAACAAACAAACACCTGAACTTCGCGAATGTATGCTCTCTCTCTGTCCTGAACACAAGTGAAAGTGACGTCTGTGCAAGCTCCTGCTCTCCTGTGGCCGTACCGCGTGCTTTTCTGGGAGAATTGTCCAATAAGGGACATTGTTATTAAGAAAAGTTGTTACAAAACAGTTTTATATGTAAGAAAAAAACTTTCCGAAACCTGCACGATCGCTGGGGGAGTGTATCGAGCACAGAAATAATACATAATACGCCCAACTCGTTTTTTGACAAGTTGACCATGTTAAGCATGAGAAGACAGCACGTTTAACATTGTAAAGAATTCAGAATGCATGATACCCGTGCCACGGCTGCTTTAAAGACAATATCTCGCTTGGCACTGAACTTTGAGCTTTATCATTTTGCAGGTATTTTTTATGCTCTAACAGCAACATTAAACATTAACTTTAAGTTGAAAAATGCGATCGCAGCGAGTGGGATCTCTAAAAATCTATATTATATGAGACCTGTTTTATTGCAAGTATGCTTTTTGTTGCCCTTATGTTGTTCCAATTGCTTCCATTATTTACCTCATCTGTAAGGGGGGGGGGGCTGCTTTAGAATTCAGAAGTCAGACATAATTAATATTGCATATAAGAATTTATAGTCCGTTTAATATTTGACCTGTGGTTCTCTCTCCTTTATCTCAAATGTGTGCTTTCACTGTGCGTGTGTGTTTGCGTGTGTGCGTCTATGTCAATGTGTGTATGTATGTATGCATATTGTGTGTGTGGAGCATTTGTATGTCTGTCTTTTGTTGTTTTCACCTTTTTCTTGTTTTTACAGGTATATATGCCTTTAGTTATTTTTCTTGTATTCAATGTGTCTCATGTACAGCTGCTTTGTAACAATGAAAATTTTGCTATATAAATAAAGTTGAGTTGAGTAAGTCGCTTTGGATAAAAGTGTCTGCTAAATGACTAAATGTGATGTTGATATTCTTCTTTGAAGTTATTTCCACAGACTGAGGAGGTGTTGGTACAGCCATTAAGAGAGTCCAGAGACAGATACGAGGAGCTTAAACAGATAGACGACGCCATGAATGAGGTTAACAGCAACCGTGTTTGTAACATTTTTCTTGTAACCGGAATTAAAATTTCCAACTAATTTTATTATGCCTTATTTTTACAGGTACAGAAACATAAGAGTGAAAATTTAACAATGGGAGGTAAAAATAAATGAGGCAAGTATCCAAAAGCACTTGTAAACAAAAAAGTAAATCTTAATTTTGGTGAAATGTAATGTTTTTTTCTTTCAGCTTGAAGCCATGTAACAGTTCTGAATATCTAAAGCATCTTTCAGGGAATTGAACATTGTACAGTTCTGCCGTGAATCTGAATTAGTATTTGTGGTGTTTTTGGGGGTTTGTATAAGTATAAATATATACAGGTTGTACAGATTTGTAGTCACTTTTACTCATAAAATAAAAGACTAACTTTTAACAAACGTCAGTGGGTGTTCTTTTAAAAGCACTCTGTATTTTAATAAAGTTTTATGTTTATTCATATTCTTTTGTGGCTGCATGAAAAGTAATGCCATCATCATTGCTGCTTATTAACGGAGCGTAAAAGAAATTATAGTGATATCTAATGGCCAGCGCACACACAATAAAAAAAATCATTTAAACAGTAAAAAAAATAACAATCATTGTCATTGTTTGAAAACAAATGTAAAACGAAGCCTCCTATTTAGCCGGTGCTTTGAATCACAGTATCGCTCTCCGTTTTACTTCTTTTTTCAGTCACATTTGGTTTAGAGCCATTTGCTGCTGCTCTCTTCTTGCTTTCCTTTTCTAGTCTTTCCTGTTTCTTTTGTAAATATGATGCCATGTTGTCAAAGTTCACCTTATACAAGTGCTTATATTGACTTTCCAGCCCGACGGAACCTGTGAACACAGGACAGATGGCATCATTTGAATCTTAGAGATAAAAGTTCAGATATGTTAGCATGTATTTATCTGTAGAAAATCTTGATATGACTATTTAATGTGGTTAAGCCAAAGTATCAATTCTAGCCCGTTAACATTTATTTTCTCTGTTACAGAATCATATTTAGTGGATTTCTTACCTTTAAAGACATTCCATTGGGCTTTTAATGCTTCAGTGACCCTGCTCAATTCAGGTGTTTCAGTGGCACACAGCTATAGCCAAGCAAAACCAGTTAGTAAAAGTAAAGTCACCGTCAGTGCATCAAAAGACAGCTTAAAAGTTGGTATACCTCCCAGTTCTCTTCTGAGTACTGATACTGAAGCACATTCACGTCTTCATTCTCTAGTAAGACCCAAAGATGGCATTGTGAATCAAAGGTCATATCCCAGGGAGCATGAGGAAGAACAAGTTTCTCAGCAGGTTTCAAGCAGACCTCTGTCCCACCATCCACCAAAAACAGCTGAACTGAGAGAAATCTAAACGGATTTATATGATCATTTTTATGCAAAATGACAGAGTTGAAGTCAAAAGTTGACATGCCTCTTTGGAGAACCTAGAAAATGCAATTTTTGTTGAGAAAAATAAGAAAATGTTTTTTGGTGTAAATTGTTATTGTTTATATATTTATTGTTTTATTAAGTAATGTCTTTCCGAAGCTATAAAAATACATGTTTCTGGGGAAAATAAATGTAAATCATTTACACCAAAAACATTTTTTGCAGTTTACACCCACCTGACTTTAATTGAATCGTCTTCATGAAAAGCACTGAATGTTTCTATCTATTGTTATAGTTGTGTATGAGTCTCTTGATCGTCCTCAATGTAAAAAGATGAATCTTAACACCATACTGTTACTGCTGGACATGAGGCAAATATACAGAAATGCCGAAAAAGCGAAGATTCTGGAGGACCTGGATAATTTTTCTGAAGATCATTGGAAAGTTTAATGACTCGGGACAAATAAGGAACCCTTAAACAACTATGACAAAACATAAAAACTGTCATTGATTGTGCAGGATACATCATACAGTATTAAGAATCAGGGGATGTTAACTTTTGACCTGGGCTATCTAAGAAATTCTGGTTTCAATCTGGTTTCAACTTCATGTTAACATTTATTTCATAAAATAACTTCATCGTTAATTTTCAAAATTCCAATCACAATTTTTTCTGCCAAAGGCTATCTAAACTTTTGACTTCAACTGTAGATGAGCAATATCTTACAAAATACTTTTTTGTCTGAGCATTTTTTAAGAATTCTACAGACATTGATACTAATGAAAGGAACACACCCCTCACACTGGACAGCTATGTGTCGCCCATCGGGCGAGCTGATGATCCGGCTAACAGCAAACCTCTAAGAAAGAAGACACACTGGTATTTTTTACAAATTAACATGTTTAAAAAACACTTGGGTTAAATTAAGTTTAAAAACACTTTATATAGCATATGGTTAAGATTTTTCATTGAAATATAAGAAGTGAAACCTTCAAATTAAACACAACTGAAAGTGTTGGTAAGTAGACATACATTTTCGATAGGGACCCTTTCTGGTTTCTTTTCATTTTTTGATGTGAATGGAACCGAGATAATATATAATAGAGTAGTAAAGCACTGGTCTAGATGGGATGAATTTGCTCTGTCTACTTTTAAGGTTTTTGCATTTTGGTATTGTTTTTGTGACAATCATACAATGCAATATTAAGATGAGAACTTCCAAAATATATGCCAGGGTCTCATGATAATTAGAACATTTGTGGGTCACCTTTTCTGTGTCTAAATTGGAGTCATCCAAAATGACAAGTTGATTCAGGTCAATGCTTTGTAACCTCTGACCAGTCTCATAATGCCAAACTTTCACTGTGCCATCCTGTAAAACATTTAAAAAATAACACTTAAATCAAATCAAATCATAACTAATAGGCCTCCAGATATTGCAACCTTACCATAAAGGTAAGTGAATTGTAAAAGCACGCTTACCCCTGAGCCGGAGAGAAGCCAGTCAGGGTGTCCTGCAGGCACAAGCAATGCACTGACAAATCTGTCAAGAAAAAATCAGGTTCAAACCAGAACAAATATGAACCATATGACAACAACAAACTCCTACTGTCCTTACTCTCTGTGGCCTAGGCAGAAAGCCTGAATGTTGTACGGTTGAAGTCGGAAGCTTACTCTGATTTTCTCATCTCTGTCTGCGGTTATGATATACTTATCATCTGGAGAAAGAGCCTGTGTAGATAAACACAAAAGGCGTTCAGTTAAAAACAATAATGGGAATTTTTGAAGGATGTACCTTACAAAGTTGATTTAGATATAAAAAATTGTTATTAAAAAGTACTATTGTTAATTTGGTAGCTGAAAGAATATACAAATTAGATACAATTGTTAAAAGGAATCTTGGGTATAAAGAGACGTATGGCTAAATATATTAGCAATGGCATTGACTTTATAAATGTGAAATTAAAAAACAGTGTAACGGTCACAGTATTCATAAACCTTAAATACTCTGAGGCCGCATTTTTGCGTCAAGCACACGCGCTTTCAATGTATAAAAGTAAATTATGAGACGTCAAAAATAAGACCAGATATATAAATACACAGGGACAGTAGGTGGCGGTATGTCCTCTTGACACAAGCCAGCCTGCCTGCCATAAAAGAAGAATGCGTTCCCTTCAGTATCAGTAAGCATCTGTTCAACGTAAATGTGCATTAAATCATAGTTTTAAACGTCCGTCTTTAGGACATTTAAGACTATATAAGACATCAGCATCCACCATAATCGTATACTTTATACATTATGAGAAAATACTGACAAACTCAACCATAAGATGCTTGAGGTTTGGGTATTTATTCAGCATTAGAGTATAATAGAGAGAGAAGACGTAAATCAACATCAAAAAGTCAAAATCTGGATGAAGTGCATTTTATAATGGCTAAAAACATTGTGTTTATAATATATTCTAAATTGTATATTATATTATATATCGTAAAGCCCCTTATATTGATTAGTGTGTCTGTGTTCAGTTCGGCTGCCGGTGCGTGGAACCATTTTAGGTCATCGAAAAAGATTAGGCGGCCTCCTTGGGTTAAAATGAGTATTAAATTTAGGTTTTCTTTAAAGAGTACCTAGCATATGTTTTTTTAGGCCCTACTTTGGTGTATGAAGTGTCCAACAACAAGTGTATGTACATACAATGTGTTTAAACACTATAATGTCGTAATTATAGGCAGTTACAGCGAAATGTGTCACCACTGGCACATTTCCTACACTCTTCAAAGAGGCCCGTATTACCCCACTACTAAAGAAGCCTACTCTTAATCCTGCATTGTTAGAAAACTACAGACCGGTATCCCTACTCCCCTTCGCTGCGAAAACTCTAGAACGTGTTGTATGTAACCAGCTCTCATCCTTCCTCGCCCAGAACAACCTCCTGGACAGCAACCAGTCTGGGTTCAAGAGCGGTCACTCCACTGAGACTGCGCTGCTCTCTGTCATTGAAGCCCTGAGACTGGAAAGAGCTTCCTCCAACTCATCTGTTCTCATCCTACTGGATCTATCTGCCGCCTTCGACACTGTTAACCATCACATCCTCCTGTCCACTCTCAAGGCTATGGGGGTCTCCGGAATGGTGCTACAATGGTTCAGGTCTTACCTCTCAGGTAGGTCATTTAGTGTATCTTGGAGAGGTGAGGTGTCTGAGTCCCAACATCTTGACACAGGTGTTCCTCAGGGCTCAGTGCTTGGTCCGTTGCTATTCTCTGTTTACATGACATCCCTAGGCTCTGTCATTAGGAAGCATGGCTTTTCCTATCACTGCTATGCGGATGATACACAACTCTACCTGTCTTTTCGCCCTGACGATCCGACTGTCTCTGCACGCATCTCAGCTTGCCTAGCCGACATCTCACTCTGGATGAACGGCCATCACCTACAGCTGAACCTTTCAAAAACAGAACTGCTTGTAATCCCGGCTGATATAAAGATTTATCACAACCTTTCCATTCAACTGGGCTCATCAACCATCACACCTTCCAGAAAGGCAAGAAACCTGGGAGTGGTGATCGATGATCAGCTCAACTTCACAGATCAAGTTGCCAGCACCGCCCGGTCCTGTAGATTCATCCTCTACAATATCAGGAAAATTAGACCCTTCCTATCGGAGCATGCTACGCAAGTCCTAGTACAGGCTCTAGTCCTGTCCAGACTGGACTACTGCAATGCACTACTGGGAGGACTTCCAGCTTGCACAACCAAACCTCTACAGATGATCCAGAATGCTGCGGCAAGAGTTATCTTTAATGAACCGAAGAGGGCACACGTCACTCCTCTACTCATTAAGCTACATTGGCTCCCTATAGTCGCTCGCATTAAATTCAAGACTCTGCTCCTGGCTTACAAGACCACGACTGGTTTGGCACCACCTTATCTTCACTCACTAATGCAGACATATGTACCCGCCAGATCCCTACGATCTGCAAACGAACGGCGTCTTGTGGTGCCATCCCATAAAGGTAAAAAATCTCTCTCGCGCACCTTCTCCGGATCTGTTCCACCTATGTGGAATGATCTGCCTGCTGCTACAAGATCTGCAGACTCTGTAGCCATCTTTAAGAAACGCCTGAAAACACATCTCTTCCGCCAACATCTGACATCTGACTGATCTGTTCTGACTCAACTCTCTTCTCTACTCTTTTCTCCTCTTCTTTAAAAAAAAAAAAAAAAAAAAAAATGTATGAATGATTCTGTATACTGTGTTGGACTATATGAACCTTATTTTTGATTGCACTTATGCTTTTGTTGTACTTATGATGTCCTAATTGCTTCCATTACCTACCCCACTTGTAAGTCGCTTTGGATAAAAGCGTCTGCTAAATGACTAAATGTAAATGTAGTTATTCGTACCTTACTTCTTGACTTACTCTCAAATGATTCGTTCCGCGATTCCTCGATCTAGGCCCCGCCTACCCGCTAACCTTGTGTCATGTGATTGGTCAGATTGTGTAGTCTGTTGTTATTGGTCAAACGCGTTCATCATTTGTCGCAAATGGAACCCTACCATCTAGTGATTGGAAGTTCGGATCATTTTATTGACTCGGACCTTTGAGTCTCGTTCATCAAAATGAACGAATCTTTTTTCGAGTCATATCGTTCCTTTCGTTCATTTAAGCAAAGTATAATTAAAATGTTACATGTCACTTTCCTAACAGATCTACTACTTATGCAAACGTTGATCACATTACAACAAATACAAAACTATAATGCTACAATAAACAGAAAAGATTGATTACTTGTTTACCTGGGTATTTGGTCTATGATTAGCTCACCTCTTATCTTGAATAATTTGTCATTTCACTGTCTTTGTCAATCAATAAACAAACACTAAGACTAGGCTATTCACCCGTTTGTTAGGAAGGTTGTAAATTAGCTAATTTCTCTGTCCAAAGCTGTCACATCACATTACAAAAGACCGAACGACTCGAACCCGAAGACTCGGGAGATGAACTAATCAATTCTCTTTCCGGCTCTGTCTGCATTTGTTTAGCGTGCAGGGATGTCACGTGATGAACGAACGACTCGAACCCGAAGACTCGAAAGGTGAACTAATCAATTCTCTTTCCGGCTCTGTCTGCATTTGTTTAGCGTGCAGGGATGTCACGTGATGAACGAACGACTCGAACCCGAAGACTCGAAAGGTGAACTAATCAATTCTCCTTCCGGCTCTGACTGCATTTGTTTAGCGTGCAGGGATGTCACGTGATGAACGAACGACTCGAACCCGAAGACTCGAAAGGTGAACTAATCAATTCTCCTTCCGGCTCTGACTGCATTTGTTTAGCGTGCAGGGATGTCACGTGATGAACGAACGACTCGAACCCGAAGACTCGAAAGGTGAACTAATCAATTCTCCTTCCGGCTCTGATTGCATTTGTTAAACGTCCGGAGCGTGTTGCGCTATGCGCATGCGCGACTGAACGAATCACTTCCCAAGACGACCCGTTCTTCCCGAGTCACATTTAAGATCGTTCACGAACGACCCATTACTACTACCATCATTACAGGATTACGGTTTACATGTCATGTATATTATATGTGTAGCTAGAGATGGCGGCGATTTTACCGAACCAATATGAGCCCGAGTCTGACGAGGAAGAAGACGCTAATCCACAACAAACGAATGGAGCAAGATGTTTGTCAGTGGCAAGTGACAACTCTTGTCATAAAAACTCCCAGTGTGACAACATGCATGTTGTGCTTTTGCTCATCAATGAAATAAAATATCATTTTTTTCTTAAAATACTGTTAATACGTTAGTAATAATATTATTTCGTCTTAACTGTGCGTTGTCATGGTACTTAGAGCATATCAGAAAGTCGACGTTATGAAAAATGATATATATGAAACCCAAATATATCTATATAGGTGCATGTGCGGCAAATGTGTCAAAATTCCAAGTTAATAGCCAGATAAACAAACTGTAACACCCCAGAAATAACGAACATGCTAATGTTAGCGTTATATGCATTAGCTAAACACAGAGATAAGGTACAAAAATGTTTCTTGAAGTTAAGATAAAAATGAATAGTCAAACTTAAACAGGTTGTGATTCGGACGAGCTAACAGGTCCTAATAGAGTTGGTATTGCCCCCTCTTTCAAGGATAATCGTTTCACATATCCTGCAGTGAACGCGCCAATATTATTAAACCAATCTTCGGTGAAATGACGCGCGCGCAGTACAACCCTGGGGTTATACTCCTTTTGGTATCGCTTGAAAAATGAATTGTAACCATTTATCCCTCAGACGTTCTTCCTTTGGTAGTTGAAATAAGACGGACTTAGTTTCATACCGTGGAACACAGGCTATTGACATGATACACAGGCATCACGAACAAGCGACAATGTTTGGGGGAGGAGAGATAAGTTTTCGCGTCAGTGTCAGCAAAACGTAGGCGGGGACTATGTATAGTGACGTAGATACGCGGGTGTACAAGTCCACCTCTTGAGTCGACTCCTATTTTATAATAACTTTGTTATTTATTCACCCTCGGACTTACAACTTGGCAGACAGCTTACTTTCAAACACGGCAACATAACAAACTGCATGAAATGTTATTTTCATGATCTCATGCTACCTGCTCTTTAAAGAATTGAAAATATTTGATGTGTTTCTAACGAACAAATCCTAGTAGTGTAGTAGTAGTGTAAGGTTATCACAACGTATTAAGCCATACATCTCTCTATACACTGGGTGCCCTTTAATAAACAAAAAACAGACTGGGCAGCCCGTGGATATGTGGAGTTTGAGTTAGAATTGCAAGCTTTTTAATTCTGTGGATCTTAATAATGTTCTGTTGAACTGCTGCACAAAACCAAATGTTACACTTACCACAGCCAATAACATAGAGACATGTCCCAGATGTAGCTTTCCTGGTTTTTGTGGCTCCAGAACAGAGAATGAATACACATCACCAGACTTATCAGCCACATAGACTTCATCTTCGGTTTGAGTAAATATAACAGATGTGCATCTCCGCATAACCCACCTATAAGAAAATAACCACAGTCTTAATAAAATCTGATGTAGATTATCATTTACACACCCTCGTGCCACATTGGAAGAAGTAAATAAACATTATGATATTTTCCACTGAAATGAGAGCTGTTACCGTGTACTAATGCAATGCCACGATGGCTCAGTAGAGAAAAGAACAAGACGTTTGTGGTCATCTGTGAGTGCTACATGTTTGCCGGATGCTGAGACAGCAAATGCAAGAATCTTATCACTGTCTTTCTCTGATCCACCTCCACTGAAATGCAGGAATAAAAGGGTTTTATAATTTCAAACCCTCCTTAAATATGAAATACACAAACATTCATTACACAGCACTTGTGAATGAAAAGGTTACCTTTTCTCGTCGCCATCAGCTTCCTTTATTCTTTTCTCTGCTTTTGCACAGTCAAACACAAACAAATCCCTATCAGAACGTAGATCAAATGGAGTGAGTTACCATGTTAACCAGTTTATATGCCATTCCTCTCTATTTACTTTATTTTATATAAATGTATAACTTACACGAATGTATAAAACGAAAACATGCCAGTCTAGAAAAGCACAAGTACACAAATAGTCTTTTGGTATTCTTATTTTTTGGATATAATGCTTTTATGCAAGGATAAAAGAATATAATCAGATTTCGAAAGTACCTTTGATTTTATGATATACATTTCAAAATACAACATGCGTGCATTTATGACATTTCCAAGTCCATCCAAATGGATAACTGTGTTAGGTTAACTTACTCAATATATTTATTTATTTCTAAATTAATATGGAAGAACCAGCATTTCAGTGCATATGAACTTGATGTTAATGCTCCACATCCGCAGGTCCTTCCAATCCTCTAACGTAAGTCTATATGTATGCACTGTAACGTTACATGTGGCAGAATTGACAATAAAGCAGACTTTGACTAACGTTATAAATTAAAGCACTCATTAATGTCAAAGTAGACGTTTGTGCAAATATCGAATTAAATCCAATCCTAAATAGGATATAGGTCAGCTACTCACCCTTTCTTTTTAAGGTTTATTGCGATTAAAGTACTAGAACAGCTTGAAACAAACCAGTCTCCTTTTGAACTCACTACTGCCATGATGAATATTGCTCACATGTGAGTCAGTCGCACGTTTAATACGTCATACGCATAGACGTGCAGGAATCTGTCACGAGAAAGTCGCCATTACTAGTGTACGAGTTAAAAAGGAATAATATATATCGGCGTGTTCGATTTAAACTCCTGGTTTAAAGTGTGCACGTTTAATTATGCTTTTTATAAGCGTTTAGTGAATCCTTTGTGGAACATTTTTTACCATTTCAATTATTAATAGGAACACAGAGTTCTGCGAGGGGGCGTGAACGCTATGCAAGAACTTTATTTAAACACATGTAACGTTAAAGTTTTTGTACTCTTATTACATTGAGCTTAATTGTATCTGTCGTTTTAGACAAACTGGAATTTTGATTTAAATAAATCTGAAATTCAGGTAATAATACTATTTGCACTTAACAAAAATTATCCAGAATATCTGAGCATTTCACATGGATATGCGCTATTTTATTTATTATATAACGTTTGCGCGTAACGGTCATTCATCATTGTTCAATGTGTGTTGTTGCATTAGCCTATATCTGTTGCTGTCCGGTCCACGAATAATAGCCTTTCTCGCTCTGTTTATGAAGCAACTATTGCTTGTTTTTCAAAGGGAGACGTCAGGATTTGTGATGGATAATGTCGATGCGACTGTTTTCTTCATAGGCATACAGCAGCAATCATGGCAGTCTCCTTGCTAAGGGTAGGACGATTTGGAACGCTTAAGGTAATGTAATACATTTTGCGACATTAATAATATGCATGCATGTTTTAGTGATTAACAAGCACATTTAATCCTGTGATTGGCGGAAAATGCGCAGATCTGATCCCATCTGTGGAAAACTATACGTGGCAAATCACTGTGGGATTAAATCCCCTCAGACTGGATTTATTAAATATTTTATACAGCTGAGTATAAACGGTATTAAAAAATATTCCTGGAATTTCATATGAATTTAACTCCACGTCGATGGGAACACGATGTACTTTCTGCTGAAAACGTTCTGAGACTACTTAATATAATGAGTATGTGATATTTTTTGCCTGTTTTTTGAACTGCTGTGTTTTGGTTCCTCTTGTTTGATAGTATCTGCTGGCAGAGAGTTCTGTAAGAGTTCCTGTTGTCACTCTGAGCACAAAATCTGGGGACAAGAAGTCCAAAAAGCCCTGCAAAGGTATATGTTTTGTACATATATGTTACGTTTAGTATTTTCTAATATAATTGGTGTTATTTATTCATTTTTGGAGGGATGGAAGTATCTGTAGATGTAATCTTAATGCCATACGTGGGACAACTGAGTTTTTTTTAAAGAGACCTCTGACATCTTCATGCATGCCCTCTGACCTCAGCTGTAGTTTCTAAACCCGCAGTAGATTTTGTTGAGTCTCTAGCTGTGCCATACAGGAATAACACCGTGCAAATAAACATGCATACTAAATGAATGTTCCACAGTGTACATATTGTTTTGTAACATTCACTGACAAAATTCAATTGTTGTTAAATCAGACCAATGCTTTACATTTGTATTATATGTATTCATTTGGCAGACGCTTTTATCCAAAGCGACTTACAACCAGGAGAGCATTTGAACATTTTGTCAGCACACTTAACATTACAGTTAGTTTACAATCCTACTAGGAGGATTAAAGCTGGAGTAAGCAAGGGAGAGAATGAACAACAAGATTTTTTTAAGATACAAGACGGACAGTTATTGGTTTGTCAAAAAAATGTGGAACAGGTATGTTTTGAGCTGTTTTTGGAAAGTTGTGAAGGATGCTGCAGTTCGAGTGGAGGTAGACAGTTCATTCCACCACAGGGGAACAGAATGAGTAAAGGTTTTGGCGAGCGTTTTGGTGCTTCACTGTGATGGAACAACCAGAATACTACAATATATATTTAATTCTTTACCGAAGTATAGCTATAGACGGAACACATTTGCTTGTGATCTTTCAACAAGAAATATCAATATTTAAAGGGATTTACCCACCCAAAAATTAAAATTCTGTCATAATTTACTTACCCTCGAATTGTTCCAATCGGAGAACACAGAGAAAGATTTTGGAAGAAAATATTATTATTACTATGGAAGTCAATGGTGTCCAAGAACTGTTTGGTTTCAAGCATTCTTACAAATATTTTTTGTTAGTTTTATACTTAGTTTTTATACTCAAAGTCCTGAGAAACGTGGGTGTTATATCACTGCCTATGAATTATAAATATAAAAAAAATTTTACTAACATGTCTTAATACCCCAGAATACACAAAGATGATTTTGGAATGAGGATAAACAGGATTCCGTTCTCAAACAATATCATTACACTTGTATAAGAGGAATGAAACATTCAAATGAAAATATAGAAATTGATAGGTTTTTTTCTAAAGAATCAAAGAATCAAATTCTGTTTGGAATCGGTGGATTTTCACATGTAAAGGAAATTTTGTATTAAATAAAATATGTTATACTGGTCATGTGTAGGAGGATAACCTTATGACCCACTCCCCATAGTTGTCTTTGTTTTGTCTTTGTTCCTACACATGACAGTGTCTGAGAAGGAGCACATCGTGTGGTGGTATACTGGCAGATGTTAATTTCAATCACATGCTAAGTGGTATATTTGGACCTCTTATATATAGACCCTTGGTTTACAGTATATATGCCACATTGACATCGGAATCAAGGACCGTGCTGCATAAAGCATTTATAGTTTAAGCCACTCCTTTTGTTCATTGAAGAGAATCTGATAATTCAGATTCAGGGTCTCCCCACTGACACAAATATGTTTTTATGGTAAATTTACATGAACATTTCATTTATGCATTTGGCAGACGCTTTTATTCAAAGCGACTTACATGGCATTATCCTATACATTTGTTTCTAAATATGTGCAATCCCTTGATCTTGAACCCACGACCTTGGCATTGTTAGTGCCATGCTCTTGCCACTGAGTTACAGGAAAGTTATCCAAAAACCACTAGCACAATGTAATATATTTTGTTCACTTGTGTCTTACATTATCCCAAATGTTTCCAACCATTTTTGAATTCATAGAAATTCGCAATTTAACTGTGTAACCAGTGTGTACCTGTAATAAATGTAAATGTTCCTCCTCGTTGCACCGGTTAATGGAGTCATGTGAGTTTTATCTTCCTATTTTACTGTCATAGACATCTTAGGTGTGTTCCACTTCATGCTTTGCAGAATGCTAATAATGATATGGTAATAATGAATAAATATAGTTGTATAGCACACCACTGTTGTTTCCAGTAAGCCACTCTGGCTAACGTTGTAAAACTTAATTTCCATCAACAGTTTAGGTGAAGACAACAGCTCGCATAATTCCACCTTCCTTTACAGTTTATCAAGCTCCTCTAGACCTCTAAGTGGTGAAAAGGTGTGTTTAAAAAAAATCTTTAACAACTAAGTTATTGTATGCTATGTTTTTCTTTATCATAAACAAGTCATACAAGAAGAACACAATTCCCTTAATATAAGTGAGTGTTTTGGGCCCCACTTTGTCGTTACTTCCGCTTTATCATCAATAACATTAAATTGACTTCTTACACAAGCGCATATCACGTCTTTGTGGGGCAAGGACATTGATAGATAAGCGCATGGCTGAAGCAGGGGAGATGAAATAGTGACTGGATGCACTGCTTGCGCAATATAACATATCTGCACATTCAATTTATAACGTGCAAAAAATATGTAGACTATTGATCAGCACCATAAAGAATAATATTTGGTTGAGGTCTTGAATAACTTTTGTTCTATCAACTCCGCCGCCTGGAAGAGATTTCAATGTCCAAGAGTTCCTTTCTCTATTCAGTAAAGGTATTCCTGGTTCATGTCTGTGCTTCAGCCTTGTGTGACCCATGGTTTGTCTGTTCATTTCAGAGCCAGTGAGCAACGGACTTTCAAAATAAAGTTAACTTGCGCAGCATCATTATTAAGTAATCCAATTTTTGTAGAGGGGAGTAAAAATGACAATTTTCACCTTAAACTTGGAGCCAAATTAGAAGGGGTAAAATGACATGAGAATTATGCCAGCATCATTATTTTATTTTTACACAGAGATTGGCCTATTAGCAAAATCTGCTGTCTTTATTGCATTTTATGCCATTGGTGACAGTTCAAATTGAAGAACAAGACATTTTTCTTGTTCTTTTAATAAAATTTGCATGCTTGTGACTCCAGAACCGTTAGAGATACCTTAATGTCCTTTTAGATTCATGTGCGTTACCTACATTTTTGGGGGAACTACATTTATAAAGGCCCTATATGGTTCAGTCCTAGAGATATAAGGATCTAAAAATGGCTTCATGAGTGAACTGTAAAAATATGTTACTCTTAAATTATTTCAGTTGCAGAACAACCCTTAACCTCTTTAAAAAAAAAGTTGCCAGCCTACGCCAACGTTTTTTAACATTTTCACCAAACTTTAATGGCTCACAGTAAATTTCTGTAAAGAATATATGGACAAACAATATGTCAAATGAAAAAACAGAGTCTCAGCTTTTAAACAAAAACAACCGTATTCTTCTATCTTCATTTGTTCGTTTTTTATCACTCCGTAGATGTGGGTAAGTTTCTTCAAAAATGCATCATTTTGATTAAACAGCTGAGATAATTAACGTTTTTTGTTAAAGATTCCGCCCAGATTCCACTCAGAACAATCATTAAAAACCGCTAAAACATATATGTTCCAGGTTCTGGGATGCTATACTTTTTCCAAGTGGTGTGTAATAGCGTCACCTGCTGTACAACAGTAGAAACAGTAATTGCCGTAAAAACTCGTCTTTGGCGGGGAAGCGTTTTTTTTTTTAATGACGAGATAAGTCGTCAATGGCGGTGAAAGAGTTAACTGGACAAATTATACTGCCACTGCTACCTCAGCAGCCTCATAGCAGCTACACCCACATTCTGTAAGTTCTGTGTTCGGTTCGGTACACACAGCCAGGCCCATGCCATCCCCTTCCTGCTGAAGAGTGTGACATGGTTTCCAAACAGCGTTTCTGAATTCCCCAGTTCCATCAGCTTGGTAAACAAATTCATGATACGGCGACATTATTTACAACACTGGCAACAGACAATTGCGCTTATCAACCCCATGGATCACAGACAACCTCTGAAAGTATTACAAATGACTAGAGATCCCCTGGTTACACTTATCCGGTGCAAATAGGGCTCAGGGCATATCAAGCAATCTCTAACAAAGCAATAGTGAGGCATTGTATAAATATGTTGTGCTCACATTAGATTGCTGCGCAATTCCTATCTGATCCAATAATGACGACACAGTACTGCTTTTAATTTTAATCTCTCTGCAAATCCATTGTCGACCCCGTCTTGTTCACAAAGGAATCCGCTGTAATGTTTTACCCACGTGAGCTGGAACGTCTTTAGAAATAAACTTTCAAATCCGAAGGATGGTAATGAAGCGACTGTGTTCTTCCACAACCAGGCGCTCAACAATATTTTACGATCTTTAATGGCATGTTTATTGCTTGCTCGGTCTATCTGGTTCTATGCAACTTGTGGTACTGTCATGCGCGAACCAGTGGGCGGGGCTAGAGATGTAGTCATTGATATGTTTTTGTGGAGGCGGTGTTCAACCTAGATAGGTGCATTCCAGGACCTAGCGTTCGCTGAGCCTGGTGTCAATAACAGTTTTAATTTCAGTAACAAGGTTGTTTTCAGTTCTGACCCTTACAGGATGTTAGATTGAATAGGTTTCCCTCTTATATAACAAAAGCTTGGGTTAAAATCGTGGTCTTAATTCATCACCCCTTTAAATCAAACATATCTTTTGGTGTGAGACTTAAATTTTTGCAACTTTATGGTTTTATATATGCATGACAAACTTGTAACACACCAAAGATACAGGAAACCACGAAATCACGTCATATGACTCCTTTAAGATATACGCGAGAATGTGCTTTAAAATTGTATTTGTCTACTTACTAAATAGAGAGGGTGAGTGTACTAAAACAATATTTCATAAAAATCTTTTGATAACAAAATTCTATGAAAATGCTTTACTTTTTATACAAGCAAGAGTTCACATTTTGTTTTACTTGATAATACGATTTAAAAGTCCACCACCAGTGGTTACTGATCTGCTCTTTATGATGAAAAACCTGGGAAAGTTGTTTTGCTCTGTGATTTGAAGTGGTCTCTGATCTGATGAATCAAATGATTGCAATTTTAAGTTAACCCTGCTTCCCCCTCCATCCTAGAAAAAGCAGCTCCAAAAACATACTTTGATATTGGAACACTTGTCCAGCACAGAGCGTATGTGGAATTCCCCAAGAAGGAGCCTACAGTTGTTGCTGCAGCCACAGAAGCTGCATCTGCTGCCACTCCTATAACTGCCGCTCCTGCTGCAGCAGAAGCACCAGCCTCCATTCCTACTGTTGAAGCTGCTAAATCTGCCACTAATCTGACTCCACCAGTTGAAACCCCTGAAGCCAAAACCCCTGCACCCGCTGCCACTACAGCCGAAGCCGCTTCCCCTGCAGCCGAAGCCGCTTCCCCTGCAACCGAAACTGCTGCCCCTGCAGCCGAAGCCGCTGCCCCTGCAGCCGAAGACCCTGCCCCTGCAGTTGAAGTTCCTGCCGTTAAAGCCGCTGCAGCCAAAGTGACAGCCCCTGGAGTTGAAGCAGCTGCCCTTTCACTTGAAGTTCCTGCAGTTGAAGCGGTTTCCCCTTCAGCCAAAGCCCCTGCAGTCGAAGCACCTGCCCCGTCAGTCAAAGCCGATACTGTCATAGCCGCTGCCCCTTCAGCTGAAGTTCCGGTAGTTAAAGCCGCTGCCCCTGCAGCCAAAGCGACAGCCCCTGGAGTTGAAGCAGCTGCCCCTTCAATCATTTCTGAAGCTGCCCCTATTGTAGAGGCTGTCACTGAAGAAGCTGCAGAAGTTGTTACTGAAGTTGCCCCTGTTGCAGATACAGCTCCTGCTGAAGAGCTGATAGATTCTGCCCCTGTGGTAACAGATGCTGCTGAGGTTCCTGCTGGGGAGACACCTGAGGGTATACTCCATATCCCTATAACCTCCCTATTTCATATTATGGGATACAGCACATTTTGATAGCTGTTTTGTTTTCTCATTTTGTATAGTTTTTTTAAGAAGTAATTGTAATGATAATAGCTAAAATGGTATTAGTGTAAATATCACAATGCAGTTTCTTCATTGTATCTGTTAATAATTTGTTAGGCATAGCACATATGCAAGCTTTACTAAAGCTAAGCATTACTGCAGCAACAGACACCCAAGTTAAGCCCAGTGCACACAGTGCGACCTTGGCTACGTTTCTGTAGTCTAAAGTAATTCTGAAACATCTCAAAAGTTTATATTTATAAGTGCAGAGTTCTTGCAATGTATTAAACTTTGAAACACTCCTATTTATAAAAAATCAGCAGTTAACGCAAAGTATGCACAAGGCTTGACTCTTTCAAGGTTTTAGTTCGCAAGACTAGACAGTGGATTTTGTGTTGATCCTATTACTCTCAGTCCATGACATAGAACGTAGTCTCTTCCTGTGTCATCCGTGTCTGTGCATGCCTGCGTTAGTTGTTTGCTTGCTTGCCGATTTTTTACTCTTCTTCAGGTTATGCAATGCTTGTTCTTCATTGCATACTTTGCTATTTTGACTTTAATTTATTATTGTGACTCCTCAATGCTCAAATACATTTGTTTTGCATGTTTCAGTTCTTCACCCATTAATTTAATTAAAACGTTTGTTTCATGTTTTAGCCTTCCTTTGCTCTTCTCGTTTATATTTTTTATCACCGTTCGAAATCATACCCATTGTTCCTTTTGTCGCAACTTACCCTCCCCCCATCCCAAGCACCCACATACTGTCTATAGTTTGTGCTAGTGTATTTTCCTGTAAAAACAAAATTCAAGATTTTTCTACTCTCTAAATGTGATGGAAAACTTTGTCAGTTAGTTTTCTTTATTTTTAAAGTTAATGTTATGTTAAATGTAAAGGGAAAGGTTTTTACTGTATGGTAACATGGAATTGCCATTCTTCTCTCCTTACCCAAACAAACTTCGTCAATGTATCACTCTTTTTCCCAGGGTTTCCCATGATATCGGCTAATTATCTTTTTACCTTTTCCTGTGTATGGGGGTTTGTATGCGAAAGATAAATGTGAAATGTCTGTTATTTCTTACCCACTTTCCCAATGTGGTATATGGTGGATTCGGTGAGATTGAGTTTGCACTCTGTTTGCTGTATGTGGAATGGAAGCATCAGATTATGAGAGTGTACAACAACGACTGCTTGAATATAATAATATGTATTTCTTTATGGTAAATATACAGTGTCTCAACACTATTGTGGTATAAACTGCTTCCTTTTCATTTCAGTGACGATGCAATCTTGGTAGTAGTTACTCACAGCCTGACCTGTTCCTTCACTCAATTCTTTACCTCCTTCGTCCAGTATATCTTTTACAGTGGCCACACTAGGCACTTCTTATGCATGAGGGCTAAAGACATCCCTTTAGTGTACAATTCATATGTATGACTGGTATTTTTTAAAGATATATAATAATTGTTGTTTTTCCTGTGACTCAGCTGGATTGGACCCTATTCAGAATCTTTTCCTACATTCAATTCGTGCGTACACCACAAAGAGCAAGTGAGTGTAGTTCTCAAATTCTTACTGTCATAATATTTCATAATTTACTAAAAGCGGCAAATGACCTGGGCTGTCAGTCAAATGTATTTATTTAGTATGTTTAAAAACAACAATGGTTATATGCTAAGCAATGTATTACTTTCTGCAGTCCCAATTTACCTAAGGCCTGGTTTAAATTAATTGGTGTCTGGAAAACCGCCCCTTTATGTTTACTCAGTGCTGCTGGTGGTCTTGATGCAGGCCCTGAGTACCAAAAGGCTCTTGCTGAGGAAATAAATAAACTACAGCGGCTGTATGGTGGTGGTGACCTGACTTCATTCCCAGATTTCAAATTCCCTGGTATGTCAACAGTAAAATTAATAGAAAAAATTAAATCTGATTGTTTAGGAAGTTCTGAAAAGTCCACAGAAATCAAAGACAAAAACAATATGACTTCCTGAAACTCATTTTGTGATTTTTTTTGTAACTATTGCAGTGAATTTATCTTGAATCTTGGTTTGTTTGTCCTAAATTAAACAACTAATATATCAATGTTTCTATTTACAGAGCCCATATTTGATGAAGTGTCTTCAAAGTAAATCGTCTGTATTTGTGTGTACCTCTCATGTGCATTTTGGCAATTGTCTTTCATCTGTAAACCTTAATATATTGTGAGATTATACATGCAAGTCTAAATAGCCAATTTTCACACATGTGTGAAGAAAAGCTGATTTATGTGGTGCACATGTGGAAGTTTGTTTAAATTCTTTGGGAAAAGAGCTGAATAAACTGAGCCACACACATTCTGTGTAAAACGTTGTTCTTATTTTAAAAATTATTACAAACATTTATCAGGTCATCATCTATATTTATAGCTTATCCTATTTGGTGTCTTTGCGAGTGTTGGGGTCTATCCATCTATCTTCAACCAGGGCAGGAAATAATCCTGGCTGCGTTTCCCAAAAGCAGCGTAAGCCTACGTTGATCGTAGCTCCATTGGAAACTGGGCAGTCAAGTTACATTTTAAGGATTGGTATTGAGTATTACATTGATATCCGAGAATGACAGATTTGTTTTATAATAGGAGGGGATATTTGTAAAGTAATATAAAAAAGGTTGCACAATAAGTTGCATTTTTGCAATGATGGGTCCAAACAGTTTGTTTGGTTCCTTGTGAAATAATTCTAAATATTTCTCCAAATACAATGACTTGCGTAATTACAAATCAGTAAAACAGACATCAAGTCTTCGATTTAAATATCAATGACATGATATTTTTATAGGAACTATCGATCGTGGGCGATATTTTCCGCCCGGACAATAATAACAGAAGAACAAAGATGGCGACGTCCTTGCTTAGGTTAGGTCGACTTGGGTCTCCTAAGGTAAAAATAAATAATCTTGTTGCATTTTTACAAAAATAGCACCGAAGAAACATAGAAACACGTTGTTTAAATGTGTTATTATAACGTTACGTGAATGGCCCTTATAGATAAAACGCCATTCGCATTACGGGTGTTTGTAACTACACTCAGCAGTGAAAGCTGATAGAACATTAGCTACATATGTAGAATTTGTTTTAATCGAATTTTTAAGCTTATATCTTTAGACATGTTTAGGGTGTTTTAGTCTTGATCTCTTATTGTCGTATTATAAGGCAGCGCATGATTTTCATGTGACTTTCTATATAGTGTCTCCTGCGTGAAATCTGGGGCACACACAAGAAGACCCCGTTTGTTGCAGCATTGTGCACTAAAGCGGACGCCCCTCCCAAAACAGCAAAGAAGCCAAAGGCTACAACTAAGAGTAAGCAAATGACTTTTACAATTAACATCACTTCTCACAGTTTGTGTGTTTTTCCTCTAATTTGTACACAATTCCAGCCATTCATTTCCACTCACGGGTGTGTCTGCAGCATGATTACATTATTACTTAACTACACGTACATTTAAGTTCATATCAGTTTCAGACAACAAGACTTTTTCCACTTAGATAGGGAACTTATGTGACTATTTAATCATTAGGCCTTGGGCGAGATGGTAAGATGACAAGATGCTGTTTGGCCTCTATGTAGGGTGTTTTTTTCTCACTATGGTGTTCACTGGGATAATGGTTCCACTTAACAAGAGGGTTTCTCATGTGCATACAAAAACGATCTCATATATTTTATCCCATTTGCCGTTTTCTCAGCCAAAGAGGCCGACGAGAGAGCCTCTCTTCTAGCCTACAAGCCTGCAGTTGCCTTCCCTTCTAAGCTGTCTGCCACTGGATTTCTACCCAAAGACATGGCTTTATATGAGTCTGATTCTACTGCAAAAGTTGCGATAACTGAGACGTTGGTGGCCACATCTGACACAACAGAACAGCAACTTCTGACATCCCAGTCTATGACTGAAGCCAAAGAACATTTCACTAACGAAACAGAAGTTTCTGAAGCTATTTCTACAGGCAATGTTGAGATTACTGAGGGCCACCCTGCTTTTAAGGTCTGTGCAGCAAGTAACGGAAGTAAGGCCTCTGATGTTAAGGCAGAAGTACAGCAAGATCAGGAGGATACTTCTTCCTCATCCTCATCCTCAAGTGATTCTGAGTCTGACTCTGATTCTGATGATGAGAAACCAAAGATTGAAACGGTGGTCAAATCTGAAGTTAAAGCAGCAGAGGAAGTTCTCACAAGTAAACGAGTACATGTTGCAGAACATTGTGTAGAGTCTGAATCAGTTATTGCACCTAGTGCCTCATTGGAAGAAGAATCCAAAAAGTATGCTCAAGCTAAGGTAAAACCTGAAGGAGTGCCTACCACAAGCACTGAAACAGTTGGCTCGGGGGAGACCCTTATTGACACTGCCCCTGTGATATCCTCCTCCATGATGGAAACAATTCCTGAAGTTAGCGCAGAATCCATCGATGTCTCCCCAGATGAGATGGTGGACAGTGCTGCAGAAGTTAGAACAGCTCCTACTGAAAATATTGTTGAAAATGAATCAGAAACCAAAGCTAAGGTTGCGGAAGAAGAGGAACAACAGCCTGCTAGTGTCAATACTTTTCCTAAAGTCATTCCAGAGGTTGCTGTAGTATGCAGACTTCAAGAAGTAGCCAATATAACTGTTGAATCTAGAGTAGCTGCCAAGTCTTCTGGAGAAGATGTTTCTGAGTCTGTTAAAGACATTGTGGCTAAACATGAACGTGAGGCTGCATCAGAGATGGTGGCTAAAGATATTAATGCAACAGATGTTGAGACAGCCTTTTCAGAAGATCTTAAAGATCCTGCACCTCTGGCTGCTGATGCTGTGGCTGCTCAGTCCCTGGCTGAGACCGAAGCTACGGAAGCACCTGAGGGTACACCACACATCATCTTTACTCAGTTTCTCTCTGTAGATCCATCACCACAGAAACACATTCTTCTCATATTTCTAGAACACAATCTTACATTTCTACAGTGACATGGCTAATGCTCTTCTCAGGTGGCTTTGCAATGTTTTATCTCAGTCGGTTTGAATTTTAATTTAATTTATTAACTCTCTTATATTTGCATGAGACAGCATGGCAAGCTCTCTTTTATTTAATTCTCCCTAGCATAAATGTACTCTGGTTGTAGGCTTGAAATCACTGCACTAATCACTATTGCTCTGTCTGCTTAATCAACATCCAGTTAACCATGTAACTTCTTTCCAAGTGGGTCTGCTGATTCTAGGGCCTGATGTATAAATGTTGTATAGTGACACAAGTGAGATTGAAATGCATTTAGATTATTCTGAAAACATATCAGCATTCATAAATTTTGCTTAAATATGGTACAGACGCTGTGTATATACACACACTTTATGTATAACATTTATATTCAGTTTTATGGAGTCTCTGCAATGCAGTTGTTAATAAACAAGGCTTACTGTAAAGGTGTGTTTACACATTCTTTTACAACAAAGCAAATTCATTAATTTAACATGATTGTTGGTAATTCCGGCAATACGAGTGTTTGCAACTCTCGGTGATGCATTGCATGCAGGACTACGGGTTCAGCTGTCGGATAAGGTCAGAAAAAATATTGTTGAGTGACATGACGCGACAACAACCAATAAATGTATTGGAGCACACATGATTCCATCTGGGAGATAGAGAAGTTAAAGTTTCTGTGAGGGATGTAACTGTTTTCATATACTTGTTTTATATAAATTTAATTGTATCCCCACATACAGGGATACAGTTGTAAATCATGCATTTAAAAAGAATTTAGCGTGATTTACACATTGATAATTTTCACATTTGATGATCTTGTTGATACAAGACATTATTTATTTGGATACTTTTTACATCCAACAGTACACCTACTTGTCAAAATCCACTACCACTGTATGCGTGCATGCCCTGTATAGACTTCGAAGGGGTAAAATGTTACTTTGGTTTCTACACAACTTCACAGGGTGTAAACACCGGTCTAGACGCACTTCCAGTTTTGTTTTTTATATAAGTAAAAAAAATCTATTTTTTACCCCTTCTTAGGTCTCTTTTACTTTATTATCTTGGGGCTAGGCTTTAACACCAGAGATTTGTTGCTCAGTCGTTCTTTTTGTTCCCAAAACATCTCTACATCTGCACGTCCAGGGCTGATCTTTATTTATTGCTAGATTAGATTTGCACCTCCTGATTTGTGAATTAAACATTGCTTGTTTGTGTGATCGTGTTATTTTAAAAGTATTGATGATGATAAATGTGAAGCTTATCCATTCTTCCTTCAGCTACATCATACTGTATTATTGTTTTTAAACTGAGAATGGTTGAAATCAGAATGATGAGATGCCTTTCTGTTACACTTTAATTTTTGCTTTTCTAATCTTAAATATTTTGTTGAATACATTTTCCTCTACTTACAAATTAGTGTTATGATTTATAAACTATGCGTGTTGTTTGTCATTTAAAGTCTAGCAGTTATTACAACTTTTTTGTTATTTTTTGAACATCAATGGTCCTCATGAAAATGAGCATAATGACAAAAAAATTTCAGTATATTTTAAGTTTCATTGACTTCACTAGAAACTGGCAGAGGTCTGTAGTTAAAAGCCTCTGGCACCTTTTTCTGTGTGATGCAAAGGACCACCAGGAGTTTTTTCCTGTTTTGATTTCTGTAACACCTTGAAAGGTGTAAATATTGTAATTAGGTCCTTTTCAAGGCTAGATTGTGAACATCACTTTCTTGTTCACTTTGATGTAATATCTTTGGTCATTTGTTACTTTCACATGTCTTAAATATACTCTCTTGCATTTTTTTCATTTTCTCAGAACAAGTATTGGAGAAAGCGGCAGAGCCAGAGCCTGAACCCTTTGATAACACAACATACAAGAACCTGCAGCACCACGACTACAACATGTACACCTTTGCTGATTTGGATGTAGAGATGGCTAAACATCGTCTGTCCCAGCCTTCCTCAGGCAGACCCTCACCCATGCATTGAGCCACTCTCTTGCTATCTTGATCCACAATCTTGTTTCTTGCTTGTGTTTCTTTATTCTTTAGATAGCATATTGACAAATCCTAAACGTTTCTTTATTTAAACAAATTCTTTAATTAAAATATATGATTTAACTTCATTAGAGTTTTGAGTTGTTTGTGGATGTTTTGCTGTTTAAAACCCAGCAACCCTTCTGTATTGCTTCTATATTGCTATCATTATGTACTTAATTAGATGTGAGACCATTATGGGTTTTAGACATTTATAAAATGATACAGAGAACGTTATGACATTCAACGAGCTAAAGACTAAGAATGGTGGTATCTGATTCAGTGATTGTTGTCAAAACTCTTTTTTTTGTAGTATGGCCAGTAAAAATCTGGATAACTGGCATATAAAAGTCCTTATTGTTAAACTTTGCCAACACTACAGAGTCAGGTATTTAAATATATTTTTGGTATCAACACGAAACGACAGTAACGTTATGCGTTCTAAACATTCAAAGAGCTGTAGACAGCGCTCTGGCGTCTCTCTCGTCATTTCTCCGCCCTCTTCGTAAATATTCAGGACCCGAATGCCCTGCGTCCGCTTGCGTGATGACGCAGCGCGACAAATGCGGATCCCGATTGCTGCAAACGCTTGTCAGTGTGACGAAGATTGGCACCAAGGTAAGCTGTCACTCAAACTCGTCTTTTCCTTTCCCTATCAATCAAACGACGCGAGCGACACACAAAAATGCCTGGAGCTGAAAGAAAGCGAGTGTAGTTGTTAGGGGCTCATGGGAGTTGCATAGGACAGTCGAGTCAGTTATCATTTAAATATCTTTAAAAGAAAAAAATGTCTGCTTTTTTATGTGACAGGAGAACCCTGTACTAGCAAGGGCGAACGCTGAGTAAAGGCCCGGTCTTAACGGCCCCTTGTCTCCTTTTTAGCGCTGTCGCTCAGGCCAAGCGAGCCATAGAAAA
The DNA here is from genome assembly GCA_029783895.1 of Triplophysa bombifrons. Lineage (NCBI taxonomy): Eukaryota > Metazoa > Chordata > Actinopteri > Cypriniformes > Nemacheilidae > Triplophysa > Triplophysa bombifrons. The sequence continues at coordinate 19,922,299 of CM056456.1, forward strand.
CAGACTCCGCTCTAGATTAGACATTTGTGGTTGCTTTTAAAAATGAATAATGTTTATATCGTCAGGCGAAATTACGAAAATGTTCAATTGCATTTCAAACCATGTTTACATCTGGATTGTACAATCAAATAAACTTGAATAATTAGATTGTGATGAAAGCCTGTGTTGCGGTTGGCTGCTAACAGCACGCGCTGTATAGAGTCCCGTGTTTGCTAACTGGCTAGTGCACTAGCTAGCTAGCCACGACTCGTTCTTCAGAGCTGAGCATGGCTTTTTCGGCTTAAACACGCTCTGCTACACATTTGTGAATGCCCTGTGTACATCAGGGAGTGTGTTTATTTATAAGGGACTAACAATATTTAGCAACGTTTGGTTAAAGCTGACCAAACGAAAGGATAACAGCGAACTTGGATAGCCGCCTAGGTTTTTGTTTTAACCGTTCGCTTTAACAAGGGTATAGCTGTGCTTATGCTAACGTGTCGTCCGTGTTTCTTTTATTTAAAAGTTTCACAAAATGATCAGATGCATGGGCTCCGTGTAAAAAAAATGACCTTAATTTTGCAAAACTTTATATCTAAAATGATATTATAAAACATGTTTGGAATCACGTATGAATTTAATTTGACATTCACAAGCAGACAAATAACAAAGTACTGGTTCCTACTAACTGATCGGATGTGTGAGAGTGAGATGCTAGCGGGTGGGTGGTTGTTGTAAAACCTGGAAATGTCTCATTGTGCTCTATTGCTCCAGTACATAACACCGCATTTCCATATCAAAACACCCGGTTGTATTATGTCTTATATAAGATGCCTTTGCCTTTTAGTTGTGAATGCATAAAACATACTCAAACGATTATGAAGAAATTATGAAGAAGATGCAATAAATAAATATACTAGAAAAAGTAGGGTACACAATCAAAAGGGGACTTTTGTGAATTTATGTCTGTCTACAATCCTAAAGTTTACAAAAACATTGTAGTTGATCTCCACATTTTAAATGAACTGTATTTGGGGACATTGACCAAATTGATTGTTAGTCCCTGCCTAGAGCATACACATTTTTTTGTCTCATTAATGAGAATATCCCTTACCAATAAGAAGAATCTTCCACTGACTGGAAAATTATACTATTTCATACACAAAGACCATTCCTTTTTTTTATGTTTATTTTAATAAAAAGAGAAGTTGAAATTTCTGAACTTTTTGCTGCCTTTTTCTATAAAACAAAAGGTGTATATTCAAGGATATCTTGACGAATAAGCTCACATCTATTTCCTCAAACAATGTGAATGTTTTTGTGGGGCTTTTTTATGTTAAAAAATCCCAGTACGCATTCACTTTGTCAGATAACAACTTGAAAGTAAATAATGATTTCATTTTGGAGGAACTGTGGTTTTACCTGTTGATTTAATATATTCTACGTCTGTTATTTTTAGGTCAGTTCCTTCTCCCCGCTTATATAATGCCCCAGTGTTGGCAGTGCCCACTTTGAATATGATGGCTACCCAGTCAGCGTCCTTAGAGCAATATCAAGAGGGAGACCAGCAGGTGGGCATGATACATTTAACAGCCGTTTAACAAACAAAAAAACACACCAAACAACATACCTCAATGTTTTTTTAGTCTGTATGCACCGGTTTCACCAACGAGGCTTGAAACTAGTCCCAGTCTAAAATGAGTTTTGAGCTGTCTCAACTGAAAATAACTTGCCCTGACATATCTTAAAATATATCAATGTCTCAAGATGCATATCAGTAATGTTTTTTTATGAAGGCATTTAATAAAAGCGACTTGAATTGCCTAAATTAAGTAAGGCATAGTCCTGGTTTAGGCTAAGCCTTGTTTATGAAACCAAACTAAGCTTCCGACAGACCTCTGTAAAGAATCCACAACTGTTAAGTAGTTGTAATGTAATTTAATACAATAAAATTATATAAATAAATATGAATTAAAAACGGTTATATAACTGGCCACTAACAAGGCCTATAACCAAACACAGACTGGCCTAGTTGCATAAACTTAGTCATTAAGTTAAGACTAGTTACACTTTAGGTCTACCTTTGGATGTAACTGATTTAAAGAATTAGATGACTCACTTATAAAACTAGTCTAAGCAGTTTATGCAACCGGCCGCTTTGGGGGTGGCATTTGATGAAATTGTCTTTATGCTGTTGGATATTTACAGTGTTTGCAAGACAGAACTTTATACAGTAGATATTTTTCTAACATGGTGGTAGGGGGTTTGTTCTAAATTTCTAACGTTAAGTATTAAACATCTGCAATTTATACAGCACAAAGTATTTCACATAATATAAACATATTATTTACTATTAAACAATCAGAAAATTCAGCCTCATATGAGCATTGTTTTTTTTGTGAAGGAAAGTTTAAACGGCTTAACCTTCAGAATATATTAGCATGGTAAATTAAATTAGTTGTTTTTTAAATTGCAATGTAATTGTTCAGATTTTTGGTTGTTGTCCGTCATCTATTTAACCAAGTTTCCACACTAAGGTGAGTAGTATGAGAACAGAAAACTGCTGTCTTGCAAACGTTTTTGCCAGAAAACATCATACAGTACAACATAATATAGTTTAACAAAAAATGACATGAAGTTATCCCAGCAGTAACTTTTATACTTAAGGTTAAACCTACTAATAATAATTGTAAGGGTACACAATGCAATATGTGTATAATAAAGTTTCTTTAGATAATGTAAACCAAGCAAAAATTGCTTCATTTGGCCTGTCAAATAAATCAGCAGAATTTGTACATAAACTGAAAGTATCATTATTGAGACCTTGTCTTCCATATGCCATTAGGTTGTGTTGTCCCTGCACTGTTATGCAACTAGACTGTGGTTTTCATTAAGAATTTTACTGTTCATGTTAGTTTCTTTGGACATTCTTAAACAATACATGTTCTTTTTTGTCATTTTCTAAGATTTCTACTGTTTGCCTCCTTTAATTTTCAACAATTTTGATCTTGCCATGAAAATAGCATTTGATGTTGAAAATCTCACCGCATTAGATGCAGGTGATGGACCAGTCGGACAGTAACCCTGAAGATGGTTTTTCCAATGGAAACATAGGAACATCAAACAGCCCTGCATCCACTGAACCACAGACGCAAATGGATGCTGACAAAGCCTCTATATATAGGTGACATGATTGTTGTCATAATTTACATGCAGGCTAATAAGTGAAATTTATAAAGTCGATTGTATTATATATATTAGAATTGCATTATATTACATTGTGTTGGATCTACAAGATGTTCACTGAACAAACGTCATCTCTTACATATGATTCCTTTGTTAAATGCAGACATCCCCTTTTCCCTCTTTTGGCTCTGCTGTTTGAAAAGTGTGAGCAGTCTACTCAAGGCGCTGACTGTGCATCTTCTGCAAGTTTTGACGTGGACATTCAGAACTTTGTACGCATTCAGGAGAAAGAGGGCAAGGCCTTCTTTATTGAAGATTCTGAAATTGATAGCTTGGTAGGATTCTTGGCCAGATACTGTTGGAATAGTTTTTTTGGTGGTTTTAATTTCTAGATCTACCAACTTGGCATCAACACTCATGTTGCTGTATTTATCTTTGTAGATGGTCAAGGCCATCCAGGTGCTTAGGATTCATCTATTGGAGCTGGAGAAAGTTAGTGACCTGTGCAAGGACTTCTGCAGTCGTTACATTACCTGCCTCAAGACCAAGATGAACAGTGAGACACTGCTGAGTGGAGAGCAAGGTAGCCCTTACTCACCGACCCATGACCAGGTAGACACTTACCACACTAATTTTTCACTTTTTACGAGTAGGGTACAATTTGGACATCTATTCCCAATGCAAGGCATGCAAATGTTATGAACAAAGTCAAGTTAAAGGCAGTTAAACCAACACAATGCGTGAGAATTTTGAGAATATGTATTTGCAGTCCTGCTCACCATTATTGGCACCCTTTGTAAATATGAGCTAAGAAGGCTGGAAAAGTAAATCTACAAAACTCCTTTTTGATCTTTTATATAAAAAACTACAATATTCCAACATTTCATTGAAGGAAAACATTTTGAAGTGGGGGGAATATCACATTGATAAAAAAAAAATCTTCAATATATGTTGGCCACAATTATGTGCACCCTTGTATTTAATTTACCCCCAACCTTAGTTTATGAGAAAATCAGCCCTGAGTGTTTTCTTTTCAGTCTGATGAGGTTTGAGATTACATTGAGAGTCATCTAAGTCCATTCTTCCATAAGGAATTTCTCCAGATCCTTCAAATGTTGGACCGCCCTCTTCTTCATTTCATATCACTCATTTTCTATAGGGTTCGGGTCAGGGAACTGGGATGACTGGATCTTGATTTTGTGTTCAGTGACCCATTTTTTATTGATGTTGATGTTTATTTTGAACCAATGTGCTGATGTAAGATCTAACCACGACCCATTAGAATATTTCTAGCAGAGCAAGTCAGGTTTTAATTTTTTTACTTCTTGGTATTTGATATAAAACATGATGACATGTATCTTTACTAGAGGTTCTGGACATTTTGTATAAAAATAGTTTCACAACAATGAAGATCTGGTGACATATTTAACTGTGGACACGGGGCATTCTTTTATCCCATTGTTAGCCAAACATATCTTGTGTTATTGCTGCCAAAAAAAACATTTTTCATTCCATAGACCCCAGTCCTGGTTGAAGTTCCAGTATGGCAGATTAATATGGTGCAGTTTATTTTTACATAAGAGCAGAAGATTTATTTCTTGAACAGTGTCCCAAACAACTTGTGATGATGGAGGTACAGTTTTCCTTTTATTTTATTAAATGCGTTCTGACCCCAAAATTCATCTGATTACTGCAAGTATCCTTCTGTGATCTTTGAAGAGTCTTTGGCCACTCAAATTCTTCTCCTAGTTGTGCATTGAGACAATATAGACACACATCCTGTTTCAAGCTGATTTTCAACATTTCCAGGTCATTAAAACTTCTTGATCATTGCCCTGATGTTGGAAATGACGAGGCTTTCCTTAAAGCCATTTTGTGTAGCTCAACAGAACTATATTGCACATCAGAACTATATAATTTGGTTTTATCCATTGTGATAAATGATTAAGGGGGTTGGGCTTTGTGTTACTAATATTTATTCTCCTCTGCAACATGAAGTCATAACTGCACAACGTCATGTTTCTAGTCACCTTGGTGTGCTAAGAAAATGGAAATATCAATGGAAATACTTGGGAGGTATTTAGAAATTCTAGGGGTACCAGTAATTGTGGCCAGGGTGTATTAAAGAAAAATAAATTCTCAATGTGATATTCGCCCTACTTCAAATTGTTTTACTTAAATGAAATGTAGGAATATTGTATATCTTTTTTTTTATACAAAAGATCAAAAGGAGAAACAATGCAGATTTATTTTTACAGCCTTCTTTGCTCATATTTTCCAAGGGTGCCAATAATGGTGAGCAGGACTCTACATAAATACAAATACAGTATCTTAAAAAAACGTAAATTTAAACATTTGTAGGATATATAGACATTCATGTATAAGTGAGCTCATTTATGTCCAGTGGCTTCTATTCGCTTTGTTAACATATTATTACAATAAATCAAATTTAAATTTGACAACAAATTGCCTAGTTTTATAATTACCATATTATTATATATTAACCTTCTTTTGTTAATTTCTAGTGTCGTCTATGCACATAAATGTTTACAAAAATTGGCAATAGCGCCAATTCATTGATGCCGCTACAGAATTAGGTGTGTAACCTTTAATTTATTTTTGCAGATGTCCAGCTCTTTCTCAGGCACCTTTAGTCCACAGGGCCTTGTGGTGCCTACATCAGGTCATCAACAGGGCAATGTTACCTTGGCAACAGTCAATCCATCACAGGGGGTGATGGGTACGTTACATTTCAAAAACATGTTTTTTCTAACCATCTTACTGGTTGCAGAGTTTCTCTCATTATGGTAATATCCACTTTGTATGCAGGTAATGCACTATATCAGCCAGTAACAGTCGTCACACCACAGGGGCAAGTTGTGACACAAGCCATCTCACCTGGCACGATACATATTCAAAGCTCACAGGTTTGCATTATTGCACACACTACATTCAAACATTTCAAACATAGATCACAAGCACATTCACTCACCCTGTGTTTCTCTATGGCAGCTTCAACTTCAGCTCAATCAGGACTTGAGTTTCTTTGGTGCTGATGACAGCTCACCTAAAAACAAACGGGGTGTTCTTCCCAAACAAGCTACCAATGTCATGCGTTCCTGGCTTTTCCAGCACATTGCAGTGAGGAGACTAACTCATTTTCAACTGTCAAAGTGCACTGTTTTGATTTTAACTGGTATATTTCATGAACATATTTTAACTGTCTTCATCTAGCATCCCTATCCTACTGAAGAAGAGAAGAAACAGATTGCAACTCAAACTAACCTGACTTTACTGCAAGTTAATAATTGGTAAGTCAATCTGACAGTAAAGCAATATAGACAAATGACTGTGATGTAAAATCATTCTGTCTTCAGCTGTATAATGCATGCAAGGTCACATTATAAATCTAAAGCATTCTATGTGTTAGAGAAACGCCAGAGGGTTAATAGTTTGGAAGGCCCTACGTAGCCATCAGCTTTGTGCATCATACAAAAAAGGCTCATTTTATGACACTGGATCATCTGGTTCTGTGCTTTAGGTTCATCAATGCCCGTAGACGGATCTTGCAGCCAATGCTGGATGCCAGCTGCTCAGAAACGCCCAAAACAAAGAAGAAAACTGCTCAGACTCGCCCTCTACACCGCTTCTGGTCGGACTCCATCGTCTCTTCTGGAACCCAGCAGCATCTAACAATGCCAGATGGTATTACCTCCACATAATGTGTTATAATTCGAGATGCACAAATTAATAGGCCGTGAATGATGAAACATGATTATAGAATCAAACAAAATATGGAATTCTCAAAAGTGAAATGTTGTTGACGTTGTATGCAGGTAGTTTGGTAACAGTTGGGATGAACGTAGATGGCTTCCAAGCTCTTTCATCAGATGGTGCAACTCTTGCCATGCAACAGGTTATGATGGGAAATCACAGTGAGGAGGAATCGGAAGAAAGTGACAATGAAGAAGGCGACACAGATTTGTCATCTGCCAACATGACTGGGCTGGGTTTAGATGTTACTGACTAAGCTACGTGGATTGCAGAACACACACTGCATGCTTACATAGATTTTCAGCCAAGCTGATACTTGTGCACTACAAGAAAATATTTAGAGTACTGTATGTGGGCCTTTTACAATACACAAACACACATGAACAGTTTACAGACAGCACAATGTCATGGAAGGGTGTGGTGTGTGTGCATTTTAGCGCCTGTTTTTATTGCATAGCTGTGCAGGTAAGTGCACTTTTAGGTATGAGATACACTTTGTGAAAATTGACAGAAAATGAAAGTAAACATTCTGAGGCAAGTTTTAAACTCCTTTAGTACATGTTTGGTAATGATTTGTGTTCTGTATTAACGAAGTTGAATGCCAAGATCTGAGAGTTTGTCTTTGTGCTGGTTTTATTCACACTGCATGCTAATGTTTGTTCACTACTATTGAGAGCAGCTGCAAGACAGAGTCTGAGGATAAAAGAGATTCTTATTTTTATATATGAGCATTGTATAAACAAAGTGGTTTTTTTTTCTTTTTTATTAGTTTGTGTTTTATAAGGAATATTTATGTACAGAAACATTATAGCTATGTGCCCTGCTTTCAGGGGATGATTTAAATTTTTTAGAAAAAACGTGGAAAAAAGATGTTGGACATAAAAACCATTTTTAATATGTAAATTGGTTTTAACACATGTTACAAAATTGCCTTACATCTTTTATAAAACTATTACACTAATAAGCACAGAAAGCCTAATGCATTGACTATATTCAGTAATGAGTTGTAGTATCTTCCAGTTTATAATGTTATAATGTGTCCTAGCTGAAGATGTTTCTTCGTTTCAGAGGGGGCTCTTTGTACTGCTCTAGGACAATGTATATTTGACCTAACACACGTAATGCTTCCAAAATCAAACAGATCCGTTAAAAATACTTTGAAAAAAGAAAGGTGGCATAAAAAGTCTTTATTAAGGCGAAGTTGCCACAACACTGTACATTCACTATTGCTTTTTGGGAATTGTTTAAGGACCGTAGAAGTACAGTAGTTATTCATATTAAAAAGTTTTGCAACATTGAAAATACATGGATTTTCTTTGCATGAATGGGTGCTTTTTGTCTCTGTATTTATTATGTATTTTAAGCATATTGTCACTTCTGTGTCTGTGAAAAAACTCAAGTGTAATTAAACATGACACATCAGAAGAAAGTTTGGCAGGTTATTATACTTCAAACAATAGCAAGTACTGTATAAGACTACTTACACCAAATAAAAACAAATCCAGTTTGAATGCACATGACAATTATGTAATGTCTTGCATGCAATTACAGAATTTAGTTATTAATGTGTATTTAAAAACTAAACATAGTTGTTTAAATAATCATAGCTGGTAGTTGCAGGAGTTATCATTTCTTCTCTCTGTAAGAAAAAAGAAAATGATTGTTGTTTGATTTTTTTAAACCAGAGGGGGGCACTGATTTATCAAATAACCTAAACCGCATGATAAGAGTTGTGACCATCACATCACAATGAATTTCTATCGTAAAAACACAAGTAAAATCTAAGGCCCATTCATTGTACATGTGACTGCTCGGTTTCCTTAGGATCAACCACATTCATTTCTGTTCTCATATTTAGATTTACAAACACAATCATTATCCTGACCTCCATCTGCATACGTATCCAAGTTAGGGACTGTGTGATGCGTGTGTAAACGCCAGGTTTGTTCTTTTCTGCGCACCCTTCGCCCCAGCTCGTGGCCCCTACCAATTTCCAGATAGAGGAATCCTCGCAAGCCAGTGGACCACCGCTGTCACCCTATCACCCACAAATAATACTATTATTAAGGAATAACAATCATAAAATTTCAGAGGCAATTTCCTCTGCTAAATCCGTAGTTTTTTACCTGGCAGGAGTCTGTTCCTCCCTCTAGGTACCCCGCACATATCATGTATGGTGATATGTAACCTTGGTAAACATCCGGCTGAGTGCAGGCCTTGGTGGAGATCAGTGGTACTGTTGCTGAATGCATTGATACACTTGCTTGACCTAGATTACAGAAAACATTACTTGTAACTGTATCTAGTTTGATAAGATCAGTCATATTGATAAATTGTACACTGTAAATACACTCGAATTCTTCCAAATGTACTTATACCCTCTTTTCCTCATCCTCTGCAGACTCACCCCCATCCTCAGTGGCTCCCCAACCTGAGATCCAGCACATCTTGCCATCTTCAAATTCCTCCCCAAAGTTTGGTAGACATATAGGCTCGACAATACCTCAGAAAAAAGGGTACACCGCTTTATCAAATTAGCTTTTCATTACAGTTAATGCTAAACGGGAATATGATCATATCAAGAATGTCACAAAGAAGAAAATAAGCTCAGTTATGTCACATGCAGGTCATTGCACTTAAATAAACAGCAACACCAAATATGCTTATGTTAATTACCATTGAAGTTGAGAGGCTGCTCCAGTTTAAGTAGAGCAATGTCATAGTCCAAGCCTCTGGGTCTATAGCGACCATGATATATGATCTTCTCTACTGCAAGTGCTTTCGCACCATTCACTGGCTGTTCTGTTAATCCAACATACACTGACCAAAAAGTAGGAAATGCAAACCTGAAGAAAGACAACGTATGATCAGTTCTATTCCACTTTCTTTCCACTTTTATTTGTTTTAATGGACATAATAAACTCACCCGTACACACAATGTGCAGCAGTCAGCATCCAGTAAGATGATATAATGGAGCCTCCACACAGGTGCTCATTTTTAAAATGTAAGCTGACCTGCCATGGAAACTGGCCCTCAATTGACAGATTTCCACCAACTATACGAGCACTGAACTGAGGTCTGGAACCACATGCTTTGGATGTACACAATAATGTGGAGAGCAAATAAAACAAAAAGGTTTGCAGATATATCACTGGTATGACTGTTTTATTCACAAAGCTTTTAAGTTTATCATATGGACAGTGCGAGTTCTAAAATTTGTAACAGCAAATTACCTTCTTACCTAAACACTTCAGTGTTATAACCCCCCCCAAACTGCACTGGGATTTACTAGGAAAAAAGAATGCAGTAAAATTATATGGATGCTTGATAAATGCTATACAGACAGGTCTCTATGCAAGTGTTAATTATATTTGACTTTGAGACTTTGCAGGCTCACACTAAAGTACCATGCTGATGTTTAAATTGCTTCAAATATTTCATGTGAAATAATAAGATGCAGTTGGAGCTTTAATGCACCTTAAGCTATTGGCCAAAGAACAGAGGCCTGCTTAGGGGGTTTTGTGCGCAAAAAGCTCTTCAAAGTTAAAATATTATGCAAATTATTTGATCTGTATTATTGTGAAAAGAAAGTATAACACAGAAACTCTCAGAAAGGCCTCTGCTGTTTCAAGTGAATAGTACATATTTAAGTGCTGTACATTGTTTTTACATTCTATACTTTCATAAGTTGGTCACATCGAAGCTGGTGTATGTAGTTGCTAAGGATACCTGGAAGGTTTGTGACAAACTGCTACCTTGTAATTGTAGCCAGGCATTGCTATGCTTTTTTTTTCTGGGTAACAGTTTGGGTGATGGTACGGTGTTCTGGTTCTTTACTAACACTTGAAACTGACCCCCACGTCTCTATCCTATTTAGCTACAGGGATTTGAAGGTTCCTCCTCTAATGTTAAAAGGATCCTTATCTAATGTTAAAAGGATCCTTTGTCAAATAGACAAAGGATCCTTTTAACATTAGAGGAGGAACCTTCAAATCCCTGTAAATGCATAAAGAAAACACTAAACTACCATTATGAAAATGTTCCATCACACCTGATATTAGTTATGCTGTGTATCTTGATGACCTGCTTGGTATTTGTGTAGTTCGGACTTATTGAGACAAGATTTTTTTGGAAGTCCTGTTCAATAGAAGACAGAGGATGGGACTTTGACTCCACATATCTGTCAGAGAGGGGGGAAATAAAAACGAAACTAAAGGGACAGTTCACGCCAAAATGAATATTCTGTCATCATTTACTCATCCTAAAGTTGTTCAAAATTTTGTATAAATTACATTCTTCTGCTGAACACAACCAATGTTTCGAAGAATGTTAAATTCTGGGACATCATTGCATACCATAGTAGGGACATTTTAAATGGTAGGTCAAAGGTGCCCCAGAACTGTTTGCTTTTCTAATTTCTTCAAAATATCTCATTGTGTGTTCAACAGAACAAAACATATATAATAAAATATACAATATTTTTTTTCTACTGTGGCAGTAAATGATGTCTCACAACTGAAAATCGCTGAAATGTTTCCAAACATCTTTGTGTTCAACAAACAGAAATTACATTTTTGGGTGAACAATCCCTTCAAAATCTTATTTTAGATTAAAACACAATCATGGTTGTAGTATGCAATACAAAACAAAAATATGTTCCCATATGTCCCTAGCATTTTACAAATGTTCACATGTGTTTATTCAATGAATAAACTAGAAAAGGACTGTTTGTCAATAAATACTTTAATGTTGGCCTTATGAAACTAAAGAAGCTTAAAAAGCAGATGGCTTAAGACAGACAGAGTGGAACAAGAATCTGGAATATGTGTCATGCCAACATACCAGAGTATTTGAAGCTGAAACGCTTATCCAGGCTGATATATAAATACATGGGACTGTCAACAGATGGGAAGTTTGAAGTTTGCACAGACCTTTTATTCAAGTACCACCTAAAAAATCGACGTTTTTAACACGAGGTGTGCCATATTTGCAAACACATTCCTGAAAGAGGTGAGTCTTGTGTCCACACATAAAGATTTAAACGGATTCTGACATTCTCACTGTGTGTAATTGAGGGCATGACAAAAAGTTCAAACCAAAACATGATCGTATTCAGTACCTGGAATAGCCAAGCTGTTTGCAAGCAGAGAGGGAAAGATCAGAGTCCCAGCCATCAGCACAAACAGTTTTCCAGACCCCTTCAGTAAGGACCTGAAGTACGGAGCTCTTACCACTCAAACGCACTGCATTGACACACACACACACACGTTAGTTTTATGGTAACAACAGTATTCAAGAACAGTAATCCATGGATATTTTCTTAACTTGCCACAGCTGAGCTCATCTTCTCCATGTTCACAGTCAACACGGCCATCACACTGCGCAGACATGCTGACGCATCCAGAGGAACCACACCGAAACTTTCCCATACAACTCAATCCCACTTATGATAGAAAATTTTGACATTAATTGGGATAGGCAATAATGATAATTATATGCCATCATTTTACTGCACAAAGCCTGTTAAAAGACAACAATGGAAGAATAAAAAGGTAATGCCTTATGCTAATCATTTTAAATGCATAATGACTGTTAATGTTGAGAATTACTGCACTATATAATAATAACCGTACATCGCCTATTGACATACTTTAGTAAGATGACTCCATAACATGAGGTCTCGGTTTGTATTTGGCATCCAGAGTTGCTGACATCTTTTACACCACTTAGTTGTGCAATCTAATACCGTTTAATCTGTTAATTATTCAGCACTTTTGTGTCGGTTGGTCTTTGCTACAGTTGTGTGAAGTCTTGCACTTTACACTTACCTCCCAGTCCAACGGCAAGCACAAAGATGAGGATGAGAAGTACACACGCCCCAATAAGTATTTCCATCCGACGTGCATACAGACTTCCACGCAGTGTTTTCTCCTCAGCTAGATTGTAAGAGAAGTAAAGTCATACCATAAATATTTGCTTGAAAATAGTATTTTTAAACAAAGGCCTTTTTTAAATTGGATTTCTCCATCACCACTTTCATCATAATGACATTTATGTAAAATAAAATAAAATATATTAGTTACACACAGGGCCGGCCCAAGTCTGTCCCCAATACAAACGACTATTGTCAATGTTTGATTTTTTGCACGCACACTTTAAATCTAACACACCTAATTCTATTAGTTGTAGCTGTGTTTGGGTTGTAGGGATGTCATAAAAACAAAGATACATAGCCTATAAACCGTGCATTAGTTTATTGTGATTGCCAAAACATTTGAAAATGTCTTTACTTCCAATTTTAGTTGAACGGTTGTGTAACTTATACAAATCCATGAGTCATACTTTTTTAATTCATATTTTTGTGGGTTGAAGTAATTGAGGTGGAGCCAGTGTAAATAGTATAAAATATGTAAAAATGACTGGCATACGAACATGTCTGAAAATGTACCTGTAGCAAAGGGCTGGACTTTGGTAACTGGCATTGAGGAGCTGGGCTGGGTCGAGGCATTGATTTGGATTTCAGATGTGTCTTCAAAAGCTGGTTTGACAATGTTGCTGTCAGGTGCAGTACTGGCACTTGGAGAGTCAAGAGGACTGACGTTGAGCGTGTTTGTTGTATCGATAGCAGGAATGTCGTCCTCTGTTACAGAGACTACCTCTATTCTATCGGAAACAATGTGCTCCGCTGTCCCCTATAAGAAAGCGCGGATTCTCAAGACTGATTCATCATGTATGAGTGTTCTGTACATCCCCTTATTTTCAAAAATCTAAAATTGAACAACACATTGTAAGAGAAATACCCTGGCATTATTATAACTTCTTCACAATTTAATAATGTTTGGCTACGATGATGATGTATTTTGAAAACTTTTCGGTTGTAGCAGAATTATATTTGCATTATTTCTGTATAATAAATTTCATTTATTTACAAAAAAACATTTGAGACCCAGTGATTTAAACCACCATTGTTGAAGCTGTCATAGAGTCAAACCCACTAGTTTGCAAATTACGATCTTAACAGCACACATAAAAGAGTTACTCCATGGCCTCACCTGTGAATCTAAATGGGTGCTCTCTCTGTTGGCTATGGATTCTCCATTTACATCAGCCTCAACATCAACACCTGTGGTAGACTCCAACTCCTCTAAATTTGCCATTTCTTACTTCATACATTCATCTTCATACACTTACTTCATACATTCATCAGAAAAAGATAAAAGGTAAAAAATAACTGTTTTCAAAACAATGGAGAAGGAAACAGTAATTGCAGAATAATCTTAAAAAGGATGTTGGACAGAACACAAAGATACAAATGTACAAAAGTCTAATTTACCTAATTGAGTTATAAAATCCATTTGGTCCGACTAGCTTGAAACATTTCAGTTTTCTGTAGAACATTTTTGGTCTTCATTTGTCTCCTTCTTACAGACACAGACACTTTGTGATAAAGTGGGACACCTGAGCAGGGGAGCTCTGAGAAGTTGTGTCATTGTGAGACGAGATCGGGTGACCCCATCATCTCCCTAAACACAAGCTCATGTTACAGAGGCCTGTTGCCATGATCGAATGCAGGGGGACACAAATAAAGATACGGCTTTGTAATAATTCATCATGATATATTTCAAATGTTCATAAAATAAACTGTGATTATGATATTTTAGGACCATTTGGTCTAGAAATAGACAGTGTAGGTGTAGCATGAGTTTGCTTTAGTTATGTATTTTAGTTATGAGTCATTTTTAGCACTTGATGGAATAAATTGCGGCATCTGTTTAAATAAATTAAATACACTAGGTTCTTAAGTCTGAACAGGAAATGTTGACAGATAAAAAGATAAGTGAGTTTGCCCATATAAACTGCTCACAAATGCTTAAATATGTATTTATATAAAGACTCAAAGTTATGTACATCTCGTCGACTTTAAATATTGGTAAAACTTGGTAAGATAATGGTGAAGTTTAAAAAGAGTCTGTCAGAGACAGACTCTTTTTAAACTTCAACGGCAATATTTTAAAACAGGATCACAAAAACTGCAACACAATCCAGGAAAACCAGAATTTCATGTATAATCTTTGACAACCAGCACACCCTTGCTGGTCACAATGCACAGACAGCACTATCATGCAGATTTGCAGATGCAGTTCAAACTGACTGCTAACAGAACTTGACTAAATTCTGCACAACTCCTTGTTTAAATCTGTGTACTGTAATTTCTAGACTGAACTTCTGCAAATCTACAAGCCGGACATCAAATGGGCAATCACACCCCAATACATGGTTTAAAATGTAGCTTTAAAATGTAGCAGTTCAACTAATCTTTCAGAAGCCCAAAATTAAGTGCACTTTAATTTAGCACTGTATTTTGTTCAGTTATGTAATTTCTCAGTTTGGTTAGGCCTTACATAACATGCACAGCTTTCTTCAAATACAATACATGTAATGCATTTACAGAGGGGGAAATAGTTCACAGACAATCATATAATATAAAGCTTATAAACAGCTTTGTACACACATTCTACACAAAATCTCTATTTTACACAATGTAAAAAATGCAATAAAATATAAGTAACTATATCACATTCAAAAGTCATTCATCAGTTTAAAAGTTTACATAAATAAAAATATGGGCTTAATCCTAGTCCCAGATTAATTTAAATATTAGAGGTGCCTTGATTAAAAACAACTTTCACTGAAAAATCTTTAAATATATCAGTGCTATTGTTTTGTCTTGGTATGCATTCCTGTAGCTCAGTGGTAAGAGCAACAACGCAAGGTTGTGGATTCGATCCCAGGGGATTGCACATATGTAAAATGTATAGGATAAAGCAATGTAGGTCGCTTTGGATAAAAGTCTCTGCCAAATGCATAAATGTGAATGTAATATGCACACCAGTAAGTTATATTTGGGTTTTAGATAATGCCTGTCCTGCTCAAACAGAGTTTAAGACTGTGGTTCAGTTTTTGACACTAGTCCGTTGTTTAAAGTGAGGTTTGCGAGGAAGGAAGTGTGTGCTGGCCTGGTGTGGGGCCACCCTGTTACCCCTTCTCAACTGTCCTTGCTGTGACAGCGCGAGGTACAGCCCTGGATGGGGCAGAGAGGAATAGGTGTTGTGGTGATTTTCCTCCATGTGCTCTTTAAATAGACACTCATTTGAGAACTCTTTCTACAACAAAGAAATATAATGAATGTTAAAATATTTTTTGCAAACGTCTAATTGTTTGAGGCTGATTTTAATACTGATTATACATAAAAAAATACAAAATAAAATGAGTATTATTTCAGATAATTTAAAATACTGCAATTTCCTTAAGTATTCAATATTATAATAGATGATAGTAATGTCAGATAGAATGATGGAATAATAGATGGCTTCTCTCACCATTCCACAAGCATTTCCTTCCTTATTCATGCACAAATACATTTCACTCTTGACACCACTGATACCCACAACCCCAGGGCTCATGGCAAACACTCTTAGTAAGCCTATGGACACACAGAGAATGAGGGGGGAAATATTTAAGTGATACAATGTTTGAAAAAGTTTAAATGATATAAAAAAGAAGGACATAAGCATAAAATCTTTATAAATATGTTACTGTTTAATAGACAAAGAAAATTAAATCATACTGTATTCAGATGGCTCATGCACACCCCCCACACTTCCGTTCTTCAGAATCTGTAGATGGAAACCTATTCCAGCACGGCAATATAGAAGCTGATGTGTGATGAGCTCCCTTGTTGGATTAACTGACAGAAAGTTTAAATTTAGAGGCAATATAATAAAATCTGAAGATAAATGGCATATGGTTCAATCACTTATGAAGTTAAACTCAGATGAGTGGTTAACTGCAATGAGTACTGGTTGATTGCACATTATTCTTCTCATTAACACATTTCATGAAACTTAAAATATAGATTGTTTTTTTTTCAGTAGAAAAATAGAAAAAGAATATTGAGCATGAAAACACAGTTAAGTGGTACAGCTATGTAGTAAATTGTTTACATGGGAAACAGTAAAAAGTGTAGGTTAGCTCTATTATTTTATAAAGAAATTGAAGCTCAGAATGCGGTAACTGACTAATTAGAATCAAGCACTCCAATGAGCCATGTAATATAAATAAATAATGTGCTCAAGGGTATAATACCAGGGAAGCAGCTTGTTTTCTCACCCTTGATCAACTCTCTCTTATACACTTTCTACAAACAACCCCCAAAGCAAACACACACACACCACTAACATCAGGGTTTACTATCAGTAAAATTTTTCTTGATATGCGTCAAAGATCTGGCCTTGTGTCTTTGATTATAGTTTCTTTGATATAGACAAGACCTCATACTGCATAAAGAAGCTTATGAGCATCCTGAATACTGAGTATTGCAGTTGTAGTTGAGCTTGTTGCCTCTGTGCCAACAACACAATAAAACATCTCATTGGTCCAAATTGTGAATGTGGCTTTAGCTGCGTTAAAACCTGTTAATGTCCACCAGTACAACTGTCATCAAGAATGTGAAATTTGACTATTATAAAATTATCACATGGTACCACTGCTCCCCCGGTACACGGTCAAAAAGGAAATGTGATGTGAAATGGAAAAGTCCATCCTATAGTTAAGCAGTAACATACTCATGGCTTTGATATACTCCAAACAGTCATAAATATATATATTGTGTTTAACCGTGACAGGCATTTCCCCTTGGTCAAATATAAAGCTACTTGTAATACTGTTAAAGCACTAGGCCAATCAGTTACTATAACATTTGACCTATTTTTCATAAAGGCATTATTTTATTGGGTAAAACCCTTTGAATATCGCCCGCTTGAAGTAACAGAGCATTGCTATGAAACAAATGTAAAAAACTAATTCTATTATACTGTATGGGTGCAAAGCTATGTTGACCAAGTGCATCAAGAGGCGAAACATACATCATATTTTTAAAAATTGTCATTTAAATTAAGCTTTAGTATTTTTAGTGTGTTATATACAATACAAATGTCTTATTTGTTTATTTTGATTAAACAAGCAAGTAGATTTGTTACAACGACCAATTTGATATTACCTTTCTCTCTCATCTTTGTTTCCATCATTGAGAGCAGCCACATGTGTCTTAGTCGGCCTACTTGATCACCTGAGAATTCAGTATCTTCATTTGTGCAGTCACAGATCAAACACAGTGACAATATAACAGTTGAGCATAAAAGTATACAGCGGAAATCCATGACATCAAGTCAACAACTCTAAATAGTGTCTCCATGTGAATCAGAATCTGCGATATTGCACTGTAGAGCCTCTTTTAACTGTGAACTTTGTTGAAAAAAGCGTCCTTCCCTCAACATAAACAGAATTTACACTACAGGGTCAGTGTGCCTCCACATTTAACATTTTGCACATTCCTCCTATATCTCCATCTTATGTACATTTATCTTCAGCTCTGATACCAACACCAAGTGTACAATCAGAAGAGACGCACGCACATGAAAGAACAAGCATGCCCACGCTGATAGACTTTAACGTTTGTATTAATTCAGAGTGACATTTTATCTAATGTGTGTTCATCTTGCATGGTAAGTGATGTGAGCTGATGTAAGAGACAATAAAAAACGTTCAAAACAAGGCTAATTTACGTCACCAACAACAAATGGAAACATTCTTTGGGCATGCATCTAAAAGCGTTACTATCTACAGACAACAGTTCTATGATATGGTATTAAATTTAGCTACATAAATACAACAAGTGTCTTAGCTGTTGTGAGTAATCTGTCAGGAAATGTAGACAAAACAGGGATAAACTAGAAAAGTGGCCTACAGTAGAACTCTGGCAGGTACAATAAGAATTAAATGTGATCATTTCATTATTTTATGTTGATTTGGAGGATGAAATGATGATCATTAATAAGTGTTGCAATGTACCAGGTTGTATGCATGTGTGTACACTGTAAAAAAATCCGGTAAAAACAGGAATTTTCTGGCAGCTGGGGTGCCAGAAAAATTAAGTAAAATACATTAAAAAAATCTAGTTTTTCATGTAAAGTTTTTTTTCTAATTTTAAATTTTTACATAATTTCAACATGAATAAACAGTAACATTTTCTAAAATTACATTTTTTTACACTGTTAATTTTCTAAAGAAATAATTTTCTAGCTACAACATAAAAAATCGTTACTGTATGTGCAAACTTTTGTGGCCCAAACTTTTGTGGCCCAAACTTAACTTACAAAGCAGATTATTTCTGAAAAACAAGCAAAATAAATTACAACTTAATTACATTTGCTAGCAAGTTAAAAATGTTTGTAGCCAGTATTGTTTAGGGTTGATAGTAGAAGAACCGTTACTTGGCAAAATTTAGATGCCGTTTACACAAGACTGTTTTCAACGGAAAATGGAAAACTTTTTGTGTGTTTTGGCTGTTGATTTACATGACAACAGCGTTTTGGGGGACTGAAAATGCGAACTTTTGAATACGGGTCTCAAAGTGCAAGTTATTGAAAACAAAGGCATTAAGGTATCTGTGTAAACTCTGAAGGCGGGATTTCCAAAAACGATGAGGTCATACGCATGTGTATTACGTGTTCAGTCTGTAGGCATGTGCGAGTATTCCCCGAACAATAATGGTGGGATCCATGCTGCTTGGTTGTGCTGTGTGACATACCCATTATCATTTATCCAGCAAAAAAATATTTACTGCACGACTACAACCAGGGGAGACAAAGTATTTATATACACAAACTATAAAAGCACATGACCCATACAACAAATAGTTTATTTAACAAAATTAACTACAGTTGAATTCAACTAATTGTTTATTTAATACAATTGTTATACATCAAAATATTAATACAAATGAATATAAATAGATACTAGCCACAAGCAAGACCCATCAATAAACACAGACAGGAAGTTAACTTCGGGCCAGGCGTGCACGTCCGATGAAACCGTGTATAGGGATTTTTATTTTCTACAGTATGCTTTATGTTTCAATTATTGAAAGGCAACTTCTCTGAAAATGGGAAGACCAATGTATGATAAAAAATATATTTAATATAAGGAACAGCGCAACAGGAGAAACTAATGAAAGAGTGGTGTTGATTAAGTATTTTGTGCTTTTGGAAGCGGTTTAAAATTACTATGGTTTAATGTCTACATGTGGGTCTCTGTGTGAGATTGCAATATTTATTCATCCAGTGGACTGTATGAAAAATGTGGTGTGATAATGCAAGAAGAGTCGAAGTCTGATGATTCAATAAATTCAACAGTTTCTTTGTTTATGATTTTGAGACCTGAGATGGCAGGGGTTGACATATGTGCTCCTTGTTCTCTAAAAGCACAAAATGTCTAAATCATGTTGAAGTAAGTAATATACCTCATATCATTTTAGCTTTTAGAAAGCAGAATGAAATATGCAATACTTTGAAATCTGGATCAACACGTTTTATTATAGTAAAAGCATTTTTTATTTTGGATTGATTAACATTTGAAGAGTAAATCAGCAAAAATAGATAACTTTCTTTTTAATTTTCAAAAATCATGTTTTTATTGTGTCTGTTAGCTGAATTTTTTTAGTTATTAATATTAATCAAAACTACCAGCTGCAGTTTGACTGATATTAGGCCTACTTGGAATGCACAGTAAAAGCATCATTTTTTGATTTTTATTAAACTGATATAATTGTTTTTGCAAATGAACTCTTCATTAAGAAATAGGATTCCATATTGGTTCCCATAGACAATACCTTAAATATGTGTTTCTGGTTTTATTTATGGCAAAACCAGTTTATTATCTGACTGAGACATGCAATTATCTTAACTAGCATTTTCATTTGCATGTGCTTTTTCATTTTTACAGTTGTATTTGCATGCCATCTCTAACTGATGTGGATTCCGGGAGCTTGACTAGTTTGTATACAGAGAATGAAATTAAAGCACTGAGTGAAATGTATAATTTCAAGTTCTAAAAGTTTATATTATAACACATATTCCAAGTTACTGCTGGGAAGAACATTGAGTTATGTAAAGTATTTCACTATCAACCAGCATGAGTGACAGTGTGAATGATATATTGTCTTATTCTTTAGCACTTTTTATTAGGTTTGCATGAAAATGGGTTATGTGATGTGAGGTGTATGTATACTGGATTCAGTGGTATATTACTTATAGGAAATAGGGAGGGTAAATAATGAAGATATTTAGAGAAGGATTGTCAGAGACAGACAGATGTACAGAGCACTGAATGTTTATGAGATCAGTTAATAAATATCTTAGGCTATATGAACGTGAATAATCTGTCTTCCCTGGAGTTAGAGGAGCTGAACACGCACTTTGATTGGTCCACAGATTGGCACAGTGTATTAAAGGGATACTTCACCCAAAAATTCATCACCTTTCTGTCATCATTTACAAACCTTTGAGTTGTTCCAAATCTGTTTACATTTTTTTTCTGATGAACACAGAGACAGATATTTGGAAGAATACTTATAACCACACATATTTTGCCCCCCATTGATCACCATAATGGGAAAAATACAATGTTAGTCAAAAGTGCCCCGGTACTGCTTGCAAGGCAAGGCAAGGCAATTTTATTTATATAGCACATTTCATACACGGTGGCAATTCAAAGTGCTTTACATAGAAGAAATTAAAATAATAAAAAGAAATAAGAGTAATTAAAACAGTTTATAAAAATAAAATACAGTACAGTACAGACAGTCGGACGACCATTGGCACAGTGCTCATTCATTAAATGCATAGCTAAACAGATGCGTTTTGAGTCTGGATTTGAAAGTGACTATTGTAGGAGCATATCTGATCTCCTCTGGAAGCTGGTTCCAGCTGCGGCTGGCATAATAGCTAAAAGCAGATTCACCATGCTTTGAGTGAACCCTTGGTATTTCTAGCTGATATGATCCTAGTGATCTGAGTGATCTGTTGGGTTTATATTCATTGAGCATCTCTGCAATGTATTGAGGTCCTAGGCCATTGAATGATTTATATACCAGTAATAGTACTTTAAAATCAATCCTAAATTTAACTGGGAGCCAGTGTAAAGACCTGAGGACTGGTGTGATATGTTCATATTTTCTAGTTCTGCTCAGAATCCTGGCGGCAGCGTTCTGTATGAGCTGCAACTGTCTAATGGTCTTTTTGGGAAGTCCAGTGAGGAGTCCATTACAGTAATCCACCCTGCTGGT
Source organism: Triplophysa bombifrons (assembly GCA_029783895.1). Lineage (NCBI taxonomy): Eukaryota > Metazoa > Chordata > Actinopteri > Cypriniformes > Nemacheilidae > Triplophysa > Triplophysa bombifrons. The sequence goes on from CM056456.1 coordinate 19,944,423, forward strand.
GATGAAAGCATGAACAAGTTTCTCTAAGTCTTGTCTGGAAACAAAGCATCTAATTCTTGCAATATTTTTCAGATGGTAGTATGCTGATTTGGTTATTGCTTTGACATGACTACTGAAACTAAGGTTTGCTGTCATATATTCTTCTAAATGTCTTCTTTTGTGTAGAAAAAAAGTAAAATGTCCTACTATGGGAGACAATGGGGGGCCAGATCTGTTATAAGCATTCTTCCAAATACCTTTCTCTGTGTTCATCAGAAAAAACATTTATTAATATTTTGAACAACTTGAAGGTGAGTAAATTATTTTTGGGGTGTTGTATCCCTTTAAACACCATAAATATGCAAAAGAGTCTGAATTTTCGACATGCCGCCCGTGCAAGAAAAACAGTAGGTGGCGACAATGCTTCTAAGGAGTAATTCAGCATAGAAGAAGAAGACGATAGTACTGATCGCCTGTTATTATTTAACAGTTTTTTTTACTTTTTTCTTTGGCCTCTTGTGATATTCGGTGTTACTGAGTTAAAAGTCTGGTTGTGCTTTGCTTTAATCGGGCGTCAGGTTTTGCGCGCGTAAGTGTTGTCAGACATTACTTTTAATATTAACTTAAGTGCTGTTAGAAATGGATTGTAGAGTTCTCTGCATTCAAAGTCATGTTGTTAGGGGATACGTTGGAAACAAATCGGCGTCCTTTCCACTGCAGGTAAGTACAGAGGCATTTGCTTTATATTGAATGCCTGGAGTGTCATTTGTGCATACAAAGCTACTAATTTAACTTGTCATTTCGTCAATAGGTGCTCGGCTTTGAGATTGACTCTATAAACTCGGTTCAGTTCTCTAATCACACAGGTAAATAAGTATAAATAACATTTGTAAATGTTTTTAATGTAACCCTGTCGAAGCATTATTATTAGTCAGTGGGAAAGACTGAAAATGCAATCAGTTTGACGGAAACTTTTTACTCGGTATTATTTAACCCTCTTGAAGTGGAAGTTTTAGACACAGGTCAAGGTTCACATTCCATTGTGTTTAGCATCAAAGACGAGACAAACGATGTTTCTTTTGGCTATGATTTTGTCTAGTGCTGGATATTCTATTACATTGAAATTAACCCTTAAACAAACGTTTACAGTTCTCGGAGGGTGTGCCGATCTGCACTTTAATAATAAAATAATCCCATTCTTTAAAATGGGTTAATGAATGCGTCATTTGGTATTTTGATCAGAATAACCGGTCTACAACTCTGTGCAAATATTTATTTTATTTTCTTCTTGACATAAATTTTGATTTTCAATTGATGGTTAAATGTTGCCAGTGATGCACTGTTCCTTTAAGAGAGAGTTTCAGCTGCGCTTCGTTGCTAAGGGCTTCAATAGGCTCATAGTTCACAGTGGGGGAGTTGTTTTTTTTACTTCTCTTCTCTTCTCCTCTTGCCACGCCATCTTCATTTCAGCCTCTCTTTTATGCTGAAACAAACCTTCCTCCCGCTGCTCTGGGACATATGCCAAAGGTCTCACAGTTCTTTTCCACAGTGCTGTTCTGGAAATCCCCGCACACAAAAAACAATTTGGTTACATAAACTTGCTGTTTTAATAAATTCTTCTCCATCATGATGTCAACATCATGTATTTCACAGTGACATGAAGCTAGAATGCAACTAAGTTAGTGTTTGATTCTCAAAGTTCATGTTAATAACTTTATATGATAAATGTTACTCTATATGATTTATGGGATGTGAGGGAATGAGAAGCACAATTTTAAAGACACGCACACATTATGATTATGACGAGTATTTGTCTGTTTTGGGGCTTTGACATTTAATTCTCATATATTTTTTATTTGGCTTTGAAACAACCATATTGTTCTGGATATAAGACAATGTTTTTATTTCACGGAAATACATCAGAAAAAATGGGTTCATCATATATTTAAGGTACAGGCTTTTATGTGTCACTTATATAACCGCAAAATACTTGTAAATGGAGTCAATTGATCATTGAGGCCACCATTAAAATACTATCAATCATAGAAACGCTTCTAGTCAGATTACAATAAAATTTTACTTCTATGTTAATGACCTTTTGGTAGGCTGGTTTTCACACAGAGATTAGCTTTAATAATATAAATAGTACAGGTTATTTTTATGGTATATGCTTTAAAGTTTTTCTCAATAGTGATGCAAGTGGTTAGAGAGTCTGACTTGTGACCAGAAGGTCACCCGTTACGTTTCTCAGTGCCGGTGGGGAACGACTGAGGAGCCCTTGACCAAGGCTCCAGGGGGCGCTGCAGTGATAGCTGCCCACTTGTTTGCACGACTTGCAGTGTGTGGATGCAGAGGTTACATTTCGGGTATGGGTCACCATATCTGACAAAGAGGTCACTTTTGGTAAAACAGGGGTCAGCAAGTTATGCTTTTTCATAACAAACAATGAATGATAAAACTTCTGTCATTAAGAAAATCTTGCTGTGTGTGCGCGAGCCAAATACATTTCTTTAATAAGGAATCCGGATTTTCCTGTGGTTGTTTAAACCAGCCACTAACATCTCATTGCTTGTGTTTTTTGCTTACAGAAAACAATTCGTTGTTAACAATCAGAAAATTTCACAAGATCAGCAGGTTTGTGAGAAGCTTAGAGTCAAGCAGTTACAGCTACTTGAATTACACCTCTTTCAGACTGTGTTTGTATTGTTTAAGGTCATTTACATGTTTGTCATGTGCAGGTGAAAGCAATGAGGTTGTGTGTAAGTGAGAGAAACACAATGAGTGTAGTTAAAGACTATTTTAAAGTCAGACCTTAACTCTGTGAGCATTTGTGTATCACACTAAATGTTTTTTGTGATACCAACCAGCTGCATGCAAATAATCCTGTTACACATCTACCAAGGCACCATGAACTGTTTAGAGCGGGCTCTACAAGGCAGAAGTTTGAGCCTCCTTTCTTTGTGTTTTTTTGTTTGTTGCATAAATGATTTTATTTCTGTTTTATGCATTGTCACAATGCATGCATTGTTGAGTAGATCATTTCTTAAAACACCCAAAATAAATAAAGCCCTTTTATTCTTTTTGTTAGGATACGAACACTGGAAAGGTCAAGTGTTGACTGCAGAGGAATTGAAAGTGCTGTACGAGGGGCTCAGGCTCAACAATGTGAACCATTATGACTGCGTGTTAACAGGTAGAGTCAATACATATAATTCACGTTGACTGTGTTATCCTAGTGTTCACAGATACATTTCTAAAGTAACTTTTTATAATGTCTATAACAATGCTTGTAGATGAAACATTTGCGTGAATTGTAAAAAGGATTCTGGATTTTTTTTTGTAAAAATGAGTCTAGATTTCATGAAATGAATCGAGAAAATTAACTTTCTTATCTCGTTTTCCAAATTATTGAGTGAATTGAACTTAATTTAATTATGTTCAACCCACTAAAAGGGCCACTAATACTGGTGTTTTCTGCGATGTAAAAGTTGTCAGTGGTAACCCCAGAATGTCTCTGTAAAGTTTCAGCTCAAAATACACCACATATCTTTCATGACAATATGTTGAACGTGGCCATTGTGGCTGCAATAGAAAATGCGCCGTTTTTGTGTGTGTCTCTTTAAATGCAAATGAGCTTCTGCTTCCCTCCCCGTATGCAAAATATGAGGTAGAGCACTTACACATGTGCTTTGGATGACATCAAGACAAGCAATATGGCGGAAAGCGCAATTACGTCTGTAAAGCCTTGTCAAACCAAAACCATACACAAAAATTACCTTAATGCCTTGTTCACAAATACGAATTAAATGGAGAAGACAAAAACATAGATAGAACAACATATGCTGACCATTTTCTGCATGAAATGTTGGCCATTGAAGATTAATCAAGTTACTAACAGACATAAACACGTATATAGGCATAAACATGTATTCAGATTACTTGTATATGAAAGAAACGTATGTAAAGATAAGCAACCAGGGGTTTTACGTTGTGAGTAGCAATGTCTGCGTAACCTTTTCGTCTTACAAATGCACACTCTGTTTCTATGAGCTCTATGTATTGTTGCACAAAGAACATACGAGAAAACACTGAACTCCCCAAGAAAGACACTGCTTTAACTTTCTTTTGTTGTAATAAGTAAGCTTTACAGAAATGATGTCAGTCACAAGTCTTCGAACCGATGGGCACGATGTGTTTTACCACAAACACATGTCTTTGAAAACCTGTCTTTGTCTTTAAAAACGATGTGTAATACTTCTTGCGGAGATGAAGCTTGATTGCAAACAACTGGTACTGATCCACTCTTGATTTTTTTTTTGCCGAAACCCATGCTATACTGACGGGCCACTGGGTCATGGAGCTCATTCTTTTCAACCTTTCCAGCTACAGGAAGAACTTGCCTAGGGGTCGCATTGACTCACGGACCGCATCGTTCAAATGCCGCAGCAGAGACCATTCCAACGATTCCTTGCTCGTTTCTCTAAGTCTTAACGGACAGGAAATACAGACCGGTAAATCTTGGTTTGTCGTAAAAAAGGAAATTCTTCCCGAAAGCCAAGTCATCATCGTCCCGCCCGGGACTTTCGATTGATAATATCTCCGACCGCAGTAGGAGGAACCTGGGCTCGTCGGGAAGGTCTCCTCCCGGCCTCCTTTTATATTCCTTTTACTTCCAACAACAGCACACATTTGTTGTTTCTTAGACATTTTTGTCGCTGGCTAGTGGCTACATCTGCTCCTGCCTGAAAATGGCTGACTTAGTGTCTCTGGCGAGGGTGGAACTATGCGCTCATAAGGCAGAGTCTGAGTGTGGTCATGGGCAGGCATAAACAATGTGACAGATTGATAGGGATCACTAACAGCCTTTTTTGTGTCACTGTTGTGGTTTAATGGAGATAACAAGAAGAATACATGGATTTGTTTAATTACACAGTGTTTCTGCACACTCTGGCAACTCAATTTCTGGTAGATAAACAATTAAAAGTGCATTTTCAAGGTTAATTTCACTAACTGAGCAGAATTTAGTGTTCCCAGCGTGCTTTGCATGCTACAGCATTTGTGTCATTTTTGTGAAAAAGTGCTATTTTTTTACCTTTTTGGGATGGCACCACAAGACGTCGTTCATTTGCAGAGCGTAAGGATCTGGCGGGTACATAAGTCTGCATAAGTGAATGAAGATAAGGGGCTACTATTCTTGTAGGCCAGGAGCAGAGTCTTGAATTTGATGCAAACGACTATAGGGAGCCAATGTAACTTAATGAAGAGGGGAGTGACGTGAGCTCTCTTCGGTTCATTGAAGACCACTCTTGATGCTGCATCCTGGATCCTCTGTAGAGGTTTGGTCGTGCAAGCAGGCAGTCCAACTAGTAGCGCAATGCAATAGTCCAGTCTGGACAGAACAAGAGCCTGGACTAGGACCTGCGTAGCATGCTCGTATATGGTCTAATTTTCCTGATATTGTAGAGGATGAATCTACATGACCAAGTGTTGCTGGCAACCTGATCTGTGAAGTTTAGCTGATCATCGATCACCACTCCCAGGTTTCTGGCTGTTCTGGAAGATGTGATGGTTGATGAGCTTAGTTGAATAGAGAAGTTGTGATGGAAACCAGCTCGAGAACAACACGACTACACACGTGACTAGGTAGTCGAGTAAAAACAAAGCAACGACACTGCGTTTCAACTCTATAAGACAATATTAATCAATAACACTTACGCGCTTCTGTTGCCTACTGCTGCCTATTGCCTACTGATGCACGATGCTTCTCCTATCAAACACTTGATAGTGTTTATTGTTTTGTTGTCTTTAAGATTTAGAAGAGATTCTGTTTGTATTTTTGAGTTTCGTGGTTACCATCGTTCAGAAGAGCGGTGCTTGTGCTTAGGTCATGAGGGAGCTCATGATGTGTGTTTCTTCACTCAATCAGTTATGGTGCGAATCCCAGTACTGAGACAACTCTCAGCTTACTTGTACATCATATATGTTGTAATTTTATACTATAATCTTAAACAAAGTTAAAAAGATCAAGAAGTTAACGCCAATGCTCAAATTAGTATTTCTTCTTGATTTTCTGAAGTTTATCATTTGACATGTGCTTAAATAATTTAAATAATTTTACTTGATTTATTCATGGGATATTGCATTAGAAATATAATTTAAAGGACTTGAAAGTATGGTAACAATATTACACAAAATATTTTTAAGTAAATATCTGTGTCATTTTTTACAGTGTATGTGTTTTAAATGTACAGATATAATTACATTTTATCATTTCAATTATACAAATGAATATGTTTTCTAACCTCTATTTCAGGGTACACTAGAGATGATTCCTTTCTGAATATGGTGGTGGACATTGTACAGGAGCTGAAAGAGGCAAATCCCAGTCTAGTCTATGGTGTGTAAATGAAACTGTAACTTGTCACAATGATTTTATGTAGCTTGACCTGTAAGAATTATTTAAATGCAAGTTATTTTAAACATTTGATAGTGATTTGTTAGTTTTGGAATGTGCAATGCAGCTGTCTTCCATTATTTTTGTCTTGGATGGGGCTCTGCACATGGATTCACTTACATTTCATTTTATACTGGATCCATGCTGACTTTTTTATGTGTGTTACCTGGGATTCAAACCATTATATGTAGCCAATAAGGCAACAAAGATCTTCATGATATTATGTGATTAACTTTTTTGTTTGTTGCATATTTAGTGTGTGATCCAGTATTGGGAGACAATGGGGCTATGGTGAGTATATCTTTGCAATATTTGCATATTAGTCCTCATGGTTCTCAAAAAATTACTCTTTATTCATCAGAACCTATGAGTCTATGAATATCTTTAGGTGTGGTGTAAAAATTTGTGTTTAATAAGGCTTAAAGATAATCACTTTACCATGGTCCGGTTTATATGTAGTATGTCCCTGAGAACTTGCTGCCGATCTACAGGGATAAAGTGGTGCCAGCTGCTGACATAATTACACCCAATCAGTTTGAAGCAGAGTAAGTCTATATACATTATGTCTATATATATTATGAAATAACTCTGAATCCAAACGTAACTAAAACTATGATTAGATTTCCAGAAACATCGCCACTTTTGAGTATGTAGCCAAGCCCACCTTAAAGACATCTGTCTGGGTGTGTCAGTAATCTCAATACACAGTGTGCACATTTTACTCTGTTTGTTTCTCTCAAAGGCTGCTTACTGGCAGAACCATCAGTACAGAAAAAGATGCAGTTGAAGTAAGTTTGCATCAGCTGTTCTTATGAGTGGGAGTAATTGGCTGTCAATGGCTTTTGCAGTCTTAGTGCCTAGCTGTTCCTTCTATTTATAAACTGGTGTTCTAATCAGAATAAAAACTTAACTGTTGTGTTTCAGGTCATGAACTTGCTGCATTCAAAGGGTCCACACACAGTGGTCATCACTAGCTCTGACCTGCCCTCTCCTCTGGGTGATCAGTACTTGGTTGCTATGGGGAGTCAGATAACAGGTAGATCATTTAAAATGAATTCAACTTAAATGTGAAGGTAGTGCACAAGGTGTGCTGCTATTAATGGCATTTTTCACAATGGCGTAACTTAACTTTCGCCTTTTCTCAAAGCAGTGGAATTTAACAACAGTGAAGAAAAACTGACAGAACATGTATTCAAGTAACCTTACTTATCCTAGCACCTCTGCTAACACAAAAAGAAAACAAAACACTTACCTTCATAATCAAACAGGTTCTGTTCAACGAAGAATTGGTATCCTTTATCTAGCTTTGATGTTGTCATAAGCAAAAATTTGTCTGCAAGACTTGGTAAACTCCATTCTGAGGCGCTAGCAGAAGTAACAATACACTGCTTTGCAGCAGAACGGTGCGTGACGTCATGTGAAAAGGGCCTAGTATGCCAAAAGGAGGATCCTGTGTTAACCTTAAGTTTTAACCTGTTTTTAACTATATAGCATAATAGTATAATTCAGTAGGGGTAATAGCTGTTAAGGGATATATTGGGTTTTAAGCTGAAGAAGTCATTGTTTTGAAACATTTGGTCATGCTGGGGAATTGGTCCAGGTGAAGCATTGCTGCCTTATATCTTTGACATGGATGTGGATCTGTATTTATAATTTATAATGGCATTTACAGTAAAGCCATTGTAAAAGGAAGGTAACCACACACCTGTAACCATCATGCACATTTGCCATCTGCTGCATTGCTAGGTGACTATAACCAGTTTCTCTCATGTCAGTTAGATAACAAAAGTTAGATTTAATAAGGAGTCATTATAATTGTTATCATTTTTTAAACAACATAAAGGTTCTGTATGTCTCTGGATAACACTGGAGAAATATACATTTATATATGTATGCTTAACCTTTTAGTCTTGGTTCTTCCCAATGTTTGTTCCTCTTCTGTCAACCGTTGTTTCCTTTGACAAAATTATACTTATGGTTTCAGTCTACAGTGGGTTTGAACCACTTTTGAGTCTAACTATATATTAATACTGTGTCTCAGTAAGACCAGACGGAACTAGGGCGACCCAGCAAATTCGTATGGACATACCCAAGGTAGATGCTGTGTTTGTGGGAACAGGGGACCTGTTTGCTGCAATGCTCCTGGCATGGACTCACCACCACCCAAATGATCTAAAGGTACGCAAAATGGCGACAGCATCTGCTTCTCACGTACAGGAATAAACCGTAAAAGCTTGGGAGCGTGCCCCAGTGCATAATACATTTGACATATTTAACAAATAACATTATACACATTTAGACATTTTACTAATAAAAGTATACTTTCATATACAGTGTATACACTAAAATAGAACAATATAATGCAAAGTAAACAACATATTATAAACATAATCCACAATGCACAGGGTGGTTGTAGATGTAATGGTTGATTAATAGATATTGTCAGAGTATTATTGTTTTAAAGTTTACTGCATGCTATATTGAAGTCCAGTTGGTAAAAATTGAGGTTGTGGTGGTGGAGCTAAAGTGCATGGTGTATGGTATATGGTATAGACAGGTTTTTCAGTTTTTGTTGTATTGTAATGCACAACCTCTGTGTTTTTGGCAGACGGCATGTGAAAAGACAGTTTCAGTCATGCAGCATGTCATTCAGAGGACTATTACTTATGCTAAAGGTAAGGTCAGATGTCAACATGTCTTTATATTCCTTGTCTGTGTCATGTATGTGCGCTATTCAAAAGTTAAACTGGAAATGCATATTAAATTGCAGTTCAGTTTCTACATTTGAATTTAAAAAAGAATTTAAGACCGTACAATTTATTATTATATAACAGTCAATATTGCAATCAAACATCTCACCACGCTCTCCCAGCTGCTTAGGTGCAAAGACCTGTATCTCAGTAATCCCCAAAAATGCAAAAAGGTCTGCACTCTAAAATGTACAGTGATAGTTCAGCCCCCCCAAATCTGTCATTATTTACTCACACTCTTGTCATTTTGTATGGCTACAAAATAGATTTTTTTTAAATGCTGTTAACTGGACCTCATTTACTTGCATTGGTTTTGTGTCCATAGAGTACAATAGAACTAGGTTTGAAATGACAAGAGGGTGAGAAAACGCTGAAAGAATTTATTTTTGGGTGAAATCCTTTAACGCGGAGGCGAAGAACCACCGACGCGAAGCGGAAAAAATCCTTTAATGCATGGCTTGCCGTGGATTATCCTGCTTATACCATGGTAATTTACCAAGTTTAAAACAAGTTAAAGCTATTAATTGACGTTTACAGTAACATTTTTGATCAGACGGGTGAAAATGACAGTTAATTCCGTCAGTTACAGCTCGTAAATTCTAGCACTCGGCATGGCAGCATGTGTTCAGGGGGCGGTTGCACCAGCTGTGCTTAAGTTAATACTTAGCCTAGTTTTGACTTAAATGGGCACTAAGGTACTACTTGCGCACTAATAAATATTTTTGAGTTCCACCATTCAACTTAGTTGAAGCGTAGCGTTGCGTGTAAACTAAATATTTTATTTATAAAAGGCTGCTATTGGACTATTGAATGTCATCGTCATATTATACAACTACGCATTACTTTACGGATATCTTACGAACTACTAGCTAGTAGTTACTTAGCCTCTAATGTGGACTTAACGTTCTCTTTAAGAAGGTACTTACGAATGGTGGGTAGGTAAGGACACCTACCCACCATTTAAAGGAAAGAGGACGACGAACGAACGGAAAAGTATCCATCCGGAAAACAAACGTCAACGGACAAAAGATCTGATTGCCCAGAGCCATTTTAGCCCCAGTCCTGGGTATCATTAAAAACATTTTCGATGCCGTTTCAGCAAGCAGTCGCAGCACAATCAATGTCTCTGCGTGTGCGTATGTGTTATATGATTAAATTATATGCAGCGCATTCATTTCGAATTGTAATCAAACTTACTTGAACTACCTGTGCATTAAACGGTTTTAAAGCCAACCTTCTAGCCATTTAGAATCGAGTATTCAGACAGACCATGGTATAATGGGATACGGGATTACCCTTTTTATACATAGAGGTCAATACAGCAATTGTATGCATTTTGTTTTTGTTTGAAGAGATACTATCTGCTCAACCATAAAAATTCGTGTTTCACGTTACTTATGATAACGTTACTTCACGATAATTCTGTCATAACTTCCCTACCCTAATTTTGTTACAAACCTGTGTGACTTGAATTTTTCGGTTTCATTCTGTTTTTTCAGAATTTAGTGGAGTGTTCATGAACTTTCTTTTTCTTTTTCTCACAGAGGTGGCATGTCCAAATCAAAAGCCCAGCCCTGCTCAGCTTGAGTTGCGGATGGTACAGAGTAAAGCAGACATTGAAGATCCTGCCATAATTGTGAAAGCTGTTATATTGTAGTGCTCTGCACTGTATTGGACAAAATGAATGTCATAGATAGAATTAACATTTATGAGCTCAGTGGTTACAATCGCACTGTAGAGGCTGAATGGTCCCACTTTAATTATATAATTCACTAAAAAAGCAATGATGTGCTATGAAAAGAAACTATTAATAATATAGTATTCTAGTAATCAGTGCAGGTTTAGTATCAAAACTAACAATATTCACTTTCCAGTTGTACTGTTCTTGACTGTTTGTATTTTTCTTATGTTACCACGATTTAATGATGCATGCAATGATATTCAAGTATTTTTAAACAAACATTAATTCTATGCATTTTAACATATTAGTATTACATTTTATTTTGATCAGTATAGCTCTATTATTACAGGCTTGGTTTTGTATCCAACACTAAAGCTTCACTCTTACTCAGTATTTTTTGGCACTTTTTTAGTGTGGGATCAAAATCTCACTCCTTGTCCTGTAGCAAGGATTAGCTGTATGGCGGTTTGCAGATATATAGGGACCAATCAGGTTGCAACGTCCCCAGTGTAGAAAACCAATCAGAAGCAGTATAGTGAAACTCAATGTCAGTAGATAAAACCCTTTGTCATAGTAGCGTGTAAATCAGCCGTGAGCGACACATTGAACGTTATTTTATTAATTAACATTTTTTATTGAATTAATTTTAGACTAGTCCAAGACTAAAATTAATGTTTGAGGTGTCTTCAATGAAAATAAATTGCCCTGTCATATCTTTAAATATGTCAATGCCACTCTTTTGTCTCAATATGCACACCATGGCCATCGTTGAAAAAGATGCTTTATTGTGATTAACATTTGTAATGATTGGCAATCATTTTCATAACATATTTTAATAAGATAAATGATAATAAACTTATCCTTTTCATTTTATGTAACTTTGATATTCATTTCACACATTGAATTTTTTTTAGTTTTTTACAGAATGTGGGGCTAAAAAAAAATGTTACTTGTAAGTGTATTAGATTGTTTAGAACCTAATATGCTCTCCTACTTTAAAGTCGCTATGGATAAAAGCGTCTGCCAAATGAATACATGTAATCTAAATGTTTTAAATGATCACTCGAATTTTAACTTTGAACGCAGTGCCAAGTGTATACCAATTATGTTTATGTATGTGTTATGTATTATGTTTTGTTGACAGTGAGAAATGACAGTTACACAGAGTTTACTGACAACACAGTTTTATTGAACTATAAAGAAGAGTAAGAATATTAACATGCTGGACAGTCACACACAGAATGGACCCATATGCTATAAATAACTTAAACCTTAACCTTCACTCACTATTAAATATGGCATTGATAAATATTCTTAAAATCCAAACAAGCTGCAGAACAGATTACTTAAAACTTTAATTTCAAGTTTCCACATTCCTAACCACTCATTTTACAAGTAATGCTAACCTTAACAGAAAATCTAAAAGGGCATAAACTACTTGCAGACAACTTTTGGGTTGAAAACAATTCTCCATCATTGTTACATTAACAAACAGTTTATATATGTGTTGAAACGTTTACGATAAAAAATTGGACCATGAGACCTACAGACATGTTTATACATTGAGATGTGTGTAGCAGAATTTAATATTACTTGAACAGTCCACTGCTCTGTTGGTACAGTGCTGGTATTCCTTCAAGAGCTCCTCTCGGCAGAGTCCGCCCCCACCTTTTAATGTATATGTTAGCCTCATACATGTTGAAGGAGACCCTATGGGAAGGCACCCCTAAGGGTCTCCATGTTTAATATTTATTTAATAATTATAATTTAATAAAATACGCTCTGCAAAGGAATGACGTCTTGTGGTGCCATCCCAAAAGTCAAATAAATCGCTCTCACGAAACTTCTCTGGATCGGTTCCACATTTTTGGAATGATCTGCCTGCTGCTACAAGATCGGCAGATTGTGTCGCCGTCTTAAAGAATCGGCTGAAAACACATCTCTTCCGTCTGCACCTGACTGATTATTTCTGATTTCTACATCTTTTCTACAATATCTAATAAAATAAAATAAAAAAAGCATGCTTTGATAAACTAAACTTTGCTCTGTACACTGTAGTAGGCTTTGTGAGACATGTTTTTATTCCTCTTATGCTTTTTGTTGTCCTAATGTTTGACCCAATTGCTTCCATTGTTTACCCAATTTGTGAGTAGCTTTGGATAAAAGTGTCTGTTTAATGACTAAATGTAATGTAAATGTAATAAATAAATAAAATACTGCCAAAATGTTAAAGAAAACATAAAAAACAAAGGTGATAATGTAAAAGTAAACAAAGGCAAACAAAGAAACAGTACTGTTAGTAACCATAATAACACTTAAATTGTAAAGCATGAAGAAATAGATTAAATTAATTGTTTGTGAAAGTAACTAGAACAATGAGTTAGGTAAATGAAAAAAAGTAGTTGAAGCTTTAATCTCCACAAAACTCTAATGACAGCATGTCAACGGTTTTTAACTGCAAATGTTCTTAAGAAACATCACAGAGGGGGAAAAAGGTTTGGGCAGTTATTGCACATGGCAACCGATTCCCTCCCCCTTAACTGTCAAACAGACACCACAGTCTCTTGTGACACAGATGTTGATATATGATATGCCACCTGTGCTTTCTCAAACAATATTTTCTTTTAGCCTTAAAGGTACATTGTGTAGCATTTTGAAGGATTTATTTACCAAAATGTAATATATATAAACTATGTATAATACAAAACTATGTTGTGTGTGGTGAAGAAATACCTTACAAAATAAACCAAAATGTTTATATTACCTTACAACGAGCCATTTTGTGTATATACACCGCAGGCACACCCTTTCATGTAATTTATCAATGTGCACAGCCATGTTTCTATAGTACCACCACACGGACAAACTGAGCGCGTTTCGTAAAAGGAAGGATGCAGTAAAAAGTGAAATTTGCGCAAATGGCGGGCTCTACATGCACATACTCTGCACACGAGCCGACAGAGCGTCAATCTGTGTCGTCAAAAAAGAGAAAATACGATGCAGCAAGGTGAAGTCGAGATAAAAAACGGCAGAAAACCTGAATAAACATTGGCTAGGTTCTTTAAAAAAAGGAGGGCATGAAGCTGGAAACGGGTTTGCTAAGCGACGCCGAAATTGCCAGCTTTCTGCTGGACCGGTAAGTTTGTCTAATTTCCGTAATATAAGGGATTCGTTTGTTTGATAGCTTTAGCTAACAGATTAGCATGATCATCAAGAGAAGTAGTGTTTTTCCTTGTAAATTTTTAGCACATTTACATTTAGGCATTTGGCAGACGCTTTTATCCAAAGCGACTTACATTGCTTTATCCTATTCATTTTACATAGGTATTTGCAATCCCCTGAGATCGAACCCACAACCTTGCGTTGTTAACCTTGCACTGAACTACAGGAAAGCACTTTGTAATTGTATCATAAATCCTTGTTGCAAGGCCGTGTGCCAATCAAGTTAGAAATAATGTTTGCAATCATAATTTGCATAAATCGGGTGTAAGTTATATTATAATACTACTTAGCTTCCACATCCTCTCTTGTGCGGTCCTCCCGGGTAACGTTAGCTCCTCTGCCTCTCCTCACCCTGCCTGCATCTCCAACACCCCTACCTCTCCGCCCTCTCCCTCTTACTACTGCTTTCCTGTAGCTCAGTGGTAAGAGCATCGTGTTAACAACGCAAGGTTGTGGGTTCGATCCCAGGGGATTGCAAATACCTATGTATAAATGTATAGGATAATACAATGTAAGTCGCTTTGGATAAAAGCATCCGCTAAATACATAAATGTAAATGTACTACCTGTGTTTAGTCCTCTGATTGACTCTGTGATGATGAGAAAAACGTCTGCTAAAACTTTCGTGGTTAGATTACACACCTTTAGCATTAGCAAGTCAATAGGCTGTAAATTACAAACCAAGTTACCATGCCAAAAAAATAACTCACACACTCACACCCTACGGACAATTTTTCCAGAGATGCCAATCAACCTACCATGCATGTCTTTGGACAAGGGGAGGAAACTGGAGTACCCGGAGGAAACCCCCGAGGCACGGGGAGAACATGCAAACTCCACACACACAAGTCGGAAGCGGGAATCGAACCCCCAACCCTGGAGGTGTGAGACAAACGTGCTAACCACTAAGCCACCGTGCCCCCCATTAAGTAAATCTAATTTATTTATTTTTCTTTGTAAATAAACCTCGTCACTTGACTTGCAAAGGTTACTCTCTGCTGTCTCAGACGACGACATCTCTATCCTGTGTCTGTAACTTCAGTCTGTTGTTCGCCTGTGAGACGTACAGTTAAGTTCAAAATTATTCAACCCCCACTGAAATTGGTTGTTTTGGTCGGTTTGACATTGATTATGATCATTCAGTCATCCTGCTTACAATTAAATCAAAGAGGCACGTGTAGGTCAGACAAATATAACATAACATTTATAATGAAATAACCACAAATGTCTTTTCTGAGCTCACATCATTATCAGTTTTATTCAACCCCCAAGTGACATTCAAGTACTTAGTACAACATCCTTTTACAGTTATAACAGCTTTTAAACGTGGAGCAAAGCTTGACACAAGTGTCTTGCAGCGATCTACGGGTATCTTCGCCCATTCATCATGGGCAAAAGCCTCCAGTTCAGTCACATTCTTAGGCTTGCGCACTGCAACTGCTTTCTTTAAGTCCCACCAGAGGTTCTCAATCGGATTTAAGTCTGGTGACTGCGATGGCCACTTCAAAATTTTCCAGCCTTTAATCTGCAACCATGCTCTAGTGGACTTGGAGGTATGCTTGGGATCATTGTCCTGTTGAAAGGTCCAACGTCTTCCAAGCCTCAGGTTTGTGACGGACTGCATCACATTGTCATCCAATATCTCCTGGTACTGAAGAGAATTCATGGTACCTTGCACACGCTGAAGCTTCCAAGTACCTGCAGAAGCAAAACAGCCCCAAAGCATGATTGACCCCCCGCCATGCTTCACAGTAGGCAAGGTGTTCTTTTCTTCATAGGCCTTGTTCTTCCTCCTCCAAACATAGCGTTGATCCATGGGCCCAAACAGTTCTAATTTTGTTTCATCAGTCCACAGAACACTATCCCAAAACTTCTGTGGTTTGTCCACATGACTTTTGGCATACTGCAGTCGACTCTTCTTATTCTTTGAGGACAGCAAGGGGGAGCGCCTGGGAGTTCTGGCATGGAGGCCTTCATCTGGCATGGAGTGCGCCGTGTTGTCTGATCAGAAACTTCAGTACCCACATCTTACAAATCTTTTCTCAGTTCCTCAGCAGTCACACAGGGACTTTTCTCCACTCTACGCTTCAGGTAGCGCACAGCAGTCGAAGTATCTTCTTATAGCCATTGCCCTTCCTGTGAAGAGTAATCATCTGTTCTCTTGTCTTCTTGGACCATTCTCTTGACCTCACCATGTTTGTAACCACACCAGTAAATGTCTAGAAGGAGCTGAGTATCACAGTCATTTTAAAGATGCCTAATTGGTGCTTATTAGGCTTTATTGCTGCTCCCTGATATCCACAGGTGTTTTCAATACCTGATTGAGAACACTTCATTGAACCGCTGTTCTTCAGAGTGGCAGTCTTTAAGGGGTTGAATAATTATGTCAATGAAGAATTCACAAAAGAAACATTTACTACTGTATTACAAAACTAATTGATGTCATTTTAGTTGCATATGGTTCTTTAAGAAGTCCTTGTAGGATTTCATTCTGAATACAATTACAAATGTACACTAAATTCCCTAAAACCATTTACAGCATTGGGGGTTGAATAATTTTGAACACAACTGTAGATTGCAATTATCAACACCACCGATAATGGCCGCTATCATTTACGGAACCCTTCTGTCCTGTGACGCCAACTGTAGCTCCTCTAATGAGAGGGAGAGGGGGGTGGCGGAGCTGTAGGTTGCCCTTCCTTGATTCTTTGATGCAGAATCCACCAACTCACCTGGAAAACAGAGAATCTTTATTGGACCCTTATTTAACAGACATACAGTCATCTATAAAGTAGTATGAGCAAGTCAGTGGCTTAACAGCAATCAACATGCATGTAGGAACTATAGTACACATATAAAAGCTTATAGTGTCTGGAGCTCCAAGGATTTAAAAAATTACTGTATATAGGTTAAAATATAAAAACATTACAATAAGTTTTTTTTAATTAATATTATTTCTTGTGTTAGCTAACATAAATAAATAATGAGCAGGCTAGTATTTTGAAATATTTGCTTATAAATATCAATATTTTTTTTTTCATTATTTCAAACATTTTCATGCTCCCTTCCAATTTTAATTCTTCTTTTTTATTTTCAACCTTTCACACATCTGAAATTTAAATGAGCTGCTGGAACTTGGCTGATCATCACCTGGTTTCTCAGAATCTGAAGGCGTCTCCATTTTTTTTCAAAGGTCCTCAGTTTCTTCAGCATTACCCTCCTAATGATGATTGAGCAAATGTATACAGTATGATTTAAAAAAATAAAACTTGCAAAAGGTAAAAGCTTAAATAAAATCTGGTATAAAACATACCTGCTGTCCACTTTGGTATCCATCCTCTTCTTTACCAGAGTACAAATACCTAAATTAAAAAAAATAAGAAATTAAAATGAAAATTTGCTTTAAACTTGGAAAGTTTAAATCCAGAAAACAAACTCACCACGACCTCAATGCATAAACCACAATGCAAAGAACAGCACAACAGATGAAAAACCCAAACAGACCCCAACAGACACGGCTGGATTCTAGGAGACAGGGCAAAAAAAAAGAGTGAAGCTTTCAGATATCACATTTCTACAGTTACTTAAAACAAACTAGTTTGTTTAAGTCTTTACAGGGCTGTCAAAAAATACATCTTAATATTTTGTAACGATGTTCATAATGTTTCTTTTTGGTGCAATTATGTTGATTATGGCAAAAATTATCATTTTTTATATTGAAATCACGATTATTTAACATGAGAACTGGTGAGTGATATGCTCACAGTCTTTTTTCATGATGATGTGAATTTTCAGAATTTTCTATAAAAAATACTAAGTTTACTATTTTAATTGAAAGACCTCCAAAACCTTTTACAGAAGGGAAGTGCGTGGCTGTAAGGGAAAGTAATATGTGCTGATAAACAGTGACGTGCGTCACGGGAGGCAGAGCCTCACTTATCATCATGAAAAAAGAATAATGATAACATAAAATTGAATAAATGAAACCTGTTCTGTGCTATACATTTGTTTTCTGTATGATTCCAATATGTTGATCGTTTTTTAAAATGTCAAAATCTCTGAATTTGTTCAGATAAACGGGAGAAATGCAACGTACGGCAGCGAAGAGGCGAGCCTCACCTCAGACTACACTATCACTCACACACTGGGTTGATGCGTGCAATTGGTATGTGCCTGTTGCTGTCTCTCTGTATGTCACCAATATAATGTTTGCAGGCACTTTATTATAAACCCTCACTTTCAATAGTCTGGCTAATATCTTTCATGAATGTGTGTGACATAGTTAGTCTTGCTAATCGGACATAAAACCACAGTCAACAGGCACAAGGTGAGGCAGACAGCTACAGTGCCACAACTGAAGGGGGCAGCTATAAGCCAAAAAGTCATGATGACTTTTGCAACAAAGTCACTGAGATTTTCCTGAAGAAGGATAGGCGCATGGACTTTGTTTATAACTAAAAGTAAGACAATATTTTTTTTTAATTCTAGAAAAAAAATAGGACCAGACTAAAAATACAATTTAATATTTAAAAACAATATTTTGGCCATATATAGAACATTCTTTAGTTTTTTCTGTTATCCTTTTGTTGGACACACTGTCTGAATTAAAATGATTAAAGCATCAAAACGAAAAGCTATACGAACTAAATATAAATAAAATGTTTGTACACCAATCTTTCATTTTATTGTAATGTATGATTATGAAACTAATTGTAAAATTACAACATGCAACAAATTTAGAACACATGAAGGGTGCAGAGCAAATGCTCTCTCTCGCCGCCATAAATTTAACGTTCCTTTTTTGGCCAAATAATTACCCATGTATGTGTGTGTAAAGTATGCTGATGAGATGTAAAACATAAACACTTAATTTATTTACTAATTTATATTTACAGTAATATTTTGGGCTCATATATGGCTCATATATTTTTAAATCTGACTCTGAAGGACCAGTCATGGTTGGAAGAGCAAAATTATCTCAGTTGAACAAAAATTCTTGTGGGACTAAGTTGAGACAACATGTTTTATTAAGCTGCAAAATAATTTTTAACAAAACATTAAATGAAGACTGATTTTCTAATTCAGTCAACATTCAGAGTGGCTAAAATTGAACGGACTAATAAACCCAAAGCCAGCTGATAGTACAACTTTGCGGAAGTGAAGGAGAAGTGGTTCCCACAACAATTTAATATGCAATTTACAATGCTTTGTACCCACGAAACGAGGGTCACATGAAGCAAATGTGAAACATGGTGTCTCGTTTTTGAACACCAAACAAACAAAAACAAATGACCAGCTTAAACCAGCAAACCAGCATTAAAACATCCCTTTTTTCAACTGGGACTGTTTCAACAGATGAATATACTTAATCTGTGCACAGTTTGTCTGTAGCTTTAACAGAGACATCAAATATTTTAAAAAGGACTGCATTTCGGGTCATGCAGTTGTAATAAAATTGTAGCAAAACAAAAGCACCAGCACTTGATCTGATCATAAATACGATGTCTTATTAGCATGTGGTCTCACCCAACATCACAGGATTTTTAACCCCCAGATTAATGGGTAGCAATGATTATGTCTCTAAAGTGGGGGTACCCACTTGGCAATTTTGACCACAATCTGGCCGTCTGCAACCTAATTTGAGAAACCTAGGCTAAAATCTGTAGTCCTTCATCGCTACTTTAAAATGTTTACCGTCAACTGATTAATGACCATTGGGGATTATATGTGATGTCAGACGTTTTGAGATGCATTCCTGCAGTGTGGCTTCTCCAACAGCAACCTATGACATAATACTGCACGATTTCTCTTGCGTGTATTTGTTTTTTTGAGTCTTCTTTACTTTCGTACATTCTGACATGAATGACAATGTCAAGCAAGAATCATGAAGGACTATTCATAGCGGTGCTATGCTACAACTCATGACCCTGTTCTGAGTCCTGCAGCGACACAACGCGCCACGTATAATTTAACATTAAATTAAATGTTCCTTGACTGAAATCATATTTAATGTAAACACTGACTTCACCATAAACTGCAAGATGCATTTATCTGTTTGGGAATAACAGAAAACCGCGCATTAATACAGAAAACCTCTCGATTCTACCACATTAATAGCAGAGCTGTATTAGACGTGACACTGCGCGGCTCGGTGCTTCCGCATCCGGTGCGCGACCCCCTGTAGCGTAAGCCAAATGCATAAATGTAAAAATATACAAACAAAATATACTCACCAGCGTGAACATGCAAATACAGGGAACCCAAAGCGTATCCATATTGGTTTGAAGCTTTACAGATGTACAACCCATTAATGTCAGGGGAGAGTTTTGGAACAAGAAGTTGGTTTCCGTCAGACTGAATGGTCTGAGAAGTATTTTCATTTTTCCTGTTCAAAGCGAGATGCTTTATGAGGCAACAGTCAACGTGATCTCATGCAGTATGAATGAACACATGCAATGTCAAAATACAAAAGGGGGAAAATATCTGGGAAAATTATTAAAATATACCATAAAAAAATCCATTCTTCAATTTCTGCGTACAGTTATGCACAACAAGTCAGTGGAGTGAGATTTTGCACATAAATAGAATGGAAAAAAAATAATTTAAATAATTAAAATGTTTATTATTATCTTACTTAACCTGATTCAGATGGTCACTGCAATGAGCCTTGAATGCCTGACCCGACAGGAGTTACAATGATGCAAGGTTAACAATGCTGACCAAACTTATTTAGGGGTTCATATACTGTAGGGGCTATCATTTAGCAATACTTTAATGTATTGAAACAAAACCGCATGATTTTTCAGGACCATTTTTCACAGACAACCAAATGTCCGATTATTGGAAGTCAATATTACCAAAGATAGCTGTGAAATAAATCTTTACTTATTTAAGTTTAAATGTACTGCTAGATTTTTAATGTTGTTCTTGAACATGTACAAATTGTATCACATACCAGAAAATAAACAGATACCAAAAGATAACCAATTCCGCGCTCCCAGTGTATATTTATTTCCACATCTGTCTTAGTTCACAGTTATATTGGGTGCCTATAATTCTGACCAGAAAAGCGGTTGACCAAGTACTGTAAATTTTGATTTTAAATATTGTGGAGCATTTCAAATGTTATAGGCAGTGCCCAGTGACTACAGAATTATGAAGACTTGAAAAAAACATAAATCTATTACCTTGTCCATGTGTAGTTTGTCGGCCTTGGGTTACTATCAACAACACACCTAAATTCTTTAGCATCTCTAGTACTGTCAGGAATAATCATCACTGCTTCTGGAGGATCTAAGAGAATAAAATTATGACATTTCATAGTTTATATTTGGTCATTATCCAGCAAAAATTTCCTGACTCTATTTACTTATGTTTGTGTGTGTGTATTACCACTTGTTTCACTTTAGGACTTCCTGCGTTGCCCACTACACTTTTTGGGTTTCCAGACTAAGTGGTTAGTCAAGTGTTAATTTTAGTCTCCTGTCAACTTCTTTTCTATCAATTTGCTTATTTCAATTGAACTATCTACAGGGTCATTTGAACTGTTTCAGTAAGTATAGTTTCACCAATGCTTTGTATTAATTATTAAAGAGTATTTTTTAATTTACCCTGTGTTGGTATTTTAAATCTTATATCTATTCTTACCTGCTTTCTGGTTATGTTCAACTTCATGCAGTGCTATGCAGACCAATCGGCAGCTGAAGCAGTGCATACTGGTTAGACATTTTGTCTAACCTGAGTAAACGCCACGTCACTATGACTTAAGGCTGCTATAGAAATTTGACTTTACAGGTATTTTTCTGTTATTTGTGGACATGCAGTATAAGGAGCATGTAACACATTCAATATACAGTCCACTTTTTAATTATGACGTTTGATGATTTGACAAGCATTAAATCTTATTCACTTCATCAGTGTTTTAAAGAAGCAAATACATAGCAAACGTATTGTAACTACAGCAAGCAGCAGGTATCTGACTTTAGTCTTCCTTTTTCAACTACTCCCTTGACATTCAAATCCCGCAGATCGGTCTGAGCAGCACTGCATGGAGTCGACAAACCTACCTCCAAATGACATCAATGGCACAAGATG
This sequence comes from Triplophysa bombifrons, assembly GCA_029783895.1. Lineage (NCBI taxonomy): Eukaryota > Metazoa > Chordata > Actinopteri > Cypriniformes > Nemacheilidae > Triplophysa > Triplophysa bombifrons. The sequence continues at coordinate 19,966,602 of CM056456.1, forward strand.
TCAGCAGCCATTTCTGTAACATTCTGGATTCTACAATGTAAGGAAATGGAGACAATTCATCCATAATTTTCATCCATGTCAAAATCAGTGCAAAGAAAAAAAAAGTGTAACAAGTTTTCGTATACATTTAAATTGAATAGATACTAACATTCCTTCTAGGATGTGACACAAAAACATCTTAGGAATCTTACTTTAAAGCCTCTATTCCATATTCTTTTTTATTTAAATCCTCAATATTGTGTGGTAGATTCGCTTAATAGGAATAGGTGATATAATCCTACTATTTCAGCACTGTTGAATTGCCCAATAGGACATTTCCACGCCTTATGGATGGCAGGGGGAGGCAGTCACGAATATGAATAGAAGAAAGGAGGTCTGGAAGGCATCTTCTGTGTTTTGGGATAAACGATTATAGAAATGCATAGCATAATTATCTTTAATTGCCATTGTCTGTGAAACATCTCATGTGTTGTGTGTCCCACTTTCATCACATCCATTATCCTGGGTGAAAGATGCCTTTTGGAGAGGTGCTGCTGATAATGCCCTTTTTATGGTTTCCATCAATGCAACACATCGTCAGTTGTGCAACTCCGCCTCATTGGGGGTTTCGACCCTCTATCACAAGACAGCCTCAGCCAAGGGAGGTCCCCCCCACGTTGATCAGACCTGGGTGTGTGTCGCATTGTTACAAGGTCATCTGGCAGCCCATGCTGTGTCCAGCCGCCTAAACAATAGCAAAGGGCTTCTTCTTTCTGCACCACTGACTAGTTCTTGATCATCTTCCACTGGACCGGTGAACACATATACAACCAGAGCAGCTCAGTTGTCACCCTCCGGTCCTGAGAATGGAACTGGCAACCTTCTGGTCATGAGTTTGACTCTGTAACCATTAGGCCACGACTACCCACACCATTACAACAACTTACCAAAGTCAACGCAACCATACGCACCAACCTGTTGGCTAAGGCTGTTATAGCCCCACTGGCACCGTCAATGCATGCTCAGTGCCCCTGGTCCCGTATGGCATAACATTTCAACATTCCCAAAAATCAACGCATCCATACGACTCAACCCGTTGGCGAAGGCTGTTATAGCCCCACTGGCATCGTTATTGCATGCTCAGTGCCCCCGGTCCCATATGGCATAACATTACAACACATTACCGTAACTTTGTCGCAACCATATGTGCCACCCCGTTAGCTAAGGCTGTTCTAGCCTCACTGGTACCGTTAATGCATGCTCAGTGCACCTGGTTACATATGGCGTAACAGTCCAACACCATGTTATTGCATGGTCACTTTGCTGCCCATATTGAGTCCTTCAGTTTCAACCACTGTCAGTGGCTGCTTCCCTCAGCAACAGTGGTACGTTCTTTGACTACCTTCTGCTGGATCTGTCCTCTTATCCCCATGTTGTTTAGCAGCCTTGAAGTGGAATTGGAAACAAAGCCCTTGATGCCTACTTTCATTGTGACACTTTCGCTGTCCATCCCCTATCTTCATTCTCCACATAAAAAAGTGGTTAAAATCAACTCGCATTTCACAATCCCTGACTATACTAAGCAGAACTGAATCTGCGCTTATGGGCTTGGCCAGTGGTCTCTGCCCTCCCGAATAAAGGGTTGCTTTTTTAGCGAGTTAGCATTGGCATTTTGGGGGATGGCATTTGCTGTCACTCTCTTGGTCTCTACTGTTGCAGCCAAGCACTTTAGTACTTGATTGTGGTGCGATGTGTATCTCCCCGTGTCAAGCTCTGCTTACAACCCACAAGAATATATTTAAGGTTTGCTTGAGCTGCACATAGGTTGCAGACTTGATCCTGAACACACCAAACATGCAGAGTTGTTTGGTAAGGGCAGCACATCATATGTAGCTCTCATGGTAACATAGCATTCTAAAAGTATAAATAGAATGCAGGCCAGTTTTTTATCCTTATACTCATTTCTTTTATTTCTGGTATTTAATGCATTTTTGTTTCTTTAATACTGTTTTTGTTGCTGTTTTGTTATGCTAATAAATTCAGCACAAAAGTTATCCCTCCCCCTTAAGCTTTAAATGGGCGTTTTATAAACCAAATCAATTAGTCTGTGCAAGGAAATTAATGCTATTATCATAGATATGGCTATTATCACATCTTCGGGGGAATTCCAATCGCCCCACACACTTAGAAAGGCAGATCCTTTGAAGTGCAAGTTCTGGAGGGAGATAAACAGCTGTTTTCGTAAATATTGCTGTTTAAATCATACATAATGAATGCAGTAATAAAAAACAACATAGTTTTTCCCTTATCTGAGACAAGACTTCACGTACTGTATAGGACCCTTGCTGTAGTTGGGGAAGCTGGTGAAAAAACTTCTGGTTTGAGTGAACGCTGTGCGTGTATGGCTGCCGCTGCTCTCCGGTTTGTATAGATTTATAAAATTCTATATGTTTAAACTAGTTTTAAACAAGCCAAGTCTCACATATCCAATTTAATTAATTTAAATAAAAATTAATTTATTTCCGTTGTGTGGCCGATGGATTGCGCTTGATTTCACAGTGGAATTGCAAATATTAAGAAAGTTCCTACGTCTTCGCCATTAAACATCTTTAAGGACTACGCATGGACATATGGATTAGCATTATAAACCATCAATTGGATTTGTATCAGTTTCAGAACCTGGTGAGTGTTCCCTGCAGGGCAATTGTATTATTACCGTGTCACTGTTTGGTGGCTGGACTTTATTGACTGTATTTAGGGTGTTTGTCACTTGGAATAGTGTACGTTACCCCTTTAATATGTCTCCACCACTGGCTGGTAGCAGTGTGTTAGTCAACTATTCTGCTTCAGAACTCAAGCGTTTGAACTGTCAACAAGGGTTTCGCCTGAAGCCAAGCACTAATTTGCTGTGCATCGAGTTGGGAATTCATCATCATCCGAGATATGTTTACTGGGGTTTACTGTCAAGCTGTCCAGCTCCTACTGGCAGTCCTGGACCGATACCTGTTTTATGGCCCACAAAGCGACATGCCTCGCGTCACATCACAGTGTGGTGCAAATTTGGATTTTCTTCGTTCCTAATCAAAGACTGTTTTTAATGACTCCTCTTTACAGGAAAAGCACCTGATGCCACTAAATTCGCCTTGATAAATGCCATATCGGTTACAAACAAAACTTTTTCAGTTTTCCTCATTAAAAAAACTTGGATTTTCTGTTCATTGCTGAAACTTGGCCTGCACAAGGTTTTTGCAGACCTCCCTGCAGGGTTCACGGCACAGTTTTCTGGTGTGGATGGTTTGGTTGATAGTTTTAATACATCATGCACTGGGATTTTAAATGAAATTGGCCCCCTAAAGGTCAGGAAGAAAAAATCCAGGAAACACCCATGGTTTAATAGAGAATTTTGTGTAGAAGGGCAAAAAGAAAATGGAAAAAAGGACAAATTACAAATCTCTTATCAGATATTGCAAAATTCTCTGGTTAAATTTTAATAGACACTTGCCTTGCAGAGGTCTGAATATTTTCTAATTGCATTTCTCAAAATTCTCACTGTCCAAAGCTTTTGTTTTCTACCATAAATGCTGTATTACATCCTCCTCCTGGGGTCGGTATTGGTCCTAGCCCGGAGCTGTGTGAGAAGTTTTGCAGCTTTTTCACAACCAAAATTGCTTGTATTAAATCACAGATTGTTATAAATCAAACTCAGAAGGTTTGGTATTTACCTGCTAAGTGTTCACATTTTCATCCTATCTCACACTCCGAGTTGTTGAACATAGTGTCCAGTTTAAGATCAACCACTTTCTCTCTTGACGTAATGTCAACCTCGCTATTGAAGGAAGTGTTGGAGGCAATTGCTCCGAATATTATTTCCGTTGTCAACAGTTCCTTACAGACAAGTTTAGTTCCATCTTATTGTAAACATGCGGTGGTTCATCCGCTGCTTAAGAAGGCAAATCTAGATCCAGCTGATTTGAACAATTACAGAACTATTTCGAAATTGCCATTCTTATCAAAAGTATTGGAGAGAGTGTGTTTTAAATCAGTTCTCACCTTATTTAATTGAGAATAATATATTGGATCCCTTAAGTCAGGTTTTTAGATCCAAGCATAGTACAGAATCGGCCTTGTTAAGAGTAGTAAACTTGATGAAGGACCCACACTTAAAAGACTCTCTACCATCAAAACTGGACCCATACCAATTTGCCTACCGTAGCAATAGGAGCACCGATGATGCAGTGTCCATGGCGCTGCACTCCGTGCTCACACATCTGGACATTAAGGACACTTATGCACGCATGCTGTTTGTAGACTTCAGCTCTGCATTCAATACTGTAATCCCTTCCAAGCTAATCATCAAACTTGGAAACCTAGGCATAAACAATTCAACCTGCAACTGGATTATGGATTTCCTGACGAACAGGCCTCAGCTTGTTAGGCTAGGCAACATCTGCTCCACCACAACCACCCTCAACACTGGTGTACCACAGGGCTGCGTACTGAGCCCCTTTCTCTACTCCCTTTTCACACTCGACTGCAGGCCAGTGAATGGATCTAACTCCTTCATCAAGTTTGCAGACGATACAACAGTGATTGGTCTCATCAGCAACAACGATGAGACTGCTTACAGGGAGGAAGTACGGCACCTGGCCACATGGTGCTCAAACAACAACCTGCTCCTTAACACCTCCAAGACAAAGGAGATCATTGTGGACTTCAGGAAGGCGAAAGGAGGCACACACGACCCCATCCACATTAACGGGACGGCTGTTGAACGTGTTCCCAGTTTTAAGTTCCTGGGGACCCTCATTTCGGAGGACCTGTCCTGGACCACCAACACCTCATGCCTGGTCAAGAAGGCTCACCAGCGTCTCTTCTTTCTGAGGACACTGAAGAAGAACCAACTGTCTTCAACTATCCTGGTGAACTTCTATCGCTGCACGATAGAGAGCATCCTGACCAACTGTGTCACAGTCTGGTACGGGAACTGTTCTGTTGCTGAGCGCAAGGCACTGCAGCGGGTGGTGAAAACAGCCCAGCGCATCACAGGAACTGCACTCCCTTCCATTGAGGACATCCAGAAGAAACGCTGTCTGCGTCAAGCTCGCAGCATTCTCAAGGACTCCTCTCACCCCGCTCATAGACTGTTTACTCTCCTGCCTTCCGGTAGGCGCTTCAGGTGCCTCCGGACAAGAACCAGCAGACTAGGAAACAGCTTTTTTTCCAGAGCTGTTTCATTATTGAACTCTGCTCCCCACTGACTTCACTACCTCTCATAACTTTAACTTAATGCTGCTATTACAATGTTAACATTGCACTACAGGGCTGCCATGCATGACGGAACTGTACACACCAGTACTTCATGTATCTGCTCTACCGGACTGTTTACACACACACAGCATCATTTGCACTCTATACTGCTCACTTGCACACCAGGAATATTACACTTAATGCTCATTAGCACGAATGGACTACTTTCATAACTGCATTAACTCATCTACTGCACTGTAACTTCAATAACTGCACTAACTCACCTACTGCACTGTAACTCATCTATTGCATTTTCGCATCTATCGCATAACTAACTGCATCTTCTCATTTATTGCACTATAGCTTCAATAACTGCACTAACTCATCTACTGCACTGTAACTGTATATCTGCATCTACCCATGTATTGCACGGTACCTTTAATAACCACATTAACTCATCTACTGCACTGTAACTGTATATCTGCATCTACTCATGTATTGCACCGTACCTTTAATAACCACATTAACTCATCTATTGCACTGTAACTTTAATAGCTAATGTCTGTAACTAATGCACACTCAGGTCACTTGCACTATTGTATAGTCTATATTGTTATCTGTTTATAACCTCCTGTACATTAATGTTCACAGTATATAGCCTTCTGTATATATTGTCATAGTACATTCCTTCTGTAAAGTATTTTCATAGTACATGCCCATTGTATAGTAATTTCCTAATATTGTATCTGTATTTATTCACACTGTATATCTGCACTTGCTAATTGCACTTCTGGTTAGACCTAAACTACATTTCGTTACACTGTACTTGTATATGTGTAATGACAATAAAGTTGAATCTAAATCTAAATCTAAACGACTTGTTATTATTTGTGGATTCTGGAAATTGTGCAGTTTTGGTACTGTTGGACTTAAGTGAGCCATTCGATACAGAAGATCACGGCATTCTTTTAAACAGGTTAAAAACCGAGGTTGGTATCTGCATTTAGCCTTAGAGTGGTTTGAATCCGATTTTACTGCGAGGAGTTTCACTGTTGAGTTAGGTCAGTCTCATTCATCACCTGTTTTGGTTACTGGTGGGGTACCACATGGCTCCCTCTTCGTTACATTTTTGAGATTCACAAGGTCCCATATCACATTTATGCGGATGATACCCAGTTGTACATGTCAATTAAACCTGGGTCTAAGTCCTTATTCGGCTTGCTTGCTTGCGTAAACGACATCAAAAGCTGGATGGGTGATAATTTTCTTCAATTAAATGAGAACAAGACTTTGTTCTCATTTAAAAAGTCATTTTATTTGGCTCCCCTCATTTGGTCAATGCCCTGTCCTCTAGTTTAGGACCCCTGCAAGCAAATATCCGTACTCATGTAAAGAACTTGGGTGTTGTTTTCGATTCAGAGTTAAAATTCAACACGCAAATAAACTCTGTTGTGAGTGTTATTTTTTATCAACTTAGGGGTTTACGTAAACGGAAATCTTTTCTATCTTTCACTCCTATTTTAGTATTTATCTGCATTGGCTACCAGTTAAATTTAAAATGGAGTACAAGGTTTTAACTTCTGTATTTAAAGCCTTGCATGGTTTGGCTCCAGTTTATATCTCAGACCTTATTTGTCTATATTCACCTCGGAGATCTGATAGATCTTCCTCTGAAATCTATTAACCGTCCCTTTGTCTCATTTGAAATCTAAAGGTGATATAAGCCCCTAAGCTGGTCTCTTCCTTATCCGGATTTAAAACATCTTTGAAAACGCATCTCTTTTCTCAGGCCTTTTCATAGTTCTTGGATATGTCGGTCTTCGTGAGTTAATTTTCTTGTTCCTGTTTTTGCCTGGTTTAATGTTGTTTCTTTTACATTTTTGTTGCCCTGTTTTTTTATTTTTATCATTGTAGTATGTTACTGTGAAACACTTTGGTCAGCATTTAATGTTGTTAAAGGTGCTATTTAAATAAAAATGACCTTGAGCTTGACCTATAGTTACTTTCAAAACTTTTTACAGTGGATGGTAAAGGGTCTTGTATTGCTCCCACATCATATTGAGCTGCATTTATAACAATGGCAAAAATGCAGATGTCATGTTAATGCACACATCTTGTAACGTTACTATGCTTATGACGTTCACTCCAATTTGCTGCTGTTAACCGAAGAATGCGCAAAATAACGCAACCTAACGCCCTTTTCATAATAAGTGTTTTAAAGGGGACTATAAAGCGATCTCGAATTCTTGTACAGATTACATTATTACTCACAATATTGTAGGGAGGCTTTGCTATAAGGCGGGCCTGGTTAAGATGATTGGCGTGCTACATTTGGCCCGCAGGCCGCCAGTTGACTAGTTCTGTTTTACAGGATGGAAATAAGAAAGCTCAACTACAGTTTAATCAACTATTTAGGCTATGAAACATGACTGTGAAGCATTTAAAAAGAATGCAAGGGAAGTTGTTCATTTCCAATCCCTTATACTCATTGGGCCTCATTCATGCAACATTCGTAAAAATTTGCTTGTTAAACAGACCTTCCTGAAAACTCCTGACTAAATTCACAAACACTTAGTAAACATCAGATTTTATAAATGTGTTAAATGTATGTTTGTTAATGAATTTATGTAAATGTAAATGAATGTACACACATTCCCTGCCTATGAAACGAATTGGCTATATGGTTAACAATATCCATACATATAGTGCATCAAATTGCAGTCAGATCAGTTTTCATAAATAATCAAAATTTTACACACCATTTACAAATGGTAGGAAACAGGTGTACATTTCTTAAGTACTAACTAACCTTTTAAAAATATGGAAAAAAAATATGAATCGGAAATTTAAGTCAGAACATCTTCACGAACGAATAACAGACAAAAAAAAATTCCTCGTGCATCATAAATAAGGCCCATTTTGTGTTCACTTGAAAATATTGTTCCCTGCTTTATGTCTGCAACTAACAATTTTTTCCTTCAAACAACTAAAACACTGTTTTCGAAATTCTTTACTTACAATGAATGTTTATTTGGTAGTCCAGCAAAAGTTCCTTATCCAGGGCCTCATGTGTCACCACACACTGAACCTTCTGCTGGTTTGAACTTTTAAGGATGGCACCGAGTAGGTTGGCCACAACAGTAAAAGTTCCATTTGGATGCACTGTGATGTTGGTTTGAGTCCTCAAAAAGGTTTGCTGAGGTCCTAATCTCCATATTACTTCAGCTGCAGGTCGTGCGCTGGAGGCGATGCATGATGCCAAAGCAACATCTAAATCACCTACAGCTGGAGTCAATTCCATCACGCTGACCTCAGGAGGAACTAAAAATGAAAGGAAGGAAAGATAAATAGCATAATCATTGTGAATTGTGAGAACTGAACCAAAGTAGCTAATACATATGTTCTCACATTTCTTAAAGCATTGTCTTTATAACATTCTTTCAACTTTTGCTTAGCACACAGCATTTGCGGATAAACATTACACATATTACCATCTCAACATAAAAAAAATCTTCAGATTTTGGCAATGAATAATGAATAATGCTTATACGCAGACATTATGAAATGTGTTTATTATTTCTGTAAACCTGCCAATACCATAAACAAAGCATCATACCAAGAACAGTGACGTTTATGTTAGTCTCAAATGGTCCGCTAGGAAATAAATTGAAGATGCAGGTATAGATTCCTTCATCCAGGATCCTCATCTCCTGAATCTGAACGGAACCAATTTTTTCTGAAAAATCCCCAATAAATTGTATTCTGTCCTTTAATCCATTTAGGTGTTTAGTTTTGCCATCTGGAAAAATAACAAAAAAGGACTTCTCCTCAGGATCTTCACGTGTTTTTTTCCGCCATATAATTCGAGTTAAACTCTCTCCAGTATCAGTCAACTTAGAAAACAAAGTGGCATTTTCTCCATATCTGACTGATGTATGTTGACCAATCTTCATACCTGAAAAACAATTCAACGTATGGATTAATAAACTCTTCACAACTAGATAACCAAGTGGGCAGGTAGGACTAGAATCTTTGAAAATGGCATGAAATTCACATGTGAAATGTGTGTTTCTAAAACATTTTGGAGTGAATCCCAAGTGATTTCCCATGTGAAATCCATTAGATCACATGAAAAGATCTATGGGATCACATGGGCAACATGTGGTGATAAATTTCCACATGTGATCCCTTGGGTTTTTACATGGGCTCCCATGGGTTTCACACAAAATCGCTCCAAAAAACACATATAAAGTACACATAGTACACGTATAAAGAAAACAGAGCTCCTCCTGAAAAACAATTTAATTAAGATCTTAAGGAAAGACTGACTAGACCAGACCAGCAACATTATGCAAACCTAAAAGTATTATAAAAGTTAAACATATTACGATTATAAAACATATTCGAAATTGTCACTTCCAAAACAAGTATGTCTTTAACATTTTTATTTCTCATTAAAGGCAGGATGTCCGATTTCTCATAGTCGTTTTTGGTGTTCAAATAAAAAAACAGACAATCCCTGCACTATGGGGTCAGATTTGTTTCATTATTCTGAATAAATAAACTACGATTCGCAAATAAATACAGAGAGTTTCACAAACAATTTTTAAATCCACAAATGCACAAAAAGCAAACCATAAATATATGTTAGACGTTCCACAAAAATAAATGGAATTCACAAATAAATACAACGACATTTACAAATAAAAATGATTTACAAATGTATTTTATTGATATATATTTGTGGATCGCTTTCTTCACATTTGTGGATCGCTTTCTGCACATTTGTGAATCGCTTTCTGCGCATTTGTGGATCGCTTTCTGCGCATTTGTGGATCGCTTTCTGCGCATTTGTGAATCGCTGCACGCATTTGTGGATCAGTGCACGCATTTGTGGATCAGTGCACGCATTTGTGGATCAGTGCACGCATTTGTGGATCAGTGCACGCATTTGTGGATCAGTGCACGCATTTGTGGATCAGTGCACGCATTTGTGGATCAGTGCACGCATTTGTGGATCAGTGCACGCATTTGTGGATTGCTCTCTGTGCATTTGTGGATTTTGAAACATTCCTAACGTCAAGACGTGCGCACAATCCACAAATAGGTGGACTCCGCCCACTATCTACGCAAGCCAATCGGTTAACTTCCGCTTTTGTTGTCCAATAGGCCACGTTCTAACTTCAGCCAATCACGTTTTGCTATGCACTAAGATTCAGGGAGCTAACATGGCGACTAGTGGCGGTCTAAAATCTGTGTTATACTAAGAAATGATAATGGCCTCTTCTTTATACTATGTAATGATCGCTTGTGTTCATATACATTGTCCGTATTGTTAAATATATGCTGTATTTAAACGTGTATGACTTGATAACAGCGTGCACGGACTGGAGTGGAAAATCCCGGTGACTAGGGAGTCAGGACTGATTTGGTCTGCCAGCCTTTTTATTGTGTTTATGTACCAAAGTGCTAAATTCCGATTTTTGCAACTGTCGGTGTACTACCAGTATAACGATGGCAGAATTAACCTGAGGGGAATCATCAGCATTGTGAATTTCTATGTCATTCATAATTCAAAATAAAACGTAATTTCTACAGTCATCTCGGTTTATCCCATTCCTGAATGATCTCTGCTGCTATCGCTACACTGTTCTGTTTACTAACTAACTCTTTGCCATGACAAAACCATATGATACCTGTTATTAGTGTTGTCAAAAGTATCGATATTTCGATAAGTATCGATACTGAAATATCTGAACGATACCAATACTAATTTCCCGAAGTATCGATACTCCGATCCTAGCCGAGCTGTCACTTTCACTTATCTCCAAAGGCGCGTTGACAAACAGCACACGTGACCGCAGTGCCTGTCACGTGTCTCGTCTCATTCGCAATATGGCGTGTGCGGCGCCTCCGCAACCGGCTTTGGTTGACAAAGAACACAGCAGGAGTGCTATATGGAATTATTTTGGATACGAAGCAAATGAACATGGAAAGCCGAAGGACACAAACAAGCCAATATGCAAGAGTCGCTATAGAGCAGTGCTAACAAAAGGCGCTAACACCTCTAATATAGCAATATGAGTGTTGTCTCGTTTTTCACCGTAATTCGTAAAGTCCGACTGAGGAATCTTTAACTATGAATCTTTAAATACTTTAACTGTGGTAAAATGTAAATTAACTTGTGCTTAATTAACTTAATTAAAAAAAGGATTACTTCAATTCTGTAATTTGTCTTCATGTCGATCCAGTGAGCATTGTTTTCGGGTGTGATGCACGCAAGTTTGCGTGTGTGGATCGGTGATATGTGAATCCGGCATTAAAATATGTTCATCAAATAATGTTATGTATTAACCAGCATTTATGAACGATGAGCAATGCAGGATATTTTAATCTTTGATGACAGTATGTAATAAAATTCAACGGATCATGTTTGCTCTGGTCCAATGAAAAAAAATATTAACAGATAGAACTTTGGATTTTAATTAGTACATGTATTAGTAAATTGTTAGTTTAAATTAACTTTTAACTAAGATTAATACATGTTTAGGAAGTATTTTTCATTGTTTATTCATGTAACAAATATCTATTACCATTAACTTAAGTTCTCAGATTAGTTACATAGTTCAGTTCATTTTAAAAGTGTGGTCAAAAAAAAAGTTTATTAAAGTTTGGCATTCTCTTGTAGCACCAGAAATAAGATGAGACCCGACCTGCATCAGTACATAATGCGTTACAACACACATTATGAAGAATTATAATGCATTTTACACTTTAATAACTCTTTATAATACACTATACATGTTATATTTATCTTTAAATAATAATACAAAATAAAAATTTCCATCTTAATGTTGTGGCAGTTTTTTTCTCTGTGGTATCGAAAATGGTATCGAGTATCGATATTTTTCAAGGTATCGTATCGAAGTTAGAAATTCCAGTATCGTGACAACACTACCTGTTATATACATTAACAATAGCAAGCGTAGTCTTTAGTGGCAGCAGCGTAAGTAGGCTATATTGCAAGATTATCATGTGGGACAAGTCTATCCACAATTCCCCACATAGAAATACTATAGTAGTATAATACATTTACTAAACAGCTCACATAAAGTGACAAGACACAGGTAACAAAATAATAAAAATGAATATGTAATAGACAATACACATATGAAAAAAAACAATACATGTCAAAAGAGAACCGGATGCCATATTTTATGCATGTGCCATATATACAAGTTATTAGGTGCTATAAAAATTGTGTAAGTTAATGGGATAGCTATATTATATATTAAATCAGTAACATATGTATAATAAATAAATATAAGTGCGAGTGAGTAGTTTAGTATTGCACATATGTATTGCACAGTGAACATTTAACTGTTCAACTGTTCATGGGGTAGATGGCCGGAGGAAAGAAACTTGTCCTATGTTTGGCTGTTTTGGTGCTCGGTGCTCTGTAGCGCTGACCAGACGGCAGCAGTTCAAAGAGATAGAGTGCTGGGTGTGAGGGGTCCAGAGAGATTTTGTGAGCCATTTTACTCGCTCACTCTGGATGAGTAAAGTTCTTGCAGTGATAACAGTAGTCTACCAGTGATTCGCTCAGAAGTCCGAAATATCCGCTTTAGTATTCGGAGTTTGTATGTGTCCCGAGCATGTTCACTGAAATTGAGAGAGAATGGGCTATGTCGCCTCTAAATGCAGCAAGTTTTAAATGACTTTATCGATCAACACAAAATTACAATGCTAGAGCACTTCAATTAACTTAAACATTTAGCAATCTTTAAAAGTACGTCTCTTGATGTACATGACACGGAAGAGCCATTTTTTTGTTAACAGACTGATTCGAGCCTACCTGAGCATGCTTGTTTTTTCTCAACAAAATCAAGTAAAACAAAATAATTGCCTTTTAATTGCAGGTCACTGGCATTGTAAACCAATATCAACCGATCCCGTCATCCCGGGACACCTTCCGCATATTTTCGGGGATCTCTGTATGAAAATGGCTTTACTGAAATGCCCAGTAATGTCCAGTGCCTTTTGTGCGTTTGTATGGAGAACTCATTCATTTGTACAATTGGCTTCAATTCATTTTTATTTGGCAGTTTCATATTTTGCTTCATACTTTTTTCATCGAAGAAAAAGTTGTGTTGCCTCCCTTGCATTCTTAATGCCCCCGTTGTGCTTTTATTTGCCATTAAATAATGGAAATAAACAGTATTTTAAAGCGGTCCTATATGTCATTTAAAAGGCAGCAATATATACATAATTATAACCCAACAATAATAATTTATTTAGCACCAGGTAAAATGGAGACGTTTATCGTTTAACACGCTACTGAGAGCACTGCCACATCCATTATTATTATCTACAGTAAATTGATTATCTGCAGTTGTAGCCTATACCAATATTTACTATGGTAAGGTTCGAAAACACAAATTGTATAGGTTTACATCATTTACTTTTGGGGTTGAATTTAAGAGTGTATTGTGTGCACAAGATCATAGTAAAATAATCGACATCCTTTGTCATGGCAGAGAGTTAGACAGTAAACAGAACAGTGTAGTGATAGCAGCAGAGATCATTCAGGAATGGGATAAACCGAAATGACTGTATAAATTAGGTTTTATTTTGAATTATGAATGACATAGAAATTCAAAATGCTGATGATATCCCCCACATTAATTCTGCAATCGTTATACTGATAGTACACCGACAGCTGCAGTGCGCATTGCAAACTCCGCGAAACTTGACAGGAGGCACGCGCCGAGTGTTTGGATCGAAATAGCTGCTTAACCATGCAGTAATAGATCATATTTGATCGAATGACAAAATCGGAATTTAGCACTTTGGTACATAAACACAATAAAAAGGCTGGCAGACCAAATCAGTCCTGACTCCCTAGTCACCGGGATTTTCCACTCCAGTCCGTGCACGCTGTTATCAAGTCATACACGTTTAAATACAGCATATATGTAACAATACGGACAATGTATAAGAACACAAGCGATCATTACATAGTATAAAGAAGAGGCCATTATCATTTCTCAGTATAACACAGATTTTAGACCGCCACTAGTCGCCATGTTAGCTCCCTGAATCTTAGTGCATAGCAAAACGTGATTGGCTGAAGTTAGAACGTGGCCTATTGGACAACAAAAGCGGAAGTTAACCGATTGGCTTGCGTAGATAGTGGGCGGAGTCCACCTATTTGTGGATTGTGCGCACGTCTTGACGTTAGTAATGTTTCAAAATCCACAAATGCACAGAGAGCAATCCACAAATGCGCGCACTGATCCACAAATGCGTGCACTGATCCACAAATGCGTGCACTGATCCACAAATGCGTGCAGCGATTCACAAATGCGCAGAAAGCGATCCACAAATGCGCAGAAAGCGATCCACAAATGCGCAGAAAGCGATTCACAAATGTGCAGAAAGCGATCCACAAATGTGAAGAAAGCGATCCACAAATATATATCAATAAAATACATTTGTAAATCATTTTTTATTTGCAAATGTCGTTGCATTTATTTGTGAATTCCATTTATTTTTGTGGAACGTCTAACATATATTTATGGTTTGCTTTTTGTGCATTTGTGGATTTAAAAATTGTTTGTGAAACTCTCTGTATTTATTTGCGAATCGTAGTTTATTTATTCAGAATAATGAAACAAATCTGACCCCATACTGCACAGTCACCCTTAAGCGTTCCCTTATGTTTTGTTTTTGCTCCCAGAAAGTTAAGGTTAGTTTTTGATTATCTTAAGAGAAATAATGGGAACCACATTTTTCAGTTAGGAACGTTTAAATAAACCCATTACATTTTAACAAGCAGAACCGTATGTCAATGGCTCAAAAGATATAACAGTATAGCCACCATCTGAAGCGAGTACCAGTGACGATGTAAAACAAAAGAGACAAAGGATGGATGTCTAAGTTACTTACTTGCTGTTTTATCGCAGCAGAGAAAAATCAAAAACAGCTCGAAAAGCATGTTTCGGTGTTCGGACGATCGTTTTTAACAAGAAGAATACTCATGTCGTGTATTTGTCCTTCCTTTTGGTTGCAGGCTTCGTTGACGAGGTATATTACTGCGGTCAGGCCAGCCTCCACTTTGAAAACGTCGGTCATGCCAGCCCTCTATGAAGGCAATTGGTTTTCTGTGCGCGCATATATGAAAGATTGCGGTAGGAGCGCGGGACGACAAATTTCAAAATAAAAGCGGTTTCGGACTCTTTCATTCGTAAGTGTTTTAACGGTTGCAAGTGATGTTGCTAGGGCAATAAGAGACGACGTTAAAGGGTTACTATGCAGTTTCTAAAATGTTTTAATTGATTTCTAGGCCGTTGATTATGTATTTTGGTGGTTAGAAGAGTGTTGCTATGCAGTTTGTGTGGCGTTTTGGGTGGTTGCTAGGGCGTTACTAAGGCATTCTGGTGGTTGGTTTTGACCTAGTGGGCCAGTTGTGGCCTAGTGGTTAAAGAGACAGACTCATACGGATGACCATAACTGACAAATCGGTAATTTTTCATACACCATATCAGGACTTTCTGATGTGGAGTCTTTTAATAAAAGTCCCCTCAATATCCTATATAGCCTGTTTTTTTATGTTCAGATAGAGATTAAAAATAAACTGCCTGTTTCTAAAAAATGATTTCACCTCAGAATCATAGTACACCATCTCAGATTGAAACTCAAACAATATCAGGACATTCTGATGTGGAGTTTTTTTATAAAAGTCCCGTCAATATCCTATATAGACTGTTTTTTCTCTATGTTCAGATGAAGAATAAAAATAAACTACCTGTTTCTAGAAAATGATTTCACGTCAGAACCATAGTACACCATCTCAGATTGAAACTCAAACAATATCAGGACATTCTGATGTGGAGTTTTTTTATAAAAGTCCCGTCAATATCCTATATAGACTGTTTTTTCTCTATGTTCAGATGAAGAATAAAAATAAACTACCTGTTTCTAGAAAATGATTTCACGTCAGAACCATAGTACACCATCTCAGATTGAAACTCAAACAATATCAGGACTTTCTGATGTGGAGTCTTTTAATAAAAGTCCCCTCAATATCCTATATAGACTGTTTTTTTCTCTATGTTCAGATATAGATTAAAAATAAACTACCTGTTTCTATAAAATGATTTCACCTCAGAATCATAGTACACCATCTCAGATTAACACTCAAACAATATCAGCCCTTTTTGATGTGGAGTCTTTTAATAAAAGTCCCCTGAATATCCTATATAGACTGTTTTTTTCTCTATGTTCAGATAGAGATTAAAAATAAACTACCTGTTTCTAGAAAATGATTTCACCTCAGAATCATAGTACACTATCTCAGATTGAAACTCAAACAATATCAGGACTTTCTGATGTGGAGTTTTTTATTTAAATGCCTTCAAAATGTCTCATACTGTATATGCTGTCTTCTACATTTTCAGTTGTGAAAGGGTAACTTCTTCTTCCAAGAAAATAATTCCATTAGAAATCGGAAATTTAATTTGTGTTTTCATTCACTGCTAAGGGATGTTTTTCTTATTTATTATAATTATTCTGATTTTTGTAAATGATTTAAGTCTATAAGATGCTAAAAAGTTTAAGCATCTATCATTTGTTTTTGTTTTCTTAGTCTAGGCATTGATTCTTTGCTCTTGAGTATGTGAATCTACATCTTATTACTATGTTTTTAAAATTATTCTGATTTACACATTAAAGCCCGTTGATCACAATAGTGATCATGAATAATTATTTTTCTTTCAGTGAGATACTAATGGATATTTTTCAGTTTAAGAAAAATGTGTGATTGTTTTTTTTCTTTAATTGGTCTCATGTGAATCTTTGTATATTTTCAATATATGCAGTAATTGTATAAATTAAATAAGTGTGTACATTTAACCATAAAAATTCATTAGTCATTCCCCATTTTGCTTCTTGCCTTATATGCTGCACCCACTGCTTTTTTCCCCCATCAACCATCGTCTCTTAGCATTATAGGAATGTGTTTTTCTTGTTGAATAAAGTGAACAGGAGTTTTGGTGACTTTTCTTTTTTGTTTTTGTAATCTGTCTAAAAGAAAGAAAGCGGAAGGGCCCTATTCAATGTTTTGATAAATAATCTTAAATACTATGGTGCTGGAGGGTTCATGGGAGTTTGCCCAGCCAATCCACATGTGTTTTGTGGATTTGGAGAAGGCATTCGACTGTGTCCGTCACGGCATCTCGTATTGGGCGTGCTCTGGGATTATGGGATTCGGGACCCTTTGCTAAGGGCTATACGTTCCCTGTACGACCGGAGCAGGAGCTTGGTTTGCATTGCCGGCAGTAAGTCAGACTTGTTCCCGGTGCATGTTGGACTCCGGCAGGGCTGCCCTTTGTATCCGTTTCCTTCTCATAATTTTTATGGACAGAATTTCTAGGCACACCCAGGGGCCGGAGGGTGTCGGGTTTGCGGACCACACGATTTCATCTCTGCTCTTTGCGGATGATGTTGTCGTGCTGGCCCCATCAGACCAGGACCTTCAGCATGCACTGGGACGGTTTGCCGCCGAGTGTGAAGCAGCTGGGATGTGAATCAGCACCTCCAAATCTGAGGCCATGGTTCTCAGTCAGAAAAGGGTGCTTGCCCACTTCAGGTAGGTGGAGAGTTCCTGCCTCAAGTGGAGGAGTTCAAGTATCTGGGGATCTTGTTCACGAGTGAGTGAAGGGTGGAACGGGATTGACAGACTGATCGGTGCAGCTTCTGCAGTAATGCGGTCACTGTACTGGTCTGTCGTGGTGAAGAAGGAGCTGAGCAGCAAGGCGAAGCTATCGATTTACCGGTCAATCTACGTTCCTACTCTCACCTATGGTCATGAGCTGTGGGACATAACCGAAAGGACAAGATCCCGGATACAGGCGGCGAAATGAGCTTTCTCCGCAGGGTGGCTGGACAATCCCTTAGAGAAGCTAAGTCACTCGGGAGGAGCTCAGAGTAGATCCGCTGCTCCTCCACATCGAGAGGGGACAGCTGAGATGGCTCGGGCATCTTTCCGGATGCCCCCTGGACATCTTCCCGCCAAGGTGTTCCGGGCATGTCCCACCGGGAGGAGACCCCGTGGAAGACCTAGGACACGCTGGAGGGACTATATCTCCCGGCTGGCCTGGGAACGCCTCGGTGTCACCCGGAAGAGCTGGAGGAAGTGTCTAGGGAGAGGGAAGTCTGGGCATCCCTGCTTAGACTGCTGCCCCTGCGACCCGGCGCAGGATAAGCGGAAGAAAATGGATAGATGGATGGACATATGATATGCTCTGTTTTTACCCACAATGTTGATAGGTTCATTCTTCAGTTGTCAAGTGTCACACAGGACCAAAGAAGCATGACATGCAAGCAAAGGCAAGACCACAAAAAGACATATCTGAAAGAACTGAGGAGCAATCAGAAAATTCAAGGTGCCTATATCATCAAGTAAGGAGGGTTTTTGTTATACTTAATGTAGAAATTCAGGTACACCTAAAATGAAACGCCTAAAAAAGTATATTTTATGCAGAAAGAAGCTCAAGGGGATAATTATTTATTATTTATTAACCAAATGGAGAGATAACACATAGCCATGTGTTATTAATATATCTTATGTTTAAGAATGTGTCATGTTTGGTTTACATGCATGACCTACAGATCTCTTCCTTGTGGAAATGTGGAGATACAGAGATTGTAGTTTCTGTAATTCCTACAAAAACAGAAGGACAATCTATGGTAATCCACCACAGTGAGTTCCGTACACTTCGGCCACACCAATGGCTAGTAGGCGAGGTAAAGTTGGAATTTTATTTTCATACTTGCGTAGTTCCATATAGGAATACATTCTAAAATTTTATCAAAACATGTCATGATTATCCTATGAGCTCATAAAAAACAGTAACTAGTGAACATTTGGTTAGCCTGTTAATAAGTTCATGTTACGTTGGTTTGGACATAATTGTATGTTTAACTATATAATATGTTGCAGATAATTGAAGGCCTGTTTCATATTGCTGCAAATCAGCTAGGAACATCTACATAATGAACCACTACACAGCAGGTGTAATTCTGTCTGGGGAAGAAGAACGTATTTCCCGGCAGGGTTTGTCAAAGGTAATTGCTGCGGCTGGACAACAGTTCAGAAAACAGTTGTGTTGGTCTGTGTGTATGTGAAAGGGGTGATAGGAAAGTCCTACATATGAAATGTAATTAAGAGTTGCTTAAAACAGTTACTTTTCAAGCTTCATGTACTATTTTTATTGAAAAAGCCAGCTTTCCATATAACTCCCATATGTAAATAGTATAATTAAATGATGGTTTACCGTGCAGACTAATTTGATATTTATATTCTTAGATTAACTTTGACAATTACCAGTGCATTGTTTCCTTTGTTAATACTTCCAATGTCCACTTGAAGTTTCTGGTGAATAGATTATTCTTTTTTATATTAACTGTATATATTTAAGAACATTTTTTTGTATCAAATAAAATGTTTTTTATTATGTTTCAATGTTTGATTTCAGTTCATAAATGCGTTGAACCATACCATTTATGTGGTCAACCCATCAAAGAGTTCCAAAGAGAAAGCTGAATCCAGCTGTGCTGCAAAAAACTTCAGGTATTTATTTATTTATTTGTTTTGTTTAACAGAATAATTGAAGGTCAAAATGTGTCAGGACTGCGCATACTTGATGTACCTTGCTCTACACCTCCTCATGATAGTTTAATGCTGATCCAGAATAATTTATTAATATTATTTAGCATATTTTAATGAAACTGATATTGACAGACATCAAACAGTTATACAAGCTATGAAATATTGGCTGTCCATGATTTTGCAGCTCACACATTTTTTGGGGGAAATTAATTACCCAATAAAATCATATTATTATTACATTATTACTTAAATTTGATCTAAAAAAGGATGTGAAATTTTGTCTGCTTATTATTCCCTCTTTACGCCCCGATACTTTATTATTTGTATCAAATGTACCTATTTTTTTCTGTGTTCTAAATATCAATTTTAATAACTATCATAACAAATCACATTCAGCAAGTACCTAAAACTAAGAAGAGAGTGCCATGGGAAAACAGAGTGGCAGAACATAAAATGCAAAGTAGGAGTGCTGACCCATCCAACCCAGCAGGATTCCAGTAGCTGTGGCGTCATTGTCACCATGGTATGTGAAGTAATGCAGAGTAATATGTGAAATATAATTTTATTTTTAAGTTGGTTTGCTAATAGATGTTGTCTCTACATCACATGCATTTTTTTTAGCTTGGTTTTGCCTGTGGATTTTTCTACATTATACAAATGAACATTTGGAATGGTCTCTTAGTTTTTTCCGCAGCTGTATGTAATGAATTGAATGTTGGTGCTTGTTTAGATTGCAAGGGAGGTGATGAAGGCCTTTCCAGCTGTCCCAGTCATAAGCTTTGGGACTTCCAAAAAAGAAATGGCAATTGAAAGAGGAGTAATGGGTGCCCAGATATTGGAATCATCAGGTTTGTTAAGGAAGTGATTGTATGTACTATGGTGCAATGATAACAAAATGCAGTTTTGTCAGCAATACACTCACAAAAATAAAGTGCTTTAAAGGTTGTTCACAGCGATACAATAGAAGAACCATTTGTTGTTCCCCAAAGAACAACCTTCAAGAACAATCTGTTTCTTACTTTTTATAATCTGAAGAACCAATTTCGCCACAAAGAACCTTTTGCAAAACAGAAAGATTTTTGAGGAACCAAAAGGTTATTATATGACATTTAATTACCTTTTGAAGCGCCTGTTTTTTAAAGAGTGTATCCTAAAGTAGTTTTAACAAAACTTGTTGAGGAAAATTTCAATGAACTTGATTTATGAAGAAAATCATTTTAAACTAATCTTCAGACAAAACATCTATCCTTTATGATCACCTTACAGTCTAGTAAAAGTAATTTAAAATAGAAAGATTTCGATCATGTCAAATTTTTGAGCAAATTACATACCGGACAACACAATATGTTGTGGGCTGGGTTAATCAATATGTCCAGGTTAGCAAAGGCAATTAAACATTAAATACAGTAAATAAAACTCAGGAAATCTAAGAGAGTAATAATTAACAAAACAATTTATTTTTTTACTCTTTTTGGCTAAATTCTAATTCCATTTGTTAGTGTAATGTCTCTATCAGCACTGAAGGTTGTTTGGTAAATTGAATTCACATATAAGTTACAGACCGCTCCTGGCACAAACACAAAGGGGTCTTATAATCATTAGTATGTGTCAGAGTGTACTGTACAAAGACAAAACATTACGTTTTCAATGACAATTAGGGTGAATCAATAACATTTGTTGTTTAATTTTACTTGTAGGGTCAAATTTAAATTATGCATTTAGTATTAATATAAATATACATAAATAATAAATACATGCATGCTAAATATAATTTAAAATATTTATCAATTTGAATGCCGTATTTGCTGCACCAAATTAAAATATGTTAAGCTTATATCGGTTTAATTGTTTACATATTTTTTTGGGTTTGATGAGGCCAATAACTGTGCCATGTGTTCAATGGCAAAACCAATTGGATCTGGGCCTCCCACTACACACTGGGTGAGTTTTTTGTTTCCTTTCACATTTCAGTGTAATTTCACATTTTGGTCTCATTTTTTAGTCTGTGCTTGTGTAGTAATGGCTGAATATGAAGGACAAATTAATACAATTAAATAATTTATCTTGTAATCTGAAGATATTTATAATTTCATTGAAATTTTACCTTTCCACTCTAGATCAAATGTTAATTTTTTTGACCGATGGTTCCATAAAGAGTGTCTGGGATTTAATAAAAAGAATTGAAACGAGCAAGAGCACACAGCTGGAATTGCAAGCTATGCTCTTTTTAATGTCTTTGAAACCAATACAATTGTCATTAAACTGTTTGAATGTTTTAATGAGCGACAAGAGATTGTGTACGTTTATTATAAAAACAGCATACTGTATATAGGACATTTGGGGGGGTTATTTAAAAGCATATTCTGTTATTGTTTGAGTGCCAATTGAAATGGTGTATATATGTCTATATAGGATATTGAGGTGACTTTTATTAAAAAATTCCACATCAGAAAGTCCTGATACTGTTTGAGTGTCAATCTGAGATAGTGTACTATGATTCTGAGGTGAAATCATTTTCTAGAAACAGGTAGTTTATTTTTATTCTTCATCTGAAGATGGAGAAAAAACTTCCTATATAGGATATTGAGGGGACTTTTATAAAAAACTCCAAATCTAAAAGGCCTGATATTGTTTGAGTGTCAATCTGAGATGGTGCACTATGATTCTGAGGTGAAATCATTTTCTAGAAACAGGTAGTTTATTTTAATTTTTCATCTAAAGATAGAGAAAAAACAGTCTATAAGGGATATTGAGTGGACTTTTATTAAAAAACTCCACATCAGAAAGTCCTGATATTGTTTGAGTGTCAATCTGAGATAGTGTACTATGATTCTGAGGTTAAATAATTTTCTAGAAAAAGGTAGTTTATTTTTAATCTCTATCCGAACATAGAGAAAAAACAGTCTATATAGGATATTGAGGGGACTTTAATTAAAAAAACTCCACATCAGAAAGTCCTGAAATTGTTTGAGTGTCAATCTGAGATGGTGTACTATGGTTCTGAGGTGAAATCATTTTCTAGAAACAGGAAGTTTATTTTTATTCTTCATCTGAAGATGGAGAAAAAACTTCCTATATAGGATATTGAGGGGACTTTTATTAAAAGACTCCACATCAGAAAGTCCTGATATTGTTTGAGTTTCAATCTGAGATGGTGTACTATGGTTCTGACGTGAAATCATTTTCTAGAAACAGGAAGTTTATTTTTATTCTTCATCTGAAGATGGATTAAAAACTTCCTATATAGGATATTGAGGGGACTTTTATAAAAAACTCCACATCAGAAAGTCCTGATATTTTTTGAGTGTCAATCTGAGACTGTGTACTATGGTTCTGAGGTGAAATCATTTTCTAGAAACAGGTAGTTTATTTTTATTCTTCATCTGAAAATGGAGAAAAAACTTCCTATATAGGATATTGAGGGGACTTTTATAAAAAACTCCACATCAGAAAGTCCTGATATTGTTTGAGTTTCAATCTGAGATGGTGTACTATGGTTCTGAGGTGAAATCATTTTCTAGAAACAGGTAGTTTATTTTTAATCTCTATCTGAACATAGAGAAAAAACAGTCTATTAAGGACATTGAGGGGACTTTTAAAAGACTCCACATCAAAAAGTCCTGATATGGTGTATGAAAAATTACCTATTTGTCAGTTATGGTCAGCCGTATGAGTCTGTCTCTTTAACCACTAGGCCAACTGGCCCACTAGGTCAAAACCAACCACCAGAATGCCTTAGCAACGCCCTAGCAACCACCCAAAACGCCACACAAACTGCATAGCAACACTCTTCTAACCACCAAAATACATAATCAACGGCCTAGAAATCAATTAAAACATTTTAGAAACTGCATAGTAACCCTTTAACGTCGTCTCTCATTGCCCTAGCAACATCACTTGCAACCGTTAAAACACTTACAAATGAAAGAGTCCGAAACCTATGCGCGCACAGAAAACCAATGTGAGGGCTGGCATGACCGACGTTTTCAAGGTGGAGGCTGGCCTGACCGCAGTGATATATTAGTGACGGTTCACCAAATCGGACTGAATCGTTCAAAGCGGTTCGTGCCTCCAAAAAGCAATTATCCACATATTTCCTCAGTTCCCCACGCATGCACCCCCCCTACAGCGATTCTCGTTAATGATTCAAGAATCGGTTGCAACAGTTTTTGGATCACCAGGGCCCAGTTTTTCAAAAAATGTAATCTGGATCAAATTGATCCGGATTTGGAAATCCTATGTTTTGCTATCCAGCATCATGTGATCCATATTACTTTCATGCCAGTTTTTTAAAGGAACATTGGATTGGATCACTGTGATCTAAATACCAAATTTCAGGATTACCAAATCCTGTTTACCAGAGCCTTAAATGAAACCAACAGTGTAGCCTTCTGGTTTAGCAAAGAACAACATGTAGGCAAAATACCTGTGGACACAAATAGCCTTTGTTTTTTTTTAATTGTGAGAAACAGAAACACTGTAATAAACAGAAACATTTTACATTCCTTATTTTGTTAAAATGTTAAATAACAAAACAAAAATAATACTATCCAATATTTTATTATAATAAAATAATTTACAGGACAGATAGCAGCTCTTTCCATCTCTGCCTTTTGGAGATGTATTTCCATCTGCACTTTTTTCTAGAAGCAACTCATAGCCGTCACCAGCCTGTTTTGTAGCTGAGGAACGTTATATGATGTATATATCATCAGTAAACATTGGTTTTGTGATCATTCACTTTTATTTTGTTTGAAAAATCACAACTGAATCCACCCTTCTGATGGGATCAGGATAATCCTGTTTTTTTTAATCAAATAGATCCCAATCCGAGTCAAAAGTTTTGAGAAACCCAAAGAGCAGGATTGATCCAGATCAAATGTTAACCCATTTCCAAGATTTGATCCAATCCGTGATCCGAAATCCCACTGGATTACTTTTGAAAAACTGGGCCCTGTACATTCATTGAACCAAGAGCTGGTTCACTGTCTTTCGGACACGTTCGAGATGTGAACCAGGCCGGTTCAACTGATGAGCTCAGCTGATGCACGTGCGTGTGTGTTTGTGTTTTTATGAAAAATATAAATATTTGACAAATTTGTGAAACAGTCTGTAATAAAGTAAAACATAAGACGCGTTTGGCTCAGCTACATAGATTAGCTTTTTAAATAACTCAAATACGTTTTTTTTATATAAATGTAGGCCTATTTGGGTATTTTAAAAGACTGTGTTTATCAGGACTCTGTTGGTTATATATTTTTTATTTATTATGATCTTGTTTAAGGATGTTGAACCATAATAATAGAAATGTTATGTTTAATGCACTGTAACGAATTGCTGTAAAAACTACAGCGTTATTTTACAGAAGCTGACTGTATTTTAAATAATACAGAATATTGCTGTAAAGTGCAATGCATTGTGGGGTCACGTGACGGATTAACTCAAATGTACAGAATAATGCTGTAAATTTCAAATCTACAATGGCGGGATGATCTTCAACAGTCGAGATTGGGGAAGTGCGCAAAATGAGTGATTCACACCTGTGGTAAGTGATTTATTACGTTTATTTTCTCCATATTTGTTAACTATCATACTGGTAACATTATATAGAAGTATCTACAGTCGCGTTTCATATTGGTAACCCGGTATTCAACCTCCATCCGCGGGGACCGAAGGAGTCTTGCGCGGGGTTTTAGCAGCGCCGTCGCGGTAAGATTTCAAACATTCCCCGTCGCTATAGCACCCGAGGACAGAAGTTGTTCACGTTATTTCGAGTTTTTGTACACAGCAGGTGCGAAGGCGGTATGTGAGGAGCTACAGTTCATTGTATTAGTACATTGACGGTTGTTTGTTTAATATTGAACATCGCGCCCGCCGTAGACACGGTAAAAGTTACATGCTTCGACTGTTGGGATTCACGGGAATTTAGTGTTGAATACCACACTCGGTCGTGATTATTTTGTGGTGTAAATTCAAATTTGCAAATGCAGTTATCCGTTAAACCGAGCGCCCAAATTAAAACGAGTCACCAAAGCTTGCGGTAAGTCGATGTTCACGGAGGATAGCCCGGTAAAGTGATTAATGTACGTAACGAGCTAGATATACAGTATATATAACGGAGGCCAGATGAGAGCTTGCGTAAGAGACGTTAGCCACACCCTCATCGTTAGAGCTAGGACCGTTGGAGGGTAAGAGTGAGACGGCCCGTTACAAATAACAGTGTGACAATTTCTTGACCGTGACATCCCAAACGTTAATGGCTTACATTTCTGTATAAGTACGGTTTTAAGTGTAAGTTACTCTGTGTAATTTGGTTAGAGTTTGTTTGTAGAGTCACTTATACTTAAATGTAGTTTAAATGTAAAATGCTTAAAGATAAAATTGTATAGTCACTATTAACTATTGTCATATGTGTTATTGTTTGTTTTAGGACACACTTGCAGGCCACTGGATGCTGACTACTGAAGGTTAGGTTGTGTGTGACGGTGCTCAGCACAGCTTCATGTCTGGCCTTGTCACTCTGTTCATAGCATGTTACATATTCAATCTTCAGTACCAGGATGGGGCAGCGTCTATCTTGGAGTCCACTGAAAGGTATTAGTTGAACCACTTCCTTACCTGCATTTTATAGATATGTTAATGTTATATACCTGTTTAGAACTTTAAAACAATATTTCTCAACGAGAGATGGATTTTTTTTAGTGCAAACTATTTACAAGTCTGCCCTATTTAACGCTAGCAAGCTGATCATTTAATTCATGTGTTTTAATATAATATATTTTGTATATTTAATATATAACATTTTTTTTTCCTGACTCTTCGTAGATATTAATCCAGAGAGTGGAACAAGAAGCGTCATCTAAAATGGCAGGATACAGAAGAAACAGGTTGCAGTGAAACCACATGTTGCCGCTCTTCTAAACACAATGATGAATTTTCAGTGAAATCGATGAAAAGTAAGAAGCACGTACGAACGCACGTACACACACACACACAGATCTCATCATTGAATTACATCATTGTATTATTCTCTCTCTCTGACTGTATATGTTGTCCTCTGTTTTTCCTCTGAGTATAAATATATAAAATTATTCTCTTTTTTCTTTTCCATAGTTCCAGCTACTTGTTGTGCTCTGATGGATCAAGATGTGGAACGTTTTACAGACTCACTTGGGCTTTGTTATGCGATATTGTTACATGATGGATATGTTGGTTAAGGTATTGTTTAAACATTCCTTGTTTAAAGAGCCATGTTGGCTACTATGAAGTTGTAACTAAATAAAAATGTTTAATGTACAACAAGGTACAAAATTTGTCTGTAATTTATTTTTGTATCAATTAAAACATAAATAAACAGTGTAAATCCAGTATGGAAAACATACTGGATATACAGTGATTATGTATTTCTTCTAAATAAAGTAAATTAAAATCAAGCAATTGGCTGTAAAAAATACAGCATTATACTGTTTCAATTCAAAATTACAGTTTTTTCCTGTATTATGCCATTACAGAAAATGGCTGTAAATTAAATTACAGAACTGTGGCTGTAAAATTTACAGTATCTGGCTGGCAACCCTGCTGCCAGTAATTTACTGTAAATTTTACAGGATTTTTTTTACAGTGTGTGAAAGCGCTGGTTTATTAAATATGTTCTGTAGATAATGTAATGAGGGTAATGACGCATTCACAAACTAAGAAAAAGAGTTTGTATTAAATAAGCAATATTTTAATAAAATTTTATTAAACTGTTCAAACAACACGCACTTCTATTAACAAAGAATAAATTTAAACAAAGAACATTTGCTAAAAAAGTGCACTTACACATTCCAGTCAGCTCTTAATGTTTCACATTATTAGGTAGGTAGCCTATTTAAGATTATAACCGTTTTCTGTAAACCACTAAAGTTATTGTGTCTAACAAAGACAAAGAAAGATTAGAATGTTTAAACCAAACACAACTTCTGTAAAACAAAGATTACATTTTAAACAAAAAACAATTGCTAGGAAAAGTACACTTACAAGTTATCACTTTAACAGGTATTATAGGCTACGTGTATTCTGTAAAATACAAAAGTTATTGTCCAATCAAAAAAGTGCAAAAAAGGTTTAAAAAGTGACGATGATATAGTAGGCAACTTGACCTTCATTGTGAGGGTAGGTTTGCATTCAAAAAACAATCTGCCTACCTCTGTTAGTAGTCTGTTTCGTTTTTCTGAAATAATCTAGCCTGTTTTTGAAAACACTATCTCTGAGGGCACAGATGTAGCTACTATGCACAGTCTCCTTTTCATAATAGCAATTAACCCTTCATATACTGCTTTCCCTGCTTTCCACCAGGCCAGTGGGTCTTCTGCTCTTGGAATTAGTGTTTCTGCAAGATACCCTCTCATTTCTGCCACTGCAGTAGATGTTGAGTTTGTGATGCTAATTTGCATCAGCCACTCTTTCATCAAAATCCTCCCATATGAAGATTGATGTTCGGATACAGGATGAGCTAGACCAGAAGAGGTGCCCTCAGCTTGAGCATGCGCATCTGTACTGGACAATATCCTTGCAGCAGCAGCACTTAAATTTTTGGAAGCTTCTTCTGCTGCTGCAGCATCATGAAAGGCCCTTTGTTTAATTCTGGGATCGGATCAAGCAGGGTTGCCTCGGAAAGCAGATGAAAATGCTCTATGTTGTGAAAGCGATGTTGCATGTCCTCAGCCAGTGAGTCCATCACTGCAATAAATGGGGCATGTTTAGACCCAGCACCGCGCAATCACTGGACAATTTTTTGCAATCCCCTTACCATCAAAATTACCTTGGATGCAGTCACATATCTGTTTAAGTAAAAGGAAACAAGAACCAATTCAAATCAAATAAATTATTTATTATGAAAAATATAAAGCAGTATAAAGGAGGTTGGTTAAAACATGACACTTACATAATATTATACTTAAAATATTTCAGCAGTTCAAGAAGTTAATTTAATTTGTACATACATTTCAGCACTCATTTAGCATGTAATAGGTGGAGTTCCACCTTGTTATTATATCCTGATTGAGCCTCAGCTCTTCAAGGCCCATTTGTTTTTGTGTTGCCTTTAATCTTTCAGTTGCAACAGTGCTTCTGTGGAAATATTCAACCACATGTTTCACTTTTGCCGCTGTCTCTTGGATGTGTTTCAAACTTTCCCTTACAATAAGATTTAAAGTGTGGGCAAAGCATGAGAGGTGCTTCCATTCAGTCTTCCGAATAGCTGCTTTTACATTGCTTGCATTATCAGTGACACAAGCGGCAACTTTGTTTGTGATTCCCCACTCATTACAAATCTTTTTTAGCTCACATGCCAGGTTGTCAGCAGTATGTCTGTCTGTGAAAGAGAAGCAGTCTAGAAGAAATGATGAAAGTGAAAAATCTTCATCAATAAAATGACAAGTTACTGCCATAAAACTTGTTGTTGTTCTCGATGTCCAGCAATCAGTGGTCAGACAAAGGGCTGAAGCTTTGCTGACTTTCACTAGCACCTCTTCTTTAATTTTGCTGTAGAGTTGTGGCAGCAGAGTGTTTGAAATTGTCTTTCTGTTCGGTAAAATGTATGATGGATCAAGTGGCTTCAAGCGTCTTTTAAATCCCACGTCATCAACAACTGAAAATGGTTGGGCAATCTAGGGCAATCATTTTAACCAAGTCCTCACCCACTCTGCTTTGTCTGATAGGGCCAATAGTTGTTCGCACAAAGCTTGTAAGACGGCTTTGTCTTGCTGTTTGTGCACTGGTGCCAGTTCCAGATGTTGATGGAGTAGAAGTAAAAGCTTCTGCAGAAACTTCTTCTCTCACATGTTCAAGCAATGCAGTTGGATGCTTTTTTTTGTCGTTAATCCTCCATGGCCTGACAAAATGACATTACAAACCTTACATTTAGCTTTTTGAGGTCCAGTTTCATCAAAATAAAGCCAGACATTGCTTGTTTTTCTGGAGCTCTTCTTGTAGCTGCTCTTTCTACCTGTCTGTCTTTGTTGTAACCTTTGGGATGAGAGGTGTTAAAAGGAGGTAACCCTTCCCCTAAGTAGCTGTACAGTATACAGCTGTATGGGGGAAGGGGTAGTTCATGCCCTTTGACTTTTGAGCTTACACAAAGTTTACCTTGGCAGAGTCTAAGCATATTAATAAGCCCTTTGCCTAGATAATAGTTTGCTTTATATTCCTTTTAACGTTTATATTAAACATATTTTAAGAGATAAAATGTAATAATGTAAGAAAAAACAAAGTGTGTACAAAAATGTTTATTGTGCTTTTTCAAATACACCAAAATAGAATTACATTTAAACATATACTATACATATAAGAAACTACATTTGCAGCATTAAAACATTAACAGGGAACACACTTTATAATTGTCAGAACTATTTGTATTTTATTTATATGTTAACGTGGCTTAAAAAGCTTAAAATGCAGTTTTGCTTTATAATTAATTAAAAGATTGAAAACAATTCCGGCTATCAGTTTGTAAAACTAAACTACACATTCATTTGTTTCATGTTGAATCCATGGTATTTTCATGAACATATCTTATTTCATTTTTAAACAAGATGATACAAATTTAAACGTTATCATGCACGGGAACGAAACAAGCGGATTAAAACGTTCTCGCAGAGAATCTTGAGTCACAAAATCGAATCGGTTGCATTGCATTGGCTTTCCGGTCATCAACCGAGAGCCGTGTCTTTTATGGGATTCCTTTTGTGCCAATAAATACGAACGCGAAATAAGAAAAACCAAACAAAAATAAACAACACGAAAGAAGAAATACACTTTGAAAACGAAAAAAATGAACTCCAATTGCAAACTTTTAACATTCTTTCAAACAAACTGCATTCATCATCAAATGTTTTCTAATTATTCTTTTCGAAAATCATTGTGTATGAATACGATGCCCGAAATTTCGTTTGCGCTTCATTATTTTTCGTTTACACTGCAAAAAGTTACGTTCGGACTTCTGGCACAAACCTCTCGCGTGTTCTGGAGTTAACAGTGCTTTACTCTCATTGGCTAGTCAGATTTTGATCGACAGGTCCGTGACCCGGAAGTGGAAGAAGTCTCCGCGGCATCGCGCAACTTTAGAAAGCGATCTGGAGGTGGACGGTGAAGTTACTTGTGATTAGTTACCTTTGTTATTAAACGGGTTTTTTGCTACAGTTTGGATTGAAATGTACGGAGCCCGGCCTGTCACACGTCGGAGAAAAAAAAACAAGACCTGCTAATCCGTGGCCACAGTTTTGTAATTCGTTTCCAAGGTTTAAATATCCGTACGCACAGATTTTTAAACGGTTCCCACAGTGTGCTCTCGGATTGATAAACTGTACCCACGAGTATACAATCCGTCCCCTCCGTTTTTGAAATCTGTACCCACAAATTCATAATCTGTACCCACGCTTTCGCAATCCGGGCGCACGGTTTTGCAAACTGTACTCACGGATTTGTGGCCCCTCCCTTGTTTTTACAAACCTGGCGCCTAAAGCAAGGAACAGAACACGCAACATTGTATGTTTAACAATATTTTACAAAATTGAGAATTTTCTTAAAAATTAGTTGGATGACGTGACTGTCAGCGTATCGAGGGGAGAAGGTAAACCCCAGTAAAATACGAGCAATGTACCAGGTTATGTCGTAAAACATTTACATTTATTCTCGATAAAAAGTAGAGTCATGGATTTAATTAAAATGTTGCATGAAGCATACAGCCCTTATTTCACTACTGTTTAGAACATGGTTACCGTAGTAAAATCCATGGGTTTGCCAATAATCAATTCCCAAACACAGGTGATTACCTTTATTACAAAAAACTATAAGCTTCGCAAGGGAGCAGGTTACCAGTGAGGAACCATACAGAAAGATCATGTTTTTGTCTCGATACATATGAGAATTCAAATGGAACATTTACATAATTTAGTTTTTTGATGCTTTGAAAGCGACGGACATTGCATTATATTATACATATGTTTCTGACTTTATGCAATATACTGGATCGAACCAATCGCCATTTTCTTACCACTGAGGCACAGGAAATCTTATTAAAGCATAAAAATACTTTTGTGCCAGACAATATGATTAACATGAAAATATCCCTAACGAAGGACAGCATGAATCGAAGTGAAATTATGTTGGTCCTAAAATAAATAAAAACATGTAGATTGTTTCAAACTTATGTGACCTCCTTCTGCAGAACACAAAATATATTTTGAAGAATGTTGATAACCAGAATACATTGCCCTTATTGTATAATAATAATAATTAGAATTATTAATATGATTATTGATTATTAGTTGTAATAGTAGCCTTCAATGTAATGGACACCACACATTTCTCAAAATATAAATATCAACAGAAAATTAAATGACATGAGGGTCTGTATTCCTGTTATACAGAAAACGTTTCAGATTATTTTGGGACATATAAAACATCAGATGAATGACTTCTGTCATATATCCCTAAATTTGGAGACTGCTTTTGCCACAGATGAAGCTCCTCTTTCCAGCAAGTGGGTCAGCATCTCCACGTATCGCTGGATATCCCTAATTGTGCTGTTTTTGTGTTGTCAATAAATCCAAATAGTCCATTCCTACACAGGATTTTTTTGAGTGTCTTTAGACTAATAGTTATCCTGTGTTTGACACTTAAAATATAAAGGATCTCTTTATAATGTAGACTCAAGTCAAAGTAATATTGAATTAAATCAAATCAATCCATACCATATGATAAGGAATAAACAATCTGCACTCAACAGTTTTAACACATGAGGGTAAACAGAGAGAGAGAAAGACAGAGTTACTAGACAGTATTCTGTACAATGTATTTAAACACTGATTCCTTTTACCCATTTACATAATTGACCGCATTTGGGGAAAGCAGTACTTGTTAAGAATGTAAATGAATAGTAGATGTTTCTAAAAATGTAAGGTTATGCAAAAAGACTAGCCGGGCTCCGTACATTTCAATCCAAACTGTAGCAAAAAAAACGTTTAATAACAAAGGTAACTAATGAAAAGTAACTTCACCGTCCACCTCCAGATCGCTTTCTAAAGTTGCGCGATGCCGCGGAGACTTCTTCCACTTCCGGGTCACGGACCTGTCGATCAAAATCTGACTAGCCAATGAGAGTAAAGCACTGTTAACTCCAGAACACGCGAGAGGTTTGTGCCAGAAGTCCGAACGTAACTTTTTGCAGCGTAAACGAAAAATAATGAAGCGCAAACGAAATCTCGGGCATCGTATTCATAAACAATGATTTTCGAAAAGAATAATTAGAAAACATTTGATGATGAATGCAGTTTGTTTGAAAGAATGTTAAAAGTTTGCAATTGGAGTTCATTTTTTTCGTTTTCAAAGTGTATTTCTTCTTTCGTGTTGTTTATTTTTGTTTGGTTTTTCTTATTTCGCGTTCGTATTTATTGGCACAAAAGGAATCCCATAGTCTTTCGGACACGTCCGCTTTGTGAATAATATAAATGTGAACCGGTTGATCAGCGCTAATGAGTTGATAAACTGCGGCTGCGCCTGCGCCTGCGTGCGTGTAGCAGGCTTCTCTCACTCTGAAGTTAAAAAAATCATTGGAATTTAGAAAAACCAATGTATGAACACCATAAGCAGGGGTGACGACGACGAGCGGGGCAATCTGACAAAACGTAAGTTTATTTAATAACAAATAAATAACAGATTATTCACTTTATAACGTTCGCTTGCATATTTCTGCCTTTGTTTGTATCTGTGTGCATTATTGGCCAAACTTAAATGTGATAAATTTATCAGATCATGATGATGTTTTAAGTGATGATAATTAATGACTTAAAGTGTCTTCATCAAATGTTCAGCCAAGTGTATTTTCGTCCCGACCGAACGTCGTTACGTCATAACAGTACGTCATTGCGTTCAAGCGTAAATGAACCGATGAACCAGTTTTTTGAACCGGTTCATGGAAACGACCTGTCCATTGAGATATTCTTTGAAACGACAGGGGGCGCACAAACGAAATCGTCCTGTTAATCCGCAGGAAGTAGAAGAAAAGTAGGAATTTTACAGGAATTACGTCAGATCATCCAGAATGGCGTTTGCGAGCACCTGCTAGACAAGGAAACGTAGGAGACTTTGTGTTGTTGCTACTATCAAAAAAAGGGGGGGGGGGGGGGAAGGAGATGGAAAGTTCGCCCACTGCATGCCACAAACCGTGGAGATGTAGAATACATCGCTCTTGTGAAGCAGATGCGTGTTATTGGCGTGGAAATGCATTTCGAACTATTGTTTGTTGATTTAATACATTTTTACATCAAACTTTTTGTTCACTCTTTCATTTCTGTGCATAATGCAGACACATTTCTACATATTGTTGGTTAGGGACTGCTAAATGTACATTGCCATAGATTAACCCATTGGATGTCTTTATGTTATATAAAATGAGAAGATATGAGAACAGTTCAAAAGAGCAATGTTGATAAATATTGTTTTATTCAGAATACAATATAAAACAGACACATTGATTATAAAAGATGTCTGTACAGGTGTACCTGTTCAGCCAAAATCTCTTCAAAGCTTTGATGTTGACTGTTCGCTCGAGTCACAAAAAAATTTTGTGACAACCTTTCCGGGCATTAACTTAAAAACTTCCAGCTTCTTGCATCATGAACAGCACTGTGGCAGCAGTGGTGCCATTCAGGTTCCTGGGCACCACCATCTCTCAGGACCTGAAGTGGGACAATCACATTGGCTCCATTGCTAAAAAAGCCCAGCAGGGGATGTACTTCTTACATCTGCTGAAGAATTTTATCCTACCACAAACTCTGTAAAAACAGTTTTATTCAGCAGTCATAGAGTCTGTCCTCTGCACATCCATCACTGTCTGATTTGGCTCAGCCACAAAGTCAGACATCAGAAGACTACAGAGGACGGTTCTGACTGCTGAGAAGATCACTGGTGCTCCCCTGCCCGCCCTTCAAGAACTCTATACATCCAAAGTGAGGAAAAGGGCTCAGAAAATCACCCTGGAACTCTCACATCCAAGCCATCATCTCTTCACAATGTTGCCATCTGGTCCGCGCTACAGAGCACTGAGCACCAAAACAACCAGACACAAAAACTGCTTCTTCCCTCACGCCATCTATCTCTTGAACAGTTCAATGTTTTATACCCCCCGTGCAATTAATAAATCTGTGCAATAATACTTAAGTGCAATATTAATTATATCATGCAGATAATACACTATCTATTTTTATACAACTATTATGTAAATTATATTTAATTCTGCTGTACATAGCACATACCTTGTATTACAATAGTCGATTATTAGCTTTTACTTGTACATATTTACATACACACATAGCTTTACTCTCTACGTCTATATCTAATGTTTTTTATATTGTATTTCTTATTTTTATACCCATAGGCCCTTATATAAATCATCTGTGTACTGTATTCTATTGTGTTATGGTCTCTGTGTACCGTTGTTGTTGTTTCTGTGTACTGGATGCTCCTGTCACCAAAGAAATTCCTTGAATGTGCAAACATACATACTCGGCAATAAAGCTCTTCTGATTCTGACATTAAAAAATTGGAATAAATAAAAGAGTCTGTGGTTTTCATTGTCATCATTTCTTTTATGATATCATATGGAATATACGCAGTGGTCGAAAGTTTACATACAACTTGCAAAATCCAAAAACGTTTGAAATTTAATTTATTCAAATAAGTGTAATTTTAAAGATATGTTTTTATTTTAGTGCTGCCCTGAACAAATTATTTCACCTATATTCCACAAAACAGAATACTAACTGAACATATAAAAAATCACACCGTTCAAAAGTTTACATATTGCTTATTCTTATAATACTGCTTGATGTACCTGGACAATCAATTATAGCTTTTGTGTTGACTGACTGTTGTCTAAGAGTTTTTTTGTTTATGAGCCATTTAACTTATACACTGATCTTCAGAGAAATCCTCCAGGTCCTGCACATGTTCTTTGATGTTTAGTATCTTCTGCATGTCCGACCTCTGTCCAGCAGTAACTCTGATGTTGAGTTGATCTTTACACACTGACATATAATAGTTGTGTATGAGTGCTTGTTGTCAGTCTGTAAAGATGAATCTAACATTGTATAGTCACAGCTGGACATTGGTCAAACATGCAGAAAGATGCTGAAAAAATAAAGACCAGGGAACACACTGAAAAAAATGTTGTGTTGAATTTACTTAATTTTTTTACGTCAAGGGGTTGCACGAAATAAATTTATCTAAACCCAGATATATTTTTTAAATTGAGTGTAATCATATTTTATAAGTGGATTGTATTTATATTTTATAAGTGGATTGTACTTATATTTTTTAAATTGGTTTTACTAATTTCGTTCAGTAATTTCAGATTAATTATATTCATAATTTCGGCTAAATTATATTGAGTAGAATTTATTTATTTTACGTTCCCTACACTAAAATTGTCCAACCAGATCAATTCACTTCTTTACATTTATTTTTTAAGCATTTGGCAGTCGTTTTGGAAGTTGACTCACATTGCTTTATCATTTACCTTTTCGATTGGTGTTTGCTGTCGCCTGGTTTCGAACCCGGATCCTTGAGATTTCTAACGCAGCGCTCTTACCACTGAGCTACAGGAACTGTTATTGCTCAGACAGTTTTTCAATATTTTATTGTATATACAGGAGAACTTTAGTGGAAAGCCTTTTATCACCCATTTTCAAGAGCACAACATATACAAATAACAAAATAGACCAGTACTGTATTTACTAAATATAAACTACATTTATCAGGAGGGTGTAGTGCAGTGGTTCTGAACTCTGGCCCGCGAGATCCATTTGCCTTCCCAGTTTAGCCACAGGTATGCGATAAAACAACTGAACAAGCTAATCAGCGTATTTAGAAATATATGTGTTCAACTTAATGCGGCGCTGCGCAAATCTATCCGCGTATGAGATCCAAGGAACCGTCTCCTTGCCGTCTTCAGAACAAAATGTGTCTGCACATGGAAATTAAATGAAACATATTTTTTTCTAATTACTTTTAATTGAATGAAATTAACTTGTTTTAAACAAGGGTAGTGAATTTCAAAATTACTAATAAAAAATAAGTAGGATTAAATAACACATTAAAATCAGTGAAATTAACCAGATAAAAACATGTTACATTTACAAGGGGTCAGAATCATTTTTGTCTGCACATGCGCAGACCGGATAGTATATGAAATTAAAGTGAACGTATTTTTTTCTAATTACTTTTAATTGAATGAAATTAACTTGTTTTACACAAAGGCAGTGAATTTCAAAATTACTAATAAAAAATAAGTAGGATTAAATAACACATTAAAATCAGTGAAATTAACCAGATAAAAACATGTTACATTTACAAGGGGTCAGAATCATTTTTTTCAGTGCAGTTTAATGGAACAGGACAGCTTTAAACCCTTAAACAACTATTACAAAACCACACACACCTTCATTGTTTTTCCAGGTCACACTGTACTGTATTAAGAATCAGGTGTATGACTTTTGACCACCATACTGTATATCTCTTCATAGGCCTGTCTGTAAAGTGCAGGGCAAATTTCAAAGTAATGTAAGGCAATTTGATGCTGTACAATGCTTGGTAATATTATAATCACCATGTGTGATAAGAGGAAGCCAATCCAATGCAGTCCGTAAAGGTTCTTTGACAGTTTAAAAGTTAAAACGGGGATTCTGGGACGAAAGATGAGATGACAACCCATGACATTGTATGGGAGGTGGATAGTGCCATGGATTACCTTCCGAAGGAGACAGTCGTGTACTATTATGGAAAGCCGTTTGGGTCATATTTCGCCATCAACCTGACGCCTGGTGTTCAGAAGACGCCTGCTTTTACGGCGTTTAAGACATACAGACGCCGTAAATTACGCCGCTTTCGCCGTAGAAACGTCGTTAATAACGGCGTTTTAAATGCAATGCGAAACGCCGTTCATTTCGCCGTTTGAACTTCCATAGTACGCCGTAAATTACGGCGTCTTAAACGCCGTAAAAGCAGGCGTCTTCTGAACACCAGCCGTGTGGTTAATGGAGAAATATGACCCAAACGGCTTTCCATATACTATTACGTGAGAGAAGAATACGTCACCACCATAGACGCGTGAAACTAACGTCGTGGATAAGTACGTCACCACCATAGACGCGTGAAGCTAGCGTTGTGGATAAGTACGTCGCCACCATAGACGCGTGACACTTACGTCGTGGATAAGTACGTCGTCACCAATGACACATGCATGTTAAGTTTAATGTTACGTATCCTTCCAACTCTATAGCAGAGAAATGTTATAAAAATAGTTTTGGATGATTCATTCCTCCCCCAATGCAAATATAATAAGCTGTACATGTGATTCTAATACATTTCTCAATGCTAAATAGAATATTTGCCCGTTTTATGCTTTATTTAATGTTGCTTTCTAATGCCCTTTGGAGAAAAATACAATATTGTCTGATAGAGAAAGGTGTTGCTGATGCATTCACCTGTAATTTATAGCTATTGTACAGGATGAATATATGCTGTTTTGCTTTGTGTAATTTAATTAATAACTAATATTGGCAAAAAAATATAAATAAATGTAGATTTTTTAAATCCCCCCAGTATCCTTTTTTACAGGGCTTTAAAAAAAGAAAATATATAAAAACATTGTAGGAGCCAAACGGTGTTAAAGGGTGTTGTTTCCATTTCTAGCCATTGAGCGGCGCTGTTGACAGTGTGGTGCATTTTGTATTATAGCGACCTAACTAATGGTGTAAAACAGGAAATTGTATGCAAAATCATTGTATGCACTTTACATCTATTGCCAGATTAAAGTAGACATCTGCAAACTTAAAGATTGAAGAGAAATAATTCTACATTATAACACATCAAATGATAATAGACCAAATCTACCATAGTTTGTAATAAATTCACAGTGGAAGTATACCTATATCAGTTTAATTACTATGATTAGACTAAACTTGATTAAAAATATATATTTTTAACTAACTTTAATACTGAAGACAGCAGAACACATTGTTACAAGCTTTTACTATATATATGTAAATAAATAACGTTATTCATTATACTATTATAATTGTATTGTATAAAAGAGGACTGTACATCTGAGCTGTGTTTTGACAATTTCTTAACATTGGATTTTTTCAAAACAAATTCTTTGTCTTCAGTATACTGATTTAATGTTATAAGTCTTTGTATGTTTTTTTTCAGTTAAAGCCTTCGCAAGTTACCCATTGTTCTTGGGGCATAGATGCAAACAGAATTTACAAAACAATTGATTGAAAAAAACTTTTGAATATACACTCACCTAAAGGATTATTAGGAACACCATACTAATACTGTGTTTGAACCCCTTTCGCCTTCAGAGCTGCATTAATTCTACGTGGCATTGATTCAACAAGGTGCTGAAAGCATTCTTTAGAAATGTTGGCCCATATTGATAGGATAGCATCTTGAAGTTGATGGAGATTTGTGGGATGCACGAAGCTCCCGTTCCACCACATCCCAAAGATGCTCTATTGGGTTGAGATCTGGTGACTGTGGGGGCCATTTTAGTACAGTGAACTCATTGTCATGTAAAAAAAAAACCCAATTTGAAATGATTCGTGCTTTGTGACATGGTGCATCATCCTGCTGGAAGTAGCCATCAGAGGATGGGTACATGGTGGTCATAAAGGGATGGACATGGTCAGAAACAATGCTCAGCCCATCCACCTCTCATAAGTACGCACCTTACCTTGAGTGAAGGATGCGCGGACGTTCCGGACGTTTGAGTCTCCGATGACCACAGCGTTGCGTTCTGTCTCGCAAAGGGCGGCAAAGCGGTTCCTGGTCGGGATCTCGAAGACCGGTGGTGGCGGTGGGGGAGAGGTCATCGCTCTGGTCCTGGATTGCGCCTTTTGCCGGGTGCAGGAGTGAAGTTCATTTTGGCTTGTCGTGTTCTCAAAGCCTGGCCTCAGTGCATAGAAACACGGGTAGTAGAAGTGGTAGGAGTATTACAATCATGTCGAAAACTTATTGCGACTTTGCGAGCGTCAGCCCAGGATGTTTTCCGCGCCGTTTTGCGTTCTCGCAGCTGTGTCTGCCTCTTGAGTAAATGCTGAATCTGCTACTCAAGTAACTTGCTCCTAAGTCAAAGTCAAGTCTAGTAATTTTCTTACTTCAATCAAGTAGCCTAGGTCACGAGTCCTGAAAATTTTGACTCGACCAGATTTGACCTCTGGTAAATGATTAAACCCAGCAGGACACATATATGTTAATTTAGCGGACTATATGGTCGAATTGGACAATAAATTACTTAAGAAACCTGGCAGAGCATACTCATAACAGATATAAGAAGTGTGTCTGACACAAAGTAATGATATAATTATGTTCAATTGCCTGTGTACCTTGTCCGGGATTTGCAGATGATGGTTATATAATCCACCTTCAATGATATACCGCGATAAATAAATGCAATTATAAGCAGAAAATATCAGAGAACACAATTTTTTTTAAAACAACCATGGGAAGCATTATTTTGTGTGAGATATGGACAACTTTGTCTTTATGTATTGATTTTGTGCAATATAATTTCAAATGTGTTTAAAGTACTAACTCGCAGTTTATTTTTATGATTTACACTTATTATATTTTTGAATTTGCCAGCAATACTTTTGGAGGGATTCTGATCCCATATGAGATCTTAACAATTTCAACAGATTGACCAATCAAACAGGGTTTACGGAATTCCAGCCAATCAAATTACAGAGGCCGAGCACCAAGAACTTTTATCAAAGGTAATGAAATGACAATTTTTTTGTTCAAATTTGTATTTTACATTATCAAATAGGTTATTTGGCAAATGATTGCTTTAATAAATAAATATATTGTAACAGCAATATCCAACTACACTCTTTTAGTTCAAATGTATTAATAAATTGCATTTGGCAACGTGCACAAAAGAATACAGGAAAATATTTTCCCACTCCAAGCGCAGCTTAGAATGGAAGCTGGTTTATGAGCACATTGTCAGACAATTAGGGGCGGTTCTAGTGGGGCAGGAATTTTTTACCACAACCGAGCAACACATCATATTAAAATACTGACCAATATTTTCTGGTGTTGCGCGTGTTAAATCTACTTATAAAGCAGTCATGACTAGTGCCTATGCATAGAAACAGCTGCTGCCAGAGAATGTTTTGCCTTATCATTAAAATAAATGGTCTGGCATTCCCATTGACAAATTAGCACAGTTCAAGTAATCAATACAGCCTATTCTATAATGTCCTGTATATTACATGTGGTGTATTTGAGAGTCCTC
Source organism: Triplophysa bombifrons (assembly GCA_029783895.1). Classification (NCBI taxonomy): domain Eukaryota; kingdom Metazoa; phylum Chordata; class Actinopteri; order Cypriniformes; family Nemacheilidae; genus Triplophysa; species Triplophysa bombifrons. The sequence continues at coordinate 20,007,842 of CM056456.1, forward strand.
TTTTCATTTACACATTTTCATAATATTCCCATTTGCAGTTAAAATGAAAAGAAAAAAGGACAAAAGGACATGTCCTTTTTTTAAAAATTAAACTAAAGAAAACAGTCAGTAAAGGTTAGAGAAAGAACTCCAGAAGAACCGATGACCCATCAGCAAGGTGATTTAGTTTTGCAGAGAGATAATTTTTCTAACCCTGAAATTCCGTGTGAAAAACATGAATTTTTACATAAGTATTTAGTTTACATGTCATTCACATGAAAGTGTGCCAAAACCACATATATTATATGTGATAATTTGGAAATGTTTTTTTTCTTTGTGTAAAGGAAATACCTGATAATGTGACTCAAGTTTAGATGACTGCTTAAGTTGATTTTTGGATATCTTGTTTGTGGGTAAATTTACATTCATGTATGTACATTTAAGAAGCAGAATAGTGCCTAAATGTTATTATTGTTGATAATGTTATTTTGACTGTATACAATGTGTTGTGAAATAAATGACATATGGAACCTTAATTTGAGATGAACTTGTTTTATTGTTTACTTCTAGAGAAAACAGAAATACATGACATGACACATGTAAGTGTGCTCCTTAAAAGCACAAGTGGCCCCTGCCTGCCCCCCCCCCCCCCCCTTTCACAGTACTCTGGAACCGGCACTTATTTTTATTGTGTTTAACGATTAATTAGATGCCTTGTAGATTAACATTTTGTGGGTTTATAAGGCTTCTAAATTGTTATATTGTTGTCATATTGGCTCAATATTGTTAACTGTTATCCCAAGGACAACTCACTCAGACTCTCAATCACACCAAAGAACATCTAAGAAATTTGTTATAGATGCAACATGTTTACATTTCCATGTGCAAACATCATTAACCTTGGTTTATTAATATTAGGATCATGCTGGGCATTAAAAGCCTCCCAGTTGAAAATTCTACTCATATAAGTTAATCATTTCATTAAAAAAATGTGAACAAACAGTTTTATTTGCGAAAGTAATTATATTTAGTTGTGGTTATATAGACAGTATGTTAATCAAATATCCAAAGAAAAATAAACCTAGCTGTGCCTCAAATCATACTGTTTTTACATCTTTATGTCTGGGTAGCACAGTGTCTCAGTGGATAGCGCTGTTGCGTCACAGCAAGAAGGTTTCACAGGAAGAGGTCTTCCATGGAGAAGTTTGCAATGTGTCTCACACAGTAATTTGAATCAATTGGAGTTTCTAAATTTTCCTTGGTTGTGACACTGTGTGTGTCTGTGAGTGCCATGTTATGAGATGAGAGTGCCACAGTGGCACCTCTCCAGGATGTACCCTGCCGGTGGCCAAAATGCTGGGATATGCTCCAGCCCTCATGTGATCCTGCAGCTGATAAGTGGATTCGAAGAATGGATGGATTTGCACTCTTCAGTGTGATATTTCTCCATACATTGAGTTGTACCTCTCAAAGTATTGCCTGTTGTGCGTCTGTACTTTTCCTCTAGCGGGGGGCTGTGACAATATAAGATAAGAAATAAACCTTCATCAGTCCTCTAAATATTATTTAAATGTGTTAATTCAATGGAAGAATACTTACAACGTCCTCCATTGTTTCTCTGTGACCTGCATCTTCATTGTTTTTCAGTTTTCTGTCAATTTACAATCGTTTAAAACTTAATGAGAATGAACAAAAATTTATACTTGATAAGCTTGCCACCTCCTTAAGTATTCTTTCCTCCTTTTTTAAATTATCAGGCATGCCCATTAACAAGAAACATATTTACTGGTGTGAAACCATCAAAATTTTGGACATTCATGCTATCAAAATTAAGACTTTTGTTTTGATTTTTAATTAAATTATTACTTTTATTTTTTTATTTCAATTAAATTAAATTACATTTTATTTCTATAGCACTTTTCAAAATGTGCATTGTTCCAAAGCAGCCTGACAGGAGAAAATAAGAAAAAGTGTTTATAGAACAAGCAAGATCATTCTATTAAACAATATCTAATAAATGCAGTCTACCGGTGGTTTATTTAAGATATTATGCATTAAAAGAATTCTTGGCTTAAAAGATGTGTCTTTAATCTAGATTTAATTTTGGAGAGTGTGTCTGACCCTCGAAATAGTATTGGGAAGGCTATTCCAGATTTTAGGTGCTACTTATGAGACATCTTTAACACCTTTGGTGGATTTGGTTATTCTAGGTGTTTTGAAAAGAAGTTTGGAGTTTTTCGAGATCTTAGAGAGCGTGATGGGATGTAATGTTTACATTTAATGTCATGTTACAGTTTAATGTATTAACCTATATGGCCCTGATACATAAAAAAGATCAGTGTGACAAAAAGAGCAGGGATACTTAATGCCCCCTAATCCAGAAAATTCACTTTTAAAATGTTGTTTGAACATATCTGTGTGCCAGGAGAGTGTGTACTGAACCACCCTAGAATGATAAAATTCAACCAATTCATTTTTTAAAATTCCCAATAAACCTCAACAGTCCTCTTGAACGAGGTGTTGACATTCTCTCAGTTACCTGACGTCACATTGATTGAGCCCTGCTTATGACTGCTGATGGATTGCTGCTCTCTCCGTCCTAATCGAGTTGGACACTGTCCGTCATTGTCTTCACTCGGGACACGAGTGTTCAGACGCTGGCATCTGTAAATATATGCTAGTAGGGCTCACAAGATTGCCGTGGTTGAACCAATTCAATAACGGTGCGGCAATGCCAATACATTAACGTTTCAACGGATGTACACTCATCTTCTGCGAAGTGAAACAATCATCTTGGGGGAAAACAATTAATTCTGTTGTTCCATGCAGTCGCTCTAATCGACCCAAATTCCATACCTCATTAGATATACTTTACTTTTTATCATTTATAACCTGAGTTTTCCTTGCCCCAAAAAAAGAACGCAGCCGTCACTTTACGTCAACACAAACAGCGGTATGCATCAGTATATTTGACTGGTGCATAACAGCAAGATCTCCCTCGTCTCTCGTCTGCAAACCCGAATAAAACTGCATCATGGACTCATCTTGGACTCATAAAAATGTTTTTCTGGAATCACTCATTGTGATTGACTATACAAGATGCACACAGCAATTAAAAATACATCAGCATTTTCCATTGAGAACGTTTGGGTGATGGTAACATGCACACTCTCTGCGTCTCTCTGCTCGCGCATACAGCTGGACATCATGCACACGCTGGCTATAATTCATCTGCCAGCAAAGGGATCGCCTGCACAAGACTTCATCACGATCGATGTAAAGTCATAATGGTCGTTTTAACCTTTGCAATATAGAACTTGTGCGTTCACGGAAGTTTCAGCGACATTACTACGCTCACAAACTTTGCCATGCAAAACTTAACATCCAGATTCACATACCTGTCAGTCCCATGGGCTCTTGGGTAGTCCCAGGCCAGAAAGCGAACAACTCCCCAGATTTTCAGTATCAGGTTCTGGCTACACTAGACTACATTTGATCACAACCACTTCCTGATCAAACCCCTCTCTCCTGCCCTCTCGAGAAAGGGCTTACAGTCGTCAGGCTGCAGGCGCATGCCATCAGCAAGCCCGGGCTGTGACCCAGACTCCACCGCTGCTAGCCCTCGACGGCTTCTCCACCCATCCGAGCCCATCAATGAAACCTTTCCAGCGACATGCCACCTCAGTAGCCCAAGCATACCCCACCAGCAGCACAGAACTTTCCTTAGCCCTTCCCTTCCTCCTCATTCGCCCTTGCCCATGGAGCCAGCCTGAGCGTGAGGCCGCCTCCGTCCTCGGCGGCCACCTCCATTTCGCCTATCTCTTCTTCAGGCCCGCCCTCCCTTCACACTGGCGTCTGCTACTCTTATGACATCCCACCTAATGCCCTGGTTTTGGTCCTCAGCACCACTTGCAAAACTCCATGCAACTCCATTAAAGGACTCCATCTTAGATATAGATACTCAAAGGCATTGAAAGAGCCCAGCCCAGCCCCCAGAAAACCAATCACCCCGGAATCATTAGCAAAATGAATTTACACTGCAAGACTATAATTCAATCTGCAGCGAATGCATGCTCGACGCCCTGTTCACACTATTCCTCAGATGCTCTGAACTAACCACATTTACAACTTCAACCGCCTACGTCCTCGGCGGCCACCACCATTCCGCCTCTCTCTTCCTCAGGCCCGCCCTCCCTTCAAACTGGCTTCTGCTGCTCTGATGACATCCCACCTAATGCCCTGGTTTTGGACCTCAGCTCCTCAGCATCGCTTGCAAAACTCCATGCAGCCCCATTAAAGGGCTCCATCTTAGATATTGATACTCAAAGGCATTGAAAGAGCCCAGCCCAGACCCCAGAAAACCAATCACCCTGGAATCATTAACAAAATGAATTTACACTGCAAGGCTATCATTCAATCTGCACCGCATGCATGCTCGACGCCATGTTCACACTAGCCTTCTTCAGCTTCCTCAGATGCTCTGACCAAACCACCATTGCAACTTCAACCGCCTCCGTCCTCGGCGGCCACCTCCATTCCGCCTCTCTCTTCCTCAGGTCCGCCCTCCCTTCACACTGGCTTCTGCTGCTCTGATGACATCCCACCTAATGCCCTGGTTTTGGACCTCAGCTCCTCAGCACCGCTTGCAAAACTCCATCCAGCTCCATTTAAGGGTATCTAAGCGGAAATACATAATTTCAAAAACTCATCTATGGGTCACCCTCGCCAGCAATAGCCAGCTCTTAGATATTGATACTCAAAGGCATTGAAAGAGCCCAACCTAGACCCCAGAAAACCAATCACCCTGGAATCATTAACTTAATGAATTTACACTTCAAGGCTATCATTCAATCTGCACCGATTGCATGCTCGACGCCCTGTTCACACTATTCCTCAGATGCTCTGAACTTACAACATTTACAACTTCAACCGCCTACGTCCTCTGCGGCCACCACCATTCCGCCTCTCTCTTCCTCAGGCCCGCCCTCCCTTCAAACTGGCTTCTGCTGCTCTGATGACATCCCACCTAATGCCCTGGTTTTGGACCTCAGCTCCTCAGCATCGCTTGCAAAATTCCATGCAGCTCCATTAAAGGACTCCATCTTAGATATAGATACTCAAAGGCATTGAAAGAGCCCAGCCCAGACCCCAGAAAACCAATCACCCTGGAATCATTAACAAAATGAATTTACGCTGCAAGGCTATCATTCAATCTGCACCGCATGCATGCTCGACACCATGTTCACACTAGCCTTCTTCAGCTTCCTCAGATGCTCTGACCTAACCACCATTGCAACTTCAACCGCCTCCGTCCTCGGCGGCCACCTCCATTCCGCCTCTCTCTTCCTCAGGTCCGCCCTCCCTTCACCACTGGCTTCTGCTGCTCTGATGACATCCCACCTAATGCCCTGGTTTTGGACCTCAGCTCCTCAGCACCGCTTGCAAAACTCCATCCAGCTCCATTAAAGGGTATCTAAGCGGAAATACATAATTTAAAAAACTCATCTATGGGTCACCCTCCCCAGCAATAGCCAGCTCTTAGATATTGATACTCAAAGGCATTGAAAAAGCCCAACCCAGACCCCAGAAAACCAATCACCCTGGAATCATTAACAAAATGAATTTACACTGCAAGGCTATCATTCAATCTGCACCGCATGCATGCTCGACGCCATGTTCACACTAGCCTTCTTCAGCTTCCTCAGATGCTCTGAAGTAACCACCATTCCAACTTCAACCCAAAAGTCCACCCAACCATATCAGAATTTTCAGTCTGGACACCAAATCGATCTCATATTTCATCAAGCACAGCAAGACCAATCAAACGAAAAGAGGACACACCTAAATGTGGTTCTGCTGCTTTGATGACATCCCACCTAATGCCCTGGTTTTGGACCTCAGCTCCTCAGCATCGCTTGCAAAACTCCATGCAGCTCCATTAAAGGACTCCATCTTAGATATAGATATGTAGCTTCAGCGCTAGTTCTGCCAGGAAGACTCAATCCTGTATCACTCATTGCCAATCAACACCCAACCAATCACCTTCCAACATGAAACATAAAAGATTGCCACTTACCCCTTCCTATGTCTGCAGTCGGAGCAACGTGATTCCCCCCCCATCCTCCCCACCACCACCAGGAGGTCCCTGTCAATATAACCCCAAGGGGGTTGGCTACGCCCCCGCCTTACCATCTCAAGGCGGGAAGTGGAGGACTTCTTGGCCCTCTGGATGCGAGCCACGGACAGGGCCTACTCCAAAGAACTGTTACTATCTTATTATATGCATATATATTCTGTCTATCAGCTGTCAAATAAATGTTGTATACTCAACTTTGGCCTCCGAGTCTTTCTGGTAGAAACTCAAAGGCATTGAAAGAGCCCAACCCAGACCCCAGAAAACCAATCACCCTGGAATCATTAACTTAATGAATTTACACTGCAAGGCTATCATTCAATCTGCACCGCATGCATACTCAACGCCATGTTCACACTAGCCTTCTTCAGCTCCCTCAGATGCTCTGAAGTAACCACCATTCCAACTTCAACCCAAAAGTCCACCCAACCATATCAGAATTTTCAGTCTGGACACCAAATCGATCTCATATTTCATCAAGCACAGCAAGACCAATCAAACGAAAAGGGAACACACCTAAATCTTCAATTTACAGCAAGACCAATCAAATGAAAAGAGGACACTACATCAAAATTTTAACATTTACATTTATGCATTTGGCAGACACTTTTATCCAAAGCGACTTACATTGCATTATATTATATATTACTTCATAGGTATGTGCAATCCCCTGGGTCGAACCCACAACCTTCCAATGTTAACACAAGGCTCTTACCACTGAGCTACAGGAAAGCTATACCTTGCCATCCAACCTTCTCAGCCTACGCTCTTTTCCAACACCTATAGGTTAAGAGGATCGGAACTCTCCACCACTTCTGGCTTCAACCCACAACTCCACACAATTATCTCAGACCTTTCTATTTAAGGAACCAAAGGGTACACCCTCAAGTCTAAGCTCTCCCACAACCCGCGCTTTGCTGACGATACCAATAACCTATCCTAAACCGTTCCAAAACACCTATAATCCATTTTTCTCCCTTCTGGTTTTCCAGCAAACCATCCTCCAGCCAGTCCTCTCGCATAGGTGCGGCAACCAGAGTCCGCCAAAAGGCTTCTCCGAACCCCAGACCCAAACCCTGGGTCGGCAGTCACAATACGCTTTCAAGAGCTACATCCAATCAGATCGCTCCAGCATCAAAGAGGCCCATCGGACCCTCATCGCCTTAATCATCTAGTGCCACCCCACAATCATATTCCACAGCTTCCCCCACAGGAGCCCGCAACCCCCTCTGTCTCTCTACGGCAATGGATTCCTCTCCTTCAGAAGCCAATGTCGATGCTTTGACCGCCCCGTGATCCCATTCCCTACGCTACTTCTACCGAAGCCAGTATAGCCGCAGCAACCGCCCCGGCAGGGGCCCGTGTATCCATTTTCGTGCTCTACTTCTACCGAAGCAAGTATAGCCGCAGCGACTGCCTCCTTTAGGGCCGTTGTTTCCAACCCGAGCTTTGCCATAGCAGACACCGCTTCTTTCCTGTAGCTCAGTGGTAATAGCGTTGTTGTGGGTTCGATCCCGGGGGATTGCACATGAATAAGTATAAGCGTATAGGTTAATGCAATGTATGTCGCTTTGGATAAAAGCGTCTGCCAACTGAATAAATGTTCTACAAAGCCAGTATTGCCACAGCGACCGCCCCAACAGGGGCCCATGCTTCCAATTCGTGCTCTGTCGCAGCAGACACCACTTCTACAGAAGCCAGTATCGCCGTAGCGACCGCCCCCTCAGGGGCCCTTGATTCCAACTTGTGCAATTTATACTTGTGCTCCTACTGTTTGGCATGTGCTACCAAACTTTAAACCTTTCTAGCTCCAGTGCTATGTGCAAAAAAATTCTGCATTAATTTACCGCATAATGAATTCTACAACAAGGCACTGAGGGATGTCAGTCTTTTCCAGTTGGTTCTTTGCAATGGGCAAATGTAACCTTCCAATTGACTTGCGAAATCACTTCCAGTTGTTTTATTAATAAAGGATATTGGAAGTAAAATTGGTCTGGGTCATGACAAACACTTTCCTTAAATAGTCACAAGGCAAGAAAAAGTATTGTTTAGGAAAAAGATGCATAGAGAATTGTTTTATTATCGGATCGAAGCCCTCTGAATCGCAATCGAATCGCATCTTGTCGTGCCTAGAGATTCCCACCCCTACCAATGGCTGTAAATTCAAATCGTCTTCCATGTCTGGAATGGATGTATACTGAGTCTATAAGGTAAGAATAATATCATAAGATAACCTTGTTTGAAATGGGTTTGGCTAAAATAACATTTTGGTTTCGTCTATACTACTAGGTACTTATACTATACTGACTGGATTAAATAGAATTGCATTACTGAAAAGAGAATAAAATACAATTTTCATTGACTATAAGAAACTATAAGAAAATAGTCATGGATAAATAAACTAAAATGCTCAGACTTTTAGTCGACTGAAACTTGACTAGACTAAAAAGAGTATGAACGTGACTAAAACTAATAAAAACTAAAATGACAGCTTGACACAAAGACTAGACTAAAACTGAAATGAAAACAGGCCGCCAAAAATAACACTAGTTATAAGTTGCCCGTGCATGTATTAGACAGGCAAAATTGCAAAAATTAAAGTGTGTGAACAAAAGATGCATTCTATCTAAAAGCGAATGCTCAGCCAGACTTTCCTGAAATGCCTTGTGTAACCACAGCCCCACAAATCTACGTCAGTTCGTGGTATGATTTCACTAAGACCGCCCAAATGTATACGCAAGTAAGATGGGCGTACCTGTCAGTACAATTGAAGAGGAACCTGATGTTCCAAAATGGTAAGAGGCGTCACATTAACGTCACACACTTGCAGTATTCGACCAATCACTCAACACTGGTTAATTGGGCACTCATAGCACAACACCCTTTTCAGAGACATGAGCTTTGTAAAAAATCTGCGTGTTTCAGAGAGGTAGGGCAAAGAGGAGATACAAACATGAACGGTATGAGGAAAATACAGTGTTGTTAACCTTAAATCATGTATACACATTGCACTATATGGCATTACATTACTTTTACACTTATCAAAGCATTGTGCAAGTTGTGAAGACATAATGCGTTTGTGTATTCACTTAAGGATTTTTTATTAACAAGGTTCGGGAGGAGCACGTGTAGATAATTAACTCGGCTAGCTTTCGATAAACAAATTCAGCAATCATCCTAACTGCCTATAAGTAGTCAAGCCACCTCACCTTCATTCTCTTGGACGTTTCGCAAGCGGAACTTTAGCCGACAGATGGGGTTCGCCCTTGAGAACCAATCAACTCTGACTACTATAGAAAAGGCCAATGAAATTTGCCGAATGAAATTTGCATGCCGGGCTCCGCCCCCGGATATCCGGTATAAAATGAAGCCGGCGTGCAGCATTCATTTACCTTTTGTTCTTCAGAGCCTTCGCTCATGACTACGAACAGAAAGAATTCAATGAATTCTTCTTCTTCTACATTGCCGGATCTAAGACGTGTAGCAGCAGATCGTCCCTACCTGCAGCGACCTTCCCCTGGGCGTCTCGGCAGTTCTGGAGGTGTTTGAGATTTTATCTAAAAGGTCCTTTTCAGGACTAACTGAGCATTCTCCAGTGCGGCATGTCCCGCTGTTCTCTTGGTTGTGGCAGGGGATGGACACGATCGCTGCATTAGGTGTGTGAACGTCCAGCACACTGAAGCAGCATTCGTTGACATATTTGCCCGCACTGCGGGCAGATTGTCATTCAGAAGTTGCGGTCACGGGTGGCTGTCTTCCTACGGGAACCAGCCACCATTTCGTCTGCTACCCAGGCTGTTACATCTGTGGCTACGGCCCCGATGACCACCCACGTTAGCGGCGTTAGTGATATGGGGAACTCTGCGAACGTAAGCCCGCCAGCTAAGTGCTCACGGGCCGATCGCACCCCGATTCGCTCTTCTGAACGTTCCCCACCCGGCGGTGGCATACCGTCCAGATTCTTACGCACACACATCGAGAACGACATGTCCCGCTGTTCTCTTGGGTGCGGCAGGGGATTGACACGATCGCTGCATTAGGTGTGTGGGCGTCCAGCACACTGAAGCAACGTTCGTTGACACATCTGCGTGCACTGCGGGCAGATTGTCATTCAGAAGTTGCGGTCACGGGTGGCTGTCTTCCTACGGGAACCAGCCACCATTTCGTCTGCTACCCGGGCTGTGACATCTGTGGCTACGGCCCCGATGACCACCCACGTTGGCAGCGTTAGTGATATGGGGAACACTGCGAACGTAAACCCGCCGGGTAAGTGCTCACGGGCCGATCGCACCCCGATTCGCTCTTCTGAACGTTCCCCAACCGGCGGTGGCATACCGTCCGGATTCTCACGACACACATCGGGAACGATGTGTGACGTAGATGAGAAGTCGCTCGCAGCATCGGAGGGAGACTGGCATCCGACTGGCATCTCATGAAACACAGCAGCTCCATCGAATAATGGAATGCATAGTTGATTTAAAAAACTGGATGAGTAACAATTTTTTACTACTGAAATCGGACAAAACAGAAGTGTTACTTACTGGACTTAAAACTGCCATACGTAACAACCAAGAATACTGCTTAACTATAAACGGATGCTCCATAAAATCCTCGTCGTCAGCTAAGAATCTTGGAATTGTATTCAATAGTAATCTGTAATTTTTCCATTTTAAGAATATATCTAAACTACATCATATGCTGTAACTGTCAGATGCAGAGAAATTAATTCATGCATTCATGACATCAAGACTAGATTACTGTAATGCACTTTTAGGTGGTTGCCATGCAGGCCTATTACAAAAACTCCAACTGGTTCAAAACACCGCAGCTCGAGTTCTTACACGTACAAAAAAGTATGTGCATTTAACCCCGGCTCTGTCAACCTTGCACTGGTTACCTATAAAGCATCGCATTAACTTTAAGATCTTGCTTATTACCTATAAAGCCCTACATGGTCTAGCTCCACAGTATTTGAGTGAACTTCTGTTGTATAACAGTCCTCCACGTGCATTACGATCTCAGGCGTCCGGTCTGTTGGTAATACTTAGAATTTCAAAATCATGTGCAGGTGGTAGATCCTTTTCTTATCTAGCGCCTAAACTTTGGAATATTCTTCCCTGCACTGTCCGGGAGGCAGACACACTCTGTCAGTTTAAATCTAGACTAAAGACGCATCTTTTTAATCTTGCATACACTACACTTCCATAATATTAATCCTCAGAGGATTTAGGCTGCATTATTTAGATCAATCAGAACCAGGAACACATCAAACAACAACTGATGTACTTGTTGCATCAAAGAGTGCAGAACAGTACTCTACTCTCAGCCAGTCTTGTCTCTTTGTTCCAAGGTTACCGCAGGATGCAGTTCATGCCCAGACCTGATGGCAGAGCGGAGAATGGGAAGCGGTGACCTGATAAGAGCTGAGATGATAGAGCTGGATAAAGGACGCGGCGACTTGACAAGATTTCACTACAAAATTTCAAATGCTATTAGATTGTTAATGATGATCTTAAATCTATATTTTCCTTATTAGTTAGTTTATTTCTTTCTTTTTTTATTTAGTATTGTTGTTGCAGAGGCAGCAGCTTTTGCCAGAGGGGAACTGGAATCCCCTGGTTGGGCCTTGGTTCTCCTGAGTTTTTTTCCCCCATTGATTGGAGTTTTGGGTTCCTCATCACCGTTTGCATACTGTTTTGCACTATTTGCCTGGCCGGGGGGGCTGCTTTAGAATTCAGAGGTTTTACATAATTAATATTGCATATAGGAATTTATAGTCCGTTTAATATTTGACCTGTGGTTCTCTCTCCTTTATCTTAAAAGTGTGCTTTCATTTTCATATTAAAACTTTTTTATCTCTAATCCATAACCCGCACTCCTCAAAGAGGTGTGACTTTCTCAGGGAATCCTCTTTACAGATAGATTGAGATCTCATTTAATGCTGTCTTCAGTCATGAGAAAACAAACAAACCAAGTTTCTCACTGACCATTGGCATTGTAACATCTGGGTATACAAGGTGCATTGGAAAAAGACTCAAAGAAGCTTCTGTAAACAGAACTTCCGAATTCTGCAACTGTGCGTCTCAATTTTGCCTGGTTTGATAAAATTTTGGTTTTATTTTATTCTTATACTATGTTGATAATCTTTGCTTATGAAGTTGAATTGTCTTTGTATGTACATTCTATGATTTTAATTGATGTTGTACCTGCCTGGCATAATAAATTGTTCTTGTTGATATTATCTGAATTCTTCCGAGTCTGTTGTTACCAGTAGATTTAAAGGAGCCTGTTTTGTTACCGCAAAATCGATTTGTCAGAATAGGATGGATTAGTTTATACTAGACTTTAAATTATAAATGGGGCATTACTAAAGATCACATGTTACAAATTTCCACCTATCATCTGGCTTAGCACGTTGCATGATCGTGACTAAAATAACTATTGTTATGTTTCTGAGCAAGCATGTAGCGGCCAGACTTAATGATATTAGTTTACCCGGCAACCTCTGACTAAAGATCAGAACTGACAGTTTTGTGTCTGTGAGATCCATGAACCCAGCCGGCGTGAGACTCTGTGCGACTGCAGGTCCCAATCGAAAGAATAACTATAAATAATAAATAATAAAGTATGAAGATTTACAGATAAATTAACTATGATCAACAGATACATTTGAAATGACAAATAAGTTATTTTATATTATATTTAAATTGGAGTCAGATCGGTCTTAACCACAGAGTCATATAAATTGAAATAAATTGTAAAAGTTCTTTAATAACTTCATGTAGAAATCACTGAGGATAAGCAGAACACGAGATCCCTTCAACCCCTAAATTGGATTCCGTTGTTGGGTCAGTGGGTGGTCTTTTACAAGCTCTATATAAATGCAGCTTGGCTAATCAAACTATTAAAATAAAATAAAAAACGTTTATTTATTCTGAAATCTAATGACTATCAAATGCTGAAAGACTCACAAACACAGCTTTGTCAATTCTTCTTTATTTGAAACTATATATTTTGTTGTATGGTTTATAATACCATTTATTGTTGTCTTTTATAACTTAATACTCAATATTTCAATTTAAGACCCTTTTTTCCTCTGTTACTTCTACAAAAAAGAATATGCTTCTGATTCTTTAAATGGCATGCACACTTGTTCATATTTGTTATGTAAGTATGTAGGTATGATTGTAATATTGTTTTAATTTCTTACAGAACTGTGATTGTGTCAAACAAAACACCTGTCCGAGAGAGACAGTCAAGTTTCTCAACATGTAGGCTACTGCATTTGATGGCTTCTAAAAGTGATTGTTTTAAAAGACATAAATGGATGACCTTGAAAACCCTTTCACATATTTGATATATGCTCTGTTATATGTAAAATATATATATGCGTGTAACAAATATTTTGTACAGGTATGAATGTAAGGTAAAAGGGATATTACAAGTATTTCAAGTTCAAAAATAATATCTAAATAGCATGTTCATAAAAAGCAACTGTTTACTAAGAATACACTTTGAAGTATACTTACAAATATACCACAAGTATTGGTCTAGTTAAGTCTCAGTATATCTGCAAGTTTACCTAAAGGTTACAAACGTACTTTAAATAATTTAGTAGTGTACTGAGAGTAAACTTTAAAGTGTACTTTTATTAATGACAACTGTGCTACAAGCTATGAACTAGTAAACTACCAGTACACCTAAAGATAACCTACAAGTAGCCTACACGTGCAGTATAAAAACTACTTAACTAATAGTTTACTGGGAGTAAAGTCCTTTCATAGACTAAACATGTGCTAGAAGCTTTGAACTAGTAAACTACCAGTAAACCTACTTCGGTACTCAAATAGTACTCTTTCAAGCATACTTCTAGTCCATTGATATTAGTATACTTACTACATGAAGTATACTTAAAAATATACTCGAACTTTACTTAAGTACACTTAACTTTTACTTATTTTTGATAAGGGTACATTTGGGGCCCTTTCATGTTAAAAAACAATTTCACAAATGTTCCTCACAGTCTAGTTAGCTGGTCTAAGAGGTAAGTTTGCCTAATGCTGAGAAAAAAAGGAACTAAGTGACACTGGATGTTCAGATTTGAGTAGATAAACTTGGCCTGAGAATTTTGACCACCGCTGTACTAGCACAAACGAAAAAGCAATTTTTATGAAATTATATGAAACCTAAAAAAACTGGCATTCTTATCTGACCATCATTTTTGATCTCTCACCTGTGAATCCAGATGCTGAGGCCGATTATTAAACAGACCATAATAAATCCAGTACATGAGCTGATAATGCAGAGTGATGTTTGTTTGGAATGCTCCTGTCTGTTTTCTAAGACACACAAAAAAGTCAAGCAAATCTGATATCTTATTATTCAACCTTCACTCCCAGGTTTCACACAAAAGTATAGGTAACAAAGTTAAGGAAATCTTGGAATTACCTGTTACTGTTAATATCCACTGTATTTGTGTTCTAGTATTTTGACAGGAATAGTTGCCTTCATCAGATGCTTGTATTTCTTTTATTTTCAGTTCTGCTGTTCTTTCAATAAACATTCTTTCTGACGTGAAGTTTTTCATAGTTCTGTTTTGAAATAAATCTTCCCTTAAAATCACAAAATTGTTTTTTTTCCATGTAATATCGTCTCTATCCGTAGAATTATGGCATTTTAATGTGACCGTATCTCCTTCAATAGCTGTTTTGTTGGTGTGCTGATGAAAGGAGCTGGAAAGTCCTGATGAAAAACAAACACTCATGCAGTTAAATCAAAAAGCATAGTCCTATCATAAAGTAGTCACAAGGCACACAATTTTATGAGACATTTGCGATTGTGGTCACAAGCATAATCAAAGAAAAACAAAGTACATAGAATTTAACAAATATTGTAATAAAAACATTACAGTAACATTAATAATGTACCTTCTTGAGTAAGTAGAGTAAAGATGATGCACAAATTCAGGTGAAGAATTCTGGTTTGAAAAACCTCCATGACTGGAATTACAATATAAGTACAAAGACACAAGTCTGTTACTCTCTCTTTAGCATTTGAAGCACTTCTGATCAACTGATGAGAATGTGCAGAAAGGAACAAGGGGAAGTGGTTACGCGAGAGTGGGACACCACTGAGAACAAGTGAGCTAAAGAGAGCAACCTGAAGATCAGTGTGCAAACCGTGAAACAGCTTGAGATTCTGATTGTTTATTATAGATGGTGTCTGAAAAGATTTCACCTGAAGATTATCTACTGTGTCTTGCTTACATTAGGCCGATAGATGTTTTTTTATCAAACGTGATTGATTTAGCTGGGACCTTGTATGAACACAAAGTACCACCTCAAACTCATGAGCATATATAACATATTTGTGCTTCTTTCAGGGACTAATTTGTGCATTTTTGGTGTAGTTGTTCAAAATTAAGCACAATTTTAAATATTTCACTGTACATTTCTTTCATAATGCAATGTTGACTGTTTCGTTTAACACATACATTTTTACTATCTATGCTGATTCACGTGAAAAAGGATCTAAGAGAGAAAAAAGGAAGATCTTAGTTTTAAACGGAATCTTTTGTGTGGAAATGCTTAACACTTAAATGCTTAAATGTTTAACAAACTGTTTCCATGCAAATGATGCATATTTTTAATACGTTCCAGTAGTCTCTGTCTGAAGCTTTAATCAAAATGAAATCAGAGAAAAATGATGTGTCAGAGACCATCTTAACAGAACGTTTGCATTATCTGTTTCACATAGGCTGGGTTGTAAATAGATCCAAATGGTTCCAAATGAAGAATGGCTATTCCCCAAGCTTACACCTTTTTGCGCAAGGCTCTAATGTTAAAAAATTAATATTTTTGTTTATTTTTACTTTCCTTGCATGGACCATAAAAGTGTCAGATAAGTAATTCCTATACACATACAGTAGTAAAGCACTAAAGCAAAGTTACACGCCAGATATTCCAGATATTTATCCTACAGTAATGTGCAACATCTTTTCTAATAATAGATACAATATACACTAAATATCACAAACGTGTTGCTATTGTATTATATGACATAAGACTCATAGCGCTTTGACGTTTATACGTGTATATATATATATATATATATGTGTCTTACACTGCAGCTTTCTCCGGCCAATAATTGCCCACTTAAATGGGTCTAACCGACTGACAGGTAAAGTAGCTACTACTACTACTAATAATAATAATAGTAAGAAATGTTAATATTGTCTGGAAAAAAATGTCATGACATCAGTCATCCTAAAATCAAGTTGTCAAAGTTATAGTTCACACAAAAATGAAAAATTCTGTCATAATTTAGTCACCCTCAGGTTATTTCAAACCTGTTTAAAATTATTTGTTCTGTTGATATTTGGAAGAATGTTAGCAATTTTCAGTTCACCCACTACTAGTAGAAAAAATGTTGTACATTTCAAAGAATTTTGGAAAATAAAAGTTTTTGGGCACCTTTATTGTGTTTCATCCACAGTCTGTTGTTTTAGTTTTTTTTACTTTCTTGTCTTGTCTACTTCATCTACTGTCATCTAAGATTACTTTACAGTAGTGCATTTTTTTTGTAAAGCTCATTGTTGCACTATGCTCTTTCTGCACTCTTTTATGATGTATATTGCAAATAGACACTGAGCTGCCAAATAAATCATTTAGCAGATGCTTTTTTCCAAAGTGACTTACAGAGAGTTCAGGGAGCAATAAAGCGGGCAATTAAGGGGCAATGATACAATAGTTGATAATACCAAGTTACTAGTTTCAACAAAAGCCAGAGCAATAGCTGTCTAAGAAGGGATGGGTTCTGGATGGGGTATTGGAGTGTAGGAGGGTGTAAAAGTATTCTGCTGCAGATCCAGTGATGGTCCTGTAGGCAAGTATTAGTGACTTGAATCTGATATGGGCTTCAACCAGTGGAGGGAGATGAAAATGGTTGTCACATGAGCCCTTTTTGGCTGTTGGAAGATGAGGTGCGCTGCTTTATTCTGAACCAGCTAGAGTGGTTTGAAAGCCTTTGTAGAAGGCCAGGAAGGAGATCATTGCAGCAGTCCAACCTTGAGATTACCAGGGCATAGACAAGGAGTTGTGCCACATTAAATTAGATTAGATTCAACTTTATTGTCATTACACATATACAAGTACAGTGTAACGAAATGTAGTTTAGTTCTAACCAGAAGTGCAATTAGCAAGTGCAGGATATACAGTGTGAATAAATACAGAATACAATATTAGGAAAATACAGAATACAATATTAGGAAAATACTTTACAATGGGCATGTACTATGAAAATATGACAGTCTGTATGTACTATGAACAATATATACAGAAGGCTATATACTGTGAACATTAATGTACAGGTGGTTATGAACAGATAACAATATAGACTATACAATAGTGCAAGTGACTTAAGTGTGCATTAGTTACAGACATTAGCTATTAAAGTTACAGTGCAGTAGATGAGTTGATGCGGTTGTTAAAGGTACGGTGCAGTACATGAGTTAATGCAGTTATTGAAGTTATAGTGCAATACATGAGAAGATGCAGTTATACAGTTACAGTGCAGTAGATGAGTTAGTTTAGTTATTGAAGTTACAGTGCAGTAGATGCGTTAATGCGGTTATTAAGGTTACAGTGCAGTAGATGAGTTAATGCAGTTATTGAAGTTATAGTGCAATAGATGAGTAGATGCAGTTAGTTATGCAATAGATGCAGTAATGCAATAGATGAGTTACAGTGCAGTAGAGAAGTTGGTGCAGTTATTGAAGTTACTGTGCAGTAGATGAGGTAATGCAGCTATGAAAGTTACAGTGCAGTAGATGAGGTAATGCAGTTCAGTGAAGTAGGATTTAACCTTACCTGAGATCGTGTTTCACTGTGGGGTGTGCCGGAAATACGAGGCGTTCTGTCCTGGCAGGGTTCAGCTGGAGGTGATGCTGAAATTAGATGTAAATATGGTGTCGTCAGCATAACCGTGATAGGAAACGTCGTGTGCCTGTATGATGGGTCTCCAGGATGTCGAGTAGAAAAGGAGGTGTCCAAGCACTGATCCCTGAGGGACCCCAGTGATCATGTGGAGTGCCTGAGATTCCTGATAGGGCTGCTAGCAGTATCTGGTGATTGACAGTGTCAAACGCCACAGAAAAGTCTAGCAGAATCAGGACCAAGGATTTAGATTCCTCTTTGGCTAGTCGCAGTGCTTCTGTCACCGATAGCAGTGCAGTCTCAGTGGAGTAGTTTGTTTTGAAGCCGGACTGCTTGTCATCAAGTAGTTTATTCTGGGATAGTTAGGAAGACGCCTGGTTGAAAACTGCCCTTTCAAGTGTTTTGATAGTGTCTGTTACTGTCGTTAATAGAGGGGTCCAATGTGGGTCTTTTCAGTAGTGGCGTGACCTTGGCCTGTTTGAATGTAGAATGAGAAGTACCGGTGAGCAGGATGGTGTTGATGATGTGTGTGAGTGCTGGTGTCCTGAATATGGCCCGAAGGAGATGGGAGGGGATTGGGTAAAGGGAACAGGTGGTGGGGTGGCTGGAGAGAAGTCTGTTGACCTCTGTCTCAGACAGTGGGGGCGAAAAAGGATAGTTCAATATTTGAAGTGAGGGTAGTGTGAAGGTTCGTTTTAAAATAACAATAGGGGTGGTGTAGGTGTAGTGCATAATGGAAGGAGCATGTTGAAAGTGATGAAGAAATGGTCAGAGATGTGAAGAGGTGAGACTTCAATGCTATCTGTGGTGCAGTTACGGGTGTAAAAGAAATCAAGCTGGTTTCTTGATACAGCCGGTGAGTACCGGCTTTGGCGAGGCGCGTGAGGTCAAACGAGGGAAAGTGAGGGTGTGGAAGTAAAAAGCATAGGGTTTCTCCAGGTGGGTGTTGAAGTCCCCAAAGACTACAAGAGGGCCACCATCCTCTGGGAAATATTCTTGAATTCCAATAAGAGGTTTTAGTAACAGTGTGTTACATCAAGTTTGAATGGTTTTGAGTTGAGGGCTTCAACTTTGACTTAAAAATAGGTTGTTGTGGGAATTGGATGAGAAGATATGGATTTGTGTTAAGAGTTCAGAGAAAGGGAGAAATGTGTTTAAGCAATCGAGAAAAACTGTTATCTATGAAGGAAAACAGAAACACAAGTCTTTTAAACACAGTTGAATGATTAACCAGAGAGAAGGATAATAAAATGTTCCACTACAAGGGCTTTGAAAGATCTAATCATATGATCAGCTCTGCTGTTGTTTTGGAAACTCAAAATCTGTCAACTGGCGAACATTAAACCAAACTTAAAATGAAATAATCAAACAAAAACACAAAAGTAAACTGCCAACAGCTACCTCAAGGTCGTCTACCGCCCACACAAACATAATAAAGCATAACAAAAATCGGGGCCTGGTTCTCTCTCGTCCTTCACTGCTGTCGCTGCTCCTTTTATGCTTCATGAGCTAAGCCTTGAGAGATGCGAGACCTGTGCAACGTGCAGTTGACGCTCATTATCACTCGCGACGTTCCCTCATGGCCCTCGTCCTACTCTGGGTGTGACACTTCCAAAATGAACCGTGGGCTCACTCGGAGCAGGGAAGATGTGAAGTGTTTGATTGAAATTTGGTCAGAAGAAACACATTGCGGAAAAGCTCTCCAGAACTCACAAAACACCTACATTTATAAAGTGTTTAGCGAGCGCTTAAAACAGGATTTTGATGAATGCACACATCCACATGAAGGCAAAAAAACCTCTGTAACAGCAGTAACCAAACAAGCCTCAAAAATACCACGTAGATGAAGGATCCCGGAAAAAACAGATGCACTCTGAACAATCGAAGGAATGTTTATTCAAATGTGACTTTTGTTAACAAAGTTTTGTCCGTTTGAAAATATTGCCTTGTGAATGCGAACAAAACTAAAATAATTTGCAATATTGTAGCGATTTAACCCCCGATTTCAGAACAAAGAAATCGATCCACATGTGTGAAAACGCCCTTAGACATCTAGGTCCGCGTTCGAAATGGCTAGGGGAAGTTGCACACCAAGAGGAAGAGTCCGTTGCTCTGCGTCGTAGAATCCGGCAGAATATTCTCTCTCAGATATGAAATGCTCAAAATGTCCCGCTTGTTCCGATGAAAAAAAGGTGAATGAATGGGCAAGCCATCTTCCTTATACATCCGTATACAAGGTGCGGAGACGGGCATGCCATGGCATTTGCCAACTTAATTGGCCTTTTTCACGTTCGATCAGAGATGATAGGTTCTTAAGTTTTAACCCCATTCTGTCTGGACACACAATGGTGACACCGACAGAAAGGGAACTATGTTTACACATTAACCAATATACATAAGTGTTTAATGCCTTCGCAGGCTTACTAGCTTTTGAGGGCAAAAGACCTACAGAGTCACTAATACTAAATCTACCGCTTCATTCTCTAGTCGGTAAAGAATGGAAATTTACTATTTTAACTTACAAACATATGGAAGCTAGTTTCCGCCAGGGTTGGGAATTTTTTTTAGAATTAGTAAGTCGAGATGACATTATTATGAATTTTTCCATTCCATTCCATTCTCTACCGCTTATCCGAATTATTATGATTTACTAATAAAAAAAAAAAAATCCCAACACTGGCGGAAACAGGCTTCCATACAAACAAGCTCAATGGGTCTGTAGACATTTTTTTTTTACAGGAGTACTGTCTGTGTGTACAGCTGAATATTGTAACTAAGATGTGGTCTTCAGTGACCATGCCACTAAAAACAACTCTTAAATAAGCATGTAGCCAATCCTAACTTAAAATTACTTATATTGATATACTTCAAAACCAGAAATATTTTGATTTTTTTTTTTTAATACATTTTGGCTCATCCCTATATAATGATCTTAGGATCTGGGTTGTTTTAATGCAACTTCTGTGTGTGTACTCAGTATCCATAATTTTCCTACTCATATAAAATAGGAATATATGAATTGGTTTTGTTTTATTTTATGTTTGCATTCATTTGTTCCTGGTACAATATTGAATCGGTTGTCGGGTGAAGTCAGGCTGAGCATTGAAACAAACCTTATTAAATGTTTTTAATTTATTTTTTAAATCAATTTGTTTCCGGCCAGCTCTTCAACAGAGTGGACTAGCTTTGAGTAATTGACAATGTTTTTATAATGATGGAGAGATCTACCGAGACCTAGTGCAAGAAATAGTGAAGTGTGTCTAAAGATTTTTTGGCATAGTCTGTCATGATTCCACTATCATGTCATGTCTATTCTTGGTCTTGGGGTGGAGTCATGGCATAGCCTTAGGTTGTGCGTGGAAGGAGAGATAGTGATCCTATCGGCTTGCTATACTCTCTCTCTGGTCTGCTTCTTTTTTCCCGCCTATCTCGTACCTCCTCGTAAGCTTTCCTTGAGTGTTCATCACTATCACCTGGTCCTAGTTAATTATTCTTTGTCTGTCTACCATATAAAACATCCTTGTGTCTTTTGTCCTGTGCTCGTTTGTTGTATGTATCTGAATGTACTTGAATATACGTGTTCCTGTACTCCCCGTGTCGTGCTTCTTGCCTAGTTCCTGCGTGTTAATTCCTGTGTGTTCATTCCTGTCTACCTTGTTCTTGTTTTTCGTAGCTCCTGTCTAGTCCTAGTAAGTGTTTTATTTTAGTTCATGTCTAGTGTTGTTTAGTTCATTTTAAGAGTCAGTTAGTCTTCAACCTGTTTTCATGTCTGTTTGTTTGGTTATACCCCCTCGTGGGTCTTTGTTCTCTGTTCTTTGTTTAAATAAAATCCCATTTGTCAACCCTGGTGCCGCTGCCTGCATTTGGGTTCTTTCCCCGTGTGATATCCGAGACATAGTCATATTGAATCTATCCAAAGATGTAAAATCCAAAATGTTTTGTCATTTTTATTGTAAATATTTCAATGTAAAATTCTTCCATAGTGCTTTTCACAGTTTTGTTTGTTCCGCTTGTGATCGTTGCTTCTACTGTAGGTTTTGTTGAGACCATGAGCCATTAAGCCAGTAGCATTTGTGTTACTGAATATAAAAACAAATAAGTGTGTGGGGTTGTATTTGGATCTTTTAATTGATAGCAAAATTATTTTTGTATGGTGTGTTAGCCGTTTCCCTGTGAGCAAGCTAAAAAGTGACAGTGGCAAGGAAACAAACTCCGCTAGTCAGTGTGAAATAGTGCTAAGCCACCATATCACCATTGAAGGCCACTATAGTACTATTGAAGATCTATTTGTCCTGTTTTCCCCTAAATTTCATTGACTAGCTTTTTGGGGGAAAATGGTTGCAATATATATTTGTACACATCTAGGATCTTATCTTTAAGACTCCTCAGGATTATTTGCATTATTATTTCCTGAGTGCTAGTGATTGTGAAAACATACTAATAAAACCAAAGCGTCCGCAGAATGTAGGAATCTGATTAAGGTCTTAATGCAAAGGTCATGTTCATCAAGGAAGGTGGTAGACCAGGTGAATGGAATATCTACACAAAATATACGGATTTCAAAAAAATTCACAAATGTACAATTGTTGATTCAAAGTACATGCATAATATTACAGAAACTATAAAAAATGATTTTGGTGGAAGCTCACATATTCAATCATCCACAACCTAGGACATCAAAATATATTAACTTTTTCCGATTCTGTATACTTTAAAGTGTAATTGATAAATGTAAAATAGTTTTGTAATAGCATTTATGGAAACGTATACTTTAATTAAAAATTTAAATGATGTTCTTAAAAAGTTAATTACATAAGTCATAATAAATCCATGATTACAAAAAAGATCATGGATCCTCATTACTTCAGGATTGCTAATGTAGCTAGTCTTAAACTATAGTATTAGTTGTTTTAATTAAATAATTTGCCATGCAGAATAATGATAATTTTGTAATAATACAATTTTAACATACAACCATTTTTCCACAAATAGAAAACATCTATCTAAAGTTTGCGTTTCTTTTGATTGCTAATGTATACAAGGTTACCACCTGATGATTGAGAGGAATAAAAATACATGGTTAAATTTATCAGAATGTATCAGAAAGTGGGTGTGAGGTTAAGTCACAGACTTGCACATATATTAGGCCTACTCTATGTTTTTTAAAGTGAGAGTTCATCGAGATCTCTGTAGACAGCAGAACTCCCTTCACTGAACATTCAACAAAATGCATAAGTAGGGTTGTGGTTTATATGCATGAAAACATTTTAAAGATTTTAAAGATTTTATATTGTTTGTGTTCTTGTCTGCAGTAGGCCTACCCAGTAAAACCACTTAGCACATTTTTCACAGAAACGTCAACCCTGCCATCATATCCTGTGTCAAATCACACATTTGCGTAACTTGTCTGTTTTATGTTAGTTGTAAGTTGTTTGTGGTTGGTTGATTTTCCACCCCTTGCGAAAATTAACCATGGTTTGGTTGTTGTAGTAAAACCATGGATTTGCCAAAAAGTCATCAATACACCAAAAAAACATGGTTATTACAATTTTACAATAAAAAAACTATGGTTGATTATCATAAGGGCAGACCCCGAATGTGTGCATACTACAGCGACAATGGAGTCCATAGATGGGAGATTGCGATAATATCTTCTTCAAGTACCTACAAACAAGGTAACATGTCCTTCTCCTTCATTGTTGTTGTAGGTTATCTTCTTCTATCATTGCTGTGACCTGCTTAGTCCCTATCGCCCAGATGCAAGTGTCACAAGGTGCATGCGTCAACGTTGGTTAGGCATGAGTGAAATTAAGTATACGTTGCAAGGCTGTGAACAAAAAAAAACAAAGCTTACCATTAGCTTTTTGATTGATAAGTGCAAGCAGAGCATACATCATACACAGCTTTGCATTGTTCACCTTGGTGGTGTAAAAATATGTTTCAGCTGTGGTAAAATTGCAGAAAAAGAAGAGAGTAGTGACTGGTAGTGCCTTAGGACAGCAGGATTTGTGGTCTTTCGCCATTTCCTTTCTGCAGCCCTGAGTGTATTCCGTTGTTCACAGGGGATCAGACAGGCAAGGGCATGAGGGGGTGGCGCTAGCTGGTCTGGACAATAGAGTGGAAAGGTTATCTAGACAGGATGTAAGTGTTGAGCATAAGGTGTTGGTGGCAGTGTCAACATCTAGAGATGCAAAGTTGGATGGAAGAGAGGATGTCACTTTAGCAGAGAAGGTGCTAGGGGAAAGAGAGCAAAGGTTCCGCCTAAAACAGGGGTGTCAAACATACGGCCCCATAAGGCATCCAAATACGGCCCATGGGATGATTCGAAAAATAATACAAATATGAAATCAAAGTATATTATTATGTTTACTTTTTATTAAATAACGTTTATGGCCATATTTTGTTTGGTTTCATTCAGTTTTAATTTTATCATTGATCATTTATTTGGGCTTCTGCCAGAACCCCTAACAAGCATGCACATTCTAAAGCTGCACCTAAATTTCGAAGTTGTGCGGCAAGGACCAGTGATTTAAAAAGTTTCCAAAAAATTTATCTTGAAAGGGCGGATGTTTCAGGAGAAATGGAAGGAGACGTATTTCTTCTGTGAGGTCAACGGCAGGCCGGTATGTTTAATCTGCTCACAAGCTGTGGTTGTGCAAAAAGAGTACAAAATTAAACGGCACTATGAGATACTCACAGAGAAATATGATAAATACACTGGACAGGTCAAAACAGAAAAAGTCAATCATTTAGCTTTAGCCTTGAAAAAAAGCAATCAATGTTCACAAAAAGAACGGGGCTGATAAAGCTGTAAAGGCCAGCTATACGATTGCTAATGAAATCGCAGCGGCATCAAAGCCATATTTAGAGCGAGAACTCGTCAAGAAGTGTATGGTAAAGGCGGCGAAGTTTGGTTGTCCTGAGAAAAAACAGGCTTTTGCCAGCATAAGCTTGTCAAGAAATACTTTGGCTGAAAGAATTGAGGACCTTGCAGGAGACCTGGACCGTCAGCTGAAAGACAAAGTTAAGTCATTCATTGCTTTCTCTGTAGCACTCGATGAGAATACTGATATTAACGATGTAGCTCAGCTGGGGTTATTTATTTGTGGAGTTGATGGATCTTTGAACATCACTGAAGAATATGTCGAGCTGGTTCCGATGACAGACAGGACTACTTTCAAACGACATTTACTCCTGCCTCATTGGTGCTCTGGATAGACTGGAGGTTGACTGGAGTCGGGCTGTTAGTGTGGCAACGGATGGCGCTCCATGCATGGTCGGGAAAAAGGCAGACGTGGTACAAAATTAAAAGAGAAAATTCAAAAAGAGAACCCAACCCAAGAATTCTGGAATTTTCATTGAATACTACACCAGGAAGCGTTGTGTGTCAAAACCCTAAAAATGGACAATATTACGGATGTTGTGATAAAAACTGTCAATTTCATCAGAGCAAAGGGACTCAACCATCGGCAATTTGAGGCCTTTTTATCTGAAAAAAAATATTTCTCACAGTCTACCCTACCATACATGCTGTGGGTCGCTCTGTGACCCACAGCACGGCCGTTTTTTCCCCTGGTTATCCACCCTGCTCCCTCAAGCCCAGTCCCACTTCCCACCATCTCCACCACGCAAGTTACACGCCTGCAAAATCTCCTAGCCAACCTAACCGCCATCGACCCTTTCAGTTCCCGTGCCCACGAGGTTTGCATGAGCTTCAACGCGGGCAAATGTGTTGAGCTTAAACAGTCTGATTGCGATGGAGGAGCTTTCTCTTCATTATCACGATGTAGATCAAGCTGTCTCTCTGATTAAGATTGCCGGTCGCAGGGCCTGTTTAGCCAAGGTAGACATCTTCCACCTTCAAAGTCATGCCATTACACCCAAATTTTTGCCATTTGTTTTGCATTTGTTGTTGTAAAATGTTTTATTTTCCATTCCCCTCACATTCGGTTGCAGAAGTAGCCCAAAAATATTCAACTTGTTATCTGAGGCAATCTGCTGGATTCTCTCAAACAACTACGTGATTCCCTACCTTTTCCATCTACTAGACATTTTTTTTATCAGCTACCATCTATGTCCTCAGCTACTCATATGTCTCCGCAAATGTCTGATATTGAGGATGAAGACCTCTTTGCCTCTACTTCTACCCAGCATGAGCCTTCAGGTGGGTTTTTGTATGTCTCTATGTGTGTAGAGGGGGATGCCTACGCTACAAGACAACAAGACAACTGCAATTTAATGTAATTTTAATATTTCTGATAATTTCTAAGTAGGCCTATGTGTTATGTTCCACTGCTATGTGCTTCGAGTACTGTGCCAATATGTTGTCTGATAGAAATGCCTGGAACTGAACCCCCCTCAGCCCCACTGCTGAGGATGAGCCTCTGTCAACTGACCCTGCTAACTGGCCCATACCTCTGACTGACAGGATTCGGACTGAGTTGGTTCGCAGAGGACCAAGTAGGTTGCCACTTGAATTTGTTTTCTGTAGGAATGAAAGTGATGGAAGAAGTTTCCATGAAGAACAACAGTCTCTTTTGCTTCTGCTGCAAATTGAAAATTCTTTTAACATGTTCCATAATGGCAAATTGGAAACATGCGAGCACTTACCTTACATCACATGAAAACAGCCCAGAACACATCAATTGCATGAAAGCATGGAACGAACTGTCAGTGAGGTTAAGAAGGGGGGAAACTATTCCACAGTCCAGCATTTGGCATCCATGATACTGACAAGACTTGTGGAGTTAGTAATTCCTTTCGAAGACTGCAGTGACTGCACAGATGACTGCCAAAGTCATTTGTGAAGAAATGAATGTGGAGGGTGTTTTGAAACAAAAAAGGCTGAGGTCCACAAAGCGCCACTTCTCCTATGAATCACATGATGAGCCTTTCAGTGATGCACTTAGGTAGTTGGAGGTTGGATTCTTCAATGTTGTTGTTGATGCAGCCACGTCACCCATCACGAAGAGGTTGTCCACATTGGAATATGTGGGAGACAAATTTGGGGTTTTGACAAATTTCCCAAGTCTTTCAGATAAGGAGCTGGCAGAGCAATGCAGTTCACTAAGCACAACACTGCACTTTGAAGGGCACTCTGATTTGGGCAGTAGAGAGCTTTAGCAGGAAATCAAGAACTCCCCTCACCTGCCATCAAAAACCATAAGCCTCCTTGAACTTATCACTTTTATGCATGGTAAGGATCTATCGGAGATCTACCCCAACTTTTGGACTGCTCTCAGGATGACACCTTACTCTGCCAGTCACTGTGGCTCAAGCAGATAGTAGCTTTACAAAACTAAAGTTGATTAAGTCGTTTCTGAGGTCAACCATGTCTCAGGAACGGCTCACTGGCCTTGATATCATCAGTATCAATCACTCAATAGAAGAGCAGATTTCGTATGATGACATTATTGATGATTTTGCATCAAGGAAGGCCTGAAAGGTCAGGTTTTAGTTTGTGTTTTCTGTTCTAAGTGCAATAGTGTAATAACTAGATATGCTTTAGTGTGATTTGTGTGATGAAGGATTTGTGCTATTTAGAATATTTATTCTATATTTTATTCGTATATTATTCTTAATATTTTATATTATTGTTGTTCTCTGCTCATGTTACATCTTGATTGTACATGTGTTAGCACTTTTATCTAAAAAGAGTATATTACAGTTCTGATAACTTATACTGTTTTGTGCAGAATTGTGTTTTTAAAATGCTCTGTTGAAGGATTTGTGCAATTGAGAACCATAAGCTTGTCTTACACTTATATTGTTATGGTAAATCATGGCTGTTTGAGCAAAAATTTTGTTTTTGACTTTTTCTCGGATGGGTGGGGTAGGTGGGGGGGCACCCAGAGGGGATCTCGCCCGGTGAGTGATTCAATGTAGAACCGCCACTGGCTCCCAGTCCCATGGCCAAGTCCGCCCCAGGCCTGTTCTATGTCGAGACCAAATACCATGTCCCAAATACTATGTCTAGAGCCGGCGCCTTGTCCCTACCCACGATGCTCCCACACCCACTCATGTTCCCAAGCACCTTCCCACACCGGCAGCCTATGCATTATGCCTTTTGGGGGGTAAGTTTGATCGGCTGCTGTCCGCCGTCATGCTTTTTTGGGGGGTACTTAGGGTTCGGGCCAGTACCAAGCTCGGCGCACTCCCTTCAGCGAGGGGGGATGTTCCTGGTTTGACAGGAACCGGCAGCTCGGGCAGCATGCCAAACAAGCATTCCCTCGCTAAACATATATAATACGTATAGGCAAACTAGTGAAACTAGAGAGAACGAGAGCACATTGGTGCTAAAACTGGAGAGAGCAGAGCGCATTTTATTCTTTTACTCATTGATTAATAAACTTACAGTTATTCCGCGGGTCACATGCATTCCGAACCGTACAGCACGATCTGTTTCACCACTGTACTGCAGGGGAGAGGAAGAGGAAACGCGCATTGTTTCCAGGGGCCCGTTTCAGAAAGGAGGTTTAGTGAAAATTCTTGAGTATGTTAACCCTGAAATAAGGGAAACACTGGGTTGTCCGTTTCAGAATGTGAGGTATGTCAAACCCGAGAATGCGGGGTAACTCAAACCTGTTTCTAAAAGAGTAACTTACTCTGTGAACCTAACCTGGTCGGGAGCAGGTTTTCTTTTTGTTATTCCAGAGTTTATTTCAATCTCCTCCCCCTTTAAAAGCGCGAGTGGTGTAAGTCATTCATTCATTCATTAATACAGTCATTCATGGCACACATAATTAAAACTGTGCCGTTTTTCTTTGCAGTGAATTATATATATCAAAATATATCTCATCCTTCCTTACATCAATAACATCAGCCACTGTACATGTATTACATCAGAGCATAATTTTCTATGGACCATGAGAAATGTCTTAATAAAGTGTATAAATAAATTGCATGAATAAAGAGATTAATAAATACAGACATGCATGCTGAATTGAAGCGATAAAGTTAATAAACAATTAATTTTGACCTGCAGCCCTACACGCCCTGACGCCCTACAGGTGTCCTATACACCACGACTTCTCAGTCGTGTAACTAGAGCACTGATGTCGAGTGAGAACATACAATTTTTTTATTATTTCTTTCTCATTTCTGTTGTTTCATTCATTTAATGATTAATTTACTTCTATATTGGTACATTTATCTATTTATTAATTTAAACTTAAGTCATTTTCAGAACATCAGTAAATCCACTTTAAGCAGAGTGGAAAGTGTACCTCACTATCAAGTGCTTTCTGCCAATATGTTGCTTTTTTGGTCCTGTTGCCATGGTAAATCGTAATATCGGAGCTCCATTGATGATAATTTTTTATAGTCGTATTCTTTAATCATCTTCTTGTCTGAGAGAAGGTGCAGATATACACCTGTCATTTGTCTATAAAACTTTAAATTTGCTTTTAACGCTATATGGAGCTTTGGTTCGGTTATCCTAAAGGGAAAACACTTTTTAATGAAGTTCATTGTACTTCGTTTTAATCCCACACTCTTTATTTTTTGCAGACGCAGCTGATAGCAGCAAAATATATTTTACGAGATCAAACTGCCAAAAATTGTACATGTTTTAAAATCATATATTTACATTCCGTTGTCACTTATTGACTCAATTTCAGTCAACTTTTCTCCAGCATGATTTTATTTATTTGAAGGACTCCACATAAAGATTGTTGTTCCTAAAAATGTTAGCAATAATCAAAGTCTGTCTGGATGAGCGTCAAAGCGCGGATAACCCACCCCCTAGCTGAATTAGAAAATTTGATTGTTTTTTTCAGACCAGACCTATCTGTTATTAGGATTGTTTCACTTATTACGGCTGATGATAATTTCAAAATAACATTTGTAGGCCGAGATGTGTATATATTAGCGTGTTGATGAAATACGAGCGGTTGATGGACTGCTGTCTCTCTTTATTCTATGGGGCTTTGAAATCGTTAACCCTGGTTTATTCTTAACCCCAGGTAAACAGATTCCTGCATTATCTGTTTCATGTTTCATACTGCTTATAATTAACCAGGTAGGTATTCATAACCTGATTTTTCAAACTGTACATCACTAAACCCTGGGTTAACATTCTTATTTGCAGCAGTCATGATTAGATCAATAATGCAGCGTCAAACTGACTGAATAAAAACAGTGCGTGGTCCCTTTAAATAGCCGAATACCTCGTTGATACGCATCCGGGAAAGGATGATGCCTCGCAAATCCTTTTTGGCAGTTTTAAGCATCCTATGACGTTCCTTACTCAAATAAATAAAAAATAAAAAACAGTGCATGGAGTTTCTGTGACTGTACACAGCTTGTTAAATGAAGTAAGCGCCGTTCAGTTTTTGATTGGGTGTCCGTAGTATTGTATCCGGGTTGTATCATTCTACCCCGCTTTGCTTTTACACTGCACACGTTGGCACCATAATGTGGGGTTAACCCTGCAAAAGCAGTGCCTACCGTGTTTCGGAACAGGGTTTCATAACCCCGGGTAAAACACGTGATTGACCCCCCGCCATGCTTCACAGTAGGCAGGGTGTTCTTTTCTTCATAGGCCTTGTTCTTCCTCCTCCAAACATAGCGTTGATCCATGGGCCAAAACAGTTCTAACTTTGTTTCATCAGTCCACAGAACACTATCCCAAAACTTCTGTGGTTTGTCCACATGACTTTTGGCATACTGCAGTCGACTCTTCTTATTCTTTGGGGACAGCAAGGGGGTGCGCCTGGGAGTTCTGGCATGGAGGCCTTCATTACGCAGGGTGCGCCGTATTGTCTGAGCAGAAACTTCAGTACCCACATCTGACAAATCTTTTCTCAGTTCCTCAGCAGTCACACAGGGACTTTTCTCCACTCTACGCTTCAGGTAGCGCACAGCAGTCGAAGTCAGCATCTTCTTTGTGCCACGACCAGGTAGCGTTTCAACAGTGCCCTTTGCCTTGAATTTGCGAATGATGCTTCCTATGGTGTCTCTTGGTATGTTTAACATCTTTGCAATCTTCTTATAGCCATTGCCCTTCCTGTGAAGAGTAATCACCTGTTCTCTTGTCTTCCTGGACCATTCTCTTGACCTCACCATGTTTGTAACCACACCAGTAAATGTCTAGAAGGAGCTGAGTATCACAGTCATTTTAAAGCTGCCTATTGGTGCTTATTAGGCTTTATTGCTGCTCCCTGATATCCACTGGTGTTTTCAATACCTGATTGAAAATACTTCATTGAACCTCTGTTCTTCAGAGTGGTAGTCTTTAAGGGGTTGAATAATTATGTCAATGAAGAATTCACAAAAGAAACATTTACTACTGTATTACAAAACTAATTGATGTCATTTTAGTTGCATATGGTTCTTTAAGAAGTCCTTGTAGGATTTCATTCTGAATACAATTACAAATGTACACTAAATTCCCTAAAACCATTTACAGCATTGGGGGTTGAATAATTTTGAACACAACTGTACCCACGAGGAAGAGGGAGAGATCTGGACCTGGCGGATATTCTTCCTACCACGGGATGGGTATCCCGAGGCGAAGGCAGAAGGAGAATAATTAGCGTAGCTGCTGTTCATTAACTATGCAATAAGTGAAAGCTTGGCTGAAAAGATGTGTCATTAATCTAGATTTAAATTGGGAGAGTGTGTCAGACCCTCGAATAGTATTAGGAAGTCTATTCCAGATTTTAGGTGCTAAGTATGAGAAAGCTCGACCCCCTTTAGTGGATTTAGTTATCCTAGGGGTCATCAAAAGTCCTGAGGTTTGAGATCGTAGAGAGCATGATGGGTTGTAATGTGATAAAAACTCAGTTAAGTAAGTAGGGGCTAATCCATTTAAAGCTTTGTAAGTAATTAGAAGAATTTTAAAATCAACACGATACATAATGGGTAGCCAGTGAAGCGATGATAAAACTGGGATTATGTGACCGTATTTTCTTGACCTGGTAAGAACTCTGGCAGCTGCATTCTGAACTAACTGTAGGTTTTTTTATTGATGATACAGGACAACCACTAAGAAGAGCATTACAATAGTCAAGTCTTGAGGTCACAAATGCACGAAAAAGCTTTTCTATGTCAGCAACACATAAAATATTTCGTAATTTGGCAACATTTCTAAGGTGGAAGAAGGCTGTTTTTGTGATATTTGTGATGTGATTTTTAAATGGCAGGTTGCCGTCTAATATAACGCCTAGGTCTTTAACTGTATTTGTTGGAGTAACAGTGCAGCCTTCAATTTGCAGGCTGTAATCTGAGATATTCTGTTTTTATTGTGTATAATTTTGATCATATCCTGTATACCATGGGGACTGTTATTCACCCCGGTTATGAAGAAGTATTCATAGGAATGTTTGTAACATAGTTGTGTTAGTAGATCAGAAATCATATTAACTTAGATGAGTATTAGAATCAAGATTGTTTGAATGATAGAATCAATATACTTATGCATGATGGAAATGATAGAATCAACATGTTTATGCATGATAGAATCAATATATGTGTACTTATGCAGTAATTGCTTTTATAAAACATTTTAATCATTTTCAGCAATACAAAATCCTGTGATGTTTTAAAGGCCTGACCCAATTAAGTCAAACTTATGATGCATTATAGCACAACTTATTTTTTAAAAAATTAGTCACGGTTAAAATTCCACCATTAGACCAAAAACCTTGATGCCTAGAAATAATGGTGGCAGACAAGGACAGTTGGATAATAAAAAATAAGAGATAGCGGGAATTTACCTGATTGGTTTCGAAAGGAAACACCTCCGAGTAGTTTCACTATAACTAGAGGTTGAAAACACCCGATTTTCAGATGCTTTTGGGAAACATCTCACTTTTTTTGACTTGAACAAATAAAGTAAAATCTTTGACACCTGGACCTTCTTTGTCTGAGCAATTTTTTGAACTGCAAGATCAGCATTTTTTCCTCATCATATTCCACCCTTTACAAAAATAACACATGGTTTGGTTACTGTAGTAAAACAGTACCGCAATAAACTATGGTTGATTATCATCGGGCAGACCCGGAATGTGTGCATACTACAGCGACAATGGAGTACATACATGGGAGATTGCGATAATTTCTTCTTCAAGTACCAATAAAAAAAAGGAACATGTCCTTGTTGTTGAAGGTTATCATCTTCTGTCATTACTGCAACCTGTTTGACTGCTCAGTCCCTAAATGCCAGATGCAAAGGTCTTAATGTCCATGCGTCAACGCCTCGGTAAGCATGAGTGAAATGAAGTATGCGTTGCAAGAATGTGAGCAAAAAAAACAAGCATACCATTAGCTTTTTGAGTGATTAGTGCAAGCAGAGCATACATCATACACAGCTTTGCATGTGGAAACTATGAACAAATGTGAAGGTTTGAGTGAGTTCCAAAGGCAGAGTTAAGGCTCTCACAGCTTAGGGAAAGAAGCTTTTGAGTGATGACAGCAAGAGTTGGAAGAGAGTGTGGCATGGATGGGTTGGGTCTTTCAGAATGCACGTGGCTTTGCTGAAGCATCGCGTGAGGAAAAAGGTCCAGAATAGAGGGGGAGAGGGACACAGGTGATCTTTCCAGCTGCGTTCACTGCCACTGGAGGGTCCTGCCATCTACTGCGCAGCAGTTTCCTCACTGTGCAGTGAGGAAGCTGTCCAAATTTTGGTTTAAATTACATGGTCTTCAGGAGGTATTTCAGTCTGGTTTTAAATCACTTCACAACACGGAGACAGCTATATATATATTTTAAATTTTCTACTTCTTGTCACTGATTCAAGTGACTGTGATGTACTTATACTCCTTATACACGTCTCGTTAGTATTCCATTTGGGATGATACTATTCTTCTTAAATGCATACACTATCAGCCCTTCTCAAAGTCCGGAATGGGAGGAACTTTGATCCGGACCCGCCACGCTCACAAACCACTGTAGGGGGCCCATCACGTAGAAGAGTTTCTTGGTGTTATACGCGCCTTTTTTCAATTTAAGTAGTCAGAGAGCTGTCACAGGTCGGGGCGGGCCAAGCCAGACTGCACCCACCCCTGAAAAACCCCGGGAACCACCTCGAGGAACGTGTCAAGGACCAGACAGACAAGGGAATAAAATAATACAGTTTACTTATTATTTTAAAAGATTGGTAAATTGGATAAGTCCTAATTAAAATCTTCTTCTTGCCGCCAGGTAAGTATGCAGATGCGGGGGCGAAGCGAGTCACTGGTGTTACTCCGGAGGGAGGTACTCGGATGTGGGGGCAAGCGAGCCACTAGAACGAGACAGCAAGGTTTAATTGTCCAACAGTATATGGAACATTCAACTGATATACCTCTCTCTTCTTCTGAACAGGGTAAAGGCTTCCAACAGGGACGTGTGGAGACCACCAGGCGGGAAGGACGCTTTGGACGGGACACTCCACTTCCGCTGAGCACTTGAACAGTACAGCAAGGTCTCAACAGTTCAACAGTATGTGAAGCTTTTCAACTGATATACCTTCTCTTCTTCTGAACAGGGTAAAGGTTTCCAATAGGGGCGTGTGGAGACCACCAGGCGGGGAGGGCGCTTTGAGCAGGACGCTCACTTCAGCTGAGCACTGGAACAGACACAGCACAGTTTCAACAGTTCGATAATATATGAAGCACTCAGCATTAACGGGGCCAGGTCTTCTCAAAGCAGGAAGTTGGGCGTTTGCTTTATCAAAACCCTTCTTTATCGACAGCGGGTAGAAGACCGCAGGAGGAGAATGCACGGCAGACTTCTATTACTTCTCCCCACACCAATTTCACTTCACAGCACAAACCGTGTAAATCGTCACTTCAGGCACTGCAATTCCACTCGCACACCGTGCATTCGGGCCAGCACTCACCCACCGGTCTTTTCTCCCACCAGATCGGATCTCGTCCTCGATCAGGGCTTGACTTCACTCCGGGAAAGTAGAAGAACGGTGCAACGATCATCACATTCGGTAAGGAGAGGACAGAAGTTGGAGACAGATCATCAATTCACTCGGTGTAATAGTTCACTCTTGCCACACATTTTCCAAACTCTCCACACCACTTCAGTGTTACTGTATATAAACAACGGATCCAATACTCATCCCTTGCGTCTTTCTCACTGCTGCCGATATTCCTCAAGTCTTCGCTGACAAATCCTTCACTCCTTCCTTTCTCTTCCACAGCTTCAATCTTCACCACTCCACAGCCCAGCCTCAATAACAAAGAACAGCCCGCTGACAAACACAGCATCACACGGGAGGAGATCCACCCCACAGTCTGTTTTCTCTCTGTTTTTAAAGCCCCATCTGAATGTGTGTCCCTCTCACAGCGTTCTCTGTAATTGCCCCACACCTGCTGTCACTCAGGCAATCAGCCCCACTGCCAAGGCAACAGATTCACAGTGCATAGAATGGATGTTCACTGGAAAATCCTGAATAAGTGCATTCACCAGGATCTTAGTCCCGTTCTGGTTTTTGTCACCCCGTGACAGAGCCTTTTGCGCGTTGACTATGGTTATGGATATGTTCCCGCAGTTTTAGACCGCTATACATCCATGTGTGTGTCAAAGATGACCTGCTACAATGATTATAATCTTGTGCAGTTAACCTGGAATACTCGATTAGCATTTAGCGCTTAGTCGATAGTGATAAGTTCAAATTGCAACCTTTTAAAACCTTCTTACATCATACAGCTCTTGTTGTTCCCAGGCGTACCGTAAAATATGCGACAAGCACGTCTCCTGGAAATCCTGTCAAATTCAGCCAATCCGATGACGAAAACGTGCCGAAGTGTTCCCAAGGAAGTGTGTCTTGCATCTTATGTGTAGCCAACCGTCTGTGAGGCTGCGCACTTCCTGCAACGAAAGGCACTTAGCATGTTATGAGCAAATTGATAACGGGACGAATGGATGAACTAGCAGTTAAGCTGGCAGGGAAAGTGTACGCCCTGCAACAAATTGCACCAGAGGTGAATGAACAAGTGTTAACAAGCAGATAAACATTGTGACTGCATTGTAATATGTACAATTTTGGCTATATAGATTACCCCTAGATCATCTCTCACTATCATGATCACATACAATTAAAGGACTTACCTACTATGCTTGCAGAAGGATCACACGATTAACCTGAACACACATTTAATTGTTTAACTCTCGACATCCATGAACTTGGCAGAGAAGTTGCTCCATATAGCACCTCGTATATTAAATGTACAGTGTGGGAAATGTATCTCCTTATTTCTCAGTCTGATGAATGAGATACGTTTTTTGTAAACTGCTTGAAATGACTCGCGGAATTTGGAGAACCCTGTTGATGAGCTTAGCAAGCAGAGCGCAAACAGCAAGCAACTGAAGAGAATCGTAGAGAATGAGAGTGTCACACAAAGTTCACCATGCTGCAAGTGTGTCCAATGTCTTAAAAATGCCAAAGGGCAGTGCGCTTATTGCACAATAAACCCACAGTAGCTTGAATACTGCTTTGGAGCGGTATTAAGGCTAAGCGTATCACATCGTGCATCACGTTCTGGATATGAATCATGAGACTTGTTGTTGTGGAAAGCTTTCTGGTGTATGTTATACTACTACAATGTTTTTTGATACAATACAAATAAAGCACTATAAAAATAAATCTGATTCAACTATATTATTAGATATTGCATATAATTTTGTTGTAAAATGTAGTGTTCCATATTTTATTGGTCAAAACTCCAGAGTTATGTATTTTGTAAAGCCTGGCTCAGACTACAGGAGTTTTAAAATCCTGACAGATTTTGAATTTTGGTGGCGGCACACACTTAAGGAGAATCTTAACAGATTCTCTTATGTAAAATCTTAGACCTGGCTCAGACTACAGCAGTTCTAAAATCCTGACAGATTTTAAATTCTGGTTGCAGCTCACACATGAGGAGAATCTTGCCAGATTCTATTATGTAAAATCTACATTTTAATCTCTTTTTCAAGCACTACAAAAATAGGTTTCCCCTTTGTAAACTTGCATTTATGAATGTGAAATGTCCAGAGAAGAAAACGTTGGCGGTAAAGTTGTGTTTATAAATACGACAAAAGGTAACAAGTGCAAAAGACTGATTTAAAAAGTTTAATTGGAAGATTTTTTATTTCATAAT
The DNA here is from genome assembly GCA_029783895.1 of Triplophysa bombifrons. Classification (NCBI taxonomy): domain Eukaryota; kingdom Metazoa; phylum Chordata; class Actinopteri; order Cypriniformes; family Nemacheilidae; genus Triplophysa; species Triplophysa bombifrons. Next base: position 20,044,963 of record CM056456.1, read on the forward strand.
TGCACAACAAAATACATTTATTTTAAGACACCCAAATACAGGATAATATTAAGATTATCATACCAGAGGACACCTCCTACGTCATCTCACCGGGAAACAGAAGTAAACAAAGGGACATCGCAGTTAATTTCATGTGATCTAATTGTCCTTTATGAAAAAAGTGTATTTCCCCAAAAGATGAAGGAAATGCAGCGGCTATGCAACAGGTCTAGAGTGTGTAACGGTACCGGTTTAACTGTACTACGGCTTATCCGCGGTGAAAAGCAGATGTTTCGGTAGCAATTCAAAAGTAAGGGATTTATACGTTACTGTAGCAACACTGTAGCAAGGTGTGTAACATTCAATCCAGGAATGCTGTGTCTTTGTCGCTCTCTGAATGATTCTCTGTCTGTCAGTCCAAAGCCGCGGAGACGTTTTTTAAGCAGGTGATGCCATAATGCTTTTTTGCTAGGGCTGAAGTTATGACTGTGCTGTAGGCGAGCCGCTTAACTTTAATGTTAATAAATAACGGAAGAAAACAATTGTCGCTGCCGAAATAAGAGGAGTGCCAATGTGATTATGAGATAAAAACAAATACATAAACGCATGTTCTATGTGCGCCTATAGATAAATAACAGCAGTTAATTTACGCGGTACATTTAAACCGATGTGAATTCTCTTCAGCTCTTGTTCTTATCGGTGCAGTTCTGGTATGTTTTTGATGTGACATTATAAAGACGATCCTCCATCTTCGCTGTACAACGTACCCTTGCAGAAGCTTTACCTCCGTCACCTTGGAGATGTGTCTCTCATTGGCTGTAGCGAAAGTACCAACGTCATCAGCCCGATTTAAAATCCTAAATATCAAACATGTTTGATATGATCGGGGCGGCTAAGATTTCTCTCGGAGCAGATCGGGAGTTCTAAGATTCGATCTGTGAACACCTCACATTACGTGATAATATGGGCCGATTCTCGGGCCCGATCGCGTTTCTAGGCCCGATTTTTTCAAAGATTCTCGGGAGGGGAAATCGGGTAAAATCTGGCCGAGAATCCTGTAGTCTGAGCCAGGCTTTAAACTGCTTTTTATCTCCTAATTAGAAACCCTACATTAATTAGCGTTATAGGTTTGCACTTGCTAAGTGTGTCCCATCGGGTTAGAAATACTTAATGCTCACTTGGAATCTTCATGTCCACTAGAACACTTGGGCAAAAAACTGGAAATACGTCATGAAAGTAGTCAAGTGGTCAAGTACAAAGACCATAAGTGGGGGTATTTGGACGCAGCCTAAATCAAGATAATAGCATGCGCACAATATAATTCACCAACCATGCAAGTCAAGCGTGGATCAAATCGATCAGCTAAGGAAAAGAGAGCGACCATTGGTGCCCTTCTTATGTGTTTAATATCCAGCGTGTGAAGAATCTAAACAGCAAAGACCGTGCTCTCAGTGAAACAGGGTTGCTGGATTTAGCTTTCATAGCATCATCCTCGTTCTTATGCACATGAGTCTGTGGATCAAGTAAATCCCCAATAAGAGTTTCTGATGTGCAGGACTGTTGGAATCTTCTTGGAACATACTTAACAGGTGAGACGCCTTTTAAAGGCTTTTGTTAGATGTCCTTTGCCTGTCTGAAAAGGGAACAAGTACTTAGATTTAAAGTGAAGACCAAAAGCAGTATCTTTGAGAGACCCTGTCATGAACTGACATGAGAGACAAGGCAGGAGAACCCAATTGCAGGCAAGCACGGTGGAACAGGAGTTTATTAAACAATGAACACTACAAAATGACAAAACAAAAACCCACAAGGGGGAAAAGAGGACTGGAATAACTATTAACAAAAACAAGAACACGGACTAAACAAAAACTACAAAAACAAACACTTGAAAATAAACACACTAACTAAACTAGACTTACTTGACAAGAACAAGGGACAAGATCAAACGTACAGGATAATTTTAACAAGAGGTACAGGTACAGGTACAGGTACAGGTACAGGTACAGGTACAGGTACAGGTACAGGTACAGGTACAGGTACAGGTACAGGTACAGGTACAGGTACAGGTACAGGTACAGGTACAGGTACAGGTACAGGTACAGGTACAGGTACAGGTACAGCACAGGACAATGAACACGAGGGTGTTTTAAAGGGAACAAACACAGGATCATAACGAGCAACAGGTGCTGGGGATTAGCACTAAGGAGAGGCTGACGAGGAACGAGAAGGGAACAATGACGAGACACAAGAAAGAATCATTCAATCTCACATAAAACCATAGATTATGCCATGACTCCACTCAAATAACACAAATAAACATGACATGATAGTGGAATCATGACAGACCCGTCAGCAGATTATGCTTCCTCTGTGACATGTCTTAAGACATGTATGAAGAACATGAGCAGATTAAAGGACTTTTTTTTTAAATTATGGCTCCATTTTGAATTATTAGAATTGTCACGAGTTGACAATTAGGGGCCGGGATGTTGGAGCCATTTTTCCTTTATTTTCCTCTTTTTGTGGATGGACTGATTTAATTTAATATTGAGTATTACAATTAGTATTTGATATTTATGTAAAAATGTTAAACCTACGTTACTGGTTTTTATTTTTATAAAATGTATTACAATACAATGCTGTATAAATGTCTAAAGTAACCATTAGAATTCAGCAATGGTATAATGTGCATATATAATGATATCTTAGCCTAAAAAAAACAACCGAAACCCTGTGAGTATAAGAGTTTAAAGCACTGATTTATTGTCAATAAATAGTTTGAATTTTGGTTTTAAATAACAAATTTACTGTGTCTATGTCTAAACTTATGTTCACCGTGTTCTAGTGTACAGTAACCACTGTTTGCATATTAGATTGAAGGCCAACTTGTGTGGTGAGTTGCTCACATTGTGTTTTTTCCACTGACCTTACTAGCCCCTCTTAGTGTGACGAGACACACAGGATACAAAAACGAATGACACCAAGATAACTAAATACACTTTATAAAGTCACAAAAGAGCATCCACAGCAAACTTGAGACAGGAAACATCCACGGAAATAAGGAAAGGTAAGCATATACAGGAACATTAAACAAGGAACATCCACGGGAGTCAGAGATAAGTATATCAGAAACATCGAAACAACTAGATATACAAGTAGACCTGACAATGAACAATGGGATGGTGAGTGTATTTGTAATGTCCGGGTGATGAGTCTGATGACGAGGAACAGGTGAAACAGTCAAAGCCAGAGCAGCACAGAACAGCATGAGTAAAGCAAAGCTAAAAGGTTATCAACAGTCTGTGAGAATGAAATCAAATTGGTGACTTCATTGACAAGTACAACAAACACACTTTGCAGGATTCAAACCCATAATCTCTGAGACACTGGGCTTGGGGTTCAGCAAACCGCACCACAGAGCTTATACAAAGTGTCAGAGAAACTGAGGAGATAGTAGTGACACGAGCCATTCATGTAGGTGCAGTACAGCCTAAAAATAACAGAAGTTCAATTTACATGAGACATTTCCTATATTATGCACAGGCACGGTCCACTTTGAAAGAGGTAAGAACAGGCATGGACAAACCGCATACTCTACACAAAAACTCACAACACACTCCACACTGGATTCGAGCTTGCAACCTCTTGTACCCAATCCTCACAGTTTAGCTGGTTATGCCACTCTGTAGACATGCTTGATCCATGATCCCAAAGAGAGCTTTCACAGCTCCAAAAATATTGACATGAGCCAATCCCTGTAGAGGCTGAAATGAGTCCATAGAGCTGAAATGAGTGCATAGAGCAGAAATAACAGAAATACTACGTATTTGAGAAACAGAGAAATAGGTGGGAATTAACCAATGAAAACCATTTTGCATAGTGGTGAAAAAACATCACTCAAAATAGTTCAATACGAGAACGCTAGGTGGCACTGTCTTTTAGCATCGCAGGGATGTTCGGGACACAAATTCAATAATACTTTAAAAATGTGGTGCCGATACATCAAATGTTTTAAAAGATATCGCAATTTATGAAAAATTTCAAAATGGCAGAAGGGTTCATCCAATAGCGACATCATCATACTCAACCGATCCGGCATGGCACAGGGAATCCGCAAATACCAAGATCACAAATTCCTGACAAACAGTTCAAAAGTTTCGAGCAAAAATATTTTTTTTTTAATCTCGCGACCCATAGGTGGCCCTGCTCACCATTTTGGCAACGACCCCAGTCCTAGGTGTTGATGAAGCTTACAAAGTCTCGTACCAATAGAGCGAAAAATGGCAGAGATACAGCCTCTAATACATTTTGGGGTCAACTTTGAAAAGTTTGTGACCCCATAAATTTTGAACAACGAAGCAATTTGCAATTCTTTTGAATTACTTCTGTGCAGCTCAGTCCAAAAATAGTCTTGTAGTCTCCCATTTTCATGACAACTGGTCAAAATATTTAGGACCAATAGCGAAAAAACGCATTATTGTACTTCTCAAGATGGCTTCTACTGTAATGGGTTACAGTAATGGGTAATTCTTAATGTTACACTTGGAATGCGGTGAGGTGTGCATGACATGTGCTGAGTAGAATTACTGTGGATCAAAGGGTTCAAAAGTTACAGCCGTTTGAAAAGTGCATTTTTTAACTGTTGGTGGTGCTATAGAGTGCTAGAGACCCCATACTTGGTCACGTGACTAATGAGTACGACCTCTATGAGTGTGCCAAAGTTCAACCAATTATTCTACGTATGGTTCTTAGGGCCACCATAGACTACTATTGGTTAGGAAGAAGAAGAATACTAACAGAAACACTAATATAGGGGCTTGGGCCCTATACAGTTGTAACTAGCCCATTTCACCATCTATAACTTAATTTGTTTGTTTTTAAACATAAATTGTTTTGATTTTGCCTATACTGTCACACACTCATCTCACTATAACATTACACTGTTATCCTACATGTCAAACATTAAATATAGACTCCTTAAACTATAATAAATAATTTGTATGCTGCATTATAAAGATGACATTCCTTTCTTTGTAATCTTAATTTTTTAACTAAATGTTAGAGTAACAGCAGCCGTTCTGACTTTGAAGATTTTGTACCTGTTTTGGTCATTTTAAAGCAGTAATAGGCATTCAGGTTGACTACATCATGTCACAAATGAACAAAGGACCATCAACAAACAAACCAATTTATATTATTGAATTAAAGTATAATTATATATATTTTTTTAAACTGCAGTGCAATGGAGAATGCAAGGCAGTCAGAAAAGGATGTGTAGGTGTGTGTTAAGCAACTGACCTTTACAGTTTGTGTGTTTGACAAAGTTCATCAAGATCTTCCCCTGCTGATAACCAAGTATAGATAATAGATGCAACAAAAGAAACAACAAAAACTAACAGATATTGGTTCAAATGTACCCTCTCTAACTAATATTACCTAAACCTATTTACTAATTAGAAACAGATTAGCATAATTGTGCCTAATAGCATGTGATAAATAAATACTGCAGAATGTAGAGTCCGCACAGCCTCATCTGCTGCACAGAGTTCAGCTTCAGTTTCCTGTTATAATGACAGAAAAACATTTTGAGATCAGATATCTTGATTGCAGTTCTCATTCTCACATGTAGTAAAACATATTCTTGTTAAAGTGCTGCACTATCATCTATTTCTCAACTCTTACTGTGAATACACCTAAGCTGAATATCAGACAAACCAAAATGATTCCAGTAAATACAAAACTATACTGTTGTGCGGATTGGTTAAAATGACTGCTTTGATCTCTGTGGCTTTATTTCCAGGCTGTACGAAATTATTATAGATGAATTAGACAAAAAACAACTGATGATCTGTTAATATTAATAACCATTGGATGCTTCTCCTTTTTTTGTTATATTTTTTATTCCATTAGAACTGATACCTTCTGTTTGAGGTGAAGTTTGTCACAGTTCTGTTATGGAATGTAACAATGTTACAATGAAGTGTGACTTTTTCCACCACAAAGACTGTTTATCTGGTGTGATGCTGCATCTTCTGTACACCCCTGCAATAATTTAATGGAAATTTTCAGAGGAAACTTTCACTGCATATATTTAACAACTGAAATGTAGGGTACTTATAAATCATGTCAAGAACGTCTTAAAGATCTCTGGAGAAAAAGAAAAAATCATTCATAATTAAAACAGCTCCAGTACAATGACTGATCACATTTTTTATCCGTGCCTAACTTTAGTAATTGATTGTTCAAATGTCTGTGGTTTTAATTGGTTTAAATATCCTAACAAAACTATTTAAAACTTAAGAGGGGACGTTGCAAAATAGGAAGAGATTTTAAGGGCCTTACATTCAAAGTTATCAACAACATTATTAAGGTTCAGTTCTATCGTGTCTCATATGTTGTCATAAAATCTGCTAGTTCTGTTCTTTTAAGAAAATTAACCGTTTAGCACATACAAACAAAAAAAACCTATAAAACATATATATACTACAAAACAATTTAAACATTTAAATTTAAAGATTTTAGCAGCTCATCACAGCCCCTGTCTGGTCTGTGTGGTCATACATTAATCTATTATTTCAATGAAAGTACTTGATTCATAGCACCTCAAGGTTTGCATCCTTTAAAAATGTTTTTTGCTTTCTTAAAATATTAACCAAAGTCAATATGATAAATAATCTCTGAATAATAGTATTTCTTATTCTGATTCCTCAATATCTATCAAAGTAGGCAAAAAATACCTGTGGCCAACTAGCCACATGTTTTCAACTGTAACAACAACATAGGTCAAGAAATGTAGAGTATTTTCCAGAATTCAAAAACCTGAATGAATGACACACAATCTTAGTTTATTGTCATTCTAGATGAATCCAGATTACTAATGTGTGCACAATATAAGAGACTGCATGCTTTGCTATTATAATCTCACCATTTGTTTTGATTTTGCACTTCCTGAGCCTACATAACATAAATGGTATAGAAAATTATTGAATTTATCTTTATAAAGTCTGTTTAACCACGTGATTCTGTTTTCTATTTTGGTAGAATATTTCATCTTTAAATGAAATATGTGTCTTTGTGCGTTTCCCTGTAGTCACTGAAACTGAGACTTTTATGGCCTGTCAATCTTGATGACAGTTATGTTTTATGGGTGTTGTTGGGGACTGTTAACTGTTGGCAGTTAAGAGTGAGATAAAATAGATGTTGTTTGTAGGTTTTTCATCTTAGAGTGTTGTTTCCTTGTTTTATGTCTTGCATCATGCTAATGAGTGAATTGAGACTTGCGGTTTGCAATCTTGTCAAAGTGAGACTGTCACCTACTATCTCAGGTAAGTCATTTGACCAGTCATTCAAAGTAAGTTAGGTTTTTCTTATGATATGTCAGTCTTGTTTGACAGTATATATTTTACGACTTTTGTTGTTGTAGGCCTATCCATGCAATAAAATGTGTTTTCATCCTGCTGGCCTGACACCCTGCGGTTCTCACATCACAGTTTGAAACCTGACGGTTGTGTTTTTAAATTTGAGACAGATAATGGTTATGTGTTGTTTCATATAAGAGTAAGTTGGTTCAAGGTTTAAGATTTTTATCTGATAAATGATTAAAGTTTTTGGGTCAGCATTTTATCATTGTGTCATAAACTTTATTTTTGATTCAACGACATGCCCTGACATACTCTTCCTGGTCATGGAGGAATGGGGGATAGTTTTTTGTTAGCACCTATAAGGGGTGTAAATCTAACAAGTGGTATATTCTTAAGACAATGAATCAAAAAAGTTTGTTTGGGTTTCCATCCTGACTGATTTTCTGGCGATGTCTGTGTGTCTACGATCTGGTGTGACAGAAAATCTTTAATGTTTATGTTAGTGACTCCCTTTGATAATTTTGGCATAAAAAAATCGAACATGTACTACATGTGGTTTAGGGTAATACTTTTAAAACCATGAATAACAAAAAAAAACGTCTTGGCTACGTATGGAACCTCAGTTCCCTGATGGAGGGAGCTAGACGTTGTGTCGAGAACGACAGATGGGGTTCGCCCTTGAGAACCAATCAACTCTGACTACTATAGAAAAGGCCAATGAAATTTAGCGAATGAAATTTGCATGCCGGTCTCCGCCCCCGGATATCCGGGATAAAACGAAGCCGGCGAGCAGCATTCATTTACCTCTTGTTCTGAATAGCCTGAGAGCCTCTCACGACTGCAGCAGAATACGATACGTGTTTGTGGCATAAGGTACACAACGTCTCGTTCCCTCCATCAGGGAACTGAGGTTACGTACGTAACCAAGATGTTCCCTTTCTGTCGGTCTCTCGACGTTGTGTCGAGAACGACAGATGGGGTTGCCTATGGAAAACGCCACAACACTGTATCGCGTCACAGTGTCAGCGAAGCGACGGTAACAAGCCTGGGCGTGTCAGCTCGAAACTTAGTGAAACTGTAACCTTCCAGTGTGGTGGTCGGGGGGTACCAGAGCTTTCTCGGAGAAAGATGGGTACAGCCCTGACCGGTAACCTTCACGGACGGGGCCTTAGCTCTCTACAGGCGAGAGGCCGTCCGGCTCGGTTTACACCGGGTGAGCGCGACCCTTATTAAGAGAAGCGCTGCAGAGGCCATCTCCTACCCGTCGGGAGGAATATGGTGGATATAAGTATGGTCTCGTCCTTGGAGGAGAACGCATGGAACTTGCGGACTGAGTAGTTAACCACGAGGTGGAAGTCCACCTGGGGAAGCTCATGGGTTACCATGTGTGGGAATCATTGTCATGAGGGTATAGCAGACGGAACAGCCCATGGTGGGGGTGTTACTGCGTCTGATAGCACCAGGTCTGGTTAGAACTATCTGTGATAGGTCATATGGTATCCCGGCCTAAGGGGGAAGGCTGCTCTGCCCAGCCAACCCCCAGGGGGTGCTTAGTGATGGATGGAATTCCTGTTCTTAACCAGTGTCTGGGTAAGAAGGAAGGTTGGTGAGGTACCACTTTTCTTAGCCATGTGTTTGGGTAAGAAGAAAAGGTAGATAGCACACTGACCCAACCTCTTGGAGGGTGGGAAGGTGCTTTCGCAGGCATAAGCCCCCCCGGATGCCAGTCCCACATGTCGCCACGCAGGACGTGGCCTGACACCGGGTTACGCGAAGGTTGTTAACCCTTGCGAAGGTGTTTGGGCGTAGCCCAACTCGCAGCTCTACAGATGTCTGCTAGAGAGGCGCTTCCGCCAGTGCCCAGGAGGTGGCTAACAGGGGTGGTAAAAGTACTCAAAAGTTATACTCGAGTAAAAGTCTATATCCCTAAATAAAAAATGACTCCAGTAAAAGTAGAAAGTCCTCCATTCAAACATCACTTGAGTAAAAGTACAAAAGTATCCGATTTAAAAAGTACTTAAGTACCGAAAGTAAAAAGTAAATATAACAATTAACTGTATTGAAATAATTAAGCAGATCAATTGTTTTGGGAGTGATATGCAATGTTTTAATTAAACAAATGATAAGATTAGATACTGCAATTAAGAATTTGTTAGAATTGCAATCATAAAGACAATGAAGCACCTAACGCAGTATAGGGGTTGAACTATCGATAGACGTGTTCCATAACATTAGTGTGCTGCGAAAGAAAAAAGTTTAGGAAACACTGAGCTAACGATAGTGTGACTAGCCTGACTAGTCAGATTCAAGTCTACACCCGACTGGAGCAATCATGACCGATCGGCAGCATGCAGGGAGAACCCGTTGAGTTTACTAGCTTGTTTCTCTCCTGTATTCAGTTTAATCCCACACAACCCCAAGTCTGCCACCGTTAGCTATCAATATGCGTTGCCGTTAGCTAACTTGACTAACGTTAGCTAGCCGTTTACAACGCACGTTTCAATGTGAAATCACTTGGCTAAAAATAGTGACAACATTAACGTCAACTCACCTCAATGTGTTTTCTCAGATTTGAAGGTGAAGTTTTGAATGCTGAAATTTGATTCACGCGCACTTCACCGGTTACTGCTGCGGTCATCATCTTCCACTTCGCAATGGCGAACTGACTGCTTAGCGTATGCTGGCAATATCAAAAAGCTTGCGCGTCTTTTTTTTTTTTCAAAAGATAAACCAGTTTTTCATTGGTTTGGAAAGCCAGTGTAATAAAATACTTGGAGCGGGCATGTCGAAATGTATCGGAGTAAAAAGTAAACTTTGTCTTTAATATTGTAGTGGAGTAAGAGTGGAAGTAGATGCAAATAAAAATTACTCAAGTAAAGTACAGATCCTCGAAAAAAATACTTAAGTAAAGTAACAAAGTATTTTTACTTCGTTACTTACCACCACTGGTGGCTAAACTCCGTGTGGAGTGAGCCCTCACCAATGGACATGGGAGATTCTGAGATCGGAATACCGTCGTTACGGCGTCCACGACCCAGTGCGCCAGCCTCTGTTTGGACACAGCCTTCCCCTTCTGCTGTCCTCCAACAGACACGGAGCTGGTCAGAGCTTTATAGCTCTGCGTGCGGTCCAGCGTACTGGACACAACACTGATCGGGTTGGGTCTTCCTCCCCTATGGGGAGAGCCTGCAAGTTCACCACTTGGCCCCGGAGGGAGTAGTGGGAACTTCTTGGGCACGCATCCGGGCCTGTGTCTCAAGATAACGTGAGAGTTACCATAGCCGAATTTAAGGCAATCCGGGGACACGGAGGATGCTCGGTGGTCCCCTACCCTCTTGAAGGAAGTGAGCGCCATCAGGAGGGCCGTCTTACTCTGTGAGGAAGATCAGAACCTCCAAGGGGCTCTTGGGGGGCCCTGAGGCTCCCCAGGACCACTTAGGGTCCCAAGAGGGTATGGAGCGGAGATGAGGCGGATTCCGCCCTCTCGCGCCCCTTAGGAACCTGGTGACCAGGTCGTGTTGCCCTAGAAACTTTCGATTCAATTCAATTCAATTCAAGTTTATTTATATAGCGCTTTTCACAATGTGTATTGTTTCAAAGCAGCTTTACAGGGGCAAACAGGAAAAACAGAAAAACACAGCACAGTGCATGGTATTCATACAACGAGTAAGACCATACTAATAAATAATAGCTAATTTCTAAATAAATAAATGAATGAATGCAGTCTCCCGGTGAGCAGGCCAACACTGCCCTGCTGTGGCGAGGAACCCAAACTCCAATGATTAATTAATGGAGAAAAAAACCTCGGGAGAAACCAGGCTCAGCCGGGAGGGCCAGATCCCCTCTGACGTGTCATAGCTGCACTCAAACTGGTGACATGTGATTTAAGTTTAGCATTTAATACCAAATGTTGTAACTTCAGCATTAATAAGCCAATAGTACGTCTTTGCTCTTGGTTGGCGATGTAGTGGTCTGAGCTGGGATGGTCCGATGGTCATATTTCTCTTGGCTGGTGGTGGAATTGCCTTAGATGGAGCTGGGATGGTCAGTCAGTCTGCAGCTGTAGCTGGCGTGATCTCAAATTGGGGATGGGCATCTGTCGGTCGTCTGGACATGGTGGAACTTCTTCCTACCTCGGGATGGGCATCCCGAGGCAGAGGCGGAAAGAGAATAAAGAGGATAATTAGCGTAGCTGCTGTTCATTAACTATGCATTAAGTGAAAGCTTGGCTGAAAAGATGTGTCTTTAATCTAGATTTAAATTGGGAGAGTGTGTCTGACCCTCGAATAGTATCAGGAAGGCTATTCCAGAGTTTAGGTGCTACGTATGAGAAAGCTCGTCCCCCTTTGGTGGATTTTGTTATTCTAGGTGTTGTCAAAAGTCCTAAGTTTTGAGATCTTAGGGAGCGTGATGGGTTGTAACGTGATAAAAGCTCGGTTAAGTAAGTAGGTGCTAAACCGTTCAGGGCTTTGTAAGTAATTAAAAGAATTTTAAAATCAATACGATACTTAATGGGTAGCCAGTGAAGCGATGTTAAAACTGGGGTTATGTGATCGTATTTTCTTGACCTAGTAAGAACTCTGGCAGCAGCATTCTGAACTAACTGTAGTTTGTTTATCGATGATACAGGACAACCACTAAGTAGGGCATTACAATAGTCAAGCCGTGAGGTCACAAATGCATGAATAAGCTTTTCTGCGTCTGCAACACATAAACTATTTCGTAATTTGGCAACATTTCTAAGGTGGAAGAAGGCTATTTTTGTGATATTTGAGATGTGATTTTTAAATGACAGGTTGCCGTCTAATATAACGCCTAGATCTTTAACAATATTTGTTGGAGTAACAGTGCAGCCTTCAATTTGCAGGCTGTAATCGGAGATATTCTGTTTACTTGATTTTGGTGCTATAAGTAATATTTCTGTTTTGCTAGAGTTTAAAAGGAGGAAATTACTAGTCATCCAGTGTTTTATGTCCTCGATGCACTCAGCCAGTTTGGATAGCTTAAATGAATCATTTGGTCTTGATGAGATATATAGCTGAGTATCATCTGCATAACAGTGGAAGCTAATTCCATGTTTTCTAATAATGTTTCCGAGGGGCAGCATGTATATGGAGAAAAGCAGGGGTCCTAAAACCGATCCCTGAGGTAATCCATAATTTACTTGTGTAAGATTTCCCATTTAAATGGACGTATTGATATCTGTCTGTTAAGTAAGATCTGAACCATTGCAGTGCCTGTCCCTGAATACCGATATAATTGTGTAAACGATCTAGTAGTATTTTATGGTCTACAGTATCGAAAGCAGCACTAAGGTCAAGCAGGACTAAGAGTGAGATGTTACCTTTATCTGAAGCAATAAGGAGGTCATTTGTAATTCTAACGAGCGCAGTTTCAGTGCTGTGATGCGGTCTAAAGCCAGACTGAAACTTTTCGTGCATGTCATTATTTTGTAGGAAGGTACACAGTTGAGTTGACACTACTTTTTCTAGTATTTTAGACAAGTACGGGAGATTTGAAATCGGTCTATAGCTTCCAAGTTCATTGGGGTCCAAGTTTGGTTTTTTGATAAGAGGCTTAATTACAGCCAGCTTAAAGGGCCCTCTCTCAGGGGAATGGTTCAGGGGGAGTCGCTGTCCAGAGCATCAGCTGTGAAGCCAAGTGTGGTTAAACCAGTGCGGTGTAACCAATAACACTTGTGTGACACAGTGTCTGTGCAAGGAGGCTCCTGGGGGGGAAGGTGTGCTTCCGCCCGTTCCGTGGTCAGCTGTGCGCCAGGCCATCCGTGCCGAGTGGGGCCTCGGTCAGGGAGTACCAAAGCAGACAATGGGTGGTGTCGCGGGAGGCAAAGAGGTCTATCGGTGCCTGTCCGAACAGCACCAAAATGAGCTGGATCGGGGGTGGAGTCGCCACTCTCCGCAAGACGTATACTGATGAGAGAGCGCGTTGGCTGTCTGGTTCAGTTTGCCTGGGATGTGTGTGGCCCGCAGGGAGCGGATCACCTGCTAACTCCACAGGAGGAGGCGTCGGGCAAGTTGTGTTAGCTGCCGTGAGCGTACGCCACCCTGGCGATGTACGCTACAGCTGTCCTGCTGTCCCGGAGGACCAACACTTGTGGAACACTTGCTGTCCAGCGCCCCGCTACTGCGTGCCCGTTGCACACTGCACCCCACCCCTGCAGCGAGGCGTCCGTCGTCACCACGACGTGCCTCGTAATCTGCCCGAGGGGAACCCCGCCCGGAGGAAGGTCATGGAGACCAAGGGGTTAGGGTGCATCGGTAGCAGGGCGACATCACCATGCGCCTGCTTGTCCTCGGAACTCGACTCTGTTGCCAGTGTTGAAGCGGTCTCATGTGCATCAATCCGAGGGGTATTACCCCCGCGGAGGACGCCATGTGTCCCAGGAGCCTCTGAATTGTTTCAGGGGGACCGTCGACTGCCTGAAGTGTTCCAGGCAGTTCAACACTGACTGGGCGCATGCTGCGGACAGCTGCGCCGTCATGGTGACAGAGTTAAGTTCCAAACCGAGAAAGAGGATGCTCTACACTGGGGAGAGTTTGCTCTTTTCTCGGTTGACCTGAAATCCCAATCGATCTAGATGCCGGAGCACCAGGTCCCTCTGTGTACACAACAGATCTCACGAGTGTGCCAGGATAAGCCAGTCGTCAAGAAAGTTTAGTACCCGCTCACCTTTTTCCCGAAAGGGAGAAAGGGCGGCTTCCACGATCTTCGTGAAGACGTGTAGAGACAGGAACAGACCGAAAGCGAGGACTCTGTACTGATATGCCCGCCCCTCGAACGCGAACCGAGGGAACGGCCGGTGTCGAGGGGATCGAGACATGAAAGTAAGCGTCCTTCAGGTCGATTGCCACGAACCAATCCTGACACCTGATAGATGTCAGGATGCGCCTCTGCGTGAGTATCTGAATGGCAGCTTGTGAAGGTGCTTGTTCAGGGTACGCAGACCGGTGGGGCGCAACCCGCCGTCTTTCTTGGGGATGATGACGTGCGGGTCGTGACCCACTGAACATCTTGGTTGGAGGGACGAACTCAATGCCTGTTTTGCCAGAAGGGTGGTGACCTCTACCCGAAGTACGGAGGCGTCCGTGCCTCTGAGAGAGGGAGAGATGATGCCCTGAAACTTGGGTTATTCGGCCAAAACGGAGCGACGAGAATCACCGTCGCCGTCTCCTCTCTGATTTTGCACAGCACCAGGGGCAAAATCTTCACCGGAGGAAACGCGTAAAGCCGAACGTCCGGCCATCGCACCGTCAGAGCGTCGCTCCCCATGGGGGAGTGGGTCAGCGAGAAATACAGCGGGCAGTGCGCGTTCTCGCTCGTCGCGAATAAATCCACTTCCGCCGTCCAAAAGCGCTCCCAAATTGACCGCACTGAGTCTGGATGAAGCCTCCATTCCCCGTGCGGAAGACCCTCCCTCGAAAGCATGTCCGCTCCGCAGTTCAGACGACCGGGGATATGCGCTGCCCTGACAGAGAGTAGATGCCGATCTGCCCACAGTAGGAGACTCGCAGCCTGTTTGAAAAGAGTTCCTGAGCGGACTCCTCCCTGGCGATTTATGTACGAAACCACGGACATGTTGTCGGTGCGAATCAGGACATGTTTCTACTCCAGTCTCGACTGGAAAGTATGGAGAGCTAGAGACACCGCCATCAGCTCCAAGCAATTTATATGCCATTTTCTCCGTGACTGTGTCCAAAGGCCGGATGCCGGCATGCCCTCGCACACTGCGCCCCATCCCGAGGACGAGGCATCCGTCGTAACGACTATGCGTCTCGTAACCAGCCCCAGGGGAACTCCCCGACTGAACATGCTTGGGTCGCGCCACGGGCTCAGTGAAATTGAGTGTAACCGGGACTCGCACTCGACCCGAGGACCATGCTTTCCACGGAACCCGAGCCTTCAGCCAAAACTGTAGCGGTCGCATGTGCAGAAGACCCAGGTGGCAGACCGCCGAGGCTGACGCCATGAGACCCAAAAGCCTCTGAAACTCCCTCAGTGGAACAGACCGACCCGGCCTGAGCAGACGTAGAGCTGAAGAGATGGACTCCGTCCGCTCTTGAGAGAGGCGAGCGCGCATCTCCACTGAGTCGAAACATACCCCCAGATACGTTATTGACTGACTCGGAGTGAGCTTGCTTTTCTGCATGTTCACGCGTAGCCCCAGGGATGTCAAGTGACGAAGCAGCATTTGCGTATGACCGGATAGCGCCTCCCGTGAGTGGGCTAAAATTAACCAGTCGTCCAGATAATTCAGAATGCGCACACCGCTCGCTCTGAGAGGGGAAAGCGCCGCGTCCACGCACTTCGAGAATGTGCGCGGTGCTAATGCCAGTCCGAACGGGAGTACGGCAAATTGGTACGCTGAACCCGCGAAAGCGAACCTCAGAAACTTTCGGTGTCGCTTGGCTATCTGAACATGAAAGTACGCATCCTTCAGATCCACGGATGCAAACCAGTCCCCGGGACGCACTTGTGCCAGGATCTGTTTTAGAGTTGTCATTCTGAACGCTCGCTTGTGAAGGGCTCGGTTGACGGGTCTCAAGTCCAGAATCGGACGCAGACCACCATCTCTCTTGGGCACTACAAAATACCGGCTGTAAAACCCGCTTTCTCGCTCGTTCGGAGGGACACGCTCGATCGCTCCTTTCGCGAGCAGGCTGCCGATTTCCTGCCTCAACACAGGCGCATTTTGCGCTGACGTAAGCGACGGAACCACACCGCTGAAGCGGGGAGGTCTGCGTCTGAACTGCAGCGTGTACCCGTGTTCTATCACATTTAGTAGCCAATGAGAAATGTCGGGAATGGCCTTCCACGCGTCCAGAAACAGACATAATGGCCGAATCTCTTCGGGCGTTACCGTCAGCGGACCGTTTGGGGAAGCACCCTGGTGCATCGAGGCTAATTGCACTGGCGGGGAAATAGGCCGTGCGTGAGACTCCAGCCGTCTCTCGCCCACGGGAAAGACCGTGGACGAGGGAAGGCTGGTTATAGTCGGGATTAACTGCGGCTTCGCGCTGCACCGTGGCAGGGCAAGGAACGCAGCATTGGATGTGTGAGGGGGAAAGAGCTCTTTTTGTGAACAGGTATGTGTTTTTATTGCATTTACACAGACATTCACAACATTGCAATGTTCGCCCGCAACTGCGGGGGAAAACTGATGCAAACAGCGGCGTTTGGGGGCCACCGGAACGCTCACAAACTCTCTCCTCCTCTTTATAGGTCCGTCAGGATGACGGCTTGGCAGACGATGACGCTCCGCCGTCTTGGCGCGGCGGTCCTCTCTGCGGTCCTCTCTTCGGCCCGTACCTCTTCTTAGGCGGGCCCGACCATTGTTTAGGCCGTGCATCCGGCTCACGACCTCGAGAAGCCGGGGCGGAAGCAGCGTGCAGTTTGGTCGGCCTCTGCGCGGAGTGCGGCGCGGATGAAGAACGGGCTCTAGGAGACGGTTGATAAGAGCGTCGGGGGAGCACGTGACTCATGGCCTTGGCGCG
The DNA here is from genome assembly GCA_029783895.1 of Triplophysa bombifrons. Classification (NCBI taxonomy): domain Eukaryota; kingdom Metazoa; phylum Chordata; class Actinopteri; order Cypriniformes; family Nemacheilidae; genus Triplophysa; species Triplophysa bombifrons. The sequence continues at coordinate 20,061,815 of CM056456.1, forward strand.
CTTTTGCGTCTCCCCGAAGCGCTCCACCACCGACTCCACGACGTCACCAAAGAGGCCGGAGGGAGTGATCGGGGCGTTGAGAAGAGACTTACGATCAGCGTCTTTCAGGTCCGCCAACGTGAGCCAGAGATGACGGTGTAGGACGACCATAAACCCCATGGATCGGCCGATAGCTTGTGCGGTCCGCTTCGTAGCCATCAGAGCGAAGTCGGTCGCTGCCCTCAGATCCCTCGTGGCGTCCGCCTCCAGGCTGCCGCTATCCAGCGACTGAAGGATCTTAGCCTGGAACACCTGCAGCACCGCCATTGCGTGCAAAGCGGAAGCGGCTTCTCCAGCGGATGCGTAAGCCTTACCGGCGAGATGGGCGGTAAACCTGCACGGCTTCGACGGCAGGCCTGGGTCCGAGCCCAGCGAGGTGGTTGAAGGGCACAAATGAGCGGCGAGGGTCTCCTCGACGGGTGGCATGCGCACGTAACCGTGGGCCTCCGCTCCGACCACGTGGGCGAACATGGATTGCGTAGCAGCGTGAACGCGCGCCGACTGAGGAGCAGACCACGATTTCACCACGTGCTCGTGGACATCTGGAAAGAATGGCGCACTCCTCTTTGATGTGGCCTGACGGCGGCCCGCCTGAAGGTACCACGAGTCGAGCTTACTTTTAGCCGGCTCCTCAGGTGAACTCCAGGTGATGTCGAGCTCGCTGACGGCCTTCTCGAGGACCCTCATGAACTCCTCGTGGAGGTCCGGGGTGCTCTCTAGGTCGGGGCGATCCCGCTCCGACCCTGCCCAGTCCTTGTCTGAAGCCGAGATGGACATGGAGTCATCGTCCTCCTCAGCGCCGAAAGAAATGGCGCCCGAGACGGAAGGCGGGGGACGAAGACTCTCGTCGACGTAGAAGACTGGGGAATGGGGTGACGGCAGAGGACGGCGGCCCGGAGCCGTGTCGTCGCCGCTCCCCCTTGGAGTGGGTAGACTCACCAGCGACTCGTTGGTGGCAGTGAGCCTTGACCCTATATTTCCACGAGCGATGTTCCTGCGAGTTCTCAAGACACGCGCCGGCAGGTCCGCACAGTGCGCGCAATCGGACTCGCAGAATGCAGCCTCCGCATGAGCCAGGCCCAGGCAGGCAATGCAGTGCTCGTGCGTATCCTGCGGGTCAATGGGACCCGCGCAAAGACAACAGTATGAAGCCATCGGATGCGGTGAAGAATATCCAGTTGCGTCTTCAACGATGGCAGCGTGTGCGGTTCTCCGCAATGTCTCGTTCCCGCTTCTCAGGGAACCGAGGTTACGAAAGTAACCGGAGACGTTTTTTATCAATATGCCAAAGTATTGGCAAGAAAAGGCCTCAAGTCCATTTTGATAAATCAATTTTATCTATGAAACCTTTTTTGCCCCCCAAAAAAAGAAAAGCTTTTGATCCCTTTTTTTGACATGACAGTCCATCCTTGTAACAAAATAACATAATTTTATGCAAATCAGACAAATGGTAGTAGTTTGAAATAATCGGCCTTCTTTTCCTGTTGTCGTCATTCTTTTTAGTACGCATATCAAAATAAACAATTTTTTTGTATTAGGCATTCTTAAGCACTTGTGATTTTAACTAATTTACTTTCTAAAGAACTCATTCATTATGTATCGTTTTTCTTTGTTGCCTTGCAATGCCCAACCATGAGAGAATCGTTCATGGCAGAAAAAAGTATAGACAGAAGTGCAAAACAGAGATAAACATTTTCTAGAGAATGAATCAAGAATTCCTCATGAACGTGACTTAAACAGGAATTTAATGCATTTTATATCATCCGTTGTGAAATTAATAAAAAATTTAAATAATTAAATATTTGTGAAAATAGAGCTACATTATAAAAACTGAAGAAATAACTATTGTTACAATTGCAAAAGACTACCAAAAGAGTAACAAATGTTTGAAATTTACCAACTACTAAGACGTACTACTTAAAAGTAAGTGTAGCACCCGATGGGGTATGTAAGGATAGCAACATTTCTAAATATTGCATCAAAACAAACTTTTTGTGTATTTTTAAGATTGGGACATCAACAAATTAATTAACAGATGAAAATACAGACACAAAACCAGAACTTACAATGCCACCAAAGAGCAAAACAACAAACATATAGCTGTAAAACGTCTTAGTTAAGTATGTACCTCAGTTCCCTGATGGAGGGAACGAGACGTTGTGTCGTGAACGACAGAGGAGGTTCGCCCTTGAGAACCAATCAACTCTGACTACTATAGAAAAGGCATGCAGATTTCATTAGCCAAATTTCATTGCCATCTTCTATAGTAGTCAGAGTTGATAAGTTCTCAAGGGCGAACCCCATCTGTTGGCTCGACACAACGTCGAGAGACCGACAGAAAGGGAACTGTGGTTTAAAGATGCTTTACTTTGAGACTACCGTTTTCCACGGTCTATGTTGGTATAATAGCACCTGACAAATGTGTTTCTAGTCAGATGAAGAAAATTACGTTGGCATTAACGGAAAAGCATTGAAATGGTTTTAATCTTATTTATCCGACCGTTTTCAATTTGTAGCAATAAACAATGCGGTGTCACGCAAATCGCAAGTCCAACTTTTACAACTGAACTTTGACAAAACGGAAGTGTTACTTATTGGACCGAAGACCGCCATACGTTACAATCAAGAATACTGCTTGACTATGGACGGATGCTCCATAAAACCCTCGTCGTCAGCTAAGAATCTTTCCATTCTATTCCAGCGTCATTTCCCTCGCCATAGTAGAAAAAACATGATTTCTAACAAAGATTGACGTTTGCGTATGCACTTGCAGACCTCAGTTACACTTCGATCGATCCACATGTTTCTACCTGATGAAGTAAAGTTGACGCCATTGTTACTGTTTATTGCTAAAAGCCAAAGGTTATGAATTCACGTGCATTGAGATGGGGAACGACCAATCCAACAGCTTGAGAACTCGCTAATATGGTATGGGTAGGACATCTTCACACTCTAAGTGGGGAACCAATCACGACAGACCTGGTCAGCTTTACCAATCAGAGTGTTTCAGAAGGTGGGACTTTGAAGAAACCTGAAGAAATCCAGTCGTTTCGTGAGTAGGGAGACAGCGGTGGACGATTGACTTGAAATATATTAAATATAAAGTTTTTTTAAAAACTAGAAACATGAACATCCACTGTTAAACACCCAAAAAACACAATCAATGCTTCGAAAACACAACTCTGTCTATAGCTGATTTTCTGTTAATTAAAAAATAAAAAATGTTTGTTGTGATCTATGAACAGTGTTTATCCGGGATAAGTATCACTTAATGTGAAATCTAGCGATATTTTAATCGATAACAGCCTTGGAGGTGTGTGATGGTTAATCATAACACTTATCTGTCACAGTCATCAGCTGCAGTGCCCTCTCAAAGCCACTAGAGACCACTCTCCACATCACCCGGATTGTAATTCATTACATTTCCCATAAATCACTGCCTGGAATCATTGTTTAATCAGTCACACCCCTGTTTCTTGTTATCTATTTATTTCTGTCTATTTATACCTGTTCATAAGTTGCTTGGTTTTTTGTTATGTCACAGTTGCTTCTTTCCTCGTGTTCTCTGTCATGCCATGAATGCTTATATTGTTTGGACTGTCTTTCTGTGTATGACCCTTGCCTATTCTCGAATTTGCCTGTGGATTACTGTTACCTTTTCTTAGTCCGCCTTCCTGGTAACGGACAACTGTAACTTTATACTCTGGTCCATTTCTTACAAAGATGAGTCAACAAAGTTATATCGATGCAGATCTTTAATTTCGTATACGAAAGTCCATATCTCACACCAATCGCTTAATTCCCGGGTGGTTTCACAACTTAAACTGTTAGAACAAAATCTTCACGCTCTTCTGGCCTCTATCAACGCTCGCAAGGAATTCTTAACACATTGATATCCTGCCCTACATTACCCACAATACCTTCCCGTTTTGGACTACAAACCCCACACTCTTAAAGGGGCAATGCCCATTTTCCTGCAACACTACCCCCACTCTGGATGGTGATTAAATCTAACACCACTCCAGTACCATTACATAACTGGTACACAATTATTAAGATTTCTCAGAAATGTTCAGAAATACATTCAAAATGCAAATGACAGGTAAGAATGCATGCAATACATAATCTTCCCATTTTTTTTTCAGTCCAAGCACATTTTCCGTAACTGAAGTAATACTCCACAAACTTCATGTGAAAATCTGGGCTTATGACTCAACCCAACATATGGGCAGACAGTCCATAAGGTGGGGGGGCACGTTACAAGGAGAATAAGGCAAAGTGAGATTGCAAATTTCACTTTTACGGTCCACTTTGAATCCAACTTGGAAGCGTGTTTATAGTCCATCATTGGTTAGCGTCAGTTTGTCAATTCTGCATTGTCCTGTGGAAATAAGGGTTAGCAACAGAAAACAATGCATACTATCAAAGGTGATGAATAGCAAGGACACAACTTCAGTAAATCAAAATTATCTTCTTAAAGTGCATAACAAAAACCACCCGGATTACCTGAGAGAACATTACTAACTTGACAGGTTTGTGATGTAACATTTGACATGCCTTTTTTTTTTTTCCCAGAACAATGCATGTAAACAGTACGAACATTTTAGCAAGTCCATTCTCCAAACCGCTCTGGCGGTCTCTTGGCTCGTAGGGGCCTTCCCCCTTTTTGGCCGTAAACAGTCCCTGTTAATTCCTGTGGCACTGTGCTACCCCCACTGAGCTCAACCTCCTTGGGCCCAAGCTCTGTAATCGGCGCCTCACAAGTTGTGTCAAAAGTGCGTGTTTCATCCTGGGCAATGCAGTCCACAAGTTCCTCTGAAAACAGGTTGTTTAGGCTTAAATCGACATTTATAGGATCATCTTCTAGGCCTGGAGGAGCCACTTCCAAGGGCTGCCAAAGGTCTTTGAACACCCAGCTGTTCTCCAACGGCTGCCGAATATGGAAAGGTTTCAGTTTGTCATGATGGACAACTTTTACTTTTGTCTTTGGACCCTTCTGAATGCGATACACAAGATCGTCCAGGTGCCCCAAAATGAAGAAGGGGCCCTCATATGATGGAAGAAACTTCCTGATTTTGTTTTTTACTCGTTTCGTCCCTTTTACGAGGTACCACACAACATCACCGATTTTGTATTGTTTTCTCGCGACTGCCTTGTTGTATTGCCTTTTAGCACGTTCCACAGATTGACTCAATGCCTCTCTGGCTATTTGGTGTGCCAGCTCCAGCCTTTCTCTCATGTGAACGATATGTTGTGGGGGGGTCTGAGCAGAGGTTTCGTTGGGGGCCAGGTCAATGGGCTCCGTTACCTCTCTACCGAAGAGCATCATGTTTGGTGTGAAACCAGTAGCGCTATGTTGGGTGGCTCGATAAGCCATCAAAGCGTAAGGAATCATGAGGTCCCATTCCCAGTGACAGCGCTCCGAAGTGGTAGCCAGGATCTTCTGGAGGGTGGCATTGAACCGTTCGACTTGCCCATCGGATTGGGGGCGAAAAGGCGTCGTCCGAGTCTTGTCAATGTCCAGCAGATTGCACATTCCTTGGAAAACCTCCGACTCAAAGTTGGACCCTTGGTCACTGTGCAAGGCCAGCGGTGTCCCAAAGCGACACACCCATTCCGAAACTATGGTCTCTGCTACAGTAACGGCGCGATTGTCAGGAAGGGGATAGGCTTCCACCCATTTGGTAAAGTAGTCTTGTACTACAAGAATGTATCGATTGAATCGGTCCGTCTCATTCATGGGATCCATTAGATCAGCAGCGATTCTTTCCATGGGAGCTCCCACTCTCACCGTTCCCATAGGTGCTTGAGGTCTCTTTGTGGGTCGCGCCTTGGCTGCGCAACTGGTGCATGTGCGACACCACAGCGTCACTTCTTCCCTCATCTTATACCAGTAATACCTGGTTTGCAATCGAGACCACGTACGTTCAACTCCAAAATGGCCACCCACTGGTCCCTCGTGCATATGATGCATGACATTTCTCCAGAACACTCGCGGCAAGATGATCTGGGGGTAGAATTCGGGGCCTTCCATCAGGTAGAACCGACGTAATAGGATGCCATCTCTTAGGTACAACCTGTTCCATTGGCTCCAATAGGCTTTGGTAGCTGGTCCGCAGGGTGACACAATCTCCCAGGATGGTCGCTCTCCTCCTTCCATCCACCTTTTTATGGGCGCTATATCAGCATCAGCCTCCTGGGCAGAACGCAGCTCCTCGGGACTCCACCCGAAGGGAGAGGTGACACTGGCAGCACTGATAGATTGTACCACCCCCACTGAGCAGGACCGTGAGGTTGAGGTTTCATGTTCATGGTCATGATCTGCAGTACTACCATTTAAGTTACACTGGACGGCCTGGTCACAGAAATGTGGTTTACAAGGGCAGGGCTCTTTAAGATGGCAGGGACAGTTTGAGCGACAAGGACGTCTGGACAGCACATCTGCATTTTCGTGGTGTCGTCCTGGGCGATGCACAACCTTGAAGTCATACTCTCCCAGCTTCTCCAGCCATCGTGCTAATTGTCCCTCTGGTTCCTTCATTTTCATGAGCCACTGCAGGCTACTATGGTCGGTGCGTACGGTAAAGGATCTGCCAAGCAGGTACTGGCGAAAACGTGCTGTGAACTCCACAACGGCCAACAACTCTCTCCTGGTAGTGCAGTAATTTCGTTCAGTGGGTGTTAAACTCCGGCTACCATAAGCAAGCACTCGCTCCTCTCCTTCCTGGAGCTGAGACAGCACAGCCCCGATGCCAAAGTTACTGGCATCAGTGTTGAGAATTAAGTCACCACTATCCATTGGGTAGCTTAACACCGGAGCAGTGGTGAGCAGCTCTTTGAGTCTATTGAAGGCTTGTTGGTGCTCAGGAGTCCAGTGAAAACGGGCGTGCTTCTTTAAGAGATCATGAAGGGGTTTAGCGATTGTGGCAAAGTCCTTTACAAACCGTCTGTAGTAAGAGGCTAGACCTACAAACTGCCGCACCTCATGAACGGTTGTTGGTGGGGGCCATTCACGAATTTTCTGCACCTTCTGCGGCGGGTCTGTAGCGATGCCATGCTCTGAGACAATGTGGCCTAGGTAAGCTACCTGGTGACGAAAAAGACAACATTTAGATGGTTTGAGCTTCAAATTAGCTTGGCGCAGTCTTTCAAATACTTGGGACAATCGATGAAGCATTTCCTTCACATCCTTCCCCAGCACAATGATGTCATCCAGATAGACTAGGCATGTCTCCCACTGCATTCCAGCCAGGACGCGATCCATTAAACGCTGGAACGTCGCAGGGGCGTTGCAAAGCCCGAATGGCATGACATTCCATTCAAACAGCCCCTTCCTGCTACAGAACGCAGCAGCCCGCTTTGCTTCAGGGGTTAATTCCACCTGCCAATAGCCTGAGGCTAAATCTAGAGTGCTAAACCATTTGGCTGTTGACAACGTGTCCAACGTGTCTTGGATACGTGGGAGTGGGTAGGCGTCTTTAATAGTGCGCTCGTTTAAGGCTCGATAGTCCACACAGAGCCGATATGTTTGATCTTTCTTCTGGACCATTACAATCGGTGAAGCCCAACTGCTGTTGCTTACGGAGGCTAGACCAGAATCAAGGTTCTGTTGAATTTGTCTGTCCGCATCTCTCTGTTTCTCACACGCCATTCGACGAGAGGGCTGCTTTACAGGGTGATGTCATGCTGCACCAGGTTTGTGCGACCGAGGTCTGTTGGGCCAGAGGAGAAAATATCACGGTATGCAATAAGCAGCTCTGCAAGATCTTGCCGTTCTATCTCTTTTAAGCCTGTGACACTCTCTGCATACATTGACTGTAAGTGGCTGGGGACCGTTGTGTGAATTAAGTCTGCAGGCGATACTGATGAAGTGGGCGCTACTACATCTGCCAACTGGAGAACTCCCGCAAAGACTCCCTTATTTATCTTCACATCCGCAGGGCCAGGGTTATATAGCCGAATGGGGATTTGATTATCTCGCTGGGCATCAACCACAATCCTCGCCACAAGCACCTGATGTTTCTCCATGAAACCCTTAGTAGGACTCAGCAGCACATTGCCCTCTACATGCTCCCGGAAGTGTGCATTGCCAGGCACGATATACTCGCGTCCCGCTTCCAGAACAGTAGTACGTGCAATCCGCACCACATGTACTTTGGGTCTGTCCTTCGGAGTGAAGTATGGTATCTGTTCGCCGAACAGTATGATTCTTCGGCTACCGAAGTCAAGACGCGCTTTGGCCTGTTCCAGAAATGGGTGTCCCAGAATGGCTTCTGTTCCCTCTGCTACATCTGCAACAATGAAATTAACGCTGACTGTGTGAGTTCCTATTTGAATTGGGACATCAACCTCACCAAGAACATCAACATTCAAAGAGCTGATTCCCTGCAGTGCCTGTATGGTGGATAGCCTGAGTGGGGGTCTAACATCAGCAGTAATGTTCTCATAGCAGTGACGAGGCAATACGTTTCTCCTAGCTCCACTGTCTAAAAGGACACAAATTTCCATGTTATACAGCAGAGTGTGTATGCACATTTCAGGACCGCTACCTTTGACTCTGAGAACTCCTGAGGTAGGTTGAGTTTCTGGGGTCCGTTGTAATGCTGAAGCAACACGTTGCAGGTTGAGCCTCGGTGAAGGACAGTTCCGCATCATGTGACCGATGCCCTGGCAGTTGTGACAGACAATTTCTTCCCAGTTTATTTTCCCTCGCTTAATGAAGTTTTGTGCTCTGGTTTTCACAGGTGTGTATTTGTGTTTTTGTCTCCATTCAGGGGTTGGAACCATTCAGGTTCTCCTCATCGCTTCCACTCTGGTCAGGGCACTCCCTCAGCGCAGCGGCTCTGGTTCTCCGCTCAGCTGGTCTTGTGGCTGATTGCATAAGCTGTGTTACGCTAGTGGCTGTGCGACGTGTGGTTTCATACCTGTGTGCAATCTCATAAGCGTGGGCCAGTGTGCGTGGACGCTCTTCCAGCAGCCTTTGTACAATGTCAGCATCTCCCATAGCATTAGTGAACACCTCAACACTAATGGAGTCCTGTTCTCTCTCAGTGCGATCTGCATAGACAATGGAGACCTTCTCATATATCTCATCTCTCAATACATGAAGTGGCTCACCTGCTTTACGGACTCTATGCCTTAGTTCAATTCCAATGGCAGCAGCATGTTCTGATGACGGCCCATATGCAGCTTCTATTTCCTCCACTATGCGGGCATAATTCCATCGGCTTGATCTGGGGTTTTTGTGAATCACAGCGCCTGCAGCACCCACTAAACAGAACCTCATCTGAACCGTCATTGTTCTATCCGACCAGTGGTTGGCTCTTGCGCAATCTTCAAAGCGATTCACAAATTCCCTCCAAGGAATGGAACCATCAAACTGACCTGGTCGGAGCGTTGGTATTCTTTCTTTGTCATGACCGAATTCCTCTCCACTGTCTGATGATGGGTCGTAGAACATCTGGCGTGGCTTCTGTCTATGTCGTCTGGATCTATTCAGCTCAAGAAAACAATGCTCATCATCATTGGTACACACAGTATTACTCTCGTGGTCATGTACAACATGCGGGGCTGCATAGGTAGCACGTTGGCAGGGCTTGTGATGGCTTACGGGCATGCTCTGGGACATAACTTTTTTTGTTTGTTCACTGTACACATCCTGTCGAGGTTTTAAGTTTGCTGGTGTACTTTGCACATAGCACTGTGTATCAATTCCACTGTTGTGTATTTCATTTCCCACTCTACTTTTAAAAGGATTGTTTTCTTACTGTTCGTGATGAAACAGCCGGTTCATAACAGTATGTGGGCGTTTTGGCTGTAGCTGCTTGCGAGCATTCCGTATCGTTCTGTGCAAAGGGGTTTTACTGTCATTATTTAATGCTTGAGCACTTAATTGGCTTAACCAATCCGAAAATGACATAGACGTTCGATTGTCATCATGCTCTGTTAGCATCGTAGCATTCACCTGGCCACCCGCATTAACATGTGCGTATTGTCTCATCTTGTCGCGACTTCATAAACTTCGTCTTTTCAATCGAAAATATCCATGCAACTCATCACATGCGAGAAATCCCGGACGATGCCCCCAATGTTACCTTTTCTTAGTCCGCCTTCCTGGTAACGGACAACTGTAACTTTATACTCTGGTCCATTTCTTACAAAGATGAGTCGACAAAGTTATATCGATGCAGATCTTTAATTTCGTATACGAAAGTCCATATCTCACACCAATCGCTTAATTCCCGGGTGGTTTCACAACTTAAACTGTTAGAACAAAATCTTCACGCTCTTCTGGCCTCTATCAACGCTCGCAAGGAATTCTTAACACATTGATATCCTGCCCTACATTACCCACAATACCTTCCCGTTTTGGACTACAAACCCCACACTCTTAAAGGGGCAATGCCCATTTTCCTGCAACATTACCCTTTAAATAAATTGCATTTGGATCCTCACCTCTGAGTCTATGCAATTTGTGACATTATAAATGTTGAAACACGTGCACTCCTACCACCTTCATTTATTGGAATCCAAAACATCTGATATTCTAACAAAACACAAAAAAATATATAATAAAGAAATATTATGTTGAATTATGTGACAAAGCTCTAACCAAGATTCAAACCTTTGAGCACAGCACGCCAGTAGGGAACACTAACCACTCACCCACACACTCAATCAAGCCCTCTCACAAACATACAGATTGTTATACGTCTCTGATTGTCTAAGCCTTTGTAATTTAAGTCTCTCAGAGGAACATACACTAATGACCACTAGGTATCACTGTGGAGATGGGTGTCAAAATGTTTGGAAGCCTTGACACAATATGGCACATATGATTCAACTGTTTTATTATTTCACGAAGCCTCGCTCTGCCCATCACTACTAGACAGGACACGATAAACCGACAGGACTAAAACAACACTAGACATAAACTAGAGCTACACAACTTGAACTAAACTTAATCGGAATAAATCCACAGAGCATGAACTGACGGAACATCAAACATCTAGGCATAAAGCAAACATGACATGTTAGCAAAACGAACGTTCATAGGACAGCAAACACAAGGTCATTAAATAGGGAACCAAATCAAGAGGGGAAAAGATGCAGGGCAGGAAATCATCAACAATTAAAAATGAGGAAATGTGAGGGGCTGGGCCAAAGACCAGACTGGAGAGAGCGCATGTTTTGTCAGAACCAACAATAACATGCCTCTCTCCACACAAAACAAAAGGCTCTGTCATGAGCCTGACACTAAACCAAGAAAAACATGACACTTACTAACAAATATTGATGCATAGGGTTTGAAATATGAATATTGACATTCATTTAATTTTTAGCATTGTTCTAAACAAACTTGGCTATAAAAAAATGCACTTGGCTATAGAAAAAATGCACGTGTATATGAAATTGTTTGGAGAAAATGTTTTAATTATGTTGTGATCATTCTATATAGTTGTAGACTACTTATGCTCTCAAAAAGGCATTGTTCAGAATATATTTTAGATGAAATGTTGCAATTTGCAAGCCTAGTCTCTTGGTTCATTTCGTTTGAGCAATACCAACAGAACAGTAGGTTTTGATAAAGCTCCGTGGTCCAATGTGCATGCATAAAATTGCGTATTAATTCTTAAAACATGTAAAAACAGCTCTGTCCCAATTTGGGGGCTACGTTCTTTGAAGGCTGCATTTAAAGATCGATGCAGTGCGACTGTAGGATTCTATGGTTGCTCTAAATGCAGCCCCAAAATGCGACCATATTTCTATATGCATCTCATCTCTGCCTACAGCGCTTTACCTTCCTCGTGGTAGTAACACAGTAGGAGAAGTTCAACATAAAACAACAAACAAACAAAAAATAACACTAGTCCTCCTTGGCCTCCCTACTAGGCCGTGATACCCTCCTTTACCGGGCGGACCAGAAAAGGCATCACCACATATCAAAAGAAACCAAAAATATTAAGCAAATAACAAGAGCATAAGGCATCGCAGACCCGAAGTAGCCATTGCCATACCGTCTCAATAGTACAATGAGACCCGCCTATGTGCGCCTTCGCACATGGTCATGAACAAACACAGTTGTCTACTTCGGACGCCATCCAATTTTACGATCTTCCCACTCGAATATTGCCCAGGACACGTCCACTATGCTGTATTCCCCAAACGTTTCCTTCAGCATAGCATCCACATGGAAGTCTGTGTGTCTCAATCTATCCCTTCTGCCCAGAGACAGACAGCTCTCTCTACTCATTCCTACCGGGCACCTTTATCCCTCTAACCACACCCCTTTTCTTGGACAACTCCCTTGGTCGTACCCACTGCATTCCACCCACTAGCTTTTATCCAAAGCTACTTACAAGTAGGGTGTACTTACAACTATCACTGCAGAGCAAACAGGGGTAAGGTGCCTTGCTCAAGGTCACTTCAGTCATTTCCTGGTGGCACTGAGAACTGAACCAGCGACCTTCTGGATACGAGTCGAACTCTCTAACCACTAGACCACAACTGACCCATCCAGATCGTGAAGGCAACTATACATCACTGTGTCCATCTCACTCATGCGCTCCCACTGCCTAAGGAGTTCCTTCATCCCTACCCCAAACACTGCTCGCTCCTTTGGGCTGGGGAACCACCCCTTCATCAAATACGGCATCAAAAGTCCAATCACTAGATCTCGTTCCAGCAGCCTAGCCAACTCAACTCCCTCGTTCATACCCACTTCCAGTGTTGGGTGTAACTAATTACTTAGTAACTGTAATTTAATTACTTTTCCCTTGAAAAAGTAAAGTAAGAGATTACTCATATGTTTTCTGTAATTTAAATACAGTTACTTTAGATGTAATTAAACTATATACTTTGTTAAATATATGCGTGTGCAATAGCGTAATTGACTTCAAAATTCAAAGTCTTACTTTAAAATCTGTGCTTTAATGTATAATTCTCACATTTGTAATACTTTGGTCAGATAATAATATTATTTGAATGAATTCAATAAGCCGTTTCATGTATATTCTTGAATCACTTAACTAATCAAGGTTGATGTAGGATATAGAAAGTAATTAGTAATGAGTAACTAAATACTTTTTGGACGGAGTAATTTGGACAGTAATCATATTACACTATTGAATATGTAATGAGTAACTAGTAATTAATTACTTTTTCAGAGTAACTTACCCAACACTGCCCACTACACAAAATAAATGTCATTTTCTCTCAAATAAATAATATTTTCTGGATCCGTATTTGTAAATGTCAGAAACTTTTCTGCAGGTGATGCAATTAGAAAATCCTCTGCAAGGCTAGGGCGTCTCGTTTCATTTCGGTACTTGGACTTTTAAAACTGCGTGCTTCGAAGAACAAGTCCTCGTTTTTATGTCTACGGCATTAGAATTAAGGTTGTAGCCCCCGAATTGGGACACAGCTAACGTGTTAGGTCCGTGGAGGTCCGTGTACCTTCTGGTCATTTCATTTTCGTTTTAGACAGGTAATTTAACAAACCAAAAGGACCCATGTTTTTATTTTCTACTAATAATCCAGAACCAAGCAGTGGAAAATGAGTCAATTTCGTGGTTCTTCTGTCATTCTTACAGAAAAAGAAATTCCATTGAAAACGAAAACAGAAAAATGCCTCATTTTTCAATTTATTAAATGCCATAACTGGGAACTAAACCTACCATAAAAATTATAACACTTCATTTCTTTTTAAGCAGGCAAACTTACAAAATCAGCAGGGGATCAAATTATTATTTCCCTAAATGTATAGGCCTACACAACACAGGTAAAATACACTGGTATAACCATGATGAGTATATATTTTAAATTTGGGTTAATCACTTGGGTTTAGGTGATGGTAAATTAACCCTGCTTTCTAGAATACCCCCCAGGTAAACCAACTTGTACAAAAACATTCAATGAAAAATATTGTGCAAGGCTTGACATTATGCAGTGTCATGTGGTTGTCCTTTGGACAAGTAAACTAGTCATTCACTTGTCCGAGTACAAAAATTACTTGTACAAAGATGAAAAAATGCATTTATTTGAATTCTCAATATAATTGTTTCGGATCTGGATTGGTCAAGTTTGCTTCTAAGCATTTTAACTATTGTCCGGTTTGGCCATCTGAATTTGGTTAAAGGCCTACTCTACGTCACTGCTGTAAAACAAGGCAAGCTGTAATTATTATAAGTGTTAAGGCTGTAGGTTACGTTTAAAGTTTGGTAGCACAGGCCAAACATTTGGAAAACAAGTATAAATAGTCTGTTATCATCATTAAAAAAAAAAATGCACACACGGTTTCTGCAAATCTCATATTAATCTTGAGTACCTCTCTTGAGTAGTATTGCATATGTCGTATCGGTAAAACTTTAGTATAGGGACCAATTCTCACTATTAACAAGTTGCTAATAAGCATGCATATTATTAGAATTTTGGCGGTTTATTAGTACTTATAAAGCACATATTCTGCATGACGATTATCTACATCCCTAATCCTACCCAATACCTAAACCTAACAAATATTATACGAACTAATAATAAGCACCATAAGACAGGTCCATATATCAGTTTCAAACGATTGTCAAATCCAGCGTTATATCCACAGTTTATATAACATTTATCCGCCAAATGCAGTGAACAAGCAAACACCTTCTCGAATGTATGCAGACACAGATAAATCCTTGACCATCACTCGTGTTGTATATTAAAGGGCCGCTAATCCAGGGGTTTTCTGATATGTAAAAATAGTCAGTGGTATCCCCAGAATGTCTCTGTAAAGTTTCATCTTAAAATACACAACATATCTTTCATTACAAGATATTGAACACGGCAATTTGTGGCTGCAATGGAAAACGTGCCGTTTTGTGTGTCTCTTTAAATGCAAATGAGCTTCTGCTCCCCTCCCCGTATGCAAAATATGAGGTAGAACGCTTACATATGTGTTTAGGATTACATCAAGACAAGCAATATGGTGGAAAGCGCAATTACGTCTGTTAAGCCTTGCCCAACCAAATCCATACACTAACTGCAAAAAAAATCACTTTAATGCCTTCATACATACGAATTAAATGGATAAAACAAAAACATATATAGAACAACATATGCTGACCAATTGCTGTATGAAATGTTCATATGGCCATTAATGATTAATGATGTAAACATGGATATAGGCATAAACATGCATTCAGAGTACTTGTATTTGACAGACAGGTATGTAAAGATCAGCAACCAGGTGTTATTATGTTGTGAGTAGCAATTTCTGAGTAACCTCATTGTCTTACAAATGCAAACTCTGTTTCTATCCGCTCTAAGTATTGTCGCACTTAGGACATACAAGAAAACACTAAACTCACCGAGAAAGACACGGCTATAACTTTCTTTCATTGTAATGAATAAGCTTTACAGAAATTATCTCTGTCACAAGTCTTCTGAACCGATGGGCGCGATGCATTTTACTACTAATGTTACGACATAACACCTGTCTTTGGACCATGTCTCAGGTTTAGCCGTGAATATGTAAACAACAGCTGCTAAACATGCTATACACATTATTTAAGAAAGGCGATTTAAAAACAATGTGTAATACTTACTTCTTCTGGAGATGAAGCTTGATCGCGAACAGCTGGTGCTGATCCACTGGCCCACCGGCTACCGGGTGTCATGATTAAGCCATCGTGTCATGTATTCTTGGTCTTTGGGCATAGCCTTAGGTTTTACGTGGAGAGAGAGGTTTTGAGCATTAGGGATCGTCATACCCTCTCTCTGAGTCTCGTCTGTGTTTCCCACCCTTTCATCTCGTTTACCTTCCAAACAATGTTTCATCCCCTACACATGTTCCCTTGTCTATTATCCTTTGTTAGTTTCCCATTAAATAGCCCTTGTGTTCATTGTCTAGTGCTCGTGCATTGTATTCTGTGTGTGTTACCGCTGTATCCCGCATACTGTTTGTTTCATGCCTTGATGACGTTGTGTCAATGTTTACCTGTGATCGTCTCTAGTTTAGTGTTAGTTTATTGTAATTGTGTCAAGAATTTTAGTTTAGTGTCAGTGTAGTCAGTCTATGTTCCTTTGTTGTCTGTTTATCGTGTATTGTTTGACCCATCGAGGGATCTCGTTTCTTCGTTTGTTATAATAAAGTCTTTGTGTTAAAACTCCTTAATCCCTGCTGCCTGCAATTGGGTTCTTTCGTACAATTCATGACAGAATGCACAAGACAAACCGTACCCAGCAGGCAGCCACCATTAACAGTACAGCGTGGTCTCTCCGTTCTTGCCAAGCCCACTTGCTTCTAGTGTTCCGTCAGGGGAATTACAGAAACCGGGAGTTCGCCAAGGCATTCTCAGCGGTGGCGGAGGTGACCGAGTCTGGTGGGGTGGAGTTAAAAAAAATTTTCAACTGCTGCCTCACTCGGCGCCTTACACTGTCGGAGAAGAGGCTGCTGGCCCCCTTAGGGTTTGCGGACATGGTCAGGTACGTGGTCAACCGGGACGATGCTGGGGGTGAAGTCCCACTTAGAACCTCTACCCCACGGTTGATCGCACCGGAAGACCTCGTCCTGGCTGCCGCTACCCGGGGAGACTCAGTACCCTCTGGCTCGAGCTCGGTCTGGCCCCCGGTCGTTCTGGCGGCGCCTGTGGTGAGTGGGGGAGGATAGATTCGGGGATGACATCTGTGAACTCATAAGACGCGGAACTCCCTCCACCCCCCACGGTCCTGCCTAAGTTGGCCATGGACCCGGTGGTCTGAGGAAGAGGCGTCCAGACCGGTGCTGCCGGTCTCCACTCCGGTGCAGCAGCCGGCATCTCCAATCCGGTGCAGCAGCCAGCATCTCCAGTCCTGCCCAGCCGCAGGCGTCCAGTCCAGTCGCAGGCATCCAATCCAGTGTCCAGTCTGGCAGTCCAGCCGGTGAATCGTCCGGCAGTCCAGCCGGTGATTCGTCCGGCAGCCAGTTCTCCCGTGAGCTGATGAAGTCAGGGATGATAATTAGTTGAGCAATCAGCAAAAGGGGGCGTTCATTCCCGCACACATGTGGAAAAAGACTCTTCAAGCCGTTTATCCATTTTCTAATCGTGAACATAAAAACGAAAAAACAATCCGAATTCTCGTTTTTTTGAACGAACGAAAAAAAGCTGTTTTCTCGTTCTCATTTGTTCCGTTTCAAATAAAAAAATCTAACTAAAAGACGGACCCGGTTCGTTTCAAGTCCGTGTACGTTTTATTCATTTGATATCCTATTTTAAATACATAAACGGAAACTGAAAAATGATTTGTTTTTTGTTTTTTTTCGTTTAGATTACCGAACCAAAAATCTGTTTTCGGCCCCATTTTTCATTTTTCGTTTGCCGTTTAATAAACGGATTTTGGATTCAATATGGCATTCAGACATGTGGGCGGCACTGTAACGCCCCTTCCACCCGATTGGTCAAATCCTACCATTCTGTACGGCCTTAATTCTGCCCGGCAGAAGAATTCACCTCTAGTCGTTCGTTTTTTAGTTTATTGTCGAAACGCGAATCACATCTTATTGTCAACTGTACGTGATTTTTAAGCAGAAATTCGTGTCGTACTTTACAACATTTAAGAGATTGCAAGCAGTGCAGTGTGCTGTATGCTATTACTTCGGCATCTAACACCCCTTTCACACACGTTGATACCAGAAAATTGCTGTAAAATTCCTGGAGAGTGATTCTGTCAGTGGGATTGATGTAGAAAGGTACGACGTAGTAGTAGTAGAAGTATTAACAAAGTTCCCTGCATCAGAAAGCACCCTGTGTGAATAAAAGGCAGGAACAATGCCTTAAGGATCTGTATAGTAATGACAAATAAAGTGGCTATAAAAACAAGCAAGCAAATGTTCCTCAATTATTTAAAAAAAATAGCAGAATAACTTTGTCTGAGGCTAAAAGTCTGCCTGCTTCCATCACTCGACAACACTCCCCATAATCCTTTGCACCCGTCTCACCTGATCCCCATCATCTGGACACTATTCCCATCACTTGTCTACCCCTTGTTTTCTGTCTTATTTAAATTCTTCCTTTGGTTTTGTTATTTGTATGCTGTTGAATGTGTTTATGGTTTTGTGCTTTTTCCTGTGTCTCTGTGGATTAAATTATACCAGTTTGGAGTATCTACTTGTCTTGAGTGTTCGCTGCACAAACCGTGACATCTGTATGTAAGTGTCTCTGTCGACACCTAGGGTACTTTACAGACTCAACTTTCACCTGGAAATTTAGATGTGCTTGTTTTTCTCAACAAAAACTTATCTGCTTTATAAATGGGTTTTTCATTCGGTCTGCATGAGTTTATTCAGAAATTGTTACAAAATCTAAACGATAAAAATATTGTATTAATGGGAGAGTCTTCCCGCTACGCAAAGTCTTCTTCAGCACATCCCAAAGATTCTCAATAGGGTCAAGGTGTGGGCTCTGTGGTGATCAATGAGTGAAAATGATGTATATGCTTCCTGAACCACTCTTTCACAATTTGAGCTCGATTGTCATGTTGAAATCTGCCCGTGCCATCAGGGAGGAAAGAACCCATTGATGGCATAACTTGATCATTCAGTCAACTGATCTCATTCTCTGGTCACATAACATTGCTGAACCTATACCTCAAATCAAATGGGAGGCTCTTACCTATTTGCTTAGTTGAATCCATGCAGTTGTTGACTGGTTTTGAACGGACAGTGTATATAACTCTGCTTTATAAATGGGTTTCTCATTCGGTCTGCATGATCTTATTCAGAAATTGTTACAAAACCAAAATGATAAAACTATATGTTTACATTTACATTTAGTCATTTAGCAGACGCTTTTATCCAAAGCGACTTACAGAGAGGTCAGGGAGCAATAAGCGACATGTCAAACAGGAGCAATCATACAATAGGTACTGATACAAATAAGCCAAAGATAATTTGGATAATATCTACAGTACACATGGATGTCCAGTTCACAGCATATCTTCAATACTGTATGACAACAGAAGCCCTAGTTTAGGCACAACACAGTTAGCATATCTATAAATCTGATATGTACATTCTCACAACCAGATAAAGCTATTATTTTATACTGGAAACAAAGAGTCAATGCCTGAACTGAGAACTAAAACAAAAGACAAATGCTAAAACTATTGTTAATCATACATACAGTGGGGGAAATAATTATTTGATCCCCTGCTGATTTAAGTTTGTCTACTTACAAAGAAATGAAGGGTCCATCATTTGTATGGTAGATTTATTTTAACTGATAGAGACAGAATATTAACAACAACAAATCAGGGGGAAAACATTATATAAAGGTAATAAATTGATTTGCATTTCAGTCAGTGAAATAAGAATTTGATTCCAGAGCAAAACATAAATTTGTACTTGGTGGAGAAACCCTTGTTGGCAAGCAAAGAGGTAAAACATTTCTGATAGTTGGTCACCAGGTTTGCACATGTGTCAGAATATATTTCAGAGTCCAGAGATTGGCTAGGACATTTAATGTGCGTCTCCTTAAGCCACTCTTTGGTTGTCTTGGCAATATGTTAAAGGCACATCCACGACCCATCTTCAGTGATCTAGTTAAGGGGAGGAGGTTCTCGTCCAAGATTCTACGATACACTGGCCCGTCCCTCAGCCCCTCAATGCAGTGAAGTCATCCTGTACCCATAGCAGAGAAAAAGCCCTTAAGCAAAATGTTTCCAACACTGTGCTTCCCTGTAGGGATGATGTTCTTAGGGTCATAGTCAGCAATTCTTTCCCTCCAAAAACAGGAGTCAACTTTGGTCTCTCAGTACTTTCTACAAACCTTTTCTGAATCATCTTGATGTTCATTGTCAAACTTCAGGTGAGCCAGGCGGGCCTTCTTGGGCAGGGGGACCTTGCGGGTGCTTCAGGATTTCAATCTATTGTGGCATAGCGTGTCACCAATGGTTTGCATGATAACGGTGGTCCCAACTGACTTGAGATCATTAACAAGCTTCTTCCGTGTAGTTCTGGGCTGATCTGTAACCTTTCTCATGATCATCTACACTCCATTGGGGTAATCTTGCAGGGAGCTCCAGACCAAGGGGCAATTGATAGTTATTTACTATTCTCTCACTCTCACCAAGCTTCTGTCTGTAGCCTTCAAGGTTTGTCCAGGTCTACAATCTTGTCCCTTACATCCTTTGAAACCTATTTGGTCTGGACCATGGTGGTGGAGAGGTTGAAATGGGAGATTCAGATTCTGATGGCAGGCCTCTTTTATATACATAAGATGATTTTGGAGTACTGTCTAAAAATGACAGGACTAATCTGTGGGCCATGTAGGCACATAACCAATCTTAGGGGCCAGAATTCTTGCTTGTTGGTATGGGTTCAGATATTTATTTCACTGACTGAAATGCAACTCAATTCATAACCTGTATATCATTTTTTCCACTGATATTTTGGTTGATTTTCAGGTTCTATCAGTAAAAATAAACCTACCAAATATAGCAATGCCACTCAGCCCAATTTGCTAATGCATTACAACTTTATTAGGAGTTGGTCGATTAATCTCACAATAATAATAATACTAGATAGAAAGTTTGAGAACAAACTTTTTGTTGGCTTGATAAAGACTGGCCTAAAGAGTTTAATATAAATTGAAAGATTTTAGGTTAAATATTTTCTAACATGATGGAAACAAATATTGTGAAAAAACAGCGTATCATTACAGAATAAGCCTTCATTTGTTATTCAACTTTACCACATGAATAACAGAAAAACAATAACGGATTAACGTGATATAAAGCCTATTCATCCAAATTTTTATAACAATAAACATTAAAATAAGTGAAAATTGGCCCAACTTGCATCAGGAGTAGACTTTGAGCTTGAGCTAGCGCATAAAGAGCGAGCGCATTTAGGCCACGCCCACACCGGGGAAACAATCCAGCCGAATTTCTATTGCGGCAAAATGCATCCTTGCCATTTCTGATTTATAACAAAAAACAGAACAATGCCTAAACTGCTGTGTGACAGGGTGCACAGAAAACAAGAGAAAGTCCAGTGAGCACGTCCCTCTTAACCTAGCGGGTCTAAGATATGCGAGGCTGTCTGGTGGTTGAAGTAAACATATTTTAAAGTGCAAACACTTGTCAGTATCGCACTCGTACAGACTCTTAATCTGACGGGCAGAAATAAATGCGTACAGAATGGTGAGCGATTTGACCAATCTGGTGAAAGGGGCGTTAATGCACCGCCCACATATAAGAATCCCATATTGAGTCAAAAATCCGTTTTTTAAACGGCAAACGAAAAATGAAAAATCGCGCCGAAATGTAATTTTTCGTTTGGTAAAGTAAACGAAAAAAAACAAAAAACGAGTCATCTTTCAGTTTCCGATAATTTATTTCAAATAGGATATCAAATGAATAAAACGTACACGGACCAGTTTCACACTTTTTGTCCCTTTTGGCGGTCCATAAAAAGCAACTTTGCTAATTGCAACAATCCATTAAATGTTGGCCAAAGTCATAATCAGGCCATACTGCCCGTTAAAATAGATAGATAAGGAAAGAAGCTGATTTTTTTATTTTTCACGTTGACCTCTCTCTCTCTCTCTCTCTCTCTCTCTCTCTCTCTCTCTCTCGGTCGGACTTTTATCTTTTTAAAAAAAGCGTTTTTTCTCCCAATGAATGCATATGTAGTAAGCAATATTTTAATGTAGAAGGCTGTATGGAACTTAACACGTTTTTTAATTGTCAGCTGCGGAAACCGGTCATTGGCTCAAAAGAACAGTGTGTGAAATGTGTATGTGTGTTCTCTACTCGCTCCACGGCTCTTAACGGGCCACGTCACGGAGGGGGTAGAAACAGATTCCTGAGCGCTGCTCGAATTTCCTGCAATCACATCCTCACATTCAACTGCGGACCGAGACGCTGCGTGCGCTTTTGTTACTTCAACACACCAAACTGGATCTGTCTCCCAAAATGGTAAGAACCCTAAACGCTATAGACAATCTTTTACATCATCTAATCAACTTGTGATTTAATTACTTTAAGAATTTCTGTTACATGTCTTTTCTCTCCTTTCTTCTTCCCTACGGTCGGTACAGATGTTTCGATGTTTTCCCGTTGTGGTTTTCCTCCTGGTCGTAGTGTGCTGTTATGCCGAGGTAAGTTAAAGAAAAAAACGGCATTTATTACATGTTTAAATGGGGTTTTGCTTTTGAGAAACCACTTTTAGTGCTAAAGCACCATATCGTGGTTCTTCACAGGTTCTTTGGGGTGAACGAGGTTCTACGTATATAGTACCGTTTCCGTATAAAGAACCTGTTAAGCCCTAGTATGGTTTTTCGGCGGTTCTATAGCACCTTAGTCATCCCAAAAGAACCGCCGAAGAAGCACTGAACATCAAAAATATGGTTCAATGTAGAACTAAAAGTGGATTTTTTTTAGAGTGCAGTGACTGTAAAAATATACCAATGGTATAAAAACATGATTAACCCATTAAACCTTACTGGATTTTTGACTGGATTTATTTTGTTGCTATACTGGATTTATTTACTACAATAAGGGTTACTTAAGAAAATCATGTGGTTAATGAACTTGGAAAGGGGGAATGAGGATGTTAAGATGTTATCCAGATAGTCCAGTAGGCTATTTACTTTACATACAAAACCTATGAAAATTGTGCTTTCTTGTATTCAGTATTAAACCTTGAAAATAGAGTGTGTTTTGAGACAGTTGGGATGCTAAATTGCATTTGTCTTGAAACACACATGTACATCACATGGTTTGTTTGTATGGTTAATGACCTCTCGGTGTGGTGAGAGGTTGGTGGTCTTCGCATTGGAAATTCTGCAGAGCTATAAACAAACAGCTGTTAAAACCAACCAGATAACAAACTGTTAGGTGGTGCTTGTCAAAGACAGATGAGTGTACATTGAACTGAGTGCTGGGATGCAGCTGCTGATGGGGCCGTATGTTGTGTTTGTTTTCATGGAGACAAATGTGTTCTAACAGTGTATAGTGCAATAGTAACTGTGCTCACTTATAATTAATGTGAGATAACTCACAATAAATATCAAAATCAGTTTATTAGAAACAACATTTACATTTTGGTGCAAAACAGTCCCATGTGTAAACAACACATGCACTTGGAATGTGCTTCCTGTTAAAACATCCGTAATTTCTCAAACCCAATTATGTTTTTTTTCTTAAAATAAACAAGCTTTAGTTATATACAGTGTTCCAAAGTACTGTTTTTAATTTGCTGAAAAGTACATTTGTACTTATAGGATGCCTTTGTATTACAACATGCATGTTATTGCGGAGTACACTTTCCTAGAATGATGTTAAAGCAATTTCATACCGCAAAGTTTAATAACAAAACATGTAAGCTAATTGAAACTCATAATGGATGTCACGCAGCCCTGCGTGATGCGTCTTTGATTTGTTCATGTAGTTCATGGTTGTGGTTTGTCTCTTTCTTGTTTCTGACCCAGTGGGGGCTTTGGAACTGTCAGAGTTTGTAACCCCCAAGGGCTTGATGTACTGCATACACAGACATGCTCCTAAAGGGTGTCGGCCCGAATTAAAACCCACTGATTTTCCTGCTCTTACAAATACAGTTCACGCTGAGAGAGTTTTGTGGAAAATTAGTATCAAAGTATAGAGAATGCTTCACATTATAAATGCATGCATTTGTGAGTGTGTGGGAGTTTGTGCACACTCAAAAAATTATATGTTGGACTAACTTAACTTTTTTATGTCAACTGGTTGCACGTAACTGGATTACATTGAAATTAAATAAAAAAAAATATTTCAGTAAATGTAAGTTAATTGCTTAAGGTAAAAGCAATGTTGTTTAGTTGAATCAATTTAACAGGGTTTGTTTTGTTTTAAACTATTGAGTTAATTAACTTCAGTTATCCTAAAATTTATATTTTTACGTTCAACCAAAATAAATTCTACAGTTTCATTCAGTTCCTGTTTATTCAATGAATTTAGTATACTTAATGATTGGAACTTAGAGCAACTAAGTCTGTAGGTCAAATAAAAACACAAAAATAAGATGAAATGTTCAACATTTTTTATATTATACATTTGTCAAATTTATTAGACATTATCTCATTTAACTTCGATAAGATGATATTGAGAAAAGAGAACTCAAGAGAAATGCAAAAAAATTTATTGTAACCGCCCACGAGCTAACCAAAGGCAACAATTTTCTGAACAAGGGTAACCACAAAACTCAAAAATATAACTAACTCTTTAAAACTTTTAAGATAAATGAACATTAAACACTAACAAGTGTTTCTTTTTACTGAAAAATACATAATATAAAACACTTATTTAAGAAAATAACTCTCAAAATGCAGTGTACGCAAAGCATGCTGGGAAATATAAGTCCTCTGCCCTATTATAACTATTTTATGTTACCACAACACAACTCCTTTATGTTCTCCCAACATGAATGGATTCAGTTATATGACTTAACATAAAACAATCATGTTGTAACCATATTTTCCAAAAGTTGTGTTGAGTTAACTTAAGCAAGTTAAGTAAATTGAACAGGCAGCAAAAATATTTTTTTGAGTGCATGTGTGACCAATATTATGTATACTTGGGTATCAGAGAACTAGAAATCGAGAATATATCTTCTTTTTTTTAAGATTACGCATTTTAATATCGCAGGCTTTACTTTTGCTCTTCAGCAAGAAGCTCATTGATTTAAAAAAGGACACTAGTTTAGGATCTAATAAAAATTGACATAGATCACATTGTATGGAAAAACTGTTGGGTGTGCAAAAGGAACCCCAAAACAGCTGACTTACAATATTTATTTTTCACTGACAGTGAGAAATCTGATGGTTGAATAAGTTCTGTATAAGAAGAATTAACAACCTGATCTCACAGGAAATTGTATGTATTTTAAAAATAAAACCCTTCCCTAACCCAACCCCTAAGCCTAACATCACCATTGCGAAAGTAATCATACTAAAGCATTAATATTCATAGATTGTTCATAGAACGAAGTCGTAGAAATTAACAACCTTGTAAAATACATAAATTCCTGTTAGATTGTGTTGGATCAAAAGATAAAAGCTGTCCAATGTGGGACATAATACTCAAAAACTAACAAACACATTCTCACAAACTGTAGATAATAATACATTTTAGAACCAGCCTGAATGCAATACCAAAGAGCAGATAATGCAGTTACCTAAATCTCATCATGCCGGATCCCCACAGATCAAAAAATGAGCTCAGAGTTTCGGGTTGCTTTCTAGCTGTGTTTCTCTTCTGCCAGCAGGTAAGTTGAGTATGCTGTAAGGTCTGATAAAAATAGAAGTTACCTAGAGAAAAAGAAAACGATGGAGAGAGAGAGTGAAAGAGAAGATAGGGAAAACAGAGGTAGTGGAGTAGAACATTGTCAGGGTCGTTCTTGCCCTGCTGCTGTAGCTGAATGCCCTTTACTCATAGTTACAGATATTTAATGGCGGTCTGCTGTGCTTTTTACTAAAAAGGGTATATTTGAGAAAATGACAGATTATACTGTGAAAAGACTATTGTTATCTTTTTTCTAAGCCATGCTTTTGTTTTTAGAGGGGTCATAATGAATGGGATGTATACAGTATGTGTATTGCTATAATTATTTTGTTCGTAACACATGTTAGTTGTTGGGTCTGAAACTGCTAACAGCTGTTTTATCAGCCATTATCTCAATGACCTAACAGACAGTGCTTTTGTATGAAAGTTCTTTTAATGGAAACTGGTTTCAGACAGGCACCATAACGTAATGTCTAGAGATCTAGAGCAATGTCGAGTGGGCTATAGAGAACAAGGAGGTCTTAAAAACCTGGAGAATGTGATCTGTTTGTATTTCCACGACAGTTGTGTTCTACGTGCTTGCCGGTGGCTACTCAGTTTTGGAAACTTGCATAGTTGTATAGATCTTTGACTAGACTCTTGTCTGTGAAAACAGCATTCTGTCTACTGACGCTATCAGTATTTATAAGGTTTTCGGGAAAATGCTTTCGGGTCATAATGAGCCATTCTTGCAGTGAATATCTGTAGGAAGGAATGCAAGGCTTAGGGTGTGATGTTCTTAAACAGCTGGTCAGTCTTTCATTAAGCGGTTGGAAACACTGCTCGGCGCTAGAGTTATAACATGGCTCAAACACAGAAATTGAACACAATCATGGCAGAGACTCATGTTTACTCTAGTTCTTTTCACATGGCTAATTTTTCAAGAGTATGATGACTAATCTCAAAAGGGGCCGAGTATGTTAGCCTTCGAAAATTAGGAAATAATGACCAGATGAATGGCTGATACTTTTGATATCTTTGCACTGTTTGATTTAAACTCTCTGAACACTACATTATAGCCCTGTTTGTTCTCTCTTAATCCAGTGGACAATTTTAATAATAGGTGTGCCCGTGAAACAAATATAATGGTTTAAATTGTATATTTTTTTACATTGTGCAAATTGTCATACAAAATCCATGTGGCGACCCATGAAATCTTAGTTCTCTGATTGATTAAAAACATATTAGATTTATGCAGAATTGTAGAATGGCCACTACCAGTATTAGCAAGTATACACATCCTGACTCAATAGTTGTTCAATAATACTTGGCTTTAATTTGATTCTTCTTTCTCCCACCAATTAAGGTGAATGTGCTTCCCATTTGACCATATTTAAAGCTAGCATGTGTCATTTTCTGAATATTTAAAAAATATCACCTCAGCTTAAAGGTTTGGTGTATGAAATTTGGCGGCAGCTAGCAGTGAGCTTGTAAATTGCAACCAGGAGGACCTGCGGTGTATGTAGATAGAAATAGCTCATTCTAAGGTGATAAAAACAAAACGCTTAATTTTATAAGATCTTTATATGCCTCTGAAGTCATAGTTATGGATATTTTATTGCATTTCTGTTGATACTCCACAATCTTCCGCATTTAAAGGGACAGTTCACATCTCTGTTATATTGACATGTTATGACAATGTTATTACTTTTTTCATTTTTCTCTCATCATCCTTCTGTAGTTTGCATTGTTTACCATCTGTCTTCTTTTTCCCATTTTCCACTGACATTTCCCTCCCCCATGTCTCTCCATGAAAGAACATTGTCTTGTCATTGGCTTTGTGCTTGTGTTTTATGGACTTGTTTTGTATAGCCATCACTGCTGGCAGTGCTTGAAAGAGCCTCGTAATGAGAGGGAGGAACAGACAGAGGGAAGGATGAGGTGATTACATAAGGCATTACAGATTCTTGCTTGCCGTTTTCAGGTTTGTGTGCAATTAACATAACTAAGAAGGCTTTCCTCCTTTTCTGCAGCTGTAATCCCATTTTTTTTTACACATATTTACTAAAAGGGCTACATCACAGTTGATTATTTACAATGTGCCTTAAAGAAATAAGGAAAACTGCATTTTCAAAATTGGCTTGTTAGTAATCTGCTATGGCTGTTAGTAACCAGCATTGGCGACGTTGCACTATAAGCGATAGTGGATTCCATTAAAGAAATAGTTTCTATATAACTTTCAAGCATCACTGAACGTCTAGTTAGGATACTTTGTCACAGTATTTTACTTATGGTTCTTAATTTAGCCCTGTATTAGTCTGGTTTTGGGTTTTACATGACCGGTGACCCTGATGTTTAACATTTAACATTTATGCATTTGGCAAGTTGAAGAGCCGCTGTAGTACTGTTTAGTTATCAGAGATCATAAACATTTGACTGAGCTACGGGCTAAACTTCTTTCAACTTCATCACAGTCCTACAGCTGGTAATAAGAATTCCACTACACACATTTTAAGATAACCCAACGGTCAAGTAACAGCTTCCATGAGTTTAATATCGGCTGTGAAAGCTGTTCTGTGCAATACACCGATATTGTGTGTATGTGCGTGCGTGCTTACCTCTTAAACACTTCATTGAAACATCCTTTGAAGTCCTGCTTCCAAATGTCTCCTGGTCAATCTTCTTGTTTTATTATCCAACTCGGGTTCAATATAAAAAAGCAAAGCTTACGCTTCTGTTATTAGTGTTATTTAATATAACCGGTCTGACGCCATTCGGTCCGGTGTCATTCCCCTCACCATAGTAGGGGAAAAAATCTGGATCTCTCACAAAGATTGACGTATGGTCATGGTCATGCACTAATAGACCTCCTTTACACTTCGATCGATCTGCATGTTTTTAACTGATAAAGGGAAGTTGACGCCATTGTTACTGTTTATTGCTAAAAGCCAAACTTTATGAATACATGTGCACTGAGAGGGGGACCGACCAATCACAACTGCCTTAGAAGCGGAAGCCAATCACGAATGACCTGGTCAGTTTACCAATCAGAGCGTTTCGGAAGGAGGGACTTTATATAGGACGGAAGAAATCCAGTCGTTTTGTTAGAACTGGGACAGCGATGAACAATAGACTTGAAATATGTGAAATATAAAGGTTTTTTTTAAATAAGAAACATGAACATCCATTGTTAAACACCCAAAAAACATAATCAAAGCCTCTAAAACCGCCAAAGACTGGGTCCTTTAAAGAGCAAAAAGATGTACTGTAGACATCACCATTGAAAACATTACCATAATTAACAGCTAAAGAGGTGTTAATGCATGCTAAGAAAACTAAACACAGCGCCTCTGATTAAGAATCAATCTCCTTCAGGTCCTTCAGCATATTGGTTTCCTGAGCAAAGTACAAGGCCATGGTAAAAATTGTGAGACCTTTCTCTCCTAACACATGTCAGCCATTAACTCAAGTCTACCAGTCCGTGACCCCTTGGAGAGCACTGCAGCCGGCAAGTCTAGATCATTGGAACAGAGCCTAGAAACAGATGGTGGGCAAGACATAGATTGAGAAAATGTAATTTTGGGTGAATAAGAAAAGTAGAAAATAAGGAGAGTACTGGCTGCGATCTGAAGTGAAGGCCGAAATGAGACAAAAGACAAGAGATCAGAAAGAGGGAAATAGATTTATCCATTGTGATATTAAGAGAGATAGAAAAAGAAGAGTGTAATTACAGCAGCTAAAAACATGGAGAAATAAAACTAAAGGGACGTCCCATGCTGTTTGCAGAACTGGGACCAATCATCCTTTCTATTGCCAAGAACAGATTTGGGAACTGCTGAGTGGACATTAAAATGACCTAATTTTGGTTTCATTCAGAAATAAATGTTTATGATTCTTTATATTTATCACAGTGCCTGCAAGGTTTATTGATATTCCTCAAACATTGTGGTAAAGAGTTTTCTTAAACTACTAACCCTGAGTTTTCAGTTCTGCAATTAATTCAGCCCAAACAGCGTATATAATCTATTAGAAGTTGTGGTTTGCAGATAATTTCAGATAATTTTGTCTTTGAAATGATAAAGAACTTGCCATCCTTCACTGGTTTGGTAGGCATCATTCACAGTACACATTTGCAGTTATTCTTGTCTCTCTTGTGATTAGAAATTGAATGGCTTTGCCACAATCACACACCCCACTATCTCTATTCCTTTGTGCTTGTGTCATTGAGAACACACGCTTGAGGCCTCAAGAGCTGAAACGGATAGTTCCTCCAAAAACAACAATTGTGTCATCCTTTACTCACCCTATTGTGACCCCCTATATGATGTTTTTACTTCTGCAGATCACAAAAGATGATATTGTAACTAAACAACATTGAACCGCATTGACTTCCATTGTATGGGCACAAAACCACTTTTTTCCTTTTTTCAGCTTTGGTTTACTGGAAATATTTGTTCCTGCTACTCTTTCCCATTTGAGCGAGAAGTTTGACTTGACTTAGAGACCCATGAGAAAATTAGCAGAGAGACAATCCTCTCTTCTATTTTCTGTTTTCTCAATGTGAAGCATGTATTGTGTTTACGAGGCATCTTTGGTTGATTTTAATCTCCTTATTGTTTAATGAAGCTGTTGAAATGATCCAGCAAGAGTGCCAAGAAGAAATGGGGAGACCATTTCTCAAGCTTAAAAGAGAAAAGATGTATTTATTTAATTTGTTATTAAATATTTGCAATCTGCAGCACCAGTATAAAGATGTTGCATACAATCCCCAAAAATGTAATCCATCACAATATTGTGCTTTGCTGTGCTTCTGTGCTCTATATATTTTGCAAGGTTTGCAAGATTATATGTAAGTGTTATTTTGCTTTCCTCTGTCAATTTTCAAAATAATGATTTCTAGGCCAGTGATTTTCACAATAGTGTAACAGTGCTGGTTCAGCAGTAAAGCAGTCACAGTTTAAGGCCATCGATTACAAACCAATACAGACTGTTTCATTAAGAGCTCCTACACACTGTTGTACACAATGGGTTTGCCTTTAATTATTATAGTGTATTCCATACGCATTAATTATTCAGCTCATTTTTGTTTTACCACTGGCGAAGCTGCAAAAGTATGACAGTATGGGAAAAGTGAGGTAAGATATGCCAGTAAGTACATAATCATACAACTGAGCTGCTTGTAGAAAGCATTGTCAAAATAACATTTGTACATTGTAAAAAAAAATTGTTTCAACTGTGGTTAGTTTGTGGATACTGCGCAAAATTTTTTAGATACTCCAAAGGAAAGGATTTCCTATTTTGTGCAATCTTGAGGGTTGAGATGTAAAAATACTGATTTCTAAGTAGGGATGTAACCATACTTCATAGTACGATATTTCTCGATGCACAAAATGTCACGATGCGTATCGTAGAGAGATGAGGATATTTTTACGATATGAAGTTTACTTCTATTCGTTGAGCGGTCAAGACGCTACCAACTCACTGCCAGCGAGTCACATTTGCTTATCTCACATATGCGGTCGAAGTCCCTGGTAGAAGGGAACCACAACACTGTGTCCCACTCTCCAGGTGGTTTACAAAGCGTCTTATTTTCCTTCACAATCTCTGGTAAAACACAGCAAATTTGAAGAATTTATACGGAACTCATTACAATTGCAAGTACAAACGATTTAAATGCCAATGTTAGTTTATCCTCTAACGTGAGCTGCTGCATAACGTGAAATGCAACATAAAGTAAACCAAAAGAAACCAGCGTTTTCCTGTACCGATTAGAGAAGTGATGAAGTGATTCGTACTGTACATTAAAAGATTAAATGACATGCTAAAGATCAAACCAAGTATGTAATTTGCATGACTGAAGAAATGTTATACAGTTTATGTAATACTTCTTTTTGAAAGATATTTCTCTGTGTCAAGTAAAGACAGTTCAGCTTCAAAGATACATAAGTCAATGGCGTTTGAGTCTGAGCTCTGTTGGAGTGTTTCATTGGTTGAATGTTCTGAATGAATGCGCCCTACACTGAAGGAAAGAGTTAATTGAGTCATAATGACATTGAATGAACTGGTACATGTCGTTCATAGTCTAATATTCTCCGTGTTGGAACATTGCATATCCAGTAGTTACTCAACTTTTCGGGAAAAAAAAGATAATGACCTGGTTTAATTTAATTCTAAGGTAAAGTAAATTATGACAAAAGAGTTAAATCTTTGTATTGCACATTTAATTACACCAATTAAATTAGTTAAACCAGTTAGATTTTAGTAGACTAAATATAATGTAGATTTTCGTCGACCAAAACTACACTAAAACTGAAATGATTGGGATGACTAAAATATGACTAAAACTTAATTCAAAAGATGATAAGAAAGAACCCAGATGCAGACAGCTCTTCAACAAAACTTATTTACGTAAAAAAATGAAAACAAGATTGAACAGAAAAATCCATTGAGGGGGGAAACATGAACAAGTACTTAAACAAAACAAAACTTAACTTAACTTAAAGAGACCATGGGCAAAATTGGAAGACGGGTATAAAGAATATGGTAACATGGGGGCTTGGCTAAGACGCTAGACAAGAGAGTACATGGCATCAAAAAACAAACAATGGCCATGTGCTTCCAAACACAAGCACAAAACATAGGAATGTCATGATCCTGTCACTCCAACCTAGAAAAACAACCACAAGAAGGGCAGAATCATTACACTCATTCACATGTTTATGACAATCTATATTCACACCAGTGACGGTTAGGTCTTTTAGAAATGGGGCTTCATTATTGTCTTTTTTATAAATTATTTTCATTCAGCCATCATTTTCATGCCCCCTTTTGTAATGAATATAAAGAAAATCTAAATATGCAGCAACATAGAGAATATTAAAATATTATAAATGTAAGCTCCTTATGCATTCTCTACCGATTATTTTACGCATTGGGCAGATGCTCTTTCGTATTATTAACAATAATAAGAGGGGGGGGGGCAGGTCAGTGTTACCTTTGTTAGAAAGTACTGCTTTTTTCAATTGCATTCTTATGTGGAAATCTCTGTTAAAATTCCTAGCCTACCATGTGCAACCATTTATCCCTCATATGGAGGAGAGGTGAATTTGGTTAAGTGAACACGCAAGCACAATTCCTTTCTTCAAACATTATCTCCCAGTTTAATATAATGAAACGGATCACGGGTGCCATTACTCATCATGATGGCAGTCCAGGTGATATTCCAGACAAACCACTGAAGAAAAGATTTTTCACAGGATGCCTGTGACAGCACAGACTTTATTCTGTCCCAGATATTTTTATGGCTTTATCTGCACATGATTTAAAGTATCTTTCAGCTTGTTTTCTTTGTAAGATCAATGTCAAGATCAAGACCTTGTTAGGGTTTTTAAGTATAAAACAGATATACCAAGAGACCAAGAGTCATTTCAAACATTTTATTGTTGAATTGTGATTGTTTTTGTTAAAAAAAACATAAATGAATCAATGTAAATACAAAAATGTTATGTCTAACAACTTGTTTCACTGTCATTGACTCATAAACATTGGCCAAAAACATCATGTTGTATTATATACTCACATGATCAACGCATCTATACATACGTGCACAGAAACTGAAACATCTCAGGGTTAATGTTAAGAACATTTCTCTTATGAATTTGTTTTTAAGATGCTTTTTGATGGTTTTGCAATTTTTTTAATCTGCACATCCTTTTGTTCATACATTTATTTGCACATTTGCATCCAGTGTCATTCAGAATCTCTGCAGTGAGCGTGTCGCCGTTTTCCCAGCAGGGTGACATTTATGCTCAAGTTATGGATATGATGATGCCCCTGGAGAGAGATTTCTCTGACTAGTGACATTCCTCCTGGCAATGTTGACTCAGAAATAGGATACAAAACAAACTTCTTTGTGGAGCCCTCCTCACATTACCAAGAGTTTGAGCTGCATCCATCTTTGACTCTAATGACACCCACAGCACAGCTGGCTTTATTCAGGGTAAAAGACTCACTTTCTTTATTGTCAACAT
The DNA here is from genome assembly GCA_029783895.1 of Triplophysa bombifrons. Taxonomy (NCBI): domain Eukaryota; kingdom Metazoa; phylum Chordata; class Actinopteri; order Cypriniformes; family Nemacheilidae; genus Triplophysa; species Triplophysa bombifrons. The sequence goes on from CM056456.1 coordinate 20,095,144, forward strand.
GAACAATCTGTAAACACAAAAAACAATGAACATACTTTACACCAGGCCTATTCAATTAGTTTGTCATGGGGCCAGTCCATTAAAAGTATCCCAAATGAGGGGCCAAAGAGACATGCCACGGAATAGGAGAGATGACACAACAACAATAAGAAATCAGTTTTACTTTTTCCCAAATTTTATGTTTTCTGTCCTTTACTATACAATAGTAATATATTTACCTACAAGATTTTTTTTGTATACTATAGTATTCACTCAAAAACGACATAAAAAACCATTGAACCTAACAGGGAAAAATTAAAATAGAAACAAGTATACTTAAATGTTGGGAAATCCTGATCAGGTTTGTGTGCCCTCGACTCCGAGTGATTTGATTTTGAGTATTTTTTATTTAATTTAACTCATTTTAAAATTCAACAACTCTTGAACGCTTGAACAATCAAGTAATAAATAGCATAAATTCTTCAATTTTGGACCTTAGTGCAACAGTAAATATAAAAAAAGTCTAATATAAAAATAAATAGCATCTGATAACAGGACAAGTAGTTTGTTAGAAATCTTCTTATAAAGGGCTGGCAGAGCTTTCTCTGTGAAATAGTGGCGAGACGGCATTTCAAATCGAGGTTCTACGGGCCCTAAATATGGGAGCCCGTATGTTGTATTTTTAGATTTTTGCCTCATAAGACACCCAAAGTTTTGTCCTACATGTAAACATGCTGATGTTATTTGTTGCACAACAACAACATCGGTGCATTGTAAGATGCCCAAGCAGGCCTTTCTAAATTCAAAGATGTTCATTTGTTGTCTTTTGAAACTGCATAGGAAAAAAAGGAAACCACTCTGACAATCTGTTCCAGGCCCTTGCCTCTGTACTTTTGAAATGGTGGTCCTATTCGTGCTAGCAAAATGTCTGAAATGCGCCACTGGCCTAACGTCACTTGACTCCTGCTCTGTGCTGCTGCAGCTCGTGCTGAATGGAACAAACGCGCGGCACTTCATAACTGTAGGATCCGTTCCCAATGAAATAAATTTATTTTAGAGATTCTTTTTCACATATGCTACTTGAAGGGCCTGAACCAATTATATCGTGGGCCAGGTTCTGCCTGTTGGTCACTAATTGAATAGCCTGGCATTACACTAAAAAAGCAAGAACACGGGGATGCATACAATGGACTAATAGTTTACCTTGTTACATTATGCTGAGTGTTTTTGTGTGCTTGGTGATCAGAGTTGATGATGATAACCTAGTTTACAAGCTTTTTTTGAAGTAGTTCAAAAAAAAAGTGGAGTGAACACTTCCATTATTTACTCGCTATCATCTTGTTCCAAAGATTCGTGCTAAAAGTGCCTTTGGCTTAAAACTGGATATGTGTTTGAGTGCAGGCCTGTAGTGATTCTTTACAACCATCCACTGGCCTGGGAGGCATAACACAGCGTTTTTATTTGTTTAGCTGATCCGTCTTAAACACCTTTTGTCTTGGCAGCCTTGTCATGTGTATGTGAAACCTTTTAAAAACACACAAAAAACCTCTCAACTCCATTTTTATCGTTTTTATCGTAACTTACTGTAAGAAATTTTTGAATCGCTGATGACTGGTTCTTTCACACCCAAAGTCTTACCAAGTCTGTATAAACTAATATGACTAGTCTTACAAGTTAGTCATCCAATTCTTCTTAAAGTCACCTAATATACTGTAAAAGGTAGATTGGTCTAATAGAAATCTGAAAAGTAAGACTAATTGGTCTTAAATAATTGCTTGTCAGTGAGACTATCTGTTAAAATGCAGTCTTAACTTAGCGGCTAAGTTTATACAACTGGTCCCGAACTCACATAAAATTCACATATATTTTACAAGTTCAAGTTGAGCTTTATTTTCATTCCGCTACATGTAGGGACATACAGTGGAACGAAATGCCCTGCCTCACAGGACCACAGTGCTACATATATACAGACATACAACAGTGGAGTAAAACAGAAATAAACCTATACACAAACTATCCTACTAATTTACTCAGAGAGTAAAATATGCTACAAATAAATACTGTACATTTGCAAGGAGAACATTTTAAACATTGTTAGTTAGGCAGCTAGCTAGGGAAGAGTGCAAGACGATTTGTAGCGCATGAATGTAAACATAGTACATGCTATTGAGTCTTTTGTGAGATTTGAGGTGGAAGCATGTGAACATACTATGTTATTGAGTATTTTTGGAGATTATGTACAAACAGCAGTGTGTGTGAAAAAGTGTCTAGTAAGACCTGTTACTACAGGTGGTTTTGAATCCCCACTCACCTTAGAGTAGAGAATTGTACCCCCCCAAAAAGCATAGAGTTACATACAGTTTTTCAGTGTTTGTGGGGGATGAAATGGTCTGTGTTTCAGGGGGTTGGTATGGGGTTTTACAGGGGGGCAGGTTGATTCGAGTTCAGGGCTCTAGCAGCTTGGAGGATAAAGCTGTTGAGCACTCTGGGGGAGCTCGGGCTCTCATGCTCTGATACCGTCTTCCTGATGGTAGGAACTGATAGAGACTATGGGAGGGACGGGTAGGGTCTTTCACAATACTGTTAGCTTTACTGGAGCATTGTTCATGAAAATATCCAGGATGGAGGGGAGAGTGGCACCAACAATCTTTTCAGCTTTGTTCACTGACCTCTGGAGGGTCTTCCACTACAGTTCCCATACCAGACGGTGATGCAGCTGGTCAGCACCTTCTCGATAGTCCCCCTGTAGAATGTGGATGGCTTATTTGTATGATTTGTGTGATTTATAAAGTAGAAAAGCATATGATTATTAGATTTATAAAGTACAAAGGCATACGATTATTAGAAAATAGCAATAATGAAACCCCTTCCCTGATGCCGCCGCTAAACCTAACGTTACTGGCATGAATCATACAAATTTAAATGAATTAGCCATCTCGTAAAATACTAATGAAATTCTGAGATTGTGTCACACTAGGATTGTCGTGGTATCAATAACATATTTTAAGATATAATAATACCAATTTTATAAATTCCATTTCTGTTTATCGATTCCAGGTCTAAGCAAGTTGAGTTTTCAAAGTTACTAATTAAGTAAAACATTCACAAATTCATTTTTTTATTAAGATATATTATACTGTAGTTACTATAAGTACTATACTTTATGTTTATGGTTACTGTTAACTACAAATACCATTGTTAAACGATGTTTACCATTGTAAAAACATGGTTACAAGGGATTTTATTGAGAGATCAGCAGATCACATTTTAACACATACATATTTCTGAAAATGTGCACACATGTTTGAAAATAGGAGCTCTCTTGATATGACAATAGCCTAAAAATGTATCTACCCAAATTGCACTATGTATAAATCGCTCCATTGGAATCTATTGTTTCAAAAGAGTTATCATGTCGCACATCCGAGGCTCTGAATCAATTCTTGTGTGAAAGGTATTTTAATTGAAATTGCATGGACAGAATTTTAAGTCTTGGGTAAAATATTCTGTTAAAAGTCTTTTTCCCTTCTAAAAGTCCCTATAAGTCTGTTTTCTTGTTTGTTCAGTTGTTCCTCTCCAGCATACCAACGTGGATTCTCTTACGTTCTTTAGTCCTGCTGTTTATGTTCAGTTTTTCCTTTTTTATTACTCCGCTAAAAGGAAACAGAAAATCTCATAAGGTTTTGTTATGTTTTAAACTGCTTTTAAAGCAAGAACACTCACTAGATAAATCACATAAATCATCCTCAACTGAGTGGAGTACCTGAAACTAAGTTCATTTCTTCTCTGTCTATAGGGCAGATATTTTATTAAATTCCATTACTAAACATTATTCATGTTTGTCGGCTGTAGTGTTATGTTAATATGCAGCCTTAGCGAGCGATCACCCAGAACGCGATTTTCCTGTTTAAAAACACGGCACACTGCACTGCCTTTTTTGTTTACTTTTTGATAAGATCAGCGTGCTGCGTTTTTTTATGTTACTATACAACCCCTGGATCAGCTGCCCTGAATGTCAAGTATTATAGCTACACTCTAGTTGCGGTTAACAGTAGTTTTAACTGTGTCTCTGTATGCTATGATGAGAAGAGGGTCAGTAGAGGAGGGAGGATTGACATTGTGATGTGACCGCTTTCCTTTCACATATCTAATTTCAGCCTTTGTTTTATGCTTTAAAAAATTGATTTCAGGAAATTATGAAGCAATTGTGACTAATGCAAAGCACAGCAGATATCACATGCATGTTTTAATGGTTAAATTGTTACTATTTTGTATTCAACTATTCCGACTGATCATGGTATTCATTTTCCGGTGGGTGCTCCTAACTCATAAAGTTGGAGCACCAGTGCTACCTCAACACAACTCAACTTTATTTATATAGCGCTTTTTACAATTTTCATTGTACTAAGGAAAAAAAATAATTTCAAGCCCTGTTATCTGTTTATTTGCTTAAATATTATGTTTGCAACCTTTGCATGCTATTCAGTTGTTTAATAAATCAAAACATTGCAGTTGTTATAGTGGAAGGGGATTGTTTACATTGTGCCGTTACAAGTTGTTTACGAAATTTGCACAGTTAAAAGGTTCTGTATTTTGACTGCAACTGTCATGCATCCTGATTCCTTCATTTCATTATGATGGCCACCTCATTATAAACAGCATAATTTTGTGTGACTTATAAACCTGTGGAATATTAGAGTGGAATTTTTCTACAACATTCACCAACTTGACAGTATATATGTGCATTTTAAGTCAATCAACTGAAGTATTTCCTCTCTCAATCAGTAGAAAATGTGGTAAAAAATACTGCCATGTATCAGGGAAACCGATATTAATCTGGAAAATACCGTTATATTCATCTATGGTCATACCGGGCAGCACTGCGCAAAACGCTCCCTGCCAACTGAAACAATTCAAAAGAGGCGCATCTTACAAAAAACGCATTCTTTTTGATCAGAACTATAGGTTAAAACAACCCAGCATATGCAAATTTATAACCTGCCATTGGGTTATTTACTTTTGACCCAGCATTTGTTAATGTTGTGGTAAATTTATTCATTTGTACCAAAATTGTCATTATCATTACCATACGTTTATTACTAATCACTGTTCTCTGCGTGTGTTTATTCATTTCTTTACTACAACTAATATTCTTCATGTTTCATCATTCTTTTATTCTATTATTCCATAGTGTGACAAAGAACGCCCCCAAAAAAGGTAGAGGAATAATCCGAATGAGAAAAGTAAATTAAAGGTTTAAATCATTTGAGACGCAAATCAGGAAAGAGGGACATGATTATGCTTTTACTGTAAGTATTGATCTGAGTATTGTGTTAGAGGTGCTTTCTTCTTTCACAAGGTCTGCTTTACAAATTAGAACGGATGGACTTTTGCATATGAAAGTCCAAAAGTCCAGGGACGTACAAATCTCAGTGGGCTATACAAGGACAAACAAAAACGATAGATACATCTTTTTTCTGTTTATTTCTGTTTCATTTCATTGAACTCTTCAGAATGCCCAACGTGAACCAGCAATGTGTTGAGCTGAACATTTTTGAAGCAAAACAACAACTTTTCTGCTTTGCTAATTTTGGAAGTGAAGTGTATGATTGTGTATTTACAAATGACAAGAATAGTAATGTCAATCTACACAATGAAAAGAAAAAGGGCTGAAACTGTGTCGTGTGTTGCTCAGGTGTTGTCATTTGAAGCATTCTTGACTCCTAAGATACAGAGTCCTTCAGCTGGACACATCATTTTTTCTGTGCTCTATTGTCTCCTGACAGCCTTTTCTCTTCATGTTCTTTCCTAGATTGAATTCTTCTCAGTCAAGGAACCTGGAGAAGAGACAGGTTGTAGGTGCATTTGAACAAGAGGGAGATTCTTAGAATTATAAAATATCATTTCTAAGAACATAATTACCCCCAAAAAATTCAACTGAAGAATAGAAGCACTGTCAAACGTTGAACAATGAGAACTCACAGCCTGGCATTATACTTCATGTAATGTTAGAAAATAGTTGACTTTGATTGGCTGTGGTCGTGTAGACGTTTTACCACTTCTTTGTGTCTGTATCATGTTTTTATTTGTAAAATTTAAATATTTTATTACCTTAAATTAAAGAGATAGTAGCCAGGGATGCAGTTTTGCACAAAGCCGTGTGTCTAACTCATATATGATAAATTCTACCAGGCACAAACCACCTTGGATGGTGTTCACAGCCACCAAGAGGCATTTATACTTGACACATTTTCCATTGCATTATTCTTCTGAATGACAGGAACAATAGTAATGTGGAGAAAATATAAGCCAATCCAGCAAAAAGGGCAACATTTGTGGGTTTACTACTATGACAGGTTTCATTAAGGAACAGGCAATTTTTGAATGGATAGTTCAACTGAAAATAAAAAATATTTTATGATTTATTCACCCTCTGAAGTACACACAATATTATATTGTGAAGGACATTGGTAACCAAACAACATTGGACCCTATTGACTTCTTTTGTTTTTTTGGGTAAACTATCCCTTTAAAACCACACTGTTTGATATAGTATTTTGTGAAAAAGAGATATTATTGCCTGCATTGATGCAGTGGTTTGCTATAGCAAATAGGATAGAGTTGAAAGAAAGTTCATATTTCAGCCTGTTCATGATTTCAGAATTAGACACAACCCCACATTCCTCGACTCCTCTGCGCAAGGAATGTTTGCTCTCTATCTTTCCTCTGTTACTCTCCACGGCGATCAGAGCAGCCCCCGGTCTACCAGAACAGCCAGCAGGTTAAACAACAGCAACTCCAATTCAGCAGTAATGTGTGTGTGAGAAAGAGAGATAGTTATTCCAATTTCCATTGCTTTGGGGGAAAATAAAACCTTTTAATTGAACTAGCAGTCTATTGCCAGTACCAGGCAAATCACTTAGAGGTCACCAAACATTTTTAGAAAATAGTCTTTGTAGCAAATACCCAAGCTGCAAAGTTTTAAGAAAGAATCTATGCAGTCCATCTCTGATGTTTGCTATGGTGTAGGCGATGTGTCCCTTATTCATTGTTTCCTGTGAATGATTTGACACTGCTAATGTTTTAGTTACTATAACATTTCCTTGGGATTATAAGGTTCTATCAGACATTTTTGTCAAAATTCACATTCTTATTCTGTGAAAATTTAATAGAATAGAAATAGAATCTGCCTTTATTGTTCTTGGGATCCAGGGTATACAACAGTGCTCTTCATCAATAATTAAAGACTACATGGTGTCATCAGTCCTATGACATACTTTACCTTTTAACAAGACATCCATGAACAAAAGTGTATGCTAATATGCTATTGAAATAATTTATTTAAATTTAGCTCAATTACCCTTAGTCCAGTATGTTACTCAATGTCACTGGAAGTTCAAATTAGCCAATCAGATAAAAGCTTATTTACATTTACGCATTTAACCAATGTGACTCACATTGCAGTATTCTATACATTTGTTTCAAAGTACGTGCAATCCCCAGGGATCGTACCCATGAACTTGGCATTGTTAGCGCCATGCTCTTACCACTGAGCTTTGTCAATACTTTTTTTGTTTTTTGAATCTAAGACTAATATAAAGGTATTTTAGCTGAAAATTGCTATCCAATTGTAGAGGTCACAGTTCAGCTGAAGACTTGCATCTTTTACCTCATCTCTCGTTATTTCAACTACAGAACAGTTCCAAGCTCTCCTGCCTGGTTGTCATGGAAACATGACTGCGTTTTGATTTGATTTAGCTAAAGTACGCTACACCATTCATTCATTTAAATGTCAGCGTTGCTTCCATGTAGAGAAGGAGATTATGGATGAGGCCTGGTTGTGTTTTCTCTCATTAAATGTACCTCTGTTCCACAGTAGAACTCTAATTGACCTGTAGTTTGGCAGCATTTAGTCTGCAAGTCATCCGATGACCTTTAACATAGGTGATGATGATATAAAAAACATTGTTGGTCTGTTGAAACATACTGAAGACTGTCATTGACTATTAATGGGCCTTTGTTTAAATGATGATCTTATTGGGGCGGTTGAACTGTTTGGTGTGGTATGTTTTCCTCCAAAAATGTGTCAATGACAAAGCCGCCCTCAGGAAAGAAAATCTCCCCCTGGATGGTTGGTTAGTCTGTGTTGAGTTTATACGTGTGTGTGTGCGTGTGGGAAGCGTAAACCCTACGGTATGTGGACACCATGTCCCCACAAAGATGGCAATATCCATAATTCTTGTCCTTGTGGGTACATTTTTTGGTACCCATGTGGAAACGAGCTTCATACAGAATTAACTTCTTTGAAAATCTAAAAGAGCAGAACGTTTTGTGGGATTGTTAGGTTTAGGGGTAGAGTTAGTGGTAGGGAATATTATATACAGTATGTACAGTATAAAAAACATTGCATCTTTGGATATCGCCATAAAACATGGAAACCCAATGTGCGTGTGTGTTTCTGTGCTGTTAAGGGTGTATTCGAATGAGACAGGGTGTAGCCAACAATCGCATAGTTCATGGGAAAGGAAAGAACAGGCAGGATTCCAGATGTGACGACACACGCACACAAACACACACACATTCTGTACACACGGTGAAGTTTAATGTGGTCAGATGCAAGGGGGGTTCTGGAGAGCAGGAGGGGTATTTCAGGAAACTCCTAAATCATTACTCTCCAGGCAAAACTTGGCAGCACGTGATTGGCCAGCTCTCTTTTCACATGACTTTAGCTTTTGTGGATATGGGGTCCTGTTGCAGGGGAATGTTAAGAGGAACACAAAGACAAAAAAGTGCAAAAGAAATAAAGTAAAAGTAGTTTGTTTACACGTAAGCGTATTCAGTAAACATAATCAAGAGGCATATCAAACACTTGAAAGCTATTGTATAGCTATAGACTGAACACTGTTATTGATTGCGACCCACTTACAAATCATACTGACTTGTTGTCGTTTTGGTGTGTCTGGCTGTTTTTCAATGTCTTGTGCCATGTAGGCAGCATGTAAAACTGCATGTATCTCCATTCTGTTTTGCTTCATCATGCTGTAATGGTCATGTGAGGCTTGTGTGAATGACCATTGTGTTTAAACTATGCAGAGCTGCGGCCCTCCATGAACTGAGTTTGACACCCCTGTATTTAAAGAAACCTCACATCATTGCTCTATCTGGTGGTAGAAAAGACAAACAATCACTATGTTTTTGGACTATGTCTTTAAAAAAGACCTATTGTGTCAAAAAATAGGGCAGTAATTTTTGAACAGCCTATTAAAAACTTATTTATATACATACACATACATTAATTTATATACATTATATACTTATATACTGCTGACCTTTAAAGAAAACTATGAATTGAGAAAGTTTGCTTACATTGTTTTGGTTAATAAATATTGTAATTGAGACATTATAAAAGTGTGTAATATTTAGAACACATGTGACAACCTTCCCTTACAGGTATATTTGGAGGGATTAAGGATGCATATTTTGGGAATAGAAAGCATAAGGTTTGTTTAAATAAACTAATGTTAACATTTCATATCATTTCATTATTTCATTTCATCAAGTAAAAATTGTGTATTAAAACTGCAATTAGTCTGTAACCTCTGTAAGGTTATTGTGTCATTTATATTAAACTATTTGGTTACATTGTAATGCACTTTTACCTTGAGGGCCACACATTCATTATAGGATGAAAGGTTGCTGTTCCAAATATGTAGTTGCCCTAGTTTTCAAGGAGAACCTCTAGTTGTCAGGGAAACTGGTGACAGGATCTCTCTGGAGTGTTTAGAAAGTGGAGAGAGTTTGGCCATTTTTAGACAGAGTTATCAATCTTCCATCCCCAGACACAGAAAAGAGTGTGTGTGTTTTTATAATACAGAGAGAGACAGTATGTTTGTGGTATAAGTAAAAATTGGGCTTGCTTTTTTTTTTTTTTATCAATTTAATAGAGACGTGAAACCCAAAATTGTATAAACATTGATTAATGTAAATGTAAACAGTTTGGGGAAATGTGATTAATATAAACTCATAATAATATTACATATTTAATTTAAAATTGATGTCAGTTTGATATCCCACATAAAAATAGCAAACTTTTATGTTGAGTTGAGGTGGATTCTGATTAGTTAACTTACCACCCTCTGGTGGTGAGAATCTGTAGGTGCACAAACATATTTGGACCTGTTCTGAGATTTACAGTACAGCTCTACTGTGTCTCTTTGTGTTTCATTCATATTGTTGATGTATGTGATGTTTATTTCTGTATATATTTTGTGTGTTTGTCAGCAGGAGGCACAGAGCAAATCAAAGGTGTGTGCTAATGTGTTCTGTGGTGCTGGAAGAGAGTGTGCAGTGAATGAGAAGGGAGAGCCCAGCTGTCTGTGTATTGAGGTGAGTGAAACAGTACATATTTACATTAAAGAGACGAAAATATTTTTTTTTTATTAAAAATCATTTACTCACATTTGGGTTGTTCCAAACCTGTATAAATATCTTTGTTTCTGCTGAAGAAAGATATTTGGAAGAATGTCAGTAACCAAACAGATCTCATCCCCCTTTTATTGCCATAGCAGGGATGGGGGATGAGATCTGTTTGGTTACTTACATTCTTCTAATCTTCCTTTGTGTTCGGCAGAAGAAAGATATTTATACAGGTTTGGAACGTGAATGTGAATGATGACAGAATTTTAATTTCTGGGTGAACTGTAATATTATTTTTAGAAATATGCATAGTTACTTCCTTTTACTTTCTATGAAACGTAAACATTTTATAGAGATTGCCCTTTTGAAAGTCTGTGAAACTTTCTGGGTGAAAATTTAAAGCAGAGAAGAACTAAATATCCATATAAACTATGGATATTTCCACTTTCCTGTGACTTTTTCAGGCCTGACAATCCCAATTTTACAGTTTCAAGTTATTTTTACCTTAAGCAACTTTACAGTATTTTAATTATCTGTCAACTTTTTTCCAGAACAATGTTCTTTAAAAAAGTTAAACACTTCTTTACAATAGCCGTACAGTATGTGTGGGATTAAGGTCAAACAGCCTGGTCGTGTGAGATGTATAGACCCTATTGTATGTCTCCTACTCAGCTCAGCAGAATATATACTTCAAAGCCCTTACTAGCAAACCCTTCCTACATACACTATAGAAAACAGAACACAGCCTGTTGTTCCAACCCGCCATGCTTTCATTTTATTTCAATCTCAGAGTCAATTTCAAACCAGAGGGAAGATAAAAAATATTGAAACTGAACATATATTTCAATTGCTTTTATGGTACAGATTTTGATAAGATAGTGTAGTAGTCATTGTTACAGTTGATCATGTAGTTCATTAACATAGTACAGGCAAAATCAGGGTCATGGTATTCTCAGCTGCAATGGCTGATAAACCATATATTTCTGAAGTATCTGCCAAATTCATACGTGAATGTACTTTCAAAGACTTTTATTGTTCTACCGGTGTCTCTCGCAGGAATGCAAGCCTCATAAGCGCTCTGTATGTGGCAATAATGGAAAGACTTACCGGAACCACTGCGAGCTGCACCGTGACGCCTGTCTCACTGGACTCAAGATCCAAGTTGCCCATGACGGACACTGCAGAGGTGTGCAGACACAAGAACACAACCATACAAGAATACCTATACTCTAAAAAATGCAGGGTTGTTTTTATTTTGGTCATATTGTGCAAATTCTTATTTTCTGTGTGTTTGGTGTGTTACAAGTTGCCCATGCATGTATAAGAGAGGTAAAAATTGCTAAAATTTAAGTGTCGGAAAACAGAGGAAGCATTCTATCTAAAAGCAAATGCTCACCCAGACCTGCCTGAAACTCCTCGTTTAACCACACACCCACAAATCTATGTCAGTTCGTGGTATGAGTTGACTAAGACCGCCCAAATGTATACACAAGTAAGCTGTGTGTTCCTGTCAGCACAATTGCTTTGGAAACTGATGTTCCAAATATGGTAAGAGGCGTCACATTTCCGTCACATGCTTACAGTATTCATCCGATCACTACGCACTGGTAATAATTAATAGCAAATAATAGCAATAATAGCAAACCTCACTTTTCAAAGTGATGAGCTTTGTAAAAAATCTGCGTGTTTCAGAGAGACAGGGCAAAGAGGAGATACAAACATGCACGGCGTGTGGAAAATACAGCGTTTTTGAACCTTAAATCGTGTTTACACATTGCATTACATCTAAAATAAACGATAATATTCGTTTTAGCCGTGTCATATCCCCTTTAAACCCATGGTTGGGACAAATATGAGCACACGATTAACCAGTTTAATGTAGTTTAATTTCTTATGTAAATTAACAGTTAAATTGACCATATTTGACTCAACCATGGATTTTAACAACCATTGATTAGCAGGCATTACTTACCAGTACTGTTAGTATAGTTAAAGTAAAACTATACAAGAGCTTCAGCAGCATCACATGTTCAAGGAAAATAAAATGACGTATTTAACTATTACGAAACATCTACTTGCATTAACCCTTATGGAGACAGTTAAAGTCCAGGTAAAGATAACTCTGAGAATTGTTTCTAAACACATAACGTTGAAACTCATTAAAAAAACACAGACGTATATAGTACTGATGTGTGGAGTTAAACAGATTTTCACAAATTTTCTGTTCAGGATTTTTTGGGGTGGGGCTAAAATGGTGGATCGATGACACAATGGAATGTCCGTGCATGCCTGGCCCCTCCCCATTCACTAGAGCGCCTAGCATCAGACCTCTGCTCAATCACAAGCTCTCACGCGAACACATTCAGGCTCTCTCTTACCTGGACAAGGGGAGAGTTCTCCTACTTCGGAAGAAACTGACGGAATCCAAGCCCTCTCCCCGGACATCACGTCAAATACGCACACCATTTAACCTTCTTTATTATATGCATAGGCGAACTCGTGAATAATCTATTAATGAATATTGCGTGCATTGACTATTTGAATTCAAATCCTCCCATAAAAATCTTCATATTATAGCCTGCTGGGGATTCAGGTTGAGCGACGTGAGTGCTTGTGCCTTTTAGCGTCAACAGCGGACACGCTTATTTTTACAAGATTTTGATCATTTATTTTATTTACTTGGATGTTATTTTCTTCATTCAAATTTGGCTGGGTGGTTACTAACTTTTCTGTTGTGTGACAAACTCAGAACACATATTTTAATGTCACTTTACTCTGACTTTCAGTTTGACCGGATGCAACAGGTTGTAGGCTATTGAGATTTATCAAGCTGTAGTTCACATAGTTCTAATCAGTAGATTATCTTCTGTAACTTTGACCTGATAGTCTCATTATCATCTCAGTAGAGTGTTGGAGCATTGGACAAGAAAAAAACGGTCAAATTCAGGTCTCAGTCAGATATCAGGCTGTTCTCACCTCATTGTGCTTTATTAGGACATGATTTGATAAAACATGATAATTTCATATCTCAATTTCATGTAAAGAGGTGCTCAAGTGATAACTCGTAAAAGCCTTATCTATAATCATATACAGCGTGTTCACCTGTGAAACAGCACAGCACTTACATTCTTATCTTTGTTTCTTTTAGAGAAGAAACAGGAGAAGGCAGCAGCTAGTCCAGGTAAGTGTGATTATGACAGCAAGCACAGAGCCAGACTTTAAGATTCTATTTATCTGCCCACTGTAGAGATTAGCTTCGATTTAATAAGTAACATACAGTTTATGAGGTATCATATGCTATATGTAGCTATATATGGGTCATTCTACAGAAATGGCACAAATTTAGATTTGTTCTACAGGTGGTTGATTTTTTAATCTTTTCTTTCCACATTTATTCTATATTGCTTTGTATCTGACATTTATAAATTTACCATGGCTAAACAGAAATCTTTTTATGCATTAAATCAGGTATTTCCCATTTATGTTTATTCAGCATGAAATGAGCTGAAAACCCCTGTCAGTTAAATTACATATGAACTTGACAAGGCAAAGGTGGTTTACAAAATATGAAAGATAATTTAGTTGTTTATTTTCTAAGTGAAATTTATAGGGCTAGAACTATGGCAAGCCGAATTAGCTTTTGTTCATTCTCAGGATATGAATATTGATATCAACAATTCGATTTTTAAATTCTTTATATCAAATTACTAGCATGATAGTACCAATTACAATTTTTAATATCAGTAATTACATTTTAACAAGTAAAAATGAATTCAGTTGAGTAGAACATTAACCACTATATAATTTTTTTTACACAAGTTATTACACAAATTCTTTCATCTTGATATTGTCTTTAATAGTAATAAACCAGATTTTTGTAAATATGTGTCAGTTGTCTATATGTTTTTTTTAAAAACATTTACGGGGAACTGCTGCACTTCTATAGAATGACTCATATATACTGTACAATATACAGTATATTCCTCTTTGACTTGTCCTCTGCAATACAGCAATCTATCCGGAAATGTAATAATTAAATGATTGTATGTGTTTTTGTGTGTGTTCTGTTTAAAGTTGTGTGTTACGTTGCTGATCGTAATGAGTTACGCAGACGTGTTATCGACTGGCTGCAAACAGAGGTTGTTCCAGATGGCTGGTTCTCTAAGGGTTCTAACTTTACCGATATCCTCCTCAAGTACTTCAAGGTGTGCGCACAGGTTTCAATTACCACATTTTTTAAATAACTTTCACATAGAATCACATTTCTGCATTACTTTTCACATTTGAGGCTGCCGTGATATCAGTTTAAGCGTATTCAGTCCTTATTGAGTGAAACAACAGGTGTCTATGATGGCATTAGTCTGATTTTGTCCATTTAGCCTCCAACAGGGATAATCAGTCGCCTCTTGCTGCTCTTTAAAGTGTCTTCGGGATGCGGATTTATCATTTTTCTGACAGGCGCCTAAGGCATGTGAAAGACAACTATAAATGACTTATGTTTTCACAGCAGCATTTAAAACTCTTTTGATTGATCAGTCTATTTCAATGGTAACTCATTTCTGCACTCATCACACCATTGTAAAGCTCAGACAGCTAAAGAATAAGACTCTGACAGCCATGACCACAGTCCAGACACCTTGCCCCTATCATTTCAATAATTTTGAAAAGATATGTCCACTCCAAGGGTTCTAGAGGGGAGGACCTATTATTATTTTTAGTTTTTATTCCAATTTTACCCTTAAGAAAGATAATGATGATTCTACTATAGTAAGACATGTCTCTTCCATGTTAAAGCAGACTAATTACTGTTAACATTATTGTTAACGCTGTAGTCATACAGTATCTGTTAATCATGAATCTATGGATGTGTATAGAGCATTTTCTCTGTTTTAGGTATATGTCTCGCAATTTTATCTGCTTCAACAATAGCAGCTTTTCCCTTAATGTTCTCTACTGGACTCTACACATCTTTGGACGACTCAGTAGATAGCTGAAGTGATCAGAGTTATCTTGCACAGAGCAAACTTCGCAACAGCACCTACACAGAGACAAGATAATCTTGACTGTTCAGAGTCTTGCCTGTAACTATTTCCAAATCCCCCCACAGCATAGACACAACATAGTCCTGTCTCTTTCCCGAGATAAAGTAAAAGTAAGATTTGACTGACACATTTATGAGTATTGCGTGAATATTCATACAACTTTGTAACTGCATTTCAAAAATTAAACATTTCTTAAAATCAACAAAAAGCAAGTGAAATCTATTACAAATTTTGGTTATAGGGTAACAAAACTGCAATCCTCATTTAAAATAAGAAGCACTCACTCATCTTGCATAATGTGTATGTGGTGTAACTCTTTAAAGAGTTCATGAACTTATTTTGGACAGTATTATAAGAAAGGGCCAGCATAACAACATAGGTTCTTGTTTTAATATCTGATCTAAACAATAGGAGCAATATATTTTTGTGTCTTTCTTATAGAACTATGACAATGGCGACTCTCAGCTGGATTCTGCCGAGCTGCTCAAATTCATTCAGCACAATGAGACCGCCGTACAGATGAACTCTTTCGTTGAGGAGGAGAATAACCGCTTGCTCAGGTTATACACAACATGAGTATAAAAATATATATATTTTTGTGTGTGAACTATTGCTTCCATTAGTTTTGCTTATAGGTGTGTAGAAATAATAAGCAGGTAATAATCAGATCTCTTTCACACAAAGAGTTCTTCCTGTTTCACAGAGGTGATGAGAGTCTGTTGAGCAAGATAGGAAAAAACCCAATCCACTAACACTGATAAAAACAGGCGAACATTCCACTGCACAAATGTGTCCTGCCTATCTGGATATCTGGTTTGCCTATTAAAATAACAAACGAGACTCTTGTTTGTTATACTATTAAATCGTTTAACACAAAAACAGAGCATCACCTTTACTGTTCCCTGCTGGATAACCTCTGAAATGAAAAGCTTGAACGGAATGAACAAATAAGTAAATATCTAATTATTTAATGATGCCTGCATGTGTTTTTTAGGAGTCTTTGTCTGGATGCTCTTATTGAGCTCTCAGATGAGAATGCTGACTGGAAGCTAAGCTTTGATGAGTTCCTCAACTGTCTGAAACCAGGCTTCAACCCACCTGAGAAGAGTAAGTCGATCATTTATAAATTATGACTGCATAGGATTTGTTCAGGCTTATCTGATTCCATTCCTAAATGTATATTTAATCTGGAAAAAACAAATATGTACACACATATATATACACCACATATGCAATATATTTTTTATTTTAAAGCTGCTGTCCATAAGTTTGCCTCTTTGTCGCCATCTCAGTTTGAAACATAAAATGACACATACATGCAGAGTTATTTAGTGGCTCTGTGCTAAATGACTGACTGCTCACGCCGCATCAGAGCGCCTGATGTAGACAAAATAACATACTGGCTATCTTACGTCCTACAAGTAATATATCTGAAACATCTTGTCTGAACACATACAACATCTGCTGCTTTTGTTCTGACTACATGAAACAACTTTTAAAAAGAATCACGATAGTGACGTCTTACCTGTTAATGCAATCCTTTCAAATGTCGGAGCCAACTCTCAAAATCCCTGTCGATATTAGCTTTTGCTTTAGCATGAAACTGCCACTTTAGCTCTCCGGAGCGCGAGATTACTTTGTTATCAAAAACAGATGATTCCTCAGATATAATCAGCGTCAGAACTTAACAAAATGAAGATGTTTACATGACATTTCCCAGATGATCATTTTTAAACACAGCCATCTATAGGATGATCTAAAGTCCAGGCGACTGTTATAAGAATGACCAACACTCTGTCATCCGCTGCAGCGCCATCCACACACACGTGATAAACTAGATGTTAGGTGATGTAAAGATGCAAAGAGGGACTCCCCGAATTCAAATGTCCTGCATGGGGTGAACCGTCAGTGCAAATTATAAATAATTGTTATAAGCTTACCGTTGTGAAACAGGGTAAGATAAGACAATAGTTTTGAACACTGATCTGTATATGCATTTACTCAATAATTGACTTCTTATTATTTTGACCCAAAACTTATCGCGGATTGTTGCTTTAAAGGTCTAGATAGGGATTTATAGCGGCCAATAGTGGTGAGTTTTTACAAATAAATGTCAAATTGAACTATATCATAATGTACATGGTTACAACATCATTACACGTCATCATTAGTTTTCACATTACTGTAGTTCTGGGCAGATTGTCCATTCTTCCACTGGATGTTCCTCAGGCTGAAAGAGAGGGAAAGCATGCAGAACTAGGTGAAAGTTCAATGGGAGGGATCGCTCTAAAATCACATTCTAACTCAGAACACAGTCTTGTGGGTCTGCAGAGAGGACAATTATTATACCGCATTCCATTTTGCAAGGATCCTCTCTTTTCTTGTGGTATAAATCCACAGCGCACCCTTAACGTTACGAACATGCTAATTTGCACGTAACACCACCTTGCACCATAATAACGGTTAATAATAGATTATGACAGATTTTTTATGAGCCTTTCCATTAAACTGACAGACAATAAAAAGGCTAGTGCAACCTCTGCACCATTTCCTTTACAGTGGTTCAGCTGTGCTTCTTCTTTACGTTTCTTTTTCAGTTAAATTTTCAGTTTAAAAACAAAGTTTTTTTATTTTTCTATGTTGTTTTATGAGTAATCATGTTAAATAATCGAGATCTCAATATTGAACAAAATAATGGTGATTTTAGTCATAATCGAGCGTCCCTACTTTAAAGAACCATCTCTTTCTTAACTTTTTAATAATCTGAAGAATCTTTTTTTCGCCACAAAGAACCTTTTGTGAAACAAAATTTTCTTCAGATGTTTACGGTTTTCCATTTAGACAAAAAAGATTATTCTATGGCATCTTGAAGCATCTCTATTTTTTACATTATATATGTAGTATGATAATATAATAAAGTACAGTCACTTTAAACACAGCATTCTCTCTCTTCTGTGATCTTCGGGTGGTACTATTGACAATAAACTAGCAACTATGAACTATTTTTCACAATTATTCCTCACAATAAAAAAAAAAAAATTCTTGAAAACAATAAAACAGATATAACATATTATATAAAAATAATTTCTTTCTGCATATGGTTATATTGTCTTGAAACACTCTTCTACATATTTCAAAGCTCATGTTTTGATTCTTCATGTATGTATATGCTAGAAATTATTGGCATGATGTTAAATGTTGTGTAATATGTAGGGTTGTTGCTGTACCATAAACATACGTTACGATATTATACCTAATGGAATATCACGATACCAAGTATTATCGCGATGAGGTGTCATCTAAATAATGAAAATATACAAAATATACCAAATTTTTTGCAAATACTCTAGTAAAATACGTTTACTTGTGTCTAGTAATTTTAGCAACGTTTACTATAGTAACTACCAAAATCATTTTTTTTTTATTTGAACGAATTCAATTAATGTGCGACAAATTGCATTGATAGCAATACTTGCAAGGAAAATGTTTGGCTTACTTTTAAATGTAACTTAAACGGCCAGTAGTTGGCGACAATTTTTTTGTGTCAGTGAATTATTCAACCACCTCATTTAAAACCTCTGATTCATTCAAGGATGCAGCAAGTGTCTTGATGAATGAATGACTCACTGAATCATTATCTCTTCATTGTCGTTCAAAACACCGAGTCGTTTAGGGAAGAAACACATCAAAAACACAGATGAAAGTGTTCAAATGAACGTTAATGGGCAAATGCAACATAAGTTACGGCACAACAATATAACCGTTTCAAAAACAGATTGACATTGCGGGAACTTTGAAGCTTTAGCATTACGATGCTGCCGCACTGGTACACCTTGCAAGCAACCCTAATGTAAATGTGTAGATGCACTGATCTGTAAATGTTACAGAATGTGCTCTGGAGGACGACACCTTTGAAGACGGAGCCGAGACACAGGTGGACTGTAACCGTTGCGTCTGCGCATGTGGGAACTGGGTCTGCACTGCCATGACTTGTGATGGTGAGATCACCAAACTCATGTTTTTATCATGTTTCAAATCAAACACATTTGATGACTTTTTAATTACTGATCATGTTATCATGAAATGATGGGACGACCTTGACATTCTTCACAGCGAAAACCCCAGTTATAGAGACAGATGAAGGTCATGAGATGACAGAGGAGGAGTGGACCCGCCGTGTTGCTGAACTCAACAAGCATCAGGTCAACTGACTGTTAAATCTAAGATTCGCTTAATAGGACTACGTTTTATAATCCCTCTATTTCAGCTCAGTTGACTTGCCCAATAGGACATTTCCTACGCCTTATGCAGGGGGAAGCAGCCAAAAATATAAATAGAGGAAAGGAGGTCTGAGGTTTCACTGGTTCGTCGGATTTGCATCCTCTATGTTTGGGGGATAAATGATTATAGAAATACATAGCATACTTACCTTTCCTTGTCTTTATCAGAGAGAAATCTCATGAGGTGTGTGTCCCAATTTCATCAAATTATCCTGAGTGAAAGATGCCTTTTGGTATGGTGCTGCTGATAATGCCATTTGTATGGTTCCCATCAATTCGACACATCATCAGTTGTGCACCTAAGCCTCAGTGGGTGTTTCGGCCTTTTTTCACAAGACACCCTCAGCCAAGGGAGGCCCACCACAGGTTGATCCGACCTGGGTGTGTGTCGAATTGTAAAAAGGTCATCTGGCTGGCAGCCCATGATGTGTCCATCCGCCTGAACCACAGCCATTGGCTTCTTCTTTGTGCACCACTGGCCAGTTCTTGATTATCCTCCACTAGACTGGTCCTCTGAGAGTAACTTATTTAACATAATAATATAACTATACAAACATTACAGAAAGGCAGCTCACTACTTTTTAGAACAGAGCCTTTTATTTTAAAAAGGGCTTCCTCAAACCAACATGCTGCTATTCTTGCTAATGGGTTTTTTAGTAGATACCATTTTATAGGGATAACACCTGGGGGGAGTGAGTTAGTTTGTAGCAGTTTGTTTATATGGGGCTTTTAAACTGTGGTCCTCTTCCTTATAGGCTGTTAAATGTACATTTAATACCTGCTTTTTGATTTTGTTAGTGAAATACAATCTATCGCTGTTAGTTTATTGCCCAGATCTAAATATAAAGAATGGTCTGACTTGTTAACTGATTCTCTCCTTTAGGAAACTGTTGAGAAGATGAAGACCAGCACAAAAGAGGTCTAAAACCACAAATAGAGCGGGAGATGTGAACGAAATCCTCTCCTACCGATCACAACCAGGACACAAGAGATAATGTACTGTTATTGGAAGAATTGCACCATTTTCCATGAATAGGTTATTTCTTATTTACATTTATTTGCTACCCTTATTGCATCTATTCTGTAGTTAAGGCGTTTTGTGGTATTGTACTTTGTATGTATTTCATTAGCTTTTCACAATTTTGTATGTTTATTCGTTTGTCTTCGAGTGCTGTACATTGTTAAACTTTGCAAAAGAGGCCCCAGCACTTTGTTTTGGGGGCCCTTATTTTATTAAATTTTTGGTTTATGTAATATTCTTTTTACCATTTATTTGTTTGTCTTCAGTTATATGTGGAAATATGTTATTTGTGATTGAGACGATGGCAATAGATTGAATCAGAAAGGGGAAGAGAATGAGAACCTAGGTCCATCCATCCAACTGACTTGAACTGATAATACGATGCAGGTTTTGTCAAAGCTTAAAAGCAAGAGATAGGATATGGTTTATATCAATGTAAGGCTGAAGAGAAAGTACTTGAGGCTTTGTTATGCCTACTTTTGCTCCTCATTTTTATCATTGCGAAGACAGTCATAGTCTTGAGACCTTTCGTAAAGGTGCTAATGTTAGTATTTCTCTGTTTTGCTGCTTTGCCCTTTTGCTTTAGACAGTAGATGAAGCTTAGTAGGAGATATAGTAAAACACTAGATAGAGGAAGAGCCAGTAATTTTGAAAGAGGTTAACTTCGGTGCAGCTAGCTTGACCAAACAAAATAGCAAAAGAATAATTGAATTGTAACAGGTTTTCCGTATGACAAAACCACCGCGTTGTTACTTGACAAACATACTCTTTCCACTATGAGCGATGTTGCCGCAGGTCTTCTGTCAAAGTCCTCGTATTTTGTAGAACACATCATACATAAAGTAGAACAATTTCACTTCGGCTAAGCTTGAGTTTACATTTATATTAATTGCTAAAAGCAGTTCATGCTGACTCTGATCAGTCCAACCCTCAGATTCACAGGAGAACTTTGACTGAGCTTAATCATGTTTAATCAATTCAGGATTTTAACTCTTACACCATGCCTACATCTGACGCGACAGGCGCAACTTGACAACCTGCTTGTTCTAAATGGGTTTGGCATGTCGTGCCGCATCCAAAGTGGACAAATTTTTTAATAATAATGTGTTCTACTCCATTTCTAATGACTTTTGTCGTGTCGCGTCCGGTCTAGACACGGTGATGGTGACGGGACAGAGTCAAAATAGAATCTGAAACCAAAGTCTGATGTTGATGTTGTACGAAAATCTCCAGGTATGCCACTACTCTGGACCCAGCAACGACTTTTTACCTGTTAAGTGAAATACTTGTCAGAATAGAAATTAGATTTGCTATTGCCTCTGTAGTGTAGTTCTATTCTTAAAAGAATCGAGTGCGTATGAGTGTGAAAATATAATTTTTGTTTGCGTTCTCTTGTTTAATTTCCACTGAATTCCACTAACAGTATGGATCTTTGTGTTAAAGAGTGCCTTAAATATACAAACAGTGTGCCACTGATAAAGTGGCTTCTTCTGTATGTATGAACCACCTAATATAGGACATAGTGCACATGAACTTTTCAGTATTATAGTAGACACCTAGCAATTGTCTTTTATATGTGTTTATGCCTGTCTTACTCAATGAGACAGAATTAAACATTTTCTTGTAAAACCTGCTCAGTTTTTACTCATATGTACTTCTGTGATTATTATTGGACATGTACTGCGTGCTAATAATAATGTTTATAGAAAATAAAAGGTACCTCCGTTTGATAAAGAATGCCTTTGACATCATTGGTGAAAAAATTTAAATGTGTTATTATGTATGCATTAATAAAAACAGTTGCTGTGTATCCTCATCCCCTTCACAATTTCGGTTGCAGAGCAATGCACCAATAAACGGTTAACTGCTTATGAAACATCAACAGAAGAACATAAAAAATTCAACTTTTCTTTACATGATTTTTTTTACTTGTATTTACAGACTGACATTCCCCATGAAATCATGGCCAAACACCTCAATTGACCAATTATTAACAGTTAACCATTTTGTAAATTGTGATAAGGAGGGTCAAAATAACCAGTTTTGGAATGAACATGACATTAAAAAATAGGATTATTGATGGTGTTGGCACGCAATGGTTGCAAACTCTCTCTCCCTCTGCCCCTACACTGGTATTTTGAGTGATAAAAAAATGGTAACACTTTACATAAGGTGCAATTTGCTAACAATTAGTTAATGCATTAGTTAACATGGACTAACAATGAACAATACTTCTTCAGCATTTATTATTAGTATATTACATATATTAATTTACATTTATGCATTTGGCAGAAGCTTTTATCCAAAGCGACTTACATTGCATAATCCTTTAAATTTATACTTAGGTAGGTGCCATCCCCTGGGATCGAACCCACAACCTTGTGTTGTTAACACAATACTCTTAACACTGAGCTACAGGAAAAAATTATACTATCAAAATAAGATTTTCATAAAATGTTGTTAACATTACATGGGCCATTCTACAGAACTGGTGTAAAATCGGAGTTACATACAAAAGTTTTTTTTTCCAGATTTTTTTATGAATGAAAATTGTATAATATCACAGGTACACACTTTTTTAGTTAATTTTCATATTGTAATTTCAGAAAGTTTTGAAAAAAAAAATCTTCGTCTCCCCAAATTTAGTCACTACCTTAACACAATCATATAATTTAAGAATAAGGATTATATGCAAAAAATAAAAAATCAATTTAGACTGTCTTACTAAAACTAGTCTAGTATTTTATACAACACTGATTTTAGTTAGTCCGACTAATTCTTAGACACAATGGCTATGTTTATGCAACCGCCCCAGAACTGACCGTTTTATGACACACATTTGTATATATGTCTGCCTGATTTTTTGTTCATTTGTAGCCTACCCTAAAGAGTTACAAATTGTGTACACAACATAGTCGGCCGTTTTTCTCTCTGGTACTAGGAAAGGGTTAATTCAGTAAGACGGAGCCACCAGCCCCGAAACATGAATAATAAATCAAGACTGGGTATGCTGCCAACAGGCCGGGAATTGTGGTTACAACACATGTAAGTTAAATGCATGTGTGGATATAAACTGGGTCGCAGTGTTAGGAAATCTACGACCAGAAGAGATAATTTTTTCTGAAAACAAGATGGAGGTTTTTGAAGAAGCCAACGGCAGTGAGAGCGTTTTAGATTTGTCCCGGTTGAGTCTGAACGATCAGAGTTTTGATACGATCAGCGAGAAACGACGCAAAGACACTAAACAACTGTACTTGTGTTACAACCGGATCACGGTCCTGCAGAACTCTATATGTTCATTCGCCAACCTTGAGTTTCTGGATATCAGCAACAACGCGCTAACTGTCGTCTGCGAGGATATCATCCGACTGACCAAACTCAAAACCCTCATAGCCAAGAATAATCGTTTAAATGAGTTTTCTCTGCCTAAACACTTCGGCTCTCTGCAGCTGGAAGTGTTGAATTTAAGTGGAAACAGATTTGATGAGATGCCGAGCCAGTGTCTGCAGCTTCTGCGACTTCAGTCTCTATCACTGGGGGGAAACCGACTAAAGAGTATCCCGGCGGAGATTGATAATCTGACCAGGTAAAATCATTTTTATCTGTTAATATTTGAGCCGGACGCTAATAATGGAATGCTTGATCTGGCACATTTTGTGTAAATATTAATATCAAGTCAAATTTAACAAAGTGACGTGTTTTAAGCTTGACCACAAATTATTTTTGTTAGTTAAAATACATTACCTCATTACAGAAAAGGTATTTGCAGTGTCGACTATGTCGATTATTGCTTATTTCACAAACTCGAAGGGACAGTTAACCATATAATAAAAATTCTGTCATTTACTCACCTTCGAGTTGTTCCAAATCTGTATAAATTTCTTGTAACCAAACCATTGACTACCATAGTACGAAAAATTGTAATGGTAAAGTCAAAAGTGCCCCAGGCCAGAACTGTTTGCTTTCCTACATTCTTCAAAATATCTTCTTTTGTGTTCAACGGAACAAAGAAATTTATAAAGCAACTTTTCCTGAAGGGTAGTCATAGATGGCCAAGAACTGTTTGGTTGCAAGCATTCTTCCAAATATCTCTCTCTGTGTTTATCAGAAAAAATTAATGTATACAGATTTGGAAGTTGATGGTGAGTAAATAATAACAGACTTTTAATTTACTCTTCCTTTAAACCAGTGTTTTACATAACAGCATTTGTATTTTAGAGGTAAAATAATAGGTGGAACAGCCGTGTGAAAGACTGACAGCATGACAAGACGCATGAAAACTGATAAAATCTTCAAGTAATTGTTGAACTTTTCCTATAAGTACATGTTCAAATGCTTAAAAGTATATAATATAAACTTGTTTTCTTAGAAAAAATTCAAATCTTCAATACTGCTTTTTAATTACATGTTAATCGGTAGCATCAATTTTATAGCTTGTGATATGAACAAAGTGCAATATGTGCAAATAAAGAGGTCACGTTGACCAGCGTGAGATTATTTGTGAAGTTAACAGATGCATGTTCTGCTCTACAGGACTGTTAACCATGTAACTATACTTTTATCCTGATATGATATCAATGCTGTCTATCAGTATTGCCCTAATTTTATCTCACGTGCATGTTAACAAACATAATCCACCAAATGAAGGAAATAAAGCTCCCAGAGGATAGCATATTGTTTATCAGAGCTTTATTAACGTTAGTAAATCATCAAAAATAAAAAGTATGGCTTAAAGCCTGTGGATAATTTGAGTGACTGGATGGCATGATAATACCATGATATACAGTATCTCACAGAAGTAAGTACACCCCTCATAATTTTGTTAATATTTTATTATTTCTTTTCATGTGACAACACTGAAGAAATGAAACTTTGCTACAATATAAAGCAATGGGTGTACAGCTTGTATAACAGTGTAAATCTGCTTTCCCCTCAAAATAACTACTACTGAGTACACCCCTGAGTGAAAATGTCCAAATTGGGGGCAATTGGCCATTTTCCCTCCCCGGTGTCATGTGATTTGTTAGTATTACATGGTCTCGGGTGTGAATGGGGAGCAGGTGTGTTAAATTTGGTGTTATCGCTCTCACTCTCTCATACTGGTCACTGGAACTTCAACATGGCACCTCATGGCAACAAACTGAAAAAAGAATTGTTGCTCTATGGCCTAGGCCTAGGCCATACAAAGGCCTAGGTTTTTTTCATCTTTTTCGACCAAAGAAACAAACACACAAACATCCCAGATGACATAGGGCGAGCAAACCACCACGAAAATGTATTTTGACAGTGAACTACTCCTTTAAGATGAAACATGTTGTCAAAAGCATCATCTTATCAATCACACTACAGAGCTTGTCAATGCCCAAGCCCGTGCAGTTTCATAGGACAGTTTAACAGGACAGATTCCACTCAGAACAGGCCTTGCAATGGTCGACCAAAGAATTTGAGTGAATGTGCTCAGCGTCATATCCAGAGGTTGTCTTTGGGAAATAGACTGCCGCCAGCATTCCTTCAGAGGTTGAAGGGGTGGGGGTCAGCCTATCAGTCTGAAGACAAGCAGACTAAGAACATAAATTTCTGGAACCATGTCCTGTGGTCTGATGAGACAAAGATAAACTTATTTGGTTAAGATTGTGTCAAGCTTGTGTGGGGGCAACCACGTGAGGAGTACAAAGAGAAGTGGGTCTTGCCTACAGTCATGGTCTGGGGCTGCATGAGTGCTGCCAGCACTGGGGAGCTACAGTTCATTGAGGGAACCATGACTGCCAGCATGTACTTTCACATACTGAAGCAGAACATGAACCCGTCCCTCTGGAGACTGGGCTGCAGGGGAGTATTCCAATACGATACCGACCCCAAAAGAAGCTGAGGGTAAATGTGATGGACTGGCCAAGCATATCTCCAGACCTAAACCCTATTGAGCATCTATGGGGCATCCTCAAATGGAAGGAGGATCTCAAGGTCTCTAACATCCATCAGCTCAATGATGTCGTCATGATATTTTGAGGGGACAGCAAATTTACGATGTTATACAAGCAGTACACTCACTACTTTACAGTGTCATTTCTTCAGTATTGTCACATGAAAGAAAATATAATATATTTACAAAAATGTGAGGGATGTACTCCCTTCTGTGATATTCTGTATATATATAATCAGGATTGATGTGCTTTTAACTTTAAAGCCACAGTTTTAGGGAGGCCCTTATTGGTTACTGAAGAACATGATTGCCAGCAATAGGGCTGAAACGATTAGTCGACATTGTCGACAACGTCGACAATAAAAAATTGTCGACAAATATTCTTGTTGTCGAGTAGTCGTTTGATTACGTGACTTAATTTAAGGGCCTGCAATATCACAATCTGACTGCAACGGCACTGTAGTGCTAGAGTGTGATGCAGTCTTCCCGAATGCTATCGCAGTAGAAGGACACGCAGCGAGAATTATGTCGGAGTACAAACGAATGCGAACAAGTAAAGTGTGGGAAAGATTTACCAAATTGAAAACAAGAAAATGCTGTTGTGTGCAATGCACGCGGAACTTGCCTTTCACATCAGCACAACCTGCATGCTGGAGCATTTAAAAGGAAACATCCCGGAGAATGAGCAGAAGAGAGGCGAGTGTTCTCTATCTAGACCTAACTAACTAATTTAGCGGTAAATCTTTTTATGAGAGAATGCTATAATAATAGTAATGATAATAACAACAATAATCATATAATTACAGTTATGTTATTATTTGTTTTGCAAAGTAAAAAGCTTTGATCGAGTCAGTGCCGGCCCGAGCCTCTTTGGGGCCCTAAGCAGAATTTGATTTGGGGGCCCCCTCCAAGCACGCGGAGTCACCTGTGCTTGAAGATTATTGACACAAATGTCACGCTATAATGTTACAATATAAATGAATAAAAATACTCAATACGATACTTAAATAAAAGACTTTACTCTTCAACTTCTGAATACAAACTGTCACAAAACAAGAAATAAATAATTTGCAAATGTGCAAATGTAAATTAAATGTGCAATCTTTTAAATACATTTACATTTAGCAGACGCTTTTATCCAAAGCGACTTACATTGCTTTATCCTTTACATTTCACATAGGTATTTGCTATCCCCTGGGATCGAACCCACGTTGTTAACGCAATGCTCTTACCACTGCGCTACAGGAAAGCTGTATAAAACCAAAATAGACAAACATTCATATGTATTGGTGCAACCAACATGGTATTGGTATATTTTAACATTCACTTCAACACACACAGCAATGCTAGTGGGCATCCCTTTAACTTATAAGGTTAAGTTCCCCTTCAGCTGTTTTCTCCAACTTAAACTGATGTCTATTATCAATACGTGAAATACACCTAGATAAATGTATATTAATAATGCGAGACATTTCACTATTGATGGCGGGGATTTAACGTTAGCTCTGGTGAGGGCTTATATAAGATCACGAGTCATGGCTAGCAGCTACCTCAAGTGACGTGAGCACAATTTTCACTTATCATGCAAATACCTTTATCTTGCTCTTTTTTCTCCTCCTCCTTCTCTTTTCGGCACCAGAGGTATACATCCTTTTTTGTGACATGGCTTGTCATTTATTAATTACAGTGACACGCACTTGCGCGCCGGCGCGAATTGTCAATGTACGCGAAATGTGTCTAAGCGCGATTGCGCATGACTCAACCGCTGGCAGTCACAGCAGCAGTTGTCGGCAAATCCGAATTTTCTTAGCTTGAATTATTCATTTCATTTATTCGTTCATATTCATTAATTAATTTATTCATTCATTTATATAACTTGTTTTACTTATTTAATTGTAAAAAAAATACGATTGGGGGCCCCCTGGTGGCCAGGGGGCCCCAAGCAGCCGCTTAGTTCGCTTATGCCTCGGGCCGGCCCTGGATCGAGTTTAAAAGTCAAGCCTGCTTTGATTATTATAACACTATTAGGTATTACATGAGCGGAAAATCCTTATACGAGAGGGAAGTTAAGTGATAGTCTTATATCTTGACTTTATTTTAAAATATTTTCTTCTGTTTCTTGCTCTTTTTCATTAACTCTTTCTCCGACATGATTGATGATTTATCTCGTCATTTAAAAAAAAACGGTTCCCCGCCAAACGAGTTATAACGGCAATCAGTGGTTATACTGTTGTACAGCAGGTGGCGCTGTTACACACTTATCGGGAAAATACAGAATCTTAGAACCTAAGTTTATTTCTTATCGGTTTTTAATGATTGTTCTGATTGTAGCCTAATCTGTGCGGAATCTTTGACAAAAAAACTAATTGACTCAAAATTATTTTTCAATCAAAGTGATGCATTTTTGAAGAAACCTACCCACATCTAAGGAGTGATAAAAAAAGATAAAATCAAGATTAAAGAATACGGTTTCCTTTGTTTAAAAGCAGAGACTGTGTTCTTTCATTGGACATATTGTTTGTCCATATATTCTTTACAGAAAATGTAGTGTGAGCCATAAAAGTTTGGTTGTAAAAAACGCTGGCTTAGGCTGGCAACTTTTTTTTTAAAGGCTGACGGGGATAGAGTTAAACTGAACTGTTGTCATAGAAATGCTGCTTAATGCTTCTGTCAAGAGATTTGTTAACATTTAAAAAAAAATTGCCTTAATATACCTGATTTATTTATTTTTATTTGTATTTCAAAGTTTCTAGACAGAGAGTATGTGTGTGATTCGAGTTGGACAGAATCAGCAAACTTTAAGAGAGTAACCAGTTGGTTCAAGTTCATTAAAGCAAATTTCAAAAGCTGAATTGATTTTATTCATTACGTAAATTATCTATAACTCAATGTTTTAACTAGTTGCAAAAGCTGAATAATCATTAAAAACGTACTGATTAGTCATTGGAATAATAGCCGATTAATCGATCTAATAATCGTTAGATTAGTCGACTATCAAAATAATCGTTTGTTGCAGCCCTAGCCAGCAAGAATCCCAGGTCTAAACGCCTTTGGGATCAAATGAATTCATGTGAGACCAACATGATTGCCTGGCTGATGCTCTCGTGTCTTGGGGGCAAATCTTGACAAGCTGGCAATGTTCCAACATCGGTGAGGCTGGGCAGTGATGTTGGATCATAGGTTCAGGCTTTCTCTTCCAATTCATCTGGATTTTATTCTGTCGCATCATCTGTACTTCATGCAAGTTTTTCTGATAGAACATACTACTTTGACTCCATGGGATGGAGAAACTCTTTCACTAATGGCACAGCAGTGTTGTTCATATGGAAATGTCAAAATGGTCAAAAGTTACTAGACATGAAAGTTGGAATTTTATTCGTCCATGCGAAAGCAATGATCCAGATCCTCTCATTTGTTCTCGGAAGCTCTAATACCTTGCAAGCATCTTGCTTTCAATATGCGAACCTCTTGACTCTTGTTTTGTTTTTGTATATAGTTTGCATCAGACAGATCTATCTGTAAACGGTCACTAGGCATGTTATTCTTGGTAGAGACAGACAACAGGCAATAAATGTCTGTAACTAAAAATTAATAATACTTATCATCCGTTTATATAAGTATAGAAGTCTAGCTGTAAAAAGCTATCAATACAGTTCATGTGATAAATTTTTGCTAGTCAATATATTGATAGATGGCAGCTGTACTTGCATGACTGAAAAGTGCTGCCGAGTGCATTTTAAAGATGGCCACTAAGGCATGTCAGTGAATGGTGAGCTCTCAGAAGTAGAGCTGCTTTTTTAGTTTTCAGTGAAATAGTCGCTTCACTAAAGCTTTGCAGGAACAGCGAGTCCACTGAGGCCGACTTGGCAGACAGCCATACTATCATACAGAGATTTCTACCCTGCTGGCCCACATTACACAAAGAACTTGTCCTTTTCAAAAGATCTGGGCTTTTTTCCCCCTTTACCTTTTCCTTCCGATGCCATTGTGGTGATTGTAGAGACTAAGCTGAGATGAGATGGCGAAGGGAATAAAGTAAAACAAAAATGAATGGCTGTCTTTGGGGAGTCTTTGCAGAACACGCACGCACCAAAAACAGAATAGCCAGTGGAATAAAATGCATTCAAATCTCTCACTCTTGTCTTTTGGTATTCTCCGCTATAATCTCTTGCTCCCTTCTCATTCACTAATGTTTCACAGTTCGATTGACATGTGAGATTTCAGAGAGGAAAACATTCTTTTGTGTGAACTTCTGGTCTGTTTTCCGTACCAGATGTGCTGAAGTGTTGGTGAACACAGAAGGTATGTTTGCAGAAGCTTGTCGGTAAACATTGAACTGTATTGACTGAAACTCGTAATCTAAAAGTAACCACCTTGTAACCGAGGTTTGATTTTAGATGACTAGTTAGTTTATTTTTTCTCTTCGTTTTCTCTTCCAAAATGTTTCAACAAAAATGTAAATAAAATTATTTTAAATAGTGTTGTATGGTATAGCATTAATATTTGTTGTTTATGCTGGATTTACTGTAAGATAAACAAGTTTATTAGAAGAGGCAAGAGGGTGTCCTAGTACTTAGTTTACTGATTGGTGTGCCTACAGATCAAAAACTGTAAAAAAGGTATTTTGGGGGTCTTTAAGGTGTCATTTAAAAAAGAAAATAGGTTAGAATGAATTAAGAAGGATTTCTTTTAATCATGAGAGTACATTGTTCTAATATTCCTAAAAAATAACAATATCATCATGTTAGGCACTATTTATTTTCCAGAGACAGATGGAATTGTACTTTGTAACCTAAATATTTTTTGTATTTATTCTTAACATTTTGAAATTGTCCACAGCAACAGGTGTCAATACAGCAAGCACGGATTGTCTTGTTTTCAGTCCGTGGATGTTGCCTTTAACCATGGATATCGATTGTAAAATTCTTTTAGATTATTTTGAAACTTTAACCAAGAACCAAGTTTTTTGCTTAACCAGGTTTTTATGTGACAGCAAAGTAGCAATAGGACGCAAAAGAACACTTCGGTGCTCATGTGATACATGATGGCACACAGTGTTATATGCCAAAAGAACATTGTGTGAGTTAAATTGCTTCAATCTAAGTTTAAACTGGCAAGCCTTTTTTAAGCAAGTAATAAACTTTTGTGATGAAAGATAACGATAATGACTCTCTCTGATAGAGATATATACACTGGTAAATAGGCTAGGCGATGTGAGTGTTGATTCCACAGTGCGATTTCACATATACACTACGTTTAGTCATTTCACAGAGGCTTTTAATCCAAACCAATTTACAAATGAAGAAATTAGGCAAACAATGAAACTTTTCTAAAGTAATAGTTTACCCAAAAACTACATGGAAGTAAAAATTTACTCACCCTCATGTCATCCTAGGTCTATATGACTTCCATTTTTGAGCTGAGCACAATTGGAGTCCTTTTGAATAGTATACTCATTCTAGCTTTGTAATGGCACTGCATGGAACCCCATTTTTGAAGCTCAAAAAAGCACATCCATCTTCATAAAAGTAATACACATGACTCCAGGGGATTAATATGTATATTTTGAAGTGAAATTATAGGTTTTGGGAGCGATTCATATTTTGAGTTTATTAAGTCATGTTTGGTTGTAAACATAACACTGTACATCATTGGTCACACACAAAATGGCCTCATGCAGGCTCCACAAAACTCAACCTCAAATCTTGTTGGTTGTTTGTGTTGAAACTAAGATAGATAATGGGATTCAACATGGTTATCCATCCAATACCATTACAAAACCAGGAAGAGCTGTAATATAAAGAATTACTCAGACTTTGTTTGGCTGAAGAAAGGAAGTCATATTATATACCTGGCATGAGGGTGAGTAAATTATGGCTTAAATGTTATTTTTGGGTGAATTTTTCCTTCAACAGTCTTCTTGTAAAAGCAAATTGTAATGACATTTTATTTGTTCATGATCTAGCTGACATATAGCACTTCTTGCAAATTGATACCAGCACATAACCAACATGTCTTCATATCAGCAAAGGTGACATTTTCTGCAGCGAACCAATGGTGATATTTCATTTACAGTATAAGCTAATTTCACTCCGTTATATTGACACAACAATAATATCATGCACCTCTTTTCATTTCCATGAGATTGTATTAGTATTTGCCTTATTTTTCCATCGCCTAATCTGACTTGTTTATCTGCTGAGTATGTCGTTTCTTCACATCTTTTTTTTTTATCTTTTCTCTGCTTCAAAGTGTCATATTTTATGCAAAACGAATTAATCTTTCTCTTATTAGTTTACAGATGCTGTATTTGGGCGGTAACCAGATTTGCTCCATACCTGCTGAACTAGGCAACTTGCCCTGCCTCACTTACCTGGTGATGTGCGATAACCGCATACAGAGTGTTCCTCCCCAACTCCACAGGTATGACATGTACTATGCACAGGCTAAGGCTTGTTGTGTTTTCTAGAGCTAATATCTAAATAGACAAATATTTAAAAAGTATTATTTAACATCTTTCCCCTATTCGTTCACCCTAACAGGCTCCATTCTCTACGCTCTCTTAGTCTGCACAATAACCTGCTGACATATCTTCCAAGGGAGATCCTGAGCCTGGTACAGTTGCAAGAGCTCAGTCTCCGTGGCAATCCCTTGGTTGTGCGTTTCATAAAGGATATGACCTATGACCCCCCATCGCTATTGGAACTGGCTGGCCGCACCGTCAAAAGCAAGAACCTTTTATACTCGCATCAAGACCTGCCAAACCATTTAGTCAACTACCTTGACATGTCCTGCAAGTGCCCCAACCCCAAGTGTGCAGGTGGGAGAAAAAGATGAAAGGTTGATATAGAATAAAAGGGAAGCAGTAAAGGACGAATTAGGAAAGCTTGAGAAGAATTGGTTAAAGGCTATAATAAGGCCAAATAGGATGCACAAGCTTGTTTATATAGAATGTTTGTAGTTGTATTGAAAGTAGTAGTTTATTTATTTTATGTTATAGAACACCTCTCTACAAGCTCAAAGTTCGATTTACAGGAGTGGTTCTCCACATGTTTGAGTCTGAGGCAACCCTTAAAATAAATAAGTAAAATGTGAATCTGGCAGAGGTGGTATTTCAAGTGGTTTGTAGATAAATTTTACAATGAACAGTTAATGTATAGTCGAATGATTCCACATATATGCAAATGGATTACAAATGGATATATATAGATAAAAAAGTAATGGACCGAGAACTGAGCCCTGAGGACCACCTTGTGTATGTGCAACAGTGGCAGACTTGAAGTATTTTCTGTTTTGTAATTGATGGCCTGTGTACAGCTGTGATTCTAACCCTGGTATATCTGACCATCTCATCTTTAGGGGTTTACTTCGACTCATGCGTTCGTCATATCAAGTTTGTGGATTTCTGCGGCAAGTATCGCCTGCCCCTGATGCACTACCTGTGCTCTCCAGAATGCACCTCACCCTGCAGCTCCAACCCTCAGAGTGACGCTGACTCAGACGACGACAACAGTGTGCCTGCCCATCGCCTTCAAAGAGTTCTGCTGGGATAACCTCGCTCACCCCTCACTGATCTCTTTCCCTCTCTCAGAGCTTTATCAGCAAGGACATTGAACTGCCAGCTGGCTCTACAACCTCTCAGCTGAAGCCAAATCTTATTGCCAAGTGAGTGAGCGAGTGGAATATAGCGGCCTTCTGGGAAAGACATCTGCACATAGTTTCTCAGTATTTTAGGGCCTTGCTATGCAAAGGCAAAGTGAAAACACTGGTAGTTCAGTATAGGTTTTTATCAAGTAGTTATATTAACTATATTAAAGGTTCCTTGGTCATCAAGCTGTTTATCTCTTGCACATTTGCAATACATGGAACAATAAGCTTAGTTGTATTTTTACAAAAGAGTTTTGTTTCTACCGGTACTCAGTTTGAAGACATGACTAATTTTCTTCATGTGGCGCACAAATATTTACTGTGAATCAAGGGGGAAAATAAATATGGAAAGGATTTTTGGGACTGTAAGAAGTAATGAGTGAAATTTCTGTGTTATTTAAGTGCCACAGACATGAAAAAAACAACGAGGCTTACCAAAACCTTGTCTGCCACTGGTCGGACAAACAAGTAGCCCTAAAATTACTCTTCAGCCCAAATGTTTTATGTGATACTACTATAATCAAGCCGCTTAATGTTTGTTAGCAACACAGAGACACGATTTGCACTTTTAGGCGGTACCATTGTGCAAGATGGCAAAAGAATACTTGGACATTTCACTTTAGATAAAATGGTTGTCTTCTGTATGTCTGTTTTTTGTCTCTGTCTGTGCACAGGTCTGAGACCTTACAGTCAAACAGTGCTACACATCTTCATATAAATGTAATCCTTATGTCAAATATGCTAACACTCAGGTTATTGTCTGATTGTGGAGTCAAAAACTAGGACAAGAAAATTCTGAGATAAAGAGTGACAAAGGTCACCAGACACAGACTTGTGTCTAAACTGTAGAAGTTTGTTTTGAAAGCTAATTCTTTATTTAGATCTTATTGCATCAACTAAGAATGTGTGATATTGTTACAGGGCAAAGCAAAGTTTAAAGTGTTAACAGTGTTTTTACTTTTACTCCCTAGTGAGAATGGAAATTTACATAACATGTAAGTGATTTTTAAAAGTTCTGTTCTTCATACCCTTTCTGTATTATTCACTTACTACATTAAAAAAAATATTCCAGGCATTTTAAATGATCTTGATCACGACAGCTATATATCAGTGACGAGATAAATTGTAGTCACTCAAATGATTTATGTACATGTAGAGTACAATAATAAAATAAATCTGTATGAGTCACAATACTTCTGTCTTTCTTTAGCATATTGCCTTTTTATAGTATTTTTAGAAAACTGTTATGTTCCAAATGAACTGGAGTCATTTGGATTCCTATAATAATGATGTATGAGTTTTTTGTGTTCAACCTCTTGAGTATTTTAAGAACATGTTAATACGGGCATTTTATCTTGTTATTTATGACAGACACCTTAATCCTAAAACATTTACAGCTCATTACAATTTGTCAATCCATGCATTAGCAATGAAATCCTTGACCCTTGTGTTGCAAATACAGGAACACTTCAGTGCACTTGCAGTGTCATTGGAATTGAAATTTGCTTTAGTTGGGAACATTGATTCCCCTGTAGGTAGACTGTTGAGATTATACAGGAAGAGCCTAAATTTGGCTGCTAGCATGGATTGGGTCTCCTGAATTTACATATGAAAGCCATTTTCTCATTGGTACTGAATACAGAAACACTTTCTTTTCACAATCCTAAATTTTACTCTATACAAAGCATCTTTCTTTTAAGGTAAAACTTTTAAAATAGCCCTCCTTGCTGGCAGCGACTATATGCGTTATCTCCACCCACCAATATGTGATTGGAAAAGAGAAAGTGTAAGAACCCTGCCATTTCAAACAGTGACTGCAGTGGCGGAAGTTGTACAGTCTGTTAGCTTGGCATGAGAGACCGGGGTTCTAATCCACATCTCACTTAGTGTGAACCGAACCTGCTACTATTTAAATTTAGTGTAAATAGCGTGTGTCCCTATTTTACTTAGTGTAAAACGCATCTATTGCTGCCAATACCTTATTCTCCATTTCTTTCGTCTGTGAAGATTGTTTTATGGGTTTTGAAGAACAGAAGTGTTATTTGTCTGGCAGGATTGTTAAACAACTTTTGAAGCACTTGTTTGGAGTTCATAGACCTGCACAGCACACTACTGACAGTACACTAAAGGCCTCCCTCCTCACTTCAATGAATCTCAGTATAATGATCGGCTATTGAAAAGTTAACAACGTTGCATGCTTGCATCTTTTTAAAGTTATAGTTTTACATATATTTGTTTCGCGCTGATCTTTTATCCACGCTTAATGGTTTGGTACTGTGAGGTCTAATTATTATTACTAGAGTTCTTCTAAGCCTGAACGTCTGCTTTAGTGGGGTCTATGCATATGGGGCGATGACGTACTTCCGCTAAAATCTCAGCCAGCTAAGCCACTTCCGCTCCTATTGCACTGAGGTAATTATTTATCAAGTGATGAGGAAACACTTATTAACACATACGCATATAGATACAAATGTAGAGTATTTGCCTTAGATAAAAGCACCTGTCAAATGCTTAAATGTAAATTTATATGTGACATGTTTAAATCCCAGCGAACCGACAACACTACGGCTGAATATTGCGATATACCTTTGTGATCAAGCCTCGAGTAAGTGCAAAAGTTTACACATATTTGTGAATGTACTTGAGAAGGATAACCTGAAGCGCTTCTCTTTTTTGTTTGTTGATGTTTCATGTAGTGTTTGGATAATTAGACTCTCGTTGTTGATAGTAATCCTACGTGCATCTTGAAGCGACCGCTATTATTAACAATATGGATGCTATGTGATGCGGATGTAATAAAGCTGTCTGAGATTTTAGCAGACATAAATCATCGCTCCATGTGCATATTCCCCATTGCTTAATATTTCACTTAGGAGTTACAGATAGAAGCCATATTTTAGAATGGTTTAAACTCCTCCTTTGATGGAAATGTTTCTTCAAAATAAAAAAATCTGCCATTAATATTCACCTTCATCTTGTTCCAAGCCAGTATGCTGTAATTTTTTCTTGAGTTGTTTATTAACACAGCTCTTTCTATACAACAGCAGGTTGTCATTGAAATCATATGATAGCTTTCTGAGATGAAGAGACAGTATAACAAAGTTATCTCACTAAAAACATTCTGTCAAAATTGTACCTTTTGATATGTCGCAGCTTGGACATGTTATATTGGTCAGTTGGAAATGGAAAGGACAATTCCATGCTTATGTCAACGTAACCGTGAGCATTTCTTATCAAAGGTTTTTACTACTGATAGCACAGATGTCAACACTTGTTGTCAAATTGCCTACCGATATGAAGTCTCAAAGTTTTTAATGCAAACATTTATTTTTTAGTGCATTATTTTCCCCATAGTCTGGTGGGTGCCATTTTCAGGATTGTCACATCCATTACGGTCCATATTCTTCATGAATGGACACATTCAAATTTAAATAAAATAATGATTTCAGAGGCCATGCCTTTTTTCGTTTGTTGGGTGTTTTTGCCACTGGTTTGTGCATTCTTTTCAGAGAAATCCTACAATGTATGTCGACACTCAAAAATCTATTTTTTAGAAACGTCCATAATATATATTTATTTCCGTTTTTTTAAATAGAAAAGTCAGAAAATTGATGTTTAGACTATGACCAAGGGTTTACTCAATATAAACACATGGTTCAGTATATTGGAAATACATTCTCTGAGCG
Organism: Triplophysa bombifrons; assembly: GCA_029783895.1. Taxonomy (NCBI): domain Eukaryota; kingdom Metazoa; phylum Chordata; class Actinopteri; order Cypriniformes; family Nemacheilidae; genus Triplophysa; species Triplophysa bombifrons. Next base: position 20,133,135 of record CM056456.1, read on the forward strand.
TTATGTCTCTGGAATTGGCCGGAAGGCTTTTTATAGGAATCTAGTAATCCCATAATTCAGACATTGTGTAAATGCACCTTTACTTTCTTAGTGCCCTTCATGTGTTGACTTTTGGACAGGCCCTCCGTCAAGACATTCAGATGCTCACTTTCGTTTCTATTTGTGTGTATTAGTGTCAAGACTCTGACGCCTGTTTTTACTGGTTTGATAAAATGATTGTTGTCTTTCGGCGGTCTTATGCCCTAAACTGTTATTAAAATCTCTGTCAGGGTCAACGGTTAAAACAGAAACGTATTAAACAGAAAGGCACATTGCACATTTAATTGATCTGTTAACCACAGACAGACTGTAGATCTAACCACAGGAACATGTATGCACACTGCTGTGTGGGTTGGTCTCCACCTTAAGATTCCCATTGCATCTTTCTGACGAAGGATTAAAGGTAATCCTCATTTAACAAACACTACTGGACAACTTTGTTTATATAAATGAAAGGGTGTGTGTAAAAAAAGAATGTCTGCAGGGTAAATTGTGCAATATATATGAGCTTGTGGCGTGTGTGATCCATGTATGTATTGTGGGAATTACCTGCAACCTGAGACACTTGAAATACGTCACATTTAAATGGTTGTAAGGTGAGAGCTGTGATCAATGTTGAGTGTCCAGCACTCACTCTTTAGAACGAACTCTTGTAAAGTATGATCAAACCTGATGTGGAACCTTTATACTGCTTCAAATATCATTCTATACATGAGAGGGATATGACCAAGCTTTGCAAAGAAGTGTATGAGTATCGAATGTGAGGTAACCTGTCATTTTGAGCAGGATTAGCAGCCTCCCACAGAAGGTGAGTAATAACTGTAACTGCAAGAGTGGGTGAATGAAAGAACTTCTTAACTGTGTCAGCCGACTTTTTTAAAAGTTTATTTTTCCTGTAGGCTAATTGTGAGCATATTAACCTTTTATGAGTGTTATATCATACTTTTTGTTAATTTCTTTTAAGAAAGGCATTAGGGATGTTTGATAGCACATGTAGGTACAAATAATGTGACATAATACAGTAAGTTTTGTGTCCTAAACCCAAGATTCCTACATCTTTGAGCACTGAATAGCCATGACATTTTTTGTCATTTCTGAATACTGGACACAAACGCCACAATGGCTTGCAAATTAACTGTAAAACCTTTAATTAATTTACTATAGTATTTTTAAGATGTTATTATTGCCATCACTGGAACTTGGAAAACCCCATTTAAAAGTCTCTGACTTTTTGTGGTTCTCTATGAGTGTGGGGACCCTGTAAATACAACATTCATTAAAAAATAAGTCTAAAATAATGATGACTAGATTTCTAATTATTCATTATGCAGGTGTCTGTATTACAGCACACGCTTGTGCACTTAACATTGACCATATGCTGTTGTCACTGGGTATTTTTGCTATTGAGTCTCCTCTTTCTCAACTCAGTATATGAGATGACAACATGCAATCTACTGTTGCCTAGTGTGGATGAAAAATTTATCAGGACTTCGCAACTTGAGCCTGGAAGTGTTGCATCTGCCCCGAGGTTAACCTGGTTTATTACAGCCATAAATATAGAGTATCATCTAGGAAGGGCAAAGAAAATCTCTTTTGTTTAACATTCTTATTAAAACAAGCATCATTGAGTAAAAAATTAACCATTTGCTGTGAAACAACTTTTGATATGATATATCTGGAATTGTGATATAAAACCTATTAATAAGAGGTTTGCACTACTTTGCTAAGCAATCAGACTTGTGGAATTGATGAAATAGAACAAAATCTTTAGACATACACTACACATTGGAGAGACTTGAGCCTTTCATGGACTGATATCATGCAAACTTGATAGTACCCAGCCAGCACAACGTAGCAACGCCCTGGCATTGAAACATTTAAATGAAAAGTGGGCTACCGCTCACATTTTAAATGTCAAATAGTCTTGCATTGATGTACACAAATTTCATTGTCAAACTTAAAAATAAAATAAAAAATGTAGCATGAAAATACTTTGTATCTACAAATGGTCGTAGTATCGCACACAACCGGTGCTGTAAATGTCTACTAGAATTTAAGTGTGATTTTTTTATTATTTACAGTATGACATTGACTGAGCCCGACAGCGACATCTGCTGATAATAGATGAAACTATCTAGGTCACATTAACGCACAATAAAGTGCTTGCCTCCATGCTTGCCTTTGGAAAAAAAAGGACAATAATACTTTAATTATAAAAAGAAAAAATAATAAAATGGAATTTTAAACTAGCTGCATTTTTATTGAAGATCATTTCGGGGGTTGGTTAATAGCCCAATGGCTTTTTTGGATGCACAGCAATGGTTTCTTATTTACACTCATAGAAAACGATGACGTCAGATCAGTGTATACTTTCGAGTCTGAGGTCCTGATTGGAAATCCACATGTCCATGAATATGACCCCAATATGACCCCAATATGACCCCACTGCTGCGTAATGGAGCAGGTGTGATAAACACACGTGTGTTTCTTTCCACTGATATGTGTTATGTTTTCATTTTTTAGAATCCACCCTATCCCATACCCCACCCTGTCCCATGAGATCACTAACGCATAGGTTAAAAGAAGTAAAAAAAACATTGCATTTAGAAAACATTTTTATATTGACTACAAATGGTGCCTCACCCGGTACATTTATCTTATGTATATTTATATGTAAATGTTTATTTGTTTACTATATTTTTATCTAACTGATTTTACATTTGCTATCTCTTAATACTGTTTTACCGGCCAAGTTAACAGCTCTCAGACTCTCCCGCAACGCTCCCTCCCTCCCTCCATCCCGGACACCTCCTCTTTTTTTCTCACTATCTACTTTCAGTATTTCAGTTCTAGTTTGTACAGTGTGAGCTGTTTGATGACCTCTTGTTTGTGATAGATTGCAGACATGAAAGAATTATAGACTTAGCCTTGGAACTTTCTATCCGTGTCTACTTTTGATGTTTTGTTGTGATGTCGATTTTAAAATGGGACGTTTTGTTTCGCACCCCTCAAGGATGGAGCCAGGAGCTTTCATTCACATGGATCACAGGTTCGAGCAATCTCTCTTCATAAAGCAGGTTGTGTAGCAGATGAATAATGGGTAAAGAATGACCTTACATTAAGTTAACTTATTTCGTGTCCTATTAATAACGTAAAATATATGATCAAAAAAACATTTTGATTGCATTGTTTTTATCGTTATAAATATTATATGAATTGAAATGAAATGAAAGTAGTATGCGTTTAAAGTATATATTTAATATCAAAATAAATGACGGTTTAGAAACAAAACTGTTTGAATAAATGTAACGTTGCTGAAAAAAATATTTTTGTAGATAATTGGCGTCAGTGGGTGTTGAGTCGACGGGGTAAACCAATAACTGGCATTCTTATTCATACAGCTTATTGCTAAACGGATTAAAGCATCAGAAAGATGATTGTTTCATATATGATCGCCTCACATAAGCATGCATTGTTGCGGTCCTTCACACAATTTGTGCCAGAACATGAAAAAGTAATAGGCTTATTCCACATGTATCAGACATGGGTATGGCAGGACCTTTTATTCTGTAGCACTCATGTTCTGAGAGACCCAACATGGGAAGTATTGGGCTGGTAGATTTTAGAATCTTATTAAAATGGATTTTAAACTATATTTTAACTTGATACATATTCTCCATAAAAGTGTGAATTAATATTTGGTTGGGTTCAAAGAAGCATATGTTTATGTCATGATTCTGATAGTGTTGAACACTGAAACATTTTTTAGCAATGTTTTATTATTTATTGTACTGTTTGATATGGTTGCATTAAACAGTCCCCTAACAGAAGCAATGTTATATTTTTAACATGTTATGTAAAAGGTTAGGTCAAACAAATAGGTTAACCTGTAAAAAAAATGTAGGTTGGAATTAATTTTATTCAACTTTAAACATTGTGGTCTCTAGGGCCCCAAATGTAAATATCATCTTAATACGGAATAAAGCCTGTTCTGTTTAATTAAATATGTAATAATTCAGGAACAGCAAAGATAACAATAAACAACATGAAATTAAATCAAATTCTCTAAAGTAACAATACAAATAATCAAACTTATTAAAGTTAATCATCCAATTTTTCATATTTGTTGCTCAAATACAGTGCAGCTCAGGTTTACCCCTTTATGAGAGATACTGTAAGTCTACTTCAATGGACAACAAATTAGTCACAATCTCTAGAATATGATATTTCTCTAACGCTCCTCTTCAGACACCAGCTCAAATACACTGAGTGGGATGTATGGGATTGTTTAACTGACCAGTTATAAGTTACATGGCTGGACAGGCCCCTGCTGTCTTTACAAGATCTCCTGATTCTGCACCGAGTTGTGAAAAATGGTCGGAAATGCCTTGCTACGCCGGTCGTGCCTGCAGGAAACCGTAAACTACAGATCTATATTGGGACAGATGACAATACAACTTAAGGAAGGAACTACAGGAATGTTCAAGCCACCTTGTTAAGGGATGTCACATGAAAAAGTGTCTCTCAATTATAAAATGCATGCAAGTTCAGATGCATCTGATATTGAAGACATCACATGAAATGAACTATAAATAAAAAAGTTCTTATGATAACTCTACTTAGAATGTACACACATAGTTGTATTAAGAAAAAACTTTATTTTAGTTCAGTATATTTTATTAACACCAAAATCACCAACCCATGCCAGTGTTAATGATCCGTTTCACCTAAAAGCTAAAACTTACTTGTTTAAGATCAATCCCCAAAATGTATAAAAATGTATGAAATGTATGCTCCTTAATTAAATAAAAAACCTAATGATTAGTTTTTTTTAGAAAGCCTCACAAACAAACAAATACATTACATGCCCATCTCAGATCTTACAAATGAATAAATATTAGCAATAAAAAAAATAACGTTGTGTATGTCAACCATGCGGGGGCACGGTGGCTTAGTGGTTAGCACGTTCGCCTCACACCTCCAGGGTTGGGGGTTCGATTCCCGCTTCTGACCTGTGTGTGTGGAGTTTGCATGTTCTCCCCGTGCCTCGGGGGTTTCCTCCGGGTACTCCGGTTTCCTCCCCCTTGTCCAAAGACATGCATGTTAGGTTGATTGGCATCTCTGGAAAAATTGTCCGTAGGGTGTGAGTGCGTGAGTGAATGAGTGAGTGTGTGAGTGAATGAGTGAGTGTGTCTGCCCTGCGATGGGTTGGCACTCCATCCAGGGTGTATCCTGCCTTGATGCCCGATGACTCCTGAGATAGGCGCAGGCTCCCCGTGACCCGAGGTAGTTCGGATAAGCGGTAGAAAATGGATGGATGGATGGATGTCAACCATGCTGACATGACAATGAGTCATAAAATGTTCGATACCAAAGACCACAGGATCGAGACTATTTGAGTCTGTAAAGTAATGACACATTTTTAGTCATCGGCTCAGATCCCTATTTATTTAAAACAACTCACTAACATTTGTAGCATGTTCAGGAGTTCAAGATCAAGTTGTAGTTCATGCATTTTTATTTAGAGACTCTTGCAGAGTACACACAAGAGTGAGTTGTGATAGAGTGAGCTATACTAGTATAACTTTAGGATTTTTTTAGATGTTAAAAAATCTAACCTAGACCATAGTAGTTGTATTGCAGATGGTTTCTTAGTAGTGTGGAATGACTGGAACTCTTAAAAGTGCATACACTGCATTGTTGTAAGAACCGTTTTTATTATGTTTTACTGTACATAACCCTTTATTGTTCTGTCCAAAGGGGTTATTATATTTTATTTGTTTTGTAAGTGTAGGTTATTTTGCACCTGTCATTGTGTGATGGATTTATTCCGTTGTTTTACTAGTTTGTAAAACTGACTCGTGCTGTTTTATGAAACTGATGAGCATTGGACAAGAACCATGTCTCTTCTAGTATGACTAATTTGATTATACTTTATGAAATATGATGAAATCACCTTTCAGCACATCATTTGTCTGCATACTAATCATGTGGATATGTTGGGTCCCACTTGAATCAGCATGGAGGGCCAGTGTCTGTATTCAGCGGTGTTTGTTTGTTAGTAACAGAGTGTCTGTGAGGTCTGTGAGGTGTTCTGTTTTTATGTAAGGGCCTCAGGCACTCTTAAACAAACACTCTCATAACTTAAAAACAGACAGTGTCACAAGACTCGTCGTGGAGATTTATAGAGATTCACTCACTGTGACATTACATTCACTTTAAAATATTAGACACACTTCATATGCGGTATCTGTTAAGTCACACTTGAAACATACAGATAAATATCATCACATAAAGACTAATAAACATATAATGTGTGATTTTGGCTTTACATATGAGGAAAGATGATATTAAATAAAGAACACATTTTGCTTTCCTGTTTCTCACATTTTAACAGACTCATAAGCAACCCAATGTCATGGCAGTTCTTAACTATTTTACAAAGTGGGTTATTCGTGTGAATTTGTAACAGCTCATTATTGTGTTTATCTAATTTCATGCCAGTGACGGTATACACATATACTGTGCATATGTGTATAATGTATAGTGTATTTTCTGTTCTGTCTGTCTATTTATACTTTGCACTGTTTGTCTGCACTACATATTGTCAATTTAGTCTGTATAGTCATATAGTTGTTTGTCATTCTACTTTGTATGGAGTATTCGCACGCACCCACCACCCAAGACTTACACTTACCACACGTGGTGATGTGACAATAAAAGTGATTTGATTTAGGGGTGGGATTTTTGAATGTTTTTCTAATAATCGTATGTTTTTGTAGGACTCACATCATACAAATTAATCTGAATTTGCCACCTAGTAAAATCATTACAAATTCTGGTGAGATGCAGGCTGAAATATCTCTGCAATAAGTCAAGATATCATAAGACTGCAATATTAAGGTTATTGAAAATCTCAATATGAACACTTATGTTAGTTTTACAAACCATTTTATTATTAATAATATAAATAATACTTATTTATAAATAAAAATAAAAATGATGTTGTAGCTGTATGTACAGTATGTCAAAAGTTGTCGCATTTGTATCTATTTCCATTATTCTTTTCTATAATTTCTAAGCAATTTTTGGAGAAATATCTGAGAGAAAGTAGATATATTACAGTCATTGTTATAACCTATAAACTATATGTGCATAATAATACAAATCTGTTTATTTATATTTATAATAAAATCTATGGCTGGAATTTAACTAAAGTCTTTACCAGTGAATATCAGCCATTTCCACCACTGTATTAAGCATATCACATGTCAGGACATGCCCAAAAAGATTTCATGTCAACTACCCAAGAGACCCCCTGACACACAGTTGTAGCGATTTTAGCTGCATGTTAAAATAAGGATGAGTTTAACTCACCAAATGATTCTCCACCAGATCTATCAAGATCAAACATATATGAAATGAGTTATTTAAAACGTCAATTTCAGTAAAGGAATTAGTTTAGCTCAAAGGCAAATATGTATAATAATCGTCATTACACATACATATTTTACAATTCTGATTAGCAATATAGTGATACAAATCCCATATGTATTCGTCCAGCAATTACATCAATGATTTTATACACTAACGTTATCTCATGAGTATAAGTAACGTGACTTTACCAAACAGAATTAAGAGCAGAGGTAGCATAGATCGAAACACAGTTTAAGTGACCAAGTTTGTGAGCGTGAACAAAGAGAACCCATCACAAATGCCTTTATAGGTTTTTATTAAACTCTACTCTACATGGTAAACAAAATTACGACAAACAAATACATGAAACACAAGCGCGCTAGGATGCGCAGAGAGAGAGAGAGAGAGAGAGAGAGAGAGAGAGAGAGAGAGTGAGAGGGCATGGCCGCGAGGCAGGTAAAACAGGTCTGAAAACCAATAAAATCATCTTTAACAAAGAGGCACGCTCTTAACGCAGCTACTCTATATTTAGAAACGGATACTTGCAATCTCGTTGTAGGACCAATATCCGTATGCGCGTGGATGGAAATCTTGAATGGTTTCAGAATGCAGTCCTGTTGAAACGCTGAGTTTGGGTTCTGAGTCCAAAGTTCCATGGCCTAAACGGACTCCCCAGAGGGGAGCCCCAAGCGGGGGTGTCCGTTGGAGTGTCCTTCTCGTCCTCTTTCTTTTCCCTTCCGATTCCAAAAGTCAACTTTAAACCTGGTTCGGTGATGGTGTTTTAAATGCATACCTGCCCTGCCCCCAGATGGTCTGCAGGCCAATGACGTGAAAGTGATAACTGGGCCAGAGAAAGTCCCTTTGTTTCTCATGGCCCCTCATTTGCATGGCTCTGACAGTATGGTCAGTTTGCATTTAATACCTAAACTTAGTTATGGACAAAGTATGATGCATGCTATGTTTTTATAACAAAGCTCATCATACAGGGAATTCAAAGATGTGTTGTTACATATGAAACATGCAAGGCATTGAACTGCGAAACGTATGAATACGTCAAATGAACCCTGAATCAAAACTTGCATATCTAACAGTTACAGAGTATATAAAATAGCACGAGCGCTAACACACAACCTAGACATTTAGATAGATTTACAGAAAGGATAGTTTAAGCACATAAGTTCCTATTGTCAGAGAAGTTTCTCTGGTTAGCCTCAGATGTTAAGTTAGAGATGAGACACAGACTTAATCACTTATGCTTTGAAGTCTATGAGTCGTAAACATCCTACAGGGAAACCAAATGGTTATCACACTATCTTTGAGAGTTTAAACCCTAAAACCAGACCCCATGGAGCTAGGTTTGCTCGGGTCTTTGAAGATGTTATCTTGAAACCAAGACAAAAGGGAGTGAGAGTTTGAATGGCTTGATCCAGACACTACATATCCCCCCTTTCGGAAGAGGAAGTGCGAATGTAAACTTCAGCTGACGATGGATAGTTGGATCATGATGACGGGATGACTGGAGGTTCCTATTGGTCCACAGGATCTCGACATACAGGCAGAGAATGCTCCCGAGTGGTCAGGCATTGTCTTTAATTGGGTACCTTTCATCTTTTCGATCCTGCTTAGTTATCAAGGGAGAGCACCCCTGCACCTGTTTGCTGGTTCTGGCAACAGGTTGGTTAGGGTGTTTTCTGTCTCCCCGGAGATGCACGGCAGCAATCCTTGATGAAACAGCAGGTGGGATGGCATGATTGGCTTCCATGCAAATGCCTGTTGTCCTGTGTCATGGGGAGGGGTGTCGTCTACATATCCCCCCTTTGTCTCACGTAGCTGGGCAAAGTTATGATACCAAATCTTGTTACTCACATCCCTTTCCTCTTGTGAATCTTGCCGGGTGCAGCATGCTCTCTGGCCTTCACATGTTCTGCAGTGATTGCTGGGCAAAGGCTGGTGTCACACTCTGGGGTCTTTCATTGAAGTACTGGTGAGCTGTGTAGGACAAGGTTGGGGTCTCATTGCTGGCCCTGGTGATGTTGTGGTGGTGCCGTCTGAACTCAGGCTGTGGTAAGAGCCATGTTCTGCTGGTGCTTGGCTTATCCCCCTATCGTTCTGGTCACGCTGTCAGTGTAGACCAGTGTTAAGGCAGTGTTTGGCAAGTCCAGCTTTCAGATGGAACTACGTTCAGCAAGGGTAAATCAGGCATGTGGTGAAGCGCAGGTACCATTTGGTGTGTACATGGCACCGTCTTGAGCGCTCATGTACATGAGTGGGCAGTTCTTTAAACATTTCACGAACCTTGTAGGTGGTGTCCTGTGTAGCCCAGGATGCAGCTAGCTTGGGATGTAATGTCATGTGGTTCTGTGAGTGGGGCCACATAGTTGACATTAGTTCTGCATCATTGTCTTTGTGAAGAGAAGCTCTAGCACTGGCAGTTGATTGCAGGTGCGGGGCTTGGTCCATCTCCTTGGAGTGGTAATCCGCTGTCATGCTCTTCATAAAGACATTGTTCAAAATCTTTGGTAAATGTACTCACTTGTACAGTATGCACGCTGCAAAAAGATGACTTATTCAGTAAAAAAGGGGGATGTGGCTTCCAGAGTGGGCCATGCTCCACGTATTCCATTGAATATCTGTGGTTGAAGGCTTGGTCACACTGTGTGTTGAGCTGAACAGTGACCCCTTTTGGTGAATGCAGGTACAACAGTCTAATTTATTCACCAGAGTACAAAGCTCTGGGCTGTTCTAGTAGATCGTAGAATGTTCTCGCACTTGAGAGGGCCCCCCATGGGGCTGTGAGATCCGCAAGAACGAGGATGTAGCAGGTTCAGCATTGGTTATTCCCTTTCAAGTTCAAGGCACAGGTGTCCTGTGCCGTTGCTGTGGTTGAGGGGCATGAGTCCAATGGAAACTGCGCGCACTTGACAGAAGAGGAAATGTCTGAAGCTGGTATTGTTGTTGAGAGCGTGTGAACAGTGTAAAGCTGATGTCTGAGATATCTGCCCATGGTTCCTGTAGGGTGCCATGTTCATCTTGTAGTAGGATTACTGTCTCTGTTGTCGACCAGCAGGTTACAGAGATCTGGACATTTTTCTCAGACGGAGGGCATTCAAGAGGGTTGTTTGTTTCACATACCACTCGTGGTCAAAAAGAGTCTGATTTGGACTTTAAATCCTCCATTCTTGTGGAATCAGCTCCTTTGATGTCCCCAGGATCTCTGCTGTCTCAGACGTAGTTGCACTGTTCTTTTGCTCTCTGGAGAGTTGTCATCCATGGTGTTGAGATGAGTTCCTCGATGACTGTTGGGCCAGAACTGGTCAGTGGCTCCTAGGTTGCCAGCTGGGTTTCCACGGGGCGCCTTCTTTCGAGTTCGACGAAAGTGGTGACACTGTGTTGTCTCAGGGCATCCTGTCTGGTGCTTGGCTGTTCTCGGCAGGCTGTAACATCTGCTGAGTCTCTGCTGAAGATCTGCTACTGTGGTGTACCCTACATAGTCAGTTCTTTGTGATGTGCAGAGATAGGCAGGATTTACACAGTCTTTATGGAGGCGGCGCTATGTTCTCTGTAGTTCCGCAGATATCAGGTGATCGTGGCGGAAGAAGGCTGTAGCGCTTAGGTTATGACTCAAAGTGTGATGCGGATTTCTGAGGGAGAAGAGTTTTGCTTTGAAGTCTTCTTCCCTTTCGGCCTGTTCTGTCGTCTGACGTAGGCTCGGATGCTGGCTGTAGCAGATGTGTTGTAGCTGCTGTAATCCGCTTTGACAGTTTCTGACTGCTGGTCTAGGATGCTTTGGTCCTCTTGGCTGGAGGTGATCCTAAGCAGGTGATCTGTCTCTTGTGGTCACAATGGGCAGTGTTAATGCCTGAGAGTCAATGTTTTGCAGGTAGGCATTTGTTGTGGCCTCCTGCAGTGTTCAGGGTGACAGCATTTAGTGGTGACAGCTGTCATGTTTCTGGCCAGCTTGCTGGGGTCTTTGGGGCCATGCAGCGTGTGTGTGTCTGCAGGTTCTTGTGGATTGTTCCTGCCCCACCCCTCTGTGTTTGCTGGCTAGTAAGGCGTGAACAGTGGGGTTTCACCCTCCCCCCTTTTCGCAGCTTTGGGCTTTTAGCTGGGGCACTCGACAGGAGAGAATCTGTTGCATTCTCCTGTTTGTTCACACTGTAGTCTGCAAGCTAAGTTCAGTTCATTTTGATTCCATTGCTGAGTCATGGCTTGGACTTCAGCATGGACTGCTTGCAGAGGGCCCTAATAGGCCATGGCCATGGCATTGTGTTGCTGTATGCCGGGCCATTATAGAGAGCTTCTGCATCTGGGAGTTTTCCCACCAGCTCCTCTCTGGCATCTGCTCCAATAGCTCTGTTTGCTAAGTCTGTGTTGCAAAGGACTCTTGTAGCTTTTCATCTCCTCCTGTAGCTCCTGGTCCTCTTCATCCTCTGTCGTTTTCAGGTCCAGCTGGTCTAGGCAGTTATGCACGTGCTTCTGGCTCCTCCCGGCTACCTTCGTTCTGGTTCTAGTAGGGCGATCTGGTCGAGGGCGTGGTCAGATGATCCTGGCTGTGCACTTCAGATGAGTTCTTGGCTCTCTGAAGTTGTAGCTCTGGTTCAGATCGTGGTCCCTTCGCCGGATTAGGTCGTCCGACCAACTGCTCTCAGCGCAGTTGCCGTGTCCCGATGTTGGTCCCAGGCAGGAGTCCATTGCAGCGCTTTGCCTGGTCTCTAGCTGGACTAGCAGGTGACAGGATTGGATGGTCTGGACATATTGAGACACAGGGGAGAGAGAAAGGCACAAACAGCAAGATGCAAGTCCGTACAGATCTACTGAGCTAAATATGTGGGCTATGTGTTGAATGCTTAACTGAGTTGGTCAGTTAGTGACGCAAAATTAACGCTTATTATCCTAGCCGTGAAGGCGGGGGCGGATAATTGTGTGGGTGAACACAGGAAAATTATGAATAATGTTGCTGAAGAGTGTTACCTATGGGGTCATTCTGTGACTTAAGGCTATTCGATTCATCAACATATTTACCAAGAATTTTACTGATGTTCAGACAGGTTCAGTCTCTGATAAGAAAAACAAAAGTCAGATGAGTTAAGAGAAAGAGAGGTTAGGATAGAGAAGGAGGGATATTTCTTTCTGGTACAGGGGTGAACTTGCTCCACACTAAGGTCTATGACAGGGCGCGTAGTTAGGGGGCGCTATGGAGTCATAATGAAGTCAGTAAAATCATTAAATGAAAAACTGAAATAAAACAATAAGGCAATTGGGAGTTAATCCTAAACACCAAAAAGAGTGCAATCTGATTGTTTTGATCAAAGTTTAAATTCAATCAAGTTGGTTTAATTAAAATTTAAGTATTATCAAATACAATTCTAACTGCAAGGGGGAGAAAGTAAGAAACCCTGATTCAAATAAAGAAAAATCAAATCATCAAAACAAAGCGGAATAATATTAATTATTATTATAGTTTGTATATAATAACAAATAATAAATACTCTCAAATACAGTAAACCGTAAAATAGCAGAATAATGAAATCATAAAATCAAACAAAAGAAGAGACCGGCTGAGACTTCACACCTAGCGTTGCCCAAACAAAAGGGAGAAGTGTTAAGACACTTTAAGACAAACTGACCTCTACTGTTAGTAGAAGGTTAAACGTCTTCTGCCAGACTTCCGGTTTCACAACTCTGTGTGGAATTACACTTGCCTTTACGCACAATTTCTATGGCGAAGATCTGTAATCTAATCGCGTGTCTAACAGCTCGTGTCAGTTTACTGAACACGGGTACATGGCTTTTCAACCTACACAAACAATAAACACACAATTCTACATTATAACTGACTAACGGGATTTCTTCGCCGTCCTGAAAGTTCCTTGTGTACTTGGTCGGAATTCTTCTTCGACCGTAACATAAAACAAAAACACATAATACTACACTTTAACTGACTAACGGGATTTCTTCGCCGTCCTGAAAGTTATTTGTGTACTTGGTCGGAATTCTTCGTCGACCGTACATAAAACAAAAACACATAATACTACACTTTAACTGACTAACGGGATTTCTTCGCCGTCCTGAAAGTTATTTGTGTACTTGGTCGGAATTCGTCATCGACCGTACATAAAACAAAAACACATAATACTACACTTTAACTGACTAACGGGATTTCTTCGCCGTCCTGAAAGTTATTTGTGTACTTGGTCGGGATTCTTCGTCGACCGTAACATAAAGCAAAACACATAATACTACACTTTAACTGACTAACGGGATTTCTTCGCCGTCCTGAAAGTTATTTGTGTACTTGGTCGGAATTCGTCGTCGACCGTAACATAAAACAAAAACACACTTGATCAAGATTTTTGTTAAACCCCCCTTTAAATAGTAAAACTGACCCGGAGTTATTTACTAATAAAATCCGCTGGGTTAAGCGAATGGGAGAAACATTGTCAGTCAGCTACACTGATTGTTCACCCCAGGGAGCGCAATAGCTTAGTTCATTAGCACTGGAATACACATCAGTAACACCTATAGCTATGCATTAACAATAAGGCCTTTAGGTAAGATGAGGGAGGAAAATCGCTCGCTCTGTCTTCTTCGCGCTAAAAGAGGATTTCTTCGCTCAATGTAGGCGGTAAAATAATAATACAGTGCGCTATAAAGAGATTTCTTCGTCTTTATGTTGTCACTAAATCTTTTACAGAGTTTGAGGTTTTCTCTGTGAGAAGCTCAAGAATCTGCCAAGGATAGGTGGGCGGGTCCACACCTTCATTCATACATAAAAGTGCCATTTAACAGAGTATTCGGTTTCAATAAACACACATAGAAACACTCATGAATAGTCAATAAGTTCTGCTCACAAAACAAGGTTTAAAACTGTGCCCGCATTCCCTCCACCAATTTATGTAGCGATTTTAGCTGCATGTTAAAATAAGGATGAGTTTAACTCACCAAATGATTCTCCACCAGATCTATCAAGATCAAACATATATGAAATGAGTTATTTAAAACGTCAATTTCAGTAAAGGAATTAGTTTAGCTCAAAGGCAAATATGTATAATAATCGTCATTACACATACATATTTTACAATTCTGATTAGCAATATAGTGATACAAATCCCATATGTATTCGTCCAGCAATTACATCAATGATTTTATACACTAACGTTATCTCATGAGTATAAGTAACGTGACTTTACCAAACAGAATTAAGAGCAGAGGTAGCATAGATCGAAACACAGTTTAAGTGACCAAGTTTGTGAGCGTGAACAAAGAGAACCCATCACAAATGCCTTTATAGGTTTTTATTAAACTCTACTCTACATGGTAAACAAAATTACGACAAACAAATACATGAAACACAAGCGCGCTAGGATGCGCAGAGAGAGAGAGAGAGAGAGAGAGAGAGAGAGAGAGAGAGAGAGAGTGAGAGGGCATGGCCGCGAGGCAGGTAGAACAGGTCTGAAAACCAATAAAATCATCTTTAACAAAGAGGCACGCTCTTAACGCAGCTACTCTATATTTAGAAACGGATACTTGCAATCTCGTTGTAGGACCAATATCCGTATGCGCGTGGATGGAAATCTTGAATGGTTTCAGAATGCAGTCCTGTTGAAACGCTGAGTTTGGGTTCTGAGTCCAAAGTTCCATGGCCTAAACGGACTCCCCAGAGGGGAGCCCCAAGCGGGGGTGTCCGTTGGAGTGTCCTTCTCGTCCTCTTTCTTTTCCCTTCCGATTCCAAAAGTCAACTTTAAACCTGGTTCGGTGATGGTGTTTTAAATGCATACCTGCCCTGCCCCCAGATGGTCTGCAGGCCAATGACGTGAAAGTGATAACTGGGCCAGAGAAAGTCCCTTTGTTTCTCATGGCCCCTCATTTGCATGGCTCTGACAGTATGGTCAGTTTGCATTTAATACCTAAACTTAGTTATGGACAAAGTATGATGCATGCTATGTTTTTATAACAAAGCTCATCATACAGGGAATTCAAAGATGTGTTGTTACATATGAAACATGCAAGGCATTGAACTGCGAAACGTATGAATACGTCAAATGAACCCTGAATCAAAACTTGCATATCTAACAGTTACAGAGTATATAAAATAGCACGAGCGCTAACACACAACCTAGACATTTAGATAGATTTACAGAAAGGATAGTTTAAGCACATAAGTTCCTATTGTCAGAGAAGTTTCTCTGGTTAGCCTCAGATGTTAAGTTAGAGATGAGACACAGACTTAATCACTTATGCTTTGAAGTCTATGAGTCGTAAACATCCTACAGGGAAACCAAATGGTTATCACACTATCTTTGAGAGTTTAAACCCTAAAACCAGACCCCATGGAGCTAGGTTTGCTCGGGTCTTTGAAGATGTTATCTTGAAACCAAGACAAAAGGGAGTGAGAGTTTGAATGGCTTGATCCAGACACTACACAGTTAAAGGTACAGTTTGTAAATTTTGCAATAAAATATCCAAAAACCGCAGGCCAGTGTTTTATATTCTGTTCAGCTGAGAACTTATAATATCTCAAATTTTCCAACTACTTGTAAATCGTGAGAAAATCGGTGACACGGGGCTGTGCGGTCGTCAATGGCGTCATATCCGCGTAACTCTTTGTTACCGCCTTTACTGACGTAGAAACCGCATGACAACAGTGTCGCGGACAAATGTGGAAGGAGTGACGAGCTTGTTTCGAGCAGTCACTTATTTATGGACCACAGATCCCATCATTCCGCTTCTTCACAGTGACATTAAAGCTACGTCAGTGTTGTTGTTTTGATCGTCCGCCCTCTGGTGGCAGTTTTTACAAATTGTAGCTTTAAGTAAGATACACACACATTTAAAGTCGTTAAAACATTTTGTTGGAAAAAGAGAACCATAATCATAACAAGTCAGCACAGCATGAAAATCACTTGAAACCGCATTATACAGGCTTACTGGACATGTTTACATGTTTTATACAGGAGCGGATTGATATATGCTGTCCTGCTGCTTCAGTTGTTAAGATCAAATATAGCAGACTTTGAGAGATCACAGGACAACTAAGTAATGGGGTCTGTCCTTTCAGGCTCATACATGCGGTTATGTTGGTGATATGACGCACAGCACATTGTGTGTGTTAATCTGTGCATCCATGTGGGATTTACTGTTTCTTTTGCAGCTCTTTAAAGTGTTTTGCATAGACAAGCCTGAGCTTTTCATTAGGGACACGAGGAGCAAAGTGATTATAGTCTCTAAACAGCAGGGGTATAATTATGTAATGAATAGGAGAGTTTGTATACTTTATTATCTAATGTTCACTGTCAGATTGGAGGGGGTGTGGTCGGGTGAGGTTTAACTGAGCTCTGTAAAAGCAACAGTTCACGCCAAAATAAAAATAATATACTCACCCTCTAGTTGTTCTAAATGATGAACACAGAAAAAGATATTTGAAGAACGTTGATAACCAAACAACACTGGACCCCACTGACCAGTGAGATATATTTCTCAAAATATCTTAATTTGTGCTCCATACAAGATGGAGTCATATAAAGGTTTCGAATAACATGATGGTGAATAAATAATGTATAAATAAATAAAATACATTTTATTTTTTGTTATCATCCCTATATATATATCCCTATATTATTATCCCTAAATATTCTATATAGTATCTTTAATATCTCTGAAAGCGTGCTTGATGTTTAAGTATGAGTTTTATACTTTTTTATATTCTATAAAGCCTACGTGATTAAACAGATGGCCAAAAGTTCAATAAAATCTGTCAAATTGCTTAAAAATAATATCAATGGAAAATTGATTTCAAAGGGGTAATATAAGGTGAATTTTACAGTAGTTATTGTTATTTCTAGACAACACATTGGAGTCTGTTGGACATGGTCAAGAGTTAGAATTTATTAAGAGTTAGATTTAGAGTTAATTCTGGTGATATACATTGATTATGTCATTAACCTTTATTATGAATTTTTTTAGAATCCCAAGACAAACTGACAACTATATTTTAGACAGAAACAATCTTGTATTTTGCTAATAAATAACTATTAAAATGATGAATTACAGTGCCATCTTGTGTTCCGTTTTCTAACAATGTCATTGTAAAAGACTTTAGATTTTTTGGTTGAACATGTGTCTTGTAGGCTTATGCTTTGACATAAAAACATTCAGATATTACAATTCAGAGATTACCTATTGTATGCTTTCAAATGTACATTTAAATGTTTTGTACCCCTTTAACATTTAACTGCTATACCGTTAAAGGTAGGCTACACAATAGGGTAATAAGGTACAGCATTATATGTTTTGTAGAGATACAAAAAGGAACCCTGTAGAGTACCACCCAAGGAACAGTAAAAGGTACAATGTTGAACTTTTTCCTGATTGTCAACCTGTAGGCTATAAACTGATGTAATAGTTGATGCTGAGTTGCAACAAGTTGCAAACTCTCAAGTTCTAAAAACCACAAATTTGCATTATTTTGTTGCCAAATCATTGATGCAAATACAGTGGTATTCTATTCAGTGTGATTAATGTTAACTTTTGTTGAAGAACAATTCACAGTAGTTTAATGTATATTTTAAAACACATGTGTGAATTAATTCAAAGTAGCATATATTTGATATTTGTGAAGGTTTGGATGTGTTCAAACTTTTGAATGGTTTGGTAAATCAATATTTCTGTTTATTTTAGTATGTCTATCTAAGGTGAGATAGAGCTCAGTCCAATTATGGAGGCAGGACTGAACTGCACCTCCCACTGTGAGTCAAGTACCTGCTTCATCTACTCAGGAGCGAACAACCAACAGGGCTGGGACATACTGCAGAGACTCTGTGCTCTCTCAACGGTAAAGGCACATAAGGCAATAGAAAAGAACAAAGAACAAAGAGCCCCAAATAGTATTTGTTTTATATTCAGCTAATAATAATGACTCCCTAACCAAAACAGATGTGTGTATTGATTCTGTGTAACTGAATTACAAATTCCATGTTATACAAGCATCATTTTGGATAGTGTATGTTGGTTTGTTGTTGTTATTTAGAGTGGTGTGGGTTTAAGGAGTCGAGGGCTTTCGCCTGCCCTTCGTGCTGTTGTCTGGACTCTGCTCTCCTGTGGGATTTTCCTGGCCCTCATCTTCCTCATTTTTACACTTCGCTTTAAAAACAATAGGTACAGAAATAGTATTGCTCTCGAGACATCTTTCTTGTGACCCCTTATTGGCTTAAAGATTATTTATTCGTTCATTTAAAACTTCAATCATGAATCATGATGATTTACCTCTGACACAGGATAGTGAAGATGTCCAGTCCCAATCTGAATGTGTTGACTCTGTGCGGCAGTATACTTACATATAGCAGTGGTTTCTTATTCGCCCTGGAGGAAAGAGCAACACTGCAGGGAACAGGATCAAGAGCGGTCTTACAGGTACACATGCGCATCAGATTTTGCGTGCCTCTTTGATTGTATCCGTTAAGTACAAAAACAAAGTGTGATTTTTTTTTCTTCAATACTCCATCTGTCCTGAATCTCAGGCCCGAATGTGGATGCTGTGTATAGGCAGTTCTCTGGTGTTTGGTCCCATACTTGGGAAAACATGGCGGCTTTACAAAGTGTTCACTCAGCGCATGCCTGACAAGAGACTGGTGAGTTTTTATATAGGCTTGTCTGAAATGTTTTATATCTTTGGCAGATTCGTTATTGTTTTATTTTGTTTTAGATTATTAGAGACATACAGCTTATGGGTTTGGTTGCTCTGCTGGTCCTCGTGGATGCTGCCGTTTTAACAACATGGAGTCTGACAGATCCAATCAAGTGCTCTCGGTCCATAAATGCTGTGGTGAAGGTAAACTGATTCTGTTAGATATATACTTGAATCCATGTTTTTAATGCTATAATAACAAAACAAAAAATGTGTCATTAATTGCTCACACCCACACCACATTATAAATCGTGTATGTACAGCATACACCTTGAGAATAAAATATATTTAAGATCACTGGAAACATTTCAGTCAATTAGGCCTACATGTGTATTTTCCGTTCAATAACAGTTCATTATGGCCATGCCTGTCAATCTATAAAAGGACAAAAACACTATTAAAGTACCATAAGAGTAGTTTATAAAACCTTATCTTATTTTGCGGTTTCTTAAAGGGAAAAAGTCATTATGTTGAAGAAAGCATCTAGTGATGAGGTTGCGAATTGCCGCAATATCCACCGCTCTCCTTACCTTTCGAAGCAGTACGGCAGCTTCCACAGAACAAAGATACTGTTGCATTTTCGCTTACTTGTCAAAGGAGATCACATATTTACAAAATGCGCTCTGTAGAACAGTTTGTCCATGTCGGCTACTGTAGAAACAACATGGCGAATTCCATGTAAGGGGACCCGCGGTGTATTTAGATAGAAATAGCTACTTTTAAGGTAAATAAAAATACTGCTTTTTTATGTAAGGTCTTTATACACCTCTGAAGACATAGTTATGTGCATTATAATGCATTTCTGTAGAGCCTCAAAAATATTTCACACTGGATCTTTAACAGTCACTGCAGATTTCCATTCTAGCACATTTAAAGCCATAACTGAACCACGCTTCTTCACAGCCACTTCAAACATAGAGATGTAAAGTGTTATGACATGGAGATACATACACATACACTTATGTGTTGTTTCTTTATTTTTTCAGATAATGGAGTTAAGTGCATCCTACAGTCTGTCCCAGCTAGACTCATGTTCTTCTCTATACTCGGATCTGTGGGTCATCCTTCTCTATATTTTAAAGGTAAAAAGGAAACATTTATTTCCAATCTTGTTGTGTTTACATGAAAATATTGATTATTTAGTATGATTTACAGCAGTGGTAACAACATCTGTTTCTTCAGGGCAGTCTCCTCCTTTATGGCACGTACCTTGCTGGCCTGACAAGCAATGTCAGTTTACCCCCGGTAAACCAGTCTATGACCATCATGGGTGCTGTATGCCTGGTTACCATGTCAACCACTGTGGCTGTGCCCATCTCTCTTTACCTGTATGCTTGGCCCAATGTGGTGTACAGCGTAGTGTCTGGAGCTATTTTTATTTGCACTCTTTCCATAAACTGCCTGCTGTTTGTGCCCCAAGTGAGTTAATTTTACTAGCGTTGACTTAAATATTTGTTTTGGAGACATTTCTGGTTTCCAAACCTTAATCGAAAGGGTTATAAGGCACAATTAAATCAATATAATCCACCACAGAAAGGGAAGCAAGTGATGAATCAGCATATAACATAAAAGGTGCTTACACAAACATTCATATAAGTTTGAAGAGAACATTGCTAATGTCAGCTGTTTTTAATAGTGGGGCTTTTGGATAAGACAAACGAACCAGCAGATAGAAAGACAGACTGTCCTGTTCAGTGTGTGTTCAGTTGCTGCCCCAACACTTACCACTGCCATATCATTCAATGTGCAATCTTTACTGATCACATAATTTGAGTAGCCAGACACATTTTTTATGATATAGCAGACAGGACTTTCTGCTGAGATATGTTGAGTAAACTGGCTGTTATGTCAGACAACAGCAGACCATGCCTAGGACAGCTAAAGACAAACTGTATTTTTTACAGCAATTAAAAAATATGGGCAATGCTGAGACAAAACCAAAGAAGTTTGCAAGTGTGTATTATTTGCGGTTAAGACAGTGAAGCCTGCAGCATAAAAGGCTAAATGTTTGGACAATGAGTCACCTGATTATGATTACATGAGTCATGTAAAACCCTAAAACAGCACAATATTTTGTATTCAAAAAGATAAGTACATGATATTGTACATCCAAACGGTTGTTATCCCAAAATAAACCCTGACAACATGATCAAAACCAAACGTGAGGCTCACAAAATTACACAGAACTTGACACATAAGTAAATTAATGGACACAAAATATTGATCTGAAATGGTTATTATCTCATTTGTAAATCTACATTCATATATATCATCAGTCATTCTTAAATGTAATTTATTTCTAAGTAAATTATTTATAAGGTTAAGATGAGACGCAGTAACTGTGCAACCCTGTGTCATGAACCCACAGGGTGGGTGAGGTGAGAGACAGAGGACCCAGGTGCAGACAGGGAGGTTAGGGGTTAACAGGACTTTAATAAACAATAAAATACAAAACAAACACCCACGAGGGGGTAACATAACAAAACATGACAACAGGAACATGGACTAACTAGACTAGACTAAACTCATAACAACACTTGACATTAAACTACAATAAACTAGACTAAAAACTCCAGGGAACAAGAACTCACCCACATGGCACACACGAGACAAACACAATGATCCAGCACAAGACAAGAGACACGAGGTCAATATAAAGGGAATCAAATCAAGAGGGGACAGGTGCAGGAGATAAACTAATTAGCACAACTTGGAAACAGGAGGGCAGGAACAATGACAAGACCAGAGAGAGAGTATGGCGACAACATGTGCCAAAATAGTCTCTCTCCCACATAAAACAAAGGATCCTGTATGATTCCACCTCTAGACCAAGATATACCAGACTAGGTGAGGCGGAATCATGACAGAACCCCCGCCTTAAGGAGCAGCAACCTGATGCTCCTCAAGGCACAAACAAGACAAGACAGACTATGACAAGGCAAAAACAAACAGGAACAAGATAAAACAGCACTTTAACACATAGACAAGAGTCCAAGGAAGGAAAGCACAAGAGTCCGAGGGGAGGTAACACAAGAGTCCAACGGGGAGGGAGCACAAGAGTCCAACGGGGAGGGAGCACAAGAGTCCAACGGGGAGGGAGCACAAGAGTCCAACGGGGAGGGAGCACAAGAGTCCAACGGGGAAAACGCAGGGGAAGCCGGACTGGACACTGGCTGAAGACTGGCTCGGTAGCGCTCTCTGGCGGCTGGAATGGCCGCCTGGCACACGGGCTGGAATGGCCGCCTGGCACACGGGCTGGAATGGCCGCCTGGCACACGGGCTGGAATGGCCGCCTGGCACACGGGCTGGAATGGCCGCCTGGCACACGGGCTGGAATGGCCGCCTGGCACACGGGCTGGACGCCGGTCGGAAGGCCGGCTGGACACACGGGCTGGACGCCGGTCGGAAGGCCGGCTGGACACACGGGCTGGACGCCGGTCGGAAGGCCGGCTGGACACACGGGCTGGACGCCGGTCGGAAGGCCGGCTGGACACACGGGCTGGACGCCGGTCGGAAGGCCGGCTGGACACACGGGCTGGACGCCGGTCGGAAGGCCGGCTGGACACACGGGCTGGACGCCGGTCGGAAGGCCGGCTGGACACACGGGCTGGACGCCGGTCGGAAGGCCGGCTGGACACTGACATGGGGGTGTCGGCTGCACAAGGCTACACTCCGGTTGCACAGCCGACTGGATGTGGCGAGGACCGGATACTGGCAGCCATCTCCCTGGAGGGGAGTCTGGCGGGTTCAACCATGGACGGGAAACCGGTGGGTTCAACCCTGGAGGGGAAACCGACGACCTCGACCCTGAAGGGGAACCCAGCGGCCTCAACCTTCGAGGGGAACCCGACAGTCTCAACCCTGGAGGGATCTGCTGCACGTATCCTGGAGGGGAGTCCTGCGGCCTCAACCCAGGAAGGGAAGCCACCGAGCTCGACCCTAGAGGGGAAACCAACGACCTCAAACATAGAGAAAACATTTGTCAGTTTCGACCCTCAAGGGGAACCCAGCGGCCTCAACCTTCGAGAGGAATTCGGGAGACTCAACCCTCACGCCAACATCCTACTGTCTGCTGGGTCCTGTGATGGCTGGATCATTCTGTCATGAACCCACAGGGTGGGTGAGGTGAGAGACAGAGGACCCAGGTGCAGACAGGGAGGTTAGGGGTTAACAGGACTTTAATAAACAATAAAATACAAAACAAACACCCACGAGGGGGTAACATAACAAAACATGACAACAGGAACATGGACTAACTAGACTAGACTAAACTCATAACAACACTTGACATTAAACTACAATAAACTAGACTAAAAACTCCAGGGAACAAGAACTCACCCACATGGCACACACGAGACAAACACAATGATCCAGCACAAGACAAGAGACACGAGGTCAATATAAAGGGAATCAAATCAAGAGGGGACAGGTGCAGGAGATAAACTAATTAGCACAACTTGGAAACAGGAGGGCAGGAACAATGACAAGACCAGAGAGAGAGTATGGCGACAACATGTGCCAAAATAGTCTCTCTCCCACATAAAACAAAGGATCCTGTATGATTCCACCTCTAGACCAAGATATACCAGACTAGGTGAGGCGGAATCATGACACCCTGAGTTATTAGGGGTGGTAGTTATCTGGGAATAACATACCATGGAATGTCATGAATTGCCAATCAAATGAAGTATTCCAAAGAGCTGTGTAATAAAATAACATAAACATGAAACTATTTGTGTATATATCATTGTTTTTACATTCTGTTTACTATTCTCATTTACTTTTTCTCCTTGAAGTTGACCCAGTGGAGACAGTTTGAAGAGGAGACAAACTCTCATCCCAGTCAGATGGCCAAATATTTCAGTAGTCCAAGTAAGACCATGAGCTCCATGTACAGTGAGGATGAGATCTATTATCTACTTGGAGAAAACGACTCCATGAAAAGGCTTATTATTGAGGTACCATTTATTACATCTTCAATTATGAAAATGTTATTAGTTCTTCCATATTTAAAGCTGCAATTCGTAACTGTCTCTTCATCCCCTTTCTGTTTGAACCGTACATTTTTTAAAACAGATGTTTATTAACACTATTCATTCATATGGAACATTTAAGCTAAACTTTTATAAAGTCACGGTGCACACTACAGGCTCATGGAATTGTCTTGGTTACGTATGTAACCTCAGTTACCTGATTGAGAGAACGAGACGTTGTGTCGAGAACGACAGATGGGGTCCGCCCCCGGATATCCGGTATAAAAGGAAGCCGGCGTGCAGCATTCATTTACCTCTTGTTCTGAAGAGCCTGAGAGCCTCTCACGACTACAGCAGAATACGATAGGTGTTTGTGGCATAAGGGACACAACGTCTCGTTCCCTCCATCAGGGAACTGAGGTTACCAAGACGTTCCCTTTCTGACGGTCTCTCGACGTTGTGTCGAGAACGACAGATGGGGTTGCCTATGGAAAACGCCACAACGCTGAATCGCGTCACAATCTCAGCGAAGCGACGGTAACAAGCCTGGGCGTGTCAGCTCGAAGCTTCGTGAAACTGTTAACTTCCAGTGTGGTGGTCGGGGGTCCCAGAGCTTTCTTGGAGAAAGATGGGTACAGCCCTGACCGGTAACCTTACACGACGGGGCCTTAGCACTCTACTGGCGAGAGGCCGTCCGGCTTGGGTTTACACCGGGTGTGCGCAATTCTTAATCAGAGAAGCGCTGCAGAGGCCACCTCCTACCCGTGGGGAGGAATATGGTGGATATAAGTATGGTCTCGTCCTTGGAGGAGAATGCATGGAACGTGCGGACTAGGTAGTTAACCGCGAGATGGAGGCCCACCTGGGGAAGCTCATGGGTTACCATGTGTGGGAACTGTTGTCATGAGGATATATCAGACGGAACAGCCCACAGTGTTACTGCGTCCGATAGCACTAGGTCCGGTTAGAGCTATCTGTGATAGTTCATATGGTATCCCGGCCTAAGGGGGAAGGCTGCTCTGCCCAGCCAATCCCCGGGGGGTGCTTGCTTAGTGATGGATGGAATGCCTGTTCTTAGCCAGTGTCTGGTTAAGAAGGAAGGTTGGTGAGGTACCAGTTTCTTAACCATGTGTTTGGGTAAGAAGAAAGGTAGATAGCACACTGACCTTACCTCTTGGAGGGTGGGAAGGTGCTTTCGCAAGCATACGCCATACATGTAGCATGCCAGTCCTACGTTGCCACGCAGGACGTGGGCTGACACCGGGTTTACGCGAAGGTTGTTAACCCTTGCGAAGGTGTTTGGGCGTAGCCCAACCCGCAGCTCTACAGATGTCTGCTAGAGAGGCGCTTCTGGCCAGTGCCCAGGAGGCTATACCCCGTGTGGAGTGAGCCTTCAGTGGGCATGGGAGATTCTGAGATCGGAATGCCGTCGTAACGGCACCCATGACCCAGTGCGCCAGTCTCTGCTTGGAGACAGCCTTCCCCTTCTGCTGTCCTCCAATACAGACAAGGAGCTGATCAGAGCTACTGAAGCTCTGCGTGCGGTCCAGGACACAACACGGATGGGGTTGGGTCTTCCTCCCCGATGGGGAGAGCCTGCAGGTTCACCACTTGGTCCCGAAAGGGAGTAGTGGGAACTTTGGGCAGGTATCCCGGCCTGGGTCACAGGATAACGTGAGAGTTACCAGGGCCGAATTTAAGGCAATCCGGGGACACAGAGAATGCTTGGAGGTCCCCTACCCTCTTGAGCGCCAACAGGGGGGCGTCTTACTCAGGTTAGGAAGATTGGAACCTCCGAAGGGCTCTTGGACCCACGTTAGGGTCCAAGAGGGTATGGAGCGGAGATGAGGCGGATTCCGCCCTCTCGCGCTCCTTAGGAACCTGGTGACCAGGTCGTGTTGCCCTAGAAACTTTCCATCAACTGAGTCGTGATGAGTGGCGATAGCGAATACATACACTTTCAGTGTGGAGGGGAGATGTTAGTCTCCAGTCTCGTAAGAAGGACAACACAATCCTGATCGAGCTCCTCAGTGGGTCTTTCTCACTGAGAGAGATACCAGGACGAGAAGAGGCACCGTCTAGAGGCGTGTTACCGTATACTGACGAGATACTGACGAGAGAGCGCGTCGGCTGTCTGGTTCAGTTTGCCTGGGATCTGTGTGGCCCGCAGGGAGCGGATCACCTGCTAACTCCACAGGAGGAGGCGTCGGGCAAGTTGTGTTAGCTGCCGTGAGCGTACGCCACCCTGGCGATGTACGCTACGGCTGTCATGCTGTCCCGGAGGACCAACACGTGCTGGCCCTGCACTAGAGGCCGGAGCCTTCTCAGCGCAAGCCGCACAGCCCACAACTCTAGGCAATTACATGCCAGCACAGACGGGGCCCGTCCAGCGCCCCGCTACTGCATGCCCGTTGCACACTGCACCCCACCCCTGCAGCGAAGCGTCCGTCGTCACCACGACGTGCCTCATAACCTGTCCGAGGGGAACCCCGCCCGGAGGAAGGTCATGGAAGACCAAGGGGTTAGGGTGCTTCGGCAGCAGGGCGACATCCCCATGCGCCTGCTGTCGGTGTGCCACGCTGTCCTCAGAACTCGACTCTGTAGCCAGTGTTGAAGCGGTCTCATGTGCATCAACCCGAGGGGTATTACCCCCGCCGAGGACGCCATGTGTCCCAGGAGCCTTTGAAATTGTTTCAGGGGGACCGCCGACTGCCTGAAGTGTTCCAGGCAGTTCAACACTGACTGGGCGCGTGCTGCGGACAGCTGCGCCGTCATGGTGACAGAGTTAAGTTCCATACCGAGAAAGAGGATGCTCTGCACTGGGGAGAGTTTGCTCTTTTCTCGGTTGACCTGAAATCCCAATCGATCTAGATGCCGGAGCATCAGGTCCCTCTGTGTACACAACAGATCTCGCGAGTGTGCTAAGATAAGCCAGTCGTCAAGATAGTTTAGTACCCGCAGGGACAGAACGAAAGGGAGGACTCTGTACTGATATGCCCGCCCCTCGAACTCGAACCGTAGGAACGGGCGCTGTCGAGGGGGATCGAGACATGAAAGTAAGCGTCATTCAGGTCGATTGCCACGAACCAATCCTGACACCTGATAGATGTCAGGATGGGCCTCTGCGTGAGCACCCTGAACGGCAGCTGGTGAAGGTGCTTAGTTCAGGGTATGCAGACCTATGGGCCGCAACCCACCGTCTTTCTTGGGAACGATGAAGTGTGGGTCGTGACCCACAGAACATCTTGGTTTTGAGGGACGAACTCGATGCCTGTTTTGCCAGAAGGGTTGTGACCTCTACCCGAAGGATTCGTCCCTACCTCTGACAGAGGGAGAGATGATGCACAGAAACTTGGGAGAGTCTCTGGCGAACTGGATTGAGTAACCAAGACGGACCGCCCGCATTTGCCGGCGAGACAGTGTGGGCAGCTCTCGAGCTCCCAGGGACTGTGACAGGGTGACCAAGGGGACGGTCAGCTTCATTATTCCCACGGGGGGTGGTTCGTCGGCTGGCGGAGCTAACCATCTGTCGCGGGGGTCCCAGGAGGGAAGGTTGACTCCGCCTTTTTACCTGCCTGGCGGGACAACGGCACACACTGTCGGTTTGTGAGTGGTGACTGCGTATGTGTACGACCTCACACCTCGCCAGGGTGTGAGGTCGGTTCGCCGAGCACAGTCCAGTGGAGTGTGCGATCGGCTGCAAGTTCACCCGGGGAGAACGGAAAAACTCTGCGAGTAAGTGGGTACCAGGCCCTTAAAAAGGGCCCGGCTTTAGTGACGAGGCAGGAGTAGTCCCATACCGAACGATCAGAGCAGTGGCTGTGATGGTACGGGCCCAATGTTGTTCTACCTGGGGTCTTCCCGTCAGTGTCCCTTCTCGAGAGAAGGTTGCTGACAGGGTGGAGGTTTCCCCCTCGACCTCTGCTACCGGGGTGCCGCCTATGGGGGCACAGGAACCGGAGCCGATGTCGAAGGGGTCCTGGGTTGCAGGGAAGTAGACGTCAAGCGGGATCTTGGAGGCCTCTAGGCGGCCGAGTAGCGGCGTGAAAAAAATGTGGCTAATTGCCACTGTCTGCTTCACCGTCAAACACTGCTGAGCGCAGTCCTCGACGGTGTTACCAACGACCCTGCCAGAATGGTGCATCAAGAAAGCGGACTTCCCTGGTGTCACTCTTCTGCACAAGCAGTGTTGGGGAAGCTACTATGAAACTGTAGTTAGATAAGCTACAAGCTACTCATCAATAAAAGTAGTTAAGTTACAGCTTAGTTACCCATTTGAAAAAGCAGTTAGCTACACTACAAGTTACTATAAAAAAGTAGCTAGCTACATTGAAACTACTTTAGAGTGTCATTGTATATAAAGAATAACTGATTCATTGTTAATGAAAAATATTTTACGAAAACTATGTAATACAATACAGTTATGATTTCAACAGAGATGGGAACAAGTCACATATGGTCAAGTCCAAGCAAGTCTCAAGTCTTAACCATCAAGTCTCGAGTCAAGTCTCGAGTCACAGTTTAGACAAATCAAGCAAGTCAAGTCAAGTCAAGGGTTCACCCCAAGCAAGTCAAGTCGAGTCCTGATAAGTGTCAAGTCAAGTCAAGTCAAGTCGCATGCTAAAATAAACAGTGGTTAATTTTTTAGATTCATGTTTATTTTTGCACTGAAAAGATGAACTTATATACATACATTATGTATCTTATTCACATTGCTATATATGAATTATATGCATATCTGTGCCACATTAATATCTGAAAATAAAAGTGTTGCTTACACAACAGAAATCCAGTCTGAAATGTATAATACAATCTAATTCAATTTATTTGAAACATCTACACAGAAATGGAAATACTCGTATCAGACAGAATGACTTAAGACTTAAGCATTTATACATACTATGCAGCTTATAAACTAAGAATTGTGACTGAAAACTTGACTATTGTATGTTTTAAATATATGATGCTGTAATACTTGTGCTGTCCATTAAAGTGCACAAATAGGCCTATAGGGAATTTGCATCTAGTTATGGGAATCCCGGATCATTTTATTGCCTTCGATATTGAATCTTGTTTATCAAAATGAACGGATCTTTTTCATTTCGGTAGAATATAAATTAAATGTATGTTAATATAGCCCAGTGATGAAGTTATGATGCTTAATCGTCATCTCTGTGGTGGACGCGCAATATGCAGTTTCATACGTAATATATAATCTGAGAATATTTGTTTTCTATTTGAACTGGTTTCATTATTTTACAGCACAAAACGTTTTGTTGTTATTTTGAGTATAAAAAATGCGAACAGTTAACAGATTCAAACTATGAAATTATTCTCGTCAGTATGACCGAATTTTTTTTAAAGAGTTTTTTAAGTGCAAGTGATCTCACTGGCGCATCCATGTCAGCCGGTCATGCAGTATATAAGCGAGCTGCTATTCAGCTTCCACACGCAGTCCACACAAACACTTGAACATGCGCTCATTTAATATAGACATCAGCCCACATGTAATACAGAGAATCCCTTCTGTATTTTTAAGAAGATTTTAATGTTTTAAGAACATAATAATCTGGGCTGCGGATTCCCCAATTCATCTACTCATGAGATGAGATGTAGGCCTATCAGTGATGATCGATGATCACATTTCTAATAATAAAAAACAACCAAGGCAAAATTATGACAAACAGAAACGATTAATTCATTACATTAGTGATCGTTTTATTACACTGACTATAAAGAAATTACTTTCTTACCTTGCGTCGTGGTTCTAGTAATGTCGGATGAAATTCGACGTTGTGTTTGTCAGAAATCCTTGCGTTGCATACTCTGAACTGGACCGTGAAAATAAAAAAAGATTTGACAGTTGCAAAGTCCTTGTAGCCAAACGTGACTATCTGAGGAGCTCGACTGTTGTCCGTCATTGTAACGGCCACAACTGTTTCAAGCCGCCAGGCGCGAGAGCAGTTTCCTCTCTATCGTAACTGCTCTATAGTAATTGGCCGTTACCTTGTTTGACGCGGTTTGAGTTGAGCAGCGTTAAAGGCACAGGCGCTGTAGTGCTGCTGAGTCACAATAATTATTTTAGCTAATTTCATTACTTTACAAAGTTCAAGTCATTGTCGAGTCTTCCATTTAAAGTCAAGTCAAGTCTCAAGTCACTTGCTCTCAAGTCAAAGTCAAGTCAAGTCATTTTCTTACTTCAATCAAGCAAGTCGCAAGTCCTGTAAATTGTGACTCGAGTAAAGTCATGTGACTCGAGTCCCCACCTCTGGATTTCAATGTTATTTTATTTTGTAAACTACACAGTACGCAAGTTAAAGTTAAACTTTAAAGTAAAAATTTATCTTAAGTGTCTTGTAATCAAATCACGAGGAGGCGTTAGTTAGATACTGTGGTTTATTAGACTACTGGTAGAACTCCCTTACACAGATGCAGTATGAACCCCCTCTCGCTTGTGCTGCTGTGTCTTGTATGAGTCTCGCGCTCCCCCTAGTGGGCTAGCGACATGTCCCATGTACAACACTCTGACATCTCCCCTTTTCAGACAATTCCTTCCTTGGAACAAACACCCATAAACATATCCCTTACATTAAATCCCAAGACAATCTGAGTAAATCTTAAGAACCCCAAAACATTAACTGCCTGCAAACATCAAACATAACAATACATCATCAACAGTGCATGTTACTTTGTTTTATAATTACTGTGTCCTCTTGTTTTATTTTTCACAAGTCCAAGCAAACAACAGGTTTGCTGATCCTGCCAGATTTAGTGACAATATGTCTCCCTGAAACAGTCTCAACTGGGAAATCACAGTCTTCGCAAGGATTAGCTTCCTGTTCAGGTTGCTCTGACATTGTTTCAACAGTCTTTTCTCCTTCAGGCAATAACTAGATATGCCTCCTGTTTCTCCTTTTCTCTCCTTCTTTTTCCTGAAAGACATTGTAAGATCTCTGAGTTGTGCCCTCTGATAAAACCGTAGCAGGTCCCTTCCAGCGTGATTCATCATCCAGTTTCAACATGACTGAATCTCCAGGTTTAAGGACAGGTAAGTTCTTCACACCGTGTCGTCTGTTAAAGTAGTATGCCTGCTTTTCTTTCTCAGCTTTATCTTTTTCCATTATAGTTAGTTTGTTCGGCCACTTTGGTTTGAGATTGTTCTGTAAGGTAGGAAGAGTAGTTCGGATTTTCTTCCCATTAACAACTCCGCTGGGCTCACTCCTGTCGCTGTGTGAGGAGTTGCTCGAAAACTCATCAGGGCCAACAACGGATCGTCCTGCTTCAGTATCCGTTTTGCTGTTTGAACCGCTCGTTCAGCATGACCATTCCCTTGTGGATTGTATGGGCTCGAGGTAATGTGCTGAATGTCATATGAGGCACAAAACAGTCTCCAAGCCTCACTTGTGAACTGCGGGCCATTGTCCGTCACGGATTGTTGAGGAATGCCATATCTCGCAAAGGTTGTTTTCAACTGCTGTATCACATGCTCTGACGTTGTGCCTTTTAACAGAAGGATCTCCAAGTATCGTGAATAATAGTCAGATACCACCAAATATTGTTTCCCTTGATGCATACACAAGTCCATGCCAACTCGCTGCCAGGGTCCGTCCGGCAGGGGCGTTGACTGTAACGGTTCCTTGTGTTGTGTGCGTCTGTTCTCTATGCAAAACTTGCATGTTTCTACCTTTCGCCTGAGGTCCTCAGAAATGCCCGGCCACCACACAGTTTCTTTTGCTCTAGCCCTGCATTTTGACAGTCCTTGGTGTCCGTCATGGATTCTACACAGAATTTCCTGTCGCAGCACTTTAGGAATTACCATACGATTTCCTAGCACCAACAATCCATCACTTAGTGACAAGAAATCTTTCCATTTGTAGAAGTTCTTTATGCTGTCTGGAACTCTTTTAGAATAATCTGGCCATCCGTCTTTTACAAATTTCTCCACTATTTGTAGTTGTGCATCCTTTAGGGTTTCTTCTTTAATTTCCTGAAGCTTTTGCTGTGACACTGGAAGATTCCTGATGACTGCATTCACGTGACATCTTACATCCGCTGACATGAAGTCTTCTGTCGTGTTTAATGGACTACGTGACAAAGCATCCGCTACCACCAAACTCTTTCCTGGCATGTACTCTGCTTTAGCATTAAAGCGCATGAGTCTCATCAAAAGTCTTTGACATCTCGCTGGTACGGTGTCTAGATCTTTGCTGTTGATCAAAGGTATTAGTGGCTTATGATCTGTGATCAATTTGAACGTGTCCAAACCCACCAAGTACTTTTGGAACTTCTCGCATGCCCATACACCTGCTAAGCATTCCTTCTCTATTTGAGCATACCTGGTCTCTGAGTCTGACAGTCTCCTTGAAGAGTATGCAACTGGTTTCCAGCTGCCGTCATGCTTTTGCAGTAAAACACCTCCGATCCCGTAGCTGCTTGCGTCTGCTGATACCACTGTTTCTTTACTTGTGTCGTAATGCGCTAGTACTGGAGCCATGACAAGTGCTTTCTTTAGCTTGCTGAATGCATTTTTCTGTGAGTGATCCCATGTCCACGCACTTCCTTTCCGCAGCAGTTCATACAAAGGGCCGCCGTCCCTCACGAGGTCTGGAATGTATTTTCCCATGTAGTTGATAAGGCCTAAAGCCCGCCGCAATTCTGTGACGTTGTTAGGCTCTTGCAATTCTGTTATGGCACGAACCTTTTCAGGATCCGCACGTATTCCTTTTGCATCCACTACGTGTCCCAGAAAACTCAACTCTGTTTTCCTGAACGCACACTTCTCTTTATTCAGCTTAAGATCCACACGTTCCATACGCTTCATCACCTCGTTTAAGTGTTTATTGTGTTCTGTTTCGTCCTTGCCAAACACAATCACATCATCCATATACACAGCCACTCCTTCCAGGTCTCCTAAAAGTTCGTACATTTTGCGCTGGAAGATCTCTGGGGCTATGCTGATTCCAAATGGCAGTCGGTTAAAGCAGTATCGCCCTACTGGGGTGATAAATGTTGTCAGAAGGCTGCTCTCCTCACTTAATGGAATTTGCCAAAATCCTGATGCTGCGTCTAATGACGTAAAGACTCTTGCACCTGCTAATTTAGCTAGAATTTCCTCTGTCGTAGGTAGCATGTATCTCTCTCTTTTGATGTTGTCATTGAGTTTGTTCAGCCCCACACAAATTCTTACTGCGCCATTAGGTTTCATGACTGGCACCATAGGAGCGCACCAATCAGTAGGCTGTGTGACCCTTTTCACTACTCCCTGCTCTTCCATCCTCTGAAGTTCGTTTTTCACTTTAGACATTAGGGGTAATGGCACTCTTCTTGCTGTATGTACCGCGTACGGCTCAGCTCCCGCCTTTAGGTGAATTTTTACTGGCTCCGTTTTCATGGTACCGCATCCTTCAAAAACTGTGCTTACGTGCTCTATTCTTTGGACTAGCCTCATCTCGGCCGCTGTATCTCTGCCCAGAAGGTTACTGACATTTTTACCAGCTACTACATACACAATTATGGAGTACTTTCTCTGTTTATGCTCTGCTTCTGAGGTAAACTGTCCTATGCACTTTAGCAATCCACCTGGGCTGTCCAGAACTATGTCTGACTGCATGAGCTGAATGCGTGGCAGAAGCTCTTTGAATGTCTCTACGTCCATTACATTAACATCAGCTCCTGTGTCTATCTTAAAATGAACAGGGGTTTGACCTATTACGAGTGACACAGTCCACATATCATTTTCAGCTTGATTTTTCTTACTCACCGCTCCCAGGTAAAAGCTTTCTGTACTTTCTTCGTCTTTCACTGTCACTTGTCTCACAGTTTTTGATTTACACATTCTAGCCCAGTGTCCTTTTTTCTTGCACTTTTTGCACTCGGTACTTGCCGCTGGACATCTTCTAATGTCTTTGTGTCCAGTCTTTCCACACCGACCACACTCAGTATCTTCTCTACTGGTTTCACCACTTCTTTGACTTTTCCCTTTTTTCCAGGGCGTATAACCGGCTCTCGGTGATTGCTTGGAGGTTACCTCTTGCACGCTGCATGCTGCTTGTCCCTCCTGCTGACTCATCTGCATCGCGACTTCTTCGGCCTGCCGTGTCATCTGCACCGCCATTTCCAGGGTAAGTGCTGTCATTAGCTGCATTCTTTTCGACAATTCTTTATCTCTTATTCCCACTACGAGTCTGTCTCTTATATGTTCATTTCTGCCCTCGCCGAATTCACAAAACTCACTGAGTTCGTACAGTGCTCTAATGAAGCATTCCGCGTTTTCCCCGGCCTTCTGCACTCTCTGATGAAAACACGCCCGTTCATGTATAACGTTACGTTTCGGCATAAAGTAGTCATCGAATTTTCCGAGAACACTGTCATAATCCTCCGCACTTTCACCTTCCGCGAATGTGAATGACTTGAAAACATTTTCCGCTTCTATGCCCATTGCATATATTAAAGTGCTAATCTGTACCTCTTTGTCGTCCTTGTTCAATTTTGTAGCGGTTCTGTACCGTGAGAATCTCTGTCTCCACGTGGGCCACTCTGTTGGACGGGTAAAGTTGAAACTTTCCGGTGCACTAAACTTCGCCATTGCTCTAATCTTGTCCATTTACTTCTGACACCATGTCTTGTGATCAAATCACGAGGAGGCATTAGTTAGCTACTGTGGTTTATTAGACTACTGGTAGAACTCCCTTACACAGATGCAGTATGAACCCCCTCTCGCTTGTGCTGCTGTGTCTTGTATGAGTTTGCGCTCCCCCTAGTGGGCTAGCGACATGTCCCATGTACAACACTCTGACATTAAGTTTTCTAAATGTAGACAATGTGAATTATTAAAACAACAAAAAGAACAAATGTTGGGCCAAATAACTCACCTGTATGTGTTTCCTTAAATTTGTGCTTAGTCTCCGATGCAGACTGCGATTTAATTTTTAGTTTCGGACAGAATACATAAAAACGTGTAACCATTACTGTTTGCATCTTTAAGAGACATGAACTAGGACAAATAAGGCCATGGGCAATTAATCACTGAGGGTCAAGCCATCAGCCGTTTAGATGCGCAGATATTGAGTGGTTTACCGTAAATTCCAGGAACGCTGCTTTTAAAGCTTTATTTAAATGTAGAGGATCCGTGTCTCTTGTCAATAACCTATTTTTAATAAGTAGAAAAAACGGATGGTGGGTTTCAGTTGGGGCCGTCCCACAATATATGCACACCATATGGATATTTTTACTGTAGCATTTTGGAAAAATACCCAGTTTTCCACTTTAAAAGGATATAGAAACATCTGAAATTCAGTCGCCATGCCTTGCTCCATCCTGGATGGATGTGTGTGTGTCGAGTTAACTTCGGCACATTCACGTAATCATCAGACGCATTTGAATACTATGCGTAAGCCGCGAGATGCGTCACAGGACAATAGCTGGCAGTAATGCAAACATTTTCAGTATTAAGTAAGGTGACGACGCATGTGCTCAGTGCGCTGCACTACTTATTGCTTTAAAGTTCGTTGCAATGGAATGTAGCGATTAGCGTTTGGGCACGCTACACCGCTACTTGCTTGTAAAAGTATTTAACTACCGGAAAAGCTAAACTATTTTAAAAGTAACTTAACTATCGTCAAGCTACAGAAAAATGTAGTTAAGTTAGTAGCGTCGCTACTTGTAGTTAGCTACTCCCCAACACTGTGCACAAGGTATAGCCGGGGGTGTCTCTCCTGGACCACTACCGTGGACATCGTCCGACCCAGCTGCAACTGCCACCGCTGCAACGCTCTACTGGCGACCAAGGCGACCAATGGAGATCCTCCATTATACCTGGGTCGGCCTTACCCTCGTGGAGCTCTCTCAACGCCTTGGCCTGGCGGACCTGCAGGATGGCCATGGCGTAGAGAGAGGAGGCAGCCTGGCCCGCGGCATCGCAAGCCTTCGACACCAGTGATGCCCGAAGTTTTATGCGCTTTGGGCGGTAGGCGTGGCCGATTCCCCCCAGTCGACCACTGGGGGTGGAGCTTGGATTCGTCAGAGTCGGATGCCAGTCTCCCTCCGATGCTCATCGTTTCCGAGTGTGTGCGTGAGAATCCGGACGGTATGCCACCGCCGGTTGGGGAACGTTCAGAAGAGCGAATCGGGGTGCGATCGGCCCGTGAGCACTTGGCTGGCGGGTTTACGTTCGCAGAGTTTCCCATATCACTAACGCTGCTAACGTTGGTGGTCATCGGGGCCGTAGCCACAAATGTCACACCCCAGGTAGCAGACGAAATGGTGGCTGGTTCCCGTAGGAAGACAGCCACCCGTGACCGCAACTTCTGAATGACAGTCTGCCCGCAGTGCAGGCAGATGTGTCAACGAACGCTTCTTCAGCGTGCTGGACGCCAAGACGCCTAACGCAGCGATCGTGTCCATCCCCCTTCCTCGATGAGGGTGCCGCACCCAAGAGAACAGCGGGACATGCCGCGCTGGAGAATGCTCAGCCAGTCCTGAAAATGACTTTTTTAGAAAAAATCTCTAACACCTCCGGAACCGCCGAGACACCCAGGGGAAGGTCGCTGCAGGTAGGGACGATCCGCTGCAACACGTCGTAGATCCGGCAATGTAGAAGAAGAATTCATTGAATTCGTTCTGTTCGTAGTCATGAGCAAAGGCTCTGAAGAACAAAAGGTAAATGAATGCTGCACGCCGGCTTCATTTTATACCGGATATCCGGGGGCGGAGCCCGGCATGCAAATTTCATTCGCCAAATTTCTTTGGACTTTTCTATAGTAGTCAGAGTTGATTGGTTCTCAAGGGCGAACCCCATCTGTCGTTCTCGACACAACATCGAGAGACCGACAGAAAGGGAACTCCAACATTAAAGGGATCACATGACACGGCTAAAACAAATATTATTGTTTGTTTTAGATGTAATGCAATGTGTATACAAATACATTTGGAACATCAGGCTCCAAAGCAATTGTACTGGCAGGTACACCCACCTTATGTATACATTTGGCTGGTCTTAGTCAAATCATACCACGAACTGACGTAGATTTGTGAGGGTGGATGTGACGTTTCAGGCAGGTCTGGGTGAGTATTCGCTTTTAGATAGAATGCATCTTTTGTTCCGACACTTTAATTTTTGAAATTTTACGTGTCTAATACATGCATGGGCAACTTATAACACACCAAAGACACAGAAAAAACACCTGTTCATGCCGTGTGACACCTTTAATACTGGAATATTTCTTTAAAAAAATGTGCTCCTGGACATCTGGGCTTTCATTGTGGAGATACAATTAGTTTAGAGCATGCCATGAGTGTATATAAGCATTTTTGTTGTTTTTTTCTACCATCTAATGCGGCTGCGTGATGTCATCCTTAAATTGCAGATTCCTCAATAACTGTTTTTAACCAACAGAAATCACGGATAGCAGCTTTAAGTGATTTTTTTAACATTTGTATATTTTGTCCATTTAGTTCAGATTTACAGCACATACGTATATGAGTAGTGAAAACCCTCCTGGTTCCTGGAGAACCCTCAGTAGTACACATTTTGGGTGTCTCCAACATTTGATTTAGCTCCAGAATCCGCATCCAGACAAAATGCAAAATGTGCACTGTTGGGAACCCTCCTTTTTAGCTAGATGGATATTATGTGTTATTATAATTTCAAAACTAGACATTAAATGTCTGTGAGTTTACTTAATTGCTCTGATTTGAGTACAGCAATAAAACAAGTTTCGTCCATATTTACAATGATTACTGGTCTGATGAGAAATTCCAGATCTGGGTGTGGATAGCGCGGTGTTGTGCGTCACTATCCCATGTGTGTGGCTGAATCCTTTGTTTTACATTTCCTCAAGGCACCGCATTATGATCTAACATCCTGCACTATTGGCACCTAACCCAAACACCTATTTGGAGAACTGAGCAATTCAAGACAATGACACACACAATTAGGGTGGTAAAGTTTAAATAATTTTCCCATGTGTTCCAATTTACAGAAGAATACCATTATCGACAGCCTACAGGAACAAGTGAACAATGCCAAGGACAAACTGCTCAAACTGATGACTGTTAGCCATCCCTTGGCTGAGGGTGAAATGGATTCCTCCAACACTAATCTAAACTCCACCTCTACCCAGACGACAGTGGTATCTCCCAATTCTCCTCCGACCCCTATCCTAACCGAATATTCAGAAGACGCTCCAACTGTGGCTCGCTTTCTACCTCCTTATAAACCCCCTCCACCAATTCCCAGCAGCGCTACCTCACAGCATACAATCTCTGATAGTTCAGCAGCTCATGATGTTTTTTCTTCAGCATATGTAGGGCCTCCACAGTTTCAGTGTAACTCCACCAATGAGTCCTGTCAAGTCAGCCATTGGATGTCTAATCAAATGAGTTTGAAGGGAACTGCAGATGAGTCAGATCCAACAGTAAATATTGTCAAAAACTCTATATGTATCTCAGATGGTCCTGAGGAAGAACTAGAGATGTTGGAGAAACAAGATCTTCTTCTGATCAAGAGCAAATTAGTGCAGAACTCCTGTCCACCTCTGGTTGATACATCAGCCTCCAAGGAGCAAACCACCGCGTCAAAGGAGGTTTCAACAACGGGGCGACAGGGTTTTGTAAGCAATGACCAGCTGGTTGAGATCTTGCAGGACCTGAGCATGGATGCGGTAAGCAGCTCTGTCAGATCGCCCGAGCGAGCAAGGAGACCTCCTATCAATCCAGATCACGAGGAGCTCAACACAGCTGTCTCACCTCCATCACCTCTAGAGTTCTTCTTCCCCACCATCTCACCATACATCATGCGCAAACGTAGACCTCCATTTTACTCCTCAAAAGGGAGACCTCCACCTTACTATTTTCCTGGCTCTGTACCTCCAGGGCACAGAAAACCACCAAAAGACCATGAAATGTTGAAGGAGGACCGGAACTACAAAATAAATCCTACAAGTCCAAGACCTCAAAGACAAAACTCGAGGCATGAGGGGTGTAGGAGAAAGAGGGTAAAAAACACAGGAACTCGCTGTGGCTCTGATATTTCAACCAGCAGAAGAGGTTCAATACAGGACAACTGTGAATCTTTTTCCCGGAAATGTTCTATTACAGGACAGGTTCCTCAGCCTGCTTCGGCTGATCTGAGACAAGGGAGTAAAACATCAGAGGAGCTGTATGACTACTCAGACTCAGACTCCAACAGCTCGGAGGACTACTGTTACTACCACCGGCCATATTGTAGGGCCTGCCTACATCACCCTTATGACTCCACAGACAGCCTTAGCAGTTCTGACAGCGAGGATGGTGAGTTGTACAAGTTGGCACACCCTGTGGTGAACTTTAAAGTGGACCTTAAACCAACTTTTGTTTAAATTTGATGAACTGCACTTTCTGTTTATACTGTACTTCCATCATAGGATATTTGGGTCGATGACATACATGCTGTATTTTGTTCTACTGTATTAAATTCTTCAGAAATGTATCAAAATGCATTACCATGCAGGCAATCACTTGAATACATCTTTTCTATGATGTTTAATTTATTGTTTTAAAATATTTTCATCTTGGAATATTTTAAAGTCAAACAATATTTATGTGGTGTAACTGTCCATTGTAATAAAAAAACATGTTTAAGACTAAGGTTTATTTAAATTAAGTAAAACCTCAACCAGAACCATTTAATATTATTTCTTAAGATTACTGCAGTGAAGGAGCTTTTTTAAATTATTATAAGAACAATTCTATGTGTAAGAAAATATATGCGTCAGGTAAAAGCTGTCCTTCTGAAACCTCGGATGTCCAAATTAGCTGATTTACAGGAAATGGAAAATGCTGTACTTTTAAAGTGATTTAATACTGTTTTGTCAAAAGCACTTGTTAATATTTTATATTTTTCAGACATTACAAACATAAAGGGGGACTAAAAATAACAATCATTTATGGCAACAAAAATACATTTTAATATTAAAGTTGTGCACATTTGTACATGTACTCACTTCTTACTGTACACCACTTGACACTTTAAAGAGTCAATAAATGAAAATGCTAAAATGTTTTTCAAAGCTCTATAAACCAAACATGAGTCCAAAAATTGCATTTCTATTAACTATTTTAACGCTGTTTCAACAAAGGCTTTTCTAAAAAAATCCCCTTTTCATCCTCATTTGTTACTGCTCACTTCTGTAAAAAACAACAGCAGCAATGTATTATGTGAACATAAATGAGATGTGGAATGTTCTTGAATAATCTTGCCACTTTGCACAAGTTAGTAGAATTAAGCTGCAAAGTACTCTAACTACTTTCAGATAGCACCAGATGTATGCTATGTATACGATGTTATGTTATGTAACACATTTTGTTTGGCTCTCAGCAAATCGTACTTGATTACCCATAATGCACTGGGTCATAAATGATTGAACATTGTGTTTTTCTTCCCTTCTCTCTGATCAGCCTAACTTAATGAAAATAACAAATTGTCTGTTTTAAAAAACTGTGTTTGTTTACACTTGTGCTTTTTGAGTTTATATATAAAGATATTAAATTAGTTCAAAACTTACAAATTATGATAAATCTTACTTTGCAGTGTCAAAAAAGTTTTATTTTGTGCTACATATTACATTATTTGAAAATATGAATTTGTGATTCATTTGCATATCCGTCTATTATACATTGCTAAGTATGTTTGTCTATTTATTTTAGTAGACTTTTTGGTGTGTGTATTATAGAAGGTTATTTGTTTACAATTGTTTTCATATCTTTGTTTTTCTCATTATTTATATAACTTAACTCTTTAAGGAGGATATGTAGTGAGAGAAAACCCCAGTGTCTATCTCTGTCTCACATAAACATGTTTTCTCAGTTTTAAGAATGGCAGTTTTGTTTGTAAATCTCCCTTTTTATCCAACAAGCATCTACAAACAAATACATGATGATGATGGTGTAATGAGTGACATAAATGAAATGGTTGAATCTAGACTTTGTGCGATTTGTGTGCTTACTGTATCTTTACTGTAACTGCAAACACATATTTGTCCATACAAAAATGTAGACATACACGCACTTGCCCAAGGATCTATTTGCATTAAGGATAAAAGAAAACAGCATCTTGCATTACTTAGACATCACTTGTTCAAGTGTACATGTAGGTCCCTTTGTGAAACATCACAATTGTGCTTAACAGCAAGACCCATTTAAATCCATAGAAAAGGGAATGAGAAATATGCAGAAGCATTGTAAAACATTCTGGTTAACACGCAGGATGTACAGTACATTTGTTACATGTGAAACGTAGATTTAAATTACAATAACGTAGACTGCCAGTAATGTGAATCAGCCAGTGGCCCCGTACAAAAGTCATTATTAAACATGTTATTTAAGCCAACTAGGAAAGTGCAAACATTTTCAGCTACAACATTACCATTTAGAACATCTCTGAATACTTTCCTGCCATACAGTATGCAAAATATATATTTAATGAATATTAGTAATACAATAGTCAAATGTCCTTTATGACAGTCCTGAACAACATGCCATCAATGTTGTCTTGCATTAATCCTCCATTTGTTAAAATTATGAAGTTTCCAACCAGTGAACTAAGCCGAGCAAAGGAGATGTGAGATAAGAGAAACAGAAATAATGCATAAAATTGAATGCACTTTCTTAATAGGTCATATGACTTTATGTTTGATACTTCATATCTGGACAAATCGAGCAATGTCCTTCTTATATTTCACAGTGAGTCTGATAGCTTTTTATTAGGCTTTTTAAATTATTTTATGTCTGTTCTACCCCTTTATCAGACACAGATTGAATAGGCCACTAATTTTATCTGTTTAATCAACAGAAGCATAGTCCTGCTCAGAAAAGAAGGCTTACACACTTACAGTATCAATGGCATAGGAGTTTTGTTTTAAGAGAGTTGAAGATCACAATAATTCCAAAGTCTTACCACAATCACACTGCATCAGTTCTCTTTTGGATAGCATTTGAAGCAAATGGAGCTTCTGAATGAATGGCCAATGCAAAAGCCTTGCTGAAATAAAATTATGTAAAGCAAAAATTAAATACATAATAATTAAGTAATTATAATGAAGTAATAAATATGCAAATCCTTAATTATTTATATATAAACAGTTTTATAGCAACAACATAAACAAAGGTTTTGTGCCCCAGATCAAATTTCCAGTACACTACACATCTGCAAATAATAAAGTCCCTGCAGATTTTTTTTGATAAAAAGCAAAAGAAATAACAAGTAAATGACATTAGCTAGCAAGTTAAAAGTTTGTCTAGTCAGTATTATTTTGGTTACCAGTAGAAGAACCGTTACTTGACTAAACTTTAATTAATATATAAATTAAACAAAATATAAAGAGTTATATTATTATTACAATTCTATGATATTGTGTCAATTCTGTGTTTGTCGGTTTGTCTCACTGTAAAACAAATGCAGTAAAAAACATATTCCAAAATATGATGATAAAAAGTTGATACACCCATATAGCTCCCAATCCCCAATTTAGCAACTAACAAAGTCATTACATTGCATTTACATTTATTCACTTAGCAGACACTTTTATCCAAAGCCTTTTATAATCTTGCATGATAGATAAAATGAATACCTTAAGCAAGACCCATTACACAATGATGACAATGTAATTACATGATTATAATCAAACCTGGGAACACACGGGAGTTGTTTTTAAAGGTACAACTTTGTGCAGACACACCAGTTGCGAACTATCAATCCACTGAACAGGTCAAAGGGGCTCAGCTGACTAGCAACAGCGCAGCTTGGTTACTTTTTCAACTTTGAAGCGCATCGCGATTGGGTAATGTCGTTTCCTAAATGACGCTTATTGGATTGTTATACAATCAGTTTCTCTACATGCCCGCCCACTTTCAACTTCCGCGCGTCATCCATGTCTGCAGAACACTGACAGATTGGCAAATTACACCATGTGTTCTGAGGACATACAATTTCTATTGGCTGATCGGTTCCTCGTTGCCCCGTCCATGTATATGGAAATACGCTGGATTGGCTAGCTCCGACCGCCCTCTGCGCGTTCACAGTTTCCGATTC
Source organism: Triplophysa bombifrons (assembly GCA_029783895.1). Lineage (NCBI taxonomy): Eukaryota > Metazoa > Chordata > Actinopteri > Cypriniformes > Nemacheilidae > Triplophysa > Triplophysa bombifrons. The sequence goes on from CM056456.1 coordinate 20,176,312, forward strand.
ACGAAAGCAGGATTTGACGTAACCCCATCTATGCTGCCATTCAACAGCATTACACCGTTGCGTACCAAACGCAGCTTGCGTTAATCGGTCGGAGTCACAAAGAGAACGAGCACAGACCGTCGGAGAAGGCATAAAAAAGGACATTTCTCAATTGCCGTGGGAATTCTGATCATTTTTTCTTTTGGAACAAAGCGTTGGTGCCGTTGCTATCTCAACCCTTGTGTGTATTGGATTTCCTCTTTTGCATGGAGTTCAGTGGGTCGGAGCGGCCGAGGATATCAGTCTTGAAATTGGGCAATTGGAAAATTCTTATTCGTATCGTTGGTTTGAGCAAGGAAGCCGCCATGGCTGGTTCTATTGGATCGTCGAGTCTCCACCTCGGTATATGAAAAATACTGGATGGTTCATCATTGTGATGAAAAACTCTTCAATCTCTCCGTAGCTTAAGTGTATATTTCACACCGACTGTTTTCTTTGTGTAAACCTCTGTTCCAGTCAGAAAGTGACGAGGATAGGTTGGTTTTGTTCAAGGGAAACTGGGAAAAGGCCAATTTCATGACCACCTGGATTGACGAAATTTATTTGAGGCTTCATCGCTGGAAATATTAGAAACAGATTTAGAAAAACGAACAAGAGAAAATGATCTGAAAGCGAGACAGAAGGTTGAGAGCTCACTGAAGAAAACGACCAAAGGACCCCGGACAGCCGAGTTGAATTCACACATTTTCCTCTTTATTTCTGTCGGAGCTAATCGGGTTGCTGTGGGTCGAAGCGGATTCGTTCATAAGACAAATAAACCTATTTAACTTTGAGAGACGGGTGGGTTATTGGATTGAAAAATGTCCGGTCGGCCTAGAACCACCTCCTTCGCAGAAAGCTGCAAACCAGTGCCGCAGCCGTCGGCGTTTGGCAGCATGAAAGTCAGCAGTAAGTAGCATTTTCCGACACCGAGAAATCTGTATGTGGGAGTTTGCGCTATTTTTCAGATCGCCTTGATTATAATCGAGTAACGTAACTTGATGTGATTTGAGTGCCTTCAAGTGTCACCTTTGGGTGAAATATGACGTGCCCGTTTTAAAATCTGCCAGCGTGCTTTTTTACCCAACCAACCATAGACTTGCCATGGCAAAAACCATAATCACAGCACAAGCACTTATTTGGAGTAGGTTGATGGCAAGTTATTTCACGTGTAAGTTATATATTTTCACTTGAGACGGATTCAGTGCTAAATCAATCCGGAGATGAAAACAACGTAGAGACATCTTAAAAATATCTCAAACATTTAAGACTTTAAGAATGCCCATTGCCTAATGTCACTGCAGCAAGTGGTAGTTGAAGCGTGTGGGCCATTACGCAATTTATGGAAGGCAGTAGCGTTTGCATATTGTCGCGATAAAAGACTATTCTTTCTTTAGATAACTTGTGTTTTAAGCAGTATCATGCGATGTGTTAATAATTATATCAGAACATTATAAGCAGGGTGTATTTGGTTTTACAGTAAAATTGTATATTCTCACATACGCGAATGGGCACGTGGCAGATCCAACACACAGTTCCTCGAGTCTCAGCCGAAACCAATTCTCAGTGTTCTTCACAATCTCTTGCATAATGTCTGGATGTTTTGTTTGCATTTGTGCTTCAAACAAATGAGGCAAACAATTGCATCACATTTAATAGTGGCTTACACTGAACAGATTGACAGTGGAATTTTGGGGGATCTGGTTGTTCGCTGAAGTTTATGATTGACCCGAAAATTTTGACAAACAGGAATCATCCGTGTCATACAAATGCACCACAGAAAGAATAACAACCTTTATTTTGATGGATGTTGTTGACATGATACTACAGCTCTGTTTCACACATACATTTTTATTCTCTATTTTCTCCAGCAATGTGTGCATTCTAATTTCTAATGTTATGCATTTAACATATTTCGGGATGTGTTGTTGTATTGTCCACCTATGGGCTTTAAAGACAGCGTGTCCCTCACATTGCAAAAACAGAAAAGCCCATCCATTAAAATGAGACAGACTTTCTTTGTTTTTCTTTCCGTCTCTGTAATTTTTTTGTCTTGTTTTGTATCACACATTCTGTGCATATCGTTGTGTTAGCCAATTGATCAGATTTTTGCAGATCAATAATCAGAGTTGATTTTCTGCTTGCCCACAGCCCTATGCCACAGCAGTGAAACAGTCTCTCTCTCTTTTTCACTCTCTCTGTGGATTGAGTGAGGCGGGTGTCACCTTTCACCCCACTCCATTATCATCTGCCGCTGTCAGCTTCTGTGGATTTGTGGAAGCTTTCTTGCACCCTCAGCACAACTCTCTTTGTCTTTGCATATGTACAATCACTTGGCAATCACATCTTCTTGTGGCTCCCTTGCCACTATGAAACTTACATTTATAACTTTTGCTATATTGTTATTTTAGATATTGATTGTTTAATCAAAATAAGAAAATTACTCTCTATAGAGAACTGAAAATAATAGAAACTAAATACAAAAGCAATCTATGTCATACAGTATATACCCTCATGTTACTTCAGCACCACAGTTGTTGTTCCCTTGAGAAACAAAAGAAGAGGTATTTGATAGAGTCTCCAATTGTCTGGTTTTGATTTCATAAAAATGATGCTCTAAAGAAGTCCAGTAATTTTTTTTTAATATCATTCCAATGATATTAATCCCATATTAGCTAAATAACCATTTTAGATAAAGAGAGTATGTGTATCAAATTGTTATTTAACCATAGACCCCTTGCTGGACTAATGCTGGATCTAATATTAGCTCTCCGTTCCTCATAGGTAGTAAAACAGTGAAATGTGCGTTTTTGCTTTATTGACAGTGTGCGTCAGATGTTTACTGCATTTCCTTTTGATGACATAGCATTCATTCAGAGAACCCACAAAAGTTCTCACAGCTTGTGTGATTAATAAGCCTTTGTTTTGTACATCACAAGAGACCTTGCCTCTAAATCTCTAAAACCATCAACAGGAAGTAGGTAACTGTGCCGAACAGTCATACCTCTACCAGGTTGTAAGAAGTAGGGGAGCTTTTACAGTGCAAATGCCGCAAACAAAATAAGATTAGCTATGGAATGGTAAGTGAATTGTAAAAAAAACAATATAGGCTACAGTGCATCAACTAATACAACTGTTCATCTGATTTTTTGTAACTACTAAACATTGGTGCATTTTTCATATTGCTTAAGTAATAAGGCTACTGAAGGCTGATACAGGGGTTTTACCACGGGAAAGAAAGTAAAGAGAGCATGCTCTAACACTTTCTTTCACTTAAATAGTTAATTTAATACAAAAATAGTAATTTTACAGTTTTGTCGTTTGTTTTTTGATACACACAGTTATGTAAAGTCTCGTAGCTGGTAGAGGATGGTATCACTTTTTAGGTTGGATCAGGGCTCGCATTTTGCGACTATTTTTCCTGCTAGTGAGACAAGTTTTTCTTAATGGTCTAAGGACTATAGTGGCTGTCCAATGGCCCGCCATTCTTAGCCCACCTCTCCAGGCCAAACTTACAACAAACCAATCAAAAAGGGAGGGGCAAAATAAAGCTCCGCCCTACATTTTTTTCTAATTTCAGAAGCCGTTTCACTCGGATACACATCACGATATGGAAAAGAGGTCAATCGCAACTTCCGTTTCATGATGACTTTAAAATAAAATTGAGCAAGACAAGAAGGCTACATTAAAACAAAATTATACTTGAATAGCCTGTGTTAGGCCTATAACTGAAGGCTGAAAGAATGTACCCCTAACCCTTTGTCTACACCAAAACCCCTAATTAAAAAGTGTCATTCAACATTATAAGGTAAAAATATGATTAACTTAAACTGCGTTATTATAGGCTACGTTGCAAAATGATTTAAAGAAAAAAAATCCATGCAAATAATTCTGACAGACAACCATATCAGTTCACGTCTCTCCTCCACAAAAAGCTGACTGTCATTGTTCTCTCAGAAGGTGGACTTGTGGCAGGGATGCACAAAACATACTTTGACAAGTTGTTTAGTAACGTTAAATGGAATTGTGTGCACGAGACCACTGTATGATGTCAAAGGATGTTGCGAGGGCCGTGCTACTGTCAGACCGCCCACTCCAGTCTGAAGTACAAAAGTTACCGACCGTTAAAGACGCTTTCATTCAGAAATATACTTCGGCGTGGCAAGTTCTCTCTTTCTGCGCTGGTTGATGAATGACCATATCACATGTCATGTTCTGTCAAATTATTTTCCGCCATTTCACCTATTCGGCCGAACACCGTACATCCCTGTACTATATAATTATACACATACCAGTTATTTTATGAATAGCCCATGGTCATTTTTATTTTGGTTAGTGGTCCAACCTAACCCCTTACTCTCACATGTAGTGATGGGATTTTTAAACCTCAGCAGGTAATGCCATGTTATTTGTTTCTTTTATTTAATTTTTGTTTTCTTGCCAATTCTTATCTGAGGAATGTATAATATAGTGTGCATCAACCTTAACCTTAGTATCATGTATTAGAGTAGATTGCATACAGAAGAGATCTTGGTGTGTCATGAGACACGCCAGAAGCAACTAGCCAGCAGTAATGTCGTCATGTCTGGTGTCAGTTTTAGCAGATGTGCCCCAACATGTTTTTAGCAAAGTCTCTGTTGGGACAGATGAACTGAAACTAAATGGTCAACTGAATGACATCAGTTTTGTAAGATGGAAACGAATGACTCACATTTTACCTAGGGCACAGAGATGGGTGTGTTCTTCAGAAAGATTGATGTGGAACAACTTTAGAACACGGGCTTAATTGATAATTCAAGGTAGGTTCTGACCAGTCCAGCACTAGAGCTGCACGATTCTCATAAATTGAGGATCCCCATTCTTTTGTTTTAAATAGATATTTCGATTCTTTTACGATTCTGAATGATGACTAAAAGTAATACATAATTTACTAGAGGGTCTGACAAAAAAAATATTTATTTAGGTATGTAATATGTAAAATTATTACATATTTCATGATTAACCTACAGTAACTATGGTGAGAAATGTCTAACCACAAATTACTTAAGTAAACTAAAGTGTTTTTTCATTTTTTTACTTTAAATGCCAAAGTTTACTTTCTAAAAAGTATAAATGCATTGAAGTAACTTGTGTATGAAATATTTCTCAGTAAAATATTTATAAGGTCACACTTTTTTATTTTATACATTTGCCTGATATCTACAGACCGCTTGAAGGGGTCTTCACAGAAAGACACCACCTTCTCACCTGTAAAGAGTTTAAAATAACCTGAAAAACATGAAATGATGGGCAACTTGACGAAATGCTCTCATAGCGAAGCTTCTCTATTCGCGGTAATAGAGTAATCCGCTTTGATGACGTGTTTTACCATAATGACTGATATAAGCTCGGACAATGTATCACAATCCTGAAAGACGCTCATAAGAACAGTTTTATTGTCAGGCTGTATTTACTTTATATGTTGGTCTGTTATTGGTGTGAGATTAATTTGGGCAGAGTAGGAGCTTGTAAACGAGTCTCATGCGTGTGAGTTGGCAACTCTCTGCTTTAATCCCAGTAACGTTACTTCTGTGATCATTTGACACAGAAATAATGATAGTTTGTGTTTTGAAAAGACTGTTTTTGACGTCGTTACATACCTTATAATAATAATTTTAACTTCTGCGGCAGCAACAGCCAATATTGAAGCGTTATGATTTTAGTCAGAGGTGTAAGTTAATAGACACACAAGAATCATGGTTTTTCATTAATGAGTTCGTCTGGTGTTCGAATCGAGATCAGGATCTTTTAACAATTAATCGTGCAGCTCTAGTCACAATTAAATGATGTAGTAAACTCTGAAAGCTTTCCACCATTGTCCGAACCGTTCTAAGCACAGTCTGAAACAGTTACCTTTATGTTTCCACGTGAGCCTGGCTCGGCAAAGCACAATAACAAATAGTTCTCGGCACAGAATTTTCAGCACGGTTTTCTAAACAAATTCATAGCGTTAAGGCACAGCCTGGCAAAGATCTATTTGATAGCCCATGACAGCCACAGTTGTATAAAAAGTCTAATTGATTCTGAAGATTTAGATTTAAAATGACACTGTTACTACAGAAAAACAAAAGTGATGACACTTGGGATTTAGGTTGGTACAAGAAACTAGTTTTGATAAGATTGTGTCATGAAAATTTCAGATTTTATGGGGGCATTTGTGCGAGAAGTTTTGAATGCTTATTTGTTCTAATTGAGAATTTTGCCAGTGTTTTGGAGCATACCAGTTTATTACCTTTCTTTTAGGCAGAGACACATTCAGCAATTTTCTGCATTTCAATCGCACATGGTATGTTGCAACATTTTGGCCTACTTTATAGGCTGTTTACATCTGGCATTAATATGCACTTTGGTCGATTGGATCACAGGTGGACGATGCTAAATACATGTGTAAATGTAAAGTTGTGAAAGTTTAACTTTGCTGGTTGAAGACCTAAAGGTTTGTTTTAAAGACGAAAAACTGTCTACATAAAAAGGGATTCAGGTAATGTTATCTAATATTACACTTTTTTCAGTTAAAAAAAACTTGATTTACTTGTAGTACATTACATGTCAATGCCTTTATCATTGTAATCACTAGTCGAACTTTTGCAAAAAATTGAATTATTACTTAATTTTTTTTCATTCATTGTTCTCAGAACTTCAATTCCACACATGTTGTGCTGTTTTCTGTAGCACATGAAGATATATTTCACGACCTGTCTCATTTATGAGCATGCACACATGTGTGTGACTTGGCAGCTGATCTGAGGAGTGTGCATTAGCGGTCGGGCTGGCTGTAGCAGCTGGTTCTGAAGTGGGACGTGTGATTCTTCAGACCGCCTCCCCCCACCCCCTCATTCCAGTTTGTTTGCCGGAAAAGGCAGCTGTCCAGGGACAATGAAAACCTTGTTTAGCATTTAAAAGCCAGTGCACCGGCCATATTCTTGTGTAAATGGACACAACATTAATTTCACCCCAAAAGTGGAGCGTTTGGTGATTGTCTTGTGTGTCTCTTTTTCATCCACTTAGTGATTGATGGTTGTGTTCATTTAGGAAAATAGATGGATTATTTTTGGAGCATACTGTAAAACTTGAAATGGCCTCATATTGGTCTAAACATTAACCATATTACCGCAATATTTAAGATATTTATGATACTTACTTGATCACTTTTATGAATGTGCACTAGCTCACAATATCAGAATTTCAGACTTTTGCTGCTTAATATTAATTCTAAGGCATGTTCTCATAATGTATAATATATAGTATATGCTTTATCCCACAAACACATTCCTTTAGTTCAGTTTAAGCCACCTGCTAAGGATCAGCGTCCTCAGGCAAATCTCAGTTCAGGGGCCCCATATTGCCTTCCTATAGCGTAGAGTGAGGGGGAAGGGTGCTGAGAAGAATAAGGGGAAGAGGGAACTATAAGCAGCTACAGGGTGTGGCTCACTGAGCTGTACGTATTGAATATAGGTTACTGCATTCTCTACACCCTTTCGTTTCCACACAACCGTATTTTTTCATGTTCACAGGCTTGAAATGGTGGCTTGTACTAAAATACATGTATATAACAATATTGAAGATACAAGTATGGTATAGATCATAATAACGAGTTGTAAATGGCATTGAAGCAACAAGGCCTGGCAATGGCATCAGTATAAATGCCTGAATAAATTGTGTTGATGGCTATTTCTCAGGTTTTTACACCTCAAGTAGGCTTTTGTCTAATTATAAAATGTGACCTCACATTGCAATGTGCATTTACTAAAATTTGCAATTATTAACAATTATTTACAAAACGTTATACATATTTCATTGCTCTTGAGTGGTTATTAGCTTTAGAATTCCTCTACTTTGTTTGTCATACAGGTCTACAAAAGGTTTTAGGACTTTTTGGTACAGATCTAATTCACAAAGGTCAAAATTAAGTTCATTTAGTTGGTGTCAAGGTGGCCGGAGTTCAGATAAAGTGAACATGTTATACATTTGTGTTGCAAGTGCTGTTTTATGCATTATAAATACTTAAATAACACAGAGAAACTGGTGTCTTCTCTTCTTGAGTTGTTACCTAGAGTGGGAAACTGTTGCCACTAGTGTTAATGGTGGTACGAATTGAAAACCAGAGTTTAGAATCCAGATAATACAGCATGTAAAGAAACCAGAAGGGAAACTGAGCTCAGGTTCACAACAAGTAATTATTGTGTAATTTTGTTTCTGCTGAACGCCTTCTTTCCTTTCCTTTCCTTTCCTTTGGGGCAGTTGTGGCCTTATGGTTAGAGAGTCGGACTCGTGACCAGAAGGTTGCTGGTTCGATCGTCAGGGCCGGCGGGTAACTACTGAGGTGCCCGTGAGCAAGGCACCTTAGCCCTACTTGCTCCCCGGGCGCTGCAGTGATAGCTGCCCACTGCTCCGGGTGAACGTGTGTTCACCACTTGCTGTACGTGTGCTCACTACTCTCTGGATGAGTTAAATGTAGTGGTCACATTTTGGGTATGACTAGAGATGCCACAATACTCAATATAATATTGAAGCGTTTGGTACAACCTCTACGGTCCAATACGTCCAAGTGAATTGAGGTTTTCTGGTTTGCATTTATTATTTTTTTTGTGCACTTAATTACACTGTAAACTGGCTGTGACCGTGTTTTTCTGTATGCTGTGATAGATAAACGCATCCCCAATATCTAATTGCGAGTGGTGATCGGGCGGTGAAGCTAGACTGCGCCTGCAACACAAGAAGCAATGTGCTGTTATCAAGTATAATGCTGACAAACAGAGGCGAGCTTTATTGTATGCCCGTTGTACTGTAGTGATAATGTCCAAATTTGGCGCATCAAGAATGTGTTTTTACACTACAGCACGTTCACGTTGCTCTCAGCACATCCAGCAAGAGCGTCTCTTCTAGCACAATGCCAAAGTCCGTTTAACGAGAGACATGCCACTCGGCGGCCTTTCGGACAGCTAGCAAGAGCGCCTCCAAGCAGCTATTTAGCATTGCATTTTTTCAAATTTATTGCAATGCCAGTGATGCACCTTGTTAATATATTATCTTTGGCCTTTCCCATTGACCGCATGTTTACTTCGATTACAGCAATCGCAAGTTTTGCATTACGTCATTTTAATTACTGTGATGCACGAAACCTCTTCAAGAAGCTTATTTTACTGCCGTGTTGATGAACAGTAAACCAAAAACTGCTGTGAGCCGCCAGTGTGAGTCTTTCATTTATTAAATACACCAGTAATTCGTACAAGTTGTTTTTTGCTTAAAGATAATAAAATAAGTCAAGTAAAATAAAGAGAATTTCAGTAAAATAGTTTTTTTTCTTCTTTAGTTTTTACTCTTCCTGTCACATAAGCACAAAACAATCAAAAAACACTTTGTGCTGAAGCCATCAGAACCGAACCGGAAACCGTGGGCCATAAACTGAGGTCCAAATTGCACCTTGGGTGAGCTGAATTAGACAAAAATTGGATGCCAAGCGATCAAGTTACCATGATCTGTCATTTTCTTCTGGTGAAAAGTCCAGATTTATATAACGTAGTACTTACGTTTGTACTTTGACTGTTTTTTCTCATCATTGATGTTGCTGTCCTATCTTGGTCATGTCTCCCAAATGTCAATTGAACGTCTAGAGTGTCAGTGCTTCAGGTGGACATAAGGAATTAAACCATGGAGCAACATCTGCTGTGTTTAGAAACTAATTATTGCATAGATTTGCCTGTCCATAGTCACGTTATTAACTTTAAGTGTACGACCTCAGTATATTAACCATTTTCCTTTTCATTGTTCTTTATCCTCAAATAGCACAAAGCAGTAGTTCTCTTTAGCTTTTAGGTCATTGTTTTTGACTTGAAATTCAAGGTTGTTAGATTTCCTGAAAAGTGGCATTTCAGTTATGATCTCACTAGATGCATGTTAAGTAATTGGAAGTGCTTGACACTCATCTAAACTTGTCTGCTGTTCTTTTTAGCCTCTATTATCTCTGTACACACTATAACTCTTCACATTTGGCAATGGGTCACAGTAATTTTCTCATGTTTAGCTGATCTGTCTTTCCCCATTGATCTATGGCCAGACATCTTAATGGTACAATTGCAGATGTTTCTAGCTATTGTGTTAAAAACATTAAAATATAAATCTTTTTTTATTAAAAACATGTTAGCCTTAAGGTCATCAATAAACAGGAATTATTCTAAGCGCTGAAAAAATTTGCATTGAAAAGACATTAGTGTTCAAAACTGACAGTCTCGGGGGGGGGGGGGGGTTGAGCTGCTCTCCCAGCTAAACCGGGAGAGTCACCCCAGATGCTGCTGCTGCTTCCCCATCTTTCTTCTCATGGAGCTCATGAGAAGGAATGTGGAATTTAGAACAGAGCCATACCACCAAACGTAAATTAAGCAAATCTGCCAAATAAAAGATTACTTGTCTTTAATTTTTGGGTTTTTCTAGACTTGAAAGGCCCTTACTGAACTGCATTTCTCTTAAGTATAGCTCCTAGGGGTAGACTGTATAACTTGAGGAGCAGAGGGCCTAGCACTGAGCCCTGTGGAAGATGGAGTTACTAATAGATTTTCTTTTAAAGACTAATAATTAAAAGGGACTTTTTTCATTAACCAACTAATCAGATAATTGTTTATAATAATTGTTTGTTAAAGATTTGTAAAAAAAAATGGAGATTCATCAATTAAAGAAAATATAATATTGATACCAGTTTTATTACATTTAGTTACAAAAGAGTTGATAAAAACTGCTTTTCCAGGACAGTTTTGCTGCTGCAGTCCAAATTATGGGTCAGTACATTTCACACATTTTCTCATGCTTTCTTTCTTTCCCCACCCACATGTCCCTGAATGACTGATGCCAATTTTAAGTCTTTGCAAGTTCCTTTGTAGAATGAAAAAACACTGTGTAGGAGGTTGAATATGTTTTGCGCTTATGAAATATGGGCAAGCATAAAAAAAGGAATGACGAACAAGGCATAAACCTACATTTACGCAATTGGCAGATGCTATACATTTTACATGGGTATGTGCAATCCCCTGGGATCGAACCCACAACCTTGGGTTGTTAATGCAATGCTCTTAGCACTGAGCTACAGGAAATCTAGCTCAGCTTATAATTGCATAAATGCAATTATATGACATTAAATGTGTAATTAAGTCTGAGACACTTGATAGATTTTGCATAACAGATTTTTATACATAGCAGTGATCAGTGTCCATATGAATCATGCGAACAGTTTTGCAAAGTTGCAGAGTCCAATTTACATTTATTAATTTAGCAGACACTTTTATCCAAAGTGTCTCACAAATTAACCCTAAAAGCAACTTTTGGCCAAAGAGCAATAGTACGCACAATTTACAAAACATTTCCACTTTGGAAAAGCAGCAATAGTCATAGGGTCTTTTCAAACTGTATTGAGCAACTGAATCTCTTCACAACGACCACCTATAGTACACAGGCCTTAAGGGAAGTGTACAGATGATCACTTAAAGTAAGTTTGAATGCAGTTTTCCCACGTTAGTCTTTGCATTGGATAAAAAAAAATCAGTGATGTATGTCTTCGAGTCACTGTGTGTCTGATGTTCAGAGGGAAAAGAGATGCTCAATTTCAGATCGATTGCTCCAAGAATTGCTGGCCCATCTTAAAGGTCCAGTGTGTCATTTTTTTGGAGGATCTATGGACAGAAATGCAATATAATGTACATATCTATGTCTTCAGAGGTGTATGATAAACTTACTTATGAAGCATTATGTTTTTAATGCACATAAATACACAGAGGGTCCTCTTGCATGGAATTTGCAGCGTTGTTTTACAGAATCCCTAAACGGACAAACTGCTCTACAGAGTGTTTCCTAAATACGCAAAACGTGACATCGTCTTAGTCCTGTGTCAGTCAACATAGTGTTTTGAAATGGAGAGCGAGGCGTGAAGTGACCCATTAGTAACAACCTCACCAATAGATGCTGCTAAAATTCACACCCTATTCTATTCATTGTTATTTGCTGAATTTACCCATAAAATAACTGCGTTGTGATTTATAACATTATGTTACAAAATGTCATCGTCGCAAATGAAGACTGTCTTCTGTGCAGCTGCTCGTGTGTGTGCTCGCTGTGTAGACGCAAACTGCGCGGTAGACACTTTGATGCCTTGTGCGCTCTGCAGGGAATAACGAATATGGTTGCGCTAAAGAATAAATTCTTGGTGTTATTGAAAATTAGAAACTATTGTTGAGATAAAATGTGCAAGATAACGTTAATGAAGCAATAACATATATGATTTTTTCCCCTAGGACCGAAAGCAGAACCGATAAGGGTGGAGCTTATTGATGCTCATAATTTTACCTGGGGCCCGTTTAATAACGGTTTTTGGTACCCATCCCAATTGCAGAGTAGACCCTGACAGGAGACTGATGTGAATCGCATATTAAACAATTTACTTTATTTACCACATGAGCAAATTATTGGAGGTGAAATATTGATTTTAAATATTTTATTTGTTAACAAAAAAAACCTAAGTGAGGAAACTGTGTTTCCTAATGGCTTTCATCCTATGCGAGATTCAAACAATAAGAACATATCATTTAGTTAAGTAATTTATGAATATAAACTTATATTTGATTAATTAGGCATTTATATTTGTTTCTATTGGTGAATATTAAACTAAACCCATCAAGATGACGTGCAATACCCAGATGACCCTGTGTTAATAATGAGCCCATACAAATGTGTACTGTAACTTATTGCCACAGAAAAAAATGAAGAGATCACTCCAGTTTTGCTTTTAATTAGGATATCTACATGTATAGCAAGCATTCCAGTCCAGTGTATCTTGAATTTCAACTGAAACAAACCTCAGAAGTGACACAGTTAAGTGTATAATGAATGAAAGCTGTGATTAAAAATCAAGCTTATTCCATCAAAAGTGAACAAGTCTGTGAAAACCCATCTAAAGTTTTTTTTTTGTGATTTGCTCTTTTCTAAAATGTAAAAAGCATTCTGTAAAATATATCCTTGATATCTTTCATATTGACTGAGTAAGGCCATGTCAGTGATTGAAATTGTGAAATTAATTCTTGAAATCAAATTTGATGCTTGTTATCTCATAATTAGATTCAAAGAGTTAAGATTTGTTTTTATCAGACTCGGTCACATTTATTTTTACAAACATCTTACAAAAATATTTTCTGAAAACCAGTTTTGCCTTTTAATTTTGTGCAAATAAATACAAATATAAAGCAATGTTTTTAGTTTGTATTTGGGTGAAATTCTGTCTGCATTAAATAGATATAAACAGATATAAGCATTGTCTTCTACTCTCAGAAGCAATCCAAATTTCTATACTTTTTAAAAATGTATTTCCGGTCTTGAAATTGATTGTTGAATCACACTTCAGCAGGTATAAAAATATAAATGCTGCTCTCTGGTTTGTCATTCCTTCAAGCAGTGTTTACTAGGGCTGTGACAGTGGCCGTGACAACCGCAACACTGCGGTGGTAAAGTGCTATGACGGTGGAGAACTGCCACCGGCGGTAGTGCATTTCATTTTGACAAATATACGTTCGACCGCGGGCCTGCTCGGTAAAACCCAGGTTTTTCTGAAGTTCTGCAATGTATCTTGTTGTGAAATTAACAGATACAAAAAATCAAAGCGCGTGCAGGTGCTTTTTCTGCGGTTGTGAAGAGACATCTATTCATTTGCACTCTGAGCACAACATCTGAACACGAGTTAGTGCAGCTGTACACATCTTAATCTAGACAATGTCAACATGTTAGTTTTCCATCAACGAGTAGGAAAAAGTAATGCTTTACTTCTACAAGTAAATTTAATTCGACATGTTACTGCTTACAATCTGAATAGAAGGGTCAAGGTATGTTTAAACAGTTTGTTTCAAATGGAATTATTAAGGACTGTAATGTTTAAAACGCGACTGACGTAATCATTTCAGCAAGAGCTTTTTTATATAATATTTAACTTTATGTTATTTAAGTTTAAATTATTTACTGATGTTTATTTAAATGTAGTGTGCCGATTCCCTGATGGATTTGCGCATTAAACATAGATGTTTCATTTTTATTTATTTCAGATATAAAATATTTTGAAAATATTAAATAACGTCAATATTTCTCTTCCGCTCGTCCATGTGGTGGTTTCTACACACAAATATAATAAAAAAGATATTATTTATATACTATTTGTTTTAGTAAATAAAATATATTATTCCTAAAACCGTTAATTTGTCCATTACCACAGCTGTGTTAAAAAAAACTGTCACCGTTACACCCCTTGTGTTTACTTGTGCTACTAGAAAATTCAGTTTTAGTTGGCAAACTCCCTATGCTTTTCTTACAGTTCATTTTTACTATTCTTTTCTTGCAGTCCTGTACACACTAGGGAAGAGTCACGAATTTTGAATGTTCAATTAGTTTATTTAATTATAGAATTTCGAATAGTGTGTGCGATCTTAAAAAAATTGTTGTGTTTTCACGATTAATGCGTTCATGTAACCAAAGGGTGGCGCTGCCAATAACGACGCACCTAAATCCTAAAAGCTGTCAGTCAAGAGACAAAAGAGGAAAAAAATTTTCACAAGAATTGGAAACGAAGTTACGCACACTGTAGACACGCGAGGCATAAAGGAAACGGTAAATTGAGACGATGTAAAAAATGTGTTCTGTGTGGGGGTCCTTTAATAAAATCAACGAGAATAAAGTTCAGCGCAAACTCTGCACTGCAAAGCTGGCTTATCATGGATCAACAACTATGATGCACAATCATTTGAGGGCGAATCTTATTGGGTTTGTACAACCCGAGTTTACTGTTCGTCTAGAAAAACGATCACTGCCAGACTGGAGAAACTTTTTCATGACAATAGAAATGGAAGCATTTTGAGCCGTCAATTCATGAAATCGCTCCGGACTGTTAATAAATGCCGTCATTCGGTTCAAATGTTTTAACGAGTTTTAAGTCTGGTCTAATGGCTTTAATATATTTTCTTTGATCAATCACACTGTTTTTTAGTTGGTATAAATGTTCATGCTCATATTTTCCAAGGAAATGTCCGAGCATTATGAGCGGTTGATGCTGATCGACGTACTGTTTATAAGTGCCGTCATTCGGTTGTTAATGCATTAATGTTTCAGTACGTTATTTTAGGTTGATGTAAGATTGCCTATTCCATAATACATAAAGCAGTGTGCCGTCATACGGATTTAAAGCGTAAGTGTTCTCTCTCTCTCCGTTTATGTGTGTTTAATACTGTAAATGCGTTCATGTGGGGGAGGGGTGCAAATTTTGAATAATTTTCGAATAGTTCTCGTCAATCTTCGAATATTATTTTTGCTTTAATTTCCCATCCCTAGTACACACATGTTGTACACTCATTCCAAAATCATTGGAATGCTAGAAGACATCTATATTAATGTGCATAATTAGCCATTGTTTGTTTAAAATACTGTACTTGTACAATGCATCTCATCAGTAACTGGAGTTTTTCCATACTTGTGTGTGTTTTTCCTCTGCCACTGGCTTACATGTGACCGCTGGATGACCCTCGTTGCTACAACAGACATTTATATTTTTTATATGTTAGTAAAAATGAAGATGGAAAGATTGCAGTTACAAAATAATCTGCTGGTCTCTGGATAGACAGAGGTGGCCAGAGGTTAGTGTGTGTGTGTGATGCATACGCATATACTGTAGTTGTCACGCATAGTCTGGAACAGTTGAGTGGTGAGTTGGGTACAGATCAAAGTGTGTGTTTGCGTGCTTTGCACTGACTGTGTGTGAGCTGTATGCTGCTGGGATCTGTGTATAGCTGTCCTGCAGTAATACACTAGCTTTCTGTTAAACATCAGACAAAATTCTCATGTCAGACCAGAGCCGTTCACATGTGGAAAAAAAAGTGACAGGAAGTTCTGAAGACATAAGTGGTAGTGACCGCTGGTTTTTCTGTGTCCAGCGAAGTGATTGCCATTGAGTTAAACACTGGCTGTCATGAAACGTGGGTTCAAATCCCACTTCTGACACCATGTCATTTTCATGTCATGAAACACACTCTGGACTTTCTTATGACTTAACTGCATTCTTCCATGTACCTACATCACCTGCACAATAACAGGTAGGAAAGCTTGATATAAAACCCAAGTTCTATTAATCACAGCACAGAACATGTGATCCATTTTCTGTACTTGGCAATATGGAGAAATTTATATGTTTAGGTCAGATTCACTGCCGTTTTTGTACAAAAAAACACCTTGTCAATGTGGGTGGAAGACCAAAATGGAGAGAAAGATGCATTTTCTATGAACACTCGTATAAGTGTTGACATGTCATTTATCAATATGTGTGTTCCCTGGGATCAAACCCACAACCTTTGTGTTGCTAACGGAAATCTTCAAATCAAACTACTGGCACACTTGCGAACTTCAGGTGCTTTCTCTTGTTGTTACCTAATGTTTATCTGTCTTGTTCTCCTTTATCCGCTAATTTCGTCCCCTAAAGGTCAAAAATATCAGTCTGACATCTGGCAGAGAGGTGGGGAGCACCCACACAACTGTGCTCATGCACAGACTCTTAATATTCAACTCATCATACACACATATGATCATGAGTGCACCAACGTACTTTACACATACACTTTTTTCTCTATGTCTGACATGGTTTATTTATAGAACGGGATTAAGCGTTAGCTGGAGCAGAGTGATGCAGGGATGCGTCCCCCTCAGAGATACTGAGCTCTGATTGGCTCGGTGTCAGTGAGGTCCTGACTGATGACAAAGGATGTCAGAGCAGAGGTCGCGTTAACCGAAAATTCTCCGAAGTAACAGATTTCCAGTAATGGAAAATTTTGACGGATTACAATGAGGGCAATTTGTAATTCCCCTTTATGTCAAATTGGAAGCATCCAATAATTTCCTTTCATTAGAGGCTGATCGTAAGTGGCCAGAGGAAAGGACGCATGTTTCCCATTTATTACTCATAAAAGCCTCGCCCATTCAGGAAAAACCCACGTTGGAGCAGTGCGGAGCCGGACGCATGTATATACAAGGCTATTAGACTATGACAGCTCACCACCGTCTCATTTGTTTCGCCATAGTTTCAACACGAACTGAATATCTTTTTACGCTTCATAATAACACAGCGATAACGTTGTTTGAGGCACTGTTTCTGGATTTGATTCTGCAATGCATGCGTCTGACACTGAATCAGACCCCTGCGTCGTGGGCTCATACATAGACACATGAATGGATGTTCATGTTTCTAGTTTAAAAAAAAACTTTATATTTCATATAATTCAAGTCTATCGTCCACCGCTGTCTCTCTTCTCACGAAATGACTAGATTTCTTCCATACCATATCGGCGAGTTCCGCTTCTCAAGCTGTTGTGATTGGTCGGTCCCCCTCTCAGTGAACGTGAATTCAGAAGCTTTGGCTTTTAGCGATAATCAGTTACAATGGCGTCAACTTCACTTCATCAGTTAAAAACATGCCGAAGTATAACGATGGTCTGCTAGTGCATGTGCAGACGATAATCTTTTTGAGAGATCACGTTTTTTCTACTATGGTGAGGGAAATTACTGCGGATCAAATGGCGTCAGACCGGTTATCACTAATTACAGAAGCTTTAGTAATAAAATATACCTTTTTATATTGGACCAGAGTTGGATAATAAAACAAGCAGATTGACTAGGAGACTGCAAGCAAGACTTCAGAGGACGTTTTATAGAAGTGTTTTAGACAAAGGTTAGCGCACACACACACACAATATCAGTCTATTACACAGAACAGCTTTCACAGCCGATGTTAAAGTCATGGAAGCTGTTATTTGACCGTTTGGTTATCTTAGAAAGTGTGTACCGGAATTCTTTTTACCAGATGTAGGACTGTGATGAAAGTGAAAGTAGTTTAGCGAGTAGTTCAGTCAATTGTTTACAATCTCTGATAACCGAACACTTCTCTAAGGAAGGCCACGCCCCTTTTTTATTCATTTGGGGCGGGGGTTATTAAAAGCACTTGGAATACTGACATCATGTACCCGGGAAGTAGAGGGCTGTAGTCAATTCCAGCTGTTCTCTGTAGTCCTTGAAAAGTGAATTCTGTTAAAGACAATGGGTTTCATTCACTACGCATGCGTACGCAAAAATTCGTGCGTGAAACCTGCGTACGAACGCTTTCACAAACAAATCATGATTCATGAAAATTTTTGTGCTAAATTCTTTTCTAAATATAAGAGAAAAGATAGGAACAGTTGAATGCACACATACGCAACAATAATCAGTATCTTTCATTCCTTCTCTCCCTCTCTCCCTCTCTCCCTCTCTCCCTCTCTCCCTCTCTCTCTCTCTCTAAGACAAAAGTGTTTCTCAATATCGGTATCGCACCCTAAAAAACATATCAGGCATCCACTAACTATAAGTATTCTGTAAGTGTAAGTTTATACAATGTGAGTAAGATGTCTTTTATTAGAGACCAAGTGTGTGTTTTCTTTTTAAAAGCCACAGTCATTACTACACATTTTACAGTTTAGAGCTGTAATGTGTGAATGTGTTGGAGAATGCAAATGAAATAAAAAGACAAATGTGCCTTTACGAAGGCATATCAGGATTGTAAAGGTGTCCTGTCTAGTCTTTTGTCTCTCTTCTTTATTATTGGGCGTAAATAGTTCTTTTTAAGTTTTATACATTATTACTATTGCCAAAGAACCTTTGTGATGCGATCTGGGAAACCCAACACATGGTGAAATTTGACATATGAAAGATTTTCATACCATATGAACGCTTGGTTCAAGCCCTTTCCAAAAGGTTGTTATTATGTTCATACCTTGTAATTTACAAAAGTTATGTTTATTTGACCTCTGATTTTCAGAAACGGAATTTTGAGAAAAACAGGTTTAAAGTTTGGCTGGCAGGAAATGTGCACTGATACACCTTCATTCTAAATGTTATGTGCTTTACTTTGATATGTGAACTGTCTTTGGAGTGTTAAGAGAAGGAAAGCTATGGGTGATTTTGCACCTACCCCAAGCATGTCCTTACGCATTAGCTTTCTTCTATAAATCGCTATTTCTCAGCATAAACAAGTGAATTTTGCCAAAATATTTCAAGAGATGATTGACAAGATGTTTCAGAATAATAATTAAATGAAATCCCAGTTAAGATTTTTTGATATTCTGGAAAACGTTTCTAAACTTGTATTATTGTTTTTTGTGTTGCTGTTGTTAAATAGACTGGACTGTTTACCCATGGTTTAGACTCTGTACATCTGTGACCTTAATATCAGAGTTGAAACATCTCTGTTTGGCTTCAGTAAATGTTTAATTAGCTTTTCAAGGTTTTTCTGATTAAGGGATGAAAGAATTTCTGAGTCTTTGATGTAGCAGCTCTGTGATGAACAAAACAAAACCTTCATGCATTTACAACAGGGTTTTCTTCTTATAAAAATGTTTGTGTGTACACCGACTCCTTCCACAGTGCTGAAAGCATTTGTATGTGACCTTTGAGATGTTGTTGATGAGTTGGAAATACTGGTGGACTTACTTCACTCCACGACCGCGGACCCTTCGGATGACAAAAATTGCGTCATGCGGATAGCACGCGGACGTATGGACCATACTTTGGCCTTATGCGGGTCACACTCTGAACTTGTGTACAGTCAGTGCAGCAGAGAAAACGTCACAGACAGAGCCTGTTAAATCTGATCTCCATCCCCCAACGAAAAAGAAGTTAAAATCTGTAGAATGGGAATACTTGTGATATAAAAAAATGAACGCGGGATTGTCTTCGAGGACCGATATCCAATTTGCAAAAAATGTGGACGCAAAATTACTTTAAAAGGAGGAAATACATACAACATGTTCGCTCATATTCGCGAATACCATCCCTCCATGCAGATAAATGTATGAGATATATAATAAAGTGTATAATTTCCATGCAGTGGACATACTGAGCAAAGAACATTCAAAGTACAGTATAATGCGGATGTCACGTAAAACTGCGATTGGATGGATAAAAAAAGTAGATATGTGAACATTAAAGCGAGAACTGCCAAATAAAAATGTAATTTGCTTCTTTCTGCACTAGGGATGAGTCACGAATTTCGAATATTCGAATAGTATATTTAACTCTAGAATTTCGAATAGTGTGTGCGATCTTAAAAAACTTGCCGTGTTTTTACGTGTAACGCGTTCATGTAACCAAAGGCTGGCGCTGCCAATAACGACGCACCTAAAACCTAAAGGCTGTCAATCAAGAGACAGTAGAGGAAAACATTTTCCCCTCAAGAATTGGTAACGAAGTTACGCACACTGTAGACCCGCGTGACATAACGGAAACGATAAATTGAGACGATGTCAAAAATGTATTCTGTGTGGGGTCCTTTAATAAAATGAATGAGAATTAAGTGCAGTGCAAACTCTGGAATGCAAAGCTGGCTTATCATGGATCAACAACTACGATGCACAATCATTTGAGGGCGAAGCACCCAGCAGGTCCAGCCACAGGTCAGCAATCAGTTGCTAGTTTATGGTCAGACCAACCAATTTGGATGCCAGACGAGCGAAGCAAATAACGGCTCTAACAAGTAAGATGATCACTAAGGATATGCTTCCGATCGGCTTCGTCGGAGGAGAGGGCTTTAAAAATCTTATGGAGTTTGTACAGCCCTAGTTTACTGTTCCGTCTAGAAAACGATCACTGCCAGACTGCAGAAACTTTTTAAATTTTTTTTGATGTAAGATTGCCTATTCCATAATACATAAAGCAGTGTGCCGTCATACGGATTTAAAGCGTAAATGTTCTCTCTCTCTCTCCGTCTGTGTATGTCTAATACTGTAAATGCGTCCATGTGGGGGAGGGGTGGAATTTCGAATAATTTCCGAATAGTTCTTATCGATCTTCGAATATTATTTTTGCTTTAAATGCCCATCCCTATTCTGCACGTCCATGTGTGGCCCGTTTTATCTATGACATCTTGAAGTATGCATGACAATAATAGGGTTTTCTCAGACGATTATCATACCGTAAAAATTACATACCTTTACAACCCTACGTCAAAGAGCTGATAGGATTTGCATAGGTATTCAAAGATAATCTAGTTTCCTGTCTTCAATGAAACAAAGCGATATTTGAAGTGTATTTTTGTCCTGAATGAAGAAAAGGCCCACAAATCAGTTTGAATGTATGTTTGTCCAAAGGGATCACACCAAAAGGTTACCTGAGTTTGTTTCATTCATGACATTGGATTGAAGGTATGGTCGAGATGACATCATCATCTTTAATTTACATTGAACATCACGTTAAACATTCCAGCAGATCTCAAGTCTCACTTGTGTTGGCATTCCTACAGTTACTATTTTATAATGGTATTTTTGGAGTGTGTGAATGTCACTCTTGACACACACTCTTTGCGTGTGCGTATGTGTGTAGATGAGTGGGTGAGTCTTTTGCAAGTGGGCCACAACATCTCTTAGAGTCAGAGATGTCTTGGTTGCCATGGTGATGGAGGGGAAACGGGGTGGCACATACGCTGGGTATTGGCACTGATTTTAGTTAAATCCTAACTAAGATTCATAAACTCCTGATTTGATTTTGATCTTATATGGATTAATATTGGAATATTTAAGCTATATTGTCAACAGACCCGTTTGAAGTATTAAATAATGGTTTAAAGTAGAGCGGCACGATTCTGGATAAATTGAGGATCCAGATTCTTTTGTTTCAAATAGAGATTGCAAGTCTTTTACGATTCTGAATGATGACTAAAAGTAATACATAGTTTTTTAGAGGTTCTGACAATTTTTTTTTATGTGGGTATGTAATATGTTGTACTTTGCTTCAATATTATAACATATTCCATGGTTAACCTACAATAACTATGGTTAGAAATGTTTAACCACAAGTTCCATAAGTAAACTAAACTGTTTTTTACATTGTTTTTTACTTTAAATGCAAAAGTTTAACTTCCTTAAAAGTATAAATGCATTGAAGTAACTTGTATATGAAATATTTCTCAGTAAAACAAATTTATAAGGTGACACTTTTTTATTTTATACATTTGCCTGATATCTACAGACCGCTTGAAGGGGTCTTCACAGAAAGACACCACATTCTCACCTGTAAAGAGTTTAAAATAACCTGAAAAACATGAAATGATGGGCAACTTGACGAAAAGCAGCTTCTCTATTAGCGTCAACTCTCTGATGACGTGTTTTACCATTATGACAGATATTAGCGCTCACTCGGATTTGTCCGCGCTAAAAACTACAATCGTTAGTTTCGTCTCAAACATGTCCAGTTAAGATGTGAAGCATAGTCAGAACAATGTATCACAATCCTGAAAGACACTCATGAGAGCAGTTTTGTTGTCAGGCTGTATTTACTTTATATGTTGGTCTGTTATTGGTGTGAGATTAATTTGGGCAGAGTAGGAGCTTGTAAACGAGTCTCATTCGCGTGAGTTGGCAACTCTCTGCTTTAATCCCAGTACTTCTGTGATCATTTGATAATGATAGTGTGTGTTTTGAAAAGACTGTTTGTGACGTCGTAACATACCTTATAATAATAATTTTAACTTCTGCGGCAGCAACAGCAAATATTGAAGCGTTATGATTTTAGTCAGAGGTGTAAATTAATACTCACACGAGAATTGTTGATTTTCATTAATGAGATCGTCTGGTGTTCGAATCGAGATCAGGATCTTTTGACGATTAATTGTGCAGCTCTAGTTTAAAGGTGCCTATGCTTTGTAATCTTTTTTAAATGTAATAACATTGAATATTAAGTAGGGTTACCTGCTTACAGTCGACTATTTGTTATTTGACAAGAATACACTTATTCGAACAAATTTGAATTTTAATAAGTTGATTTTCTGCTAATCATTTTAAAGTCCGATGCGTGGTAATCCATTACGAAAAAAATTTGCAAAACAACTGTCTCTCTCCTTATCTCTCCATTCATCCCTTGCTTCTCTCCATTGACAGTACCTTTTGCCAGGTAGGCTGTCCTCACTCTCTGCCTGCATTTTCTTGCATAACTGTCAAACACCCATCTGCCGCCATCCATGCGTTTTGTTATTTCACCCGTGAAACTCCGGTTTTTCCGTATCTCCCGTGAACGCAATAACGAATGGACCTACGCAGACTCTAAATGTGTAATGTAAATGTGATTGACACAACCTAAGATTGGATTTGTTTTTCAGCGTGCAAACATTTTGAATGCAAATTTCGGACTCAATATGCGATGACCTTAACACTACCGTTAAGTTGGATAAAGGAATGCTTTTATAACCATGTTTAAATGTTTATTTGTCCAAGGGTGTTAGAGTAACGTGGTGGCTTAATCCATTAAGATCAAATACAGTATATACATTAATAAAGCGTATTATGTAAAGAAATACAGAAGAGACTAGAATGTAAACCGAAAGCCCAATCAATAAAGGATCACAGGACAAAGTGTTAGCGCTTTTAGAAGCTTCTTCGAGGCTTCTGCTTTTCTTTACAAAATATGCTTTTTTGTACGGTGTATACCGAACATTAAGTGTTTTGGAATGTCGCTGAAACATAAGTTTTGTCTCCACGTCCTCTGTGAAACCGGTGCGCCCTATTCAGAAAGAAGAGCATAATGGTGAAGAAATCGAAGGAAAAACTGTGCCGATTTAAGTTAATGGTCTATTGTTGTATTGTTACTGTTTCATATTATATGTATTTGTTTTATACAATGTATTGAATATATTTATTTATTCCTGTTTTTTGTCTTCTGACCTCAGAGCTTTCTTTCAGTTTTATGTTTTCTTTTAAGTGCTTCAGTTTGCAGTATTTTTATTTATTTGTTTATTTACAATTTATTTTATATTCTACGTTTTAATATTGCTACAATTTCATTTTGAATAAAAAACTCACATCATAGGCTAACAATATAGGTTTCGTTATATGTCCGTAGGCCTTTTTATTTTTTCAACTAGTATTTCAGTTTGAAATATTATATTGAGACATAATCAGAACTTGTGGCGGTGTCACAGCGGATTGCATTATTCATGCACTTGAGCACTTAATTTATATTTAAAGGCTTATTATAATGGTTTTGTATATCTCTGTAATTTAGAACAATGTTAACAAGGTTACATAAAACATACCCTGACCAAAATTATAAAAGCAACACTTTTGTTTTTCCCCCCATTTTTCATGAGCTTAACTCAAAGATCTAAGACCTTTTCTATTTACACACAAGGCCTATTTCTCTCAAATATTGTGTCTTAATCGGTGTCTCCTTTGCCCAGATAATCCATCCACCTCACAGGTGTGGCATATCAAGATGCTGATTAGACAGCATGATTATAACACAGGTGTGCCTTAGGCTGGCCACAATAAAATGCCACTCTAAAATGTGCAGTTTTATCACTCAGTACAATGCCACAGATGCCTCAAGTTTTGAGGGAGCGTCCAATTGGCATGCATTGAGTTCACCTTATGAAAAATGTGGGCAAAAACAAAAGTGTATTTTCCAAACATGAAGCCTAAACCATCATCTGATGTCCCTATTCCCCATGTATATTGAAATATTTCAATTAATATCATAAATCTGCAAATAGTCACCCTTATGGCCTAAATGAACGACTAGTCGACTAAAAAATCTCTAGTCGAGGGCAGTCCTAATATTAAAGGGGAGAGTTCACGAAAATACAACTTTTTCTGTGTTGAGGTGCTATAGTCGGTTCCCGGTTCATCTACTAACCCCGAAAACGTGAAAAAGTACAAAACAGTTACTTTGTTTTGTTATGCCTTTCTCTGAAAGCATCTGAAAAATCAGCGCTTCAGATTACGCTCCCTGGGTGAAGTAGGTGAGGGATCTCATTAGGGGCGGGCGATCTAGAAAAAAAATTCAAATCACGATTTTTTCCAGACAGATCACGATTCATGATTTTATCCCGGTTCTTCTTCTTAAGTTGGTTTTAAGACTATTTTGCAAATTAAAGGGGCTTCAATACAGCCAAACTAAGTCCCCATATAAAAATAACTCTTTACCATTTATATTTTGAAGAATATTTTAATCAAGTTAATAATGCAAGTGCAAGACCATAAATCAGCTGTTAGCAAAAAACTTTACATTTAGAATTTTGTTTTGCATCTTGTTGCGGCACACATGGAATAAAGCTGTGGAATGGGCGTGGAGGAAAAATATTTTTGGCTGGGTATTAGTAACGTGGATCTACGACTTTGTGCAGTTTTTTAAAGCCCTCATTTTTCACAGTCTTTATGGGAATCATGTCTTTGGCCAGGTAAAATGCGACCGCGTCAGTGACATCTTTCCAGCGCTTGCTCGTTCTGTCATGCTGATACGTAGTATCTTTCTCAAATGGTTCTTTCGCTAAATTCGTTGTTTAAGCCTTTTAGTTTCCGTATGCTTGGTCGTACCTGATTTACTCGCGTGGGATCCCTTAATAATTTGACTGTCGGCATACTCTTTCAGTCCCTTTATTTTGAGGTGGTTAAAAAGGTTCGTTGTGTTGCCTTACGACGCTTGAATCTTATCATTGCCCCATTTGCAAATAACTGTTGTTTGGGCCGTGTCAGTTGGGGAAAACCCAAACCATTTCAATATTACTGATGTAGAAATTTTTTTTAGGGACCAAGTCCTCCGTGTTTCCCTCCATCGTCACTGACCGCGTCACTTAATCTTACTAAATTCACAAGCAACGTAAACGAGCTTGTTAACATGGCGCAATCTATCGCAAGTATGTTTACGAATTCTATAGAACAGCACTATGTAGGACGATTTAACGATTTTCCCGAAAAAGTGGATCGTGCAGTCATTTTAATCGTTCGCGAACAAATATCGTCATATCGCACACCCCTAGATCTCATTGTAATAGCAAAACCCCTTAATCTGCTCGTTTCGTCCCATGGCGCGCCATTTTGTTTTTCGTAGGTGACTAGAGTATATCGGTTCTAATGTTCGTTCCAAACATGCAAACTGTTCTGTTGTTGGGTGCAAAGACTAACACAGAACACTGTTCCCAGCCTCACAGGAGACGAGAGAGCAATGGATTTATTTAGTTTTTAATGGAAATTCCCCACACTGAATGAGGCAAAGCTGCAAGTAAAGACATTGTAAATACCGGTATAACCTCAGGGACCTGTGGCAACTTAAAAGTAGATAAAACTGTGAGACGTCTGTCAGTTCATAGAAAGCAATGTGTGTGGCCTGTGTAACGTTACTTTCGCTTAGAGGAAACGCGATGTGTCGGTCTTGAGTCCTTCATTTATAGAAAGCAGTGTTTATGGTTTGTAAACATGCGACGGGTTTGTCATGGTAACATGAGTTCCCGCCACCCTCCCGTTTTGTCATGTCACCCGTGAAACCCCGTAACGCGATCGCGGGTCTCATCCCGAAAGCGATCGTGACCGGACAACAGGGACCGGAGCGCCTTCGCGAATGTCCCTGGGGGAAACCGGTGCGCTTAGGAAACAATGTGTTTGGTGTTCAAAGGCAAGACACAGTAGTTTCTCATTCAATTTGTCACCCTTCTTTCTTGGGTAGGCTACTTTCACTTATAGAAAGCAGTGTCTATGGTTTGTAAATACGCGATTGATTTGTCATGTGTGTTTTCGCGGATAGAAAACATGATGCCTTTGTTATAATCTGTACGCTTATAGAAAACAATGTGTTTGGTGTTTAAAGATGAGACCTTGTTTCTCATTCACTTTATGTGAACCTTCTTTCTTATTTTGTCATTAGAAGCCCAGGCTCACATTCCTGGCTCTGTTTTTTTTGCTGAAAAGGGGGCGGAGACAAGCAGCTCATTTGCACTTAAAGAGACACACACCAAAACAGCATGTTTCTCGTCGTATGCAAAACTGGGCAACTAGAGCATGATATGATAAAAGATCTCTGGTGTATTTTGAGCTGAACCTTCACAGACACATTCTGTGGACTCCTATGATTTATATTACATTGTGTAAATAACCTTTAAGTTTTACTTGGAAATAAAGTGAAAAATGGGTTGTTAATGTGTTTTATGTTGACTTTTGTAGTAAGGGTATGATTTACATACTGAAAGTCCAAGCGAATATTAATGTTGTCTGTAAACTGAGACGACTGTGACCATTTTACCTGATTCTGCTACAGATACTAATACAGAACAAACTGCCATTTATTGCTGATTTGAGAAACGATTGATCTGTTGATATGATCACTGGAGGCCTGATTTAAGGTTACCTTCTACAAGTGGAATGTGTACTGCGGGGCTTCACTGGGTAAGAGGGAGTTGTAAAGGAGAAGATAATCTGAGGCCGTGTAGTAAAAAACTAACAAGGACTTTGAACTGAACCTCAAATAAGGCAAATCCAAGTCGGCACAACCAGCTGCTAATACTAAACTAGATCCTTCAAACCCATTCACAAATCCTCATCATTTACACAGCTGATTGTAAATAGACAGCTGTATGACCATTAAATCATACAAATATTTGTCAAGCTGGTGGTATATATCACAATATAGATTTTCCCTATGAATTCAACAGATAAATCAAATATTGAATAAACTGTTGTAATGTCCATTTTGAAATAATCCAGTGACTTTATTATCTAGCAAGCAGTTTGACACCTTGCAAAGGTAATTTCATATTTTTGTCTCACACAGCGCTGTCACAATATCAGATATTCACTTCTCAATTGTCATGGCCAAAATAATTCATAACCAATATTATTCCAATATCTGTTGTAATTTAGTAAATTAATCTTTTTTGTCTTTTCTCTTTTTTGGCCAATGAATCACAAGCTAACTACGATTGTAGGGAGGCAAAAAGAGTTTGTAGTCATTGTTGCTCTTAAAGGGATAGGCAAAATGCATTGGTTTTGTGTTTATATAATGGAAGTTAATGGGTAACACTGTTTTTCGTTTGCCAAAATTGTTCAAAATATCTACCTTTGTGTTCTGCAGAAGAAAGAAAGTCCTACAGGTGTGAAATGAAAACAGGGTGAGCAAATGATGACAGAATTTTCATTTTTGGTTGAACTATCACTTTAAGATTAGTGCTGCAACTAACGATTATTTTGATAATCGATTAGTTGGACGATTATTTTTCTGATTAATCTGATAACTAAATGACTAAATCAGAGATATAAAAAGTATACACAACTGAACTCATTTACCTTCTTTCAAATTTTTGTGGATGTCTCTCTAATTACACACCAAGGCTGAGTTGATTCAGGTGTGTCATATTAGAAGCAGCCGACAATAGTCTCTTCCAAACATGGAGTGGGCAAAGAATTTTTTTTTTGTGTCATGAAAAGTGAGATGTTTGTCATTCAAATGTAGTGAAGTACAGTTTAAAGTGTCCAGAAAAAATTATACGTAGGTATAGTACAAAAAGTTTACTTTGTTAGTTTCCACCTCTGAGATGAATAAACCCCCAAATCAGGGAATTTATCCTATTATGTACTGTACTTTACAAAGTGCAAATGCCACAGATTTGGTTTTACAAATATAATCTTTAATTTTGTCATTTAAAACACCTCTCCTCTTTAAACTTTAAAACTGCACAGCTTTAAGAAATTCATGCAAAACATGTTAAAAACTCTGCACCAAGCGCTGCACGGAGAGACACATGCATGGAGAGACATGTCTGACTTTAAAACTGCGCACCTCGCGCTGCACGGAGAGACGCGTTTTGAGACACAGCTCACAAGTGACGTCACAGACCAACCAATCCATTCGTTGACAACTATTTTCATAATCGATAATTAGCGTTTTTATCGATTAGTTGTTGCAGCCCCAGTTAAACAGGTTTAATACCACAACCTACTGTGCTGGAATGTTTATGATATTATTACATGTGTACGATTAACACAATATAAGTAATCACACTTATTAATATCACAGTTACGGCCAATACTGGTATATTATGGTACAGTATACAGTATGTAATGTGCTTATTTGCAGTTGATGTTTTTGGGTGTGTGTGAAATCTATTTGTAATGTTTTGGATGAATATAAACTCTTTATCTTCTCTGTCTTGGTACTCCTGTGGCCCACTGCAATAATTTCTTTGGTTTATTAACTTTTCCCAGTACTGATTGTAAAGTCCTTTAGAGGGACTTTACACATGCTGAGGATTATATTTCACGTGCTGTGTTTGCTTTGTAAGCTATATATTCGACTTTTATCCTAAGTCACCTGCTGAAGTAATCGTAATAGGGGCCAAATGCGTACTTTCTTTGATGCTGTTTTGGTAGGAACAGTTGCCAAGAAAAGAAATCGGAAATGTAAATGTTCAAGGTGGTAGATTTTTCTGTTCCAGCTTTTCCCTGTTAGCTTGTCTCATCAGTTTTATTTGACATAGGAGTCTTGTTAGGCAAAGAGCCATAGTTAGTACTCATGAAAAATAATTCAACCAGTAATTTTACATACTTATTGGACAACTGGAAGAAACAACAAAGCAGCGGTAATGTAGATGTACTGTATGTGTGTGTTTTTCTGCCTGTTTTATTGGTCAGTGTCTAACCCTTATCATTTATTGTTCCTTTCTGTAGGAGATAAAGATGGCAGTAAGGTGACCACGGTAGTGGCAACCCCTGGACAAGGACCTGACCGGCCACAGGAGGTCAGCTACACTGACACAAAGGTCATCGGTAATGGCTCTTTTGGAGTGGTGTATCAGGCCAAGCTCTGTGACTCAGGAGAACTCGTGGCCATTAAAAAAGTCCTTCAGGACAAGCGTTTTAAGGTAAGATCGAAATAATGATATGATCTTTTTGACAGTATGCATTTTCGTTGGTTAAATTTTGTTCTAATATTTGAGAACTGTTACAAGGACCAGTGTTACTTACATTTGGTGAAATGGTCTATAAATCAGAAGATGGTTAAAATCTGTTAATGGGTCTCGTTTAGTCATTACTTTATGCTTGTATGTCTGACTACAGAAACAAAATATATGCAAATGAGAATGGCTTCATTTGCCATTATTTATTGGGCACAAACAGAATGTGATAGTTCAGAGATTAGAACAGGAAGTGCAAACAATAATCTAAATGTAAAAACGATGCAATGACATCACAAATACTGTATATTCATTAGTGTGTGACATCACCCAGCTCTATAGTCTCACAAAATCCACTGCCATGGGCAGATATGCACCTGAGTATGAATTGATGGGCTTGAGGTTGCTTTAGTAACAGCTGACAGTCGTCATCTTTTGTACACTCGGCTGGAAAGTATGATTGACAGGAGAGGGAGATCACCTTTCATGAAAAGTGACACATACATGCTGGAGTTTAGAGGCCATCCACATGGAGACGCAAAAACACTATATGTAAAGATTTTGTATCGCATTTCGTCCAGTCGGATCCGGCATTTTGGGAGCCTGAAACCGCTATTTTTTTTAAACCGAGTCACAAAGTGGATCAATCAGAAAATGCCACCCTTGCGTATTTGTCTGTAAAGCCGATCCGTATATTTAGTGAAACGTTGATGTGATCACCCCAGCGCGCAAAGTTTATGCGCATGCTTCAAGGCTTCTTCTCCATTTTTTGTATATCTCTGTGGCAGAATTACATACTGATTTGGCGTGTATACTACATAGTTTTGAGTCGGTTTAGCGGTTTCGTGTGTACGCAGATATTGCTTGAGACGGTGCAGAAATCTCTGGCTTTGTGTAGATGTGGCCTTTAGGGCTGCAACGACGAATCGATTAAATTGATAAAAATCGATTACTAAAAAAGTTGTCAACGAATTTCATAATCGATTCGTTGTGTCGCGCGACGCAGAGACGTTTGATTATTTAAAAAAAAAAAATTTGAGCGCGGAGCTGAGTGAACACACTCCGTCTCTCTCGCGCACTGATGCTAGCAGAGTTTGGCGCCTCATAGACAGGGCGGAGCAAAAATAAAAAAACGAGCGGAGGTAGAGGAAAGATAAATGGCGGAGGCAGAGAAATCCGCGCGACCCAAGTAATCATAGGTGCGGGAGCATTTCGCACTAAATAAACAGAAAAACTGTGTTAACTACAAAATATGCAAAAGCGACATGGCATGGCACGAAGGCACCACGGCAATGATCCAGCACCTGAAACGCAAACATGTTGGAGTCTTTGATGAGGAGTTCAACAGCAGGTTAAGTCACTACAGAATCCTACTTTTGTTCCTTTTTGAAGTGAGGAACGTAATGTCCCTGGTGCGGGTGTTTACTCGTTATCCAGCTTGACAAGCATGACAAATTAGCGTTAGCTGGTTAATAACAGTAGTAAAGCATGGGTGGTATAGTTACTTTGGACTTTGCATTGCAAGAATAAAGACACGTTTTTATTCACTCGCCTTTTTTGGACCATTCATTTATCAATCTGTTGTCATGTATAGCTACACCGCAAAACTTACTTAGTAATTTTGTCTAATTTCCAGTCCAAATATCAAAAAAATCTTAAATCAAGATTACTAGACAAGAAAATTAAGTGATGCTTAAAACTTCTGTTTGAAATTATATCTCATTAAGATTATTTTTCGTACCCCATTGGCAGATAATTTTGCCTGTTTTAAGCAAACAATCACTTAATTTGAGGTGTTTTTTCAGAAAACAAGAAATCATTTCTTATGCTTTTTCATGTGTCTAGTACAAGTTTCTTGATTTAAGATTTTTTTTTATATTTGGACTGACAACAGGACAAAACTACTAAGTTAGAAAAGCAATTTTTGCAGTGTATATTCTGTGCTTTGTCCCATTAGGTTATTATTGAAAATATATTTGTGTGTGTTGTACTTTTTAATTTAATTTTGAAAGTTCTTTTATAGCACTTGGTCATCTTAAGAAGTGTTTAAATGTGGTGTATAAATTTACCTTGCACTTACTACAATGATGGTAATAATTTAATGAATAAGCTTCAAGTGAACTTGAGAGAGTGTGTGTATGTGTTTGTCAGTGTGAGAGTTTTTGAGTGTGTGCATCTGCAAAAGTGTGTGTGTCTGCGTGTGTGTGCATCTGCGAGTGTCTGTCTGCAGTGTAGTGTAGAGAACAAGTTCTTACATTCAAACAAATCCTGTTAAATTTTCTGATTTGTATTGTTCTTTATTTTTTATAAATGATTTATTGTTCTGGCAGCTCAGGTGGCACTTTTATTTAAAAAAGTTTGAATATTTGGCAGATGTAAAGCATACATGTGTATGTTTTTTGTGTTAGTCCATTTTTATTTTATTATTATTATAACAGCTCAGGGAAGTTCAAGGAACATGTTTGTACACTTTCTAAAGATTTTAGTTCTGTTTTTGAATAAAGGGTTGGAAATGAATGCTATTTTTGTTTTTATCCGATTCATCGTTTAATCGAAAAAATTATCGACAGATTAATCGATTATTAAAATAATCATTAGTTGGAGCCCTAGTGGCCTTAGAGAGTGACTATTGGATCAGATTGTGTATGGTGGTGATCACTGTCTGTACAATTTATTCTTTCAGAGAGCTC
The DNA here is from genome assembly GCA_029783895.1 of Triplophysa bombifrons. Lineage (NCBI taxonomy): Eukaryota > Metazoa > Chordata > Actinopteri > Cypriniformes > Nemacheilidae > Triplophysa > Triplophysa bombifrons. The sequence continues at coordinate 20,208,799 of CM056456.1, forward strand.
CAGTGTTCCCATCATGTTTGTGAAGGCTTTTTTTAGTTTTGTGTGAGACAGACATGTTCAAGACAGCATGTTTACAGTAATCGGTCAAGTTTATTGACATTATCATATAGGGGTGGGAATCGCAGGGTACCTCCCGATACGATACACGATGCAGTTTCACGATAACGATAATATCACAATGGCCTGATTAAGCGTTAATTGATATATCGCTTGGCAATTCTATAACAATACATCACGACATCTCTAAATGAAGGGAAAAAAGAATCTATTAGATGAGCATGTTTAGTGTTTAGTGTTTTAGTGTCAAGTTTCGCCTCTGATCGGCTAAAGTTGAACTTTATAAAAACGATTAAAGCTTTACAAAACAATCTGACTTCTGAAATGCGTGAGCTTTTTTATGAGCTTTTTTAATATGCTCCTGCACGAGCACTGCGGCTGAGAGAGAAAGCGGCGGACTGGAGCGAATCACAAAACTACAGACTGAAACAAGGTCAAAAGAGTATTCCTGATTTGCAGAGCGCCGAGTTTACCACGCCTACTTATTTACATTCACTACGAAATCCAAAGTGCGCCCAAACTTTTGATTTCTAAAGACGCTGCCGCATCTCTTATTTGTTGCGGTCTTAACATAGGTCTTCTGAAGCGAATTGATGCGTTTGTTTAAGAGAAGTTTCCAAATTGACAGCGCTATTAGCGTTAATGTCTAGCTCCCGCTATCCCTTGGCTGCGCGTGAACCAGAGGCTTGTTTTTCCGACCTTTGAAGTATCCCTTTAACACTGTTTTCAGAAAGAGGTCATAATTAAAGCTTAAAGTGACAGGAAGTCATTTTGATTGACATAACTGTGCATGTAAAGAGTTGACAGCGAGTAGTGTGCTCACAAAACATCTTCAGTTATTATGTAATTGTAGATGTAATTTTTATTTGTGATACCAGAGCAAACTTATTAATATTTATTTTAAAAAGCTAACTTTTAAAATGTAATTTTGCCATTTTAAAAACAAACTATTTTATTTTCATGTTTTTTTTTTACACTTCTGTTATGTGGGTATTGTTATTAAAAGTCTCTCTCCCTCTAACACAGCGGTTCTCAATCCTGGTCCTCGCGCCCCCCCGCTCTGCATATTTTGTATGCTTCTCCTACTGCTTCGGAGGTTTGTTCAATACGCCCGCAAGAGCCCTGCGATGTAAACATCACTAGATATTCTGCCACAATTCCAGTTCGAAGTGGGCATAATGTTGCGCAAATCTCAAGATTACGGTTAAATAACCCTTCAATTTTCCGTAGTAGGTTTTGTCTGTGTGAAGACGCTGCAGGCAGTAGTGTTGCGCAAATTCGTGTTCTTAAATTAACATCAGCCGATTTCCTGTGTGCAGGGATTAGAGAGCAATGAACACAGTTCAGGGAACACGTCAATCGGTACGTGATTCATTCGTTGAGCTCTCTTCTAATGAGCTAGAGATTTAAATCAGGTGTGTTAAACAAGAGAGATACAAAAAACATGCAGAGCGGGGGGGGGGGGGGGTTTGGGGGTGCGCGAGGACCAGGGTTGAGAACCGGTGCTCTAACAGATAATGTTTCTAAAAATGTTGCAGCTTTGTTTAGCATTTCTCATATTATTGTCTCCCTAAGATGAATCGATTTATTGTTTTCTTTACTGTTGCAAGTGGCTTTGGATAAAATTGTCTGCCTATATGTAAATGTACAGAAAATAAATATTAAAATAATAGACAGCAACATGTAAATTAGGTTACATAAATGACATAAAAGACATAAAAGACCTAATTCGCAGGTATAAAATTTCGTACAAATTCAATTTCTGCCCCATTTTTATGATCAGTAGTCAGTATTCAGAAAGTTGTATGCATCAGAATGCATAATGCAGAAAACATATTAAATGTCAGCATATGTGATAGGGAGCATTCAAAGATATATTTTTTATAAGATATTTTTTATAAGATATAAAACTTTGATGGTTGTTATCTCAGAATTACATTTTGAGACGTTTGTTTTCCACAAACTGGGTCACAAATACGAGCTTAATGTAAAGTAATGCCACATATTTTTGTTCCATATGGCTGCGATTATTTTACATTTGAAATATACAGTAGTATTTGGGCTCTGAATGTCTAGGTAAAATGTATTATTTTCTCTTGCAGAATCGTGAGCTGCAGATCATGAGGAAATTAGACCACTGCAACATTGTGCGTCTGCGTTACTTCTTCTATTCCAGTGGAGATAAGGCAAGTCTTTCTGTTCTATCAGTTCATTTTGTATCTTATGTTATAACAAAGTTTTTTTTTTTACTATGCACATTTTTGAGCACCATACTGGCTATCACTTTCATTGTAATGTGCTTGAAGTTTCCTTGGGACTCGTCAGACTAGTTTTAAAGAGATTCGTTGTCACACAACTCAAAAACTAAATAAACTTTTGTATTAAATGTGTTAGGGTTGTGAAATTTATTTTTGTGAATCAGTTCAAAATGTCACAGAAATGTATAAATATATACTATATATATTCACACTGGCAAGAAAAAGTATGTGAATAAATATGTGAAATATTGTTTTCTGAATAAATTTGTCATAAAATGTGATCTGATCTTCATCTTAGTCAAGGGTATTGGCAAAACATAAGGTGTTTAAAAATAATAACACAAAAAATTATGATCTTTCAAGTCTTTAATGAACACACTCATTCAAAATTCAAAATGGCAGTGGAAAAAGTAAGTGAACCCTTAGAATTAATAACTGGTTGACCCCCCTTGGCAGCAATAACCTCAACCAGGCGCTCCCTGTAGCTGTAGATCAGACCTGCACATCGTTGAGGAGGAATTTTAGCCCTTTTTTCCTGGCAGAACTGTTTTAGCTCTGTCATATTCTTTGGACGTCTCATGTGTATGGCCCTCCTCAAGTCAATCCATAGCATCTCTATTGGGTTGAGGTCTGGGCTCGGACTTGGCCACTCCAAATGGCTGCTTTTGGTATTTCTGAAGCCATTCTGTTGTGGACTTGCTCTGGTGTTTTGGGTCGTTCTCCTGTTGCATCACCCAGCTTCTACACATTTTAACCTGACGTTCAGACATTCTCACATTATCCTGAAGAATTGTCTGATATATTTGGGAATTCACTTTCCCTCAATGATTCAAGGCTGGCCAGGTCCTGATGCAGCAAAGCAGCCCTAAATCATGATGTTTCCTCCACCATACTTCACAGTTGGGAGGATGATTCATTATGATATGCCGTGCCCTTTCTACGCCAGATGTAGTGCTGTATGTTTCTTCCAAATAGTGCACTCTTAGTTTCATCAGTCCATAAAACATTTTGCCAATACCGCTGTGGAGTGTCAATGTGCTCTTTTGCAAACTTCAGGCGTGCAGCAATGTTCTTTTAAATATGCAGTGGCTTCCTTCGTGTTGTCCTGCCGTGGATACCCTGCTTGTTCAGTGTTTTACATATTGTACGTTTTTTTGGTTGTTCTCAAGAAAGACATGAAAGATCAAAAAAATGTGGCGTTATTATTTTAGACACAATTTATTTGTCAATACCCTTGACTTAGATAAAGATCAGATCACATTGTATGACACATTTATTCAGAAAACCATGAAATTCCAAAAGGTTCACATACTTTTTCTTGCCACTGTATATATATATATATATATATATATATATATATATATATATTCTGTTAATAATTGCCCTATTATGCTGTATTGACTGTGACACACATATACAGGTACATGCTGTCAACTTTGCAGCAGTATTGCTTGTTCACCAACCACACTTCACTTGCTGGCTTTATTTCTGTGTTTCTCTGGCTTTTGGTCTCTGCTATCTTGCACATCTTGCACACAGACCCTTTCAATTTCTCGCCCACACAACATGACTTTGCAGAAATGCCGGATCAGTGTTTTTAATTTTTCTCAGTGACACACTCTTTCGAAATGTCAGTTGCTGATATCCGTTCACACACCCACATGTACCCCCAACCCCCAACCTAGAGCACCAGGGTGAAGGTTAACGGGGAGTGCATTTAGAAGAGGTCTATAAAATCGTCAAACATTTTAGAAAACCAGAGAACAGAAGGGAAGAGAAGAAAAAAAGCCTAGCAGTCCAGAACATCCTATAAACACCAAACAGCTCTATTATAACACAGCAATAAGCTTATGGATGGACAAGCAAAGTAAAATCAAGTTATTTTTACAATTCTGTTTACCACTAGTGGTACAGAAATGAAACATTTCAACTTTAACTGAGCTGAACATATAAGGGACGTGCCAGTGCTGCATAGCTCCATCCTGAGCCCTGCATACTGTACATGTGACACAGCTGAGGACACTGTGTGTGTCTGAGTAGAAATCGATAGCTTCTCATTAAACAAGCCTGCATTCCCCCAGAGGTCTGAAGATGTCAGGTGTCTTGCTCTCAGGGGCTTCTCTCCAGTTTGAATACGCAGTCATAATGAGCATTTCAGGTGTAAGACACTCCTGCTCTATCAAGATTTTTTCTTTCTGATTCTCTGTCATTCTCTCATACAGATACACTCCCACACACTAGAGGTAGAAGGTATGACCAAAATATTATAGTACAGCATTAGTGATTTTGTATAATGGTATAGGTAGGTTCTTTTCATTTATTTCAACAATGATTTTTTTATTTAGTGTTGGTCTTGTGACTTAAATACTATTTCATTTTTTCACATTTTATTAATGGGCAATGTTTAAGTTTAGTTTTAGTCTAAATATTGTACGATTTTAGATAAAGTTTCTTATTTTTCCTGACGACTTCAGGCTCATTGTGTTTAACTGACTGTTGTAGCCCTACAAGGTTAATCAAGGGTCTTGTCTTCTGTAACACAGTTCAAAGTGGGGAAGGAAGGAGGCGTGACATTCAAACAAACTTAAAACAAACTAAAATAAACAAACAATAACACGGAAGTAAAAGGCCGGCAGCCACCTCACGGTCGACTGGCGGCCACAAGAACATTAATACAAATTTAACACATGTCTGGGACCGGTCCTCTCTCGTCAGCAGTCCTGTCGCTCGTCCTCTTATGCTCCCGATCTCTTCTGTGAGATATGCTGGACCGGTGTGCGCACAGCTGATTCCAACTATCACTCACGCCACCGGCCCCTCCTCGTTGCCTCACGGCTCTCGTCCCGCCTTCCTTGTTACATCTTCCTTCAAATTAAATGTGAGTTTCATCCATCTTGGATGTCTGCACTAATTTTTCTAATAGTTTTTGTCGTTAAATTTAGATTTCGTTGTGCCTTGTTTTTTTTCCAGTAAAAGCATGTCATTGAAAAAACCTGTGATGAAAATGATTCATCAACGAAATGGACATTGCTGTTGCAGCCCAAAACAATTGAATAAATATGCCATTAGTAAAGTTTCACATTCATTTTAGCTGTATAATGCAGAATCTAACGGAATCTGACAAATGTATTGTTCAATATAAAAAACGTCAAACTAAAATTCTGGTTAACTTGAACAAGTTATAACAACCACATTTTACCACACCATCCCGTTGATTTTTTTAATAATTCGCCCACTAAGTATATTATTAACTTTAGTAATCTGAAGTAAATGTGCTGGTAAAATTATAAAAATGAATACTTATTATTATTAAAAAATATTACATAGTTTTACATTATACCCTATTTTGGTTCCCTATATCTGATTTACATGCATGTTACCGCACATGGTCTTGAATCATCTATTGACTGACAGTTGCTTACTGTATCTACACCAAACATGTAATGCATCAAACTAAACAGCCTCTATAATGAAGCTTTGACTGTTTGCTGCCTATAAACTGAGATTTTTGCTTTATGTCTGACTGATGCCATACAGTGATATAAACAATACAGCACAACAGACTGACATGTTTTACCACCACATGGCATAGACCATCAAACTGCCTAGCTGTCTATACCAGTACACCAGGTCTTTTTAGCTTCTCCATACTGTAATTTTAGTTGCAAGTCATGGTGTAAAGCACCATGAAATCAGAGCCCATAGCATTTTACAGAGAGATAAGGTGAGAGATTGAGAAAGCGGGATGGCGTGGAGAAGGAGAAAGTGATTACAATCAGGCTTGAAAGAGACTGTTATACAAAGATGAATTGGCGTCACGTCTGGATGTTGTCTGCTCACTCTCTGAACAGCTTGCCTTCTGCTAAGTGGAATCATTAGAAATTGTGAAATTTGTACTTGATTCTCAGTCTCAGGCCTGACATGAAAAAGTAGCAGCACTTGAGGGCAGCATACAGTAACTAAAATAAAGCAATAAGCCCCAAGAAGGAGTGGGTTACAGAGCATTGTATAACAGCTAAGGGCGTGGGGCACGACATGGAGCGGACGGATATTTATAAAGTGATATTCAGGCTATGTAATGCTGCCAGCAGTTATAAATCGGGGTATTTTATAGCGGCTTTGAACTCGACTCAACCAATCAGAATCAAGGACCTGCACTGACCGTTGTATAATGTGTCACTTTAAGCAGGTGTGGTTTAATTAGAAACGTTAACCAGATATAACTGTTTATATTTTACTATATTATTTAGCTGTTTTATTCCTTGCTTATTTAGATCTTTCCTTTTTGTACTTAACCTGTCACCAAGATGCCTTTTTTTATATTTTGCTTTTGTGTCTTAATGCAATGAATATTTTATATTTTGGTCATACACAGCTACATTCCAAATTTGTATTTAATCAGCATCTAGACGTATTGTGGCCATTCCAGTCCAGTGTCTGTTAAATTTCAACAAAATCAAACATCAGGAGGGTCATAAAGTCATCCAGCAGAAATGTGTAAGATTGAGACCATAACAAGACACATGAAAACTGTGATAAAAATCGAGGTTGTCACATAAAAAGAAATCATATTACAGATCCTTTTGCCTAGACACATGCCTATGAATAATACATTTTAAAATCAGAAAACTCCACAGGAGTATACATCAGATAACCTTTGTGGTTATTATTCAGAGTAAAGCTTTAAAATACTACATGGGCAGCTGAATAGTTTTTTGGGACTGAGCGACAGATAAATGTGTATGTGTGTGGTCTCTGGTGTGTTAGCATTTTGGCAGCTGACTTGAGCAAATACTATGAGTTCAGCAGAAGCAGACAGAACTTCTGCGTGTTAAAAGAGTCTATTTATGAATGTTGTAGGAGATGGTGTTACAGTAGAGTCCTCAGAGACGGGTACTTGAGATTGCTGGGTCTTGACAAGCACCAATCATTACCCATCGCTCTCTCTCTCTCTCTCTGGGAGAATGAGAGATGCCCATGGTTTCGTTACAATTTTTCGTTACAAATTCTGGGTATCGAGAACCAGTTCACAATATTCATATTATTTACACAACATTCATTATTATTTCATGATGATTCTCTGTACTGTTCCAAAATTTGATGTGTAAGATGTATTAGAATACCTGGGGTATAGACAGCACATTTTGCAGGCTTGTATGAGTTCGATCTTAAGTGTGATCTCAAGAGTACTCATGTTGTTTGTTAACTCATTTAAAAGACACATAAAATAGTAATTGTTATGGTGTTTTCTTTAATATATTGATTAATATACATTGAATTAGAAATTGTCTTGCATTTTACACTCTCAGGTTGGCTCATACAGAATCGCCTCTCCATGAGTTTGGCTTGAACAGGAGCTGTTTATGTAAACGACTTGAAAAGCAGGGCCTGGGGAAGGATGAGTTGCTACCTGTGGCTCATGCTCTGTGGGAGATGAAGTGAGCCACAGATCACCCAATCAGATGCTTAGAGTGTCATGCGCATACAGAACAGGAGCCAATCACTTGGCTTTGTAATCCAATGGGAACGTCTCACGGAGCCAATCGTATCAAAGCTTTACCGATCAGCTGTAAGTGAGGAAGTGTTGCTGTAGCGAGGGCGGAGAGTGAGTCATCGTTGGGACTATTTTAAGCAGCACAGCACAGTCGGAGGCTGGTTTGAGTTTATTTTTCCCCTCTGTCTTTTTTTTAGAAATCAAACATCTGTTATGAGAGAGGACTTATCAATCAGCCGGGGTAAAATGGAGAGAGAGATGCAGTAATAAATCACAAATTGGTGTAGAGAGTAATAAAGTTCTCATTCTTGGCCTTTATAACTGAACGCAAGGAGCTTGCGGAGAAAGGAAGAATGGCATAAAAGACAGGATGTGACATCAGAGGCCTCAGGGTAGCCATGTAGGCCATTCTCTTTAGTGTATTTTTTTAGTTCCTCAGGAGGATATGAGCTCAATGTCTGAACATGTATGTTATGTAAAGATGGTAGGTGTAATCATCTTTTGCTTTCAGGCAGAAGTCTACACAATACATAGCATTCAATGTCCTCAAGGACATCATGCCATAGGATTGGCTGTTTTTGTGCCGTTACCGTAGCAGGTTATTTTAACGGTCCACCTACTGGCTGTTCAGCGATGAAGTCACTGAGATATTTGGAAGCATATAGGCCGTTTTGAGTGTAGAGTTTGACTCGGAGCTATTATCTTTTATCATATGTAATGTGTTTTACATTTTTGTTTAACTTTACTATGTGTGTGCTGTAATATTACGCAATAACTGTATGTGTATATTCTCATACAGTAACCCATAACGTTTTCTTTCTTGTTCTCTGTCCACAGAAAGATGAGGTGTATCTGAACCTGGTTCTGGACTACGTCCCTGAGACTGTGTATAGAGTGGCAAGACACTACAGCCGTGCTAAGCAGACCCTTCCTATGGTTTATGTGAAGGTAGGTTTGTGTGTATATTATTCTCTAACATCCATAATTTGTACACTAACTGTACGCTCACACCGCCGCCGTCGAGAGTGTCCAAAATCATTTTGGTCTCCCTGCCATCAACACTGTAGAAAGATTTGTGGACGCTCTGACGTAGACCAAAGTTTAGAGGGCTTTGTTCTCCAGAATCCTCTCAAGCGAAGGACTTCTTCGTTGCGATTGGTTGCCGCCGAATCACGTCATAGCTCATTACCATAAAGTTGACCTGATTTCAACTCTCCTCGACACCCTCAATGGCCAAGACGCGCCGTGTCGCTGCTCGCTGCCGGCTCACATTGAAAATGAACGACTTCAGGTCACTTTGACGCTCTCGACAGCGGTGGTGTGAACGCACAGAAAGGGTATCTCTACACTTTATTATCCAGTGGTTTGGTACTTTTAAGTACCATGATTCATCTAATATATAACAGCGCCTCTGAAAATGTAAATGTATCCACTTTTAATAAGCCTCTTATAAGTTACAATGTTTCAATGAAAATATCATGCTCCTACTTAGGGGTGTGCGATATGATGATATTTGATCACGACAATTAAAATGACTGCATGATCCACTTTTTCAAAATAAACGCAAGTAAATCAGGTACAACCAGGCATCCAGAAACTACAAGGCTTAAACAAACGACTTAAACGAAAGAAGCATTCGAGAAAGGATCTCCGTATGACAGAACGAGCAAGCGCTGGAAAGAAGTAACTGACGCGGTGACATTTTACCTAGCCAAAGACATGATTCTGTGGAAAATGCGGGCTTTAAAAGACTGCTCAAAGTCGTAGATTCACGTTACGAAATACCCAGCCGCAAATATTTTTTCTCCACGGCCATTCCACAGCTTTACTCAGAGTGCCACAACAAGATGCAAAACAAAATTCAAAATGTAATGTTTTTTGCTATAACAGCTGATTTATGGTCTTGCGCTTCCATTAAATATTAACTTGATTAAAATATTCTTGAAAATATAAATGGTAAAGAGTATATTTTTATATGGGGACATAAGTTTGGCTGTATTGTAGCTCTGTTATTAGCAAAATAGTCTTAAAACCAACTTGAAAAAGAACCGGGATAAAATCGTGAATCGTGATCTATCTAGAAAAAAATCGGTATTTTAATTTTTTCCTATATCGCCCACCCCTACTCCTACTGGTCAAGAATAAGTGTGTGTTGGGGTTAAGTGCTGTTTTGCATCACCAGGATCTCGACGCTGTGATGACATCATGAATCCTTTGTGTCTGTGCTGAGCTATATCCTTCCTGCTATGGCAGGATGTGACATGAATAGAAAAACAAACACTTGGGAAGCTGTAGATTACATTTGTTGTGGAGATTGATCACTTAGACGATGAATGATTTATATATATATATATATATTATAATATATATTTTATAATATGTTATGTATTATTTTTACAAATGGTTTTTCAGAGGCTGGCGCTTGGCCCAACGTTAACTTCGGTGACAGGCTGTGTTAAGTTGCGTCATAACAATTTATTTATATTTAATTTATATTAATTCATACAAATATTTTATAGTATATTAATAGTATTACATTTAAAACGACTCAACAGTTATTGATTCTTTGCTGAGGTCTACCTGAAGTTAAGTTTGTTTATGTTGTTGCATATGTTGTAAATATTATAACAGTTTTGACTGGGTGACCACAAAGTGTTTAAAGCATATAAAAACACACCCTGTGATGGGAAATTGTATAAATGGATTAGTTAATTTTAAAATAAAACATTGCATTGCCGTTAACTGCAACTTAAAATTGCATCATGCTTTAGAAGACCCTAGCTTGTTGCTTTTTTCTAAACTAATTGTAAATGTTTTTTCCTGTCATTGCAGTTGTACATGTACCAGCTCTTCAGGAGTCTGGCCTACATCCATTCCTTCGGGATCTGTCATCGTGACATAAAACCCCAGAACCTTTTGCTGGACCCAGAGACGGCCGTACTTAAACTTTGTGACTTTGGCAGGTCAGTTGGTAATCTCTGTATAGCTTTCACATAGGATACAATCGATTTTGGAAAACCTGTTTGAGGTCTTATTGGATCTGTGCAGCAAAAGCATCACTTTTCTGCATTTAACCTGAAAATCCCATATTACACCTCACCAGAGGACTGCAGATGGTCCCACTGTGCTCTATGACGTCTTTTTGCTGACTTCAGCTGTTTACGTTAAATTTGCTTTCAGATATTTGTGGTCTGAAATATTACTTAAGATTTAGAGTGCAGTGATATTCTGTTATTCATTCACTTGGCTTATGTGTGTATAGTTTAACTGTTTCAGAATTCCAGTGCAAATGAATGCATAGAATCAAGCACTTTAGAAAAAATGGGCAAATTTTGTTACAAATGAGAACGCAGATGTTGCAGCAGTCTTAAACATGCTGGAAGTGGTCTAGAGATATTTTAAATATTTTAAAAAGCAGCTAGACACAGAAACTGCCTTAAGTTTGAAAGCAGAATAAAAGCCATCAGTGCAGTCCATGCCGGATTTTGCAATCGCAGAATTTAACGCATAAACAAACTGTGCCAAATTTGCGACAACTTACAAAATTGTCGCAGATTTTCCACATAATTTAGCCGAAGACCTGCCATGCGATGTCATCACATTGCGCATTTCTTCCAAACCTGCTCCAAAATTCAAGCAGAGATACTATAGAAGGGTCTGTAACAGTTTTTTGCTAACAACATCCATTGCCATCTATTTAAAAAAAACGAGCACCTGGTCAACTTTCATTCGTTATGCGGGAGTCGTTAGCATTAGCCGTTAGGCTTTTTTGGCTAAAGGTTCCAGGCTAGTGGCTTTGAGTCAAGTCAGCCTCACCGATGTGTGTGTCACGTTCTTGAACAACACACCTGGAAACTGTCATGTTTTATGAAAGCTGTCATGTTTTTTTCGAGGTCAATTAACATTCATCACTATCACCTAAACGCTGATTTCTTAAAAGTATGCGAGGTTCATGGCATAGACTCATAAACGTTATCGCAGAGACATTTCCACAACCATAAACATGAAGCGGCATGAAACGTAACGTGATTGATTGCTTGACCTGTCAGTCAAAATGGCCTCTTGGGCAGGCCTTAAACTTAAAGCGGCCAAGGTTTCCAGACCTTCATTATGAATCTGCTGCATGCCCTAGGAAATGCATAAATAATCTTTTCACTGGAGATAGTTTTTTCTATTTGCCAATTCAAGTTGTATTTTCAACTTTAGGTAAAAAGCACCCACAATTTTTTACAGCAAATTTTGAATAAAGACGCTGTCAAATTAACCATTTTTTGCTGCAGGAATCATAAAAATTATCCGCAATTCCTGTGGGGACTGATCAGTGGATCAAAGTTTTTGTCACCCTGTATGTTAATGTGCTCTCAGATGTTAATAAGTATGATCAGGGACTCCTGTAACAATGTGTTCTCTTGTACGCAGTGCTAAGCAGTTGGTGCGTGGTGAGCCCAATGTTTCTTACATTTGCTCACGGTACTACAGAGCCCCTGAGCTAATCTTTGGAGCGACCGACTACACCTCCAGCATAGGTATGTTATCTTTACTCATATAGCCCGTGCAAATAAATCTGCTTTAATGAATCACTACTACTTCTGCTGAGTAAATATTGTGAACATTTGTGAGTATTCATTTCTTTTATCTCAGTCTAGTAGACAGAGACACTACAGTATAAGCAAGCAATCTGTCATTGAATTCCCCAGAAATGAGTAAATACTATAAAGCTTTCACTTCATTGATCTGTGTGTTTAAGCGTCCCAACCAGTGCAACACAGCAGCGTTCAACTTTACATTTGTTCACCTCTTAGACACTTTTATCCAACGTTTTTTAATCAGTTTGTCCTTTTGCAATCAAACCTATGACCTTGCTGCTAACACAGTGTTCTATGCAAAGACAATGCAATAAGATGGAGAAGTAATGGAAACTTTTGCTTGTTTGTTTAGACAATGCACACTTCAGCTTTGAATTCAACAATTTTACGTATGTTTCACATAATATTATACTATTTCATATGGGTCATCAGTCACCTTGAGCATTGTTTCACGTGTCACTGGTTATCTAGCAAGGTATTTAGACTCATTGTGTTTAGATTGTGTTTGAGTCGTTGACCTCTGACTAATAAGAATTCCCTGATTTGTAGCCGCTCCCCCCCCTAATTCTCACAACTCTCTGACCCCTTTCACTGCAGACGTGTGGTCAGCTGGCTGCGTGCTGGCGGAACTGTTACTAGGGCAACCAATTTTCCCCGGCGACAGCGGAGTGGATCAGCTGGTGGAAATCATCAAGGTACTGGTGACACTAAAACGGCACTCCTGTCTCACTTCATCTAGACATTTGTGTGTGCTTTAAGCACAACATAACTGTGCCAGGAGCAGTTAATGGGAGAGGGTTAGTTCTGTACTCGATTGCATTTCTTCAACTATGTACAGTGTCAGCCCTGTAGACTTTGAAAGCCTGGTTGAAACAAAGAAAGATAACTTTAAAGGTGACTATATAGTTTTTAAACATTTTTTTATATAAAATAACTATGTATGTATCTTATGTATATATGCAGCAACTGTATGTTACTTTTGTATATGTGACCATGGACAGTCTTATGGTTAAATTTCCGAAATTGAGATTATACATTATCTATAACCTGATTATTAAGTTTTTCCAATGATGTATGGTTTATTATTATAGGACAATGGTTCTCAACCTTTTGATGGTTGCGCCCCCCTGTAAACCCATTTAAAGAACTGGCACCTCCCCCATACTGCACATTGAGGATAGATAAAATAATGAGTAAAACATGTTAGATATATATATAACGAAGCAAAAAATATCTGTATATGACAGATTTATCTCAAGTGATCAGATTATAAATGTATCAACTCTGCCGATGATATAAAAGGAAACCATCACAGAAATGAATGGTTTCCATTTAAATACCATTGTGAACCATTAGCTTTATGGATTGTAACCATAACAACATTGTAGTGTTTTGGGCATAACTCCAAAAGGTTTAATCTGCTAGATCACGAGAACGGGCCGCAGACTTTTTAGCATCTAGTGGACGCAACACATAAACTGAATAAGCGCTGCTCTAACAGTGTTTACCTCAGGCACATATTACCCTTTCATTTGAGAGAAGCCGTCGTCAAAATAAAAGTCCAGTTAACCACATGACAAAACTGCTACAAAAAATTTACTAAACTAGTAATTAAATGTTAGTAGATTTAAAACGGGAAAAGAAAAAAACATGAGATGTAAGATACTGGTTCATATTAACATAGTTGTACACCACAAAAATAAAACAGAATCCAGAAAAATAAAAATGGAAATTTGTAAAAAAAATCAAACATAATTTAGGAAAAAAATCTAACGGATTTCATAGGTCCCTAGTTTAATAATTAACTCCATGGGTTATGAGTGGGTTAACACGCAATGAGTTGGATGTCTGAATATCCAATGTTTTTCTTTGAGCATAATAATTATTGTAAATAACAACAGCACAGACTTTATTTCAATTTATTAAAGAAATGTTAAAGTTCAAGTCAAATTTGAGTTAAAGTTTTTAATAAAAGAAATATTGGATAGCAAAAATCACCTTTGAAAATTGTCATGTTGACTTATTGTATTTTTATCTTAACTTACATTTAGGCACATTTACACTTCTCTTAAAATGTTAAATGGATCCAAGTCATGTTCAGTAAAATTAATTGAATGCAGAAAAACTAGCTAATATTGTGTGTTACTGTATGCAATTGACCAATATCGGAAGCGGCCGATAAGTTGTTTGTTAAAATTGGTATCGGCACAAAAAATCCTATCGGTGCATCCATACTAAAATTTTTCAATTTACTTACTAAAGACTGGTTTTGTGATCCAGGGTTACATATATGTATTCGCTTGAATGGTGAATAGCTGTTTTTTTGTTTTCTTCTTACAGGTGTTGGGCACTCCCACGCGAGAGCAGATTCGGGAAATGAACCCAAACTACACCGAGTTCAAATTCCCGCAGATTAAGGCCCATCCATGGACTAAGGTGAGTAAACAGGTATAAGTCAACAGTTTTATTACTTCTAGCACAGTCATCTTCCACCTTCACCTCAACTCATCATCCTGGCCCTGTTCCAACCATATCGCCCGTCCGTATCTCGCAGAGATCACGTATCTAGTGCTCATTTTACACTTATTCTTTCACTTTCTTGTTCTTTCCCGGTCCATTGATGAAGAAGGGGAAATTAAGTTTGGGTAGTGTGTGCTGAAATCCTAGTGAGGATTCATGCAGGCAGAATTTTAAGGCATCATATGCTGCTGTTGCAGTTGTTTTTAGGAAGCCAAAAATAACACATTCTTTTGGACTGTTTACAGAAAAGACCAGAATGCATTGCACACAGCAAACCAAAAATAGAGGAGGGAAATTGAAAAAACGAACTGTAAATTGAACTGTTTTGTGTATATGCTTAATATTACTCATTGACTTAGCATACTGGATAATTTAAGTCCCTGTTAAAATAAACTGTAAGATGAGTGTCGTGTGGGGAGCGCTTTTTATGACACATGGATTGGCTGCCTATGTAGGCAGTAGTCAGCAAGAAACTCACTAGGTTTTGGAACAGAGCCACCATCAGCTAGTGATGTCACATCCTCATGTCCATTTGAATCGAATGACCTTACCAGACATAATGAACATAGTCATAGTCTTTTTTAAACATCAACTTCATTACACTCAGTTGTTGTTGTAATCTTGGTGTCTTGTCTATACGCCCGATTATGCTACTAAATTTAACATGTACATCAAATTGATTGTGTTATCAATGCAGTTCATAGTTTTGTTCTTTACCGTGTTAAGTCAGTTTGACCAAATAAACACAAGAGTAGACAAAGTAACATTTTAGGACCTTGAATAGAGTATTTTATGTTTATATATGTATATGCATAGAATGAAACTGATGAAGAATACAAAAAGAAATGATTTGGACTGCATTTTACTGAAACAAGAAAATGTAATAGTCCTCAGCCAATAATATCCGTGTCTCTCCGATGACCCCTGGTGGTCATTGTGTGTGGCACATGACTGAGCTCTTTGGGTGTTTATCATGCACAATGGAAAGTGATACATGCAGTGTATACAGTTGCAGATAAACATCATAACTTGCCTCGAAATTGAATGAATCTAAATATAAATGAGATACCTTTATAAAATATTGAACTTATTAGACTATCCCATTTTTAGAAAACCCTTATGAATTCTAAACAATTTGTGATATTTACCGTAATTTTTTCCTATCACCCTTAATGGAGGATGTTGTCACAGTGAAAACCTGCATCACTTATTAGTTTACCGATACTGATTTAAGAAAAAAGCTTTTTTTAAAGAGCAAAGCCAAAATGGCGTTATGTGTTTGTAATATTACGCATATAGGTTGTGGCTGACTTGTGTCATCTTATCATTGATTTTTAGGTGTTCAGACCAAGAACGCCTCCTGAAGCCATCGCTTTGTGCTCCAGGCTGTTAGAGTACACACCCACTGCTCGCCTGACTCCGCTGGAGGCCTGCGCTCATTCCTTCTTTGATGAACTGCGGGATCCTAATGTCAAACTTCCTAATGGGCGTGAGAAACCGTCCCTGTTCAACTTCACAACTCAAGGTTAGATGTTATTTCGTATCATCTGACGCAAATTGAGAATAATCCGTTATCTGATGATGACAAAACCCTTTTTCTGGTTGTCTTTGAATTTCAGAGTTGTCCAGTAACCCATCCCTCGCCTCCATTTTAATTCCTGCTCATGTACGAAACCAGGCAGGAGCCTCGACTCCGACCAACGCCTCTGCCACTTCAGGTTATTCTTTGTTTTTTTACCGTTTTTAAACTTTTTTCCTGTGGTATAGTTTCTTATATAATTGACTGTGATGAAATGCTATTTTGTATTAGCATTTCAGTGTGATGTATACTGCTGAAGAGTTTTGGATCAGTGCTTCTCAACTGGTTTAGCTTCACGACCCAGATTTTACATTGAACTAAAAATACTATTTTGTACAATGTATCAACAAAAATATCCTTAAAAAACAAACATAGTTTAACATAGTTAAAACTATTGCCTGCTGTCTGTCAGCCACCAGTTGAGAACCCCTGCATGAGGGTTTTGCATTGTAGTTTTTTAAATAAACTATAATAACTCATTCTAGTTTTCTGTTTTATTATGGTTTAATCCATATTTTGAATTAACTTTTATAATTTCAAAATATTTCATAATCATTTTAGTATAAATTGTTATGCTATTTTTATATGTGCTTTTGTCATTTTATTATTTATATTGCTATGTAAATTTGAATTTTGGTATTATTTATATTTTATTAAAGGGATATTTCACCTTTGAGTTGTTGCAATTCTTTATAAATTTCTTTGTTCTGATGAGCACAGAGAAAGATATTTGGAAGAATGCTTATATAACCAGACAGATTTGACACCCCATTGGCTACCATAGTAGGAAAAAATACAATGGTAGTCAAAAGTGCCCCAGAGATGTTTGCTGTACTACATTCTTCAAAATGTCTTCTTTTGTGTCCAACATTGAGTAATTTTTCCTACTATGGGAGTCAAGATCTGGTTATATAAGCATTCTTCCAATTTCTTTCTCTGGGTTCATCAGAGCAAAGAAATTTATACAGATTTGGAAGAACTCGAAGGTAAATGATGACAGAATTAAAAAATTTCAGTTAAGTATCCCTTTGTTTTTAGTTCATTTTAGTTTTTTATTATTTTATAATGTTGCGTCAACTTATATAACAGTATTTCTGAGCTAGCATTTCTTATTCTCATTTCATTGACATTTTCCAATAATATTCAAGCTGATATATTTGATTTTAATGAACAGAAATGTTTACATTATTTTAGTTTTATTAATAATAATTGACTCTAATAACCTTGATTAGAGATTGCAGACTCATTAATTTCCTCTTTACATCCAGATGCCAATAGTGGAGATCGTGGTCAGACCACGACTGCAGCCTCTGCCTCCGCCTCCAACAGCTCAACCTGAGCGCCCCAGCCAATCAGACCTGACCCTCCCTCCAAGGTCACGCCGACCCCACTGCTCACCAGCCTAATGGGTGGGGGTTCGAATCATGTAACCACCACTCTTACTCAGACTGCAAGAGCCAACCATAATTTACGTGTTTTTATGAAGTTCAGAAAGAGTTCAAATTTATTCACAGTGTATCATTTGTGGAAAGAGTGAGAGAGCAGCGCGGAAACGGGCATCAGGGTGGGGTGGGGGTTGGTAGTTGGGGAGAAGGGTTCAACTTTAAAACCTGGTCTGTGACCAGCCGGAACGTTATTCAATCACAGAGGACAATCTTGTTATCTAAGCAATCCGGTAGCCAGATCCAGACACTTCCTTTATTTGGGTTCCCAGTTTCCCTCTCACATGGACTTTCTCCACACATTCTCCGCACGTTCTACCTTATCCTGTTTGCTCTGTTCTAGGCCTCTTACAGCGCATGGCTTGAATTTGGTTAGGAGCACACCATATATACATATATACGTATGTAATGTGTATATATGTTTATGCATAGAATGAAACGGATGCGGAATACAAAAGGAAATGGTAATGATATAAAAACGCTATCCTAACTGTTTCTATTAAACACAAGGCACTCTTACAATACAAGGGATATAAAGGTAAATGCTACACAAAACCGCATGTTCCATTAACAGAGATTCGAAAGATTTAAGAGGTTTTTTAATGCTCTCAAGCAATTGTTTTATTTCGTTTTATAACAAAAGGGGGACTTTGTGGGCTGGGTGGGGCAGACATTTTGATTCACAGGCGAGACATGTTCAACCTGTCTCTGTGTTCTTGTATGATATATACATACACAGTTTATATATTACTTTGCATTATGTAAAATAAATATAAATATATAGTTATATATAGATATATCTAGCATCATAGATTAAGAATCCATAAAGTTTTCTCTTTGCGTCAGCAGTTCTTGCTGCAGACGAAAAATATACAGTATGTATATGACTAAGAACATGGACACTCTCTACTGGAGCAGTTTTCTAAACAAGCGTTTTTGCTATTTTCTGTTGTTATTCCAATAGAAATACAGATACCTTTCTTTCCTGATTCCCTCTCTTCTTGTTATTTATTGTTGGTTGTGCGGCAGTGTCATAATATTCAGATTCACTTTTCATTCGTATCGACTCATTTTGCAAATGCCATAATACGGATTTGTGCACAGGATTGTTTCAATTTCATGTGCTGGTTAGACTCACAGATCTGTTTTGTAAAGCCTGTGCTTCATTTGCATTGTTAAACTGAAGCGGACATGATATTTGTCCATCATGTTTGTGTTCTTTATTTCGTCTCAGCATACTTTAAACCTGCTCAGATGTTTTTTTTTGAATGTCTTAATACAAAGTATAAAATATAGGAAAACGACAAAAATTGTGTGTGTGTATATATATATACATACACACAGTGCAGCACAGTTGCTCCTCACCAAATTCTGGCTTGTAGTTTTGTTTCGTATAGTTTTGTGAGCGTGTGTGTGAATGTGTATGCGTGTGTTCTGCTATGTACATATGCTGACCTGAGAACTGTTAATGCGTGAAAACAAAGACGAGGGGTTCAATGAAAAAATAAAAATAAAAAAGAAATTAAAACACATTTAAAAGATCAGGGCAACAGTGACCTGTTTGTCGGATACTGTAGACAAGGAGCTTTCTCCAGCCATATAGTTCAATCTTATCTGTACAGTAGGTGCCAGCTATATTATTGTAATTATACCTAGTAATGTATAGTGTATCTATAGTTTGGAGTGCCTTTGCTTCCATACACTTCCTGTCTCAGACCACACCGATTCCTCATGACATACATGGCAGGCCACACCCCTTCCTCTGCAAGTGATGTTGGTTGGTCAAGTCTATCTGCAGTCTCGCCTTTTCATTTGTAGACACACCACTCTGCGTTGATAGCATCTTTGTAGGTGTTTTTTTTTAAGTGGCAATGTAACATGTTGAAGTATTGGCAGAAAGATTTATTTGTGGGGAGGAAGTACAGGTCTCATGTTCCTGCGGTGCCAATCACACTGTATGTTATTACACTCGTTCCACTACCAAAGTGAACCACCTTTGAGCGTGTTGTGATTTAACTGCGACAACCCCGGGGGCAATAATAATACTAATAAAAATTCTTAATGTGAGAAGTATGTTGGCCAGCTCGCAGTACTCAGTAGAGATGTCACGTAGCACCTGCCGGTTCCTCATCCCTGCACCCTCAATGTAAAGCTTGCTTGTAAGATATGCATTCATAGATGTGTTGATTCCCAAGAATGGTGTGACCACCTCTCGGGACTAGAGTAAAAAATGTAAAGACACAAAGGTTCAAAACAGTTACCAAAAGAAAAAAATAACAAAGGCAAAAAATATGTTTCAAGGACTGTGGGCTGAATACAGACGTTGCATTACATACATGTATTGGGGGAAAGTTGTCTTGGGTTAAAGCTTAAAAAGACACAAAAACAACCTGTATAACATTAATATTACTTGAATGCCTCTGTTTGTGACTGAAATTTTTATTTTAAATATATTCTTTTTCTGTGAAGGTATGCTATATGTCTCCTCTCCTTGTAAATATGTCCGTTTTGGTCCTTGGTGTGACTTGGATTCAGAGACTAGTTACCTGGTACTGTAATTTGCATTAAATAAAGAGTAGGATAGCTTGGAAATGACTCCGCCTTTGCCACGTGTCTTTATTTGTGTCAATCCATCTTGTCCTGAAATATATATTTTTTATATAAAAAATTTAAGTGACATTAAGTTGATGCAAAATGAACACAAATAAACATTTAACATCCAGCATGTTGTACACATCGTTACAATTTATTTCCTTAGAGGGGCACTTTAAATGTAAAAGTTACAAACCTGAGTGTTACGTGTTATGTGCTTCTTCAATTTATAATACAAACCCATCAATTTGCATTTTAGGAATAACCAACGTGCTAAAACTACACAGGCATGTCAAAGAAAAACATTTGGAAACAGTTTGTGCTGCAAGTTGATACCTGGTGTCTATATGTTCCGATTGCTTTTATTTGATGCAAATATTAAAAAGCAACTTTACGCCCTGTCCGTTCAGAATGCTTTACGGTTTCTAGATTGTTATGACGCATTATTATTTAACACAAAATATTTACACTCATGGTCATTTTTAGGGAAACAGTCATTCAAAAAAAGAAATCTGTCATGATTTACTCACCCTCTTGTCATTTCAAATCTGACTTTCTTTTTTTTTGCAAAACACAAAATTAGATATTTTAAAGAATGTTGGAAATGGAACAACAGCAGTGTCCATTGGCTTGCATTGGTTTTGTGTCCATACAATAGAAGTTATTGGGTACCGCTGCTGTTCAGTTTCTAACATTCTACAAACTATATTTTTTGTTTTGAAAAAAAGTCATACAGGTCTAAATTGACTAGAGGGTGAGTAAATGGCAGAACTATCCCTTTAAATTAGAATATCAAGATCCAGACAGAAAAGGCCCCGTATCGATACATGGAAAGTAATGTCAGTGGTGACAGTGCATCAGATGCAGTCCTGGCAAAATATACTTTTTGCTATCTGAATGCAATGTCTGTCACCACTGACATTACTTTCCATGTATCGATACGATGACCCCACACGGTCTCTTTTAAAAATGTCATGGATTTTTTTTAAATGGTTTACATTCAAACATTAGTCAAAATACAGTTTTTTTTTTCAAAATACAGTGTAAGAAAATCACAACAGACAAACTAACACAATAACACAACTCAAAACAACAAAACAAAAAAAGATCTTTTTAGGGAAAATCAGAGTTGCAGTGTGGTTAAATTATCGCAAGCACATTTCTCAAAAGTTCTCATTACTTCTTGTAATAATAAGTTATACGATTTTGGGGTGAAATATGGACACAAATGGACACATGGTCTCCTCTGAACATAAAAGCCCAAAAGATTTACATTCACTATTTTGTTTTTAAAAATATAATAAATAACAGATTTCTTAAAACATCAATATAAACCATAAACACAAATGACTATATGTATCACAATGTGTTTTTTTGACAAAGTTTGTGATCTTCTGCTGCCATAGTAGTTGTCTACAATAGAATATCTATTGAATACCCTTCAAGGCTTATGACGGTAATCCCTGGGTTTTGATCAAGTGCTGGTATATTACCGAAACCTATGAGAACAATTTTTAGGCTTAATTCATGTTCTGTAAAGAATCACATGTGCCATTCTTCATCTGGGTATGAAGCACAAAAATAGTTTTGAGAAGAAAGTTTGCTTGTCATATTCAATTGCAACAGAACTGCGTTCAGCGAGATGTACAAAAATACAATTTCACAAGCAGTAATATCTGTACAACATACAGTATGCTGTTGTTCAGTAGTTCAGTAACATTAGGCACACAATCCTTGTCCTTGTTAGTCTTGACTGTCGTTCATGGCTCCTTTCAAATACTTTTCATGTTCTCAAATGAAGGTCAATCCAGCAACGACATGCACATTAACTGAATAGGATCCCCTCTGTTAAGATTTAGCTGTTCTTGCTTATGATTTCAAGCAATAATGGAGATATGTCTGGCTGAATGTCCTGGATTTTGAGCACTTGTTTTGTGTACTCCTCATTCATAGTTCTCATTTCAGTCAGGCACCCTATGACCTTTGGGTACAGCAGACTAGCAAAGCAGAAGGTTGAAATTGAAAGTTAGTTAATGCAAATACTTTTGTTCACGAATAAAAAAGAGATTACGGTTTCTTGACAGATAGCAAGTGAGGACAGTTATGATCTTACTGTTTCTCCGGTTCTCTCCTCTTGGCCTCAATGTAGGTCTTCAGGGTGAGAGCAAGTGTTTCCTGGATACTGTCGATCACTTTGTGATTTGTCACACCAGGGCGATCTATTTAAAACAGCAAGTATACACAATATTAAACAAAACAGCAGGTAGCAGAATGAATCGTGGTTTATTCTGTGATATAAACTAAACACTAAGGATTTAAAAATAAAAGCACATAAATAAAAAAACAAAAAAAGCAAGACACTTAGGTTTTTTAGAGAATTGGGAAATAATAAGTCTGTTAATGTGTATGTTAAGTTTCATTGAAATCACCTGGTGAGAAGAGTGAGATGGCCTGCATCAGAACATATTCCTCCTCATGCAAGTGCAGCTTGCGCAGTGCGCAATGGAAGTTCATCAAGGGATCCAGCAGATGACTCTGAAAACCAGCTGTTCAAGGGCAAGTAGAATCATGTACAGAAAGAAAAAAAACAGACAAGTATCTGATTTAAGGAAAAGGCCAAATTGACTTTATTGCATATGTTTTAGTTTTTATTCAAAAGTGACAAATTGTACTTTATTTCTCTGCAATTACAAGCAAGCAGAACCACATACTCAAGTGCATGTTAAAAATAATTGAAATTCAAGTACCTACACAGAAGAAATTGTCCAGGATTGAATAGATTTTTTCATCAGCGAATATTTTATTAACGAGACTATATGACATACTATCATAGTATAGACAGTATGTAAGCGAAATATATTTGGCCATGAAGCGGAAAGCACAGTTTAAAACATTGTCCACATCCTTTCTGAAAGTCTACATGAGATAAATCACAAAGAGATCACATTTATAAGATAAATTTATAAGATAAGTCTGCCTGATTGAAATTGAAGGCCTCATTAAAAAAACATCATCGGTCGCAAATGACATCATCATTAAAATGGGTTGTTAAGAAAATGACACTGAAAGATCATTTTAAGACGGATGCTTATAATGCAAAGAAGTGACAATAATAACCAGTGGTAGATTGACAATATTTAATTAAATGTCACACATATTCATGCAAGCGTGAACATTTAAAAGCATTGCCAATCAGAAAATAAAAGAGAAAAACAACAGTCGCAAGGGAGCATGGGCACAATGAGCCCAGACTACCGCACACTAATATGCGTTGCACAACTCAAAATGCTGCTAAGAAACAAAGATCTTGGTCACATTGACATGGTATCTTCCACGAGTAACTTACAAACTCTCACAAATTACATTTTTCCAACACAACGTCAGAGAAAGGTGCTGCTTAACCTTTAGATAATGCTGGCTGTCAACCCCAAGACAGTTTTCCTGTTTTAAATTCTACCCCTGTATGGGGTTTGTCATTTTTCTTATCTTGACGTGCATAAATACATATTTAAAAATTAAAAACATTTTGCAATAAACATTGAATGATCCAAATGAATGAAAATGAGAAAGAGGTGCAACACATTTATGCTGGACTCGTACACTGCTGTTATCTAAACCAGTTTCACCGCATTTCTACAGCACTCTCATTAAACCAGACACTTCCTCATCTCCAACACCTCACCTAGAATCTTACATTTAAAATCTTGCAGATAAAATGTGTATTGTTTGGCTTGAAATGGAATTTCAAAAATACTATTTTTTCCCCCAAAGAATTAAACAACACAGTTCTCACAGTATGTTGAGTGTGTTAAGATGTTTTAACCACATTTTTGTCACAATGTTTCAGCTTTAGAGTGAAAAGTTAGAAGTTCAAGTTTATCCAAATTTAAGACTGATTATGTGGACAATAAAGAAAGTAAGTAACACTGCCTTTTTTACCAGATATATAAGACATTTACTGATGTAACGAATCGAGTAACTGGCTTCCCGGAATACCATTTCTTTGGTCAGCAGAACTGACAGGTGTTCTCCATCTCCCTAATTATTCAAGCATTTGCCCTGATGTCCTCTTAACACCTTTATAGAGCTGTGCAGGTGTTCCTTTTCCCTGCTGGCTGGAGTATTATGTCAGTGGTGGGGGGCGGGAGACTTTTTCATTGTGTTTCAGCAAAGCACTCTTGTCTTCTTTATTGGCTTGCTTGGCCATTGCTACCTGATTTTCCTCAACTACATTTTGCAAGCCTTTTACTGCATCCATCAAATGTGTGTAAAAATGTAGAAGGTAAAGATGTCAAATCGCTAGACAATTTGGTTATGTTTCACAAATTACGTTCACTCAAATTGCTGGAAAAGTGTATGTAATCGGTGCAAATTTAGCGCACACACATAAAGTCCCAGTGAAATAAAAAATTACAATGCCAATATTTTCATGAAATATTGCAGCGTTTATTGTAAATAGTTTATCAATGTGGGTCATTATCTTTTTAAAATTCGTGTACTCTCATAATCTTTAGTTAAGATCTGAAAATGCACTTCCTTCCAGTAATGACTAGCCATCACATGTATGTTCGAAGGCTTGGACGGAGCCTCCGCTTACTCCTCCCCTTCAACTGTCAGGCTGCTGCTAGTTCCATTTCAAAATGGTTTTATATACCAAATCGCAGAGAAATACAAAAGCCATGGCCATTATTCTCTCATTAGAAATTCCATTTCACAAAAAAATTGTCAAAATACGGAAGTGAAAACCACCGCAAGTTCTGGTTCACGGGGACTTTAACTCATGATTAAAATAAATATTGAATATGACTAAACTGCGCAGAACATGCTTATTTTTCAACACAACCATCACTAAGCAACACATGGTTTGTTTGCTCTGAATGGAATAAAACAGACCCCCTAATAATGCAGGGTAACCTACCTCAGATTTTATATTAAATGTTTTTCTATTTAACCTGTAACCAGGATAATCAGTAGTTCTGGTAGCAATATCTTATTAAAAATATTAAACAGATCTTACTTTTTTTTATCCTGAAACTTTGTATGAAAATGGCCTACTGTATTAAATGGGTCGGATAATAGGGGATAATCACTTCTAAAAACACCTAATATTTTATTACAGGTCCTAACTTATCGACCAATTAAAAACCTTTAATTTGTTATCAGTACCTTAGGCTGAGGTCCATGGAGACCTGTAAAGAGCCTCACCTCGAAAGGCATCATCCATGCAATATTGCAGAGGTCCACACTCCCAAATGTTGGTCTCCTCATTAAAGAACATGTTGAAGTGAATCAGAATGATCTCAAAGGTTGCGCCTTTCAGCAGCGAGATCTGGTCCTCTATGTTTAGCGCCCTGAAGAGTCACACAGGAGCCAAACTGGAATTACAAAACCTTAACAAGCAAAAAATATCTTTTGTATAAGGTCACAGAATTCACCTGAACATTGTGAGTGCCTTGCCAAAGTTGATGATATTCTTGATCGTGTATGTGGTGAGGTCTGTAATATGTGGCAGAGTGGTGAAAAGGCTGCTGCTGAGTTGCTTCATCTCTTTAGTTTCCACTGCTTGAGATCTGGAGGAAATGGGTGGAGAGGTGGAGAAAAGTCTGAAGTCTTTTTGCGCGGAAATGTCAGCCTCTGCTTTTCTCATGGCTTGAGAATACTTTCTGTTGTTTTGCTCTTGATCGTTGTTGGATATCCCTTTTAAATCTCGATCTAGAGGCTGTGGACATAAAAGAACTAAGGATAAATTTCAATCAAGAAAAAGTTTATTTTTTGATAAGCCGGCTCTGGCATTGCTTACTAGTTATTACAGGTCGATAAATATATATTCACAAAATAAAGTTTAGGGTCACTAAGCCATCAAAACTAAGCAACAGTACAAATATAACTGTGGGAATTATGTTGTGATTTAAAAATCCAGAATAAATTAAACTATATGTTATAACCATAAACGTAATCACTTGTAACCTTCAATATTCAAAAAAATCTGTTTGACATTTTTTAACCAGCTTCTGATTTAAAAAAAAGGTTGAAAATACCTTTTTAAACATTTTCGAACAGATGTGATCCCATCTATTATGGGATGAGCACTTTGGGATTAGCTGCTTTTACTAATTTTACAAGTCATTGTTATTAAATTGATTCTTATTAAAAATGCTATACAAGTCAGTAGTTGGGTTTACATCAGTACTTGATGCAAATCTTTTTAAAGTTCGCAATAACAGGAGGAAAGACTAATGCAAAATTTGTGCGTTTTCATAAAGTTCCTCAAGCGGATCATGGTGGTTTTGGTAACCTAGTTACCGACATTAAATAAAATACTGTATAATCCAATGCCTTTGTCCCTTTTTGAGCCAACGCAGGGATGAAAATAACCCAGCATTTGTGTAACAATTTCACTGCTCATTTTAAAAGCTGTGGCTGGTATAAAGATCCCTGCAGTGTATAAAAAAAATACACACTGTGCACATAATGGCACTTTTAATAATGACATTTCACCTAACCATTATGCATTTGGACTGATGTACGAAACCATATGGGAAACCCACACCAACATAGCGAGAGCCTGCAAACATAAAGCACATGCAAAGTTCACACAGACAGACCTCCTGGCATAGCCGTGAATTATCCCAGGAAGCTTTCTGTTGTGAGGCAATACTAAAACACACCAAACCACCTTTTTGGGTGGCATAGCATGTTTTTTCTACAAACACAGACAAAACATGTTAAATGTCTGACCCGGAACTGTGTGAAGTGTGCACAGGTCATGTCAAAGGTCTTCTGATGCGCAGCGAGCAGTTCCTGAATTACTGCTTCCTGTTGAGGGGTAAGCATGATAGGTTCTTCATGCACCCTCTTCCTTCTGATCTGCAACCTCCGTTTCTCCACGGCCTCATCAGACATGATCACTGAGAAGCGAAAGCACAGACATCAGAGGTCAGGTGACAAAAAGGTGTATATGTAAAATTTACACCACAGTGAGGTGATATAGAAGACCACGATCACAACAATGACTCATTAAAAACAGCATTATGCCAAATAACTATGGTAATCATGACAAATCTGTCACAATAAACATAGACAATCTCTGCAATATGACACGTTTTTGTAGGCGGAGCATATTTGGAGGCAGAAAAATTCACCTGGCTGCGTTAGTAACACTAGCAAGCATGTATTGATAGCTTTTTTTGTTAATGACTGGAGAAATTACAACTTAATTTGAAAGTGTAGGGTCAGTAACTACCTGGAACTGTGACTGTTGTTGATATTGTGAACCTTAACGGAAGGAACCAGATACCCAATCTGTACACACTCAGTCATTAGTAGGGATTTGGGCTGCAACTAATTTGACAGTCGTTTAAAAGAACGTTTTGTGACCCTGTAGTCGACTTGTCTAAAATTAAGAATTGCCCAGAATGCGGCCCAAAAACTTTGCGTAGGGCCTATGTAATACATTTTAAAGACTAAAGAATGTAGGTGTCATGATTCTGCCCCATCATGTCATGTTTCTCTTGATCTAGTGGCAGGATCATGACAGAGCCTCGTGTTTAGTGTGGAGAGAGGCATATTATTGTTGTCATGACTTAATATGTGCTCTCTCCGGTCTCGTCTTTGTCCCCGCCCCCTCATTTCCTCATTATTGCTTGTTAATGATTCCATGCACTGCACCTGTTCCCCTCTTGATTTGATCCCTTTATTATAATAATAATCCCTATTTATGTTCTGTGCTGGTGCAGTTCTTGTGTCAAGTCAAGTCATTTGTAGTTCTTGTCAAATGTTAACCTTAGTCTTGTTTAAGTCTTAGTCCTGTCTTGTAATATTATTATTTTCCCCTGTTTTGTTATGTTACCCCCTCGTGGGTTTTTGGTTTTATTAAATAGCTTTCCTGTAGCTCAGTGGTAAGAGCATTGCGTTAACAACGCAAGGTCGAGGGTTCGATCCCAGGGGATTGCAAATACCTATGTATAAATGTATAGGATAACACTCTGTAAGTCGCTTTGGATAAAAGCGTCTGCCAAATGTAAATGTCTTACTTAACCGCTGTCTGTGCCTGGGTTCTCTATCCTTGTCTCACCACAACGACCGTGACAGTAGGCTATTAATCAAACTGTTCAAATCCAGTATTTAATGTAGCTAAAACGGGCATATGTGTTCTATTTTCCTTACATTATGATCATTAATATTTAGTTTATATATTAATATTAAGTTTTAGCGGCTGCAGAAGTGACGCGATGAGCATTTCCATACATAAAATATGTAGCCAATACAAAATCTGTTTTATTTTCGCCTTTAGTCAGTTTTTTCCCACTCTTTTTTGATTACTTAAATTTTTGGAAAATATTTGAAACTTTAATTGAACTTTAAATATTTTAAAACAATTAATTAAAATCTTAAATTACAGTAAATGATGTTGAATGAAAAAATATTGCTTTTTTAATTGTGTCGCAATTTAAGTAGTCTACAAGTTATGATTAGGGTAGGCCTATAGTCTATCAACAAACAAGATACATTATATCATGTTTTTATTATTTATGAAGCAAAGCAAGATGTGGGTAAACAAAAAAGCAAATAGAGAGAAATGGAAAAAAAAGTACAGAACAAGCTACAGAACGCATTTGATCTCTTGAAATCGGGCTAAAACCCGTAATTATTTGCTGAACTTAAAAGCAGCTGGACTCAACGTTGATCCTTAGGGCTTCACGACTTACAATGGAATCAGGTGTTCCTGGACACTGAAATGTTGCGCGGGATTGCGTTTCCCGATATTGCAAGCAGTCATTTTGCTGAGTGTTTTGCCACAATCATTTTTGGGGGGTCTCTCCTCTCTCTTTTGGTAAATAAATGAATGCTTGTGGGAAAACAAGTTGCTACTGCCCCATAATAATAATGAAAAGCTGATAGCAGCCATATTGTGAAAATAGGCGTATGGTTTAATCCAACATGAAGGTTCTTCTAAGAGTAAATTGGCTGAGGCAGTCTGCTCATAAATTGAGGTCTATCTAAAAGCAGCTTCTGTAGCTATAGGAACACAAAATAGAGGCTTACACTCTTGCTTCATTCCAATTGAGAGACATTTCTGAAGACGGCATGACTGGCACTGCCTCCTGTTGATCTTGGTAATGACACATACGTTCTGAAATGGGCAGCAGAACTTTGTCGGTTTCTTCATGGCACGCCTTATAGCGGAAAGAAACAAACATGTGAGAACATCCTGATGAGAAATCCAGGGAGGCAGAAAACATAGATAAAAAGATGGATAATTACATGTCTATCTACAATAGATCTAGTAATATAGGACAAGAAATTGCAGATAAAAGAGAGTTGTGAGTATGTTGGCTAATACAGAAAAAAATGTTTTTTAAAGATTTTTGTAAGCAGATACTGTCACACTATATGGGCCACAAGTCCTCTAATTTAATGACCTTTGACAGGTATTTTGGCAAAATGTAAAAAGAAAGGCTATTTAAACACACAAAACAAAATTTTAAAGGTAAAACAAAAACAACAATTCAGCGAATTCACTTGTTTACCCAACGGCTTTCACCAATAAATATAAAATTGGAATTTTAATTCAGCACCTCAAATTTATTCAAATTGAATAATTGAAACAATCATTCATGTTCATGAATCTATATAATCAGCCAGGTATTATATTATAATATATTATTCTATTGTCAAAAAATATTGAAGCACCCTGAAAGCAGACATAACATTTTTTCATGTGCAATGGCAATTGGAACCACATGTGTTAGGCATATAGGTTAGTCACAAATTCAGAATTACTGTCCTAGATTCTTATTTCTTTCTATCTTATTCTCTATCTCAGAAAGACTGCTCTCTGTACTTTGACATAAATCATAGCTCAATAATGCTCTCACAGTGTTTATAGTACAGTATTTTTTGATGGTCATGTTGCACTGTACATATAGTTTAGGGCAAGACTATTTTAACAACACGGGACTAAAGGACGATGCCACAGACGAAACTGGAGTGAACAGAAGGTTTAATGAAGGTGCACGGGGGAACAAAAGACATGTAAAATCTAGGCCTGGGCGATACGGCTGAAAGAATTTCAATATAAGTCAATAACGATAATTATCACAATAAATTTAAATATTTATTTATTTTAAGTTTAAGGCAGATTTTAGCTCCTGTATGAAATTTATGAAAACCAGACAGTTGACAGTTTTACCACTGTTTATTGCCGGAACATTTGCCCAACAGCTGATCATTTAAATATCTGAGGTAGAATTTACAGAATAATAAAACAATAAAAAAAGTCTACATCAAAATCTTTTTTCTCAACAAAATAAATATTCTCATTGAAAAATGAATAACTGTATTGTCGCAAAACACACTTTGATACACAATACACATGTAACATCGATCAGACTGCAAAAATTGAAAAACAAATGTTAATTCTGGTCAGCATTCCATTTGAATAGATGGCTTGTAAACATCAATTCTAGTCACCTTGCCAGACTATATAAGGCTTGAAACATTTATAACTATTTATGTTTTAGCTGGTAGTGCAAGCAAACTAAATACAGTTTTCTTACCACAGAGTACATTTTCAAGTTTTCAACAATAACTCTGCTGGTTACGAGTTAGAAAGACTGCAATTGCAATCTATTGGGTGATATTGTTTCAAGTGGTGAAATAAGTTTGTGGTATTACCCGACTTTACTGGCGCAAATCTTTGTCAGAGTTTGCAATGCACATTGGTCTGTGATTTGTCGGACTGCAAATAGCCAAAGTATTTCCAAATTTAAATGAACAATTTGATAAATGTACCAATAAATAAATTAATTAAATGAATGAAACAAAAGATATAAAACCGTAATAATAAAAAAAGTATGTTCTCACTCGCGATGAGTGATCTAGTGACACGATTGAGACGTCATGGAGTATAGGGCACATGTAGGGGGTCAGACTCTCATGTCAAAATTCTCGCCAGTTCAAAATCTGCTCTGAGCAGATTTGAGTTGGAATGACTGCACATCAAAATTACTTGTTTATTACCTGTATCTCTTAATTTCTGCATGTACTGTATGTCAGTACTTATAAATTTCTTTATTCAAGCACTTTATTTATACACTTTATTAAGTAATTTCTCATTGTCCATAGAAAATTATGCTCTAGTGTAATGCATGTACGGTGGCTGATGTTATTGATGTAAGGATGGATGAGATATATTTTGAAATGTAATTCACTGTAAAGAAAAACGGTACAGTTTTCAATAAAAATGCACAGGGAAATGACAAAAATACACTCGGGTCCTAAATTGCTCTTCTGAAATCAAAGTACATCCCAATGAATTAATGCAGCCTCTCCATGAATCCTCTATAAAAGCACACATGACATATAAGTAAATGACATGGTGTCTGCGTGATCAAGATTAGTGCCATGAATGAATGTATTAATGAAAGAATGAATGAGGTACACCATTTGCGCTTTAAAAGGGGGAGGAGATCGAAATAAATTCTGGGTTAACCAAAGAAAAGACTGAGTAAGTTACTATGCTTTCAGTATTATTAAGCATCTTTGAAAAGAGCCGGACTTCCCATCAACACACGACACGTTAATGTCATACGCCGATCGGTCTGCGTGCGCAGCCTCGGAATAAGTATAAAAAAACGTATAATTCAGCTAGTGGGTGGGTTAGCCACGCAGTGAAGCTTATCCAGATGCACTGATCATCTGTTCATTTTTGCTATCATTTACAGGAACAACATTAATATTTTGTCCTTAAATTAACACAAAATGTCTTGTTTTTAACACAACTGTTTTTAGAGTGTTTAGCGTTAAAAGTAAACTGCATAGTGTTTTATAGACAAATGACAGGTGTACATCTTCATCTTCTCTCAGACAAAAAGATGATTAAGATGATTTCCCTGGAAACAGTCAGGCATGCATGTGGAATCACTGTAAATCTATCAATTAATGTCTATCTGTTTTCTACAGCACATCAATACCTTTGACATTTTTAAAGGTATACTTAAATATGCCTTCAAATATTATCATCAATTTAAAGGGATACTTCACCCAGTAATGAAAATTCTGTCATCATTTACTCCGCCCAAGACCTGTATTAATTTCTAGAGATTCTAAAGATTTCTAAAGATATTTGGAAGACTGTCAGATCTCATTCCCATTGACTCCCATAGTATTTATTTTCCCTACTATGGCAGTTAAGGGAAATGAGATTTGAAGTATCCTTCAATGGAATGAAAGATCATTAAGACTAGAAAAGGGTTCTTTACTGTTTAATACAATAAATTTTAATACCTTTTTATATATTTGTGTTCTGCTTGCATTTGCTGTGCCACAAGCTGTTTAGCTCAAATTATTATTGATACCTCAAATTTAATTACATATTTCAGCATCAAAATTTGCCCCACCACTTTAGGACCAGTGGTGCCACCACTGCCTGGTGAAGTTATTCTAGGCAAGAATAAAATGACACATTTTAAAAATGAAGTATTTTAAAATACAAATTTAAATAACAAATTACATGTGACTTTCTTTGTAAAGAAAAATACTCAAAAGTAATTAAATACTCATTTCAAAGACATGTAATTAAAATGCTGCCCATTTCTGCTACCAGCCATGTGACGTCAATGCATACCCTCTACAAGGAAATATAGATGACTAATTACTAATAAATGATTTGACAGTAAGGGGTAAACTTTAGGTCCCATATTACCAAAAACAAAACTGAAACTGATTGAAACTTATGAAAATTGCAAAACTATTATAACCTCGGTGTAAACGACGGTACCCCAGCCTAAAACATCCAACAATAATCCGATTTTTTGTAATCACAATTGCTTCCGTTTTATCTTGCCCTGCATACCCCATGTTAGTGAGTCACTTACCTAAAGAAGCCTTTGCATCCCTCACAGGTCATGGCGTTAAAGTGGTAGCCAGTGGATTTGTCACCACATACTTGACAAATTTTGGGCTCATCATCTTCCTCTGAGTCCCCAGACCCATCACCATGCCCGGAGTCATCCATGGGAGAAAGCTCCTCCATTTTTTTACTTATTCTGTGGTGAATCACACAAGATTACACATGAATTTAACACATTCACGTTTGTCAATTACTAAGAAGCTTCACAAGTAATTCATGGACACTATAGACCTGCTTGGCAGAAGCTTTTATTTCAAAGTGATTCAAAGTTATTCTTGTAACAGTGAGGTCCCTGAGGTTTAAACCCATGACCTTTGCGTTGCTAATCAAAAAATCTATAAACTGAGTTACAAGATCACTGACCTGAACAAAATCGGTCAATTTGTACCTTAAAAATCTATTCACAGTTGAGACCCTACTTTCATAAAAAAAGGAAAAAGTTAAATAAACAAAGAGTATTATTGTCTAATTAAGTGTTTAACACTTTAGCTGCTTTCAACAAAGAAATATCTGAATTGTTATTAATACTAGATAAAATATTTATAAAGAACGTAATTGATACTTTAATGTAAATGTAAAAAATCTGAAACATGCATTCTGATGCATTTGTTTACACAGTATTATCCATCTGTAAATGACTCATCACCACCTCACTAATTGTACTAAGGAAAACGATGCAATACACATTTCAATAATGTATTAAACTCACACAAGTAACTTGCACAAGTAAATTTACAATTTATACAAATTAAACCATCTAAATAAACAACATACAATCAACATAACCTGTAATGCAGAAATCTGTAGTGTGTCCTCCAGGGCAAGACCTTACTCCTAATAAACTATCGACTGAGCAAACCACATACTCGCGCTGCAATGCCAAACAAAGCTGAAATTACCTGTTGCCATGGTATCCACGTGGAACCAATAAGCAATGGTCAGGTTAGACTATCACTCTCTCTCTCTCTCTCTCTCTTCAGGCATATTCTAAAGTGCCTAAATCTTAACAGTCCATATGGTTCGTCTGGGTTGGGTGAGGGAGTCATTCATTGCAGAAAAGATGTGTGAAAACAATTGAATGGAACACATAAAGGCAATGTAAAACCTAATTAGCAGAGCTGGATAGTTATGGGTAATCAGATTTAAAAATCAAGTAGTCTCCTTGTAGTTATTGTAAACTACATTTTTAAATACTCGTAATAAGAATACAATTAGTTTTTATGAATTACATGATTACATATTATTTACAGAATGGCATTAAGTTGTTTACAGTTGAGTTATTATCCTACAATTTGTTTCTTGTTTTTTTTTCAAAAAGATTCATAATAATCATACCTATCACTTAGTATATATGTTTGTGAATCTTTGAGTTATTTTCTGGCAGATAGGGAAGGGGTTTGCAATCACACAAAGAGATGCATTATGGAGCGGCACTCAGGCTTTGACCGCTGGCTGGATGGACACTAGGGGTGTGTCGAGACACATAGGCTACTAACATTTTAGCACTATTTTAAACAAATAAAAAATTATGAAATAAATAAAAA
This sequence comes from Triplophysa bombifrons, assembly GCA_029783895.1. Classification (NCBI taxonomy): domain Eukaryota; kingdom Metazoa; phylum Chordata; class Actinopteri; order Cypriniformes; family Nemacheilidae; genus Triplophysa; species Triplophysa bombifrons. The sequence continues at coordinate 20,243,784 of CM056456.1, forward strand.
TAGTAATTTATTCAGCTGAAAACCCCAAAATGCAAATTAGGTGAATATTGAAAATCAGCTTAATGAATGTCATTTTACGTCTACTTGCGTCCAATGAATTAGAGTAGGATTTAAAAGTGTCAGGGCATGTTCAATACTAATTTCATCATCAAACTCCATCATAATGATATCATGAGACAGCTTTTCATTTTGACGAAAAATCTTGTCACGTTTTAATCTCGCATGGTCTTGTGGCACAAGATATTGTCACATCGCTGAAAGACATTTCTGACTCAAACATACCCGTCATGAGGCGGTTTCTCGTCAGATCGGTTGTACGGAATGTGTCAGGTCAGGTGCACGTCAGCACAAGTTGGGCAACTCACAGGTATCGCACACCAGAGTCCATATACAGTATCATATATACATTACATTATATAATGGTTACTTATAACAGTAACTGATCAGTAATGGTTGGTTGTAAGTTCTTGTTGACAAATTAATGTCAAAAGAATATACTGCATTAAAGTGTGTTTTTACTGTGAAAGATACTGAAATATACTGAATATACTCCATTCTGATGTTTTGGAAATTTACTGAAATTTATAAATATAACAATTTTGACTTTACTAATCTTTTTATTTTCCTCAATTAGTGGAAATATGTTGTTGTGCTGGGAAATAAAATGGGATGGGGTGTGAGCGTGAGTGTGGGGGGTCCATGCAATGGTTTGAAATATAATGATATTATATTTTTTTTGAAATCAGTAACTGGTTACAATTCATAAGTTTAAAATCTACCCAGCTCTGCTAATTACTGTACATTTCATTTGCTATGTAAAAATAAATAAATTACTTTCATTTATCTATTAGCCAAATGCTTTTATACAATGTGGTATGCAAATGAGACCAACAGGTAATATGGAAATAGTCCAAAACAAACAGAAAAACGTTATTAATATAATAAATGCTCAAAATTTTATATTTGCATGAAGAGCCCATTAAATCACTCTTCCAACCAGTGTGAAAATATAAATAGTGAGGCTGTGACTTTTAGATCTATTATCTAAATATTACTGTTTTGTTGTAACCTGTAGGCTGATTCAGACATATTACATCTGACATTTAAATTTGAAATAAAAACCTTAACCGTCAGTACATGAAGCACATTTTTGGATTGGGTGAAAAACAGTCCACACAAACAATCGCAATTTTGAAATTTGTTAACTTAAACTGTGTTTACCCTAAAACGTTCATTCACTGCTATCAAATCCAGTAGCTTGCCACTGGTTGTATCTTATCTGGCTATTACTAGAGCCCAAACCAAGGCTACAGAACTGAAAGAAGGCCACTAGACTGACATAGCAGTGCCTTTTTTTATTGCTGAGGTATTTACTCGAAAATCCCTAAAGCTAGCAGGTCATATAGTGGGCGGTCCTAGGGCAATAACCTGCTGGTTAAGGTCTTTTTTTAAATAGTATTTTGCTGGTTTTGCAGAAGCTCTTAAGTGTTTATTTCTTCCCCCCACGGCTCCAATTACTCTCTGCTTAACCTGCTTATTATCTGCCTTAAACCACTAACCACCTTTCTCCCGTTCTTCCTTTATGGTTAAATACACTGTGTGCCGTATGGATTGTTCAGGATTTGCATTGTGAAACTGAATTTTGTAACAAAAGCTAAACAAAAATGTTAATCTTTTCTAAAGATTATAATGATCTAATATGCAGCCACAAGTATACCATCGGTTACAAGTTCCTCGGTTTATTATGTAGCTAAAGGATAATGTACAGCTGGTTTTTATCACAAACTAAACCAAACAGGGTTATCAGGGCCCTGATAGAACAGCTAATTTGCATGTCTATGTCATGTCACAAATCCTTTTCTTTTTTTCTATCATGGTCCCATTAATAAATTAGCAAAAATACCTGTATAAACAGGTTCTTAAAACCACTGCTAGGCTTAGTAAGTTCCAATTCCCACAAACACAATTTCCACACACTAGTTTACAAGGCATACACTACTCAAGTGTTAATAAGAGGCGTAACACTTGACTCTTGTATGATATTTTTTTTAGGTTAAATAAGCACAATTTGTGAACTAAGCAGAATTTAGGAATGTAATAAGCCTTCACAGAGAAATACCTTTGTTTCTCATCTGTTTATATCGATTAAAGCTATGTACAGTATAGATTTGATGAAAAAATCTAGACTTCCGATCTCTCACAGGACATCATTACATCATATACGCACAGGTCCAAAATGTTCGCCATGTCAACCTTTAAAACGTGCAATTATGAAAAATTACTTGAACTCTGAAGTGTAGGAAAAAAGCTTTTCACTCAATATGATTCATCATTTACTCAGCCTCAGATTGTTGCAAACCTGTATAAATGTATATGTTCTTGCCAACAACCAAGGAAAATATTTGGAAGAATGTCAGTAACAAATGAGATTACTCCCATAGTATTTATTTTCCCTACTATGGCCGTAAATGGGGGATGAGTTCTGTTTGGTTAGTGACATCCTTCAAAATATCTTCGTTTGTATTCTAGAAAGAAAGTAATACAGGTTTAAAATGAAAAGGTCTCCAACTACACAGTTTCCTAGTAACCCGAAGAGTGCTTTTCCCTCTAAGGTTTCTCAAACATATTATATTTATTTGCATTATATCAAACAATTATGTGGCTAAAATACTTGTGAAGTCATAAGTATTTGTCACCATAAGTCACCAAAGTACTGCCTGGAAACAAAAGCATGTTTAGCTACTGTAACTGCAACTAGGTCAACGTGTTTGAAACAAGCCAACAGTCTGAACTGCAGAAAGCATTCCTCAGATATTTAGCCTAACTGAATCAAGCTTTCACAAGATTAACAATTGTGCAAGTACGTTAAACAACATTGAGGTAACCACCACCACAACCATTACTCTATACCCAAAAGAAACAGGTCATGAACAGGTGAAAAATTTACAGCCAGGATCAGAGCTTTCTTGTGCATCATCTTTAGAAGAGGCTTCCTTCTGGGACGACTGCCATACAGACCAATTTGATGCAGTGTGTGGTGAATGGTCTAAGCACTGACAGGCTGACCCCCCCACCCCTTAAACATTGGCAGCAATGCTGGCAGCACTCCTACGTCTATTTCCCAAAGACAACCTCTGGATATGATGCTGAGCACGTGCACTCAACTTCTTTGGTGGTCCCTGGCGAGTCCTGTTCTGAGTGGAACATCTCCTGTTAAACCACTGTATGGTCTTGGCCACCGTGCTGCAGCTCAGTTTCAGAGTCTTGGCAATCTTCTTATAGCCTAGGCCATCTTTATCTAGAGCAATATTTCTTTTTTTTAGATCCTCGCAGAGTTCTTTGTCATGAGGTGCCATGTTGAACTTCCAGTGACCAGTATGAGAGAGTGAGAGCGATAACACCAAATTTAACACACCTGCTCCCAACACCAAATTTAACACACCTGCTCCACATTCACACCTGAGACCTTGTCACACTAAAGAATCAAATGACAACGGGGACGAAAAATTGGCCCCAAATTTGGACATTTTCACTTATGGATGTACTCACTTTTGTTGCCAGCGGTTTAGACATTAATGGTTGTGTGTTGAGTTATTTTGAGTGGACAGCAAGCTTGTTATACAAGCTGTACACTCACTACTTTACATTGTAGCAAAGTTTCATTTCTTCATTGTTGTTACGTGAAAAGATATACTAAAATATTTACAAAAATGTGAGGGGTCTACTCACTTCTGTGAGATACTGAACGTGTCTGCCTCGGATGTTTCCATGTGTGACATATTTGAAAACAAATCAGTAAGTTAGTGGCATGGCAGACGAGGGGTTGGTGCCAAAATAGGACTCTGGCACGAACTAATACTAAAGTGTTTTAAGCAGGGCTGAGCAGTGCGATACAGTTTTGCAAGTGCATTAGACAGAGCGGCTTGTTTGTGTGTGACATTAATCGATGGCACACCGCTAATTTACTTAGTTTTAGTCTATTTTGCGATGGAAACTCATTTCCCGGCCTATATCTAGAGCCCTATGATTTCCGTGATGCGGACACGGAATCCTCTTATTTAAATCTGTAATCTGCCGGTTCTGCTTGTATGAGTGAATCTGTTGCACAGTTTAACATGCTACACACTTGACGGACATTTGTTTGTATGTGTCTCACTGTATGAGGACAAATATAATACTATTGCATAATAAAAAAGATAAAAATAGTGTGTTTTTTAAAGATGATAACAGACGTTTTGTTACCTGTACAACTGTTTGGCCGGTGCTACAAAACTTTAAACCTGTGGCTATGTGAATAAAGTTAATATTTTCAATTCAGATCGTGGATCAAGATTCTCTGTTATGAATATTGTGATATGTTTTTTTGGGAAGATCGGCCAACCCAACTGTTGGGTTTACAACGGTTGGAGTAAGAATTCACCAAAATCGACTAAACGCTAAAGTATGCGAGGTTCACGGCATAAACGTATAATCATTGTTGTTGCTGTTAACTTTTGACATGTTTGTAAATGTTCACCGATTTGTAACTGCAGGGACTTTCCACGCCTCTAAACATGACGCGCCAAAAAACAAAACGTGATTGGTTGCTTTACCTGTCAGTCATATGGCTTCTTGAAGCGGTGAACAGTTCCTGACCTTCATTATTAAAGGCTGGCTACGCTAGACTACCACAAGTATAACTTAAGACCCCTTTTCAGAAAATAAAAGCATTTCCAAATAAATGTCCTGTTTTTGTAATCTTTCACTTTCAAAGGCTAGTCATTTTTGACCAGAAAAACAAGTGTTACCTTGTGTGATTTTTAACAAAACAAAATAATAACAGGCAGCCTTAACTTCCTAACTAAACATTTAAGTACAATGGTGTGATAAACTGTGGATTTTTTCATATTTTATTTAATATTTGCTAAATTATACGCAAATAATGCTTTTTTACGAATAAATAAGGTGACTTAGCTCCGATCAATGAAGCCTTTGATTTATCAGTTCGAAAAAGAAACACTAAACCAGTATTAACAGAAAGAAAACAAGTTGAAAAAAAGATTGAATCCAATATTTGGTTATAATATAGAACAATTAAAGCATTTCAGAACAAACTCTCTGGTTAAACAAATTAGTCTAGATTAAAGTAGTGTGAAGTGAACACACAGTAGATCATAGTATATGTAATATTGGCAAAATTGTTTTTCGGTCAAAAACTGGGGTGCCCTTAACTCAAATTATCTAGGCCTACGATTAATCTGTTTGAAAGATAAACACAAAACTAGTCCTAAATGAAAGAAAACAAGTTGACAAAAATATTGTATACAACATTTGGTGAAAAAAAGGTCATAACGTGTGATTTACAAGGTCTCTTTGGAAGCCAGGGAGAACACCACAAGGTGTAACAAGGTGGTTGAAAAAACATAAAAAAGCAACAAAAAAGTACATTCTTTTGTGAGTGGTTTTTATAGCCACGTTTCAGTCCAATCCAACATTAACTAGTATTTTGGGGGTAAAATGAGGGTTAAACTCCAGTTGTGAAAAGAATTAATTGCATTTGTTTTGACAATTTAACAGATTTTAGTCTGATCATAAATTTTCCATAATAAAAAATAGAAAAGACCAAATTCATTTATCAAATGATCAGTGTCCAAGTTATCTGAAGACCAGTATATCACATCGCTACAACATTCTCAATGGGATTAATTCACGACGGTATTTGAGGACTACAAAGGAATGCACCTTTAAAAAAATATGATTGCCCCCAAAAAACATACATTTTGGTTCAACAGTTGCGAATTGAAAGTGGTTAGCGTTACCTTAATGACCTTTTCCACAGAAATAACAGTGAGCATGGGCACTGGGTTAAATGCCGAAAGTAGGCTACCGACAGTCCGTGTTATTTCTATTCACAGTTAAAATGACTAAATAAAAGGACGAAGTTACCAGCATTATGAATGTATGAAGGGTATTGTCTAATATTTCATCTTTACAGAAGGATTGTCGATGTTATATTTATCGTAGAGTTATCCGCTTAACCTTAGTTAAACAGTTTTAGCCAAGCGAGACGAAAACACGCTACGCCGACGCCTTACAGAGCTATATAATATTTTATTCAACAACACCAGTTAAAAAACACAACAATGTCCTGAATCTCACATAGGCTATGTCGTTTACAAGCAGCAGGACTTGTCCACACTGCACGTATTGTACAACAGCTGTTGACAAGAAGTTTCGAGGTCTCACTTACTATATCATATCAGCAGGACCTCCATGTAATGCCTCAGGAACATACACACCGAGCCCCTAAACCATAAAACATGACACGATCGATAACACTCGCGTCCAGATTTAGTAAAGTTATTAGACTAATTTCGGGCATATATGGTACAGACGACTAGCGAGTGCATAGTGTTTTACTTCCTGGTTACAAATGTCCTGGGAACAACACGCTGGAAACGAGATAACGTCCTATGAACTCGAATGCCTCCACATATATTCATTCGATTATCAGTCAAATCACGAGTGCATGAATGACGATTGAAGAGGAATAAAAAACCTCCAATCACAGTCGGGTCAAAACTGAATTGATGCATATTATGCAATGCGTTTATAGATATGTAGTTATGCAACTTGTGGGACAGACAATGCAGCACAATCAATACACTGTAGCTCTGTATTGATATTCCCTAAAAGTAATTTGTTTACAGATTTGCCCCAAATCCCTTTCAAATTATATTTAGCAAATATTGTTTTGTAGTTTAGTTCTAGGTCTATTTTGTCAACTTAATTAAAATAATTATTAATTATTAAATGAATAAAACTATAATTTACATTACATATGTATGTAGTATGTATTGCTGAACACTCAGTCATGGGGTGTGGGGGTATAGGGGGCCGGCTTCATTACGTAATGCAAACAGATTTGAGAGCATGGTTAGGGTCACAGACACTTGAATGTTTGCCCTTGTCATACTGGGTCGTGGACAGGATTTGAAGAGGGAACATTTATGTTAGATCAACAAAACTTACATCAGGCCGTCAAAATAACAGGGTAATACTAAATCCTTCTTTATCCTTTTGTCTGACATTCCAGCAGATATGGACTTGGGGAAGTTCTCTCAAATAGCGTTATGGTTGAAACACAAACATTTAATTCATCCTTAACTGTAATGGTTCGATGTTTTACACATACTTCAAACCTGTTTACAATTAGAACTATTTTTATGCAAATTTCGCTAACTGAACAAGCTGTAAACAAGTAAGCAAGGGTAAAATACTGTACTGTTTATTAACAGATTTTAACCAAACATTTCAACAACCTGTTTTCATTTTAGGCCGTACCGTGTTAGCCTATTTGTTTAAAGGCTACTTTGTTGTGTTCCCTTTGATTCTTAGAAATGTGATAAAGCACCACACATAAATTGATCAACTGAATGCTGATTTTATTGGGTAACCATTAACCTATGTCTTTGGACTCAACAGCTGGTCCAAAGTTCAAATACAAACCATTAGTATACTGTGAAAATCAACAAGGAAACAGATGACCTCTCTTCTACTGTAGCTCTTAAATTAGTGTTAATTATTCTTTTTTTGTGAATGTCTGGTGTTGAAGAACTGGTCACATAGTTTTTTGTTGGTTAAAGGTCTCTCGGTGTCACAGCTGTGGGAACGGCCTCCTCTACATGGCTGAGTATTTCATTGAGGACTGCTGAGGAGGCTATTTCTGAGGGAGACGGGGGGTGAGGAGATCGGGTTAAGGAGACCTCAGAAGATCCAGGACTGCTATTGATGATGGAGCGAGCCGCCCGCAGATGTCTTCTTTGGTTTTGGTGCACTGTAAAAAATGTAGCAATGTATTGTTAGAGCGTATGGTAAATGCTGATGTTATCTTAAAATATGTATGCTATGTTGTTTCACAAGTACCTGTGCTAGTACATTATGTTCAGAATCGAAAAAAAGAAAAAGCAATTTAGGTATGCAGTAGAGTGTGTGACGAAATTATTTGCATGTTGCAACTATTTAAATGTCTATGTAAAAAATCATACTTTCCTCATACCTTCCTAATGATAAGATCCTTATGTGGGAAATAAATAACTTTCAACCGTTACATAGTAACAGCATGTGTTTTTATGCTATACTGTATATATAATTGCATATTACCTTTTTATTTTATTTCACACAGAGATATTTTGATGAACAATATTGGAAATGTTTATTTCCAATGGATTAAAAGATCATAATCCTTTTTCACACTGCGCAAATATTTCATTCATTTAAAATTTAGGCTGTATTTAGGAAATAATAAAGTAATTTATTCTTTTTCAAAGCCACATAGCCGAGAAAGAGAATTTATATACATAATGCGTTTGTGGTAACAGGTTCTTTATTTCACTAAGGCAAGAAAAGGGAAATAGAGAGAGTATCTTAAAAACAGACCATGTGACAAAAGCAAAGACTATCGTGTGAAAAAACTTTTTTATTATGATTAATCGATGATAATCAAACAGAAAATGCAAAAATGACCTTTTTTCTCCTTTTTGTTATTTCTTGTCCATTTTGGAGCTTAAAGAGAAAGTTCACCCAGAAATGAAAATGATGTCATGAATTATCCACTCTTTAGTTGTTCCAAACGTGAATGCATTTCTTTGTTCGTTTGAACACAGAGAAAGATATTTGAACATGCTTGTAACCAAACAGTTCTTGGACCCCATTGACTACCATAGTAGAAGGTAGTCAAAAGTACCCCAGAACTCTTTGGTTGTAAGCATTCTTCCAAATATCTTTCTCTGTGTTTATCAAACAAAGAAATGAATGAAGATTTGGAACAACTCGAAGGTGAGTAAAGGATGACAGAATTTTGAATTTTGGGTGAAGTATGCTTTTAACGGCACAAGAAGACAAGTCTCCATCCACTTTTTTGTATAGAATATCAGCATTAGTTAAAGTATAACGCAACCCCTTTCATTCACCGGAGACGAACCTCTATTCTTTAAAAAATATACAGGGTTTGCAAAGATTTTCTGTGACTGAATAACCCACCTCTCTCAGACATCTTCTGGACCTCAGGAATAAGGAACCTGTAGACTAGCTCTGCCACAAACTCTTCAGACTGCTGGCTGTTCCGTCTGCGCATGCACAAACACCAAGAAAAACAAAACAATCAACAGATTAGACGAGAATTATTCTGTTTATGAAGAAGGAAATACTTCAGGTGATCATTGAATTTCTATAAAAAAATTTAATGATCCACATCTATTTTGCTGACACTAAGTGGTGCTTTATTGGGCAGGGAAATTAGTGATAATATACAGGCATTGTATTGAATCCACCAAACCAGACATTCTCCGACTTTTTTTGCTTTGAGGAAGGTCAGTTTTGAGAACGGCGCACAATAGGTGGAAATCATGCTGCAGATATTTTTAGCATCTGTTTGTATATTTTAGATCCTTTTGAATGAGGAAGTGAATCAAGTTTTATAGCCCATGCATCTTTTACAGTATTTTAGAATTTAGTTTTTTGTTCTGTATTTCAGAGACCTTATGTACAAAACAAGTTTGAGTACCAATAGAATATTGCAGGTTATAACAACAGTTCAGTCATTTGTTTATTTCCTCTGATTCAGATGTCTTTGGAATCTCACTAATAATAGTTAGTGTATAACTGGATGTCATGTCAACCATGTTTACTAATTTCAACTCAGTTCTAGATACATACGTCTCTTCCATGGCATAAGTGATGTTGTTTAGCTCCTCTGCCATATGATGAATCTCTTCTCGCGCCTCGGTATCAGCTGTCAGATGAATAGAGTGAAGGATGACATCCTCCAGGTACATGTCTACTGTATCATGATGTATCTTGACCACCTGAGATCAAACAACACACAGCTATGATACACTTGAAGGTTGCAAAGCCTCTAGATGCGATACACAACATCTAATGTGTATGTATAAAATATTAAGCGACTCAATGAGTGTCCTTCATTTTAATAATTTTTATAAATACAATGATTTACACTCTGTTATTATTGCATAATGTTTAATGCACAACAATACTGAGGTGCAAATAGTAATGTTATATGCCAACAATAGCATCTAACTACTATTACTTAATCCAAAGAAAATACAGCTATTTTCAGTTTCATATCGCTAAGAAATGCTGCTATTTTCACTTAGTGTAAACAGAACCTACTGCTATTTAAACTTAGTTTAAATATCATCTATATGCCTAAAAAAATCCTGTCCCCTGATTCACAAATGCAAACTAATGAATTAAGTGTCAGTTCGATATCATTTGACTATAACCCACAAAAAGATAAGTAACCTGCAATTTTATGTTACAAATAGAGATGGCACTAAAAAGGCAAAAGTTGCGGAATGCAGCTTTTTGCTGTGTAAAGATAAGAGAACGTTCTTTTAAATGGACCTGTTTAAATATCTCGTCCTCTTCTCTGCGTCTCCTCTCCTCTATCTGCCGCTTTCCACTCTCCTCAGCCTCACGAATGCGTCGATCTCTTTCTGCCAACAGGGTGAAGGCATGTATTCGTCTTTCCTCCTGCAACCGGGCCAACTCTTTAGACAGAAAGTCCAGCATATCCACTATCACTCCACCAGATACGCCGGCAATATATGACTCAATCTCAGACATCTGACAGGAGGAAAACATATAAACATTTATATTTATAATCAATCATTTTTAATGTTTAAAAATGTATGTGAACGAATCAAAAAAAAAATCCCCGTCCATTAAACTATAAAAACTATGAAACATACTAAGATGAAAAAATTCAAAAACTGTTTATTTCAAATTTCTTCAGGAACAGCACATAGATGCGCACGTGCCATGAGTTGGTTCAGTGTTTGTATTCGAACACTCTAACACCAACTGAGGCCTTGAGTAAGTTCTGAGTTGACAAAACCAAATAAATTCAATTTTAATTTGTGTTGGTATGTTTCTAGGTTTAAACACTGAATGTGTTTACTTATCATCCACATGAAAGGAAACAATGATTCAGCGGCCAATGTTCGGTAAAGTTGCAGATTGTGTCACGTTTCTATACAGGGTAAATGTAGAAGCTCACAATGAGGATAAAACAGAAAAAAGTAACCTCAGCAAAATTCATGCAATTTATTTAATTTTATTTTCATTGTATTTTAATAATATAAACAGAATTATTAAATATTTATATTAATGAAATATAATAAAAAAAATAAACGTGTACAGAAATGTTGACATGCCTAAATAAAAGTAAAAAAATAATTTAAAATAATTCATAGTAGACGCATCCCCAAAAATACAATGTTCAAAGTGGTGTGTAATTGCAGGATGGCCTTTATTTCCATTGTGTGCATGTATATATTTTTGGCCAGACAGTACAGACAGAGAGACAGGAAATGATTGGATAAGAAAGAGGTACAGGAGCCAGGAAAACGCTATGAGTCGATATCCCAACTCAAGTTGCCCATAGTGCTTTCGCGTAACATGTCGGCGCACAGTCCACTGGACCACCAGCACTAACTTTGTATGAATATTTTATTAAAATACTGTATATGATACGCTTTGCGATCTCCTACCCAGAGTTACTAAAGAAGATTGTGACACACAAAGATATGCTTTTACCATAATTATACTTTATTACATAGTCTTTATCTTCTGTATCCTGCAAGTGCTCTTGGAAACCATAATAGATTCTCTGTGTGTGCACATGGCAAACAAACATCTGAATCTGATTCAAATGAATACATTGTACACGTGACCCCCCACCTTACAAGCCTTGAAAGCCCACAATCCATATGACACAAAGGTAATGTATGTACTCAGAAGGCTTGGAGTAGAGCCTATTGAAAGAACAGGGATCAAAGAGACTGAACGAAGACATTGATTATACTTTTCGTCATTTGTACTGTGCCACTTTATTTATATGAAAATGTGAAGTAAGGATTTTCTTTGAAAATTTGTCTTGAACCAGAAGCCAGAATTAGAGGAAATCATTTAAGAATGAAACATCAAAAGCATAATTATTCTCAGAAAGTCTGTTTGAATTGCAATGAGGAGACAAGTAAATATTGTGAAATGAGTGTGTTTGAATTTTGTAAAGTAGGTACAAGGGCTCAAACCGTATTTTTGTAAACTAGATATCTACAGTACATGAAGTTTTATCAGATGTTAATATAGAACGTAGGTGTTTTGTGCTATACGTCTCCTCTTTATGTCCTTAGTCTTACCCTATCAGACTGGTTGTCTCTCTCTCTCTGCAAGACAAGTGTGACCTGTTTTTCCGCTTCTTTCTTTTTCTGTTCCTCCCTCTGGAGAGCGTGGGTGGTGCGTAGTTCTTGGATCAGTTCCAACCGTTTCTCCTTCCCCTCGAACATCTGACAACCAACCATCACAAGTCTTTATCCATTCACGTCAACAACCATAAGATCTATCAGATAAACACACTCCACCCACTGAGTATGCGCTGTAATGATGCTCATATTACCTGATTCTGTGTGGAACGCCCTCTGAGGGACTTCTGCAGGAAAATGATGGCCAGTTCCCTTTCCTCATCTCCCTGTTATGCACAAAAACATCAATTTTATGTTCCAGAATCTCTACAGTCTTCACCCATGCAGTGGTTCTCAAAGGCCAATAATTGTACCAAAACATCCAAGCACCACCTATTGTCAGTATTAAGCAAAAAAGCACTAAAAGACTTTCTATGAACTACTTTGTGTAATATTCTTATATTAAAGGGATAGTTCACCCTTTTTCGGGTGAACTATCACTTAAAGTTTGGTCGTATTAGCTTATAGGTTTTGAATTAAGTGGGTTTTATTTAAAAAGACTTAAAGAGCATTCAAATTGTAGGTTTTGTCAATAAATACATTCCTTGGGAATAGATACCATGACTTTTACGATGCTTGATGCCATTCTCTACCAGTCTGAGCGCAAAATCAATTATTTCTTCCACAGAAAGTCACCCTTAAAGCGATCATTCATGAACAAGAAATATGGATATTCGCTGCTTTGGACAATCACATAATTTTGTACTTACAGACCGCACAAACTGAACACAATAAAAGGATTTGACTTGCAAACTGCATACACACTGCCTTTTGTTAATGAAGCCAGACCTACTAGAAGGGCCTGAATGATCTACAGAGGGAACGTGGGCTGTACCTCAGGGGGTCCATCCACCACAGGGGTTGGGGGCCGTGGAACAGGCCTTTCTCTCTTGAAGAGGAACCGCAAAGGCTTCTTATCCTCCACACACACCTTTTTCTCTTTTAGAGCCTAGTGGGATAGGAGAGCTCAGGGTGAAATCTGTCACCTCCTTCCACATTCTGATTAAGTGTGAAAGGCACCCAGCTATTCATTACTTCATGAGTTAACATGAGCTCCTGTTCTCTGCGGGCTGAGCGTGAGATGAATCCTTTAGTCACTTTAGGTTTAGGTACTTTGATTTGAGGCTCTGTGACAGATGAAGGGAGACCTGTCTCTAGTTCAACAAGACCTAAAGAAAGAGACAGATCACACAGACACATGCCAGGGATTCACATTTTAGCTTTAGCCAGATCCAGCCGTACTTATAAAATAAGAAAACATATATTTAAAGATGTAGAATATATTTAATAATGCCGATTACAGCATTATGGTTTCAGGCAAATCTTGAAAGAAATAATTCTCAAAGAATGTATTTATTATCTATATTTTGAAGCATTTGTTTATATTTTACTAAACCCCGATGATGGTTTTCTATTTTAAAATAGGAAAAAAAAGTGTTATGATTGTGACTTTGTAGGATTACTGTGAAGTAAAATGTGTGAACCAGAAACAACAACACTCTTTAAATGGTGAAGGGATGGATCTTCATAAAACATAAAATAGTTATTTACATGCCCATTTACAGTGGGAATAGAGACAGTTATGGATGTGACTATTTACCCGACTATAAAAAACTATGCTTCAAAAGGGCTTTATAACTTTACCAAAGAGAGACCAAATATTGACATCTGACCTATCAGTATGGTAAAAATCTTTGGTAAAATCTTTGCATTTCGAGGTTAACATTTGCATGGAATTCCCCAACCAAATTGTGAAATTTGATTTACAATGTGAGCTTTTTTTGGGTTGGTCTTTGGGTTAAAATTACAAGATATAATAAAACATAATTTGTAAATCAGATAAACCGAAGTCTTTGTGTTAATTATGCCTTAAGATAATTTATTTTCTGCCATTCCTTAATTTGTGGAAGAACGATGCAAGAATAAAAATCAACTTTGCATGTCAGTAAATTTGCATGTTAGAAAATCAAAAATTGCATTTTGAATTGAGAAAAACAAATCTGCTGATGCAAACCATAACAGACCTTGGTACGTGCTGAGATAGTGACTCTTGACCACGTTGCGGTTGGAATTTTGGTCTGGGAATTTGCCAATCCAAGACCCATAATCTGAGTAATCCTTTATAATATCACGTCTCTCTAGCTTTCCCTCCACATTCCTCCTCTTTGCCAGCAGCTTCCGCATAGCTGTAAGATACAAGACACTGAATGAAACTATTGATTACTTAACAGTGAATCTTATTGTAGTTTATTATACAGAGAACAAGTGTGACATACACTGTGGTGAGTTTGCAACTGTTTGTATAGCGATGGTGTAAAAGCTGCAAACTGTAAATTTAACCATAATTCATCAAAATAGGAACACAAAACCTAATTTAAATACAAATACATATATCCCAATTGCCTTGTATTATTTTTATAATCTTATCTGTTGCTTGTTCAAAATTGTGGTTGGGTGAAACAAATGTATCTTTTTTTATAATGCTCGCTATACAACATTAAACAAAAATAGTATAAACAATTGTCACAGAGCCCTTTATATTAGCAGGATACACTAATAATGAAAGTATATTTGATATTGGACTCACAAACTACGTAGTTGTCATGTATCTTTTTAAGCCGTGCCTCCTTCTCTTTCTGAAGTTGAGAGAAGCTTATATCCAGTCGATCTATCATGACAATGTCCTGCTTCTCCTCTCTTTGTCGGAGGAGCTGCTTCAGCAGTGTCAGACGCACCTCCTGCAGCCTAAAACAATACATATATAACAACACTGAGCAAATTATCGTGCGCCATGCAGCTGTTTTATAAACAAAGCGCAGAGAGTCTCTATCAAAATGTTGTTAAGTAGTTATTAGATTTAGATAATTACAATCATACATAAAAATGGTCATCATTTACATCTCCCACGCTTTCTCTCTAATTTTAAGAATAATGAAGACTGAGATACAAAAAGAATGATAAAATACTGCACATGGCACAAGAGAATCATTTCCACATTCAATATTCAATAATTTAACTATTGTAAAACTTAAGTAGCATTTTACAAGGTTGTATTGGTTAGTAATTAGTGAACATGAACTAACAAAACTCAAGCTAGTTTTTCAGAATTAATTAGTGTTTGTTTGTTAGTTAATATTAATAGTTATCTATTTTAGTTCATGACGCTACTTTTTAAAAAAAAAATATTAAATGCTGAAATGAACGTGAGCTAAGAAATACTGTAATTGTTAGTTCATGCTAGCTAATGCATTAATAAATACAAACTTGTTGTAAAGTGTCCCCCAAACTTTTATGGTGATTTTTTTAAATTCTTTAAAACATTTTGTTCAAATAAAATCCTTTAACATGGGTTACTTTATGTCAGCTGGGGCAAAATTCAGGGTTGGCTCTAAGGTGATCCAGGGCTTAGCGCACAGACATTCATATATGTGTCAGAATAAACATTCTGATTCTTAAAAAGGCATGGAAAATGTGTACCGAACGCTTTCTTGTTTATTTTAAGGGTTCAGGAGCTTGCAATGTTGTGGCGTCTGCCATTGCTAAGCAACCATGATTTGCACTCGTTGTGAAGGTTCCGGCTAAAGGATAAATGGATTGTGAACTGCTGTGTGTACAGGACATTTCGAGACTCCCATCTGTAAGTAAATAAGGATGTAAGTCATAAAAACTTGACAGTTGAAATGCACTTCATTTGAAATGAACTCTTGCATCAACAAGAGTGGTCTTCAATGAACCGAAGAGAGCACACATCACTCATCTCTTCATTAAGTTACATTGACTCCCTCTAGTCACATGCATTAAATTCAATACTCTGCTCCTTGTCTACAAGAACACCACAGATTTGGCACCCCCTTATATTCATTCACTAACGCAGACTTATGTACCCGCCAGATCCATACGCTCTGCAAACAAACAACGTCTTGTGGTGCCATCCCAAAAAGGTAAAAAATCGCTCCCAAGAACCTTCTCTGGATCGGTTCCACATTTGTGGAATGATCTGCCTGCTGCTACAAGATCAGCAGATTCTGTGGACTTCTTTAAGAATCGGCTATAAACACATCTCTTCCGTCAGCACCTGACCGGTCGTTTCTGATTTCTATATCTTTTCTACTCTATCTATCTATATATATATATATATATATATATATATATATATATATATATATATATAAAATGTAAAGGCTTAGATAAACTAAACTTTTCTCTGTACACTGTAGTAGGCTTTGTGAGACCTTTTTTTTGCACTTATGCTTTTTGTTGTCCTAATATTGACCCTATTGCTTCCATTGTTTACCCAAATTGTAAGTCACTTTGGATAAAAGCGTCTGCTAAATGACTGAATATAAATGAAATAATGAACAGCATGCAAAAGACGCAAAATGTTAAAGGCCCCAAAGTGATTCTTACATGGCATGGTAATAAAAACATACAGGGCTTTACTGAAAACATTTGGGGCTTTAGCCGTCTTATCCCAACACTAGAGCCATCCCTGCAAACTATCCGATTTTTCCATGTAAAATCACAGTTTTTTTAATATACGTGAAAAGTCTGTAAAAATAAGTGAAAAACACTACAAAAAACTTGAATATTGTCAAGGTTGTATGTACAGTACAACAAATATGAAATTGATTGGTTAATGTTTTTTGGAAATTAATCTGTTGTTTCAATTTTATTTTATTAGTTTCAAACAAAACATTTGTTACATTAGCTAGCTACCTGAATAGCAACACATTCAGTTTAATCATTTGAAGGTATTTTCCTCTAGAAAGTTAGGTCTGTTTCCGCTTCATCAAGTGAGCTGAAGCTGAATGCTCGCAGTGTAACCGACCATTTGCATCTACACATTGTGGGTTGCTGACCTTGGGCTCACAACATAGTATACACTATCCAAATGAACAAAAGCTACCGGCCAACCTTGATTTTATATACAGTTGCATTTGTATTCAGAAATGTGTCAGATTGCAGGATGCCATAGCTACTTGAAAACTAACAATAAAAGGTAAGAAAGCACGAAGTGATGAGAACTCTTTCACATTCCCTGATCTTAATTTTTTTATTTATATCTAAACCTAAACCATAAATGAAAACTCGCTTGGTATAGCCGTATCCTAATGGTTGAACCAGACCACTACCCACTCTTAAAGGGGTCATATCTTGACTCTTGAGACTCTCTGCAATATATGTTCCAATTAACATGTTTTATTAACACTTTATGAAGCATTTTCCCTTAAGTGAAGATACAATTTGTGGACACTCATGCCTAAGATAAATGTAACTATATTTGTTTACCTCATGTGAGCATGGCCAGGGTGAGCAACTCAGGAGGCACATTTCACATGAGCCTGCGCTCATTTTTCCAAAGGGCTAAGGGGCTTGCGCTGTTGTGGCATCTGCCGTTGCTAAGCAACCATGAGTTGCCTGGTTCATACAGGTTCCGGCAAAGGATAAATGGATTTTCAGCACTGACATGCCGAGCATGTCACACCATATGTCACACCACATGCACACCTCGACCGCATCGTTCTCTTTTTGAGCATTTGCAGAGCAAATAACGAACTTGCGCCGGCAAAAGACGTAAAATCTAAACAGCCCCCAAGTTATTTGTACAGGGCATGATAATGAAAACATTTAGGGCTTTACTGAAAAAATGTGGGGCTTTAGCCCCATTAGCCCAATAGTGCCATCCCTTGCAAAGTAGTTTTTTCCCAGGTAAAATGACAGTTTTTAAATTATATGTGAAAAATCTGTAAAAATAGGTAAAAAAACTACGATTCTGTAAAATTCAATTTTTTTACAGTGTAGGTTTTGTTACAACAGATGTATGTTAGGACTTAAATGAGGTAAATAATGTCAAAATGTTATTAGTTTGTTGGTGAACCACTGTTGAAAAAAGTTCACTCACTTCTCCATCTCGTGCTCTCTGAAAGCCCACTCCTTCCGTTCCATATCCTCCATCATCCTTCTCCTCTTCTCCAGCTGAGTGAGGTCGTCCAGTGGGGGAAGAGTTTTCTCCCATGCTCTCTTCATTCTTGCCCTCTCAATCATCTCCACCTCTGCTAGTCCTGCAGGCAACCCACGACCTAAACATAACCACATACAGTATGTTTCATTAGAATTATACATATTTTTGTATTTTGTGCTTTTCTTGTTTAAATCCTTTCATAAGTAAAAAAAGTTACAAAAATTGTATCCTTTTTAATACATTTACATACCGGATGTTCAGTTAAACCTTGAATGTTGTCAATTTTAAAACAAGTTTCATGTACAGTACAACAAAATTGTTATTGAAAATATTTAAAGTTTTGGAAATAAATCTGTTATTTAAATGTATTTTTTTCAAAATATCACAATACTGCTTTATTGTGCAATATAAATTGACATGTTTATACTATAGCTACCTGAACAGCAACAAATTCAGTTTAATGGAACATTTGAAGCTATCTCCCTCTAGGGAAATAAGGTCTTTTCCTGCTTTAGCAAGGGAACAGGTATGTTTAAGTGAGATGTATGCTTGCAATGCTAGCCGAGCATTTGCATCTACAAAGAGGTTTGCTGGCCTTGAGTACACAACATACACTATGCAAATGACCAAAAACACAAAAGCTAGCAGCCAACCTTGATTTTAGAAACCGTTGCATTCAAAAATGTTTGCAGGATTCTATAGATACTTGAAGTATAACAAGAAAAAGGTGCAGGCACCATGCGATGAAAACTCTTTCACATTCCCTGAACTTCCATTTATTATTTATAATTAAACCTTTATCATAAATGCACACTCTGTCAATCACTTGGTATATAATTCAGCAATATTGTTATGGTTAAACTAGACCTGTTCACTCTCGAACAAAACTCTCGGGGCAAAATCTTGACTCTTGACACAGTGTACAATATATTCTGATAAAACATGTTTTGATTGATGCTTTATGAACCATTTCCACCTTAGTGAGGACAAACATTGTGGAAACTCATGCCTAATATAAATGTAACTATATTCACCCCAGGTGAGCGTGGCCAGAGTGAGCAGCTCAGGAGGGGCTGTCCCAGGACGAAGCACATAGTCTGGAGTGTAGGGGTCTGTTTGTGTCTCGCTCTCGCGATAGTCAGTCTGAACTCCCACGCTACGCTGAAAAGGAGTGGGAGGCCGTTTTTCATCACCATCGGGTGAAGAGAGGAGGTTAGACCTGTGAGCAAGACAGGTGATGTGTGTAGAGTGAAAAAATAAGAGATAAGCTTTTAATCGTTTTATAGTGCAAACACAATCAATTATAAAAATATCAATTGTACTGTCTGAACAGATAGCAGTATTTAACACTTAAGGTATTGAATACAAAATAGCACAGTGTACTGTAGCTTGGACTCTTGACTTACTTTGGTAAAGCAAATACAACGTCAGGAGGAATCTGCTGTGCAAAGGGAATCAGTGGACTGCAAAAAACACAGCGAGAGAAAAGCATTTATATGTAACATGTTAATAAGCATTAAGAATTATTTATTCCTTATTTCATAATCTTTGCTTCTTACCGTTTAAAAAACTTCCAGCGGTCCACACCTGTCACGTCATCAGCCTTCGGTCTATGTATGTGAATCCCCGACATGACCCTTTCACACAGACAAACGGTATAAAAATGTATTCATTTACTTCATATATGACTAAAGTCTGCATACATTTCAGATTAGAATATTCAAAAATAACTTTGCAAACACAAAAGAAATAAACAACTCAGGGTTGTCAAAAATGCTTGCAAACAATGGCCCTAAACCATGAAAGCCTTTAAAAATATACCCTGTCAGTTGCTGCAGGGTCTGCCTCCTCTGCTCAGCATAGCCCCTCCATCGACGATCAATGAACGCAGGCACGGGGTCGGTGGATTCAAGATGTAACGTATAGCGAGGGTAATGTGGAAGACTACTAAACATAGAGTTAAACTCTGGAACCTTCCGCTAAATAGAAAAAAACAGGCCTTTGATGTCACAAATAACCTTTAACTGAAAATTCTAGGTAAATGGTACATTTGGTACATGGTTACTTTGGATTCTACAAATAGCCAACTGAATCATTTAAAAAGGTACATTTTATTCATCCGATTATGACGGATTAATCTATTCACAATGACTCATTGGGATGAGCATTGATTTTTTTATTGGGTTTATGATGATTTATGATGAGATGAAGTTTATGATGGTTTGAAAATGTATGATTAAGTGTTTGATTGAATTTTTGTTTTAGTGGGCAAAAGTAAGTTGTTATAAATTCTGATATTTTAAACTTCTCAGTTTTTAGACAGGTGTGTAGGCCTATATTTAACATGAACATGTAGGAGATCAACGTTACAATATATTATTCTATTACAATATGTCCTAATTTCTCATCTGCGAGGGTCGTTTATCTTACCACTCGATCCAGAGACGTGTGAGCTTTAAGGTTTTGCCTGGCGTGATCCACCTCACCTGACAATGTATATACCGGATCTAGAAAAAAGTTAAAGATCCATTTGTTTTAATGTAACCTCATCTATATGCATGATTGCAGTTGTAGGCCTAATTCGTAACTCACCGTACAAGTGATCATATAACCTCTGTTGTCTGTAGACCCTGTTGCTCTCATTTTTCTTGAGCGATGTGTGTGTCACGGAGATGCTCATATCTATTCGCAGATTTTCCGTATTTTATGTTTAGGTGGATTACTAAAGCCTACAAGAGCCAAGAAGACAGCACCGCTGACGAAACACAGGGTGAAGTGTTACTATGGAGATTGCAAACATCTGATCAAGTCTCTACCGCGGAAGATCCTCAAGGGGGCGGTCGACTCAAGCCCAAACAATTTAAAAAAAGTTACATGTATTATAAATAAAAACAAATCTGTGCCTTAAATAACTATCTGTAAAACGACTTTATATACAATGATGTACAGATTATTAGAGGGGGCATTTATTTTATGCCAAAATGTGTGAAAATGTGTTTGCTTCTCTCTCCCTCTCGCTCTCTCTCTCTCGTTCTTTTTATCTGGCAACTAAGCCAACAGGTGGCACTGACACTTCAGGTAAACTTGAGTAGACGGATTTTGACGCTTTGAAAATATCTAAATTAGTAGGCAATATTTTATTAAATAAGCTTCACTCAATTAGCCTTCTGTATGTTACAGCAAAATATATCGTTTCAAAGTAGTTGCAAAATAGGCGTAATATATGTTTGACAAACAGTAAGCAATAAATAGACACAATCAGTTACTCGTTTAAATAAAGTCACGTTTGCTCTTTAGGTCATGAATTACTCACTCTAAAGTTGTTCCTGTACAGTTGTATAACCTGTATAAACGTCTTTGTTCTGTTAAACACAAAGAAAGATATTTAGAAGAATGTTAGCAAATTGAGATTTGAAGACGACACTGTTAAATAACAGACTCTGTGTCTCTAGGGCAATTCACACTGAGCAAATAGCAACAGACATCTACAACAAATGCCAACAAACACCAACATTCTAAATGTTCAATAACATTAATCTAACAAACACCAACAGGGATTTTTGCGTGATTAAACTTCATATTATGGAGCAATAAGTTTAGTGTAAATAGGAAATTAAAAGAAAATGTGTAAAACAGAGAACACATCTAATGGTGTTTGTAGGATCATTGTTTAAGCCTATATACCCTTGGTCCACTAGCTTTTGTAGCTTCTGGTGAGGTTGAACAAAAAGGTTTATGAGATGTGTTTCACACTACAGTTTAAACCAAAAGTATTTGCTGCTCAATTGAGGTATACATTTCATGCCATTTTATTTTGTAGATTGTTTGTGCATTTGTGCTGTATTTCTGGCTAGTTTGTTTTTTCAAACATACCTTATGAGTTTGCTTAGTGGTAACTATTGGAGAGCATTGAAGCATTTCTCATCCATTCAGGACTCTTATCAGCTGCTATTCATTCAATCCATTAAAAAAAGTCTTTAGAATACATTTTCTAAATGAATGAGATTAAAAAGTAACTGCAATTATATTTTTGTCTACAAAAGTAATCACAAACATTTAAGCACCTTCAGAGTTTTTTCTATAGAAACATTTCAGTAAAATGTTTCCAAACTTTTAAATAGCCTAAAATTCCTTTAGCTGTGTAACTGGCAGAGGAGCGGATCCCCATACAGATTAAGACTTAACCAAACCAAAATAAATAAAAAATGAAACAAGATAATCCAGAGACAAAAGGCAACATCAACTGAAGATCAACAGATGAAACACACGGGCTTAAATACACTGAATTTAACAAGATGACAAGGCACATCTGGGGAAGACTAATTAACACCAAAAACTAAAACTCATGACAGGAAGTAACAGAAAAGTTCACATTACACAGGGCAAACACAGACTGGATCATGACAAAGCCCCCCCTCTAAGATTCAGATTCCTGACGTCCTAAAGTGACAGTCCAGTAGGGCGGTGGAGCGGTGGTGGAACATGGGGTGGGATGGAGGGCCAGGCCCTTGTAGGGGAACATGGCTAAGGCCGTGGTGCAGCGGTGGACCTGGCTGGTCAGGCAGCCAGGGAGGTGTAGGCAGGCCTAGAAGGCCAGTGGCAGCCATCTTGGACGAGGCAGGGAGCTCAGGAGGGTTCATTTTGGACACAGCAGGGAGCTCAGGAGCAGGCATCTTGGACGAGTCAGGGAGCTCGGTGAGTTCGGAAACAGCCTCTGGTGCGGACGAACAGTGCACAACCCAGACACACCACAAACCTGCAGTCACAACCGACAGAGCTGACTCTAGTGACTGGAATTCAGGAACAGATGCTTCCGGTACTACCGAAGTTGGGACCACCGGCGAAGCGACCGTGATGGCTGGAGGTTCTGGGCTGGCGGTCATCTTGCGAGCAGGCTCTGGACTGGCAGCCACCTTGCGAGCGGGCTGGGCACCATTAGTAATGAGCATTCACAACTGCCCCATCCCAAAATCTTTTTAGGTGGAGCCTCCTCCTACACATTGCCATAGGTGGAGAAGGAACCCCGCCCATGAAAGGGCGAAGTTAAAAAATTCACAAAGGGACCCTCGAAGACTAACACAGATGAGTTCATGTTTGTAAAAGTCCATAATAAAATAAATTAATCAGCATAAAATCTGGGAAGTTGGTTTGCAATGCTAGGCAATCTGGGGACATGGAGAATGCTTGTAGGTCCCCTACCCTCTTGATGGAAGCGAGCGCTATCAGGAGAACATTCTTTTCGTTAGGTGAGGAAGAGCGGCATCTCCGAGGGGCTCGAAGGGGGGCCTCTTGAGGCCCGCCAGGACCACATCAAGGTCCAAAGAGGGTATGGAGCACGTACGAGGTGGATTCCGCCTTCTTGCGCCCCTTAGAAACCTGATGATCAGGTCGTGCTGTCCCAGAGACTTTCCAGCAACTGAGTCGTGATGAGTGGCAATAGCGGCTACATACACGTTCAGTGTGGAAGGGGAGAGATTAGTCTCAAGTCACTCTAGTAAAAAGGATAACACGTTCCCGATCGAGCTACTCCGTGGGTCTTCTCATCGAGAAGAACACCAGGACGAGAAGAGGCGCCACTTATGTCTGAGGGATGGTCGCCTGAGTGATGGCCTCAACCCCCGCCGGGGGTAGGCCACTCAGGATCTCCTCGTCCCGTCCAAGGGCTAGACATGGATGTTCCAGAGATCTGTGCCTTTTCCCTGGGAAAGCAGGTCCTGTCTCAGGGGGATCGGCTAGGGGGGAGTTGTTGTCAGAAGCATTAGCTCCAAGAACCAAGTCCGGGTGGGCCAGTACGGCGCAACTAGTAACACTTGATGCTCGTCTTCCCTGCCTTGGACAGGGTCTGTGCAATGAGGCTCCCTGGGGGGAAGGCGTACTTCCGCTTGTACCGCGGCCAGCTGTGCGCTAGAGCATCCGTATCGAGGGGGCCCGAGGACAGAGAGTACCATAGCGGGCAATGGGTGATGTCCAGGGAGGCGAACAGGTCTGCCTGAACCTGCCCCAACCGCACCCAAATGAGCTGGACTGCGCAGGGGTGGAGTCACAACTCTCTGTGAGGCGTCGACTGACGAGAGGGTGCACCGGCTATATGGTTCAGGTCACCTGGGATGTATGTTGCTCTCAGGGAGCGGATCCCCTGGTGACTCCACAGGAGGAGGTGTCGGGCGAGTCGTGTTAGCAGCTGTGGGCGAATGCCACCCTGGCGGTTGATGTACGCTACGGCGGCTGTGCTGTCCGACCAGATCAGCACGTGCTTGTCCTGCACAAGAGGTTGGAGCCTCTTTGGTGCAAATAGCACAGCCAACAACTCTAGGCAATTGATGTGCCAGCACAGGCGGGGGCCCCTCCAGCGCCCCGACACAACATGCCCGTTGCACACTGCTGCCTGTGTGACACTTTCTCCAGGGAACTCGACTCTTTAGCCAGTGTTGGAGCGATCTCATGTGTATCAACACAAGGGATATCACTCCCGCTGAGGATGCCATGTGTCCCAGGAGCCTCTGAAATTGTTTCAGGGGGACTGCTGACTGCTTGAAATATTTCAGTCAGTTCAACACGGACTGGGTGCGCGCTGTAGTCAGACGCGCTGTCATGGTGACAGAGTTGAGTTCTTTACCAAGAAGAGGATGCTCTGCACAGGGTAGAGCTTACTCTTTTCTCGGTTGACCCGTGGTCCCAATCGATCTAGGTGCCGGAGCATTAGGTCCCTGTGTGTACATAACAGATCTTGAGAGTGTGCCAAGATTAGCCAGTCGTCGAGATAGTTTAGTACCCGCACACCTCTCTCCCTGAGGGGAGTGAGGGCGGCTTCCACGACCTTCGTCAAGACTCGCAGGGACAGGGACAGACCGAAAGGGAGGACTCTGTACTGATATGCCTGTCCCTCGAAAGCGAACAGTGGGAACGGGCCATGACGAGGGAGAAAAGAGACATGAAAGTAAGTGTCCTTCAGGTCGATTGCCAAGAACCAATCCTGATATATGTCGGGATGCTCCTCTGTGTGAGCATTATGAACGATCTAGAATGGGGCGCAACCCCCCGTCTTTTTTGAGGACGTTGAAGTACAGGCTGTAAAACCTGTTGAACCGTTGGCAAGAGGTAGGGGCTCAATCGTTTTCCTTTGCCAGCAGGGTGGCGACCTCGGCCCGTAATACGGGACCATCCCTGCCTCTGATCGAGGTTGAGAGGATGCTCTGAAAATTGAGTATCCGAGACAGATCATTTGCCGTAGCCATGGTGTGGAAAGCTCGAGCCAAGCGCCTTGGGACAGTGATAGGGGGACTGGGGGTACGATCTGCTTCATCGTCCGCCCGGGGGGTGGTTTGATGGCTGGCAGTGCAGATCCCTCGCCCTGGGGCATGTTGACATAGCCTCTAGCTGCGCCACCATCGAGGGAAGTAAGGACGCTGAAACGGGTTTGAAAAGGGATTCCACATCTTACTCAGTTCCTCATGCACTTCCTGGAAGAATGGGACCAAGGGTTGGGCGTGGCTTCGAGTCGCACTCAGACCCCAGGAACTATGTGTCCAGCTGCGAGCGTTGAGGGAGAGGCGGTGCTAGGTTAAGTACTAGGGCTTTCAAACGATTAATTGTGATTTATCATATACATAATAAAAGTTTGTGTTTACAAAATATTGTAGTGAAGTAGGTGGGGCGAGTCCGTGAGTCGAGGCCGGTGAGTGAGTGTTAATAAGCGTCAGCTGTACGCGCACCGGTCTCGTATCACGGAGGAGATCGGCAGCATAAGAGAACGAGCAACGAGAGAGGACCGGGCCTGGGTTTTAGTTGTGGTTTGTGTTTATGTATTGTGTTATTCGCCGGCAGTCGTCCGAGAGGGGCTGCTGGCTGTCTTTTACTCAGTTGTTATTTTGATTAAATGTTTGCCAGTTCCCGTCTCCTTCCTTCCTTTTAATTGAACCTTGATACAAATATATCTGTGAAATCTGCATATTAATTTGTAATTATGAACACATAACATACACATACTTTTCTATATATTTAGGAAATATTTAAATGTATTAATTTATAATGACCTATAATTGAAATTCGAAATAAATGTTTATTAATTGTTACATTTAAATAATTATATATTTTCTTAAATATATGCATTTATGTAAATGTATTCATAAATACAAAATTAATATGCACAGTAGACCAACAAATATAACGTAATCACAAACTTTTATTCTGGATGCGATTATTCACGATTAATTGTTTGACAGCCCTATTAAGTACTATCTTGGATATTTGACCTTTGCAAGGTGGTCATCTGATAATATAGAAAGTTCTGCAGCAGGAAGACAAAAGGACGTAAAAGCACTATATGTTTATTATATGTTTATACCTTGCTCAGACACAGCTGCATGTCACTTTTAAATAAATTTTCAGCAATCTGACAAACACAAGGTCAGATGAAGGGCAACATGTAGACACAGTTCTCACCTCCATTGCATTCAAATATGTATGACAGTCATATACAGTATTTAGTCATTCTCCATTACTAAATCAGGGGTCACAAAACCTTGAGGGCCGGTGTGCAGAGATTAGCTTAGGTTAGTCTCAACACACCTGCCGGGAAGTATAGTATGCCTAAGACATTAAGGGGCTGGTTCAGGTGTTTTTAATTCAGGGTCGGAACTGAACTCTGCTGGACACCGGCCTTCCAGTACAGAGTCTTGTGACAATGGTGTACACTATTAGAGATTCAGATATCTAATTAGAGGTACAGTGATTTGCAAAGTAGATGTGGCATCAGACCAACTTTGACTGTTAATATGAAGGGCCAACAAATTAAATAGATCTCTCACAAAAAAAAAATCATTATAAAACCAAAATATAAAACCTACACTTCAAATCCAAACATACACTTCATCAGAAATCTCACCACAACACATCTATTACCAGGGGCATAACTAACCACATCCTGTAATTGCATCTGCCTGAAGCATGCACAACATTTGCTAAAGGCACAACATCATCTCACAAAAGCTAAATGTCAAGTAACACAAAT
This sequence comes from Triplophysa bombifrons, assembly GCA_029783895.1. NCBI lineage: Eukaryota > Metazoa > Chordata > Actinopteri > Cypriniformes > Nemacheilidae > Triplophysa > Triplophysa bombifrons. The sequence continues at coordinate 20,271,061 of CM056456.1, forward strand.
TTACATGTCTATGTCTATAAAATGTCTGATGTATAATTTGAAAAAAGGTCTTAATTTAGCAGGAAACAACTGGTGACATCCACAAAAGATTTTAATTTATCAAAATATATTTGGATATCGATTGCAAATGACCAAAACTTTGTTTATATCTTCGATTTTTTTGTTAAAATATTTTTCAAATAATTATGACTTAAAACAGTAGGAAAATCGACCGGTCTGGCAAAAGTTTGTTATTAAAAAAATAAAAACATTGCTGGCTTCACACTTGAAGATTTTCTGGCTTTACAGTTGAAGATTTTAAACCATATCATGACAGATTAATAATAATCTCCTATAATATCTATTTTACAGTATGTAATTTCAGGAAATAAGAGCTTGATTAAGCATAAAGAAAAACTAGCTTTATGAAATCAACATACACAAGAGCAATATTAACAGAAGTATGAACGTGACACTGTGACCAAACACAAAATATGTAAACATTGCAACAACTAACAAATGGCAACACAGTACAAAGCAAAACATAATAAAACATTATTTTATTTAGCATGTATTTTCAAGAAACAGTAAAGAATCATCATATAAAAGAAGTTGTTTATAAAAAATACAAACAATAATTTATTACTGCCAAACTGCAATAGGAAAATGTTCTCACATGACTGCAGTGGTTGCCAAGACAGGAAGTCAGTATTTTCTTATGTGGGTGAATAAAAAAAAATTAAAACAGAGGTCAACACAGCGTCATATGGCAGAAGCGTACAATTAGAGTAAAAAGTGGGGAGGATAAAAATGGTTTGAAATATAACCGGAGGGATCGAAAAACATACTCCAAAAATAAACATGTTTTGCTTTATTCTAAGGACAAGTGGACATGTGCATATCGATGTAATGTCAAATAATGTTTAACTTTTTTAAAGCAGAATAGTTTAAATCTGGACTCGAGAACAGAGAAAGGAACTTTTAAAGGAAGAACAGAATTCTGACTAAAGAGTTCAACTGAATAATGATGAATAAGACATTGGCAGTGCTCATGCTTCTGAGCATCTTTGTGGCAAGAGCTCGAATGAGAGGTTTGTTCAAATACATTTCACTTCATGTAAGTTTGTATTTTGACTAATTAGGAATGGTATAAAGTCGGCACACCAAAGCCCCAAAAATATCCAAAATGTATTAATTAAAAGACTTTCGCATGGCCTGTGAGGTTTCAAGGACACAGGCTCTTCGGCAGACATTTGGTGTGCTGGTTTTTATATTTATATTTACATTTATGCATTTGGCAGACGCTTTTATCCAAAGCGACTTACATTGCATTAACCTATACATTTATACTTAGGTATGTGCAATCCCCTGGGATCGAACCCACAACCTTGCCACTGAGCTACAGGAAAGCTGTACTACTTTATATTAAAAAAATCTAAATATTTTTGGGCGACCACATATTCGATTTTTTGTGCTTTTGTCTTTATTTTGACTAATTAGGCCATTACTAGGCCAGCAGTTTAGTGTTCTTTTTTGAGAGATGCACCTGACAAGAATCCTGTTTATTAACCTGTTACTAACATGCGGTGTCACCAACCATTTAGGAGGAGATCAAACCATCTTTGTGGGCCCTAACTTAATACAACAGAGTCAAGCTTCTATGTCTGATGAACTGGAGAGTAAACTCACAGGTCAGAAAAATTATTTTGTATTTATTTATTTGTCAATTAACTGCCACTGGCTTTCAGACAGGCAGCATAACCTTCAATGAATGTTAAACGTCCATCTCCAAAGGTCAAACCCTCTTTGATTAGTTTTAATTTTTACAACCCTGTTATTAATTTAGGGACATGTCAAAGTGGAGTTTTTAGCATAGTTTTGAGCTTTGGTTTAATTAGTTTACAATCAAATGTTTTTGTTATTGATAAACATATTTTTTTGAAAGTTTGTTGAAAAATGTGTTTTCATACAATAATGAGACTGACAGGATTGGACACAAAAATGGAGTACAAACTACAATGTGTTTAAAATGTGTCATACAAATAATGCTTAAAAACAAAATGGGACCCTAAATCGTATTAGTGAAAACTGTCAACTGTGTGACATTTATGTCAAACTAAAGCTGCTGTATACTGTACTGTAACTATTTTAGGTTTAGGAAAGGAAGTGATGAAGAACCAGCCTGGCATGACAGGGAAAGATATGTATTGTGAGAAAAAACTGGCGTAATATGATTATATTTGAATTGTATAATAATTATCTCTATATATTTTTGCAGATTTTAAAGCTCAGACTTTTATCGAGGGAAGTGATGTCATTTTAAAGTGTGGCAGTCCTAAAGTCAATTGGAACGAATTCATTTATATAATTTGGAACATCAGTTTGCAAAGCAAAAAATGTTGGGTTGGCATTGAATCGTCTATTCAAAACTCCACTTGTAATGATGGAAAGAAAATGCTCATCTCTTCAGATGGAATTGATTTATTCATTCCAAAGATTTCAAAAGAGGATGAAGGATCTTACTTATGTGATCTATCATATAAAGGTGGTGGCTATGGACAAATGGTGAATCTCAGTGGTAAGTAAATAAGTTATTGTATAACGTGAAAAATAAGGTTTTGTTGTTAGATTTAGTTTTCATTACCAACTGATCACTAATCAGTGATTAACAGCCACCAAAGGAGTTTGTATACCGAGTTAAAAGTTGGGCCGAAGCATGTAGACTCTTTTTATAACACAAGCTTTTCTTACCCAATTTCTTTCACACTTTAGCTTTATGTTTCTTGTCTATTTTGTTGTGTTCCTAAGATATTAAAGAGATAAATATGGTTTTGGTATTAATGCTTTTAACTGATATTATACTGATATTTTTGTTTTTACTGCAGTTCATCATTTTACCAACTGGCTGGAGGTTATCAATGGTCAAAGGGTTGCCATCTGTCAAGCCAAATATGAACAATCTAAACCCACTCTTCAATGGGAACCCGGCTTAAACGTTTCATCCAATATTAGTAATACCAGGAATGGTGAAATGTCTTTTATTGTGGAAAATCGAGTTTATTTGCCGGATAATGTTACCATCAGTAAGCTCACCTGTGTGGTCACATATCCCCCCAGAGCAGCGCAGCGGAATCTTACAAATTTAGGTGAGCATCCAGGATTTTAAAAGGACCATATGAAGCTTGGTGTCAGACACTTTTGGAGAACTAAAAGTAAATGGGCTTTTTGCTTTTTCTTAAATCAATATCACATACTGTATAATGTAAATGTGAAGGTCATTAAATAAATTGTCATGTACATTTACAAGTTAGTTTACAAAAGATTTTCCATCTTCATTTATTTAGGAATATTTCATTTTAGGAAATCCAATGCACCTTTAATCCCAGAGATTTAAAAACTTGTAATCTAAATACCTGTTAGTCCCTCAAATCAACAATTTAAGAAAATTCAATTCGTTCGGTCAATGAAGACCGTGTCAAAACAACGAATGAATAAATCTATGACTATCAAATGATTAATCACATTAAGAAAAAAAGTTTATGTTTACATAGTTCATGCCCGTTTATTAATTTTGTATTTATAAACACACAAATATACACATACATGTATACATATTTAAATTTGAACATGAATTTATTTACATTCACCGATCATTAAATATATGCATGCATGTGTATCTTTTTATTGAATGCAAAATTAATATGCACAGTACACAGACTTATTATGTTAACACAAACGTTCATTCTGGATAATCGTTTGATGACTCTAAAATAAACTATCATTTCCATTTGCTGAATTTACAGAAATTATTACCTTGGGGGTTGGTTCCATTTGTTTTATTCTTGTTTCCGTGGCTGTGGTTCACATACACAGGAAGCTAAACAACTCAAGGTGCCTATTTTAATAATCTACCCATCAACCAAATTAAGACCATGGGAGATTCATCACTACAATAATGTTTGTCTTATCTTTGTAATGCCTTTCCAGTGCATTGAAGGTAATGTGTTGCAAAGCACCAGCTGAAGAAAAAGCACCTCAGGTAAAGAATTTGTATAGAAAACAAGTATTTGTTGAAATGTATAATGTATAGTGTTATTTACAAATATGAGTGTGTAAATTTGAAAAATTGTGTACTTCTATTCATAACAACATCAATTTTAAAGGTAGACTAAAATGTTAAATGCTTCTTTCTTTCTCCATTTGAATAATTCAGTGTGAAGGGAAGCAAAGTGAAAACATAGAGGCAACTATACACCTTACCCAGTTCCTGTCATTGCAAATGAAAGATCAGGTATCCCCCCATATATCACACAGATACTCCCGCAGAAACTAAACCTGGATGGTATCAACAACTTTTACATAGAACTGGCTGACTGGTAATTCATAGAAGTGTAAGCTCATTGAAAACATGAAAAGCATGCTGTTTACTCTAGTGGTCATTATAGGAAACTAAAATCAGTACAATACAAAATTCTTTGAAAAATGAAACATTAAATGTATGGATGGTACCCACTGTGACAAATTACATATTAATTATAGTGTAGCAAGATGAAGGAACAGCTCTGCATTGCTTTATTGCTTTATATGACTCTGCTACCAGGGGCATAACACAGAAGTTGTGCAAATGCAACATGTGGGGCCCCTCCAGCTATCAATGGCCTAATGGTTAGAGAGTCGGACTCGTGACCAGAAGGGTTGCTGGTTCAATCCTCAGGGCAGGCGGGTAACGATTGAGGTGCCGTTGAGCAAGGCAACTTAGCCCTACTTGCTCCCTGGGCGCTGCAGTGATAGCTGCCCACTGCTCCGGGTGTACGTGTGTTCACCATTTGCTGTGCGTGTGTTCACTGCTCGATGGGTTAAAGCAGAGGTTCTAACCTGACAAATAGGTCACTTTCACTTTCAATTAATTAAATTGTTACATGTATTTATAATACAGCACTGAATCTCATTTCTTTAAGAATTTGATATACCTAAATATGAATAGATCACCTTAGTATCCCCTTGAACATGAATTGACAGTTAAACTATATTTGATTTGAATTGTTTTATTAATGGAGACATTGTGCAATGTAGTCCAAAACATTACACATTAACAGTTACTATTGAACAGTAATACAATTTATTTATTATACCCACAGGAACGTGTGTAATGAAAGAATATGCTTAAAAAGTCGAGAATTTCAAGAAAATGTTCTCCCCTCTTATTAATTTTTATTAAAATAAAAAAATCCACTAGCACATATTTTTATTACTTGCATATTTATTGACCTTTTTAACTTCAGCATGTTATTATTTTAATTGAATCTTTATATATTATTAGGGATAAATCGAATATGTTAGCTTCAAAGAATTCAGAATATAAGGATCTCTAGCGGATTGAAAACAGAATGCTTTCAGCAGGGATCTGAGTCCATTCCACTTTACTCACACAAGCTTGTACAGCTGTTGCATGCGTGCTGTGCTCATGTGAGGCATTTATACAGACATATGCCGAAGCTTCTTAATATTAGCCAGAACAGAGAAGTTGCACAGACGTGTAGTATATGCGCACAATTGTAAAATAATAATAATCATAATTTTTCGGGAAATTCAAGGCCCCTCATTTGCCAGGGCCCTATGTACTCGATTGTCACCATTTTTCCCCTACTTGCGACCTGGGTGGAACCAGGACACAATCACTGCTGAAGCCATATCAGGCATTTTCATATTGCAGAAAAAGAAAGCAACCCTACACTGTAAAAAAAAAACCCGTAAAAAAACGGAAATTTTCCGGCAGCTGGGGCGCCGGAAAAAATCCGTAAAAGCTACAGAAAATCTCCGTTACTTAAAATTACAGTTTTTTTCTGTAGTTATAAAAACAGATTTAATCTGTAAATTCACACAAGATTTTACAGTTCTTATCTGTAATTTCATACCCGCTTTTACAGTTTTTATCTGTAATTTTACACCAGATTTGACAGTTAATATCTGTAATTTTACACCAGATTTTACAGGTTTTTTCTGTAGTTATAAATACAGTTTTAATCTGTAATTTCACACCCGATTTTACAGTTTTTATCTGTAATTTTACACAAGATTTTACAGTTTTAAACTAATTTCTACAAAATATATTTTTATACTTCTTGAGCTTCTAAACGTTCAATTTAAAATCTAAAGATTGAAGATGTAGAAAAAGTACCATAAAAGCACAAATAAAATCACAGATTCAAATAATAAGCCTCAAGTTGAGGTTTTCAGGTCTTAATAAAAAACTTCTTGTTTTTAAACAATAATGGACCCATAGAAAGTTTGATCCAATGCATGAGTATACCAATATAAAAGTTCCTGTATGAAGCAGGGAATCGCTCTCCAAAGGCACTAGTTTCTGCCGCGGAAGTATCCTGGATGCGCACATAGCCACAAAGACATAAACGCAAAGACTTGTTAAGTAATTAAAAATTTATTTTGTGTTTAAATTATAAATACACATATTATTATGAATACACATGATTTGTGTACAGACCTTCTGTGAGCTGTAATCGTTACAGTTTTACCCGCAGTAAAATTTTGCGTGAGATGTCTGGAATATTTCCTGACAAAACATGATGAATCTTGTTAAACAGAGAGAATAATAACAATAATCTCAAACTTGTCTGTAAAAGCTACCACTCACCAAAATCTCACTGATAACATAAGTAAAACAACGAAGCAGTACAAGAGATCAAAATCATGGACAGGTTTATACAATTCATGCAATAAAACTGATGCTCAACTATTAAAATACACTCATCAGAGGACAAAAATAACATGGATCACAAACTTTTCGGTCTTAATTACAAATGTTGTAAACTTGCATACAACTACATGAATGAAAACGGGAAATTTTAAACAACAGAATCAAATGTAGTTCAAGTCAGTAACACAGCCAATAATTTTAAGAGAAGATAATTGGGGAGTATAATGGGGAGTATTTTTACTCCATCCATCCATTCATAGTCTGCAATTTTACTAAACAGAGAAATAACCTTTTGACTGACCGCCTATGGTTTCTTGATGTTCTCTTTTCAATTTTTGATCCCTTCTCTGGGTTTATCTTGAAAAGGCATCTGTTGAATGAAAAAAAAAACTGTTACATAATTCTCAAAGTAATAGTTTACCTTCAAAATGAAAATGCTGTATGTACTCACCCTGTTGTCATTTAAACCCGTGTGATTTTTATTCTTCTGCGAAACACAAAAGATATTTTGAAAAATGTTGGTTACCAAAAACCTTTGTTCCCCATTGACTTCTGTTATATAGACACAAAACCAATGCATGTCAACGGGGACCAACATTTTCTTCTTTTGTGTTTTGAGGAAGAGAGAGTCACAAAGGTTTGAGATGAAAAAAGGGTGTGTATATGACAGAATTTACAAATTGAAGGTGAACTATACCTTTAATATATTAGCAATAAAAATAGCAGCATGGTGGGGTTTTGCACAGGGAATGGTTGGGTAACAGCGAGTGTATGTGAGGATGTGTGTGTTTGAGAGTGAGTGTATGTTTGAGAGTGAATGTATGCGAGGATGTGTGTGTTTGAGAGTGAATGTATGTTAGGATGTGTGTGTTTGAGAGTGAATGTATGTGAGGATGTGTGTGTTTGAGAGTGAGTGTATGTTTGAGAATGAATGTATGTAAGGATGTGTGTGTTTGAGAGTGAATGTATGTGAGGATATGTGTGTTTGAAAGTGAGTTTATGTGAGGATGTGAGTATATGTGTGTTTGAGAGTGAGTGTATATTTGAGAGTGAATGTATGTGAGGATGTGTGTGTTTGAAAGTGAGTTTATGTGAGGATGTGAGTATATGTGTGTTTGAGAGTGAGTGAGTGTATGTTTGAGAGTGAGTGTATGTGAGGATGTGTGTGTTTGAGAGTGAGATTATGTGAGGATGTGAGTATATGTGAGGATGTGTGTGTTTGAGAGTGAGTTTATGTGAGGATGTGAGTATATGTGAGGATGTGTGTGTTTGAGAGTGAGTGAGTGTATGTTTGAGAGTGAATGTATGTGAGGATGTGTGTGTTTGAGAGTGAGTGCATGTTTGAGAGTGAATGTATGTGAGGATGTGTGTGTTTGAGAGTGAGTATGTTTGAGAATGAATGTATGTAAGGATGTGTGTGTTTGAGAGTGAATGTATGTGAGGATGTGTGTGTTTGAGAGTGAATGTATGTGAGGATGTGTGTGTTTGAGAGTGAGTGCATGTTTGAGAGTGAATGTATGCGAGGATGTGTGTGTTTGAGAGTGAGTATGTTTGAGAATGAATGTATGTAAGGATGTGTGTGTTTGAGAGTGAATGTATGTGAGGATGTGTGTGTTTGAGAGTGAGTTTATGTGAGGATGTGTGTGTTTGAGAGTGAGTTTATGTGAGGATGTGTGTGTTTGAGAGTGAGTTTATGTGAGGATGTGTGTGTTTGAGAGTGAGTGTATGTTTGAGAGTGAATGTATGTGAGGATGTGTGTGTTTGAGAGTGAGTTTATGTGAGGATGTGAGTATATGTGAGGATGTGTGTGTTTGAGAGTGAGTGAGTGAGTGTATGTTTGAGAGTGAGTGTATGTGAGGATGTGTGTGTTTGAGAGTAAGTGAGTGTATGTTTGAGAGTGAGTGTATGTTTGAGAGTGAATGTATGTGAGGATGTGTGTGTTTGAGAGTGAATGTATGTGAGGATGTGTGTGTTTGAGAGTGAGTTAATGTGAGGATATGTGAGGATGAGTGTGTTTGAGAGTGAGTTTATGTGAGGATATGTGAGGATGTGTGTGTTTGAGAGTGAGTGTATGTGAGGATATGTAAGGATGTGTGTGTTTGAGAGTGTGTTTATGTGAGGATATGTGAGGATGTGTGTGTTTGAGAGTGAGTGTATTTGAGGATATGTAAGGATGTGTGTGTTTGAGAGTGTGTTTATGTGAGGATATGTGAGGATGTGAGTGTGTGTATGTTTGAGGGTGAATGTACTGTGTGTAAGGATGTGTGTGTTTGAGAGTGAGTTTATGTGAAGATGTGAGAGTATGTGAGTGTTTGAGAGTGAGTGTATGTTTGAGAGTGAGTGTATGTTTGAGAGTGAGAGTATGTTTGAGAGTGAGTGTATGTTTGAGAGTGAGAGTATGTGATGATGGTGTGTAAGCTATGTGCTTGGATTTTGACTGATATTTGCTTCTGTCTTACCTCTCCACAAATTCCAATGTTGCTCCTTGGTCAGCTGGATAGGAAATGTTCAGGCAGTAGTATGAGGCGAACATCAACCTGACAGCATCACTGAACATGGTGATGTGGCTGTTAACAATGACCTGGTCCACAGACAACGAATTACTCGGCAGTCAAAGGAGAACATCCTGTTGTAACATGAAGAAAAAAAGGGATCTATAACACTGTGAAAAAATAGAAAAGGAAAACCAACAAATATTAAATATAGCTTCACTTTGTCATTTTTAAACATACAACACACAATTATACAGGGTGTAGTTGGAAGTCCAGTACAGTCCACTTCATCAGGCAATGCTATGCAACATGGATATATGTAATGTGCCTCATTTCTGTGGAGCCCTTGATGTTGTACATTACCAGAAACATCACAGCTATAACAAGAGTAACTTGCAAACATCACCGGTGAGCCTAACCTTTTCACACTGATCTTGATTTTGGCAGCTCACGCAAATTATCTGCAGGAATAAAAACAAACATATAAGTGTTAAGAGATCTACAAAAAAAGAAATGTCCAAAATATTAAACGTACCAAAGTATTAAACGCTATTTAGGCGACATCCGCAGATATTTATAATCATCCGAAATTCTCAATGTAGTCTAAAGAATCCAATATTCGTCAACGGCTAATTTGGCAAGTTAGGAAGAAGTCAACGTTACCCAGTAACAAAATGAAGAGGTCGGATGCAAAACCCTCTAAATGCGTCAGACATCTTTTTGTGTACGTTAAACGAGCACTTTTTATCAGGCTCCTCCATTTACTTTCATTTAACTTGTAACGTTACCAGATTTTGAAGCTAAATTATTTGGGTAACGTATACATTAACAGTTACTATGTGTGGAAAGCGTTTACATTTAACAGTAAACTTTACTCAAAATCATTTTCAAACTCTTAAAATGCAATAGAACGCACTAAAACCACAAAACTAACAAATCATAAAGTAGGACTTGGTTAAAATCACCCAAAGAGAAAAAAATACACAATAACATTACCATCAACTGAGGCCTACTTTGTAAGATAAAACATTTTTTAAGGTTACCGGTCAAACGATAACTGGTCTGCTCCCAAATGTGGTGAATATTAATAGATTTAAAAAATGAAAAGCTATAACTTACACGTATTAATATAATTAGAAATATACATCTTACCTGCTTCGCCTCTAATCCAAAAAATGGCGGTAATTCTGAGGTGAGGTCCTGTCACGGTCACGCGCACTGCGCAGCTGCTCCACTGTGGGCTTTGTGAGGGTGTACCTTTCTAACATTTAAAAAATATAAAATCTTCATAGCTGTCATTTAAATATGCGCGTAGGCTACTTAAAGAAATAATGTATTATATGATGTTATCGTACTAAATTCTGAAATTAAATGCATGACAAAACACTGAACGCAGCAGAACTACTTTAACAAGCGGAATAATATTGTTCAGTCACAGTAGTGATGTCTGATTCTGATGCGCGCCACGAACTCAATTGATGATTTCAGATTTAAAACGGACTCATCAGCTCTTTCAGATGAAGTACTTTAAAAACATGTCGCGTCATGGACGCATTTCTATTTGAACAGCAGAGCATTCATTTCGTTCTTTTGTGTTTAATAAGAGACAGCTTTGTGTTTTTTTAATCATGCAGCTTTTATCATTGGCGCTGGCTCACGGGATACTCTTTTTTTTTAACATCAATAATATTCATCAATTAATGTCACACCAGGTCACATGTCCGTTTTATTTGTAGGCTGTATGATAAAAATTATTTGTAAAAATAGATACTTTTTTAAATAAACATTGTAGAGTTTCCATTCTTTATGTTTTAACCATATTTTAAATATACAGAAAAAAACTGTAAAAAAAATTCACAGTCTATTTCTGTAATTTGACATTTTTTCCCCGTATTTCAAAAATACAGGGAAAATCCGTAAAACAAAACAAATCAACAGTTTATTTCTGTAATTAGACATTTTTTTCCTGTTTTTCAAAAATACGGAAAAAAACTGTCAAATAAGACAGAAAAATTCTGTAAAAGTACGTTTTTTTTTTACAGTGTATCATTTGCTACGCTTCCTTGGCTCTCATAATTCACTATATGGGTCCTTATTTTGTATAGATAACAGTTTTTGAGTGTTCTTCTATTTTTTTATTTAATACAGCGCAGTGTATCCATCCGGGAAATAACCTGTGTACACTACCATCTACTAAAAGAAGATTGGATTTGTCTGGATTAAACTCAATTAAATTGGCAACACTGTGTGTAAAAGTATGAAAAGACAGCTGGTCCTGGTGGAGGCAAACAATTCAACCATTGATTTTACTAAACCATTTTGTTCACAAATACATCAGGACATTTGATTAAATGTTACACAAATTAAATAAACTTTTTTTTTGTTTGTGCTTATTTGTTATTCTTATACAGACCAATTTTTTTTCTTCTCATTTTACAATTCACTGGTTTGTTTTTGATTTTCAATGATTATATGAATCATGTCATTCAAATATGGAAACTATAAATAAAAAAAATAAACTACCATAGAAAAAGTTCCATATTTTTATTAAATCAGCATGTATTGTGTCCATTCCAATTAGGAATTTCAACAGAATCAAACCACAGGAGTCACAAAAGCTCATCCAATAGCAATGTGAAAGACTGAGAGCTTGGAAAGACATGATAAAAATTGTGGTTTTTACATAGACATTTTTTTTGAACTTTTCATGTACAAATACTACTGTTGTATTGCTTCAAAGTGAATATGAACTTTCATTTCTTTGCGGTCTGAAAAAATACAGAACATCTTTCTGTTTTCTGATATTTGAAATTAATACTATATACATCTAAAGTGACTTATTCAAGTAAAGAAATGCTTCTTATAAGAACCTTACAGGGGATGTGTAACTGTGTTTCATGCATTCATACTTCTTTACAATGTTAAACGTACTGTTTTCGCATGCTTGACATTTTCATTTACATTTATGCATTTAGCAGACACTTTTATCCAAAAAGACTTACATTGCTTTATCCTATACATTTTACATAGGTATTTACAATCCCCTGGGATCGAACCCACAACCTTGCATTGTTAACGCAATGCTCTTACCACTGAGCTACAGGAAAGCTGGTCAACTTGTCAAAAAACGATGTATGACTTAGTATGACTGTGTTCGATGCACTCCCACAGTGTTTTTATAGGTCTCAGAAAGTTTTTTCCTAACATGAAAATCCGTTCGTCCTTTATCGGACAATTCTTCTAAAAAAAGCATGCCCACATGTCAACCCACCAGAGGGAGAAGAAAGAACCCGCCCACGTGTCAACCAAGGAGAGCCGGTGAAGGAGCATGTGTACACGTCAACCAGCTGGAGCTAGAGAGAGAGAGCACTGCGTTTGCGAAGTTCAGCTGTGTTTGTAAGTTCATTGCATTTCGGTGAGGAATGTTATATAAACAATGGATATTACACTGGATTTGCAGATCATTTGAAACTGACAGATGGAGTGGTCCCAGCACTACAAGATGCCGGTCATGAACCGCACGCAATGAAAATGAATCATTTGACTTGCTTAGTCCACGATACATACAGATCACTTGGTCGGGTGACCTTGGTTTGCTCTCTGTTCCGAGGGTGATGTTAAAACATTGAGCAGACAGAGCCTTTGCAATTGTGGGTCCTAGACTTTGGAATAGCCTATCAGCTGCAATCCGAACAGTGTCATCACTTTCCATGTTTAAAACAAAATAAAAATGTATTTACTCACTTTCTTTCTCGACCCACTTTTAATACTTTGTTTTATGTTGTCTTATCACGTTTTAAATATGTTTGTACAGCACTCTGGTCAACCTTGTGTTGTTTTAAATGTGCTTTATAAATAAACACTGAAACTGAAACTAGCTGTTTTCCAATTAGAAGGCTGCTTCCTTCAGAGGCCAATCCTTCAAATGTCACAAAGTCCGCTCAATATAATTCCTAAAAGGGACAGTCTTACTTTCAAAGAATATTGTCACTAAGTGTTTCCACCTACATGTCCTGTTGCCTAGCAAAATTCAGCCATCAACTAGCATGCATTGAATAATGGGATAGCGTTGGCCATAAAGGATGCATCTGATGGATCCTTCACAAGTCTTTGAATTAAGACAGTCCTACCAGTCTTCAGTTGCCCTGCTGTGATGCAATCGGTCTTGAAATGTGGCCTTCGAATTAGGATACAACTAATGTGTGCTTCTCAAACCAAAGTCAGCATCTTAGAAAGCTGCAAACCTAGGGTGCCAAATCTTTAAGCTCCATTGAAGGACCTCTCAATTGGCCTCCTTCGCCTTGTGTCCTTCGTTCAGCCTCTTTTGAAAGATAAATAGTGTCCTTCGCTGTCTCAAATCACACACAATCCTTTGCATACAATCCCACAATATTGCTAGACTCAAGTTGGCACTGAGCTAGCCCAATTCTGCTTTTTACATTTACATTTAGGCATTTGGCAGACACTTTTATCCAAAGCGATTTAATTTTGTTGTACATAATGCTTAACTGCCCATGTTATAAAGCACTGGGAGACCACAAACCCTTTCTATGTGCTTTATATTCAGTATATACATATATATATATTCAGGATACATGCATTTTTTTCGACATCTCTCTTTAAGCTGTCATGCCATGCCGTAACCGTAGGGGTGGGAACTGTTATGACATCGTCATGGACACTTGTCATGTTGATGAGGACTCATGGACTGGTCTAAGGATGCAACCTTGCATTTGAGAAGCATCCAATGACAACAGGTAATTGTGACAACAGGTTCATTTTTCCTGGTTCCTGCGGTACAAACACAACAAAAAGTGGGTACTTGCAGGAGATCATTGAAGCACTACAAATTGTGTCTTTTGAATAGTTTTTTTTTGTTGGGGGACCAAAATGGTTCTTCCATGGTACTGCTGTGAAGAAATTTTAGTAGCAATTTTTTTACTAAAGAAGTTACTAAATAGTGTATGGGACATGCTTGCTGAAATATTTTTGCATAAACCAGAGCTCCCATCTCTCATCGCTAGGGGTCACCAGGTGCTCAAAATTTGCTAAAGTAATTCACAACAAAGGCTCATTGGAAATTCGTATCTCTGTCTACATTTTTGCATTCCCTGAAATATGTGGCTCTGGGTACAAATTGCTGGATTTTTCAGGGATGTATTTTGAGGTATGCAGAAAACTAGACAGATGTAATATTTACAATAACCATGTTTAGCAAATCTCTCAGACATTCTTAGCTTGTAAAGATCTATTACTGTGATTTGATTCATGCTATTATGAGATATTTTAATGTGCAGAAACATTAAGTAAAGGCCTTCCTATTCTCATTTATGGCATTTTCTGTCTCATGAAAATGTTAAAAGGAACGAATTTTAGATTTGTTTCTTTCCCTTGTTAATGCCCTCCTTTATAACAAAAGTAAATTAAAGGCATTGCACACATCTTTGAGAGACAACTTGTTGTTTTTAACTTCACAGGCGGGTAATATGACACACGTTCATAATCATCAGTGCGAGAATGTGGTTGAGTTGTCATGCACCTGCTCTACAGAGGATTCAACTCTTTGATTCGTCTTAACTTGCTCCACTACATGCTGTTGTCTCTTCAGTTGAGAGAGATACTGCAAAATACAATGTGTCACACAAAAGTTTTAACTGAAAGTACTTCACTACACTTCATTTCACCAGACTGGAACTGATATGCCGTAAGTGACACATGTTTACAGTAAACATTTTTAGGAGATTGTGGTGGCTTGTGCTGTTAGATTTGCATAATTTATGAAAGCATGTTTGTGTGTGGGCGTGTTTATGTGTTTAATGTGTGTTAACCAACAAGTATCATTTGTTTATCATAATCTTTTATTTATATATTGTTTGTTCAAATAATCTACAAAATACAATTATAAATGCATTTTATGCACGAGAGATATGCTATCAAAATATTAATGTGTGTTTGAGAATCCCAACCAACCTGACACAGCAGTAATGGCATAACCAATAGTGTGGGATGCCAAATTATTCTCTCGTAATGTAATAGCAATGACTGCACACGAGACATAAAAGCAAAGCTTTTTTGTACAATCATATATACCGCCTACACGATACTTTAAAAAATAGATGTGCTCGTACAACCATATATACCGGAAACAGAATCAAATCATCTGGAAACAATAGAGAATTGTCTAATCATAGGTGAACAGACTGCTAAGGTCTGTATAGCTACAATTCAAACACAATTCCACAAATCACAATAAAAGTATTTTAATATCCACACATAATAACAATGAGATCCCTTGAGAAAAATATAATTTTTACTTAGACAGGGACAGACATGGGGCAACCAAAACCCAGGGCTATATGCACAAAAGTTCAGAAATCAATAGGATCCACTGTAAACCTTGCTGTAATTTTGCAGCAGGTTTGCCATTCATTTACAGTAGATTTTTTTGTGTATTATTGTGTAAGCATAAACTTATCTTGTTATGTAAATGTAACATAATTAAGAAGGTGTAAATATTTGTAAATAAAGGGGAAAATGCTTAGAATGGAAAGGAATGGAAGAATGTCAGGGAGCTGAACAGGTGATAATAGACTCGAAAGGAAACATAAGAAACTTAAACACACGAATGCTGACCAAATGTAAACATCATTGATTAAAGGAAAGAAGCTTCATTATGCACAATGTCTGCACAAGAACTACACTGAACTACATGTTTCTGGTCTAGATATTCTACCAGCTTAGCAACAGGAACACTGTTACAAACAACTGGAAACAACTTGAATCTGGGTGCTAAAACCAGGGTAACACTTTCTTTTAGATATGATTGATTTAATTGGTTGTAAAGATATACATTTTCATGTTCTTGACATAATCTAATATTTTCAATTCAATTGCCATTCACATTTCCATTTTTGAATCTTTAAAAAGAAAGAGGCCTACATAAGTTGTGTATTAAAAGGCAAATATCAACATACTGTATATTATCGGAAGCATCAAGATGTCACATACTGACATACTGTGCAGAAAGCAAATGTTTTCACATGGCTGCAGTGGTTAACTAGGCAGGAAGTCAGTATTTTCATATGTGGGGAAGAAAATGAAACGATAAAATGATACAAGTGAAAAAAAGCACTTAAAGAGAAGCTAAAAAAAGTTAAAGAAAGCAATTTTTTTAATAAAAATATACAGAGCTGTATGCGATATGAACATAATTTGATTACAAGTGCTTACAGTTTAAATGTGGACACGAAAGAACAGAGAAGACATACAGGTGCATCTCAATTAATTAGAATATCATGAAAAAGGTCAATAGTTTTTGTCACTCATTTTAGAAAGTAAAACCAATATATTATTTAGGTTCATTACACATAGAGTGAAATATTACAATCTTACAATATTATATTTATTTTTTGAAATTTTGATGATTATGGTTTACAGATAATGAAAACTCAAAATTCAGTGTCTCAGAATATTGGAATATTACATAAGTTCAATAAAAAACGGATATTTTAAACAGAAATGTCAGGCTTCTGAAAAGTATGTTCATTTCTATGCACTCAATACTCGGTTGGGCCTCCTTTTGCATGAATTACTGCATCAATGCGGCTTGATTGGCCAACAAACCCGCCTGATCTGAACCCTGTATAGAATCTATGGGGTATTGCCAAGAGGAAGATGAAAGACACCAGACCCAACAATGCAGTTGAGCTGAAGGCCGCTATCAAAGCAACCTGGGCTTCCATTAAACCTGACCAGTGCCACAGACTGATTGCTGCCACGCCGCATTGATGCAGTAATTCATGCAGAAGGAGTCCCAACCGAGCATTGAGTGCATAGAAATTAAAATACTTTTCAGCAGCCTGACATTTTGTTCAAAATATCATTTTTTAATTGATCTTTTGTAATATTCAAATTTTCTGAGACACTGAATTTGGGGTTTTCATTATTCTTTATGCCATAATCATCAAAATTTCAAGAAATAAAGGATTGAAATATTTCACTCTCTTAAGGTGCCATTTATAAATATGAATTCATATTTATGTATTACAGTTTATATAAGTCATGCATAAACATACATTGTGGTCAAGCTCAGAGCTGGCCACATACACACATTATTACTAAGCAAAACAATATATTTATAAAAAATATATTCAAAACAAGGTAAAGAGGCCTTGTGAAGAATGTTGTTTAAACACCTGGCCTGCAACTGCTCCATGTAACATTTAAAGTGCAATTGTTGTTAACAGTCACATCATAAATGTCATTTTGTTCCATACACACTTGCTTTTATGTTCTATATTCATATTTTTCTAGTCAGGTGCATCTCTCGAGAGGAAGAGAGATTCGTCATGGCATGTGCTCTCAGAATAGCAACAAACACATACAGAAACACTAAAAAAACATCACATGTGCATGAGAGAACAGATTCCTCATTCTGCTGCATATTTATCACCATTATGAGCTTAGTTTAACCACAGAGAGTTTGCATTTATGGATTTATTGTTGGAATTTCTTCCAAAAGTTCTCTTACATGCCACATACTACTGTCTCTTACAATCATTCGTCAATACATGAATATCACACAACACACAAAAATAAACAACACATCAAATCACAGCCCCTAGAAATTCCATTTTTTCAGAACCATAAGGTCTACTTCTATCCCCAATTCTCATTTAGTAATTTTATCGACTAATAAAGGAATTACTATTTATTCTAGCATATGGTAATATAAGTCTCTATTTGATGGCGGAAGTTTATATTCTTCACCTAAATTACGAGACAGATCAGACATGGTTTTACCTGTCAGGGATAAGGATGTAATTGTAGGATCTTGCCCAGATCAAAGGTGACCATTTGGGGCATCGTAAAATACCCCGACCTCTCAATAGGGGTCTAACCACTGATCAGCAGATCTGGCTAGAACAAAGAGGACCATTTGGGGTCGTTAACACCTTTCAGTAGCAACTCTAACCGGCGCCAGCAAGTCTGATCCAACTGCCCTCTCTTAAGCATCCTCCATTTGGTCAGGATTGATTCTAACACCCAACCTTAGACTTCAAATGTTAGCAACTGACATTTCTCGGACATCACTGACTACCATAATAGGAAAAATATTGTATCATATTTTGGTTCTGTTGAAAGATAGATATATGAAGAATGAATGAGGCATTTATATAGCGCTTTATTGTACACCCAATGCACTTTACAATCATATGAGGGGGGTCTCTTCTTACCCACCACCAGTGTGCAGCATCCACTTGGATGATGTGACGGCAGCCACAGTACAATGGTGCCAGTGCACTCACCACACACCAGTAGTCGGTGGAGAGGAGAGAGATAGAGAGAGAGAGAGATAGAGCCAATTCAAATGGTGGGGAATATTAGAAGGTCATGATTGACATAGGGCGAGAACTGCCATGGGATTTTGAATGACCACAGGGAGTCAGGACCTTGGTTTAACATCTCATCTGAAGGACGGTGCTTTTTTACAGTATAGTGTCCCCATCACCATACTGGGGCATTAGGACCCACACAGACCACAGGGTGAGCGCCCCCTGATGGCCTCACTAACATCTCTTCCAGCAGGAACCCAGCTTTCCAGTCTTGGGCAATAGGGTGATATGGATGTCTTGACCAAAATTTATATTATATTTTTGAAGATATTAAATATCTGTGTCGGCCAAAATTTTGTATTGTCTATTTGAAGATATTAGATATTTGAAGAATTTATCAAAGCAAACAGTTCTAGACACCTTCGACCCTTTTAATTGTTGCAGAATTTTCACTTGTAGGTGGAGTATCCTTATCCAGGCACTCAATTTGTTCTCAATTTTACCCAAAATTGTTTTGTTATTACTGAATATGTGATATATATTCACTGGAACAAACATCAGTTGTAACTATTTTGGGGTTAAGGAAGGAAGTGACTAGCTGTTAATAAGACATGTCATGGAGCGATAAATTTTGTATAGAGGAAGAAGATAAATGTGCAAAACACTTCAGAACTTTCTAAATGCTCAAAATGTGTTTGCTGAGATATATATATATATACTCTATATATGAATTATAGTAGAGTAGAATAATGATTTACCACAAAATGGTAGAGCTGTGTATTTTAATCTAATGGGATTATAATTTGTCACAGCTAATTTATTTTTTTCCGTTAGTCAATGCACTCAATAACCAGAATATTGATCATGCACAACAGCGCTCATCATCTAACCTCATCAAATACACTATAACAACAAACAATCTCAGACACAGGGGTCTCTCTTGTGGTGAAAGATAAATATCATAGCGTATGCTGGTATTACTGGTGATCTCCAAAATCTCCACATCCTGATATAATTCTTCTCCTTCGTTGGTTCGCATGTCATCTCCAGTCATCCCATATCCACCTCAACAGCCCAAATCCTGGAACTTACATCTTTCCGGTCACCAAGGGTGTACCATCCCTGGTAACAGAAGAAGATTCCTTCAGTACGATCATCTGCATTCCATTCATATGCCTGTTTTACCAACCTTCTGTTTTGGGTCTTCGTACATTATTATGTGTATTTTTATTTAGTGTGTACAGAATATACAAAATATTTTTGGAGGGGAGCAATGGCATTAACTGTAAAATTGTAAAACAAACCTATTTACAGCACCTGGAATAGTTTGTAAACAAGAAATTTCACATACTGTCTCCAGGCAGCAATGGCAGAAAGATGTTTACAAGAGCCAAAGTCATTGTTCATATTTTTAATTCGGATTCTGATTTTTCTCCCCTCTTTTCCTATAAGTTCGATTTCAGAGAACTCGTTAATATGCCTTTGTAGACCGCATTTACTGTTTGCTCATTTGCTAAATTAATGCTCTCTTTTTTTAAAGTTGCTTTGGATAAAGTCTTATCATCTATACATGCTGCATAGTTGGAGTGGAAACGGAAGCTCAGCACAACACACGGACAAAGCTGAACGATTCGCTACAAAATATTAATGCATGTGATAATTAAGAATTTAAAAAATTCACAGAGAAAAATTTTCTCAATGTAAATTGTAGTAAAAGACTTTTGTGCGTGTAACATTTCTTCCCCCACTCTATTCATAACATTTTTGCAAAACTGTGAAAGATCTATGCAACATTGAAGCCCTGTTTCAGTTTTTATATTTTTATTTTATGGGAATGACTAAACCCTAAAGATGTTTGTTTAATATTTTGATTCAGATATTTTAATGTTTATGTAGCATTAAAAAACTGAAGGAGGAAGTGTTTGTGTTTGCCAGGGGTTACCAACTACAGTATATTTTTAATTCATGTCATCTCTTTTCTATACATGTCGGTATAATTGTTTGATGTTCTTTGTAAAGTTTTGTCCATTTTTTTTATTATATATTTTTGCACTGTTGATTGTTTATTGAGTTATGAGTAGCCTACTCTTATTTATTTTATTGCTTTAGTTTTCGGATTTGTTCTATTTTTTAGATAATTAGATAATTTGGTATAAATATTTAAAGATCTTTTGAAATCTGTTTTACAGTAGGTATAGGCAGAATGTTAGCTAAGATTAGTTACATATACATCTTTTGATGCACTTAGACACATCATCACTGATGGAACCTAAGGTAATTTGGTGTTTCGGGTCTTTCAACATCATACACCCTCACCCAGGCGACCCAGCCGAGATTGATCAAGTCCCGACTTGTGTCTCAGTAGCGTGTAACCACGGATCACCCCTCTTGATCCACAGCCATCTAGAGGACTTCTCAGCTGCCTCTGTTGAGTTCTTGATGGCCTTTCTCCTTTGATGGCGTGCCCCTGTGATGCCAAGCAGACTGTATGCTTTGCAGAGAGATCGTGCTGCGAAGCCTCTACAGCCCACCTCGACTGGCGCACACTGGGCGCGCCACCCCCGTATGCGGCACTCCTCCACTAAGTTGGTGTACTTGGCACGCTTGCTGTCATTTGCCTCTTCCATATTCTCCTCCCAGGGTACTGTCAGCTCCAGATGAACCACTTGTTTTGTTGAATCTGAGAACAGAACTATGTCTGGTCTCAGGGTGATTTCCACGATGTGCTCTGGGAATCTGAGCTCTCTTTCCCAGGTCGACCTTCATCTGCCAGTCTAGCGCGGTTCCGAGGAGTCCCACTGCCCCCCTTGGCTGGGGCTTAGGCTTCACCCCTGCTCGGACGAAAGTAATCGCCTGCCTGGCTGGTCGGGGAGGCTTGTTCTGGGTGATGCTGGTGAAGATGGATTCTGCTATCGCCTTCAACACCTGGTCGTGTTGCTAAGTCCAGCGTCCTTCTTCCAGAGCTTTTGGGCAACAGCTGAGGATATACTCTAGCGTTCCTCTTTTGAGGCACAAGGGACATGATGGTGTGTCGACCTTGCCCCAGCAGAAGAGGTTGGATGGGCTGGGTAAGACGTCATAGACGGACGCAATCAGGAACTTGATCCTGTAAGGCTCAGCTTGCCAAAGCTCGTTTCAGGAGATCTTGCGGTCCACTGCCTGTTCCCATCTTGTCCATGCGCCTTGCTGTCTCATCCCCGCCATCCGGCTAGCGCGCAGTTCCTCCACACCTCCTCTTGAACCATTCGGCGTCTGTATTTGCCCAAGGCCTTATCGTAGCATGTTGTGAACGCATGTTGTTATCGGGAGCTCGTACACAAGCAGGGGCCACAGGATCCTGGGGAGAACATGGTGCTGGTAGATCCAGGCCTTGAATTTTCCTGGCAGACCCGATTTGTCCACTGTGGTCAACCACACCTCCAACTCCCGATTTGTGGCCTTGATGGATGCAGCATCCTGCAGGTTGCAATCAAAGGTTTTGCCAAGGCTCTTGATTGGTTTCTCGGTGACCGACGGAATCTGGGTGCCGTCCAGAGAGAAACAGAACTTGTCAGTCACTTTCCCTCTCTTGAGCACCAGAGACCTAGATTTTGCAGGCTTGAAACACATCCGAGCCCAGGTGATGATCTTTTCCAAGCCCTGAAGAATCCCACGGCACCCGGGCACTGACGTCGTTGTAACAGTCAGGCCGTCCATAAAGGCTCTGATGGGGGGCTGGCTGACTACAGACTTGATGAGTGGACCTCTACACTCGACTTCAGCAGACTTGAGCAGCATGTTCAAGGCCAAGGCAAAGAGGATCACTGAAATCGTACATCCAGTGATGATTCCTTTCTCCAGCCTATGCCACTCGGATGTAACTGTCCCACAGGTGACTCTCAGCTTGAAACTCTTGTAGTAGTCCAAGATGAGGTCCCTGATTTTACTTGGAACATGGTGCCGATCCAGTGCTGTTTCCATCAGCTTATGGGGAATGGATCCATATGCATTGGTGAGGTCGAGTCACAGCACTGCTAGGTCTCCTTTCCCTCTTGCCTCTCTGATCAACTGCGTGACCTCACCTGTATGCTCGAGGCATCCTGGAACCTTTGGGATTCCACCCTTCAATCTTTAGAAGGAACTCCGTCAACCTACAGGCTAGGATGGCAAAGAATATCTTCCCCTCAACGCTAAGCAGCGAGATGGTTCGGAGCTGCTCAATGTTCTTAGCATTCTCCTCTTTTGGGAATCCAGACACCTTCTGCAAATCTCCATTGTTGGGCTACCCTTCCCCTCCTCCAGGTAACCCTCAGGATTAACCCGCAGCTTAACACGCAGCTCGACATATGTCAGCCAGAGAGGCGCCTTGGGCCAGTGCCCACGAGGAGGCCATACTCCGCGTGTAGTGGGCTTTCACTGCAATGGGCACAGGCGATCTTGGGATTGGTACCCAAGTAAATGGCGTCCACAATCCAGTGCGCTTTTCTCCCGTGGTGCTGTCTCCCAAAACAGACAAAGAGCTGCTCAGAACTTCTAAGGTCCTGTGTGCGATCAAAGTAGAGGCGCAGTGCGCATACTGGTCACAGCACATTGGAGGTTGGGTTTTCCTCCCCAGAGGGGAGCGCCTGCAGGTTCACCACCTGGTCCCGGAAGGGAGTGGTGGGAACCATGGGCACGTAAACGGGCCTGGGTCTCAGGATCACGTGAGAGTTGCCGGGCCCAAATTCTAGGCATCCCTGGGACACGGAAACTGCCTGGAGGTCCCCCACCCTCTTGATAGAGGCGAGCGCCATCGACAGATGAGAGAGAGAGGCGTCTCTGAGGGGCTCAAAAGGGGCCGTACCAAGGTCCCAAGAGGGTACCACGTTTAGGTTCCAAGAGGGTACGGAGCGCGGTCGAGGTGGATTCATCCTTCTCGCGCCCTTGGATGCGCCCCCCTCTCAACGTGGATGGGGAGAGGTTACTCTCTAGTCTCTGCTGTAGAAAGGCCAGTACGGACCCAATCAGGCAATTCCGTGGGTTCTCCCCTCGGGAAGAACACCAGGATGAGAAGAGCCGCCACTTGTATGCATGCAGATGCCTAGTGGCGGGGGCACTAGCCTGCAGGACGGTCTCTCTGACCGCCATTGTGACGGGCTGGTGCACTCTAGCCAAGCGCCCAAGAACCGTGACAGAGGAACCAGATGGATCTCCTTCACCGTGCACTGCAACTCTATGCTCACGGTTGCTCGGTTGAGAATGCCGACATCTCCGCTTCGGACTCCTCTTGAGCTCTTGAGATCAGAGAAATCCTCCGCGTCCGATGCCAGGAGGTAGCTGTCCGATGCGTTCACAGAAAGTTTGTTCTCATCCCTCTTCTGAGTCTGCCCAAAATGGGACAGTTGACCGCCGCCCATTGGGGATGCACCAGGTCAGCGTACTGGGGTATGGGTGGTCCGCAGAGCCGGAGCTGGCGTAGCGACATCCATAGGGACCCCCAAATCACCCCAGCTGCTCGCCGAAGCTTTCGACAACGCCAAAGCGGCAGTCGACGCCTGGGAAACAGACGGGGTGGTGGCAGGCATTCACAAAGAACGCATCCAACCATGACCGCAACACCTTGATCGCCATGTTCTCGCAGACAGAACATGCGGGATCAATGAAACCGGCCTCAGCGTGCTTGACACCCAAACACATGAGGCAGTAATCATGGCCGTCTGACTCAGGGATGAGTCTGTCGCACCCCAGGATACAGCTCGAGACATGCCCACAGCTGTGGCTAATCTCGCCCTGAAAAGGGCCTGCTCTTTTAGTTCTGTGGCTCGCATGCCGAAATGCCCAGGGGAAGTCCGGTCTTAGTGGGGGACTGACTGAAGGGGAACATTGATTCCATTTCATTTTTATGAAAGTTAATTTATTTTCCCTACAACACATATGTCAAAAAAGAAAATGATAATGAAAATAAGTAGTCCAGGCGTATTCATTTCAGCAGAAGGAAAGTGGCACAAATGTAAACTATTCAGTGCACTTTCTATAATGTGGTTGTTATAAAAACCTATGTGTGGGTTATCATGCACCTCCTGAAAAAAAACATTTCCCACCCCTGCTGACAGATAAGTGTGTTAACTTCCTCGACTAGCAAGTGTTGTCGCTTCTGTTGAGGTTGAACGAGAAAGGTTTCGAGATACGATGTGTCACACAACAGTTTCAACTGAAAGTATGCTGCTCCATTACACTGCATTTCGCCTTAGCTGAGGTGACTTGCTGTAAATGACACAGTCTCTACAGGAACACCATGTAGTGGATTGTTTGTTTGCGGTTTGTGCTGTTAGTTTTGCACATATTAAATATATGCATGTGGGAGGGTGAGTGTTTGTTTGTTCAAAAACGTAGATGCTGTAAAGAAGACATTTACCAACAAATAATTTGAAAAAAACTAAAATAAATATATTTTTGGGTAAAAAGTCAAGTTTCTTTAAAAAATGTACATAATTCTTACACAATAAATAATATTGAACACAAGTAATAATACTTTTGTAATGCTAAAATATTTTTTCGATCTCAAGTAGGCTACAGTAAGTATCCCACAAAACTTTAGCCATTGGTAAACTGATCTGATGGGAAATTACATCATCTGCCACAGAAAAGTTTCCCATGTTTCCATCTATGAAGTTCTGACCCACTAAATAGGTGATTTCTGGAACAACTCTTCAAACCCACAGATTGCATTCAGAAGAAATGGGTAGTAGTCACAATTTCCTTGTAAGGAAAGATTATTTACATACACCTATTCTACAAAATGTTTGAACAACCACTGAGACACAAAGGATTCCAGGCCACCACAATATTTACTTAGATCTGATATGAAGGAAACACATGTGTCAGTGTCATTATTACATATCGCCTCTGAAATACCTTTTAGGCCTAAAAGTGTTTACTTTAAAGGGGTGATTTCATGAAAAACAATGAACAAGGTTGTATGTACCGATGTTTATTAAGTAAGACCACAGGGACCTTAGCAACTTAAAAGTAGATAAAATGTCACTGTGACACGTTTGTCCGTTCATTATTAGAAGCAATGTCTGCGGCTGGTAAACATGCGACGGGATAGTCCTGCATAATGTTAATTTGACTTAGAGAAATTGAGATGCGTTTGTCTGAGTATCTTCACTTCAGATAACTATGTGTATGGTTTGTAAACACGCGACACAAGCTCACTTGCACTTAAAGAGACACACACCAAAACAGCACGTTTCTCCTCACATGTAAAAGTGGGCATGTAGAGCATGGTGTATTTAAAGGGTGTTTTTTTATGAAACTTCACAGACCCCTATGATTTATATTACATTGTGTAAAATTAGAAAAAAATCACCCCTTTAATAAATAACTTTGAAACTTTATTTTTTATAATAATTGATGGAGCGAAAGTAAAGCATACAAACAGACAAACATTTTCTATTTCTTGTCTATAAGATCAAGATGAGTTGTGTTTTGTCCGAAGGCGTTATGAGATAGTAAAGGTTCTGTTATCTGTCAGCATTTTTGTGCATTGCACATTTGAGAATGTGTTGCACTTCCTAATCAATACCATTTCATCAACAAACTCACCACACAGACACAACTGACAACGCTAATATCCATGTATGATCTGGGGGTACCACTAACCGCATCCTGTGTGATTGCATCTGCCTGAACTATGCACAACATTTGCACAAGATTTTTTCTGACAGTGCTGTTTTTCCTAACCTTGCTTAACATAAACATTTCAGGGGCCATTTCAGATTTTTCCATGTTTAAGTGCTATAATCGTGTCTCTGGAGAATCTGCCAACTCAGAAAACGTAAAAAATGACAATGCAGTAACTTTCAATGCAGTTAACTGTTTATGTAAGCTATCTCTGCGAGACGGTGAGAAAACGAGCCGTTCAGAATCCGTTCCCTTTCTGACTTAAAACGGCCCCAATACACAGGAATCTGCCAATCTCATATAAATCTTGAGTACCTATAGAGTAGTATTGCACTTGTTGGTTAAAATGTACTGACGGTACAACTGATGTACTTTCATCTTGGAATTATATGGTTCTTTTTGTAAATTTGGTCTCTCAAAATTGAGTTTTTCGTCATATATTCTGAGAGAATTTATTTACATTATGTAATGTATTTTTCTTTACGTTGTGAACATTTTGGGACCATTTAAGAAAGCAAAAAGGTTTTATCTGCAAAGCCAAATGGAAAAGAAAAACTTTGAAGCTCGTTCTCTCAAAATTGCTAAGAACGCAGATAGAACCTTATAATTTCAGGCGACGGTTCCTTCACTAACTATATATTCCCCATAATACAATGCGTGACAGCCATCTGATTAAACTCAGCTGGAGGATACTGATAGTAAACACCAAACAATGTGTTTCTACACTTGTTTTGGGGTTATCGGGTTATTTTTAACCTAGTGTTGGGTCTAAGAGACACAGTCCCAACTATTTGATTGGGTAAACACAAAATTGACAAATGACCAGACAATGGGTTAAAATTTTGGGTTGAAACAACCCACCATTGGTTAATTTACATTTAGTCATTTAGCAGACGCTTTTATCCAAAGCAACTTACAAATGTGATAAACAATGGAAGAAATTTGGAACAACAGACAATAGGACAACAAATAGCATAAGTGCAATAAAACTGGTCTCTAACAGTCTACCACAGTATTCAGAGCTAAAAAAAATTTCTAACTCAACAGTTGAATTCGACCCAAAAACATAACAGTAAATATGTAAACTAGACTTATATAACTTATAAAAATTAATGTGACAAATGTGACAACATCGAAAAAAATTAACTTTATAGTTACAATCCATGCAGCCACAAACATGAAATACAAAATAAATCTGGAAAAGTTTAAGCCATATTTTGTGCTCGGTTTGCATTGGCATGGGGCATGGCCAAACTCCAGGCTTCTTTTCCAAACAATCCTAAATTGTGCGTTGTATTTATAATTGTTGTACTGCTGCCAAATGACTCCGATTGTAATTTTATATTAAAATAATAAACATTAATGTTTCAATGCACTGAAAAAGGATAACTTCCTAACTACTGAAAAAATATTTTCATATTTTCATGTCTATTTTACAGGCTTTACATTTTTTAAGATATAGTAAAGAAGAAGAATGTGAGACTTTAAATTTTTTCATTTGGTATAAAACAATTTACTGAAATCATGTTTCTGCCAGACTGGCTGACTGCAAAAAGAAAAGGTTTGTATATGACTGCATTGGTTAACAAGGCAGGAAGTCAGCATTTTCATATGTAGGAGAAGAAAATGATAAGTGTTCAATACAGCGTCATGTGACAGAAAGGAACAAAAGGAGGGGAAAGAGTTGAGAGAAAAAAAGGATTGAGTGAAATATTGTCAGAGAGAGAGAAAACATGTTGTAGCACGGATTAAACATGTATTGCTTCATGCTGAAGACTTTCAAAAAATTTTGAATGTAAAAAAAAGACATACTGACGAACTGGTTACGATATCTCAAGGTGCCCTGATTTACTACATAACAGTTTAAATCTGGAATCAAGAGTACTTTTTCAAGAAAGAACAGACTTCTCAGTGAAGAGTTAACAGATTTTTTGGAGCTACAAAATGATGAACAATCGGATGTTGGTAGCGATCGTGTTTCTGAGCATCTTCGTGACAAGAACTCATACAAGAGGTTTGTTCAAACACATTTGTGTGATGTGATATGCTTCATACCTGTATGTTTTGGTCCCTTATGAAAGCTTGGTGCAGTTATTAAAACTCATGTAGCTATATGTTTAAAGGTATAATTCACTGAAACATTTAAATTCTGAAATCATTTATTCATGTAAATCAAAACTGGTTTATGACTCATATTTGCAACGAAACAAGAAAGATGTAATGAAATGTTTCAATGATATTGTATCCTTGCAATGAAATGTTGTTTGGTTACAAATGTTCTTTAAAATATCCCTGTGTTCTGCTGAAAAAAGTAATAGAAATAACATGAAGGTGAATAAATTCTCGCAGACATTTTTTTTTGTTTAACTCTTTTTTGGGGGGGGATAATCTCTATAGGAACATTGGGTGAACTACACCAGTTTCCCTTTCTATTTTCTTTATTCAACCATTTGCTGTGTGGTTACAATCTTAGCCTTTGTTTTGTAGACCACAGATTAGACATCAAGTGATTCAATATGGTTTAAACCTGTGGTGAAATTGAAAGTGTACATAATAACAGTTGGTCAGTGTGGGTGGGTTGGCCTTTATAAAGCTCCACTTACTGAAGAAAACTATTACATGCAGATTTTGGCCTTGTGTCTCTGTGGGGTAGAAAAATGTGGAGAAGAATGAGGAATCTAATCTCTCATGCACACGTGATGGCTATATTTGTATTTCTGTATGTGTTTTTGTTGCTATTCTGAGAGCACATGCCATGACGAAGCTCTCTTCCTCTCTGGGGGGATTCTTGGGGGGAACTGACTGTCTGAGGTTTTTGAGGCTAAAATGTGCACCTGACAAGAAAACTGTGAATAGAACATATAGACAAATGTGTATGGAACAAAATGACATTTCTGATGTGACTGTTAACCACAATTGCACTGTAGATGTTACACAGGCCTGTATGGCAGTTGTTGATCTATGCCAGGTGTTTAAATTACTTCGGATTAAGGCCTGTTCCTCCTACAATAAAGTAAAATGATAATCTAGGTCTGTAAAATAATCTATAGAATGTTAAGGAATGTTAAATAAAGTCCTATCTAAAATCAATTATAATTTGACTAATATTACATTACTAATTCAGTTAATAAACTTTGTGTAATCAGAACATTACTGAGAAACTAACTGAAACTGGATAACTTGAGTGATTCTCTTTCCTTGTGCTGAGCAGTCATATTAACCTGTTTATTAACCTGTTACTAACATGCTGTGTCACTAACCATTTAAGGAGGAGATCAAACCATCTTTGTGGGCCCTAACTTAATACAACAGAGTCAAGCTTCTATGTCTGATGAACTGGAGAGTAAACTCACAGGTCAGAAAAATGATTTTGTATTTGTTTATATGGCACTAAACTGGCACTGGTTTTGTTCTTTGAAAAAAAGTTGAGAAAAAGGCAACATAACTTTCAATGAATGTGAAACGGCCATCTCCCAAGGTCAAACCAAACATTTTATGAGCTCTTTTGATTAGTATTATTTTTTTTACAAGCCTGTGATTAAATTTACAGAAATGTCAAAGCTTTGTTTTGAGTTTAAATTAATTTGTTTACAATAAAATGTTTTTAGTGATGTAATAAACATATTTTCTAAATTAAATAGAAAAGATTTGGGTAACACTTTACCTTTAGGTTCCCTTTATATGGGATTTGTAAATGTGTTCATTAATGATTAATAAGTCATTAAGTAATGCATTATAAAGCAGTTACAAAACAAAAGGGTAAATAAAAAGGGATTATAATGAAATACCTGCCAAATAGTGAGCCATTTTTAACTTGCATGTTGTAAATGCTTAATAAATGTATATAATCATTATTTATTTGTAAAATATGCTGTCAGACTTTAGACTGTAGTGTGTTATGTTGGTTTTTCTTATTATTGTATATTTCATATCTTATATCACTTTACAAACCGTGTTGCTAACTTGATCCGATTCCAGAATGCCTTCAGATCATAATGCTTTTCCAAAGCAGGTTTTTTTAGCTTACCGAGAACTTTTGATAAATTTTTAACACTAAATTCACAAAGGTAGTTTTAAAATTGTTTGTTTATGATGTTTTATTAATGATTCAAACACTTCCAATAGTTAATCAAAACCAGAAAACATTATTTCTTATTTATTTTAAAAACAGAATGCTTGCACACAAGGCTACATCTCTGTGAATCATATATTAAGTATTGACATCCCATGAAAGTACACTTTCAAGAAAAGTGGGTGCCTGTGATGTATTCATACACAACTTCAAACACCTAATTTATAAATGTAAGGAGTTATAAAATGTTAGCAAACCATGAAAGTGTGCCTTAATTTAGTGGGTTCATGTGTACCCTATTTAGTTAGTTATAAACATTAGTAACCTGTGAAAACGCACCTTAATATCAATCAGTTAATTTATTCATGATTTATTCGTATGACACATTTAATAAAACATTGTAAACAAAACAAGTTTACAACAACCTTTTAGCATTTAGTGTTAAAAATTGATCAAAAGTTTAATGATCTTGGTAAGCAACAAAAAACTGCTTTGGATAAGCATCATGATCTGAAGGGAATCTGTATCTGTGGAGGGCATTGTAAGACATTTGGAATCAGGTATGAAATATGGTTTAAAAAGTGACAAAAGATATGAAATAAACAATACTAAGAAAAACCAACATGACACCCTAGAGTCTCCCGTATGACAGCATATTTTGCATACAACATTAAGATAATAAGGAATCTGCTTTTGAGTCAAAAATATAATGAATACATATATTTGCCATTTATAAAATGTGAGTTATAAATAGCTCAATATTTGGCAGGTATTTCATTAGAATAGAAAATTTTATTTATACAATAACGAGGCTGACAGGATTGGACACAAAATGGAAGTACAATACTACAATATGTTTAAATGTGTCATACGAATAATGCTTAAAAACAAAATGGGACCCTAAATGATATTCGTGAAAATGTCAAGTGTTTGACATTTATGTCAAACTAGAGCTGGTGTATA
This sequence comes from Triplophysa bombifrons, assembly GCA_029783895.1. NCBI lineage: Eukaryota > Metazoa > Chordata > Actinopteri > Cypriniformes > Nemacheilidae > Triplophysa > Triplophysa bombifrons. The sequence goes on from CM056456.1 coordinate 20,302,261, forward strand.
CTGTACTGTAACTATTTTAGGTTTAGGGAAGGAAGTGATGAAGAACCAGCCTGGCATGACAGGGAAAGATATGTATTGTGAGAAAAAACTGGCGTAATATGATTATATTTGAATTGTATATCAATTATCTCTATATATTTCTGCAGATTTCAAACCTCAAACTTTTATCGAGGGAAGTGATGTCATTTTAAAGTGTGGCAGTCCTAAAGTCAATTGGAACGAATTCATTTATATCATTTGGAACATCAGCCTGCAAAGCAAAAAATGTTGGCTTGGCATTGAATCGTCTATTCAAAACTCCACTTGTAATGATGGAAAGAAGCTGCGCATCTCTTCAGATGGAATTGATTTATTCATTCCAAAGATTTCAAAAGAGGATGAAGGATCTTACTTATGTGATCTATCATATAAAGGTGGTGGCTATGGACAAATGGTGAATCTCAGTGGTAAGTAAATAAGTTATTGTATAATGTGAAAAATAAGGTTTTGTTGTTAGATTTAGTTTTCATTACCAACTGATCACTAATCAGTGATTAACACCCACCAAAGGAGTTTGTATACCGAGTTAAAAGTTGGTCCGAAGCATGTAGACTCTTTTTATAACACAAGCTTTTGTTACCCAATTTCTTTCACACTTTAGCTTTATCTTTCTTGTCTATTTTGTTGAGTTCCTAAGATATTAAAGAGATATTTATGGTTTTGGTATTAATGCTTTTAACTGATATTATACTGATATTTTTGTTTTTACTGCAGTTCATCATTTTACCAACTGGCTGGAGGTTATCAATGGTCAAAGGGTTGCCATCTGTCAAGCCAAATATGAACAATCTAAACCCACTCTTCAATGGGAACCCGGCTTGAACTTTTCATCCAATATTAGTTATACCAGGAATGGTGAAATGTCTTTTATTGTGGAGAATCGAGTTTATTTGCCGGATAATGTTACCATCAGTAACCTCACCTGTGTGGTCACATATCCCCCAAGAGCAGCGCAGCGGAATCTTACAAATCTAGGTGAGCAGGATTTTAAGATGAACATCTCAAACTTGTTTTCGTGGTGTATGGGCACTTCACTTTTACTTTCATGGCATTTTGTTGTTTTACCCTTTTGGTCTTATAACATTAAAATGTTGATAAACCAAGAGAGAAATGATCATAAACATTTAAATATTTTTCAAATTGGTGTGGTTCAACAGGGCTTAAGATGTCCCTTTAGAAAATGGCACATCTTTCTGCACTGTGTATAATAATTAAAATGGCAAGGTTTTACATTAAATATGAATAATGCAAACAATTACTAAAACATAAAGATTCATTTTAATTCACATAAAACTGGGATAATATGCCAACCACTATCACATCGCAGCAGCCCTTCTGGTGCCCTGTATCTCCATATTTGTTTTATTTTTATTATTATTATTAGTCACCCTTGATGTTTGTCACTGGGCTTTGCAAATATCTAATGCATGAAAAGTATTTAAATGTGCTTGTCAACTTTGACAACAAAGTATTTAACTGTTTAAAAAGTATTTTCCTGTAAAAGAGATCTTTTACAGAAGGTCAGCTACAGTATATAATGCCAATATTTCTCAGATAGCAAGATATGAAGAAAGGTCTTTAACAAATTATATGTTTTTGTGATTCATGTTCTGCCATGTGGCATTAAAGAATTAGGAGATATTGATGAATGAATTAATAAAATAACTAATCTTCTCCCTTTTCTGCTCTTACAGAAACTATTACCATAGCAGTCTGTTCTATTTGTTTTATTCTTGTATTTGTGGCTGTGGTTCACATACTACACAAGAAGCTGATCAACTTAAGGTGGGATATTTTGCTGCCGTATCAAAACCTTTTTGCGTATTTTAATAATCTAGCCTAACCCTTTACCCAAATCAAAGCCATGGTACAATCATTTATCGTCACAGTCATGTCTGCCTTATTAACATTTATATTTGTAATGCCATTTCAGTGCCTTGAAAACGATGTGTTGCAAATCCAAAATCTCAACACCAGCTGAAGAAAAACCACCCCAGGTAAAGTATTAACCTGTCAAAACATATTTACAATATCTAGGTATGTTTAGTTACAAAGACTGTGTATGTTTATTTACATATAAAATCGTCAATTTAGATTAACTGTAAATGTACATTTGTCACATATCACTAATTTATTCTCTTTTTAAGCCGCCTTATGTAGAAGAGGTGGAACCCTATGCGAGTTATATACAACGTGTCAACTCCATCTATAACTCCTCAGCTGAACTCTTCAACGCCTGAGAGGCAGAGCACACAGACACTTTACGTGATGACATACGATTTCAGGAGAGTGATACATGCTGAAGATGAATTTCGACAGAAAAGTGATGCATTGTGGTCAAAATTACACACATGAACAACAATCCGCGTGGAAAAAGCAGTCATTTCGAGAGTGAATCCCCGAAGCAAAAGGACTCTGACTGAGGAATAAAAGTCACACTGAGTCAAATGATGAAATGTGAAGACCGACAAACATTTATCATATTAAGTGTATAGGAAAGAACAAACAACTTACTTGGCGGTGATATCACTAATATGTAATTTTTTTGGGGCGTTTTTCAGGTTTTTTTTCGGAGTTACTATTTTTAATTTGAACAATTATCTTTCTGTTTACCTTTGTACAGATATGTTTTCTTTTACAGTGTTTACGTTACAAGCATGTTCAGCTTACTTTGTCTTCTAAAAATACTAATGTGGACCTTGCACAATAAGATTTTATTACTTTGCACACAATTAAGTAAACAAACTTTATTATAACTTTACACTTCAGAGTTGTATGTGTATTTACTTTGATCTTCATTCACTACGAGGGTAATTAATCAAACCATTGAACTATTCGATTCCGACAAATGGTTGTATAGAAAGTCAGACCCTTTCAATCAGTCATCTCACGGTTCTCTTCATTTGAATGATTCAATGTGAAGGGAAGCGAAGTGGAAACTCAGGGGTAATCGTACCTCTCAGAGTTCTTGTCATTTGAAAGGAAAGATCAGGTACGCCCTCATATACTATCATATATCACACATACTCCTGAAGAAACTGAAACTGGTGGGATGGAATAAACCCCTTTTGACTTTGATAATCTCTTGGGGTTCCCCAAAAGCTTTGACAGTGAGGTCTTTTATTCAAACTAAATTTAGATGTTATAGCTTCGTTCTGGTTTCACTTATCTGTTCTATCTACACTAGCATCCAACATGAAAAGCATACTGCTCACTCTAGTGGTCATTTTTGTAAACTAACACCAATCCTCAGCGCTCAACCTCTTTCTATGTAAAAACTACAGTGTGTGTGTGCACTACCATCTGCTAAATGAAAGGTTTGACTAGAAAGTCGCTAGATTGTTCTATGTTTTCTTTAACTAGTTAATTTAGAGAGACTTTGGAAATAAAAAAAAAGCCTGTTATTTTGAATACAGTTTAATTCGACTCATGTGTCATACAGTGATAAGGATTTGGTTTCAATTCACTGCTTCTGAGAAAATACAGCCAGAGTTACCATAGGGGGGTTTGTACAGGCGCTGTTATTCTCTGCTCCTCTTATATTCGGCACTGGACTCTCTTGTGTTTCTAGAAATACATAGAAATCTAAGCTCATACAACTTGGATTAATGTATACAGGTTAATATATAGCCTACAATACACACACCAAACAAACAAAACTACTGTAAGTATTTATTTTTGTTACAATCGAAAAGATATAGTGAAATTAATGATCAACTTGTCACCTAGCGGGAGAAGGGGGAAGAGCAATGATTCGTGGTCGCGCAGTCAGCACCAACTCGCCCAAGAAAGCCTCCATCATTTGGTTCTGCAGAGTGTTAAGCAAAATGTCCTCAACCAGGTCACAAAACTCAGGCAACCTACAGAAAAAAAGAAACAGAGAGAGAACTTGGATACAAATGGAATAATGAAACTAATGACTGTCATGTTTCTATGCTGAGCTGAACGAGACATGCAGACAGAAAATGACAAAATGATCACCAAACAGTATGAACAGTGTTGTCTCTTAAGCTAAGTTGGATAAAATCATAGCCGTCTATTTTTTTGCACATCAAATAAAATCTTGTCTGATTTGCACCTGCGAATGGACTCTCTCATCTTTAACTCTTCCTCAGTTAAATTCGAGTCACATTCACTCGTCTTCTGTGCGTCTGCAGTGCTGGGGTTTTCTGTGTTAGGGTCTGCTGGAGGAGCATCGGACACACCAGTCATTTCTTTATGGTCCTGGCTACCCGCAGGTGAGGGAGCTGATGTGGGTACAGGCGTGGCAGGCTGCAGCTGGGTCACAGAGTGCTGGAACTGAGGATCATCTAGAAGACTCCTGTAGGAGAAGCCAGTGACAATCCGTAAGGACTTTTTGGGAATAACACAGATGTATTTTGATAAAAGCAGAGATAAAAACAAATAAATATTTGTATAATATATTTTATAATAGTATTATATGTATATTTAAAAGAGGAAGGTACCATAGTACGGAGTTGAGAACATGGGTGATAATGTCTCTCTCTGGACCGTGGGCTAGAGGGGCCAGGTCTGCACGGAAATGGCAGCTATGATCTTTGTCAGTCTGAGAAGGCTGTGGCTGCACACACCTAAGCATTCATAGGATCACCAAGTATTAAAAAAACGGTCAGTTCTGGTCCTTGATTCTGATTGGTTTTCTAAGCAGTTATGAAATACCCAATTTGTAACTGCTAACCACATTGCATAGACTAAGTATCACTGTGCCACCATGCCACTACTTTTGCATCTCTGGTTCGTGTCGTGCCTAACAACGCCCCTTAGCTGTTATAAAATGCACTGTAACCCACGGCTTCTTGGGGCTTTTTTATAAAATCACTGTTTTGACCTAATTTATTTGTTTATTTGTGGAGTAATTATTTTATAGAGCTTGAACCGTCCCCTTGAGTTTTGGTTTATGTTTTTGTGTTGGTGCGTATATATCTTTTTTACCGCCGTTTAGAGATGGCTGTGTCAACGCGTTCCTGGATAATTTGTTGCCAACAACCATTGGTTCCTGCTCTCTCAACATGATGTCAAAGAGGACTGCAACCACTCATCATGGCGTCACCTGACAGTTCGTGGGCATGTGAGACCAGCAAGCTATTCTGATTTCGTTCCGATATCGTTTTGTTACCATTATGTTACCCGTTCCAAACCAAAATCATTTGTTTTTCTAACGTGATGTGCAACTATTTGTAATTTGTTGGACATTAGATAAGATACTTTGTTTTGCTAACTTGAGGCATTGTTTTATTAGAGAACATTTCAGACATTTTTGTTGGAGTCATTCCATCTTACGTTTTCTTTGGAAATTTTAATTACAAGAGTTATTGTTTTAATTGATCTTCACCACATAAGTTGTTAGGGGTTTAGATTTAATTTGCTGTGCATCTTTTTACCTTGTTTTTGTCTAGGGAGTTAGAGAAGTTCTATTGTCTTTAAGTTATATGTTTTCATTCCAGGGAGTATAGGTATATCAAAAATAAACATTTTTGTTTGTTGTTTTGGCCTGGTCTACCCCTGAAGATTTACCCTCAAGTGTAAATAAAATCTTTCTATTATATTGGAAGTCTCTCTATTATTTCTTCCTTAGTGTTGCCTGTGAGCCACTTGATTCATTTTCTTAATTACATTACCCCTAGAAACCTCCTGTTACTTTGTAGTTTCATTCAATTACCTTTTGCCAAAGTTATAAAATTTGCATTGCAATATGCCTTCCCTTGCTAGGTTTGTTAATTTTCAATACTGTTGTGGTCGGAGGTTGCACTTAAGTTCATAACCGTCACACTTTGATTTCTGCTAGCATCTCCAAAATAAAGGACACTCATCTTAACGATAAATAGTACTATCGCTAAAAACAATAATCATTACTTCCATACAAAAAATTAAATAAAATGTTGTCTCTGTACCACAGGTAACCGGCAGTTATTTGAATGTGTGAACTTGAAGTGCAATGTGTGAAGCCTATATGTGCAATAATAAAAGTGCTTATCTTTTGCTTTCTTTTGGTCACATTTTCTTACTTCTTTAAATTTCAGACTTTTTCAAGACTTTTATTTTGATATTTCTTATTTGGCCTTTTATTTGTAATACCTTGATTTTTTTTCTCAAAGTATATTATCTAATGTTGCTTCCTGTTCTGTTTCTCAGGTGCGTCTCAATCAGCTCCCTTGTTCAATAGTCAGGGCACTGATCAGTGAGTTGGCCATTTTAAGGGCTGTCTCGTTTGCAAAATGATGAGGGCTGTCTCGTTTGGTGAACTGATTACATTTGTTCCCAAAATTCCCACAATGCAACGCAAAAGTCAGAGAGCATCGATGCTCACTATGTTCCCTTACTGGAAATCACATGACATATTTGAAAGCTTTTTAACCAAAATTGCACGAACCAACTCAATAAACTTAATCAAACGCTTTGAATAAACAATATTTATTTTTTTGTAAAAATAACTGTATTTTTTGTATAGACACACATTGCTAGACAGGCAGGGAACATGTTCTACTTAACAGTTGAATTTAATATTAGACCAAATTTGTTCAAGAATATCTAACTAAATAATTAAAGTGTTCAAACATTATTACAAAAATAAAGCCAGAGAGATGTCGGTTTTGCCTGTTTTGGATTATTACCAGCTATGAATTATCACAACGTGCTTAAGCTGTCACATCACAGGAAAATAAGTGAACAACGTCCCAATGTGAAGTGAGCCAGGGTCCTTACCAGTGCTGGAAACAAACCAAGGGAGTTGATTGAGACGCAGCCTGAGTTACTTCCTGTGGTTATTTCCTGTTTTTATGTTCTGTCTCCACAGTTACTCATCTCCTTTAATCATTTCCAGTTACTCATTTTCTTTTGTTTACACATACAACCCTTTTATTTTAGTCTTGTTAGAACGTAGTTCTTGTTTAATATAGCTTGTGCTTGTCTGTGCTGTTAATCACTGGTTAAACAAAGGTGCTTCATGATGCCATAGAATTACCTTTTTGTCTAAATTATTTCATGAAGAGAACCTTTAACATCTTTTCTGTTTTAGAAAAGTTTCCATGTGGTGTAAAAAGATTCTATAGATTCCAAAAAAGGAAGAAAGAGTTGGTTGTTTAAAGAACCTCTAACTGAATGGTTCTTTAAGGAACCAGAAAAGGTTCTCCTATGGCATTGCTTGAACCTTGTAGCCTGTTAACTGTCACCCGTTATGTATACGGGACACCTAAATTTGCGTCAACATTTTGCATGTAATTTGTTATCGAATCATGACAAACTATATATCATTGGAACGGTTTAAGACTCTAGAATACAGATTTATCTGGTGTGTTTTTTTATAATTGATGTGGGGAGAGTAATTGATTTTGTTTTATAAAGAGTGTGCTTAGATATTTTGTTATCCTTTTGTGACCCCTATTTTTTTAATGTATTTTAAATCAAAGAAAAACATAAACTTTTTATTTATTTTTTACAATAAACCTAAAAAACATACCTTCAATTTGTGTGTGTGTGTGATTTTTTTGTTGTTGCAATAATCAGCTACTCTTCTTTTTTCAAACAAGACCAACCATAAGTCTGTATTCCAAAATATTCATGAGTTACTTCCATTTTAGTTCCAACATGGGATTTCATGTGAAGGCTCAAAAAGGGCTCTGACAGTTAACAGGTTTTAAGTAGCCTCATTTTTTAGAGTGATACTTTGTAGTTTTGTGCTGGGATTGCAATTCATTTTTTTTATATTCTTAACATAAACTGAAGTAAAAATTACATTGGAAAATAAATATAAAAATACTCGTGCTTCTAATGAAAGCATGTGATCCTTGTTATTTTTTCTCTTGAACAATTCTGATTATTTCCAGTTAAAAGTTAAATACTGTACCCAAAAGTTTATTGTCAGATTTGAATCGTACTGTACCTGTGTATATAATGAGTGTTAAATTGAGTCGGGAAATGTGCCTGGTACTCCATTAGGGTGTGTGAGCGTGCAGTAACACCCAAGTGGAGTAATGCAGGACGGGGGGGCTCAGGACGTCTTCTACTTTTCAAGCCTGTCTGCTGCTGGGCTTGTCTTACAGCCAGTCTGGGTCTCATGGAGGGACTCACCACTTGGTCAATGCTACGGATAGGCGGAAGTGTCTGCCACATGAAAAGTCATTTTTAGTCTTTAATTTACTAAAAAACTGTGATGAAAAGCTGACAAGCAAAAATATACATAAGTCTCACATTAAAAAAATATTTTAATTTAAAAAGTCATGCAACTAAAACTTGATTGAATTTAAATATAATTTCATTAAACAACTAAAAAAGTTTATTGAGGTGTTCAAATAATTGAACAACATTGTAGAGAATTATGGCCAGAACAATGTGGAATGTAACCACAGTTATAAAGCTTCAAGTTTCTCTTTTAGGAGACCTCTGTACGTCCACAAAAGATAATACTTTAGTTCTAAGAAAAAGTCTAGCAGATGCCACTTAGTGTAATATTCTTTTCATCTAATACAATTTTATCAAAATATTTTTTTTACGGATGACTTACAGTAAATATCCAAAAGTGTTCAAGACACATTTATGTGAACTAAAAATAAGACCTATTTCTCTATGTACCTTATATTTTCTTGCACCAGTTTTCTGTTTAAATACTGCACCTGCCTGAGTCAAGAACATAAATTCACAAATTCAAAGTTGTTTATAGAATGTGAAATGGTACCGTATTTGCAAATGTCTTGGAAGAAACCTCCAAACATGATTTCTGACCTGAGTGCTATTATCCCGTTGACTCTCTTGGATCAGTTCTTTTTCAGTGACAGTAAACTCATATTTCTGTCTCTCCAACTCAACCTCCCAGTCTTGAAGGTCTTTGTGATACTGTATTAGCATCTCTTCAAGAATGATCTGTCAGTGAGAGCACCAGGCATTTAGATAAAGTATTACATACAATATGAGTATGAGTACTGTATGTGTACGATGTTTGTATGCGTCACCTCGCAGATGAGGTCTTGCTGGTAGAAACTGGGGCTGCCTGATGCTTGTACTGTCAGAATGGTGAGAACGCTCTCCCCTGGTGCAAGATGGCCACTCTCAGGACGTATCTTTACAGTCTACGTAAAAAATAGAAAACAAGTGGACATAAGGTTAAATAGTATCAATACATATTTGAACAAATACTGTATGTGACCCGGGACCCTGGTCTTATGGAGAGTTATACATAATCTGAAACAAGCTTTTCATTGATGTATGAGTTTTTTAGGATAGGGGCATATTTGGCAGAGATTCAACTACTTAAAACTCTGCAATCTGAGGGTCCAAAAAATCGAAGTGCTTGGAAAATAGTCTTTGAAGTTATTGATCAGATGCGCTTTAGCATGGTGTTGCTAAAAAGAAACAGGTTTGTTTTAAAAATCCTTATTGGCTTATCGCTTTCATGAACCAAAATGAATATAACGGTGACAGTGAGCCTGCATTGTATTTGCACATTGTAAATGGAATCAGAGCGGTTGGTCAATAGTAAAATACTGTTTCCATAAAATAGTCTGTTTGCAAGCAGCAGAACACAAAAAAAAAACTTAAATTGCAGAAAAGACTACACATTTACAACAAAATGGGGACACATGTTTAAATGTATGTTTACAGGAAAACATCGTTTTTTTGTGCTCGGCAATTTAAAGAGGATCTGTCATATCACTTCTATATTACTTTCTTTTTTTTCATCTTAAAACACCCATATTTGGCAGCAAAAACTCCTCCTTTTCCCATACAGTGGTATATGACCATACATTACTCTGCCCTCCTGGGGTCCCCAAAAGCTCACCGGCGCCATCTTGTGCAACTAGCGAATTTATTATATATGCTTATATCCTGTAATTTTACAGGGGAAAAAATATTTTACAGGGTATTTCTGTCGCTCCAGCTGACAGAATTTTTTTTTACAGTGTAAGAAATTTGGTAAATATCTTCATGGAACATGATCTTTCCTAAATATTCTATTGATTATGGGCATAAAAAATTGATAATTTTGACCCATGCAATGTTTTGCACATATACAGTGAATGGTATATCTCTCGTAAGGTACAGTCACAATATTAAAATCAAAAGTTCACCCAAAAATCAAAATTCTGTCTTTATTTACTAGCCATAATAAACCTAAACTCATGAAGTACTGGTGCATAAAGATTCGTACAAAAATGTCCTTTAGTGTTACACAAAACGTCTCGGGTTACGTCTGTAACCCTTGTTCCCTGAGAAGGGAACGAGATACTGCGTCGCCACAGCAACGCTTTGGGGAACGCCTCAGTGTGACCAGCTCTGAGCACGTGTGTCAACATCGTCCAGTAATGAGACGATACGTCATGAATGACGTATGGACCAGGAGGTATAAAACGACATCCGAAGTCAACTTCAGCTCGTAAAAACTTCGGAGCAAGAGGCTTACAGGGATGTAGGGAGTATGGCAAATGGACGCAGTGTCTCGTTCCCTTCTCAGGGAACAAGGGTTACAGACGTAAACCGAGACGTTCCCTTTCGAGGGAACTCTCATTGCGTCGCCACAGCAACGCTTTGGGGAACGAAATACCCAAACCGCCATACACCCAAATGCCTGTCTGTGCGTACAAAAAGTCACGTAGAAGACTCAAGTACCTGGGCTCCCGGGGTGAGATTCATGTCCAAGCTATAGAATCTCACAAATGTGAGCAGAGAGGACCAGCTTGCCGCATCACACATGTCCAGCATAGACGCCCCTGACCTTAAGGCTACGGAGGCCACCATACCCCTAGTAGAATGGGCTCTGACATCCAAGGGCGATGGTCTGCCAGAGGCCTCATAGGCCAGAGAGATAGTCTCAACTATCCATCTGCTAATGGAGTGCTTGGTTGCCGAAAGACCTTTCTTCGGTGAACCAAAACATACGAAGAGCTGCTGCGCTTTCTTCCAAGCCGCAGTTCTGTCTACATATGAGTCCAGTGCTCGCACGACAAATTTATCCTTTCCTGGTCCTGGCTCATTTAAGATGGAGGACAGAATGCTTGCAAGGTAATGGGTCTCGGTACATTATCCATAACCTTAGGCATGTATCCCGCCCGGGGGAATAGGAACGCCTTAACCAAACCAGGAGCAAATTCAAGGCACGAAGGGGAAACTGACAAGGCCTGAAGATCTCCCACTCTCTTGAGAGAAGTAATAGCCATCAGGAAGACTGTCTTAAGAGTGAGAAATTTAAGAGCGACTGAATCAATCGGTTCAAAGGGAGGAGATGACAGCCCCTCGAGAACTGTAGCCAAATCCCAGGTCGGTACCCTAGTGTGGCTCACAGGCCTCAATCTGCGAGCACCACGAAGAAACTGTAGGACTAAGGGGTCTCTACCAACAGGTATGCCCCCTAGCAGAATATGAAAGGCAGAAATGACTGCCATATACACATTTAAAGTGAATGGGGATAAGTCCGCAGCAAAGCGATCTTGTAGGAACTCGAGCACTGTTGAAACTGGGTAGTTGACATGGTCCCTGAGGTGAGCTGAACACCAAGTAGTGAAGACTCCCCACTTCAAGGCATAAAGCTTCCTTGTAGAAGGAGCTCTGGAATTAAGTATGGTCTCCACAGCCTCAGCTGAGAGACCAGTGATTAAAAGGCTAGCCCTCTCAGAGGCAGAACCCATAGTTTCCATAACTCCAGGGGTGGGTGATGTATCTGACCCTCCACTTGAGAGAGGAGGTCCCTTCTCGAAGGAATCTCCCATGGTCTCCAACAGGTCTATTATGTCCGAGAACCACACTCGGGCCGGCCAGAACGGGGCTACCAACAGTAGGCGAACTCTGTCCGTGCGCACCCTTTCCAGAACTTCCGGGAGTAGAGCGATCGGGGGGAAAGCTTACAGGTGAAGGCTCGGCCACACCTTTGCCATGGCATCCAGCTCTAGAGGGGCTGGATGTACCAGGGAATACCAGAGCCGACAGCCCGTGTTTTCCTGAGTAGCAAAGAGGTGTAACTCTGCCTGGTCGAACCTCATCCAGATCTGCTCCACCTCCTCTGGGTGGAGTCTCCATTCCCCCGGCCTCAGCCCCTGTCTCGACAGGATGTCTGCTCCTCGGTTCAGGTGACAGGGGGTATAGACTGCCCTCAAGGAGAGCAGCTCGCCCTGAGACCACAGGAGGATCTGACGTGCCAACTTGTATAGTTGCCATGACCGTAGACCCCCTTGGCGATTTATATATGAGACAACAGCTGTGTTGTCTGCCCTGACAAGCACATGCTGGCCTCTGAGCTGTGGGGAAAAGTGTTCCAATGCCAGGAACACTGACATCATCTCTAGGCAATATATGTCCCAAGATCGAAAGTGGCTCCCCCATTGGTTTTGGCCCAATTGGGCTTCCATAACAGCTCCGCAACCTGTGAGTGAAGCATCGGTTGTCAGTGCAACGCGCCAACAACTGCTTCGCAACTCTGGGTTGCAAACGGCTGACAAGATTGCAAAAATACTAGCAGGCTCACGCCGCGCCTGCATCGGGATGGAATCTCATATTACTCCTTAAAACGTGGTTCTCTGTACTGGAGAAAGCACACTTATCTTGGTATTCAGCCTCAGCCCTAGCTCCTCCATATGTGCGAGAACAAAATCTCGATGTTGAACCGACAGATGTTCCGATTTTGCTAGAACTTCTTATTCCATCACCAGACTCTGCTCGGGGCACACCTCGGTGTACAAAACCCTGTTGAAGCGGGGCGGGCGGACTTGAAATTGGATCCGGTAACCCCGCTCTACCGTGCGCAGCACCCATTGTGACACATTTGGTAGACTTTTCCAGGCTAAATGGTCTACTAAGGGGACTAGCCTCTCGGGACCAGCCTCTGGTGACATCATAATGGGAACCGCTACGGCTCGGCAAACCTCGATTGGCAGAGCCGGCAGAACCCTTCTGGGGCACCGAGGAGGAACGGGCACCGTATAATGAGGTGCAAGCGCACGCTCCCCGGGGGGAAATGCTGACCTGCTGTCAGGACGTTTTCTTGTTTTCCCCTTTCCTTGCCTGAATGACTGCCCTCAGGTCAGTCCTAGGTTTGTAAGGCTGCGGATGATAATGTCTTCTCGAACTCCCATCCTTTTGGGTTGGGGCTCGAGAAGCAACACTTCCTCTAACGCTCACGATAGCTAGTGGACGCCTGTGGCTGTTCCCTGCCCAGCCGCCCCGGGAGTTTCTCCGCGGCGGGGGAGATAAAGTTTAAATGCCGCAGTCTGTTTCTTAGCCTCCTCAAACCTCTCAACAACGGTGTCTACAGCGTTGCCGAAAAGGCCCGTAGGGATAATTGGGCATCCAGAAGAAATGACTTGTCAGATGGTTTCATGTCTGACAGGTTCAACCATAAATGCCTCTCAGTGGCATTTATGGTCACCTCACGAGTAGCACGGAGAGAAACATCTATAGCATAATGGAAGGTAAAACATCCGCCTCCACCAGCCCCGTGTCGAGCAATTCACGTAGCGCATCAGCCTGATACGCCTGAAGTAGTGCCACAGAATGTAAACATGCCGCGGACTGCCCCGCTGCAGCATATGCCTTGCCAACCAAAGTCAATGTCACCCTGCATGGCTTTGATGGCAAGGTAGGGGCTTTTAGCCGCGGATGGAGACAGATAGCTCGCAAGCGTCTGTTCTATTCTCTGCATCGCCCTGTAACCTTGTTTTACCACAGCGTACGCTCCGTTCCTGCATGGCAATTTTTTGTAAGCACGGCCAGGTGCGAGCTCCGCATGGTGATGGTCCCGCTTCTGCCGAGGCAGAGTGGAAACTTCGCTCATGGGGCTCGCAGATGGACGTCACGGAGGCTGATGAGACATGCTCCGGCTTCTCTCTGTGGCTTCTACTTCTCTCTCTGCTGAGTCGGGAGCACGCACTGCGGTTTCTCCCGCTCAGACAGGGAGTCCGGTTCGGCAAGGTTCTGCATCTGAGGATGTAGAAATAACTGGTATCGAAGCAGGAGAGTTAGATTATGTTCCCCCTCTTACTGTCTTGGCAGAAGTGGGACCATCACCGTGCGGAGCTCGCACCTGGCCGTGCTTACAAAACATTGCCATGCGGGAACGGAGCGTACGCTGTGGTAAAAGTCCACAGGGCACACAGTCAGCTCCCTCGAGCGCTGACTGTGCATGCTCCGCTCCCAGACAGACAGCGCAGAGATCATGCATGTCCTTGTTCGTGATAAAACGCGAACAAGGAGGAGCACAGGTCTGAACACACTCACGCTTCTTTTAACTAGACACCACACACACAGAGCCACTTGCTGAGAAGAAAAGAGCTGAAGTTGACTGTTTCGGATGTCGTTTTATACCTCCTGGTCCATACGTCATTCATGACGTATCGTTTCACTACTGGACGATGTTGACACACCTGCTCAGAGCTGGTCACGCTAAAGCGTTCCCCAAAGCGTTGCTGTGGTGACGCAGTGCGAGTTCCCTCGAAAGGGAACAACAATTTTATTTCTGGGGGAATTATTTCTTTAAATCTACCCACCTGTTGGCAGTCTTCATTCCATTTATACAAGACTTGGTCTGTATTTGAGACGTTGGTCAAAAAAATTATTCGGGTACTTCGAGAGCACACTGGAATATCACCGAAACACACCCTCTCCTCTGAAAGGAACACCACCTACACACAAACACATGTTGCTATTCCAAACAAAGACATCATGGTCGACACACCAGAGAGAGTAGCACATGTCTTCTCTTACCTGTCCAGGTACTGGGATTTTTTGAGTGCTAGGCATCGTAATACATCCATCTTTCACCTGAATGGGTTCTGAGTGTCTTTCATCAAAGCCTTGGCCCTCAAAGGTGACAAACATGCTGTCTCCCTCCAGCACATGAATAGGAATGTCCACCTGTAAAACATATGGCACCAATCTCAGTGCTAGACCTCACAGAACACAACTTAGTGGCTAGACTAGCACCAAACCAGCACTAACAGTACAGTAACTTAGCCTGTACCAGCATGGAAGCTGATATTACAAAAAGTAATATTAAGGGGTAGGTTCATTTTTGAGGATGTAGTGAAGGAGTGACTAACACTATATGTTTTAGCCTCCAGTGGGGAAAAAATCCACTCCACAAGGGCTGTGTGTCCTGGCTCCAGCTCTCCGTCAGGGTTCAGACACTGTAAGACAGGGTGACTGAAGTTTTCTTCCATCAGCTGCTCCAGTGGAGTGGTGTCGATGTGGTATCTTAGGGGGAGAGCACCTGCATTATACAGCTCATACACCTGTGCAGAAAGTTTAGGGTCGCTTACTCATTCTTCATTAATATTGATAATATTAGTATATTCAAATTAATTATTAACATTGTTTCCACTTTTAAGAATTATAGTAAAGTCATCAAAACTATGAAATATCATAAATTTAAATATACTTTAGGAATTATGTTAAAACTAAAAATTCTATATTTTAGCATCTTCCATGTAGCCACTTCTTTGTAAAGTTGTTCTTTTGTCATTTTATCGTTCAGCTTCTTGAGGTCTCAACCTGGAATACTTTTAAAGCATTGAAGGACTTCCATATATCCTAGATTCTTTCCTGGCTGCTTTTTCTTAATTTCCGGTCTGGTCAATCATTTAAAGAAAGTTTTGTAAAGAAAGAAAGAAATATTCTTACACTGATTTTACAGTGTAACAAATTTTTGTTTCGCCCGACCTTCTTATACAATTCTGTAATGCTAATTACTGTGGTAATATTTATTTTCATGTGGCATCAATGTTATTTATATATTTAGCTCAAGTAAATTTTGAGCTTATATCATAAGCACAGTGTAACAAATTGTTGTTTCGACGACCTTTTTATAGTTCTGTACAATTCTGTGGTTCTATTGTGGTGATATTTATTTTCATGCGGCATCATAGTTTTAGTGTATATTTACCTCAAGTAAATTTGAGCTTATATAATTAATTACAATATATCAGTATATTGCAAAAAAGAAAAACTGTACAAATTTTCACGTATATTTTTTTCCATTGTCACTGTAAGAAAAATCTAAATATTTCTGTAGTACAGGGAAGGTGGGGTGGTAGGACATCTAAAACCTGGTTCATGAGGACAGTCATAAATGACAAAACAATTAAATGTTTTTCTGAAGTTTTGGACGACTCATTTTTAGCAACTCTAATGTCAAACTGTTGTTTTGAGCTCAGCGTTATGCATGCCAGTACCTTGTAATTTCTGCGTAAGAGTAATAATTACTGAAATGTATTAATGTGTGAAAATATTTTGTCGTTTTTTCCATCAATGGTACAAAATCATATTGAGCCAGTTAAACTTCATAAAAAAAGTTAAATTTAAGCAAAACACTATTTTTTAAATATTTGTTACATAAGTAAGTATTTCAAACTTTGACCAGCAGTGTATGTTTCCCTTTCTACTGTATTTGACATCACAGCTCAGGACTGTCATCAGTAAAGGGCTTAAGACTGTACAGAAGTTACATTGACCTGTGTGGGTGGGCTGAACCCTCCAATTGCCACAGGGGCAAATGAGTGTCTGTTTGAAGGTAGATGAATGTAGCGTCTATCTTTTTCCACAGTAACTCCTATAAAATTTAGCTAGAGAAAACAGATCATGCAACATATTTAAAATAACATTTTATTTGAATGTCTATATAAAAAATTGATGCATGGGATGACAAAACTATGAAAATATATTGGTTTCACCAGTATCTCTCTTCCATGTGAAAGTTTCAACAAGACCGGAAGACGATTTGTTCCTACAAAGTCATGTCTGCAAGAAAATCATAATCCATCTAACTTGTTTTGTAACAACACAACACGTCAGTGAAGACTAAAGGGTTGCGCTCTGGGTCTGACCTGTAGGTGAACTGAACTGCTCTCTGGTGGCTGGGCTGGAGCTTACCAGAGCGTGGAGAGACCGAGAAGAGTCTGTGGTCTTGAACTTTCATCAGGTGAAGCTCAGAAGGGCTGAAATCTCCGTTCTCAGCCCAGTTTTCAAGCTCAATCTGTTGATCCTCTGGGAACAGAAATGACCTGAGAGCCAGAGGGAGACCATTTTAACCATCATTTTGCTTGAAGAAAATTGTATAAAGACACTAAAACAGACCAAAGATTCTTTAAATACAGAAAAGCTAAACATTTTGCCTTAGCTAGACAAATGAGTCTGTCATTTTATTCCAATATTCCAAAGGTGTGAAACCTGCTTATTATGATGTCATAGATACTCACCATTCTACAGGTATACTTCCATTGTTCTTAAACATGAGCAGAATACTGGAAGGCTCTGAGCTTAGTGGAGCCGCACTAAAGTTAAAATCCATCATGGCCGAGGTAAAGACAGTAGGACAGCGTCGAAGACTGCAGTTTTAATAGATATAAAAACAGCAAGGCTGTGAGAGACATTGAATTCATATAGCCTTTTCAGGTATACCATAACAATACAGCTACAATTGTACAGTTGTTTATGACAGCACAAGTCTGCTGAAATGAGAGGTGTGCTCTATGATTTCAATCCAACCTAAAGAATTACCTGTGTCTGGTGGGCACCCTGAAGATAAGCTCTGATGGCCTGGGATCTCTGCTCAGACAAGTATTGAGTGTGTCCAGATTGAAGAAGTGCCAGAGCTGTAGTTTGCTCAGCCTTTCCACACTGCCACAGCTACGGACATCTGTCACCTCCAGTGTGGGGTACACGCCTTCTGCCTGCACCTGGCACACTGACTGGGGCTCTTCACCCATAGAGCCTGGAAAAGAAACAGAACAGAAAAATGCAGAGTATTCCATATTGTTTAACAGATACAAAGGAGTTAATGATTTGAAACCCAGAACGGCAGTTTTAACATAAACCGCATTCTTTTTGTACACTACCAGATGCATTGATGATGTAGTAACCGATGGTCCAACAGTGATGGGCTCTGCAAGCCAGTTTCACAGTGCAGCGGACCTGTAGCCTGCAGTGCGCAGGAATGGTTCCCTTTACATTCTCCATCTCCAGAACTGAAAAAATACAGGTGTGTTTCAAGGATTGAGTCAAAGATGAATGCTATTTCCACCCCCTTGCAATGAATGTGTGGCTACATGACATTAAGGATAACATACTGTACTACAACTAGATGAGTTAAATGTGTCTGAAATACTGGGCTTTGGCAAAGAAACGTTACTACAGTATTCACTGAACCAAATCAAAGTACAAATCTCCTACCCAAAGGATCTTGAGTCATGTCTTCAGGAAGATCTGTAACCGTGATGGTCTGCTGTGCGCTCAGACAGTAACTGAAGGCACAGGAGCTGTTGTTCAGTAGAGGAACATCAAAGGACTTACAGCTTCCCACAAGGACCTCACCCAGATCTATAATAGGATGCTCTGCCTGAGATAAATCATTTATGAATTTTTAGAAACAATCACACAAACATCACTAACAAGTGAATGTCCAGGTTGTCACTTGACATCAGGCAAAATCTATATGAAATAAACTGTATTACAGTGGGACACTACACAAAAGTCTGAGTGTGTATTTGTTGACAGAATTTTTCATTTAAACCTGGACATAAAGGAAAATAAAAGTAAAGTTGTGATGCTCAGTTTTCTTGTTTTATTATAACAAATGGTGCCAACCAACAATCAGGGTTGCGTTTCCCGACCAACGACATAACTCGCTAGTTGACCACCATAGTGATGATTCATTGGGGAAATGCACAATGTAGTTACGACTGTTTCCCGAAACGTTTGTACCAAGTTGGTTCTGCAATCTAGTTGATGACGCCATGCAGGTGGTGGAGTAATGACGTCTACTAATAAATACGTTCAGATCGAATTAATGTCAAATTCTTGCTGTAGATAACATACATTGCATTTAACAGCGATTTTAGTTATCCTATTTTGTTATCTATTGTTTCATTTCCCGATATTTCATTCATTCATTTCCTCCTACGTCACTCCGCCCAGGGATTCCCCAGGTTCCTAGGGCACGTACATTCGTGCGCATGCACACTTTAAAAAAACAGCGCTTGTATCTTCTTAACAAACTAAAAGAAGTAAAATAACATTTGTTTGTATTTCGAATTATGGGTATAGAATGCACTGCATGTTGCTTGCTTAGTTTGTTCAAAGGCATGATGCATGTAAGTCTACATGTCATAATAAAAAGGAACTATGCCTCTAACCACAACTGCAGTTCCAACCACGCAACTTTGCGATGCTGTTTGCGATTGAACGACAGAACTTTCGACCATAGTTTAGCTAACGATGCATTTGGGAAACGCACCCCTGAGCAGCAAGATTTCAGATCTACAGTAGTGGTAAATTTATTCTTAATATTTGAATAACACACCTCTAGATAACCTTTAGATGCCAATCCGACTGCTTTAACTGTGAGACGGGACTTCTTGCACTGTGGTGTTTGAACAGGCCAGTACATAAGACTAGCCTTTAGGTTGTATATCATCTCATCCAGAGGAGCAAAAGACCACTTCTGTACCTAAATCAAACAATTGGCTTAATTTATATGTTTATACTATTATGTCCTAAAAGACCACATAAGTATGGCAACAGTACCTTGGATTCATTGGGTTGGAGTGTCCCTGAATCTGGAAGTACAGACAGAACTCTTTGGTCAGATCCACTTAGCTTCCACTGGAACTCCACTGGCATCCTGCTCAAGTTTTTCACCCACAAGATTCGTTCAGAGCAGGAGCCCACTGCCGTGGGCTTAAAGAATAGACTTCCACCCTCCTCCACAGCCATAGAAGGGGTCTCTGCTACAGCAACCACATTCAGCACCTGTGAAAAGATTCAATTGTAGAAATTCTGTAAGATAAAATGGTCCAGGACACTATTTCAGCGATATCATTCTCTTAAAGCCCACTCTGTGGTTGGTTAAACTGGACATGTTTCTCTGTAGTTCAAGAAATTGTATTACTTGTCTAAGTAGCTCAGTTGGGGCTTCAGTTGTAACCACTTGGAAAACTGACAGATAGCACAGATTACATGCAATTGACAGGATTATCTAGCTCTGAATTTCCCAAACGTCAGATAAATATGGCCCCACAAAAAAACACAATATTTTGTATTGGGGTTAAAAAGAACAATACAATGCAAATAAAAATATGTGTAAGACTGAAAAAAAAATCTTACCCGGTATTATTGTGTAAAAAATGTGAAAAAATTATTAAATAAAGACAGCAATGAAAAAAAAATATTCTTAATTTTTTAAAATGTATCAAAATGAAGTCAGTTTATCCTTAAAAACATCAAAAACATCTGCCAATGGGGTAAGCAAAAAGCGCAATTCAAGTTTCAGTAAATTCTGTAAATATTTTTTTTATTATTTTACCACATTGAGATATTTTTGCTTGTTTAAGTTCGATTTAAATGTTTAATAGATATATCATTTTTTTTAAGATTTTTTTAATATTTGTACAGGAAAACAAGACAAAATTCTAAGGAATTATTATTATTTTGCAGTGAATTAAGTTAATTCTCTGACTGAACAAATCAATCAAGTTTTATGAAGCTGAGGTAACATGCTATTACATGCATTCTGACTTCTTTACACTATTAAACATGCTGGCTTCTCAAAAGTAGCATGGTCAGCATGTCAAAAAATGATTTGAAAGTATGATATAGTATTTCTGTGCTCGATTCACTCCGCCAGGGATCGTACAGGTTTCGGAAAGTATTTTTAGAACATTGATTCTCGTTTCGTAACAAGGGCTCTTAGTTCATTATTGGACATTTCTCCCAGAAAAGCACACCCACCTGTCCCCCAGCTAGCGCAAGAGCACCCCCATGCATCAACCAGCAAGCGTGAGAAAAAGCACACCCATCAATGCTGCTTCACTCAGCTGATGGAAGTTTATCTGTGTTTGTTTGCCCACTGCATTTCGGTGATGAATGTTATATATAAACGGTGGATATAACGCTGGATTTGGAGATTGATTGAAACTGAAAGATGGCGCGGTCCCAGCGCTAAAAAATGCAAGACATGAAACGCACGCGGTCAAACTAAGTCATATGTCTGTGTTTTGTTGGCATGAAAGTGAAAGGTAGTGAATCAACAGTCACTGTTGTCTGGGATAATGCGATCATGTATTGTGTGCTCATGCTATAAAATTTGTGACTTTAATCAAATATTTAAAAAATTATAAATTGTTATATGCCATGCCCCCCAGAAATACTGCTACGGCCCACAGCTTGGGAAGCATTGATCTAGCTATTATACTGCCATGAAGGGGACTGTATACCTGTGTGTGTTTGGGGCTGGCATTTAGCTGCAATGTCAAAGGCATACTGGCAGGGTGATCCTGGGATGGAGTTGATCTGAATGTGAGAATTTGGTGGTGACCAGGTGGCACCAGACCAATAGGTGGCAGCACACATACTGAGGGACACTCCTCTGAGTCCAGTTTGAAGGTCAGTGGCAGGTCCCCTGTGTTCTTCAAGAGAATATTGCGGTATGACACCTGTTTCAGTGCAGGAAATACCTACACAGGACACAGGGAGATGGACAGTTTTCAAACTTAAAGTAAACAACATAAAGTATGGTATAATTAGATTAAACAGTCAAAAACATTGCCAGTCTCACAATTTGAGAGTGTTGAAGAGAGAAGCAAGGGACGAAATGCTCTTTTCCAGGCTGAAAACAGTGACCGCTCACCCTGACTGTAAAGCACCAGGGTGGACACAAAGTGTGATCATCCACATATCTATTGTCTTTCAGAACCTGGGGATATCAAATCAACCATTAGAAACCAAGTCACAGATGTATTGCCTCACATAAAATATGCTCACATTCATCTCAGTTTCACGTTACCTTATAAAAAGCAAAACACTCAAGCTGTTCTGCATGGAAGCTGTTCTGCTGGTTGGGAATATATGTCACTCTGAAGGTTGTGGACTTTAGAGGGCTCAGTTCACAGGAGAGAGGAGAGATGGAAAAACAGTTGGTGCCAGGACTCCACGCCAGACAGATCTTGCCCTTTGTGTGGTTGGTTATGGAGACTGACTTAGATGTTGTGCCATCATAAAAAAGGAGCTCAGAAGGTTGAGCCGTTACATGGTAGGTAGAAAACTTAGATGTGTTTGATGTGTTTTCAAGTCCTAATTCTGCTTCAGGTGCTGAATTACTGTGGAAATACTCCTCTAGATGACTCCGTGGACTGAATAGGGGTGTGGAGTTGTCTTCTGCTGCAATCTAAAGGAAGATCCACACAATCTATTATTATACTACATGGCCAAGTGTCTGTGATAAGTCATTAACTTTCATCTAATTATGACAGATATATGCCTAATAACACATACTAAAACATATAAGATCATATGAATTCAAACAAATTAGCCACCTTTTAAATAGTGACCAATTCCTGTGAAATTGTGTTGGTAAAAAAAACCATCTGAATTAAAGACAGACAAACACCTGCAAAGCTCCGCTATCATCCAGCTTCAGTTTATGTTCTTCCAGCATGGCACTCAGTATGTCTGGAGGGTAACAGGTGAATCCTCTTAAAAGATTTATTCTGTACACATTCAAGTGTCTGGGGTTTAAAATGGCTGGTTTCAACTGCTTTGAATGACAGGTGCCAATCAAATCCAGAAACAAAGGCTCCTTTGAGGAAGAACACCATAATCAAACACATATTAGACTAAATCATCACATACATAAAGAGACAGACAGATATATCTACCAACCCACCCTGTGGAGAAGCAAACAGGTCAGTATCTTGTGATGAGCAATAGGGTGGTGTGGTCGAAACTTCACCCCCAAGGTGAGTCGGCTGTTGCCTGGCAGGGTGCCGCCAGGCTGGTCAACAACGAACACACTGTGGCCAGTGTTCACATCAAACTGGTAATATGCCAATACTGAAGAAGAGTTTATAATCTGTAGTGTGTGAGTGACCTCTGTGCCCTCCTCAACAAAGCCAAAGTCCAACACAGAGGTACTTAGAAATACTATTGGCCCTATAGTTGACAGATTTGAAAACATGATATATGAATCTGATGATTCATAACATTTATTATTAATTTTGGTTATAAACTGCAACTACGACCGTAGGGGTACCTACCTATGGAGGATCCAGACACTCTAAGCAGATCTTTGCTTACAGCACCAGGACAGGTAAGACAGAGGTAGTCCACACTTCTGCCGTCCACCGTGAGTGGGGAGAAGCACACAGGGACTTTTAACACTGAATGAGGTTCGATCTGCCCCTCACGCACCTCACAGCGGAAAACCACGTCCATAAGAGGCGGTCGTCTCAACCAGGAAAGAGTGAATGTTGTGCTAACCTAACACAGAGAGGTTGACTGTGAGAGAAAGAAGATGCATCTGAGAAATAAGCTATTTAAATAAGGAAAGAAGGAAGGAAGGGAATCATACAGTGGACGGGTTGTAGATCTCAAAGTGCCTTTCAAGAGAATCTCCCACTGCCAAGCTGCCAAACTCAAGCACCTTACAGTCTTCCTCCTGCTCAGCTGTGCAGATCTGGAGATGTGGGTACTTGGCTATAGACAGGAATTTAAAGGTTTAACTTTTTTAATATTTAAGAGAGAACTATTCGATGATATTCTCAAAATGGCCCAGTTAAAGCTTTGCGTACTCACATAGGCCCCGCAGAAGTACA
This sequence comes from Triplophysa bombifrons, assembly GCA_029783895.1. NCBI lineage: Eukaryota > Metazoa > Chordata > Actinopteri > Cypriniformes > Nemacheilidae > Triplophysa > Triplophysa bombifrons. Next base: position 20,325,882 of record CM056456.1, read on the forward strand.
GTACAGCTGTTTTCCCCATCATCACCGAAGGCACAGTGGGCCTCGGCCTGGTACACCTGTACTTCCTTTGGTTTAAACTCTAATGTAACCTTGCTCTCTTCTCCAGGTTTTAACAGTCCAGTCTCAGGGGAGAAATAGAACGGAGGATCCACAGACCACCTGAATCCAGTCTGCAACTTACTAAAAATATACACTATTGTTCAAATGTTTAGATTCACTGACTTTATGGTTTAGAATAATAGTAAACTCATCAGAACAGTTAAAAAATGATACAAGTAAATTCAAATTAAAACAAGAGTATATTTTTGCATCTGTATTTTTTGCCAGAAGAGCTTCTGAAATCTCGGAAGATTCTTTTGCAGCTGTATGTATGTTTTATCCTTGCTTACCTAGAGTTACGAAAGACAAAGCTGGTTTGGGAACTGTGCTGAGCAGCACATGGTGGCAGCAATACATTGTCTGGTACTTCCAAAGCATAGTGAGGAATTACAGCACGCAGAGACACCTGGAATGAGCCTTCCTTACCCTCGAACTCTATAGTGTCCACATACTCACACTGGAAAGGCAAAGAACAAAGCAATACAATGAAAACACTCAATAGTCATCCAAAATGCGATACTACCTACTGGGAAAATTGTTTTACTTTCTCAACCGGCCGAAAAGTGATTGGAAGGGAAAAAGATGTTCCTGGGCTCAGAAGGATAGTCTGTGGAAACAGTGTGTTGAAGAACTTGGACACAGGAGGTCTGTAATTTACATACAGAAATCAGTCAATATTTTGTAAGTACATATTTTCTCACACATACTGGAATAAATAACTTTTGGGTTCTAACGGACCTAAAGCTCAGTTTTTGGAGTTTCCCATGTATGCTTTTAAGAGAAAGTGATCTGGTATATTCTAGCCCTGGCTCCCAGCCTTCCCAAACCAGCTCAGCCAGGGTCTCCACTCCAAAAAAGCAGCTTAGGGATCTCTTCCGAGCACCAACTGACCTAAAGCTTGACACTTGCTAAAAACAGAAATGCAAGTCATAATTACAAAGATAACAAATGTTTAACATTAATATTACTTTGCGAATTACTTCATAATATCAGTGGATAGCATCAATCGTCCACCTTCAAATGTGCCAAATTGATTTAACATTTTGCTCCACCAGATGGCAGTACAAATCAGCAAAGCATTTCGGCAGATCGACTGTAAAAAAGCCACGATAACGACCTTGTTTAACACGATAAAAATTTATTTCAAATATACTTTAAACTATATCTTGTTGTTTGTAAAATCACAGGGTAAACAAGGAACAGAATCAAATTTGGAAACATAAAAATCAAAGGCTTGAACTGCACTCTTAGAAATGAAATGTTGTATTTAATTAATAAAGTTATGTTAACCGGTCCCACAAAACTTAGTTGCTTAAATGGAAAAGGTAATATACAATTAATTGTAACATAATGTTTTAAGTAAATCGCTCATAACTGTGTTAATTAAATGGTACACCACACACTTATTTTGAATAAATGTAAATTATTGTCTTGAATTTAATGACTATAGCTTGATCTAAGATGACCTGATTAAGTTCAATCTATTAAACAGAAATAAGCTTTGCTAATGTTATCCATTTGTGTTGATTGTACTTAATGATTGGAACATACAGCAACTAAGTCTGTAGGTCAAATAAAAACACTAAAATAAAATGAAATCTTCAACATTTTTTATATTATACATTTGTAACATTTATAAGACATTATCTCATTTAACTTCAATAGGATGAAATTGAGAAAATAGAACTCAACACAAATGCAAAAAAAAAAATTGTAACCGCCCACGACCTAACCAAAGGCAACACTTTTCTGAACAAGGGTAACCACCAAACTCAAAAATATAACTAACTCTTTAAAACTTTTAAGATAAATGAACATTAAACACTAACAAGTGTTTCTTTTTACTGAAAAATGCATAATATAAAACACTTATTTAAGAAAATAACTCTCAAAATGCAGTGTACGCAAAGCATGCTGGGAAATATAAATCCTCTGCCCTATCATAACTATTTTATGTTAACACAACATAACTCCTTTATGTTGTCCCAACATGAATGGATTCAGTTATATGACTAAACATACAACAATCATGTTACAACCATATTTTCCAAAAGTTGTGTTGATTTAACTTTAAGCAAGTGAAGTAAATTGAACAGGCAGCAAAAAATGTTTTTTTTGAGTGTGTCTATTTATAATAATTCCAGGTAGGATGTTTAGAAGGCCCCAGAAATTGGAGAAAAATTGCCCATACATAAAATTTACGTTATGACACATTTTTGCTCCATTTTTAAAAGCAAACTACACGTCTTACCTTTTTGTGTGGGCTGTGTGGGATTCCAAAGACACCAGAGTTCACAGGATTCATTGGATAATCGGTCAACATTGCAACTAAAACGATGACCAAGTGTGGTTAATCTGAGATTCAAATATTCCATACAATTTCAAAATCAACAAGCAATCCAGTAATTAAATAAATTATAGGCCTAAACCCCAAGGCTAAATAAATTTAACATTGTATATTTCTATGACCTATAGGCCTACTCAACGGTTATCCATTTAATGCAAAAGCAAGTTATGCCTGTCTGAGGTTAAATAAGGCAAGTGTAAATTTATGACCCTGCCACTCAATTCTTTACCTCTATATTTACTTAAGTAATTTGCCTAAAGGAAATCTCTGACAGCAAAGGTGATTGCCTGAGAGGATAAAAGTAAATGTTATTGATAAAGTGATGCAGTGGGTGTTGTAGTCCAACCATTTTATGTTTAACGTTAGTTCTCTAAAATGACAACATAGCTTAAATAATTTAATGATCGCCAGATCAATTGACCGTATAGGCCTGGATAAATGCGGAATCTATTAAATTAATCATATCTAATTTTGCTACAGAAACTAGCGTTACTTCACTGGTGTTTCACAGTTACGAACTTGCTGTAACTTGTTGTCACAAAAACCGCGAAATTATATTTTCTTTTAGCCTACTTAAAGATAATACTAAAATTATCTTACCACAGTACTTCCAACTCACGCTATTTGTTGTATCAAAAATGGGGAAAACCGAAGGAAAAAATGTGTGTCATTTTGAAAGTTTTACTGATAGTTGAGTTGTGTATCCGATCTCCATGACAACGACAGACACCGACGAGGGACAAAATACATACAGCACTGGTGTTCAACTTTGTGCAACTGAATGCGGTGTTGCGCAGACCGATCGGCGTAAAATATAATAGTACCTCGAGAGCCGTAATGTATCTCACTCGCGGTGTTTTGATGCCATAGGCCGAAGTCTGCTCAGCGCCATGTCGACCACACTTTTTCAGGTGAAAGACCTGCAGGTGTAATTTTCCAAATATGTGATTAATGTGTTCAGTTTTCCTTCTTGAGTGCCCGAGTTTACTTGGCAATTTATTTATTCGCTTCGCTGCAATGCATTTAATCAACATATAAATGTGTCCTTTTCTAGTTTGGCTGAGACACACGACTGCACCTCCTCTGCATTCATATTTAATTGTTGGCCTTACACCACACCCCTGTAAAAATGCTCTTTTGGTCACTGAGGTAATTAATCTTTTCGCAAATTAAATGGCCCGGTGACATCAGCATAAGGAGTAGATTATTTTACTTCTCCTTCATTAACTTAATTATTTGCCTATCAGTAAACCCCCATGAGTAATTCATATTTGAAAGGCTGTGGTCATAAATATCAGGGCCCATGTTGTTTATAATGCACTGCAGATTCATCTGTTCTTTCATCACCATCTATGTCAGCTAGAGGTTAAAAAGAAAAGAGAGAGAGATAATGAATATGGGCCTGAGAGGGAGGATTTTCATTTACAGTTGTAAACCTTTCACTCAGTTTTAAACTGATTTTCCAGGCATACAAACACACACATGCCATATACAAAATCATTTAATTATTGTAAGTGAGAGAAACAGATTTCTGTATTTTTCTTGAACTTTGTGTTTATTTTCCTATTTTCTGAATACATATTTCAACAACATTGTTTGAAATTCACATAGACACAGTCCTGATCTCGTTTATCAGAATAAATTAGATATAATTTGTAACAGTTAAATAACATTAAAAACACTACAGCAACAATATGACATAAAATAATTGACTTAATAATGTACTGTTCACAGTTTACCCTTGTTCAATATTTGCTAAGGATATAACAGTTCTTCTGTGTTATTCAGTCAATGGTTAGTGAAAGAATCTGACACCAGTGACCTCTGGACAATCTTCTGATCACCATCATCCACGCTTGCCTATACTATTGAACAAAAGATTTTTTGTACAGCACAAGTGTCAACGTGTGACTTGCAAAGGCTTCTGCATTTGGTTCAACAGGTTACACCGATTTTCAACCAAAATGTACATGTAACATATAAAGATTTTGATCACTTAAGAAAAAGTTAGTTTTGGAGCAGTTTACAAGCAGCCTTCAAGAAAAAATATTAAGTGCAAATAAACTGGAAGATCTTTATCATTCGTTATTTTAAAATGTCATTAGTGTTTTTATTACTCCAAATGTCCTGTTGATATTCATTAATGAATGTTTCACAGACAAGTTAGGTTTAAAGAATGGTTTCAACATCCACAGTTTCAGTCCTTAGATGATGGATTTTATGGATTAGGGAAGTAAAACCTAAAGGCAGTTAGCTATCCAATTAATGATCGGACATTTACACAACATTTAGAGGTGTCATCAGTTCCTCATAACCCGATTCTAATCTTTCGGTCTCCTCCGATCTCTTCTAGGTCATCATCAGAGTAAGAGCTGTGGGAGCTATAACTCAGCTCTGAGCTGTGATGCAAGAAGTCTGAAGGGTGAGGTAGACCCACATCAACAGTCATAGATTTTTGAAAATCTTGCTCTTCTTCGTCATCATCCTCTTCTGCATCGAGATCATCATCATCATCTTGTGTGCTGCAGCGACTGAGATCTTTGGACTTCTTTGATCTAATGCCTGACTTGCCGTCTGTTTCCAGCTGTGCAGCTTGTTCTTTAGCTTTGCGGCTGCGCTTCCACTTCATCCGTCGGTTCTGGAACCAAATTTTAACCTGGAAAATTTAAAACAAAACATCTCATCAGCATGTTTTTAAGTATTTATCAGTTTTTATATGATGATTTATAGATTTGCCAGTCATGGCAGATTATAGCTGATTCCCCATCTGTCCCATTTTAAGACAATGTTTCCACTTGCCTGTGTCTCAGTCAGCATGAGAGATGTAGCCACTTCAAAGCGTTTGGGTCGGGACAGGTACTTGTTGAGTTTGAACTGGTTTTCCAGCTCCAGCAGTTGCTGACTTGTGAAAGCTGTACGTGGTCTACGACACTTTCCAATCAAACCAGGCTGAGGTGCCCCTGAATAAAGAGAGAGGGGAAAGGGCATTTGTAAAACTTGATGAGGCACTGCAAATAAGCAGCAACAAATACATATCCACCCCCCCAAAAAAGACAAAAGCTGTACTTCAGTTTATTGTTGATGACAGTGCTTGGAGATATTGGTTTACTGGGACAATAAAACACCAGAGAGCACCATTAACTTAATGAAAATTCAATAAATGCTACCAGAAAAGTTTATTGATGAAGCTCAGACTGGTTTAAGTGTTTCTTTATGGTTTTCCTTTGGATGAAGGCAGTTTTAATGGCAATGTCATTTATGACGCTATGAAAAGACTAAAGATAAAGAAGCTTACATTATAGTTCAGTTAGCAGTAAATACTGATTCAGTTATGCTTCAGAATATTTATGGCCCATGAGTTAATTTTATTGTGTTTTTGCTGAGGCACATACAATTGAATAGGCACGTGTGAATAACTGAACCGGTAAACTGGGTAAGTAGAATAAACAAAATGATTTAGTGTTACACGTAACAACCAACCAGGTTCATTGATACATACGCAGTGTTGTTGACCTATTCTTACAAACTTAACTAAAATAATTAATTGTGTTATTAATTATTATGTTACCTATTAATTATGAGAAATGCTGGTGCTTTATGAAAAGTAGCCTATTGCTGCTGTAGCTATCAATGTGTCATTATTTAGACAAAAATTAAAGTTAATATGTTCGTCATCTAGGATATTAATAGCAAAGAATATTGCAATGCATGTTTACAATTCGATGCAGGAGGGACTTAACATACCGCTGTAGTCGGCGATGCGAGGCATGATCAGCCCTGCCCGGAGCCAATGCTCCAACGGGAATGAACCGGCCATGGCTGCTGCTTTCAGGTGCTCCGGGTACTGCTGCGCAAAACCAGAATAGGCGAAAGCAGGGTGCTGCGCACCAAGCGCTGCGATGGAGTACATAGGTGAAGGATACATTCCTGGGATCGACCCTTGAGAAAATGACGTTAATCCTGGGTGGCAAATGTTTAAGACGCCCGGTTTGGGCATGACCCCTGTGTGAATCTGAAACGCTCGAGAAGGAGAATGATCTGTCCGTTTGCAGGTCATGGGCTCGATAGTGCCGTCATTGCACAGTCCCGGTGAATCCTCCCGAACTATCCGCTGAGAGCTCTCTGATAACAGAGCATCAATTCGAAAGTTTTTTGACTTATCCATAGAGGCAAATTTTCAGGCTCAGGTATTCTGCAAGTTTAAATATATTATATTTAAAATTTTATTTTATATTGTTCAGTTAACAAATTAATTTAAAAAATCCTCTGTTCCGACAGTCTGTAACATTGTCTTACAATTCTTTGAGATAGTTGTGGTATGTTGTCTTGCGATCTAATATATTTGTGATTTCATTCTAACTCTCTATACCGTGACGCAACGTTCTGCCAGGTGCGCGTGCAGACATCAGTTTTTGACTGTCTCGGCCTCCAACACGCTCCTCCTAAACACACTCTGATTGGTTCATTGGGACACCCTTAGTGTGAAGAAACATTCGATACATCTTAATTATCCAACTAAACAGGAGGTGTCTTTCATACTGTATCTCTTATGACTTTTTGGCACATTAATTCATATAGGTTTACAAATTGGCCAAAAGAAACAATAAATATATCAAAAATTATTTGGGGGCATTATTTGTTATTTTCATTGGACCTGACAATAATGGAATTAAACAACGAAACATATGTCGCCTGAATAGCCCTGAGCCAAACATTTACCTACTCATATTTCAGCATTAGGCCTACTTTACTCGACTATTAAACTTGTGAATTATTAAAATACATAAGTTAAAATGTAAGAATGAGAGAAATACCGGGAAAACGTGTAATACATTTGAAATAGCAAAATTCATTTAAATTGGCGATGTATTTTATTTATTATCTGATTGTACGAAATAACAGTTTATGTTGTGCAAGTAAAATATATGCAGTTCTAAAAATAAACAGTAAAACATATTTTAGCATATACAAACAGAATATAACAACAACAAAAAACAGCATATTGCAGCGTAGTTCTATAGAATCGACACGTGTACGAGATGTCATCATATTTATTATTAAGCGATCTACTACAAGAACAAGTAGGATTCATAGTGAGCAGCAGTTTTAACTTGAAACAATGATGAGCATTTTGTTTCACACTTCAACCATTTTAAAGGAGGTCCAGATTACAGAAATGTTAGTCAATGTCGAATCAATAGGCCTACACATTTCAGTCACACTTGATTAAAGAATAATTCATACTTGAAACACAACAATCAAATGCATACATTGTGCAGATTCTCGTGGCGCTATTACGAAGCCTATATTTTGGAGAAGATATGCACTCTCGATGAGGTTTCTCTTAAAGTGTTGGATAGGTTCAACTACATTGTTAAATCACACTAACCTTGACTAAGAGAGAATGACTGGCATATTGACCTTTTCCACTCAGCGCCCTCGCAGGTGCGATGACGCCTTGCTTTCTCACACCAACTGAAGCGATGTGTATACATGACCACTCACTCACCCCAATTCCTTATCAAGTGCAAACATACACTAATGCACAAATAAACCAACAAAATCAGGTGTGTGAATTATAAACGTAACCGTATTTCTTATTCCTTCATTATTTAGATTTGCTGCTGGTAGAGACTTGCTTTTCCAGTGAACATGGGTGCTGGGGTAAAGTTTGGCAAGGGATAAAAGATCAACTTCTGAAACTAACCTGGGTAGCGTGCCAAAACTGGAGTAAAAAGCAGAATAAATATTTACACTTGATAAATAAATAAAAAATGAAAATGTTAATTAATGGCTTAAAAAAACACGATAGACATTCACACAAAGTGTTCAGGAATGTCTCTGTGGTTATAAATGATCATCGAAAAAAATGTAATGTTCACTTTTTGTGAATATTTATTTTCTCGTGGAAAGCTTGAGAATGCATTCAGTCATGTTCATTATGTTGTAGCTCGTAGATAAATGTTGTCAATATGTTCCAGACAGGACCTTGAAGTCATAATTAATCTCAGTTCATTAGGTAGATAAAGGTCAATAATTAGGCATCTGCCCACCAATCATTAACTGGTGGTAGTTTACACACAGCTGAACAAATGAAAATTAAAAAAAGTTTTTTGCTTCCTGTAAAGAAAAAACGGAATGAACGAAACAGTCAAAACAAACGTTAAACACTTAAATAGAATAAAAAAACAAACATTGACGAACATTACAGTTTATTGGTATTAGATAATATTATTTTGATTAAGTAATTTGAGCTGTGGTTGAGGAGCCATTTTAAACGAGGAGCTTTTAAAAATAGCTCTTTTACTGAGAAGCTATTTTTACTGTAACCACGCTACAGTATGCGGTGTATCTTGTCTTTTTTTGTAGTTGGATCTACTCTCAGGGGCATTACTATTTTATTTAATCTAACCTGTCTAGAAGTTACACGAAGTTGACAGAATTAGAAGAAATGTTGACATGGAAATGTACCACATATTTTGTAATACTGGATTTTTTGTGCTATTTTTCTCCTCAACATTTCCAGTACTTTCTTAACTGTCCATTTATTTATTGAAAAATTATGAATTACAAAATATATTCTGTATAAAATCCAGTATAAAATAAAAATAAAATGGTGAAAATGAAATAAATGGTTTGAGTGTAACAATTTAAAGCAACTTCTACATTTCAAGTGATAATTCGTACAAAATCTTCTGCATTAAACAATTAAAGGAATATTGTTCAGGTTAGGAGGGACAACTGAACAATTTAGACTACATGGCAATCTAGAACTTGGTACATGTCAGTTATCAGGCTTCAACAAACCCATAAGAAATTGAAAAGCTGGTCCCTCTGTGCAAACTCTTTGCAACAAAATCTTCATAACACTGGCTATATAATACAGAGAGTGATACTGTATTATTTCAATGTTTGGATTGGTCATACCTTATTGATGGAAAGGAAGTAAAATAGAAATAATTTTGCAATGCACAGGAGATCTATAAATAAACGTCTTCTTTCCAAAAAAAAGAAGACCACAGATGCCTAACAAGCCTGTCAAAAGTGCATGCACTCTGCATTCTGACTGTCCAGAAGGGAGCCAACACTTGTATTCAAGAGACTGTAAAAGAGCCATTGAATAGACAGCTATTCATACACAAATACGACATGGGCTGCCCCTTTCGTAACTGTCTGACCTCTTGGTCTGGGTCAGATGTAAACGTGCTGTGCTCACACAGGTTTCAAACTTAAAGTTTAAGCAACTTTAACATTATATATAACATTTGTACTGTCCAATTTCGAGTTTCAGCCTTACTCATTCTACCCAAAATGAATGAAGCATTCCTGAAATCCATTGAATAGCTTGTCTCTAATTTTAATTTCCATTCATAACCACAGCATTGTTGCACTCTTGTGTCCTTGTGATTGACCAGAGGGAATTGAAAGCTTCCTCAGTAACCAGGGCTGGGCGTTGTAGGTTAACCAGTTCAGATCTGCCTTGAATCACTTGATTAATGATGGCTATGTTGGCGGGACATCATGACAATGGCGGAGGCAAGAGGGGTGTGTTACTGGATAATTACTGGCAAATCCTCCTGTTGTTGAGTTAAAGCAACCCAGAGAGTTCAACATACACACGTGCATGTATTATACAAAGACCATATAGCTGAGATGGATAATTAGTCTTGCGGAGCTGCTACAAACATCTGTTGCTCTGGAGAAAATTGTGGCAACATCAGGAGGTGCTGGTGCATCGTGGGTGGTTCTATTGCTGTGAAACAATACTTATTCCTTTCCATTTCTACTCATTAAAAATCTGTTCCTGCATATTGTGATTTTCTTTACAGAGATGGTCATGCGGTCCAAACGAATAGAAAAAAGTAATCAGAACATTGGGGCCATTGTTGCTCCTAAGCCACGTTTCAAAATTATTTATAGGATATCAATCCAGGTATCTGAAACCCAATGTGATAACTTACACCTAAAAAATATGGCCATTTTTCATTTGTAGAGGTGGAATTTAATTATAAAAGCAAAATAAAACAACACGCACAGAAGGGTGGGCTAAATTGCAATGCCCTTTGTTTATGGGGATGTGTGTGTTGGGTCAGGCAGGAGATATATAACAGTATAGACATGATAGATAACTGCTACATCTAATCAGGGTCTGTGTTTATCTTCCAGGACCATGCTAGTCAGCTCACAGATTTATCCAGGTTTGCATGCCTGCGCGGCTGTCAGAGGTGAACAAATTAAATATGACAGTTCAATTAGACCTGCTTGTCCAACGGCACCTAATCCTGTTGTGGGAGAAGCCGCCCCACCCAGCAAAGACTATATGTTTTTTAATCAGACAGTATGCCTTGTGAAATACTTGCATGGACCGTGCAGTCATATTTCAAAACCATAATTTAAGACCAACTGTCTTTTGAATTCGGCACCCACTTTTTTACCCTAAAATGTTCTTGAAAAGACTAGGATGAGATTTTAAACAAATCTAAATTTTTTGAAGATAAAAAATAGAAAGTTAGAAATATTTTGACATATAGATTTTAGCTTTAAAATCAATATTTGATATGGAATTATTCAAAAATTTCAATAAACTACATTCTGAAACATACCATGTGCCTACACCCTGTGATCCCTGTACGCCCTTATTATGTCCATGCTTTTATATCATAAACCTGTCATTCAAAAATTACAGCATCTGATTTCCATCAGGAATTCATTAAAATATTCTCTTAGATGATGACGTGCACACATTAAATCTCTGTGTTTGTCTGGAAGGTTGTCGTTAAAATTTAATATTTGCTTTGCAAATCCATGCCAATTTGCAGAGTGACTCCATAGGCTGTTAGGTGTATTTAAATGACCAATGATCTATGGGGTTTAAGTCAAGGGCACAGAAAAAAGGTCCTAGACAATATATTCTCATCCAGAAACAAATCTCTGGTGTGAATAATTTAGCATTTTGCTCACCACCTTATATCAACCCTCTTATATCCTCAACAAGCAATGTAAATTTCTTGTTCAATAGCCCTACACTAAAACAATTCTTCAAACTGTTTTTTGGAATGGTAGAGAATGTTGTGCCAAATTAGCGTCCATAGTGATATCACTTCTTCTGTTGAAGTTATTTGACATAACAAGTATAACTTGTCGTCTGGTTTATTATTTCAATGTTAGCAAATCATAATCATGTTTGCAAATGTGGACAGAAATGGTATCTGAATAAGCAGACTATCTTGTTTAATTTGATTATACATTTTTATCTACTAGGCCTGCATGTTTAAATAGGCCTCTGTAACAATTTATAAAGTCGTGCACATGAGATATTTGAAAAGTAACAAATTAAACAAAACAAAATGTTTCCTAGACATTCGAATGTAAATGAAATTTATTCTTTAAATGAAATTGTATACCACGATACATTTGTGCACAAAATGTACAATTTAAAATGTTCCTGTTTACTAGCCTATTTTTATCAATAGCAAATCAAACACAAACATAAAACTCGTGCTTACTTATACTGATTACTAGGAGATCGGGTAGGCAACTTAATTCATCAATAGCAGAGTATATTTGCATAGTTGCTGAAGTTGTGAGCATGCATAGCCTAGTCCTCATTTGCTATAACTGCAATAACTAAAGTGGCATCTCGCCACCTCTACAACTGCGGTAGCTTATTTAAGAAATGGTCTTAGTTGTGTGCAGTGGTGCAGACCGGGCGAGAGCTCAAAGAGGAATTAGCAATCCGTTAACTTGCCGTTCTGTCAGAGGTTCTGACAAGCTGAAAGGGAGGACCTGTCAAAAGCTCATTTATCTCCTATGGAGCCCAACATGAAATTTCATTCGCTAATTAGAACCCCCACCCTTTCTGTTCCAGCTCTTCGTCACCTCTCTTCCATCCCTCCGCCTCTCACAAGGCACAACATCACAGTGACAATCCACTATTATGGAAATAAATAGTTCCATTATACTGCATTGTGTGGTGGAGCTGCACGGCGAGCCCTGCTTTGGTGATGGAGGGGGCTACTTTGATTAAGACGGATGATTTATTGAGGAACGGTCACAACACGTTTGGAGCATGTAGGAGTCAAATCCGGGAAGGTCATAAAATAGGTGTTTCCCACGTTTGTATTGCATTCAATAATGTTACCATTATAACGTTAAAGAAGTTCCAAAAAAGTTTGCAAAAAGGGATATCATTTTAATTTTGCATTTTACTGCTAAAAAGTATTTTTATCATTTGGTGTATATTGAAATTCAATATATTTCTTACATTTATTGCTAGCTCTTTTGTGCATTGTTGCAAAGCAGCTTTACATATTGTAGAACAAAATGTAGAGATGTAGTAAACAATATAGAAATAAGAATAAAATAAATAAAATGAAACAGAATATTTAGAGTGTTACATATAATTAAAACATGTCTTCTATAATATATATGTAACATGGTTTCATTGCAAATTATAAGCTACATTTAGACTTTTAGAGTTTGTGTTTTTTTACCCAAAATAATGCTTTGTGTTTTCCAAACGACGTTACATGATTTTCTAGAACTAAGAACCCACTTTAGTACAACAGTTTGTCAATCAGTTTTTGTCCAAATAACATTTCCCAGTACATTGTCAAATACAGGACCATTAAGAACACCTTATTTTGAGTCCCTTCCACTTGTCTGGTTAATGTACTGTATGTATTTTCATTGAAAGATTTGAGTGTGACTTCGACCCTGCTAGATTTGCTGTGGATTGCCCACTTGGTAACAAGTGGCACCTCTAAAAACAAGTGGTTAAAAGCTCATTGTTTTAATAGAAGCAGGGGACACAGGAATAACAAAGTGCGTAGACACTTAAACAAATGTAGCCCGTGATGTCCTTTTCAAGAGAGTCAACAGATGTCACTTAGTGGCATTCTACTGAATAGGACGTGAGGTCAGCCAGGCAGATAAGAGATTACTGTTTCAGAATATCTCAATGATCGTCTCACTGACCCTAGAGAGACATGAAGGAGGAGGAGGAAACTCAGACCCCACAGCCAAAAGCCTGCATTCAGTGTACAAAGCCATTTATCAGGTGGCTTAACCCCTAACTGGTGCTATGTGTATAGAGGGTTGGACACTCACTTCAATTGGACTAATTAAAACACTGCAGCAGAGCTAAATTGTACATCTGGCCATGCATTAGTTAAATGTCCTGCTGTTCATGTATGGCCCATACGGTACGATTTGGTGACGAACATGTCCTTTGCAAACACTGATTGCTTTTTCTAACTCACTGTAGTTTTTAGCTATATTTCTCTGAAGCACTTTACATAAAGCATCTACAATGCAAATGTAAATTAATTAGAAACATACTTTTAACTCAAATATATGGACCGTTCTTTACATGTGCTTTTATCTGAAGCTTTTTAATGTGCATTCAAGGGGAACATTTTATCATGTGTGATAAAATATAATACAAAATATATATTAAAGACTAGACTGGAAGCAAATTTACAAATGTCATTGTTTCAGTACTGTAAGCAGTTCCTTGCACACAAAGACACCTTGTCTACCACAACTGAATGGGGGATTAATTGCTATTCATTAGTTTATTAGTTCATTAGTTCATAAGTTTATTTACTGTAGCAGCGGCCATATAAAAGAAAATGTCCTTTTGATAAAGTAATGAATGCTCTATGAAATAATACAGCCTCACCCACACATATATCATTGAGCACTCATGTCTCTAAATTAGTTTTTTTATGCTGTTTGCATTGGTATGGAGCCATACTGCAACATGACTCTTCAATAGGTTGTGTGTTGATACTCAAGTACTCAATGAATAAGCATCAAAAGACCAATTGTCATTAAACATTTGAAATGGTCATTTAATTCAAATCACAGATTACCCAACGCTCTCACACTGGAAAAAAATAACGACTAACTAAAGTTGTTGTGTCAAGTTTGTGCACACAGTTTTTAATTTACATTAAAAACTTGACACAAAATTAAGTAAATGTTTCATATGCTTATAAAAAGTTTATGAATAAATTAAAATTAAGTAATTAAGTATAAAAAACTGAAACCAGCATGGATCACCAGTTGGATATTTATTTTGTGCCAATGTACTTTCATTTCAGGATTAGTTTAATCTGTTCTTAAAACAGCAAAATAATGTCTATTGTAATGTGCATTTTCTGTTTCTTTGAGTAAACTTAATCATAGAGGTTAAGTCCGACCTTGGAGTGTGAGAGCTGACAAAATGCAGCAATATTTGCAAAACATTTAAGGGTATTAAGAAACACTAACTATATAACAGTATCCTTCTTTTAAGCAGCAATGAAGAAACATTCTTGCGTTTCAATGCCGCCAATCCATTTAATCAGTATGAGGGCCTGTCACTGTTTCAGGAAAATAAATAAGGTTTACGGTAAAAGGACTGTGTGGTGAGTGTGTGTGTTTGTGCGCGTGTCAGAGATAGAGAGATACAATGATGGCATAGGAAAGAATGCCATATCATATTTTTTTTTAAACTCGCACAGAAGAAGGAAACAGATATCAATGTGTGTGTGTGTGTGTACGTGCATATGGGTTTATACTCAACCCCTCTTTGTCTATTGACATGATAATGGGTACAAATTGATGAAGAAATTTCAATCCTTCTGACAACAGTGGCAGAAAACACAAATGTTCCACCACCTACTAGCAGGAATAAATCACAGCCCTGCACCTCCTACTGTGGCGGCCAGTGTAGAAGCTGTTTTAATTAACTAATTCCCCCTGCCACTGACACCACTAACTACCACTGTGTCCTCCTCCTTCTGTTTGGTCCTTCACTGGAGCCTCATAATCCTATCAGCCTTAATCTGTTTTAACACGGGCCTGATCCACCAATTAGACCCTATCAAATCTCATATTAAACCACGGGGGATCAATTACCAGTTTGCTTTAAATGTCCACAGATTAAATAATACTACACATTCTGTAAATCCATCACAAATGCCATGTGATCAGACACTGTCAAGACCATAACCCTATAACCTATCAAAACAGACATGATAACTGTCAAGTACCAAACTGTAGCCAACAGAACAGAGTAGAACAGAACAATACTATATTGTTATTGCACATCTAGATTACATGATACATTCGATATACAACAGACAGTGACAGCTGGCATTTTGTGCTAAATATTTTGAGGATTTCAAGGGTCACCATATATATTAAGTTTCTTTTTGTACTGCTGAGAAATCGATCAAGAACACTATGTTCAGGTTGATTATAAAACACATTCTTTTGAAATTGCTGATTTGACCACTTCATATTCTAATTTCATAACTCAGTTGAAGTGGAGAAAGTGGAGTGTGCTAATGAATTAAATCAATAATTATCTGCATTGATCCGTGTCTGTATTGATTATTCCAAAACGCTTTGCATTTTCCAATCTGCTTTCTCAGTGAGATACAGGTCTCACAAAAGGCTTCGGATCCCAAAGTGTTTATATGGAGATGAAATACTCACCTTCAGGAGTGAAGTGACTGGAAAAGTGTAACAAATAAATGGAATCAATGCAATCAGCTAACAGCTGAATGCCACTGCCAGTTTCACACCATTTGTATTTTAGTTGCTCCCAGGGGCTCCATCCCACTTCGGTATTGAAAAGATTCTTAATTAGATTACTTACGAAGTATAATTTACACAGCATGTTTCATAATGTAAAATAGGTACATTTTTCCCTTCGCTCTCTAAAATTTCCATCTACTCTACATCATTCATGTTTTTATTCCTATTATATACTGCAAGGCATATATCACAGTATAGTATAGACATTTTCTGCAGTGACAAGATGAAAATGAATGCACCTAGGCATGTGTACTGTGTTTTCTTTCAAATCTAACTGAAAGTCTTTCATATCTTTGATCTTGAAGAGATATAAAAACAAAGTTAACAAAAGTAGGCTGTATCAGGGTTATTGGTGAGGACATAACTTTAACAAACCTTAATCAAAGTGTAATTCATTCCATCCTGAGCTACAGCTAAGGTCACCATAGTGATTAATAAGGACATGGAAAGACAACGTCACTTTGGTCTTGCTGACCTTGACGGTTGTAAATCTGACAGCTATTTATTTGTGATGGTCTGAGACCTGTTGGCCGCAATTTAGTGGATCCTTTGCTTAATTTTATCAGCTGCTTTATAAAATTCAAACCCTATTCAATAGGCCTATGTAAAATAATGGGTTCTATTTTTTAAAAGAAAAAACATGCTTTATGTTTCCAAGCATAAAATGTTTAGTATTTTATACTATTTGTATTGAGCAAAGAAAAAGACAGATATGGAATCTAATTCTGAATAATAATAATAATAATACGGGGAAACTCAAAACTATTTCAGAATTTAAATTCCATGGCAATTTACAGGATGCTTAGAATTTTAATGTAACATTGACCCCTAGTGGTGTTTTTGACACATTGAGGAATGTAAGGTAAACTTCACAAGCTTGTTGTGTATGCTACGTCACAATATCCATACACTGTTAAAATGGATGTGTTCATTTTAACACAGTGTTTGTGTCATTGTATTTAACACGTTTTGTGTTGAAAGTAAGACAAAGCTTGTGGTCCCAAGAAACATAGTGTTTGTTTTCAACCGTTTTTACAAAGTATGATGATTTATAGCCATTCTGAATCAGCTTCAGAATGCATTTTATGTAAATAATGGTCATAAAAGCAAGATTAAACTCCCATTGGTATAATAAATCCCATTGGTTTTCGAATTTCGAGCAATGAAGGCCGTCAATCACCCAAATTAATCTAACAGAGAGTCGGCGCTGAGCGCAGATTTGTCAGGATTTAGATGTCTATATTTCTTAAAAGATCTTTATATTTTATAATAATAATACAATATTATGTATTGTTATTATTATTATATTATATAATGATTAGGTTAAAATATTAGAAAGGCTTTAAAACATTTTGTTTATTTTTAGTGCCATCTGGTGGGGGTAAAAAAAATGCCCAACAGGCGAAACTCCGATGCTTTTTGAGTAACAGCCACTAGGTGGTGCTTCGGTATGGCGGCCATACAACCGCTGCAGATACACAAAATCAGATAAAGAAACGTTTTAAGTCCGATGAAAAGAGATCAGGATATTGCTAATTCTAAATTCTAAGTCAGACAAAACACGCATCTCCAATAATTAAAAATGAAACACCCATTCAAATAAGAACGCTTGATATCATGCTATGGTCAATTTAAAATTCTTCTGTACATAAACACATCCGTCATCGTATTGCCAGAAACACTCAGACTGTCAGCAGGTAAAACATTGAATCATTTTGCAAACTATTAGGCTTATATCCAAAACAACTTACAAATGAACAATAGAATAATTAGAAGCATATTTAAAGTTAGCTCAAGTTTTTTTGTTTACATGTTAGATAACAGTTTGCACGTGTTTCTGCTCTGAGCAGGAGGGCTGTTCTATGGCCCATTCATGCCAAGAACCAGTTAATCCATACACAAGTTGATCTACACACAAGTTGGGGAGGGACAATTTAGAATCCACACCCTGCATGTATTTTGGCAATGGGAGGAATCTAAGAAAATCCATGCTGACACAGGGAGAACATGCAAACTTCACACAGAAAGGCTTAATGTCCCTGCTGGGGCTTTAAACCAGGGACCTTTTTGCCATGAGCACTCAGTGCAACCACCACAACACTGTGTTGCCAACTGTCTTCAATAATCAAACTCACTAGACATTAAACGGTTATTGAATGTCAAATTAGGAAGCTGCCAAAGGATTACCAAACTCTTTAGCATTATTTATTTTTGAGAATAAATAGGATAAACATTCTCTATAATGTCTATAATAACTTTTCACCTATTCAGCATGCACAGTGAGTTTTGTATAGAGTTCTCTTTTCCTACTTTATACAAAAACTCACATACATAATCGTATTTACAACATATATTTTTGAGTTATGATAATGCAGACAAACATTTGGTAAAGTCAAGTAGAAATGAACATGCCCTACTTTTCCCATGAAAAAATACATGACTAACCCTTCCCCCAACCCAAACAATAAACCAAACTCACATGGAAGAACAGTACAATCTGGTAGCACAAAATGTCCGAACAGCAGCAGGGATATGATCATTTTAACAATTGGTAACAAAAATCGGCAATGCTCACAGTGGCTCAACGAAGTTGAGGAATCTGAAATGAAAATACCAGAATAAGCGTATTATTATTTCAACGTAGAGACATTTATTTTGCTGTGTGTTTCTTTGATGAAAATAACATTATGTCATGGTGGCCATAACAGAGAACAGAGAAGTGGCCATTGCAAAGATATTCCGGTGGACTAAAACACACAACAACAAATTGTGATGAAAACATTTTTTTAAGTACAATGAAAATTTTACATTTAAAATGTAAAGATCCTCCCACTTGGCAAAAGCTCCTCTCACTGGCAGATCTCCAGGCTGCAATGAAATATAGCCTACTAGGAGATACCGACCAATAAGAGTGTTACACAGAATAATACTCACCTGTGTTAAATGAGAAAAAAAAAATGAAAATTCCCCTGTGTTCACTGATAAAAGAAGGAGGCAGGCCTGAAACCAATGACCTGCCCCTGATAAACCCGAAGCACTTCACCAGTTGACCTATTGGATGGGGTCACTTGAACATCAAGCTCTTCAAGGCTAAAATTTGCCCGCTATACCAGGAGGAATGTTATCTGACAGTGGAGTATTTTGCTGTCAGATGCTGTTGCCCAAAGTTCCATAAAATAGAAAGATCATATTTGTCTCTTAACCATATATCACTAAACTTTTTAACTATAGCTCTCTCAGTACTTTAATGTCATCTGCCCGTCGGTTCTTGTGGCGCCGCATAAAGTTGAACCCACTTATTGGTTCAGGATCCACAGTTGGTGGCGGTATCATTTGTATTTTCCCACAATATGTATCTTAATCTAAAAACTGCACTGCTTGCAGTGGCTTAAAGAAATTGCGGTTTCTGACATGAACAATACAAGAATAGGCATAATCATATTTTTTATGAATGAATCAACGAGGCATTTTATATAGTGCTTTATTGTGTATTTCTGTACACACAAAGCACTTAACAATCATATGAGGGGGTCTTTCCCCAACCACCACCAGTGTGGAACATCCACTTGCTCACCACACACATGCTATAGGTGTAGAGAAGAGAGACGAAGAGCCAATTTAGAGGGTGGGGATTACTAGAAGGGCATGATTGACAATGGACAGGGGAGGTAATCTGGCCCGGACACCGGGGTTACACCCCTACTCTTTACGAGAAGTGCCATTGGATCTTTAATGACCACAGGGAGTCAGGACTTCAGTTTAACGTCTCATCTGAAGGACAGTGCTTTTTTACAGTATAATGTCCCCATCACTATACTGGGGCATCAGGACCCATTCTGACCACATGGTGAGCGCCCCCTGCTGGTCTTACTAACACTTCTTCCAACAGCAACCTAGCTTTCCCAGGAGGTCTCCTATTTCCCATTTATAGAGACATTTGTTTTTCTGTGCATTTATGTTATAAAAAATGTTTATTCCAAGCTGGCTGTAACTTGAAGTTACAACTTCTGGTATATTAAAACATGTTTATAAAAAGTTTTATTTTTAATTTAGTTATTATTGTACATTTGATGCATTTCACCAAATTGTGATGAAAAAAAACTTTAAACTATAATGAAAATCTAATATTTAATCGCTTTAGTTTCTATTCCTACCTTATTTCCCGTACAAAAATCAACCATGGTATATAACCAAAAAACATTGTTTTACTACAGTAGAAAAAAACATGGCTATTGTCGTAAAACCAAGGTTATCACAAAATAACCATGATTTTCAAAACCCTAGTTAAACCATGATTACTGAAGTACAACCATGGCTTTGCCAAAGTGTCAATACACCAAAAAAACATGGTTACTACACTTTACCACAAAGATGGCAGTATGCCTAATTGCTAAATTGACTCTTTTTGGCCATGGTAGAGAACACAGCCACCGAAAACAATTGTATTTATAACAGAATGTGTAAACTTTTATACAAAATCTTGACATTTTAAACTTGACATTTCAAACGTTTTTTGAAAACAATAGTAAAGTGAACGGTACATGGTAAACATGTTTCTGCATTAACGTTTTCTGCCATCTCCTGGACAAGTTGCTAACTGCAATTATTTAGTTACAGCTGTCATTACCAGGAACTATTGAAGGCAGTATCCTATACAACTCTCTCTCTCTCTCTCTCTCTCTCTCTCTCTCTCTCTCTCTCTCTCTCTCTCTCTCTCTCTCTCTCTCTCTCGATGAGATCAAATGGAATGTAGGTATGTGTTTGCACAAATCTTCTTTTCAAGTTGCCCTATAAAGCTGCACACAGAGCATGAAAAAGTGAAATTTGAGCGTCTACAAACACATTAAGAGTACAAAAGTCTTACTTTTGAAGTAAAATGATCAACAATGCAACAATGCAATTGGTTTGGTGGCAGATACTTTGTAAACAGAGCTACAGTGCATGAAACAGTCATGAGTCATGAAACTGCTGAAAGCTCAGAAGTATAATAGCCTATACTCAGGGTCGAGTTACAGGGAAAAGATGTTGAGGAAGCTGCATAATAAAAGGAATATTTAAGGTAATAGTAAATGTGTTGTATAAGTCATTTCTGATCAACTATTTTATTGCTGCTTTTCGATCGCTTGTGGTAAACGTTATTTAAAGCACACACAGAGGGTATCACATTACCATCTGAAATTGTAGGAGGCATTATTAATTCATGAAAGTGGGTCTTCTGAATGACTAACCTACCAGGTCTTTCTTAGACATAGGCTTCTTTGTGTTGAAAACAATTTTGAACAAACCAGAACCAAGATTTTGCACATGTAAAGGAATTTAGTTTGTTCAGCTGTGCTTTGTCAAAATACTCCCCTGAGCATCAAAAAGGCTTTGTGTAATATTGTTTGCCATCCTATTCAAGTTTATGTCTTGAACAATGAACTATTCCTTAGAGTGTAGGAGGTACTAACCTCCTTTTTCTTTTTGTTCTGCATCTTTTTCAGCCTGAAGATGGTATCAACATTGGCAACTTCTCCTATTTCACAGGACACGTTACCTCACGATGCACCCTGTATAAATATGTTCTCTGTCTGAGTTTGGCATTTAGAGCTTCATACCGACTCCTGGACATCGGCTAGAAGACCAAAATACAAAATGGTGACTTAACAAAGAATGTTTAATCTAAAATCCAGAATTATGAAATCTAGTCTACATTTTAATGATGATTGTGAAAATGCTGATGTGTTTTTAATCTGCAGCGTGAGTGCATTTCCATCCATGTTGGCCAAGCCGGGGCGCAGATTGGTAATGCGTGTTGGGAGCTCTACTGTCTGGAGCATGGCATACAGCCGGATGGACAGATGCCCAGTGATAAGACAAAAGGAGGAGGAGATGATTCCTTCAACACGTTCTTCAGTGAGACGGCTTCAGGGAAACATGTTCCACGTGCCATCTTTGTGGATCTGGAACCCACCGTGATTGGTATGTCCTCTATGGATATAAATGTAAATGCCATAATAATAATACTATAAAGTCAAAATTCATGATTCACGAAAAACGATTCAGATTGAATATGTTCTACTTTCTATGCATAGATGAGGTGCGATCAGGCATGTATCGTCAGCTCTTTCACCCTGAGCAACTCATCACTGGTAAAGAGGATGCTGCTAACAACTATGCCAGAGGACATTACACCATTGGCAAGGAGATCATTGATTCAGTCCTGGATCGAATCCGCAAACTGGTAATATTGAATTTGTTCTGAATTTTAATCAATTAGTGACTGTAAACTTTTAAACAAGGGTTTAAAAAGACTAAGCTCTATTCTAAAGTCTCTTTGCCCCTCTCTTCCAGAGTGATCAGTGCACTGGTCTCCAAGGTTTCCTGGTTTTCCACAGCTTTGGTGGTGGTACTGGCTCTGGCTTCACCTCCCTCTTGATGGAGCGTCTCTCTGTTGACTATGGCAAGAAGTCCAAACTTGAGTTTGCCATCTATCCTGCTCCTCAAGTGTCCACAGCAGTGGTGGAGCCCTACAACTCCATCCTGACCACCCACACCACCCTGGAGCACTCCGACTGCGCCTTCATGGTGGACAATGAAGCCATCTACGACATCTGCCGTAAAAACCTGGACATCGAGCGTCCCTCTTACACCAACCTCAACAGGCTCATTAGCCAGGTGGTGTCCTCCATTACAGCCTCACTAAGATTCGATGGAGCTCTCAATGTGGATCTCACCGAGTTCCAGACCAACTTGGTGCCCTACCCACGTATTCATTTCCCTCTGGCAACGTATGCTCCTGTGATCTCTACTGAGAAGGCTTACCATGAGCAGATGTCTGTGGCTGACATAACAAATGCCTGCTTTGAACCAGCCAATCAGATGGTAAAGTGTGATCCACGTCACGGTAAATACATGGCCTGTTGTCTTCTCTACCGTGGAGACGTGGTGCCCAAAGATGTCAACTCTGCCATTGCTGCCATTAAGACCAAACGCGCCATTCAGTTTGTGGATTGGTGCCCCACTGGTTTCAAAGTGGGCATCAACTACCAGCCCCCGACTGTGGTACCTGGTGGAGATCTGGCTAAAGTTCAAAGGGCTGTGTGCATGCTGAGCAACACTACAGCCATCGCTGAGGCCTGGGCTCGCCTAGATCACAAGTTTGATCTGATGTATGCCAAGAGAGCCTTTGTGCACTGGTATGTGGGAGAGGGAATGGAGGAAGGAGAATTTTCAGAGGCCCGAGAAGATTTGGCAGCTTTGGAGAAGGATTATGAAGAAGTGGGCACAGACACCGTTGGGGAAGATGATGAAGATGGAGTGGAATTTTGAAAATTTGTTTTTATCATCTCAGGGTAATCTGCTATCATTTTTGTTATCTTATGCTGTAACGTAGATTTTGTCTTCCATTTTTTACATTTCATGCTAAAGTTGGACCTTTAGAAGGTAAAAACTGGTATAATGATATAAAGGGAATTACGGGTTGTACTCAGTAGCCAAAATGATTATAATATCTCTCTAAAATGATTTTCTTGTCTGCTTTCTATTTATGATATGTCATGTTACCCATTTACATCTGTACACGGTTGCACATGACAGGGATGTACACTGAGAAGTTTTTTCCCACTTTACCCCTCACCCATAGTGTCTGTCTATCCGGCACAAACATGTCTACATGCTGTTACCCATGATTCAGCTGTCTGTACATGTCCAAGGGCATCAGTGTGATAAGTATTGTCATTCACTATCACTGTACCACTGAAATTAAAGCTTAATTACAATAAGACCCGTGTTTTCGCCTCTTTCAGTATAATGTCTGTACAAACTGACATCACATGTCTGTACTCGTAATGCCTTTTCAAATGCGTTTCAGTATTTTTAAAAGGATACTTTGCATAAACATATAAGTTCTGTCATCAGAACCTGTAAATGTGTCTTCTATTGAAAAAATAAATGTTTTAGTGGTTTTGTGTCCATAGAATGGAAGTCAATGTGGGTCATGTAGTTTTGTTACCAACACTATTCAAAATGTATTTTGTGTTCTGCAAGTCATACAAGTTTGAAATGACAAAACAATGATTCAATGATGAAACATTTTCTGTTAGGGGTAAACTATCCCTTTAACATAAAATATTTATAAGCAATTGCTTGCATAAAATAATACTTTCACCATCTTTAAGGTTTTTGTATCACATGAATCCTAAGCAATAAGGAATGATGCTGCAAGCGTCATGTTACAAATTGCCAATATAGTCATTCCTTCTCACTATACCGCATGTCTAAAAGCAAGTTAAGTGTCCAGATGGTTTTCAGAGATACAGAACTCCACAGAGAATAGCACTCTAGCTAATGTAGGAAGGACGGCTATTCTGCATTGCTCTCCTCACGCCAACAGACTATCCTGCGGACTCTCTCTCTCCTACTCGCTCCTCCCTTCCTAGAAAAAACCCCACCTCTCCCTTTGTCACCACATCTGCCTTCTTTTTACGAATCCTTAAATCGGCCTAAAGGGAAATGTTATGCTTGATTTGTTTTTAGTTTTACTCTTTTCATAAACCACTGCATTAAGATGCAAATATTTAATTCATATCAGTTTTATTTATATAGCGCTCTTCTCAATTTTCCTTGTTGCAAAGCAGCTTTACATAGATTATAAATAAAAGGAAATAATAATAAATAAATAAAAGAAAGAAAGAAAGAAAGAAATACATTATATAAATAAAAAACATTAATGCAAGCTATTCTCTATATAATATAAATCATTAAAAACTAAACTGAAATAAATACTCTATTGGATTGTAAGAAACTGTCAATTGTTAATTGAAGCATATTCTTAATAATATGCGTAACATTTACGAGACCTACATTAACATTTAGTACACTATCAAAGTTAGTGCTTATGGGTGAATTACAATATTATAATGTACGTAGTAGCAATGCGATATTAGTCCTCGGGGTTAATTATATGTGTTACTGAAGCTTGTTTATATAAAATTTTATAATATAATGATCAGCACAACACAATTTTTACACAGCTGGAAACATACCAGGTTCAGATATTTACAATGTACCAGAAAACTCTGCAATAATACCATATCATGCAAATACAATGTATATATGAAAATTAAAAACCAAAGGTAAATCTAAGATCTTTATGATTTATGAAGTCTCCCGTTGATCAACAGTAGCAAGGAACCAAAACTAAATTATAAATGTGTATACTATATGTATAGAAGTGGGACAGATCAGGATCAACCGGGAGGGACAGTTCTCCTCTGGCATATTAACGTTTCGCTGCTACAACTACATAGAGGATGAATACTGCTTTCCAGTAAGGTGCTACCGAAGTATATAGCTGGGCTGATTAGTGGAAAGATAAGTCTGTCCAAAATTATTTTCTGAAGTTCTGGTTGTCTCCGAAGTTCAGGTTGTCATGGCTGTAATCATTGCCAGGTGGCTGTAAGGCAGACGTGGTTGTACTCATCGTCAGGTACCAGAAAACAGCATCTCGTGGAACTGAGTATCGGACTAGAACTGGGGCCGGGACTGACACTCTCTGGTATCTGGGAACTATTAAAAGACCAGAGTGACAGCAAAGTGTGCGATGGATTGAAATATGACAGCAGTACACAAAGGTACTGAGGCGCTAGACCTTTTCCATTCAGTTAGTTTAGAAACGTTATGTTTATGTTTCTGATTTGTTGTTTCCTAATAAGGTCTCATAATGGAAGCATGTAAAGTGAAAAAAGATTGCGGCCAAAAACTGTCCCTGTGGTACTTCGAATTTAACCTGAGATTGAAAGGACATTTCATCAAACAAAGGGGTAACGGTCGCATAAATAGAATTAAATGTATTATGTGTTTTGCGTGTTTAACGGTGGATGGTCATTTTTCTAGTTTCAAAATATGCTTTACATTTCACATATTTTAAGTCTTTTGTTCACCGGTGTCCCTCTTCTCACAAAATGACTGGATTTTTTTCCATTTTATATAAAGTCCCTCCTTCCGAAACACTCCGATTTGTAAAGCTGGCCAGGTCTTTCGTGATTGGTTCCCCGCTTATAGTGTGTGTCTGAAGTTGTCCCACCCACACCATATCAGCGAGCTTCCGCTCCTCAGACTGTTGTGATTGGCAAGTCCCCCTCTCATTGAATGTATATTTATAAGCTTTGGCTTTAAGCAATAAATAGTAACGATGGCGTCAACTTCACTTCATCAGTTAAAAACATGCGCATCGATCGAAGAGTAATGAAGGTCTGCTAATGCATGTTAACGCAATGCTCATACCACTGAGCTACAAGAAGGTTACCACTCATGTAACAGCTGGAACTCCAGTAACTTGAGTTGTTTTTCCTTCAGATGAGGTTCGCACAGGTACATATCACCAGTTGTTCTATCCCGAGCAACTAATCTCGGGCAAAGAAGATGCTGCTAATAACTACGCCCGTGGTCATTACACTATTGGTACAGAGATCATTGACCTGGTGCTGGATAGAACCCGGAAACTGGTGAGAATTTCTAACGATTCAAAATCATGAGTGTGAGGTTAAATTATAATTTATATTATTTCCCTCTTATTCCAACAGGCTGATCAATGCACTGGCCTTCAGGGATTTCTCATTTTTCACAGCTTTGGTGGTGGTACTGGCTCTGGCTTCACCTCCCTCTTGATGGAGCGTTTCTCCGTAGACTATGGCAAAAAGTCCAAGCTTGAGTTTGCCATCTATCCTGTTCCTCAAGTGTCCACAGCAGTGGTGGAGCCCTAGAACTCCATCCTGACCACCCACACCACCCTGGAGCACTCTGACTGCGCCTTCATGGTAGACAACAAATCCATATATGACTGTGACGAGTTGGTCCGCACCCAATCAGCGTCGCCATGGTTACTCAGGAGATCAGCCGATCGTCCACACCTGAGACCAATCATCAACGGGGATAAAAGCCTCACACCCAGGAGAAACAGTGAGTTACAGCTCCAAGCTTCTTACCCCGTTGATGTGTCTTGTCTTTCTGTTCTCTTTGAAGATTCAGACGTGTGACGATCGCCGGAGACCCTGACTAAGAGGACTTCTGGGAGTAGCAGTTTGACCTCACTCTACACAGACGACCTAGTTGGAACTAAGGACCTGAAGGACCACGAGTGGAGGCTTAAACCCGGAGCTGTGCTTCATGAAAAGCATCATATTTTCTTTTGTTTACTTTTAATAAATCACCCTCCGGGGCTTTTGTTCATACACTTCCGTGGTTGTCTCGTGTCTTGCACCCCACAACTGGTGGAGAATGCGGGCGTATTGACGCGAGACAGACACCCAGGAGGTATAATATATATTTTTTTTTTTTGTGTGTATCCAGGGGTACGTTAGCTCTCTCTCCCCACCATTTCCGCCCCACTTCCGGGTGACTCAAAGATGGAGGAGATCATTCGCCGTGTGACGGACTTGAACATCCGCCAACAGACGTTTAACGAACAGATGGCAGTGCGACAGGAGAGGCTAGAGCAAGCCTTCACTCACATCGCTGAAATTACTGCCGGGGGAACGCCGACCACGGACCACCGTGCCGCCGCCCATCGCTATCTAACCAAGCTTGGAGAAGCCGATGACGTCGAAGCTTTCCTCCACACGTTCGAGGTAATCGCAAACCGGGAGACCTGGAATAAAGCCGAGTGGGTAAATATCTTAACGCCCTTTTTGACCGGGGAAGCCCAGCGGGCGTATTTCTCTCTACCATCCCCCCTGAATGACGATTATGACGTTTTAAAAGAGGAAATTCTCGCCCGGGTCGGTGTTTCTCCAACCACGGCGGCACAGCAGTTCTGGGATTGGACGTTCCAGAAGTCCGTACCAGTCCGTACTCAAGCAGCACAGCTCACACGGTTGGCACAAATTTGGCTCCTCCAGGGGAACCCGACGGCCTCACAGGTTGCTGAGAAAATATTGATCGACAGACTGTTGCGCGCACTACCTAGAGGGCTGAGAGGCCCAGTGTGTATGAGGAACCCTGGAACATTTCGAGAGGCGGTTGAAGCGGTGGAACTGGCTGAAGCGGTGAATGCTCGGGACATGGGAGAGAGAGTAACGGACCCAGCCCGGAGGGTGACACCACCATGGCGGCGCATGGAGGGTACCTCACGGCCAGTAGAGAGACCAGCAATACCCTCTCCTCGCGACGAGCCGATGCCGACCGAACCAGCAACTCCAGGCCCTCAAGCATGGCTAGTCGGGTGTGTGGGTCACGTGGAACCGCCCCGGGATGCACCAAAGAGGACAATTCGTCTAGATGGGAGAAGGGTCACAGCGACATTGGATTCTGGAAGTTCGGTGACCCTAGTACAAAGTTCTCTGGTCCAGCCGAAGGGAAAGTCGGTTATACCCATTACCTGTGTCCACGGGGACACTCGCAGTGTTCCAGCCCGACGGGTAACTATAACAGCTGGACCCGGATCCTGGTCCTTGGAGGTCGGGGTAGTTTCAGACTTACCCGTTCCGGTTCTGCTGGGAAGAGACTGGCCAGGTTTTGAAAAACTGTTGTCCCAAGCAGTACAACTAGGGAACGTACAGAGACGAAACCAACGCCGGCCAGTAACAGCCAAGGGGCCACCAAGGCGGATCGCGATGTTAGCCACTGAGAGCGAGCGAGAGGGTGAGTCAGAAAATCGTGTCAATAACCTGTTCTCCGATCTGTACCATCAGGTAAACACAGGAGGGTCGTTTGGACGAGACCAAAGGGAAGACGACCGGTTGAGACACTGCTGGTCTCAAGTACGGGTATTGGACGGAGAAGCCCGCCAGTACCCACCTCACCCACTCCCATATTTCACAGTACAAAATGGTCTGCTCTACTGTGTCGCACAAAGACGGGGGGAGGAAAAACAACTCCTAGTAGTCCCAAAATCCAAAGTGAATTCCATATTGGAATTGGCCCATACCCACCCTTTAGCGGGACATTTAGGACCGGCAAACACCGCTCAGCGCATCAGGGACCGATTTCATTGGCCAGGCTTAGACGGAGATGTGAAGAGGTTTTGCCAAAGTTGCCCCACCTGTCAAGTAACTGCGCCAAGAAAACCTCCCCCCAGTCCACTTATTCCTTTACCCATAATCGAGGTACCCTTCAACAGGATTGGGATGGATCTGGTAGGCCCGTTGCCGAAATCAGCCCGGGGGCATGAACACATCCTCGTTATCGTGGACTACGCCACCCGGTACCCAGAGGCGGTGCCCCTGCGGAAGGCGACTGCAAAAGCCATTTCCAAGGAGCTTGTCTTGTTCTTCAGCCGGGTGGGGATCCCACAAGAGATCCTGACGGACCAGGGAACCCCGTTCATGTCACGGATAATGGCGGACCTCTGCCACCTCCTGAAGGTAAAACAACTTCGGACGTCCATCTATCATCCCCAAACAGACGGGCTAGTAGAACGTTTTAATCAGACGTTGAAGAGGATGCTCCGACGGGTGGTGGCAGAGTATGGGCGCGATTGGGATCTGATGCTACCTTATGTGCTCTTTGGCATTCGCGAGGTGCCTCAGGCCTCCACGGGGTTCACCCCGTTTGAGTTGCTGTTTGGGAGGCAGCCCAGAGGCCTGCTGGATGTTGCCCGGGAGGCCTGGGAACAACAGCCAGCACCCTATCGCAGTGTCATAGAGCATGTACAGCAGATGAAGAGTCGTATCGACCGAGTAATGCCCCTAGTAAGGGAGCATCTGGCCGAAGCCCAGCGCGCCCAAAGCCGCCTATATGATCGCCCCGCACAGCCCAGAGTGTTCACACCAGGGGAACGAGTGTTGGTGCTCATGCCGTCTACAACATCCAAGTTTTTAGCCGTGTGGAAAGGACCGTACACAGTATTGGAAAAGACTGGGCCGGTCAATTACCGCATTCGGCTACCGGGACGGCGAAAGGAAGACCAAATTTACCACGTAAATCTGTTGAAGAAGTGGGTGGCAACCCCAACACAGGTGGTTGCCTTTGCGGAAAAAGAGGCACCAGTTGTACAGATGGGGGAGCAGCTTTCCCCCACACAGAAGTCTGATCTCACAACCCTGGTCCGTCAGTTCGAGGATGTGTTCTGCGAAAGACCAGGACGTACCAAGGTAACTCAACACGAGATCCGTACCCCCCCCGGGGTTGTGGTTAGGCAACGCCCCTACCGGGTCCCGGAGGCTCGTCGGTTGGCAATAGAGGAGGAAATTAACAGAATGAAGGAGCTCCAAGTCATCGAGCCATCCCGCAGCCCATGGTCTAGCCCCATCGTCATGGTTCCAAAACCCGACGGCACTCTCCGTTTCTGCAACGACTTTCGGAAACTGAATGAGGTGTCGACGTTCGATGGGTATCCTATGCCTAGGATAGATGAACTCCTTGACCGCCTGGGAAAGGCCCGGTTCATATCAACTCTGGACCTTACGAAAGGATACTGGCAAGTGCCACTGTCCGAAAAAGATAGAGAGAAGACTGCTTTCAGCACACCATCGGGGCATTGGCAGTACCGGGTCCTTCCGTTTGGGCTGCATGGAGCGCCGGCAACATTTCAGAGGATGATGGACATCGTCCTTCGACCCCATCAGGAGTATGCCGCAGCATACATTGACGACGTGGTGATTCATTCCGAAAGTTGGGATGACCATCTATACCGGTTGCGGAGAGTGCTACTCGAGTTGAGACGAGTGGGGCTGACTGCGAATCCCAGGAAATGTCACCTGGGACAAGCGGAGGCACAGTAACTGGGGTTTCGGGTCGGGGGCTAATCCAGCCCCAAGCAAAGAAAGTCGAGGCCGTCCGGAAGGCCCCGAGGCCCACCAACAAGACCCAGGTACGTGCCTTCTTGGGACTCGCGGGATACTACAGATGTTTCATCCCGAATTTCTCCTCTTTAGCCAGCCCCTTGACCGACCTGACCAAGAAGGGGCAACCGGAGAAGCTAAAGTGGAGTTCAGAGGCGGAGAAGGCCTTTCAGACGTTGAAGGAGCACCTAACGTCTGCTCCGGTGCTACACGCCCCAGACTTTGGTTGCCCCTTCATCCTCCAGACCGACACGTCGGACACCGGCCTGGGGGCGGTACTTTCCCAGATCAGAGATGGAGAAGAACACCCGGTGGTTTTCATTAGCCGAAAGCTCTCCCCAGCAGAAAACCGCTACGCCACCGTGGAGAAAGAGGCCCTGGCCATTAAGTGGGCGGTCCTGGAGCTCAGGTACTATCTCCTCGGGCGTAGGTTTTCTTTGGTCACTGATCATGCCCCACTGCAGTGGATGTCTAGGGCCAAGGAGACTAACGCCCGGGTGACCAGGTGGTTCCTGGCGCTCCAGGACTTCCATTTTAAGGTGGAACATCGGGCCGGGGTCTCCCACGGTAACGCAGATGGTCTGTCGAGGATGTGGTCAGGTTGGACAACTCGGTCAAGGTCACGAACCCCCCCTGTTCCAACGCCAACATCCTACGTAGTACAGAAGAGGTTTCTCCCCACCAGGTCGACGCTTAGGGGGGGGAATGTGACGAGTTGGTCCGCACCCAATCAGCGTCGCCATGGTTACTCAGGAGATCAGCCGATCGTCCACACCTGAGACCAATCATCAACGGGGATAAAAGCCTCACACCCAGGAGAAACAGTGAGTTACAGCTCCAAGCTTCTTACCCCGTTGATGTGTCTTGTCTTCCTGTTCTCTTTGAAGATTCAGACGTGTGACGATCGCTGGAGACCCTGACTAAGAGGACTTCCGGGAGTAGCAGTTTGACCTCACTCTACACAGACGACCTAGTTGGAACTAAGGACCTGAAGGACCACGAGTGGAGGCTTAAACCCGGAGCTGTGCTTCATGAAAAGCATCATATTTTCTTTTGTTTACATTTAATAAATCACCCTCCGGGGCTTTTGTTCATACACTTCCGTGGTTGTCTCGTGTCTTGCACCCCACAATGACATTTGCTTTAAAAACCTGGACATTGACCGGCCCACTTACACCAACCTCAACAGGCTCATGGGCCAGATAGTGTCTTCCATTACAGTCTCACTGAGATTCGATGGAGCTCTCAATGTGGATCTCACCGAATTCCAGACTAACTTGGTGCCCTATCCACGTATTCATTTCCCTCTGGTGTCCTACGCTCCGGTGATCCCTATTGAGAAGGCGTGCCATGAGCCACTTTCTGTAGCTGACATGACCAATGCCTGCTTTGAACCATCCAATCAGATGGTAAAGTGTGATCCTCGTCATGGTAAATATATGGCCTGTTGTCTTCTCTACCATGGAGACATGGTGCCCAAAGATGTCAACTCCGCCATTGCTGCTGTTAAGACCAAACGCACCATTCAGTTTGTGGACTGGTGCCCCACTGGTTTCAAAGTGGGCATCAACTACCAGCCCCCAACTGTGGTACCTTGTGGAGATCTGGCTTAAGTTCATAGGGCTGTGTGCATGCTGAGCAACACTACAGCCATCACTGAGGCCTGGGCTCGCCTAGATCACAAGTTTGATCTGATGTACGCCAAGAGAGCCTTTGTGCACTGGTATGTAGGGGAGGGCATGGAGGAAGGAGAATTTTCAGAGGCCCGTGAAGATTTGGCAGCATTGAAGGACTATGAAGAAGTGGGCACAGATAGCATTGGGGATGATGATGAAGATGGAGTGGAATTTTAAATATAATATTCTTATAATCTCATGGTAATCTGCTATGTTTTTTACTTGCTAAAATATATTTTTTTAGTATTGCAAATAAATTTCAATTTTTTATACTTTATGCCAAAGCTAGATGTTTAGAAGGTAAAATAACTGTTGCAATAAAATAAAGGTAGTTATAGGTTTTACATAATGGCCCAAATCCATATTAGGGATGTTACCCCTTTGAAATCTGTGTGTGGTTGCGCATGAAAATGATGTAAAGACCTAGACTGAGCACAACACGGAGCAGTTTATACCACTTTACCCCTCACCCATCTGTTTCTGTCTACTCAGCACAAAAATGTACACCTGCTATTACTCATGATTCAGCTGTCTGTGCATGTCCATGGGCTTCAGTGCGAGAAGGATTGTCATTAGCTATCACTGTAACATTGAAATTGTCCAATGACAATAAGGTCGGTGTGTTTGCCTCTTTCTGTTTAACATCTGTTGGAACTGTGCATGTTTGTGCTCTTTATGCCTTTATAAATGCTTCTCAGTATTTTTAAAGGGATACTTCACACAAAACAAATTCTGACATCATTTATGGACCCTCATGTCAATCAAAACTTTCTTAAAAAAATATATTTTGAGAAACATCTCAGTGGTTTTCTGTCCAATACAATGGAAGTCAATGGGGTCAGTGTTGTATGGTTACCAACATTATCAAAACACATTTTGTGTTCGTACAATTTGGAATGACATGACGATGAGAAAATGATGAAAGAATTGACCTTTTCTTGGGGTGAACTATCCCTTCAACATAAAAGACTAGGAAGCAATTACTTGTATGAAATAATATTTGCACCATCTGTAGGCTTTTTGTATCACATAAATCCCAAGCAATAAGGAATGATGCTGCAAGCATCATGTTACATACAAATACTCAAGATATCAGTTGTCATAGTTGGTATGCAGATCTAACACATGAGCATGGAGATCTTTGACATATAGTCTGTAGAATTCCTTTTCAGCATCTTTCTGTATTACCGCATGCCTAAAAGAAAGTAACATGTCCAGATGGTTTTCACAGACACGGAACTCCCTAGAGAACAGCACTCCATAGCTAATGTAGGAAGGCCTTTCTGCATTGCTCTCTTCACAGCCAACAGGCCTGCTTGCTGCTGACTCACTCTCTCCTCCTCCCTCCTCCCTTCCTATAAAAACCCCACCTCTCCTTTTATATTATCACATCTGCCTTCTCTTTCCGAATCCTCAAGTCGGCCTGAAGGGAAATCTGACAAGATGGTAAGTGTTCTGCTCGATTTGTTTTTAATTTTACTCTTTTCATAAACCACTGCATTTAAATGTACAGATTCACAAGCATTTTGTTGCATTAAGGCAAAGTAATCATATTTTGATACACTCGGTGCAATGTTATAATGTATTTTTGTTTGGTTGTATGGATAACAAAGCTAGCACTATTTTTTGTAGATTGATAAAATTTTTTTCTTAAAAATATGTTAATTAGCATTGAGTCTATTTGAGTGTTAGGCACAGGGTCTGCCTTTCATTCTAAAAAGGATGTGGCTATATGGCTTTAAAAGCCTTATACAAGGCTATCAAACAGATTAAAGCAGGAAAGTCATATTCTGAATATAGCATCCTCTATGTTTGGTGTTTCAGCTGAACCCATATATCTCCCCAAACCTCCTTTAACTATAAAGGAAAGACGGGGAATTACAGTATAAAAAATTAGGCTGTTACTTGGAGAAAGAACACATTAATGTCTTCATAATGTACAGAGAAGCATTGGTACTAGATGAGATCATGAGTGACGAAAACGGCAGCACAGAATAATAGATATAACTGTTCTAGATATAAAGGCCCAAGTGAGGCATCTCTGTCTGTAACACAAAGGCGTGTGTGAAGCTGAATGGGACAGGGTGGGGGTGGACCGAGGATTGCGGTCAAAGACACTCGCATACCCTCCTCTGTATTCCACAGACAAAACATGCATGTAAATATAATAAGAAAAAAACTGAGATTTGTATTGAACATTAGATCTTGACATTTTGGGAAATGCAAGAGGATTTTACAGTATTGAGCTTTAGGTAACCGCAATACTAAACTCAATCAATAGGAGAAAAAAAATAGAAAAAAAATTGGATCTAGCTAGTAACTGTATTTTTTATATCTCAGACAACATGAAATCATAAGCAAGAATATAAATTATAAACAAATTTAGAGCTAACATGTCTTAGAGACAAAACTGAGGGCTTAGACAAAAAAAGATAAAACAAAACCAATCATAGAAATAACAAAATATGCCTACATATTTACTAATAGATCAATACAGCACATAACTGGTTGATTTCATAAGTAATCATATACATTTTTATCTTTTTTCTCCATAAATAGCGTGAGTGTATTTCTATGCATGTTGGCCAAGCTGGGGCCCAAATGGGAAATGCATGCTGGGAGCTTTACTGTCTAGAACATGGGATTCAGCCGGATGGACAGATGCCCAGTGATAAGACAATAGGAGGAGGAGATGATTCCTTCAACACGTTCTTCAGTGAGACTGGAGCAGGAAAGCATGTTCCACGTGCTATCTTTGTTGATCTGGAACCCACCGTGATTGGTAAGTTGAACCTAGATGAGAGAATAAATTAAATTACTCAGAAAACCAAAAGGACAAAACAAACATATTTAAAAGCAATCATTTTGAAAAACTATAGAGCATATTTGTTGCACTTTTACATTTCTTGTACTGTATATTATACAGTATATATATTTTTTACATTACCATTAAAAGATAAAAGTGTTTTCAGTCACATATGTACACAAACATTTAAATATTTAATAATGCATTTGAATTAAGGGCGAAAACATCTATTTCCTAAAGCTGGGCATCACTTTGTACCACTACTTTTACTGCTGGGGCTCCAGTAACTTGAGTTGTTTTTTCTTCAGATGAGGTACGCACAGGAACATATCGTCAATTGTTCCATCCCGAGCAACTAATCACAGGCAAAGAAGATGCTGCTAATAACTACGCCCGTGGTCATTACACTATTGGTAAAGAGATCATTGACCTGGTGCTGGACAGAACCCGGAAACTGGTGAGATTTCCTAACAATTCAAAGTCTTGAGTGTGAGCTTGAATTATTATGTAATTTCCCTTTAATTTCCTCTTATTCCAACAGGCTGATCAGTGCACAGGCCTTCAGGGATTTCTTATTTTTCACAGCTTTGGTGGTGGTACTGGCTCTGGCTTCACCTCCCTCTTGATGGAGCGTCTCTCTGTTGACTATGGCAAGAAGTCCAAACTTGAGTTTGCCATCTATCCTGCTCCTCAAGTGTCCACAGCAGTGGTGGAGCCCTACAACTCCATCCTGACCACCCACACCACCCTGGAGCACTCCGACTGCGCCTTCATGGTGGACAATGAAGCCATCTACGACATCTGCCGTAAAAACCTGGACATCGAGCGTCCCTCTTACACCAACCTCAACAGGCTCATTGGCCAGATAGTGTCCTCCATTACAGCCTCGCTGAGATTCGATGGAGCTCTCAATGTGGATCTCACCGAGTTTCAGACCAACTTGGTGCCCTACCCACGTATTCATTTCCCTCTGGCGACATACGCTCCGGTGATCTCTGCTGAGAAGGCTTACCATGAGCAGCTGTCTGTGGCTGACATTACCAATGCCTGCTTTGAACCAGCCAATCAGATGGTAAAGTGTGATCCTCGTCACGGTAAGTACATGGCCTGCTGTCTTCTCTACCGTGGAGACGTGGTGCCCAAAGATGTCAACTCTGCCATTGCTGCCATTAAGACCAAACGCACCATTCAGTTTGTGGACTGGTGCCCCACTGGTTTCAAAGTGGGCATCAACTACCAGCCCCCAACTGTGGTACCTGGTGGAGATCTGGCTAAGGTTCAAAGGGCTGTGTGCATGCTGAGCAACACTACAGCCATCGCTGAGGCCTGGGCTCGCCTAGATCACAAGTTTGATCTGATGTACGCCAAGAGAGCCTTTGTGCACTGGTATGTGGGAGAGGGAATGGAGGAAGGAGAATTTTCAGAGGCCAGAGAAGATATGGCGGCTCTGGAGAAGGATTATGAAGAAGTGGGCACAGACAGCGTGGGAGATGAAGATGAAGAGGGAGAAGAATATTAAAGAGGCAAAATCATCTAAGCTTTACCTAGCTTCCCAGCCAAACAAAATCTTACCATTAAGTCTGATCATAAATATTTGAAAGTTAATGTGCACTATGTTTCATGTAAACAAAACTTGAATAAAAATAAGGAATGTCTATGTGTATAGTTATCATTGGTCTGAAACCTAAACCAGTGGATTGACATGTAACATGTGACTGACTTTATATTAGAATTTATTTTCGCAGAGTAAATGTCACCATAAGAATGTATAGAAGTATTATTATCATTTGTAAGCATGTGTGAGAGAGAATTCATACTTTATTTTGTTTATATATTATTTATAAAAATATGTTATTTAAAGGTCAAGTCAGTGAAATCTAGCGGCAAGGTTGAAGACATAGTTATGTATATTATATTGCATTTCTGTCAATAGATCCTCCAAAAAAATACACACTGGACCTTTATGTGCAAGATTAATAAACTCCAAAGTTAGAGATAAAGTTTAATGTTAGGGGATGTGGATAAATGGCTGATTTATTGTATATTGACCCTATGTCAAGGTGGTATGTGTAACTTTTTGGCATATTGACAGAACAAGTAAAAATCTCAAACCATTAAAATAAGGAAAACGAACAAAGAAGCTACATTTGTACATTATGAAACGCTAATGAAAGATCTGTCTAGACAAATGTAAACTATGGTTTGACAGGAACTTCAACGTAGCTACAATGCACTTGAAAGGGTAGTGGATCAAATTTCTGAAAAGACACTAACAAAGAGAGAAACAATAGGTAGAACATTTATAACAAATATAAAGGTAGAGATGACAAACAGGCTAAAGACAGGGAAACACACCCAAACAGTCCATTACAAGATCTATAAATATATCACCCCAGATTATTTTCGCAACTGTTTGAAAAAAAAAACGTATTCAAAGCAGAGTTCAAAAATGATCCCAGTCATTACTGAATAGAAAAAAACACATTTAGAGTAAAGGCTATAACGCACAGCAGATTGAATTTCTGTGTAAGTCATTCATATATATACTGTATATATTGTCACAATTAATTAAAATAAAAAATCAACAACTAAATCAATTCAAAACAATGTTAAATGCAAAAAGCCATGCAGTGTCGTGTAACAATTCTTTCAAAACAATGCAAGGAAATAACTAGTTGATCAGGTTTTTACATTAGGAGCAACGATAATGCTTTTTTTAATTGTTTTTATCCTTTAACTTGTATACATTTTTTTGGAGACAAGTGGATGGTTATCTATACCAAAATGCCTACTTGAAAGCCCGTGAGTACTTTTGCATAAATCTTTCCAGTTACTTTCTGTGCTGCATGTTTAAGTCATCCGCAATTTAGAATTTTGAGGTTTTTTTAAATCTGCACAGGGAGAACTGTTTGTTCACTGTACCAGTGGTTCTTAAACTGGGGGGAGGCAAGATGGATTTGGCATTTCATGAAAATGTATCATACATTTTATGCAATCAGAAATCATAAAAATAAGCCTACCAACCAAAAAAAAATATGTTTCAATATTGTATAACTGAAAATGAGATAAATAAAATACAATTTTATTTTTAAGTTCAAGATTTTAAATCTTTATTTGGGGGGCCACAAAGAGATGGGGGCCTTATAGAGAAAATGTTTGATAGCTGCACAATACTGTTGTCCATTCCTCAATATTGACCTTTCTTTGACTGATAACCTACATTACATATAAATATTGGTACTAGTTCATCTGGACATCTGTACAACCAGTAGCTTGTTACAACATTCTGGTGTGTAGTTCTTATAATACATCACCGGAGGGGCTTAAGGGGGGATAATTTTGGTAGCCTGTATAAAAGTAACTTTAATACACTGATTCTCCCTCCACTTGTTACAAAGACATAGAATGCACTCATCATTAATACAAAACAATGTTCGAGGAATTTGAGGAAACCTTTTGAAAATAATCTGCTATACATCAAGGAGCAACTGGAAATTTAAAGAATATAGCCTATTGAGAAGGTTAATCTGATGTTTTTATGATCTTTTGATGAAATCTAATAACTTACTCTTGTCTCTTTACCCTTCAATATTTTTATGTCACAAAGCCCACTATTTTTCGCTATTAACCATGCTGATAAACAGGTTTAGGCTGATTGTTTTGACCAATAAAATACATTTGTGGGATTTATATCATATTTAATTTCAAAACGTTTTATGCAATGGGAATGGGAGCTATTTCTGAGTAGAAAAAAGCCCATGTAGCCTACAAGTCAAAGTACCAGTATTTTACTTATCAGGTATTTTACAGCATTGCTACACGTCTTCGTCTAGCCAAAAGTGGGCGGGGTGCGGCGTGCACAAACACTGGTATGTTCTGCAGACGCTTTTAACTGTGGTTCAACTGAGCTTGACCAAAGACTTTACATAATAACAACACATTGCAAACATTTTACTATGAAGGGGGAAAAGTGCGGTCTCTGGCGAAGAAGTGCCGCCACCATGTAAAACGAGCCAATCGTCTTATCGTTAAGGACAAACATCTATGAGGGGAGGTGCCCTGCTGCAGTGACCGTTTACCAACACTTGCGCACGCGCACTATTTTGTGCAACTTGTAAAAACGTTTACACAGTTTGAGCTTAAGAATTGTTAAATTAAGGTCCGGTTTGATTGGCAGACAAATTATTTATGTATTAAGGTATCTGTCATTACACATGACAAGATATGGTAGATTCGGTCTTGGACTAAAATAGCTAAACTGACGCGTTGCAAATATGGCCGACGAGTGCGGTGACTTTCCTTCAAGGGACTTTGGCGTGACGCACCGCATTCGTTGCAGAAGGGTAAAGCGTTTACAGATATAGAGGGCTAGATGACACACTGAAGTCATGAAGCCCAATATGTCAACGGTAAGCAGGGGATTCTAACGGAATTCCACACTCACGCGTGCGTTAAAAGAGCGTCAGTTCCTGCGATCAGCGTCTCGGGACCCTCTTTTGCCGAAATATTTCAGTTCCGTTTACAGAGGCACGTCTCCTGGGGTGAATACTTCTAAAAAAAAGGTAAATTTTACGTTGACCGTCAAAACTCGGGTAACGGTATAATAACGAATGTGTTAAACGCCGTGTTTGTATGGAGTTGTGTGAATAATCGACCGTAACAGCACCGCAGCTGTCAGTGGACATATGGCCACACAAATCGCTTTTCAAGTTCGAGCTTGAAATAACATCACATTGTGTCCGGTTTCCAGTGACTTCCAGACATGGGCAAGCGAGACTCCAGGGGAATACCGGTCTATGTTTGTGATAAACTGTCGATATCAACAGTTTATTGAACTGTTGCTATCGATATGCGTTAGAACATTTGTTTATGGTTTGAAGTCAGATCTGCCACTGAAATAACTTTGTTTACATAGATCGTTTAGTTTAAATAATCATAAAAATAAAATTGTACGTTGCTGTGTAAAATGTTTCCCAAAATCATAAATGTCGTTGTTGCTTGGCATCTATGGCCTGTTAGGTTTTGACATTATGGCAATTGTTTTGAATAATTACATGTCCCTGTGTGAAAATAACAGTGATTGATATGTACAAGAAGCTTTTAAAAACAAAAGCATTTATAGCCCTTTAAATAAATTAACACATTGCCATTATTAATCATGATGTCATTACACATTCACACATGCTCAACAGGTGCGTTGAACTCAAAGGCGCAATGGTCGATTATTATGATGTCCTGGGAGTGTCACGGAATGCTTCTCAAGATGACATCAAGAAAGCGTAAGTTAAAGTCCCTTGGATTTTTGGAGAAGTTTGGCTTTGGTACTGTTGAAAAGTACTTAATTTGTCCAATAGAGGCATAACGTGTTCTGAGATTACTGTTTGTCTATATTTAATTATCATGTATGTCTCAATGGTCAAGTGGCTTGTGTTGCCTCACTAAAACGTTTAAACATAACTTAACTTTGAAAGTATTTTATTATGTCTGTTATTAGTATGTTATCACGTTTTACTTCCAACTTTATGTCTAACTTTCTAGTTCTTCTATCTTCAGTAAAGCCCCATTGACAGATAGAATGACGAATCACTTGTGTTATCAGTTTTTTCATTACTCTTGAGTCTTGATCACAGCAGAAAATTGACTAGCAATGCTTTCACTTTCGGACTTGCCTAACACCCTCTTGAAATTGCACTCAAGATAAGTTTGCTTACATGTTTATTTATTTGTTTGTACAGTTACAGGAAACTGGCTTTACGCTGGCACCCTGACAAAAACCCAGACAACAAGGAGGAGGCAGACAGTAAATTCAAAGAGATAGCAGAGGCTTATGAAGTTCTTTCAGACAGTAAAACATTCAACATTTTTATATGACTTTCACTATGCATGTTCAAAAAGTTTTTCTTCTTTCTTCAATGTTTGGGCCTTACTTACATTGCACTGTTCTGTTTTCTCATTTCCAAGAAGGCAAACGGGAGGCTTTTGACAGATATGGTAGATCAGGCGTGCCAAGCTCAGGTAAGCAAAACTTGCTAGTCCTCCTTAAAATGACGAGCAACTCATTACAACCAATAAAATTTAAAGTTTAGCTCCCTCTAGTTGGTGTTAAAGAAATGACAGACGCTTTGAGTGAGCGACTTACAGTGCATTTAAGAATTGCATGTTATCATTATGTGGATTATCTTTATATTACAAATGCAATGCCCTACCAATTGAGCAATAGTTATCCCAATCATCATGCAGATTAAAGCCTACAATGCCTTGAGGTGTATGTTTTTGTTGCATCTCCTGCTACCAGTAGAGAACATTGTAAACACTGTTGGTCGTGTTTGATGGATGTGACAAACAGTCTAGTCCGTTGTATGGGTTGAAAG
Organism: Triplophysa bombifrons; assembly: GCA_029783895.1. Taxonomy (NCBI): domain Eukaryota; kingdom Metazoa; phylum Chordata; class Actinopteri; order Cypriniformes; family Nemacheilidae; genus Triplophysa; species Triplophysa bombifrons. The sequence continues at coordinate 20,367,533 of CM056456.1, forward strand.
ATATGATCTCTGACTTTGTTTCTTTATTTTGCGTGTCTGTTTTTTAATTCATTATCTTACATCTGTCTCTTAGGCTCTAGCAGCTCAACATTTCCTGACGATTTCCCAGGATTCACCTTCACATTCCGCAGCCCAGATGAGGTTTTTCGAGAGTTTTTTGGAGGGCAGGACCCATTTGCTGACTTCTTTGGTGGATTCCCTGGAGGTCAGTATTTAGTTAATTCAGAATCTTCTTTCTGTACCTCATTTTCCGATACAAGTGTTTCTCGATTTTCTTCACTACTGGTCAAAGGTTGTTAGTCACTTGATTAAAAGGGTTCTCGTGATCTTTTAATCTGTATGCTTAAAGGAGTAGTTCACCTTCAAAATTACAATTCTATCATCATTTAATAACCCTCTTGTCATTTCAAACCTCTATGACTTTCTTCCTTCCGCAGAACACAAAAGAAGATATTTTGAAGAATGTTGTTAACTGACCCCTATTTACTTACATTGGTTACAATAGCAGTGAATTGGGGTTTTTTGCGGTTCTGTTACCAATATTTTTCAAAATATCTTCTTTTGTAACTGAATAAGAATTTTGAAATGTTAATTGTAATATTAAAAATATTAATTTATCTAGTTACATTTTTTAATGCGTGACTTGGACTGAATAATGAAGAAAAGTGGCCAAAAGATGCATGAATGAGAAATCCCATGATGAGACCTCAAGAAGCTTGATGATAAAATACTGGTTGGACATACATTTATGGAAATTCTAGACAAAGGGTGGCTAATTTAAACATGCCAAAATATAATTTGCTTTATTATTATAGTCACACGAAATTCCACAAAATTAGCATTTACATTTGTGTAACAGTTTACTATTATTAAAAACATTAAAAACAGCTTTCCTGTAGCTCAGCAGTTAGAGCATGGCTCTAGCAATGCCAAAGTCATGGGTTCGATCCCAGGGATTGCACATCCTCAGAAACAAATGTACTGTATAGTATCATGCAATGGAAGTTGCTTTTGTACATCCAGCTGTACTCTAAATGCGGCCAATTATTTGGAATGAGATATTTATAAACCTGGGATCATAAAGTCCCTAGAATACATCATTTTAAAAAATATCGACCTGGTACTAAAATCATTTTAGAATTTTCCCCATCCACCCACAGTTCTCACCAGCTGACCACATTCCATTGCAATTACTGCCGTAGTATTTTGCTGGCCTTACCCTCTTTAATTGTCTGTCATTCTCTACCCACTCTCACATTAGATGATTTCCCATTTGGTGGGATGCACAGTGGATTTCACAGCTCCTCCTCCAGGCTTGGACCCAGTCGCTTCTTCTCCTTCCCTTCAGCAAATGGTTTGTTTTTTTCACACTGGTCTGCATAATAGATTTCGTACTCCTTCTGTACAATGCATACACCCAGATTAATACTTCATTTAGATGAATTTAGCTTCAATACATTTGGTGAAATCAAAGGTATAGTTTACCCAAAAATAAATATTCTGTCATTTGATCAACTTCAACTCATTCCAAACCTATATATGACTCTTTCTTCTGTGAAACACAAAAGAAGATATTTTGAGAAATGTCTCAGAAATGATGTATCTATACAATGGTTGTGAAAGGGGGACAGTGTTGTTTGGTTATCAACAATCTTCAAAATATCTTATTTTGTATTCTTCAAAAGAAAGAAAGTCATACAGGTTTAGAACGACACGAGGGGGGGGTAAATGATGAAATTAAATTGTTAAAAATGAAAAGCTGCATTTGTGTTTTTTTCTGATGCCAACAGTTGATTTTACATCCTTCTCCTCAATGGGAGGCATGGGCAGTATGGGAGGGGCAAACTTCAAGTCTGTTTCCACTTCAACCCGCATTGTCAATGGAAAACGTATCTCTACAAAAAAGTCAGTTTGCTTCTTTGCAAACTGTTGCAGACTACTCACTATTTATATGACAGCACATATTATATGATCAAATTCTTTATAATTAAAAAAAAAATCCTCCACAGGATCAATGAAAACGGTCAGGAGAGAACAGAGGTCGAGGAGGACGGGGTTCTAAAAACTGTCCTCATCAATGGTAATCTTTAATAACAACATGAAACTAGATTTGCCTCACTATTTTGCATGTTTTCTTTATTTTAATTTGTGTTCATGTAGATCCGATTTGACGTTCAGCTGTGTTTGTTTGTTCAGGTGTGGAGGATGAAATGGCGCTGGCTTTCGAACTGAGCCGTAGAGAAGAGTCCGGACAGCCTTCTGGACAACCCCAACAGCCACGACTCCACCACTCTTACAACACCCATACAAACCCCGCCCTGCGCTCTTTTAGCGCCGCCCCTTTCTATCATCGACCCGATGCCAGTGAAGATGAGGAGGACGACGACCTGCAGATGGCGCTGGCCTACAGCTTATCAGAGATGGAGGGCCGACAGCAAGCGGAGGACATGATATCAGGTGCCGGGGGGACTCAACCAAGGGTTGGTGGGGGTGGGAATAGGAGGGATGCCCCTCAGAAAACCAGATCTGAGAGTCAAAATACAGATGATTCAATAGGCAGCACCTTTCCATCTTTAGACGATAGAGAAACAGGGCCGGTTCATGGTTCAGATAACATGCACCAAGAGAATGTTGTTGTGAAAGAAAAGGAGGATGTGAAAAGTATGGCCAAAGGGACCGATGTGGTAAAAAAGAGGAGGAAGTGTCAGTGTGTGGTCTGTTAGTACGTTTGTGGGGAATAATCGTGCGTGTGACGTGTGTTTGATCCTAGTGTAGTTTTGGACTGTGCCTTGACTTATAGCCCTTTCAATCTGTTATGGCAGGGCTTATGACAAAGCACAAGGATGATGATACTATTTTTATATATTATCTTGCCTGGAGGTTTAAATAACAGGTGCAAAATGTGTGTTTATTTACCACATAGAAATCTTCCCATACACCAGCTAAAAATATAGTAATATGTACTAAATTTGAGAAATTATATGAGCATTTTTAGGATTTTAAAACATATGTAGCCCTAAAATAGGTATTTTGAGAAATGTTTTTGGAGGGCTTTGCAGCAAAGTAATGAAATAGCAAAAAAGGGAAAGTTCGCAATATGGCTAAATTTGCGTTTCGCACTTCAGATCCAGCATTCAGTTTAAAAAGTTTAAAGTTTTAGCTCATAATATATATGCTGTCTTCCAACTTGTTAAAGCCCCAAAAAGCCAAACATCATAAAGGTAACTCAAGCGGCTTCATTGGGTTTATAAATGTCTTCTGAAGCAAATTAATATATTGTGAGAGAAAATTATTTAGATTTTAAGTTGAAAAAGTGTTAAATTCAAACACGTTGATAATCTGACTGGTTCTCCTGTGTCTCAAGAATAGTTGTTATATGAAACTTCGTCACAAGACACACATGTACCAGTGATATTTCATGTTTTAAACATGTCACTATGTTAGATTTCAGCACTCTTACGGGTTTGTTTGATTTCATTTTCACTAAAGATATGAATATCCTAAGCAAAATAATGGCTGCAGTCAAGACTTTCAGTGTTTCAGCTAATGCCAGTCATTCCTAAATTATTATTATTAATTATCACAATAGAAGTTTTCTTTACGAGATCAGTGATACATATGTACACTTATGGTTTTATAATGGGATGCTTTAGAAAGGAGGTTTTTGTGGATTCTCTTTTGTGGATGCTTTGTCTTGCTTTTTTATTCTGTTAGAAGTCCCTTTTTAAATGTGATGTGTGATTTTTTTTAAATAATTTGTTTAGAAGAAAGTGTTATGAAAGAATCCCGTCATGACTCTTTAAAGATTCATAAACTTTTGCACAAAAAGACTTGAGATAATCAGTGTCTCCAAGGGCTCATGTTTAGTCACCCCATCGTGAATGCACTGCATCATATTGATTATTGATGTAAATATGTATTGGAAAAAGTACTTTGGATAAACAATTTACTCAGTTTATGAGGATGTGCCCAATAACTGTAAAATAGTGACTGTTACGTTGTCTTCATCATCAGTATTATTCAGTGTTGATATTTGTTTGAGCCTTTTTGTTAGGTTTGAAATGCATGTCTGTGGTTACCAATGGCATTATTTATGTGCCGATTTGTGTACGGTAGCCAAAAAAGTAAATCAATAATATCCTCTCTAGTTTCTTTCATATTAACCAGCACATGTGTGATATGAAATAAACAAAAACAAATCAATATTGAACATTTGTACTGCTTGAACACTAGATAAAGCACAAAGAGTTGAATGTCATGATATGTGAATGTTTATGAACAAGTTATTTTGCGTAATTTTATCAAATGTAAAGAGAGATCAAAGTCATTTATTTACCAAAAATTGCTTTTTTATGTATTAAAATGCAATGCTCTGAAACATTGATGCCTCATATTGTAAAATAAATCATAATTTAGAAGGATAAAGTTTGACACTAAACAATATTTAAATTAATAAATCCATCAAGTTATTAAATAATGTTTCAGTCAATGTTGATATTAATATTAAGAACAATAAACTCTATTAAATCAGTTTTGGAAGCATTTAATTTACCCTTTTTTGTGCAATTGCTTTCTAGATTTCTTTTTTTTTTTTTTACAGAGAGGCTCTTATTTACTGAAAGATTAAAATGTGCTCCAAACAGTTAAAGTCCTTGCCTCCGTTTAAAAAAAACCTGCAACTTTGACCTTTCCTTATGTTTCACTATGCACCAATTCATTCTTCATTAATCGCATATTAATTTCCACACTCCCACCCACAGGTTTATTCGTAGACCTCATATGCATTTGCATGTAATATGGTTATGATTTTTACCTGACTCGTTCTCCCTACCGTTACAGAGTCCGACTTCCAGGCCTTCACAGGCTGACCTGTGGCTGTGATCCCCCTCTTAACCCCAGAGGTAAAATGTAGTGTAGACCTCTTTTAATGACTTAGCTTAGTACTCATACCTTCCTCCCAACTTCGGATTGTAATAATGAGCTCAGTTCATTTAAAATGTATTTGTGTAATTACAAGTGTTGCCTCCGAGAACATGCAGTGTTCCTGTAAGGAAAATATCAAAGTCTGCATGATAAGAGTTTATTATAACTCGTGCAAAAGAAGTTTTACGAGGCACTGCTGTTGTAGACTCAAAATTACAAACAATTCTCAGTCTTTAGTGTGTCTATGTGTGTGGTTTTAACTCACCAAACATAACAGCAAGAACTATGAGGTGACTAATTTTAGATTCATCCATCTGCCCCTAACAGGTGATGTTTTCCTTGGTGTGCTGCTCACTCTTTATGCTTCACTGTCTCTCTCTCTGCCTGGCACACCTGCTGCTCAGACCCTTTTCAAAGTTTTATTTGGAAAAAACCCAGGCAACGCTACATAAAGGTCAATAACGTACATGCTGTATGTGTGTACTGTGTGTGTGTATGATTGTGTGCTCAGCCTTACAGATAGAAGACTGGATCTTTGTATATATATACATTATATTTATGACCTGCACTGATCATAACTTTAAGATAATGTAAAAAAAGGTGTTATAGGGACAAACTAGTAGTTGCACTTTTTACATGCTATATTTGAGAATATAAAATCTTCATAACTTATCTTTATCAAGGTTTTCTCTTTGTTTTATTTAAAATCTTAGCATTTCATAACCTAGGGTGTAATATGCAGGGCTGCAAAAAATGTAAATTAAGGTAAACAATCATTGTAGGATCTACATATTACAAATCTATCGAGAATTTTGGTACCACTGGCGGCACAAAAGAATTGCAAAGATAATACATGTTTTATAACAGGTTTTTCCAAACACTGCCCATCTTCAGTTGGTTGGTTCAGCAGATTCAAACCCTTACCATTGGTTGAGCCAATATTGCTGTGTTTGGCTGGATGAGATACAACAACGAAATGTTTTCACATAGCGCCATGTTCACAATACTAAAGGTTGAATAAAAAAAATCCAACATAAAAGAAATACATAAAAATGATATGCTTAGCATTTGTAATTTTTTTGTGATGAACGTCAACAGTTTCTGAGATTTCTGTCTGCGTGGTCATAATAAAGAGGCCAGTATGAAAAGAGCCACACACATCACTCAATGCTGCTACACAGATTCACATTTAATTTATAACAATTTAAAAATTATATTCATATATTTCTCTCTTTTTTTTATAATTTTCATAAACATACTGGAATTGACAAACATAGCTCTGTGAATTATTTACAACGATCACACAAAGAAAAGCTACACTAGACATTTACAGTTGAATGAAATCTTACAGGAACTGTACGACATGACAGGTGTATTTTGGATGATGCACACTTGTGTACAGACGTGTGCATAAATAGAAAGAACCCACGCTCACCTGCATAAGACTGCGTTGTGTTTTTTTGTGTCATTTTTCTATGTGATACATTGAGTTACATTTTTTGGCCATTCCAAGGTAAAGAAAGCATTTGAAGAACATGAATGTTATTCTAAAGACTGCTTTGCAACATAAAAGTATATATATTTATATAAAAACACATTATACTGTTAGTCATCAGAAAATTAGATCGCTTTAAATTGCTGTCATTTGCATGAAGCTTGTTTGAAATAATGATGTCTGTTCTCCCTGAAACTCTTTAAGGCCCAAGTAAAATGTCTCTTGCATACACAAATCTTTCAGTCTTTTACAAACCGAGTGAAGTTTAAAGACCCCAGAAAATCAAGTGTTGTTTTGACGATGTCTGTTAGCTTTGATTTAAACTTTAAACCAAAAGTTAAAAACATAATTTGCCGATATTTGATTTTAAACGTACATTCAGAACAAAATTATAAGTCATCTTCACTACACAGATTTAGGGGATGCATCCTTTCATACGCCAACCAGAATTCCAGTTTCAACAGAAATTCATCAACACGAGACAGATAACTACACTCATCAAGCGACTTCATGGGGTCTTTGCATTTCTGTCTTAAAATTAGGTGTTTAGGATAGAAGTACATGAGCAAAAATTATGGAATAGAGACACTGTGAAGGCTCACTGAGGAAGGGCTTTCAGAATGGCATTGACTTCTTCTGCCACAGCTGTCAGGGCAAACTCGAACTGATCCTGAGGAGAAAAAAAAATGTATCTCTATCATACACCCTTGTAAGAGGCCCATGTAGCGAAATTGTGCACTTTGTACGTACCTTAGTGCGTACCATACTTGGTCTCTGATCACGAATATGCTCCAGTGTTGCAGCAATATCAATCTCCTTCACACCTAAAACATACAAACAGGGAATGAGTAAAATGAAATGAAATTCAATTTCAATATTAAATTTCAATAAGTATAAAGATGTGTTTACCTTTTGCCATGCGGTTAAGTACCATGTCGATAAGAATGTAGGTGCCAGTTCTGCCAGTCCCATCACTGTTTGAAATATAAAAACGATGTTATTCAATTCCAAATATAAACTTTAAAAATAGACCTATTCCACCCATCCCTAAGCTGTTTACCTGCAGTGCACAATTATTGGGCAAGAACGTCCTCTGTAGCACTTGTTTACTTTTCTGAAAAAAGCAAATTCAAAGATTAGAAAAGGTGTCGAAAGAGAGAGAAACTGTGCATGTTATAATAAGCCTAATTGTCAAGAACTGTGATTCATATTCTGTCAACAAGAGAAGATAAAAAATCAGCCTTGTTTGGAGGACTAGGGAGGAGGGAAGAGGATGATGGAGCATCTGTCTTCACTCATGCTGCACTCACACCTACCAATGATCATTTTTGTGACTATGCAACTGGACCCAGACTACTAGCTGCAAATCACAAAAATGACACTGGGAGGTGTGCTACGTCCAGGGACCCACTGATCTCCATCAGAGACCAAAGAGACACTTGGAAGGAGAAGAGCGAGGTAAGAAGGTAAAGCAGGAGCGGAGAAGCTCCAAGACACTGAAGGGAGAGGAGCTCAGGGGAGCGATCTTCAAGGTTTGATAAACATTCACAGATTTTTAGGGAACCCGAGGCATGTAAACTGAGGCTTATATCAGGGTCAGGAAAAAAAAGCAGGGAGGATGTAAAATTTGTTAAAATCAGACCGTTACCTTGTGTGTATGGTGGATGTTTAATATACTGTGAGAGTGTAAAGTTTCACCTCTGAATATGGGTTAGTTTTTAAAGGGACACTCCACTCAAAAATAAAACTTCTGTCATTATATACTTACCCTCAAGATATTCCAAACCTGAATGAATTTATTTGTTCTGATAAAAACAAAACAAAAAAATGTTGCATCATTTTTTATTCTGTTGAACAGACTTTTAAGGATTTAGGAAAACAGTGCTAAGGCACCTTTGACTATTTTTTCATTTTTCCTACAATAGTATTTAATGATGTCCCACAAATGTCAGTTGACAACATTTTTCAATATATATATAATTGTATTAAACAGAATAGAGAAATGTATACCGGTTTAGAACAACTGGGGGGGGGGCATTCAAGACGGTACTTTCATTTTTGGGTGGAGTATCCCTTTAAGAACTGTTCAATTTATATTTTGTTTATCTATACTGCAGTTTATCAGTTAAATGTAGAAACACAGTATGTAGAAAACCATTTTAACATTCAGCATTTATTTAAACTAAACTTAAAATTATTTCACCTAATTAAGCTAACCATTTGTTAAACTAACTTCTTATGTTAAAGCTGCTATTTGTAACTTTGGGGTTAAGAATAAACAAAAATCTGTCATTGAGGAAGAAAAGTCAGTGTTGAAATACCAGTGTTAAAGTATCCTTAACCCGTTTCTAATAATAGTGATTTACAATTTGAGCTAAAAGTCAGGTATACATTAGGAAATGTCAGCTTGACTTCAACTCACAAAGATAAGTATGAGCAACCTGGAATTTTATGTCAATAAAAACGGAGATGTCAATAGACTGATTGCTATGTTGAAACAAAAACGAGGCAGAGGTGGGAAGAAAACCGGAAGGACAGATGGACTACAATGCTTTGGAAGACCATCTGGTGTCTGTGACATGAAAAAACAAATGATGCATTTTAAAACAACATAAGATTGGCTGTGTGTGTGCGAATGAAACCCATTTATGGCAGTTTAAACAGTCACTAATACGTGATGGTACAGCTTAAGTTGTCAAGTAAAACAGCTCGTGTGACATACACCCTATTCCTATATTGTCACATTTAGGATCATAAATCGTTTAATAACTTCGGGTTAGTTGTCCAAACCATTGCAGTCTATCTGTCTTTCCGGTTTTCTTCCCACCTCTGCATCGCATTCGATTTCAAAACAGCTACACTCATGCTACATGATGCTACAAAAGTGATTATTTTCAGCAATCCCATAGCACAACCACTTTTGGTTCTAAAAGAGAGTCAAAAGGACCTCTACAAATAATTTAGTTTTATGGCATGGTTTATCACCATTATTGTTAGGAGTGTATTGTGGTTGTTGAGAGATTGCTAAACTAAAAGCATTTAATTTCCAGTTCATTTTCTGTTTGTTTTGATTCAGACAGTCTAACAGTGCTGAAGTCTGCCTGGGTGAGTTCATCCTTTAGTAATTGCAATGACATGATAATCAGCCAATCAAAGTGCAATGGAGGCGCTGTCTCTTTTCACGTAAATGTTCGCTTTATCTCGCTCCCACCACCTAGATTTAAACCCCACTAAAGGACCCTAATTCAGTACAGTTTTCTTATCCAATTCTTTAATGGGGGTGCTGCTTCCATTGCCTCCTGAGAGAAAAGGCCGCTGTATGTGTAGTCATATCACAATGTGTTTTAATATTTCAGCAGTATTGACCGCATGCAGCTGTGGCAGTACCTGCGGAAGTCCAGCAGGGGACGGGTGGAGGAGGGAATGCCGGTCGCAGGCCAGCTCAGCAAGTGGAACTGGGTGAGGGTGCGCGTCTCCTGAGTCTGAACGTTCTTCAAGTAGAAACTACGAACCAAGAAGTCTTTGCACCAGATGTGTTCAGACACAAGATTCACCTACATGGTACACAGAAAGAGAAAGGCACTGATAGACTCAAACAGATGAAAAGCCACATGAGAAATGAAGGCGAACTGAAAGTGAATGACGTCTCTCACCTCATAGATATTGTACAGAGACGATCCTTCGTCAGGCCAGTAGCGTTCACACTGTTTTTCTCCATCCTCCACCAGAGCTGTCATCATAACTATTACAGTACATCCATTCTCCCACACCATCTATCACACGCCAAATCACAGCGTAAGTACAAGACGAACTTTATCTCTGAGCATATTACTTTTATACTTTTAAAGGTATTTATGCACGGTATTTTATTTAATAAACAATTTCAGAGACAAATATATAAATTCATTCATACATATATAATACAAAAAAACTAATAAATCAGAAACTGGATACAAACATTTTAGTTTAATTGTGTTTTACCTGCCAGAAATCAGCAATAGTATGTGGCAAAGGTCCTTGAGTTGCAATATATGCAGGCAGACGTGGATCGTGATCAATCTAATGAGGAAGAGAACAAATATAAATATAAATATAAGACATTTGCATGTAGAATCATCACATTTGCAAATTCAAGTGTATTGCATTAACAATTCTTTACTTCTCCAGCACACATAACAGCACTAGAAGTATTTGATATGTCATATATCTTACTATGGTGCTGGCATTTATGTAGTCCTCTTTAGAGGCGTTGGTCTCTGCCTTTAGTTTTACACGTGAATGGTCATCTGAAACACAGACCACAACATTTGTTCAGGATTACAGTTGTATAGAAAATTACATAATATTCAACTAATTATTGAATAGTTTACAGTTGCTTTGTATCATATTTTGCAATAACACTGTGAATAAGACCACTGCAATGAATATTTTCTCATAAAAAGCTCTTACAGGGCACAAAGTCAGGATAGCGATTCTTCTCCATGTTGATTTCAGACTGGCCGATAGAGACGGAGCTCGGCTCAGCCTGGTACAAGCACAGAGCCTCCCACTCTTTCTGCAAACGGTCCTTATTCTTCAGATGGTCCTCCATATAAGCCTGAACAAAAAAGTGGACTTAAGCATTTAGCTGAACGCCATGACCAGTCTAATCCTTCTCTATATCATTTAAGGACACCTCATACAACTAAAACACAACATGAAATAGTTTCCCCTTTGAATTATTCTTAAAGTTTCAATATGGAGTCATTTTGTGCAAGTGGCTCCTGAAAATCTATTAACTAGACATATAGTGCTGAATAACAATATTAGTCTATACTGTATAGTCAGTATATAGTTAATTTTGTTAACTTATGTTTGATGCCACTTTAAGCGCACAGACACCCTGCAAACACACATAATAATGTACAGTAGTTTGAATTAGAATTTTATTTGTGTCTGCATGGGTGTACCAGTATCATGTGTCCAGTTGAGATGTCCATGTTGGACTGGGCAGGCTCTTCACTCCAGGACGGTGTGCTGCTGTGAGAGCTAGGGCTGTGCTGCGGCCCGTCGCTGAACTGAGATGACACACTGCTGACTCGAGAGGTGTCGGTCCCCCGTCGACCACCGGGCTCCGGACGGGTGAACGATGACTTTGCTGCCATGTGTTGGCGACACAATTCCTGAGAGACATTGAGGAACAATTACTGATGAGCGTTTGACATTATTTCCAATTACATTTTCTTTAATCATCGCTGTATCGTGTAAAAAATATTACTGATACCAACAATGCAAGATTACGTGTTTATTGGTAACAACATATTTTAATGTTTATTATCGTCATCTAAAAAACTTTTTTCAAAATGTTATTTAAGAAAGGACTTCAATTTAGTATACCACAAATACAATCGCAGTGTATTTTCATTAACTACATAAGCTGTAAATGGATTTGCAGTATACTTAGCATGAAATAAATGTATTTCAAATACATTTTAGTTTATTTATTTTTCACTAAGGCTATTTTCTACTATCTAAAGAAACGTTTTTTCCTGGACACAGTCAACATTTTTTAAATTGCTATAGAAATTATCTCAACTTTATAGGTTTTTATCTTAAACCCTTTTCAAATATCGTAAAATATAGTTACAAATTATTTAATCCTGTTTTTGATTATTCTCTTAATCCATATTTAATAATGATATTTTATTTTTGCTACTGTGACTAATACTACAAAAATATGATGTAAATTATGTGTTTTCTTTATTTAATCACACACTCTTTCCCTGTGTCTCTTTTTTTCTGTGTCTGTGTTTAAGCTTCTGTGTTTGTTTAACAGTACCTGGTAATCAAAGTGAGTTTCTGCACCAGCTTCTGGTCCCAGACCCAGTTTGCCGGTGGCTAACTGACGGGCGTGGTGGCGAAGACAGGCAACCGCCAGGGCAACCAACAACACTGTGCCAACACAAGCCATAGCGACCATTGTCAGCACGACTCCGCGTGAACCCTCCCCTATCCGTGTGGCCTGGGGCAGGCCACGCCCCTCGCTCCTCTGTGGTGGAGAGAGAAAAAAATATATTGTAAATTTCAAAACAATGCAAATGGGTCACATAAGTATTTCCAGAGCACAATAAATGCCTGACAATTTCATAATAAAAATATTTTTTACATATAACAAGTTAATATATCTCCAAAAGTCATAATACCACAATAAATTGAACAATAAAATAGAAATTGTTTTTGTGTTCCTAAATAGCAATAAAACGGATTGAATGGAAACTTGAATGAACTTGAGAGATCTCGACAGTGTCTCAAACGCAGTTCAGATTTTCCAAAAATCTAAATACTAAAAAAATACTTGAAGTCTAGGATCAAAAGTAACTCCAGTATTTCGCATTACAATCGTCCAAAACCAACAGCGTGAAAATAAACACAAATTTATCAGGTCTTTCTATCATCCAACTGCATTTCTAACATGGTCTCATTTGTGTTCATTTCGTTGTCCATTTTTAATGGAAACATCCATTCCATTCTCTACCGCTTATCCGAACTACCTCGGGTCACGGGGAGCCTGCGCCTATCTCAGGAGTCATCGGGCATCAAGGCAGGATACACCCTGGATGGAGTGCCAACCCATCGCAGGGCACACACACTCACTCATTCACTCACTCACGCACTCACTCACACCATTTTTCCAGAGATGCCAATCAACCTACCATGCATGTCTTTGGACCAGGGGAGGAAACGGGAAACCCGGAGGAAACCCCCGAGGCACGGGGAGAACATGCAAACTCCACACACACAAGTCGGAAGCGGGAATCGAACCCCCAACCCTGGAGGTGTGAGGCAAACGTGCTAACCACTAAGCCACCGTGCCCCCCATGGAAACATCCACCTGTGAGGTGGTTTCTCTGGCACATAACAGCGCCCACCCTACACTCTTCATCCCTCTCTCTCTGTTTGTGTAAACAAGTTGCTTGTCATCATCAGCGACTAATTGCCCTGGCAACTCACACGCAATCTCATACACACGCGGCGGCACGTGCCAGCCCTACTCAACTCCCTGAGACAATTAGAGAAAGTCACCGACCCGCCCGCCCCACTGCATAATTACCAGCGAGTAAACAATTAAGGAAATCCCCCACACAATGCAGGGTCAGTCACTCTGAGGGTCTCTCTTGCTCACTTTCATTTATTTTTATTCAATTGATCTATCTTTCTCTCTCATTCACTCTCCTCTCCACACTCTGTTCTCCTGGTGCATCAATGGAAAACGGAACGAACGCAATGATTTGCAACGATTTTTGATGTCATGCACCCGCCTTCCCGGCCCTCTGCCCCTCTGCCCCCTTGTCTCCAACCCCTGCCTGTTGGTGTTGCCATGGTGTCTGGGAGCCTCAGCAGGGGAGAACAGGCCATAGCGCTACCATGGCAACAACAGAATGCTCAGTGTAATCCATGGCCATCACGGTGAGGAAAGGAAATGAGGGAGGATAGGAGATATGATTTTATCAGAATGCCTAAATCATTCAAATGCAAATCAAAATTTAAATACAGTAGCTTAGTAGCTACACATCTTTTTTTTTCTAATTAAATGTTTTATTGATTCGTTACATGTGAGAGCTTAGAGAAAATGACATAACACTAAATAATATATTTTTTAATTATTAAAAGCAAAATAATCTAAAAAAAATTACTCACAGCAAGGCTATGAAGGGATTAAAAATGTCACACAACTTTAATTTATTTTTAAACACTTATTTAATACATATTTTATTGCTTATTTTATTAAATCATTAATTACATTAAAAAATAAATATATCAGGCTTTAAATTATATAAAGGACGACAAGTAAACAAAGCAGAAACATCAAACGTTTAAACTAGATCACAAATTACCAATAACAATCAAATTAAAACAGATTTAATTAATTTAATTCTTAAATTAAATTCTTCATTGAATCATTCGGTTGAACAATATGATCTGTTGAGCTGAATACAGTAATAAATAAGCCTTATGAACTTTTCCACAGAACTTAAAGCTGCACGTGTCTTATTTGCCTCTCTGTCGCCATCTCAGTTTGTAACATCTAACATATAATGTAAGGAGGAAGTTTTCAACACTGATTGTTTATGTACTTGCTCAATAACTGATTTTTAAAAGTAAAAAAACAAATTGCTGCTTTAATCAAACGCCCGCAAAACTCTTTGTGTAAAAATAGCCGCAACAAACACTCTAAACAACTTGCTCTTCCAATAGATGTCATTTTCACAACATTTTATTCCCAAGCCGTGTGCAATGAGTGGAACAGACCTTTAGGTTGAAACCTCACCACCATCTAAACAGGTTCTGCAGAATACAGCCGACCGTTAAGGCTGAGCTAGCAAAAGAAAAAGAGTGAGTGAATGAGCACTTAAATCCTGCCACAAAGAGGTCAAGACGCCCCCCTCCCTTTTTCCATCTCGGTCCTCCTCGTACCCACTCCCTCGCTTCTCTCCTTCTTCGTTCCTCACACGTTTCATTACGTCCCTCTTGTTCCCACTCAAATTCGACCCTTTTGCCTGAAAAGCTAGAAGAATGTGCCGGAGAGGAGATTGAAGGAGTGGCAGGGGGGCGGCGTTGAACCAAGGGTGCGCGACTGGACTGAAGGACAATGGGGAAGCAGATAAGGGGTGTGGGGCGCCTCACCTGCTACTCCAGAGGGGCCCCAAAAGGAAGAGTGACAGGCTTTTAGAATGGAGCACAGGGGCAGGCAGGAAAAATGAGCTGGTTTAGGACAAGAGGACAAAGGCCCCCCTCCCGAGGACTGAGAGGGCCAGGCGAAGAAACGAGGAGAAAAAGCGGGAGAGGAGGCAACTGATCAGATGGGTTGGAAGGAAAGAGCACGGTTACAGGGTTCAAGAGAGAAAACTCTGTGTAGGAGGGGTAAAGGAGGGTAATGCACGAGAATATATTTGAGAAAAACCTCACAAGAGAGGTCATATCCTAATACAGGCCGCATTTCTGTAAGGAAGAACACAAAACACACACTCATATGCATATCCAACCAAAATAACGTGCATTTGAATCACAATAAGCTGTTGGGCGAGGAAGCATAATTCAAACATCTGCTCCTCAAGAAGCAGGAAAATGGGATTCAGGGTCCCAGGACCCCTTCGCCATTCCCTGTGACCCCTCCGACCTCCACCGAGCTCTTTGACCCCATCCTCAGAAAAAAGAGATACAGGCACACTAACGCACGGCTGTGTGCATGCAGTTGTTTGTTTTGGAAGCTCTTGGGGGCAAAGATCACAAGGAGCTTCGCGTTCTGAATCACAATGGGCAATTGAGGGACGGCCGAGATGTCAGAAACGAAGTGCAGACCATCTCTGAGGCTCTCGGTGATCTAAGATTTCATCAGCCTGTCTGTCCCATTATGTATCTTCTGCGCCATTCACTCCCCGTGAATTGATTTTACAATTCAGCAGGAGCGCGGTTATCTGATAGAAACGTTCAGACTATGACTCGTCGAAATTCACATCGCCGCTGTGGCGTCTCTGCCTTTATATCACACAGCAGAGGGTGTGCAGTAAATTTCAGTTTTTCATTAAGTTTGCTATATAAACCTTTGGAAAGTTGTTTATAATGAAGATTTTTTCGCCTTTTCTTTCACCTTTCGAGCAACAGACGTTCATACCAGCTGTTTTTGTCTGCAATGTATTTTAAATAGAAGAGGCAGAAGAAAACAGTCATCATTCTTCTATATACTCTTTAAAGGGAAACTTTGCAATATTAATATGATTAAATGATTTTTTGTAATTATAAGGGTAAACACAATTTTATGTCAAGATAGTGTGAAGAATAACATTCACTTTATTACAGTCATTTTTTCTTAATATAATGCCTTTGATGATTTAAGACATGAAACCGTGAGTAATAGTGTGAACTTAGTTCCACTTGCAATGGCTACAAATGGATTACATCATCTCACTCATCCTGCCTGCTCTGCCCTGTTACCACAGCAACCAGTTCACCTGACATCACTATTAACATAGCACACAATTTTTAAAAACAAGGTTAACAAAATGTTTCATCGAGCTCAGTGACACACAGACATACTATCACACACACGTCTGTATGCCATGCTGCATACTTCCATGTAAACTGAGATCAATGTGCATAATTGATCATTTATATTTATGGTGATTCTTTTCATACCTTTCTAAATATTTTTATGTCCCTATATATCCACATCTTTCATTAAGACAACATTCTGTAATGTAACAGTAGAGGCAAAAATATAACCGTCTATCTGAACATGGGCTTTCTGAAAAATAGTTGCACCATGAAGTTTATCAATACAACCTTATAAATTGAGAGTAATTATAATGTATTGCAACCCGGTAGATTGGGAGAAACAGAAATTGATCTTTGGATATCTTTTTTATACATTTTGTCGTAGAAGTTACAGTGTTAGAAGTAAGTTGTTTAAGCTGGTTTATGTTAAACATATTTTAGAATTCTTAAAAAACATTTACAGAACATATTTATCTTCTTATGTTTTATAAAATACTGAGTTTTAAATAATAAATATCCACATTTAGTTCATATTATATTTCATATTTCAAAGAGTTTATGAGTATAGAAAAAACAATAGTGTTTCAGCAACAAGTACATTTAAGGCAATCTAACCTACAGTTTAAACACATGAAAAGGACAAAAAAGATCCCAAAAACTGTTTACAAAATGTCTTCAAAAGAGTTGATAAAATTATGTTTGAATTTTTAAACCAGGATGAACAATGAATTACATTTGTACCGTATGTCTATCGACTAAAAGCGCCTACTGTATATCTATATCTACAGTATATGCAGAAAAATTTTGGCCATTATTAAAAAAGGCACAATTGTTTAATCTCAGGAATCTGAATAAAGAAGAATATGACTTTTAAATACAACTAGAATGAAATATAAACATCAGCTGAAGACAATAACAGCAAAATATGGAATCTCTGCATCACCATAGGCCTACAGCATCAGTGAGGAGGAGGATTAGTATTGGAAGAGAACTCACCCACACACATCTTGCTCAGACCGCAAACCGCTTTACATCACACATGCCGCGAGAAACGCAGGACCGTCTCACACATTTGAGCGCCCTCAAACTCCAAGCATCCCCGTCGGACCAGTAAAGCTTCAGCTACGTCGCGTTTAACATCACAGTCGTGAGAAAGCAAAGTGGAGGAAAGATTGCCATGCGAGTTGTGGCGGAGCGAAAAGGTAAATGAGTGAAAAGAAATGGGAAGAACAAAAAAGGGAGGGGAGAGCGAGAATGTGCCTCCCCGAGAGCTGTGTCCGACTCGTATGAAGGCCTCGATGCCTCTCAGCCCCATTCAACCAATGCCGCCACTTGTCACATCAAACAGCGTTGCCGTAGCGACAGCTCCACATGTTGCTGATGGTGAAATGGTGGGGTGAGGGGTGGCAGTGATGCCCTGGATAGGCCGTCCGTATGAGAGAGAGAGAAAGAGAGAGAGGCAGGAAGAAAAAAACTCAACAGAAGCAGGAGGGGGTACAACGAATGGGGTTTAGAAAAGTGCCATGGGCCCAAAAAGGGGTAAGTAATATGGTTTGGCAAGGACATAAATCTTCAGGCTTCACATCTGGAATAATCGTACCAAAGAAGATAAATGAGAATGCAGAGGTCGCAGAGAATATAGGAAATGATTTATACCAACAGATGATTTATAGAATAATAAGTGTGTTTAGTGCGTGGGAAAAAAACAAATGTTTTAAGTTTGTTTGTTCATTTTAAGCTAAAAAACATCCAATAAATATACATGTCCAAGAGTGCATTTCAAAAGGTATCCTCGTCGATCTCAGTGGGAGCACCAAAAGGACACTACTGTGTATGTCACCGTGGGAGGGAAAAACTCGAATGCATTAAAGAAAAGCGAAGAAAGAGACTGACAAACGGAGAAAGCGGCAGAAAGGGTAAGAAGCGAGAAAAAACAGCCTGCGCAGAAAAGCATTTGTCCCCAATACAAGAGGGACAAAAACCAGTCAGGTGCAAGCAGGTCTCATTACTGAGGCAGAGAGAGAAAATTATAAGATAAAGGACGGAGACGCACACGCTCACTCGCACATGCACCATGCACTTCATGGCAAAGAAAGTGTCACGGCCCACAAAGGCGCAAGAAAGAATAATTAAAAATATGAGCAGCCGGATGCAACAAAAGACATTATTCCGCATTCAAGGGTCCGCAACAGCTGTACAAAGTGAAAAGGGAGCCGGCGAGGGAGAGTGCAACGCCTAAATATGCGGCGAGCACAAAAGCCACCCAAGGAAGTGGGGGAGCGAGGCAGAAGGGGATGGGGAGGGGTCGAAGACAGAGGTAACAAAAAGAGAAGGACCCAAAGAATGGCCGAGGGGAGAATGGCATGAGACGCATAGAGAAAGAATGAGTCAGGGAGAGAAATGAGGCACGGCGGGGGGCAAAAACGCTGAGGACTTGAAACGGCACAAATGTACAGTAGGGACAGTTAAAGATGAACGGTGAAGATTTCAAAAAACATTTCATTTGAAATGCCCTCCTTGTTCCGCGCGGCATAAAACGCCAAAGTGATTCATGAGAACGACAAATTATATCTCGGTACGTGATCTGTGCATAATAGATGGACAAACTGTAGAATCTATGAATTTCAATGAGAACGGTCCGTGTTTGGTTGATGAGGGCTGTTATGTGGAGAATAATGATTTGTCTGGGCAATTTTGGTGCTGACTTATAAGAAAAGAGTGGCTCATTATACCAACCAGTTAACATACTAACTAATCCATAAACCTGCTGATCACAGTGAATGTGGGGGGTTTACGGTTAGGGCACACAGAAAAAAAGAGAGAGTTTCATACCTCCCCAACTCCAGTCTGGATGATTTTCAAACCCGTCTCACCCTCCAGGAAATTCTTCTCGGCAACTGCAACGGTAAAACAATAATGCAAAGACGTTTGTTTGTGTGTGTGTGTGTGCTATGAATGATATACTCAATAAACGTCTGCCCAGTTTCTCAATTAATGAGCAGATGAGATATGAATGAAAATACACCTTTCTCGCAACAAATGGCTCGTCACTCACCTGCTTTATTGGCCACGTCCTCTGCGGTGAGGTTCAGAGAGTTCTGTCTGATCCTAAACGTCAGGGCTGGACCCACCACGCTGCAGACATGAGCAGAGACATGAGCTGCTTTTATTTTCTCTCTGTATTTACTGATCTTTTAGTTTTTCCCTGTCCAGCAGAGCAAATACACACACACAAACACACGCTTCACCTTATGTTGATGAAACTGCTCGTGGAGAGATGAATTTTCTCTGCCAGCAGCTCTAGGAGCTTCACCCCATCATACAGACTTAAGGGACTGGTGGAAAATCACAGAAAGATACATCACAAACTACATGAATTTTAAGAATCATTCATCGTTTTAGAGAATCATGACACTGAAGGAGGAAAAGCTGATCTGGAAAGTTTTAAACTTTAAAATAAAATAAAATATATATAATGTGTAAAGGGGACAAGTAAATTTAAATTCAAGGAACTATTAATTGAATTTTATTTCTAATAAAATCCTTCAATTGTTGTTTAGATTTAATGTACTCACATTGAATATATCTCATAATTAAAGATAACTTATGTTTTTTGTTTGCAATAAAATGTGAATTTTTAAATATTGAATATTTTATATTTTTGAAATATTTATTTGTAGAGACTGAATTCACAAAAGACAGTTTTATACTAGTTAAACAATTAAGGGTTAAACAAAACAAGAAAAAAAAAATAACTATCTACATTTTCCTAATTTGTCTAATTTCCTAAGAAATTACCAAAATCAAGATTTTTGGAACATTTATATAACATCATTGTAGAAACATGTTATATCAATTCTAATAGCTTGTAATTATATTCATCGCATTCATTACTTTTAAAGCATAAAGAAAGAAAAAGTCTAATCAGTTGTTTAACCAAAGTATAGAAGGAGGACATGGCACTTCACTAATGCATAAAGTACATTGTCTAAAAAGCTTCGGAACAAATTTCAATGCCCCCAACAGAGAAAATTTCAGGTGAGGTTAATCATACAGGATTAAAACAGGAAACAATGCCTCGTACCTCTGATTAGTCACTATGTAGCCATATTCCTCCCTGCTGTTTGTCCCGTCTTTACCGTCTTTCGGGACATTAGGTGTTTTCTCTTTCAAACCCAAGTCTTTTGGTGACAGCGTGGGCGCCAATGTGCTTTTACTGACTTCCTTAGGCACAGTTGCAGGGGCTGGTGTGGATGGGGGCTGAGTGGGGATCCGCTGGTATGTTGGGGTAGAGGGCAGAGCTGAGACAGGTGAGGGGGGTTTGATTCCTTTCTGTGTCACTTTGTCGTTACCTTCTACAATTGTCTGTCAAGAAAACAAAACATATAATGCTGTTTTATAAAGCCATTATTAATGTTAAACAGAAAACATGAAAGTAACATGCAATCGAACTTGAACCTGCGCAGCCCATTCATTGCTCCCTTGAGCTTTTAAAACTATTTGATAAGCAGAAATGTTGTTAGATGACTCATTCAATTATGCTTTAAAAGCAATGTTAATAAACACATTCCGGGGAACATGTTGATCAAGCATTTACATTGAAATATGTTAAAGTGGCAAACTGTGCCCACCTCTTTTACTGTGGCTGTCCCTTGGGATTGATCTGAGAAAGAATAAGACAAAAAATTAAACAGTGCTTGTTCCTCACTATGATACTGCACAAGTTGTTTTAGATTAAAAACTGGGTTTTGTATGCATAAAGAGACAGCTAAGCCAGACAACAACAACATTTGTCTGATCTTTTCTATTGGTTTATCATCTGTCTGATTCCTTTATGAACTGGACGTTGATTTTCGTCTCACACACAAACCAATAGAGCTACTCTGGATCCTGTAAAATTTGTGTGTTTGTGCATCACAGACATTTAAGTAAACATTTAAGTCCAGTAAACATTTAAGTGCAAATACTACAGGTATATGTGCGCTTGTGCATGATTCAGGGTTATGCCATACCTGTGTTCTCCAGATTTTGTAGGAGCTGCAACAGTAGTGTGAGTCTTTTTATCTGCTGAGGGCTTAGGTCTCGTGGGTCCACCCCAAATCCCTCTGACAGACGGCCCAGCTGTGCCAATGTTTCATCTATAACACACAGGCAATGTACAAACGCATGACTGAGAATCAGACTACATAACAAAAATCTTGATTTGCATCAGATCGTTTTTTTCCTAATAACTATTCTGACAATAACTAATTCCGTAAGTAATCCAAAAACAAATTAGGTTAAAATGATTTTAATTTTATTCCAGTTTAAACTGTATAAGGCACATACAGACTTACAATAAATTACTATGACAAGGGGGGGGGCACTAGCTATACACCTATAGAGCAAACGCACACGGCACCAGACTGGAACTCACCATCGAGTCTGGCGAGAGATTTATAGTCCTGAGGAACTTTCTTGTTGGTGTGCTGGGATGAGCTGGGTTGCTCCTGTGGGGTGTAGTCCTCGCCATAGTCCAATGGGAAGTCTAGATCTTCATAGTATGGGGCGGCAGGGAGGGCTGCTGCCCCCCTGTGGCGGAAAGAAGGTTGTGAGGAGGAGAGGTAAAGAGACATGGCATCTTCCAGAAGCTGACGGTCTCTGTCTCTTTGCTGAGATCCGACTCGGGAGGAGGGTCGCTGGTATCCCCCCACACCGGTGTGAGGATGGAGAGAATGGGTCATGTCATCCTGTTAGGGAACAATGAGAACAATGAGTTTCAAAGGCGATGGGGACGCTCAGTAAATCTGGGCTTGGTTTTTCATGCTGCTTTCCAGGAACAATTGCACATCACTTTTCTTTATAGCAGGAGAGACCGGGGCTATTGTTGACACACAGGAAATATCTGAGTAAAATATTTGGTTTTGATATAAATTATAAAATTGATGTTGGTTTTGAATACCTTGTACAAGACTCAATGTCTGTGAATAATGTCCATAAACCTAAGTATAATTCAAAAACAATAATACTACACTTGAAGACATTAAGGCAAAGACAATATAAGTTATCTGAAAGTTAAATTGTGCGAACAGGTATATTACAAATATCAAGTATCATTTTTCATTATTCAACAATATTTGTTGTCCAAAACAATTGTGTGATTTGTTTGTACTGCATATTACTTTTTTGATGAATTGTTTTGTCTTCAATGTGTAAATGATGTTGTTTTGATCATATTAATGGAAATCTAGCCAACACTTTATAGTATTGCTCATACAAAAATTTACTTTCAAGAAAGACCCAACCTAAGAAATATTCCCTTGTGTATAAAAATGTAAAAAACTCGCCCCGTTCCCTATATCATCTCAGTTGTACCTGTAGATATGAGTATGGGTCCATAGGAAGGGCTTGGACCCGAAGTGAGGAGGACTGGCGGGGGTCTAAGATCATATAGTCCATATAGCTCTGAGCTGGTCCAGGCTCAGAGTTAGAGCTGGAATAGCCCTTCTTCGCTGCAGGCTGTGGTGACCTACAAAATCAGTCAATTACACTAAATCTACAAGATCTAGTTATTTTGAAATTGAGATGAACACTTAAACTAAAATTATTCATGGCAATGACATGCCCATCATGTGCATTATCATTCTATTGTTTTGACAAAACTAATACTCACTGTGCATTCTGGGTCTTTTGTGTGCGTGTGTGAGGGATACGGCTCAGCTCCTTAGCAATGATGTGCTGGGTGATATCATCCTGCCAGGAGAATCCTATATTTACACAGAACCAAACACAAACATTTCATACAATTCTGTGCATAATAGGAATGAATCAGTGAGTATTATAGATGTCTGTGGGTGTGTTTCAGCTTGAAAACAAGTATGAAATCTTAGATGCTAAATCATGCATGTATGATCGATAACACCTTGATATTAATGCAATGGCTTTTTTTCAGTTATTCTTTGGATTTTTTTCGTGAAACACATACTCAGTCAGATATGGACACAAATGACAGTACCTAAAAAAATGGTGATAGCGGTAAGGATTTGATAAAAAACAAAAAGAGCCAAATTTTGGAGCAGTCTCTGAAAAGTTTTGTTTAGATTAACTTTTATGCATTTGGCATCCAAGGCATTTTCTTGGAATTAAACCCTTGGCATTACTAGCACAATGCTCTGCCAGTTAAGCTACACATTTAGCTGTCCGTTCTACCATCAACACGACAATCTTTAATTTCTCCTCATCTCAATACGACAGCAATATTTATTTAAAATAAATATTGTTATATTTTTTTTAGTTAAATAAATAATTTACATTTTGTTTTCGTTTTGCTTATAAGTTTATACAAAATTTTGGTTTAAAACATCTTTGTTTATAAGTTTATACAAAATTTTGGTTTAAAACATCTTATTGTTAACTCTGTGTAAAATTAACAATCTTTATTAGTGAAATTAAAACTTTTTATTAGGTAGCAAAATTACTTTCTCAAATAATGAAAGATATATGTGAAAGAAAATGTTATTTTAATACAACTACAATACAATGCTTTTGTGTACAATTTTAATTCAGTTTCTACTCCTTATTAGGTTGAATAGAGCTGTGGTGGCTCTAAATATTTGCTTTTAAGGCAAAATGTTGAATGCTTCCTAATTTGTGGATCATAAATATGTTTATTCATAAATTTGAAAAAAGTAAATAAAAATGTGATAAATTTAAAAGAAATGTGAATAAATGTAAACGTTACTCGAGCTCTAGAAAAACACAAGTTATTGTAATTTTTAACAACGCTACTGTCTGAAATTATAACCACGACTGTTTACAGATATAATATTTTTATATACAGTATATAAAACTAAAATGCTGAAATTATGCTTACATAAAAAGGTTAGGGTATATGAAACTGAAAGAAAACAAAATTAATTAAATGAGTTATAGTGAGGTTTGCTGTTTAAATGTGTATGGGTGATTTTCATACCCTGAATCATCAACTGTTTGAGAACTTCCTGCAGTCTCTGAAGAACTGGAACAGAGACCTGGTACTGAACCTGCTCATGTCTGGAGCTCCGACACTGCCCAAAGAGCCTGTCTGTAACACAAACACACACACATAATTCATCAAATTATTCTATCAAACACCAGATTAGAGAAAACAGCAGAAAAAAATTCTTAACAAAATAATTTTCTGATATTTTATCCAAACAATTAGAAAAATGAATTTTCTGACTATGAACTAAATCATGTTTAAAAGTTATTGTCATTAAAAAATATATATGCATTCAACCATAAATGCTTAAAAATGCCGCAACCAAAATATCTCACAAATGAAAAATGAGCCACTTCACTAACAAATACCCAAAGCCTCTTCAGCCCCCACTCTCACACTCATATACACTCGCTTCCTACACACATACCACTGACTCATCTCTGACTAAACCTCCAGTTGTGTGGTTTATAAAAAGACTTAAAAGACGGCGCTGATCCCATAACGCAGATGAACTCCAAGCATGAACCTGGCCATCTTATACATCTAAAAAGCAGGTCTATCCATAAACATGACTCACTGCTATTTATAGCACAGATGGAGATGTGAGAGCAATATGGGGGAGATAGATCAGTTGCCCCGGGGCCTGGAAATACACAGTGGATTATTACATTGTAATAGCAGTGACCCAAGAGAGCTGATGTCACTGCCTCGCTTCCGTGAAATAATTACATAAATGAAAGAGTAACTCACACGGTGCACACAGACTGAATGTATCATGTATACATGATCTCTCAGACTGTAAATATAAGGAATCATAACAAACGTATTTCACATGGTTTCATGATATACATTATTTACACATGATTAGTAAACATACAGTGGGCTGACACACACACATTAATACATAGTATACATAACTAATAAATGTTTTGTCAGGATCTGTTTTAATGGCTCTAACCTAACATACAAACACTTATAGAGTTATTGAATTATTTCCATTATTTATTTAGGACATCTAATTAAAGTCTATAAAGCCTTTTTGGCCAAAAACTTAAACCGTTAAAAATGCATTAAGTACTTTGTGTTTATTGTTTATCTATTTGTTTAGCATACATATACAGTATGTTTTTGATATGTACTGTATGCAGATAAAAAAGCACATACAGTGCATCTGTACACCTGTGTTTCATCTTTTTATGAGAATGGAAACACAAAAGCCATACAACCATCATTGTGTTTTCTAAACCATCCTTTGAAATGCATTTGAAAGGGACCTTAGGGGTTTGTCTAAACTCTGTGGATGTGTGTGTATGAGTGCGTTTGGATGAACGGCAGAGACGCGGTTCTGTGCGTAAGCAGCGGGTAGTGAGTCATCAGTGATTGTGGGGGCGTACACCCAGCATCCGTAGGCTTGATGATGTCACCGTTACCAAGGTGACACAAAGCAGGAGTGGGCGGGGCTTGATGGTGAGAGAGAAGAGCAGGTGACAGAATACTAGTGGCTTGTGTAATACACTCTCAGGTGAATCCCAGAGAGGAGTACAAATCACAGATGGGATACGTGAGACTGTGAAACCAGTCTGGCATTTTCAATAAAAAAAATCATTGCACAGGTGCAAGGAGAAAACTACAGTATGTACATGAAATGTTTATCGAGAACTAAAATTGTGGGGTTTTGGATATATTGATATCAAAATGTCTCATAGGTTGACATTATAATAAAAGAATATTGTGCATCTAAATCGAAAAAAATTAACAACCAAACATCAATAACACAAAAGTTATATTCAGCACTTTTTCTTTATCTGAAGATTTGTGAGATTGAAGAGGGACGACAGACAAATTAAATACAATTCATTCTTCTTGCAGATTATATAATTGCTCCTGAAATGTTTGCATTCAATTAGAAAAGAAGGCAAATATTTTATGACTTTTGGACCCCACATCATCTCCATATGCACATGAAGAATTGACGCAAATCGAAAGCATTCCATTTCACAACACTGCATTCATTACTGTTGAATAATATAAACTGTTTGATGTGAAAGTTCCTTCAGTGTAAATGATTTAGCCGTGTGTGTCTTAACGCTTTCCGTGTAGCAGAGCTGTTGAATCAAGCCATCATCCACAACTTGTGATGAATAAAGAGGCAGAAAACACATCGTCCGGCCCACATCTATGTTTCAGAGATTTACAGAATCTATGAGCAGCATGCAATGCCGCTTTCCTAGTGTGATACTCACCATCAGAGCAGAACTGTTCCCTGGAGCACAGCCTCTTCTCAAATAAACAGCCTGCATGCGAGAGAAAGAGAGAGAGCGGGACAGTGAAAAAGAGAGAAAATTAAGATGGATTAAATGAAATCCGTTTTGGACTGTTTAGTCATCAATGGACGATAACAAAACTTGTCATGTTTGTTTTTCCTACTTACTCTGTCTCTGGTATGAGTTTCGCATTATCAGAATATAACCTAAAACAATTATGAATCAAGATTGGTCTATGACAAGAAATGTATATCTATAATGACCTATAACTTCGATGCGGAACTGCTGCGTAGGTTGATGAAATGATGAGGAAAGCTCTGTGCATGTGTTGAGCACAGCTGATCAAATAAAAAAGGCGACATAACGGCCAGTGAGCATGACCCGACTATGCTTGACTGTGTATTCTGTTTGTATGTGTGTATGTACGTTTGTGTGATCTGTGTGTGTGTCTGTGTGGGAAACACCAGACTGGCCAGCAGCACCGATGTCAGGGGAACAGGGCAGGACAAACAGATAAAACGTCATGCTGATAAATCTGGGGAGAAATAAAGCCAGAACTGGCTTAATGTGGATGCATTACAAACAAGTATAAGTGGGACATAGCTATCAAAATGAAAAAAATAAAAATAAGACACGTTTTCTAATTAGATCAAAAGATTAAAGTGATCTGAAGATAACACAAGTCTCAAATCTTAAAAATCATAGAGATTACAGATAAACAGATTGTGACGTAGCTGTAAACCTTACATTTCCATATCTGTGATTCTTAAGTCACCACATTAGTGAAAATCAAGAGACAGCTTTACTGTTAAACTCAACCTGGATTAATGATAAGAACTGCAAAAACATACTTAACTGCATCAAACACAAAGTGCAAATCCATACTCCAACCAATTTTTAGAGTAAATGAATATTATGCATATTTCTATCGAGTTGTTGGTATGTTACACACTATAACCTGTATCCCTAATCTTTCTTGTGACTGCCCTTGGTAACGCAGATAGCTGTATTTATGTTCTCAGAGCACACTCCCATTCCAGCAGTGGCAGACCTATTGTGTCACTACTACTCCCCAAAACAAGTAATAGCATGAGTCATAAATTCAGAGACAGACGCACCTGTTGGAATAAAAGAGTGGATAGCAAACATACTGCTCCTTGACATTAAAAACAGTCCTTGGAAAATGACAACAGTAAGTGAGAATTCTGCTCATAAATGACAGCATCCTTAAGAAAACCATCCTGCGACTCTTACATTTTTATTAAACATTGGGAGCCAGACCCGAGAGATCAAAAACAAATAAGAACACTTAATTTGATAGGTTTTTCATTTTTTTCTAATTTTGCTTTGTTGCAATGCAGCTTTACAATAGACATATTAGTACAGGCAGTAGAGAAGGAAAAATCAGTGTGGAAAAAATAAGAATAAGGGAAACATGGTAAACAAGAAAAATGTAAATATATGGAACACATGTATTAGGATGTGCATTAGCAATACTAACTGTGAAAAGAATTGTCTGTGGGTTTAGTGAGAAAAAGATGTTTCAGAAGCATTTTTTCAAAGGAGATCACTGTCGCCACGGATACAGAGAATCTGATGCTGTTTCTATTGACCAGAGAAAGGATGGGGAGTAATGAATATTGTTTTGTTGTTAAAATGATAATGCTTTAATTAAGGGGGAAGGGACATGTGGAGATCTAGGCTAGCTTTTAATGACACATGAGATGGATGAATGCTTTGAAAACAACCCCATATAAAGCTCGCCCCTCTCCGTGGTGCTGAAATGACTGCATGTCTCTAAGCGCTTCATTCCCACCAGTTGCGTTATAGTTCGCTTTATCGTTTAAGTCTATAGAACTTCTGTTGCATGATTATGGCAAAATGGTCACAGCTTAATACAGTTCTCAGATTAAGACTAAGCGAACCACCCAAACAACAAAAGGGAATATGAATGTACTCTCGTTTTAAAAGAATAACACATGACACCTACCGCATCCAACATAACGTAACAAAAATACCCTCGAGCAGACTCAATAAGCTGCATTTGCTCAACACTCCTACAAAGAAGCAAATTTAAAGACATCCAACAAAATAATTGTCATAGGCCTTAAAAACAACACCAACGTCTGTCTCAAGTACATGCAATAAATAAAATCTGTAACTGAATTTAAGCATCTTTTAATACATTTCTCTAACACTTTCTCTGTTACTATCACGTAGCCTACCGTATTTGCCCGCCATCCCCAGCTGGTAGAATACGGTCATGAAAAACAGGGCTCTCCATACTCGCGGATGCATCGTAATAATGATCCAGCACACTGAATTCAGCAAGCGTTAGTTTTAGCCCTCCGTCGAGTATTTAAAACCACATTTTGCCCGTCGAAGCCGCAGGCTCGTGCTAAACGGTTGTAGCACAAGTGATGGGCGCGTCAGGTAAAACAAATTAACGGTGGGCTTAATGTTTTAGGCAATCATAAACATACAGAGACATTTACGGGTGGTCAGAATTTATGGCGCGGATCCGGAGCGGGAGTCACGCGTTCCGGTGTGGCGGAGACCCGCAATTGCGTCATAGCGAGACCGAGAGATTTGTGAAGTGTCTTATGTGGTGTCAAAGGGAGAATTCGAGGTCTCACATAGCTATAATCTATATCTAGCTGTTGGTTTATCTTTAAAAGATTGATGATGATTTTGTGGTTGAATGCCAAATAGCCGACACATTGATTTAGAGACTGCAGAATTAGTAGGGCTATTTACATGTCAGTAGACGAGATATATGTAAACTCGAAAATTAACCAATGAGAAAGCATCAAAAAAGGTTCTAAAGGCAAGGTAAACCGGTGTTCAATTACAAATCCTAAAAGTGTTTGATATTCACATTCATCCTTGGGTGTGTCAATAGACAAAAATCTGTTACAAACGCAAATATAATAATACACATGCATTAAACCAGGAGAAAAACTAAGATATGGCTTCCATCAGTGCTCATTTTATGTATAATAATTTTACCTGAATACAATCATTTTGTTCTTGTGTAAAATCCCGAGCGTAAACTATTGGCAAACATGAGACAAATAAATGACAAATGAGTAGATAATTACTATATATTTATATTACAATGTCACAGTCATCTTCTTTTATTTTCTATTAGTATACCACAGATTCAGTGTAACAACAATATTTTTTAAGGGTGCTGATTGTGTATCTGATGAAGCAGAACTATGCTGCCGCCAACTGTTCAGATAATGTTAGTGTAGCAGATGTCTACATGTTTTATATTTAAAATTATGGAATGGAAAACAGTCAACTTAAAATATCTGATGAAATCCCTTGTAATTAACCAAACAACATTCAGAAGTCTTGGAATAATTTTGAAAATCTATTCCTAACTCATTTGTATTTTGCATTACTTTTCAGTGGAAATACATATATATTGTATACGTTTGAATTTTCAATTAGACTGCAACTATGTGTTATGTTAAAATAAAAATAATTTTCCTGCATACAAAATATTTTGTTCCATGTGTCTCATTACAAATACAGGACAAAAAATAAAAAAGAATGTTGTGTCTTATTTGTTTGCATGCAACTTACCATTATCTTTTGATTATTTTTCTAGTGATTTACTTTGAATTGTTTTATTTTAATCACGACAGCATTAATTCAATATGTTAAAGGTGACTTTGTATATTTAGCATTTTTGAATCTTTCACAATTTTTTGTGTAACTCCACTTTACCCTCTGCAATGACATTTTACCTTGGTTGGAATTTGTATATGTGTGTTTGGTGGGTTACTGGGGGAACGGGGGAGCGTTTTTGAAAGTTGACCCACTGGGCACCTCCCACCATTTCCCATAACCCCGGCCCATCCTTAGTTTCACATGTCTTGGCATTTAGACACTACATTCCCCTGGCATCTATACTATCAATTGCCCAAGTGTGCATGACTACACCTTATCTTTGAAAATAAAGTGTATTAACACACATTAATATTATTCTGATTTATTAGATGTTTTGTGTTTAATTATTTATTCAGTGAGACAATGCTATTGCGGTCTTTTCGTTAAACACTTCAAGCTTTTGTTTTAAAGACTATCCTCCAAAAGGGTTTAGAATAGCCAAACACATTAGTCTATTTTTCTCCTCCAAACACAATGGAAAAAAATATTTTAATGAAAACCCTTCCAAACATTTGTCCTTTAGGCAGTATGAACACTAAAAAGTGTGATGAATTGCATCCAATAATGTGAATGCTGAAGATGACTTTAGTAGTTATTGGTGGTGAATGTGTTTGTGGTTACCTAGCAACATAAAGTCTGTTTGATGTGACCTTGTCAGAATTCATTTTTAAACTGCTATCTACCCTCCTGACACAAGCATGTCCCAGAGGTCATATGTGAATTTCCTGAACCTGATCTCACAATGTGCCAAAAATAAAATATATTTTTACAGTCGTGATGAAGCACACGTATTAGAACACTTTTGTCAGAAGGTTATATTTGGGTCTGATCTTTTAAAATGACATTACTGTTTTATTGTTTGTGACACAACATTTTGTGACAAATTGTGGCAATTTTAATGCAACCCTCTCATCAATATAAAACAAACACCCACACACACATACCACACAGAACACATAAATTATGTCTTTATAATTCTATTAACAGTTTAACTGACTACTGAAACCATGCTAGTATTTGGTTGCAAAATTTCTTTGTTGCTTCCTGAGCAACCACAAAGTCACCAGACAGATGGTGTGATCCTGTAAAATTAACAGCATTTAGTTCCTTGTGGGACTTTTTTACTAGATAAAAACATTCTACCACAACTACAATATCAGATAACTACATTCATACAAATTACTTTATATAAAGTATACTGTACAGTTTAAAGGATTCAACCAACATCAGCATTCATTTTCACTGCTTTTAAAATACTTTATATGAAAAACTTGAATTATTATTCTGTATAAACAATTCTTTATCAAGTATGCTTAAGTTGTAAAGCTGCTATTCCGTCACATCTACTTGTTCTCCAAGAGGACCTGAGGAAATCACTCCGATGACGGGGTTCAGACTGGGGATCTTTTAATAGCTTGCAGAGCAGCAGCTGTGGAGTAACACTGAGTTCTTAGTCACTATGGCTGCCTTACGGGACAGTCATGAGGGTCAGAGTGCTGGCGCTCCTATTTGGCGTCACATGCATTTGATGATACTGAGGAACTGATACATCATTCTACTTTCTCGTCTGCAAAAATACGTATGATACACTGTGTTAAATTAGGAGCATTGCATAAATTAAGATATATATATTAATAATTACAATCCTATAAAATTATTCTATCATTAATTAAAATTAACCATAGTTTTATAATAGTAACCATGTTTTTAGTGGATTGATTATTATTTTAAATGCTATTTTGTTAACTAAAAAAAATACCAGGGTTAAAATGTAATTATAGAAGTTCATTTCTGGTTTCAATGGTGTAACTTAAGTAATTATCTATACTAAGCGTGATTCATCTTCATTAGGGATCATCTCTTACATAATGTTCTACATTTATATAACGGATGAGGGGAAATAAAGGAAATATTAAGTCTTCACATGATGGTATACTGTAATGTTTTAGATATATACATATATGCAGTTGCAGTTTACAATGTTAAAAGAATTCAGACTTCATGGCAGAAACATGGAATAAACACAAAGAAACAAAAACACTTCACACTGCCAAAAAATGAGAATAACACTCAGATTAGAATCTATAAATAATATTGTGTATTACTTATCTTATATAACCTGAAAGGGTTTCATCATCTTCACCACTGTAACCAACCAACCTGTAGAATTACCCAGGTGCCCATATCATTTTACCTCCAGAGGATCCTGGATTTTGAGCAGAAGCTCAAATATGGCAACTCATTTTACAGAAAATACTACTGATTGTGAGCACCTTTACATTATGTTCTATGTGGCACATGTACATTATTGTATGAGCACCACAACATTTAATGTATTATTAGCATTGTGGTACGAGAGCTCTTCCCAGCATATAACCTCCTATTGTATCTAAAAGACGTGACAGCACATTGTACATGGCATGACCTGCTTTACCTCTACCTCATCAGCTCTCAACCCCCTCAATCTGCTCCACCCAGCTGCTGGAAACCAGACCTCATGACAGCTGAGAAACCAAGGTTCCGGACAGAGAGAGAGAAAACTGTGGGGTCATACCAGTAAAAGTGGGTGGGAGCTACACTATATATATAGTCTAGCTTCGCCACTTGACCCTCATACGACCACACAGCCCAAAGCGACACAACATTTGCACACCATACAAACCTCCAAGACCGAGTCATGAGCAAAAGCTATTCAGCTTCCGCCGAAACGGCATCCTCTTACCGCCGTACCTTCGGCTCGGGCCTGGGCTCCGGAATCAGCTCCACCATGTTTTCTGGTCGTGGTTCCTCTGGTTCCTCACGAATGTCCTCCAAACTTTATGAGATGACCAAGACCTCTGCTCCTGTCTTCTCCAGCCACCGTGCATCCAGCTCTTCATACGGTGCCGGCTCGTTGCTTCGTTCCTATCCCGTTGAGAAGTTGGACTTTAACTTGGCTGATGCCATGAACCAGGACTTCCTCAACACACGCACTAATGAGAAGGCAGAGCTGCAACACCTCAACGACCGCTTTGCCAGCTACATCGAAAAGGTGCGCTACCTCGAACAGCAAAACCAAGTCTTGATGGTGGAGATCGAACGCCTGAAGGGCCGCGAGCCCACGCGCATCGCCGAGATATACGACGAGGAGATGAGAGAGCTGCGCAGACAGGTGGATACGGTCACCAATGACAGATCTCGTGTTGAGATAGAGAGAGACAACCTGGTCGATGACCTACAGAAACTGAAAATGAGGTGAGAAGTTTAAGCCGTTAAAACTAAGATTCGGGATGACATTTAGATTTTTTTTATTTACTAATTTAGATTCAGAGTAAGGCATCATTTTTTCATATTACTTCATTGAATATAGTTTGACAGCCTCTATGTTTAGGGTAGCAGGACAGAGCCATACATGTTAGGGCTTGTAACTAGATTGTCAATAATCAGACAGCAAAATGAAAACATCAAATAGTGTATCTTTCACAGTAGTAATGTGTTGAGTGTTGCGTTTTTCTCAGACTGCGTATTCACAAACTTTATAGAGGTAGAGTGACATTTAAAGTGGTTTGCAATATGTCACATAGTGTGAAACTGGAACAAGTTGTGATAGTGCCTATAACTCTTGCATGTGTCACTGAGCTGTTAGCTTGGCAAAGTACATCACTACTTCAATTAACTCATCACCACATATTAAAATATGATGTTTGATCTCAAAGAATTGTTGCATTTGAAAGGAATATACATAACCATAGAGCAACATGTAGCAACATGAGCAGCAGGCGCATGAAACCCACAAAGGATACTGGAGACGAAATTAGTTGAAAGACCTAAACATACAATATGCTAGAATGCTGTCACATATGGCCACACAGTTTTACCAATAACTGACAACTCACTTATGACTATGTATGATGTCGGAAAAAGTAAAGGTGTTATTCCCATTTGCAAAAGGACCCAGAGTCATATTACACATCGCCCAGATTAGACTGCTATAATTAACATCTTCAATATACCACCCAGCACTTCAGAGAACGCACAACCCTTGAAATAACTATTATCTCATTCATAGGCCCACACAGTGTGAGACCTGGGTATCTGTATGTCTGGGTGCATTGCACTCAAGGGACCCACTTAGCATGGCCTGCATTATCAACACTAGTTCATAATAACTGTCCAACTCCTACTTCAGCCGTTTCTATTCATAGACATTGCTTAAAATGTACCTCCCGTTGCGAGCGGTTCAGATAATCTACTAAAATGATATAAAGGACTAGTGTAGTGATGAGTTCTAGCTATTCAGCCTCATACCAAAAACAACCACAATGCTTTAAAGGTCTCCATTGTTTCTTACTGATCATAAAAGAAATCAACTTTAGCATGGCATTATATTCGACATGACAACTTTCATCTCCCTGATGAAAATATCAGAAACCAGCTGACTGCCAACAATTACTCATGAAATCAGATATCTGGTACATTAACAACATGCCTGTTTCAGAAGGGTCAGGAACGTTAACATTAGGCCTATGCTATGTATGATTCCAAGCGGCATGTGAGGGTATAGCGTGCCATCTTGATCTCTGTGCATGAAGGAATGGCAACATCACAAGGCCTCTTAACGTATTTCTGAGTACATTCAGGTCATGTTGGCAATTAGCACACGCTTATTTTTGGCCATGTAAGAGTTATAACAAATGACAATATACTTATTTAAAACCAACTGATTTAAACAGAATAATAGAGTACAAGTACTTTCTCCTGATCTGATGTTATAAAACTGTAAGCTGATGCAGATTTGTTTTAGTACAACAGTTAGGGTGACCCTCCTATCTCTTTCTTCTACAGACTCCAGGAGGAGATCCACCAGAAAGAAGAAGCTGAGAACAACCTCTCTGCCTTCAGAGCTGTACGTTACTTTCACGTGTTCCTGGAAAACCTATAGTTTAAGATAATGGCACTGAGAAACACACAAGACTGGAATGACCTTCAAAATGTTATATTGTTTAACATGATTTTCAAAAGATCTATAAAGATACACAGCAAAATCTGTAATATTCTGTCAGCTGGGGCAACAGAAAAAAAACATTAAATTAAAAATTTGGCAACGTAAAATTAATGATTAAAATTAGGTTTTACGCTATTTTACTATAGTGTAGATACAGTAAAAATACAAAGAAATCACATTGTTTTTATCTTTTTTGCAGGATGTAGATGCTGCCACTCTGGCCAGGCTGGACCTGGAAAGACGCATTGAGAGTCTTCAGGAGGAGATTGCATTCCTCAAGAGGATCCATGAGGAGGTTTGTAATCTACAGTACACATTTATTGGTCCATTCTTTAACAAGACTTTCAGCGACCTCTCATCTCTATCTGATACAAAAAATATTTTTAGGCTATGATAATGCATATCTTTCCAAATGGGTGAGAGCTTTCTGCTCGCTCTTTATCTCAACCTCCCAGCTCTCCCCAACCCATTCTTAAAATACAACACATGCGCTGACCTTTAACTGACAGGCCTCTAGACTCAAGGTCTTTAAATGTCCTTTCTACTTTTTATTTGACATGTAAGGATGAAATGGTCGCATGTGCATGCGTGTGTGTGTCAGCTGGCCCTGACAGTAAGGGGGCAGTGTAAGGCTGTGAAACAGATGCATCCCTATAATTAAACAGAGACAGATTCTCTAAAACACAGCTGTGAGCAGGGGGGTTGGGGAAAATAGCCTTACAAGGCCTCAAAGTCCTACACTTACAACAATAGCAGTTTTTTATAGACTTATTCATTAGCATGTTTGGATATTTTAATCAAATACACAATAGCCAGACCTACAGTAAGCCTATGTTTTATTAGAGTAGAAGGTCTAATTCACAAACTATTTAGCTTGTTTTGGCCAGTATCCATTTTGTTTAGATTGAAAGAGACTGTATGTAACCAGTCCTACTCGCTTTACTCTGCGCGGGCCTCGAACCGGCTTGGTCCGGAGGGGAGACTGGCGCTCTAACGTGGAGACTAAAGACTGCAGTCTCTAACGTCTGTCGCTAGAGTTCTATGTTGGTCGGAGAGTGAGGTTTTACACACTACAAAGTACACTACATAATGCAATGTTTTACACCATGGTTGGACAGATAATGGACAATTTCCAAGTTAATATTAATCACTGGTTGGGTTTGTCCCAACCTAGCATTCTAAGCGTGCAATGACAAATGCAGTAAAGTAAAAGTAGAAAAGGTCTTTTTTCAGTAACATGTTTTTAAAACCTTAACATTTAATATTTTCATTAGGAAATCCGTGAGCTGCAAAACCAAATGCAGGAGACTCAGGTGCAGGTCCAAATGGACATGTCCAAGCCAGACCTCACTTCCGCCCTGAGGGACATCCGCACACAGTACGAGGCCATCGCTGCCAAGAACATCGGAGAGGCTGAGGAATGGTACAAATCCAAGGTCTGTATTCAAGATTTTGAGATGATCTCTACCTTGTCATTATCTACAGCCTATGAACTATGGCTGTTTGAGAGGTAACCTATCATCTGTGTTCCTCAGGTGTCAGATCTGAACCAGGCAGTGAACAAGAATAATGATGCTCTGAGACAGGCCAAGCAGGAGACCATGGAGTTCCGTCACCAGATCCAGTCCTATACCTGTGAGATTGACTCTCTCAAGGGAACTGTAAGTCTTTAAAGATCCCGTGGGCTCTAAACCCAAAATTGTTTCCAGGCCAAAGCAAATATTAGCTCAGACTCAGCACACCTGATTCCGGCTTAACTCATTATTAAGCATTTAATGTTTTCCCAGGTGCTCTGTGAGCAAATTTAATTCAGTAAAGATCTGTGCAGCACTGTCTCTCTAGAGATGTGGAGTGCAGAGAAAAATATTTAAAAAAATAACACGGTATTATGTAATGAACGTTTTACTTTTAAAACATTATTTTTGCAGTTCATAACAGTAAAATTAACCTGTAGAATAATAATCAGTTTATCAAAATATCTAAACATACCAGCCTTGTACCTGAAAATATATTGATTGTTACCATTATACACGGGAGAAAAGGATGATTTATCAAGAATTAGTTTAAATTATTTGTTTAGCAAGCCACAGAATTGGGTAACACACATGACTCTAAAATAATCCCATAACATATGTCTTTAAATCTAAAATTTGTATTGTGCATTAGTACCATACCATCTACTTTAAATTTTTGCATTTCTTTTTATAGGTGATTTTTTCACACATTTTTGTTTTTCCTTTTTTATAATACTGCACACAGCTATTCAGTGTTTATGCATTATGCAATGATTTCTATACAAATGGAATAATAGTGCAATCAATGTCATACACTTTTTTCAGAACATCTGTTAGCCATTAAACCCATGATTATCCCATGAAAGGGATACACCAACCAAAAGCAAAACTCTGTCATTACCCTCACCTTGTATAGTTTCTTAGATCTTCTGATGAACACAAAGAAAGATATTTGGAAAAATGTCTACCATAGTAAGAAAAAATATTGTATCTTGTTTTGTTCTGTTAAACAAATTAGAGATACTTTAAATAATTAAGGAAAGTAAACAGTTCTAGGGCACCTTTGACTATCTTTTTGTTTCGGCAGTCAGAAATCATTCAGATGTCCCAGAGATGTCAGTTGCTAACATTTTTTCCAAATATCTTTCTTTGTGTTCAACAGAACAACAAAACTTATACAGGTTTGGAATAACTAGCGGGGAAGGGGTTAATTCATGACAGAATTATAATTTTTTTGGGTGGAGTATTCCTTGAAGAAATTTTCTACCAACTAAGCTACAGAAAAATGAATACTCCGTAACTTTTGTGTGTCAACTTCCTTTCTACATGTAGAATGAATCTCTCATGAGGCAGATGAGAGAGATGGAGGAAAGAGTGGGTCGTGAGGCTGGTGGTTACCAGGACTCCATTTCCCGTCTGGAAGGTGAGATCGCTAAGATGAAGGATGAGATGGCTCGCCATCTGCGTGAGTACCAGGATCTGCTGAATGTAAAGATGGCACTTGATGTGGAGATCGCCACCTACAGAAAACTTCTGGAAGGAGAGGAGAGCAGGTAAAAGCACCAAGAGAGATTATTCAACTAATGCTTCTCAAACTGTGTTCTGTTAAATAAATTAAAAGTACTTTTAGCTGTAGTCAATTTTTTTACCAAGACAAAATAAAAATTTATGTAATTATGTTTTTGGGAGGTCTTATCCTGCTGAGGTCTGGGAAACTTTGTTGTAAACTATTTTTTTTTTCAGGATTTCCATGCCTGTGCAGTCATTTTCCAGTCTGGGTTTCAGAGGTAAGTTTGCGTATGTTGATTAGAGGAATCTACACACTTTTCAATTTCAAGGTCTTCTTGTCTTCTTCATCAACCAAAGGGGTGGGGGGTCGAAACCATTTTGTTGAGAAATTAGCTTTGCTTCTGCCTCTGTCTTGTGCTTATACTTCAACCTATGATGATAACAATAATACAGTATGTTTATTTTAACAACGGGAGGTTGAGTTTAATGATGCGGAAATTATGAATTGTGTTGCCATAGAGACCAGCCCTGAGCAGCAGCCTCAAAAGCAGCAACAGCGTTCATCTGAGGTTCACTCTAAGAAAACAGTCCTGATCAAGACTATTGAGACCCGCGATGGCGAGGTGATGTACAAGCACACATATTAGACCAAAACACATTTTTTAACTTGTCATGTCTTAATGCAGGTTTTGTGGTAACGGCTAAATGGATACATTTCATAAGTCAGACTGCCCAAAACATAAGCATTTTAGTATGTAAAGCATATAATGTATGTACACATGTATGCATGATTTGTCAATTATGGGAACTCCTAAGATTATTTTTTGCAACAAAACAAATAAATCAATTGAATTAATAATTATATTTTACATTGGATTGATTTAAACAGTTAAACTTTTTTTCTTTGTTTTTGATTAGTTGTTTAACCACTTGCAAACTGCATGTAAGCAGATCTCAGATTTCCCCCTGCCCAAAAAATGTCATTATCATAAACATCACTAAAACTCCACACGATCACATAAAGTCTCCACATGTGCATAACATTTTAATATAGATAAAACGGTTAGAAGCTTTATTTTTCAAAAATAGTATTATGGATGATCATGTACAGAATGTGCGTAAATATGTGCATAAGTAAATCATTATCAACAGTATCATTTCCATTTTACTCCAGACTAGGACCACTAGTGAGGGCATGAAGGCCCTCAGTGCTCAGTGTGTAAGTTGAGCCGTGGCTCATTATCTCATCTGATTCCTCAGTCCTTTTCCTAAACACTTTCCAATACCAAACCTGTTCTTTATTAACCAGGCACTGTAGCCTCTCAGAACCTTCCATCCTCATCTGTATCACAGCTCACTTTGCTACACACTCTGTGAGATTCAGCAGAACACTATTTCACTCTGCACCTGCCTATTCATTCACAGCAAAGGCTGATTTAGATTAAAAAGACCCTCCTAACTATCTCTGTTTCTTATGAGTAAATGTCAGTTCCCTGTTATGCATATCTGTGTACACAGCATATGTCTCTAAACCCTTTCTCTCTAACACTCCTTTGTTTATTTTCCTTTAGGTTGTCAGCGAGTCCACACAGCACCAGCAGGACATCGTGTAAAGCCCACAAAACAGATTTCTAAGCCTAACTTACCTTTTTACGGATGGCCTCAGGTTGTTTATTCACATGCTCATGGTCATGACCCATTACCAAAGTGTTTGTGGATGACACATAATGACAAAAGGCAGAGAGCAAATAAGAGAAGGAGAACGTTAAATCAAATCTATGATACACATCATAAAGCATAAAGAGGCCCCTGAAAGTTAACAGTGGATTTGGAGTTTGTTTGAAATAATGTGTGCATGTGGGTGTGGTTGGGTCATTTTTGAGCAATTGTATTCCATCTCTTCAAAAGACAAAATAAAGATTGGCTGTATTTTTCTGTTATGTCATTGAAGTTAAGGTTTATGTGCTTTTGGGTTCAGATTTTTCTCATTGTACATTTCATAATTAGAGACCGGGGCTAGTTGTCACATTTTAGGATAATTTTTAGGATATACAATAGTTAATTTCTGTTTATGCACAGATTGTATGCGTTGTGGCCGCATAATAGGTTATTAAACAAGTTTTAAAACATTTTGAAAGGTTAAGTAAAAAATGCTAGGTGATATATTTCTTAGTAAAGCTCCACCTTCTGTCCAATTTCAGCATCTAACTCTTTGTTCCGGAGGCAAAGACATTTGTGCAGAATCACACCACAACCGCCCTTTCTCATTATCATCTTACACTTACCTCAGTTTATACAAACATCATCCTAACAGTAATGAATGCCTTTTATTAGATAACTGTGACCTTTATATAATGGCCTCAGGGCTATGCTGTGTTTCAGGCCCACATCTGTGTGTCAGTGCAACCAGGCTGGCAAATAAAAATGCAAAAAGAAGCTTCTTGAGCTGGGGAAAACAACAACTTTTTCCTGTTTAGAAGTGATAAAAAAAGAACACTTCACCAATGTTTTTAAGGTTGACCCGAGCTATTGATTTATGGGTGCTGACGTATCATTTGTAAGGAATTCCCATAATAGAAATTATTCAACTTAATCATCTTCACTGATGTCACAAAGTACAGCAGATGCAAACACATACACACACATGGACAAACCTCTTCTCCTCTCACTGGAAAACAAAGCCGTCTCTCCAGTAGTCAGAGTTGCTTTTCATTAAATCAAAAGAGGGGAACTTCTTCTAAAAGTACGTTTACATGATAAAAAAGGTCTTTCATTTGAATAGCTTCACGTACACACAATAGCGATATCAAACGATCTGCATTTACATGGATCCAGGGAAATGAATAAATACTATGTATTATGCATGCCAGGCCAGTGATGGCGCTGTTGCGCTTTAAAGAACCCCTTATGTCAGGGCTAGCGAACTGGCAGCACGCCAATCATCTTAAAGAGTAGGTAGCATGAGATCATGAAAATGACATTTCATCCAGTCTGTTATGTTGCCGTGTTTGAAAGTAAGTTGTCTGCCAAGTTGTAAGTCCGAAGGTGAATAAATAACAAAGTTATTTGCTTGTTAAAATGGGAGTCGACTCTGAATCACACAAACGAGACGTGGAATAGTTCACCTGCGTATCTACGTCACTATACATAGTCCCCGCCTACGTTTTGCTGAGACTGACGCGAAAACTTATTTCTCCTCCCACAAACACTGTCGCTCGTTCGTGGTGCGTGTTTATCATGTCTAGAACCTGTGTTCTACGGTGTGAAACTATAAGTCCGTCTTATTTCAACTACCAAAGGAAGAACGTCTGAGGGGAAAAATGGTTAAAATTCATTTTTCAAGCGATACCAAAGGAGTATAACCCCAGGGTTGTACTGTGCCCGCGTCATTTCACCGAAGATTGGTTTAATAATCTTTGCGCGTTCACTGCAGGATATGTGAAACGACTATCCTTGAAAGAGGGGGCAATACCAACTCTATTAGGACCTGTTAGCTCCACCGAATCTGAACCTGTAAGTTTGACTATTCATTTTTGTCTTAACTTCAAGAAATAGTTTTGTACCTTATGTCTGTGTTTAGCTAATTTATATAACGCTAACATTAGCATGTACGTTATTTCTGGGGTGTTACAGTTTGTTTATCTGGCTTTTACCTTTGCATTTTCACACATTTGCCGCACGTGCACCTATATAGATATATTTGAGTGATACTACAATATTTTTTCATAACGTCGCCTTTCTGAAATGCTCTATGTACCATGACAACGCACAGTTAAGACGAAATACTAGCATTACTAACGTATTAACAGTATTTTAAGGAAAAATATATTTAATTGATGAGCAAAAGCACAACATGCATGTTGTCACACTGGGAGTTTTTATGACACGAGTTGTCACTTGCCACTGACAAACATCCTGCTCCAGTCGTGGCGGAGTTTGTTGTGGATTAGCGTCTTCTTCCTCGTCAGACTCGAGCTCAAACTGGTATGGTAAAATCACCGCCATCTCTAGCTACACAAATAATATACATGACATCCAACCACATGTAAACCGTAATCCTGTAATGATGGTAGTGGGGTTCCTTTTGCGATAAATGATGAACGCGTTTGACAAATAACAACAGACTACACCATCTGACCAATCACATGACACAAGGTTAGCGGGTAGGCGGGGCCTAGACGGATGAATCGCGGAACGAATCATTTGAGAGTCAGTCAAGAAGTAAGGTACGAATAACTGCCTATAATTACGACATTATAGTGTTTTAAACACATTGTTTGTACATAAACTTGTTGTTTGACACTTCATAAACCAAAGTATGGCCTAAAAAAACATTTGCTAGGTACTCTTTAACAG
Organism: Triplophysa bombifrons; assembly: GCA_029783895.1. Taxonomy (NCBI): domain Eukaryota; kingdom Metazoa; phylum Chordata; class Actinopteri; order Cypriniformes; family Nemacheilidae; genus Triplophysa; species Triplophysa bombifrons. The sequence goes on from CM056456.1 coordinate 20,410,251, forward strand.
GGGGAGACTTGAACGTAGTGCTTTAAGAAATGCGCGTCCTGAGACGCCACATCTTTGAAAGTCCCAAACGCTACTACATTCAATTCGAAAGTTTTTCCCGCTGCTATTAACGATTGACGTCTTATGAAGCGCCTTGATTGGTCAGTTCAAGAAATGTATTTATTTATAACTATATAATCGGCAATCCACAGCCACAGTCCGTCGCTTTGCGCACGCGATAGGTCACATTTCAAAACGCGTCTTTTGCCCTTCAAAGTAACTGCAGGAAGGGTACACCACGTGAACTGTTGTCTCAGATAAGGGGAAAATTGTGTTGTTTTATTACTGCATTCATAATGTTTGATTTAAACAGCCAAATTTATGAAAAACAGTTGATCATCTCCCTCAAAAACTCGCAGTACAAATGATCTGCCCTTCTTAAGTGCGTGGGGCACATGAATACGATTGTAATTCACCCGAAGATGCAATAAAAGCGTTCGGTTTTTCCACAGACAGATCAAATGATTCGCTTTATAACACTTCAGTTTGACGTTAAGAGGCAGGGATTACTTTAGTGCTGAATGTAGTTGCGTTTTTGACTTTCATTAATTCAACCAAATATCTTCATAAATAAGATATCTTCTTGAAAAAACAATGCCACCCATATCTTGGGTGGATTGGTGGTGAATAAATTAACAGCAATTTTATTTTTGAGGAAACTAACGCTACAAGGAATTTAAAATAAAATTAAAAAGATAATATCGCTTTGAATTAAATATCATGAAAAGGCTCAAATGCCGGTGTTGGACCTGATGCAATATTTGTGTGCATGTTTTAATATATGGCCAATAAGTAACGTATAAAATGAACAAAATGCAATAATAACAGAACCAAAGAGGATATGGTAAAAACTCGCCCGCATACTATTTATACTTTCAGAATCTGGCCCTCAAAGAAAAGAAGTTGAAGACCCTTGCCCTACGTACTTGCGCAAGCAGATCCGCATAAACTGTTTTAAACTAAAAAGCTTTTAATTCACTTTGTCGGCGTGTAGCCTATGTGTTTTTAAATGCTGTGTCTCTGCTGGTGGTAGTGGTGCAGTAAACCTTCTTTTTGCAGGAGAAATTATAATAAGTATGTCGCGCAGCACAAACATAAACCACGGAGGTCGTCGTTATTGTTTGGGGAATATTCGCGCATGCCTACAGACTGAAAGCATACGTGTGATGTCATCGTTTTTGGAAAACGCCGCCTTCAAAGTTTACTCAGAATGGTAGTGCTGTCGTTTATGAAGACGATCACTTTGAGATCTGTTTTCAAAAGTTCACGTTTTCAGTACCCCCAAACCCCGTTTTCGTGTAAATGAACAGCCATAACGCATAAAAAGTTTCAGATTTTAGTTGAAAACGGTCTGTAAAAGGCTTCAAAATCAATGTTTTCTCAACCATGGGGTTCTGGGACCACTATGGGACCTTAACAAACTCCCAATGTGACTAAGATGACAAATATTTCAAACAAAACAAGCATTAAAATAAACCAACTAAAAACTCTATTTTTAGTGTTTGATTATTTTAGAAAAAATAACCTATTTCTAGTTGTTTAACATTTCTAAAACCATTTTCTGGTTAGAAGTTGTGACTGTGTCTTCACAGAAATAGTGTGCCACTACTTTAAATGATGGCACAAGAAACGTGTTACTTAAAGATCTAAAGCCTATTTATAGCCGAGTAAAAAACATGCTTTGGTGAGAGCATATAATCATATAGCTTGTCTTCTAATCAAGAAACCAGAGAAGGCATGTATTCCGAGGACATACACTTATATCAGAGCTCAACCTTACAGTGATGACTGAATATAGCATAAAATACTAGCTTTTCCAAAAACCAAGAAGTGTTAAACCAGTAACCCTTCAAATAAAGGTAAAGGTTCTGTACATTAACATTATTAAGTGCATTTTGTATTTAAAATCCATAATAAACTATATTTCAGAGTATTTACTACTCTCGATATTTGTTGATTGGTCATTCATGATTTCACATGATTTCACATTCACTTATGTTGCCGTGGATAAAATATTGTCAGTGTATTTAGCCTATATGTGGAAATTAAGATGTAATGCAGTGAAATAAATCCTTATTATAAAGCATTACCATTAAATCTGTTTTTAAGTAATTTACTTCCAACTTACTGTATAAAACGCCTGCTTATAGATATGAATAATAGAAAACAAATAATTATTTGGGATCTAAAAAACGGTATATGTAAATGAAATCACATAGCAGAACCCACATTTGTTGCAATTTCTATTCATTTGCAATGTGATTTTTCATTTCCCACAGAATAAATGAGCTCTACCCCTGCAGGGAAACGCACATTTATTTTTAAAACGATAAATTATGCTGTGCATCACAGAGCTACTAGAGCATGTTTTGTCTTCATTGCAGGCGCATACCCGCCAGTTGGAGCTCTCAAAATGTTTCACCCTGGCCCATAATGGCATCTACACCACCATCAAAAATACAATTTTCTCTTCTCAATAGCAGTGTGTTACGTGGTATATGGACAAATAAACGAACAAATATTCGACTTCAGGAGCACAACATTTATGGTTATCAGTTCTGTAAAATACATGCTCGGGAATAATAACAATGTTAAACATCAATGTCATTACACATAGGGCTCCACTTGAAGTTCTTATCTAATAATTTAGAAATAAATTATAATTACAAATGACTATCAATGACAGATTTGTCAAAGACAATTTTTCAGCACACAGATGTAACCACTCACTGATTAGAAAAAAATATTTAGTCAAAACACTAGCAATAAAGAATGGCATGTAAACGTATATACATTCAGACATGTACAAAAATTTACAAGAGACCCAAGCAGTCAGTTTAAAAGACGCGGTTAACACAGAGGAATTGACGCCGTTGAGCCCTTTCACTACAGCAGAGTGAGAAAGAGATCAGACAAGATTTTTCATCACTCTTACAGACCTGATAAACACAGAGGAGAAACTGGGCATGACATCACCCTGCACCTAAAAATAAAGGAAAATCTGAAATAAAGACTCAAATCAAGTAAAAAAAAAAGCTTGCAATGCTCAGGACTGCATACACATACTTACACTCCATTTCTCTCCCCCTCTCCCTTAGTTTCATTCCAACCACACACAAAAATGCACAACGTCCTTTACAGTGGGAAGTCCATCATAAATCCTCTCCACCCTACTGAGACGTCTTCCTTTAATCCCATAGTCACTTTTGAAACTGTCTCACAGTACACAAGGACACTTTTAAATCATCCACACAAACCCTTTAGTGTTCGCTCCGGGCTCCCCAGGCTGCCGTGGCCCCTGAGATTTAACCGGGAGCCACCCAAACAGTCACTTGTAATTAAGCCTTAAACAGATATAACTAAAAATGGATTTAAAGGATGAAAGCAATGCATCTCTACATCACAAAAAACTGGCACTTAATCTCCACATGCATTGGCCGATGAAGATAAACACAAAGATGTTTCGTTATTTGTGCACTAGTGGTTTCAGCGATCGGCTCAGACTGAACAGAGATTGTTTTTACCATATATGGTCTGACAGAATTGTTGTATGACACAGAGCAGATAAAGCTGTTCAAACAATTATAAAACAGTACGTTCTTCCCTGCCTGTGCTGTAAACATGAATTTCACCTGAAACAGGTCATAAATGAATAGGAGGACTACAGTCTGAATTTAGATAAATGAACAGTTTGTCTGGCAGACCACCCGTGCATGCTTTATGGCAGCTTATTCGCGTAAAAGTCAATGCATTATTTGTTCCCATGCTCCGATTAAACATTTTACATCCTCTTGAAAATGGCTTCTGTATTTTCGAATATGGGCAGAAGTGCCTCAGAGGAGCAGACACACACACCCATCATCAGCAATATCAAATTAAGCTAAGTGCAGGAGTCCTACTGGGCAGTGTTGTAGGTAAACGATCCATTTGCTTTAACCTCTGTAGCATTATATATACACTAAAATAAAAGCGTGGGATCACAGCAAATCGATTCGGGACTGGAAGTCCCTTCTGCAATCCCGATGGCTAAAGTAACTGCATGCACTGGATTCTATCCGGCCGAAACTTGTTGCTTCTCAAACTGGTTGGTGCAGTTGTTCAGTTGGAAAGAACGTGGTCAACCTCTTACAACAGGGCCTGTATGGGCTGTCAGGGGCACTTGGGAGCCATAGTCGTAGTCCAGATCTACAACATGCGAGCCGCCAATCAACCTGTCGTGAGAGTATCCTCTCCTGTCCACACGTCTGTCACGGAAATTCTGGATGTAACTCTAGAAGAGAAACAGATTGTTTTTATTAATTTTTTAATCCTTGAAAATGCACGTGAAGAAGACTTAATAAAGGGCATACAGTGTTTAAACATTATGGGTCATTAAATCATACTTTATTAGTATTACTTAATAACAATATACAGAATATTTAACATTTTCCAATGTGCTAATTTAATATTTTGTGTATATAGTGTATGAATTGAACTGAATGGCAAGGAATTGACTTAAAACAATCTTGGGTCAGTTAGAAAAAAATAATAATTCAAGTTTTAGAGATCTGGTCCACAAGCTAGCATAAACTAGCAGATGAGTATATGGTTGGATAGATAAACTGAATAAAGTGATGTCAACATCATGGGTGGAAACAGGTGCAGAGGGACGGGCAGAGGGTCAGATGTTACCATACAAGACAAGGCACTGCTATTTCTATGAATGGATTCAATAAGGCCCAGTAAATCAAAATACATAGTAAAATGTTTTTGGCAAAAACTGAGCTTTGAAACTAAAAGTTATTGAAACAGAAGTTTAAGCATAATCTTTCGGAAATATGTCATTTAATTGTCGTTTTACTCAGTGATTGTAGATATATAATTCTTCTCCATTCAAGTAGATAGGACTTTGGTCTTGTTATGACTGAAATAGCTGCCAAGGTGTGTTACAAGCATGGTGGTAGAGTGCACCAACTTCCCTAAAAGACCTTTGACTAAACTTACCGGAGAAAGTACATCTCCATCGAAGCGGCGAATGGTGTTTGGTTTCCGGCGGTGTGTCGGTTCTGGCCGTTGGACTTTGGGTGGGGGGTTGGGGGGATTAGGGTTGGACTGCAGGGGGTGGTGGTACTTCTGCTGCTGCGGCGGAGGTTGTTTCTGTGGCTTTTTCTTCTTTTTCCTACACTCGGTCCTCTCATCCTTCTGACGGATTCGCATTAGCTGTACTCGCCTCTGCTGGTGACTGATGAAGACTTTATGAGAGAGAGAAGGAGGGAATTAAAAGGGCAGAGACAGCACATTTCCCCACAGCAATAAACAGGAACGCTGTTAAAATGGGAAACATGTCCACTGCACACATTCACACGGTTTAACACAACCCATTTTCAGGCAAATGCACTAGGAAGTGTGCATTGACTGGATCGGTCACATAATGGTCCGAAGCCAAGCTGCTAAACAAACCATTGAGTGTTGTGACACATTCTGCTCTGCCACACGGCTAAATCAACGTTCTGTTCTCTGTCATTATTAAAAACAGACAGATTATTTCTGCCTATTCAGTCACTCTGTTGGGCCTCAACAGCTTCGTAGCCCATCTGTCAGGGAATTCATGTAATGATCTCTCTTTCCCCGTAACAAACCCTCCTCCTTTTGCCTCTTTTCTTCTGTCTCTTCCTAAACACAGCCCTTCCCCCAGTCCGCCAAGCTTGTAGCCATGGCAACCACCCCAGCACAGCCTGTTTTCCCAATGCACAGTTTAACTCTGAATGTTTAACTCTGCTGTTTTTAGCCTTTGACTTGAAAAGGAAAAGTATAGCATGGATGTATACGTTTAAAGAGACAGCTGAAGGACGTCAGGTGAAACTATCCTACAGATCATTCTAAAATTAACTACCCACAATTCAGCATGGTCTTACATATAGGTCACCCTAGATCGTCACTAAAAACACGAACATTTCAAGCATACTTTCTTGCCCTTCTGGACTTGTTACTGGTCGCTTTCTATTAGGGATGCACCAATACCATTTTTTTAAGTACAAGTTTCGATTTTTTTTGTGGTGCTCGCCGATGCCTGTATAATGTACAATTATATTGCATTGCGGAAATCATAGGGCTCTGTGTATGTCACATAAGGTATTGATTTTTGGTATCGATATGTCAGTACGAGTACATGAGCTTGGTATCGGTGCATCCCTACTTTCTATGGTGATTGTGATAAAACAAGTTCTTTCTATGGTGATGGTGAAAAAGCAATAAAAAAAACATTCATAGGTTTCAGGTCAGGTGAGGCAGTTTACAGGGCAGAGATGAGATTATTTGGTCCCCATAGAATAACCACTACACCATGTAATAAACCAGGACACCCATAAATATAACGATGCCATAAACCCCCTGCTTATTATCCAAAAACACATTGGATATACTAATGGTAAGTTTCAAAATGATTCAATTTTATTATATAGCGCTTTTCACAATGTGCATTTTTCAAAATTTAATAAAGACAGGGAAGGCCATCCTCTTAAAGGGACAGTTATCTCATCTTCAATTTCTCACTCATGAAGGTCCAACATCCTCAAGATTTTTTCTCTTTAGTAGAAGACTATATGATTTAAATTTCCAGACAGTATAGACCACTTCAGAAAACATAAGCAAAATTGTTCCAACGCTGGTCCAGAAGAACTTCCTGTTTCAGTTTTTTAACATTACACAAACATTTGAAGAAAATAAACAAAACATTTATAACCAAATCAAAATGTTAAACAAATATCTTTAAGATTTATATATGTAAGATTTAAAAAAATGAAACCCGAAGTGCCACTGAACCAATCATCTTGTGAAGTTGTCTATAGACACATTTAGACCATTTTGTACAGCATGACGTCTGTTTAATTCTGAAAGGTTAGCTGCTGACATGTGACTTGCAGGAATATTTTAGTTTTTTAAATTCAATTGACTGTTTCTGGGATTTGAACCTCTTTTTCTTAATTCCTTTATTTTAATTTTATTAAAATGTAGTTTTCTTAAGTGACGGTCCTATTCATTTTTATTATTTACACACAGAATATTAAATTACTCCTTGAATGTTGTCAATTTTACGTACAACAACAAATGTTATTGAAAATCTATGTTTTGGAAAGTTATTTTTTAATTTATAGGAGTTTTCCAATATAGGTTTAGGGGACTTTTACATTTTATTTAATATATTGTAATGCCATATTATTGTAAACCCAGCATCCTGTATTGTGTTGCATTGCTGCGTGCGTATTATTACACCCCTTCTGATTTCATTAAATAATGTGATGTTCCTGTTGTCCCTTTGCTTATTTCCATAACCGTTTTTTGTCCCTCACACCATTAATTTGCCATACAGTTGCCATCTTACCTTCTGTGTGTGAATATCCTTCAGCTGTGACCTTCCACTGAATCAGAACACCCAGCAGCGCCAGCACGGGCCAAACTCCCATAACCACCCACGTGTACCAACACACAGTGCGAGGCGGGTCCACCTTTACCCTCTCGAAGATGTACCGCGTCAAAGCGAACAGCTCGACAAAATAATCCACAGTTACAGTTACTACAGCAGATCCGAAGACGGCGGTGGAGAGGGTGGTGAAACAGCGCTGCCACTGTAACGTCAGCACGGCAAATAGCATGCCCGAACCCAGCAGCACACCCAAGGGAAGCCACACTGTCCTTGTGTGGTAAAACTCCTCCAGAACCACCAGAGAGGCCAGGGCCACAAGTAAGCCCAAGAGAAGTCCAACCATGAAGAGACCCACACTGCGAACCAGCATAGTCACCAAGCCACACAGTGTGCCGATACCGAGGCCTATGCCCACGCTGGCCTCCACGCTGAGCTGAGTATCCATGACTCTCTCCTTATAGCAGAGCATGAAGATGACGATGGAGCCAAACATTAGACCCGTGAGGAACATTACAGCCTTGAAGCACCGGTACCCTGCAAAAGTAGAAATAGGAGGTTAAAAGGTACAGGAGAGAAGGTGAAAAAAGTGGTTAAAAATGCAGTCGATCATTTCATATGTTCATACTGATCATTCAGTAATTCATGTCAGAATTTTCATTTTTCGCCAGAGTTATACTTTAACAAAATTACAATAGACTGTAGACTCACCGCCTAACCATAACTCACAGGAATAGTTTGTTATTTTTCTTGTTAGTGACACGAAAAATATTGCACGACAGGAGGTGTTTCGAGTGTCAGGACATGTCAAACAGTAGGTGTCAATGAGCTTTTCACATTTTTCTAACTACGCAAACGCACAGCAATCACGCCGCCTAATTCGCATTGTCCGATGCGAGTTTGTGTCTATGCGTTGACGTTGTATGTAATTTACTCATGCAAATCGCTTAATTCACGTTTGGTCTGAATGCAGAATAAGAGTTATTTTAACTGATGAATTGTCAAAATCATTTTTTTAATGATTTAACACAAATCAGCGCCTGAACAAAGGGAAGAAATGGGATATGGGACGCTGTTTGTCACAGTCCAGATTCCCTCTCTCTCCCTCACCGACTCTTTCTTCTAGAAAGTAATAGCTAGTGAAAGCACATTTCACAGTCACGTGAGACTGATAAAGCTTATCTAATAGAGAGGGACAGAGATTTGTCACCCTTGTCTGCTTGTCACATTTAGACGGTTATTATCAGAATTACATTTGGCTATAAACAACACCAACTGATACAACGTTGTGATAATGAGGCAATGACATACCCATGCATTTAAAGAGAAGGGGAATTACACAATGTAAATATACATAGATTTTTGTCATAGACCATCTACCAAGCATCCCTCTGTTATTTTACACTTCTTCAACTACCAATTGGCCAGGTTGTGTTTTCCCTTAGGTGAGGTATTAAGGCACCAAGTGTGTCTGAACTGCCACTGGCGTCCTATTGAGAAGTAAATATGTGCATGATGTCCCCGTTTTAAGATCATTACAGAACTTGTTGAAAGAATGCTATCCTTAAAGTGATACTTCACCCAAAATTGAAAATTCTGTCATGATTTACTTAACTTCGAGTTGTTCCAAATGTGTGAACATTCCTTTGTTCTGATGAACAGAGAGAAAGATATTTAGAATAATGCTTATAACCAAACAGATCTCAACACCCATTTCCTCCCATAGTAATTTATACACATTTGGAACATCTCGAAGGTGAGTAAATGATGGCAAAATTTTCATTTTAGGGTGAAGTATCCCTTTCCAAAACTGAGTGATCAACTATCAGTATTCTGAATATGATCTGTCTTCAATCCATGCTTTGGTACCTACCGAAGAAGCAGTAGATGATGCCAAAGAGGCAGCACATGGAGCAGACGACAGACGGGACCACCTCGTAACGCCGTTCAATCTCCTCATCACAGCTGAACAGACGGTCTGGACTCCCATCCTGAGAGGGTGGGGAGAGCTTAAAGGCCAGAATTTGGGCAGTAGATGTCATGTTGACAGTGTATTATGTGTTTCTACGGGAGATGAAGACAGAGGATGAGCGGGGTCATAACAGGAAGTGCGGAGAACGTTCCCACCCAAAACGACTGACCTGTTAAAACAGACAAGAGAAAAAGTGAGAAGATGTTCATTCATGAATGTCAGAGATAGTTTGAGTTTAGTTAAAGTCTGATCAAATTTAAACACTCTTTCTGTGATCACAGACAGCTTCATGCCAACATCAGACGGCTTCATGCCAATCTCCCCGCTGTCTGCTGTCAAATGCCATTAAACTTAAAGAAATGTTTAGACTACTCTACCAAATACACACTAAACTGACATTTAAAAAAAACTTAAAATATGTGTCATTAATATACTAAAATGTCACTACATGTTAAATTCTGCCAATGCAAAAACACGAACAAGGCCTTAAAGGTCCAGTATGTAGTATTTTGGAGGATCTACTGACAGAAATTAAGTTCTAAATGTATGTTCAGGAGGAGCCTAAACATTCAGTCGTGTCAATCATCATTAAGAACTTATATAAGCGTCAGGCTCCGTGCCGCACTAGCGCTAGTTCTTCGGGCATTCCTCCTCCCCATCTCCTCCTACCTTGCTCTTATTCTTCCTCCGTGCAGTTCTATTACAGGGGAGGTTAAGCTCAGAGCTCGAGCCAAGCCTCGGGTTCGAGCCCCCTACGAGGACAGCAAGCCAAGTATTTAGCAAGTCAGAATGGGCAGGTGAAATATAATATAATATACATAACTGTCGTGTTCATGTCTTCAGAGGTGTATTAAGACCTTACATAATGAAGCGTTGTGTTTAAATTATCTTACAATAAGCTGTTCTATCTATATATACAGCTGGGTCCCTTGCATGGAATTCACCATGTTATTTCTACAGTAGCCCTAAACGGACAAACTGCTCTATAAAGCATGTTTCATGTATATGTTATATCCTTGGGCATAGAAGTGAAAACGTGATGACATCTTAGTCCCATGTAAGCCACCGTAGTGCTTCGAAATGGAGGGTTGAGTGTGCCGTTGGTTGCAATTCACAACCTCACAGCTAGATGCCGCTAAATTGGACCGTTAAGAAATAGTTCCCCAAAATTTTCTGTCTCATATTTGACTGAACTCATACCATCTAAAAGCTCAAAAAAAGTATTCCAAACAACTCAAGTGTGTCGATTAAAATATGGCCACACATCAATAATTTTTGTGATTTTAAAATTACACATCAATAATTTTAATATCTTGTGATTACTTGTCATACATTTCTTCACAAGATTGCAAACCCAATGATATTGAAAGTTATCGATGTGCTTCCATGCTTGACTTTACTTTTTTTTGTAAATGTAAATAAGCTCAAAATATGATGTCTTTTCTCACATGCACCAATCGTCTTCCGGTTTTCTATCCCAATTTACATTTAACCTACAGATTTAGTTGCATTTAAGAGATTCATTCTGTTGGGTCCCATGACCTAAAGTATCAATATTTGTATATGTATAAAAACAAACTTGCATATACATTGGGGATTGCATGAATCTAAGTAAATGAGAGAATTTTAATTTTGGGGTAAATGCTTATAGCAAAACTTTGGTAAGCACTTGTAATCCAAAGCTGATACTGGTGATACTGTATCTCACAGCGGAATGTTTTCACTGATTGCAGAGATCTAATTGGTTTTAAATGTATCACACTGTGCAGATTTGCCTTATTGAAAAGTCAATATTTGCTAGTGTGGCTTCAAAGCAACTGAAACAAGTATATTTCAATGCATGAGCCTGGAAGACAGAACATAATACGTTTCAGAAAACTAAATTAGATTTTAAACGGATCTCTACCTACAGGTTACAAAACCTCTGCCCACAAAAGACTTCATCTGTCTGTCAGTGAGATTTTCCTTGCTTCAGGAAAAATAGAAGTTCCAAAAAAAACCTCCACCAAACCATATACTTTATGGTTAAAGGGGGAATAATGGCATGCTTAATGAGAAGATTTTTCCTGTTCTTTTCTTTGACAGCAACCTCTGTGATTCAGATATCTCACTGGATGAAGAAATGTATGCTATTATACAACATATGTTACAAAGCACACCAAAAGCAACTGAAATATGATAAAGAAGCTACAGTGTATATATATTCACTGTAGTCCTGCATAACCAGATATTCTGCATCAATGGACAAAATTACACAAAGAAAATGTAGTATGCAGTCAGACTACAAAGCTATATTGTAACCTATTTATGGTGGGCATAATCTGTAACCATCAATTCCAGCAACTCTTCAGTTACACCTACACATATTTCAGCTCTGCGACAGAAGGCTTGAGGTGGCTTCAAATTGGATGTGATGCTAAACATTTTAATTACCAAAAGTATTTTATGAAGTGCAAGACGGCTGTTTTTTGATGAGAAATTCACACAACAACTTTATTTCACAGCAAAAATGTGACCAAAGAAGTATCATTTTTATTTTTTTATTATGATAACATAATGCAAAATATATATGTATATAGCACATGCAGTATATACAATATAAAAAGAGTATAAAAAACAATATATCCAGTATATATATATAGCACAATGTCTCACTTCCTGTCTGTTGTCATGACAACAGGGGTATTGTGGCATCCTGGTAGTTATACGACATTTGGTTGAGAGGAGGAGAGCAACCTGCCACCATGGTAACAGCCTGAGAACCAATCAATGTTTCCTTGTAGTTTTTTTTTCAAGGCTGGAGAATTTTCTCTCCCCTTACGCCAACCCCTCCCTTCCTGCACCCAAGAAAAGACGTGCAAATAACAACTTGGCCCACTTGGGAAAGCCTGGTAAAGAGAGACGGAGAAAGATACGGAAAGTATCGGAAAGAGGCCAATAGAGAAAAAAAGAGTCATAAAGACAGGAACAGAGCGAGAGAGCTCTTTTTATTAAGCCATGTTTGCCTTCATCCATGCATGAGTAAACTTGTAGCACACAGTTCAAACAGGCTCTGGTAACAAGCAGAAAAAAAAATCAATTCTATTGCAACAATCCACTACAGTTCTCTGCACTCAGACGAGATACGTGTTGCTTGGATGATGGAGAGGGAGAAAGAGATAACAGATGTGAAATCTCACTACTGGAATGGGACTGAAAACAATACATTCAGATAACTCAATGCAAAGTGCATTATTCAACACCAGCTCTCTCTCTCTCTCTCTCTCTCTCTGTCAGGCAAGAAACAAGAAAAAAATATGTTTCAGTCACCAAAAGACCCTCTGTTGTTCTCCTAATAGACCCTTCCGCATGTCTATGTGCAGTTTAGATCACGGGCAACGAATCTTCATCTGCCTCAGGTGCACATGTCAGTCAAGATGTAGAACAAAAGCCTCCATTGAGCTTGCGACATTGCATGAATATTTCATATAAAAAAGGCCCATAGAGAGACAATATCAACAGAATGCAGCTGGACCCGCGTGTGTACGTATACGTTACACATGTGAGTATGTATGTGTGCTGTTCATCACAATGGATCGATGTAAACAGCCGTCCAGCTGAACAAAAAGCAGACAATGTGATGGGTTTCAATACAGCCCCTGGGGATCATCACTGTAGCAGCCCTCCTCCAGTAACGTGCCTTGCTTAAGAGCATAAATGCAATAGAGAGTGACTGTGTTCTGAATTGGTCTCCAGTTTCGGAATTAACTCTATTGGAAAATCATACATTGCAAATGAAGCCCAGAACTATACCACAAACACCTCCATAACATGAGACACCAGGCGCCTGGTGGTCCTGAACACGCGCCACGCTGTCGGATTCAATACATTTGGCTCTACTCTTTAATAACAATCCATATTGAAATGTGCTACATAAGCTGTTTACATCTGAACGAACAGGAATTATGATCAGAAATCATTCAAATTTTACAATCTTCCATAACTTGACACTTAGAGCGCTTATCCGCCATGTGTCAAATCATTCTTTGTTGATAAACCGTTCCACTCCGTGCGGATCCATACTAGCCGCTTACGTAAATGGTTTCATTTTCCACCGCAGGGCTGATAACGGAAATCTCTAGAATGTAAACCCAAAAGCATCACACGCAGCCATAACGTCTCTGGACGCATTGTAGAAGCATGATTCCGAGCCGAGAATAGTTTGTTATCATGCCGAGTTGAACCAGGCTTACATGGGAATATATCTATAACCATTTCAGACCGAGCTTAGAATGGTTCGGCGCGATGATGGAAAAGCACACTTTGTTGTACCAGCTGGACATATACCTTGTCGTACCCTACGTTGAATTTATACCTGTCGCACCATCTAGGCATAGCACAGGCTTGAGACCAAATCTCACACCTAGTCAAAGATGGACAAAAGTGAAAAGATTTGACTTGTTTCTGTGGAGAAAATAAGAATTACTTACAGAGTTAAGACAATAGCACCATCTATATACACAATAAGCTTGACTTTTGACGTGTAGGAGTGATAAGGGACAAAACAAATCTTTTAATATATAATTACAGATATTGAAAGGTCTTAATTCTGCTGCACTCAATTATTAGAATTAATTAACAAATTATTGATAACATAGAAATGGAGAGCTGCGCATCGACTTATCTTGCGGCAGCTGCATTGTTTTTTATACTCTATTGTTTTGTTTGTGTACATAAAATATGCATAAACTACTCAAGAGCATTATTTCTTGCTTCATATTATGAGTAACTTTAAGCTCAGCAGTCATTCTTAATCAGTCCCAGAAGGATTTTGTAGTGATTTTTGTGATTTCTGTGGCCAAGAATATGGACTTTATGGACATGCATGTGCATGATGTCACAGTCCTGCGTTTTCACCTATTGAAACAGTTCAGAGGGAGACAACGATCTGAAATCATTAAGCCGCTGAAGTCTCTTTAAATTAAAGAGAAATTTCTGAATTCTGAAAATTATGCTCTCCTTTCCAAGCTCAATTTTTTTTTCTTTTTTCATGATTAGACCCCCTCAGTCCATAGCACTTTTGTGCAACAGCAGTATATGACTCAGAATATGTCTTCTGTGTTCCACCTGCTCTCTACACGCTGAATCACAACACTCCATTCACTAACTCCTCTCAGAGCACTTGAAGGTGTAAGAAGGTATTGGACAGGTGAAATGTACTGTTCTGGCCCTCTGAACAACCACTTAGGCTTGGAATTAGAGCAAAAGAGCAGATGGCACCTGAGAGCTTTGGGCAACGAAGATAAAGGAGCATCTACCTCAACAGTCCAGCTGTGGTCGCTTTTGCTAAGGTTTTCCTGGCGAGGGTTGCCAGGACAGACAGAAGGATGTATAGAAAATCGGTGAGTCCGGGGGCGAGTGTGTATAGTGAACAAAAAAAACTGTGACAGCGTATGTGTGCCTCTGTGAGATACAGAGTAATGGACACAAGTGTGCGTGTGGTTGGGCTGAGTGATGTTGTGGACAAGGCAATGGCCCTGCTAAACCTTGTAAATCTTGTTGAGGGCTTCTGCTCTAAATTCCATTAGCAATGGATTTGCTTTCTCCTGCTGACCTGGATGAGATCATCAATGTGATGGGTGTTTGCGTATAATCGGTATGGTCATGTAAAAATATAACGCGTACTTCGGGTGTGGGGTTTTTCAATCAGGGAGTTTTGGGTTTGTCCACTGGCCGTCTGTTCCAAACTATAACTTGTCCAACAACGGTCCCAATGGCGTTATGATTCTAAGTCAGAGGTGAGACAGAATGACTGTGCGGTCGAAAGCAGTAGTCTGTCAGCTCTCCACACATCAGAGAGAGAGAAAGAGAGAGAGAGAGAGAGAGAGAGAGAGAGAGAGAGAGAGAGAGGGAGAGAGAGAGGAAGAGAGATGGAACTGGAATATTGATTAAAAGTTAAATGATTGTTTTCACAAAACATTCAAGCTTACACTAGAGTTTAAGTTTTGGGTCACTTGAGTGAAACGTTTCGCTAAACATTATTTGAAACTGTATGCTTGAATGTCTGAAATTGGTGCGCAGATTTCTTTCATGACAAAACTAAAAAGATATTGAATAAAAACTCTTTGGATGACTATGACTGAATAATGAGGAAAAATAAACAGAAGCCCAGAATACAGTCGTGGCCAAAAGTTTAGAGAATTACATGAATATTCGTTTCCAAAAAGTTTGCTGCTAAACTGCTTTTAGATCTTTGTTTCAGTTGTTTCTGTGATGTACTGAAATATAATTACAAGCACTTCATACGTTTCAAAGGCTTTTATCGACAATTACATGACATTTATGCAAAGAGTCAGTATTTGCATTGTTGGCCCTTTTTTTCAGGACCTCTGCAATTCGACTGGGCATGCTCTCAATCAACTTCTGGGCCAAATCCTGACTGATAGCAACCCATTCTTTCACAATAACTTCTTGGAGTTAGTCAGAATTAGTGTGTTTTTGTTTGTCCACCCGCCTCTTGAGGATTGACCACAAGTTCTCAATGGGATTAAGATCTGGGAAGTTTCCAGGCCATGGACCCAAAATTTCAACATTCTGGTCCCCGAGTCACTTAGTTATCACTTTTGCCTTATGGCACGGTGCTCCATCGTGCTGGAAAATGCATTGTTCTTCACCAAACTGTTGTTGGATTGTTGGAAGAAGTGCTTGTTGGAGGGTGTTTTGGTACCATTCTTTATTCCTGGCTGTGTTTTTGGGCAGAATTGTGAGTGAGCCCACTCCCTTGGATGAGAAGCAACCCCACACATGAATGGTGTTAGGATGCTTTACTGTTGGCATGACACAGGACTGATGGTAGCGCTCACCTTTTCTTCTCCGGACAATCCTTTTTCCAGATGCCCCAAACAATCGGAAAGGGGCTTCATCGGAGAATATGACTTTGCCCCAGTCCTCAGCAGTCCATTCACTATACTTTCTGCAGAAGATCAATCTGTCCCTGATGTTTTTTTTGGAGAGAAGTGGCTTCTTTGCTGCCCTTCTTGACACCAGGCCATCTTCCAAAAGTCTTCGCCTCACTGTGCGTGCAGATGCGCTCACACCTGCCTGCTACCATTCCTGAGCAAGCTCTGCACTGGTGGCACTCCGATCCCGCAGCTGAATCCTCTTTAGGAGACGATCCTGGCGCTTGCTGGACTTTCTTGGACGCCCTGAAGCCTTCTTTACAAGAATTCAACCTCTTTCCTGATGAACCTATAAATTGTTGATGAACCTATAAATTGTTGATTTAGGAGCAATCTTAGTAGCCACAATATCCTTGCCTGTGAAGCCATTTTTATGCAACGCAATGATGGCTGCACGAGTTTCTTTGCAGGTCACCATGGTTAACAATGGAAGAACGATGATTTTAAGCATCACCCTCCTTTTAACATGTCAAGTCTGCCATTCTAACCCAATAAGCCTGACATAATGATCTCCAGCCTTGTGCTTGTCAACATTCTCACCTGAGTTAACGAGATGATTACTGAAATGATCTCAGCAGGTCCTTTAATGACAGCAATGAAATGCAGTGGAAAGGTTTTTTTGGGATTAAGTTTATTTTCATGGCAAAGAAGGACTATGCAATTCATCTGATCACTCTTCATAACATTCTCGAGTATATGCAAATTACTATTATACAAACTTAAGCAGCAACTTTTCCAATTTCCAATATTTATGTAAATCTCAAAACTTTTGGCCAAGACTGTAGACAGGACACACCTCAGGAAGCTTGTTAAAAATGGCAACTTAAAAAAATTCTAGGAAAAGGGTGGCTACAACGAAGATGCCAAAATTCTTTTTTGATTTTTTAAAAATCACATAATCATCTTTGGGTTTGTGATTATGAGTGCAATCATCTTTAGAAACATAATCACCACCTCAGAGCCAATGCAGCTGATTTCATTCCACAACTGGTCTACTCCATAACACTCAGCCCTGATCAATAAAACCAAAACAACCAATCTCATATTTTCCAAAGAAAGTGCTACGCATCAACCTGGAGTCTGACAGAGCACTCTATGACGCTCTTGGCACAAAATCCAGCTGAGAAGCCCTGAGCGAACCCCTCTAAACACATTTCACAGCCAAGACAAGAGAGTCTTTGAGAAAAATACACACAGCCAGGCAAAAATATATAACAAAAGAAAACAGGAGCAGCGGCATTTCGCACTTAGAATCCGACAATTCATCTACGTATGTGGTTGATTATTTCATTGTGAGCACATTTCAATGTGATTGTGCTGTTGTTGGATCTGTAATCGACGAGCCCCCGTCACAATCAGCCGTTAGTATGTAAATCTGCGAAAACAAATGAAGTGACTACATAACGTAATTCCATTCCATTCGTCCTAATACACATGTGGGGGAAACATATGAATATGTGGGCACACATACATATACACAGCGTTCATACAAAGGGCCGGCTGACCTCTGTACACCGACTTTGTGTCCATTTCAAATGCTTTGGTGATTTTCCCAGGCTGCTTTTGGGGATGATACAGAGCATCTATTGAGCTATTCTTGGCTTGGCTTTAAACAGAGTCTCTGACAGTCCACTGGAGAAGTGGATAAAGCAAAGGCAGGCCTGAGGGAAGAGAGGCTGCTGTCCAGAATAGACAGGAAGAACAGAGTCGCATTGAGAAAAAGCAAAGTATAGATAAAGAACTCTTATATATACTGAGATATATATAGGGACATTGTGCCTTGAAGAAAGATCTTGTTTGTCCACTGTGGGCTGGATTACTGCGTAAAATTTAAGACCTCAGAGATTTTGAGGTTGAAATTAAAGACTATATCACATATGGCATGATTAAAACAACTCAATGAGGATAATGAAATTTACTGTGAGCTTTTATAAAAAGGCAAGTCAACTATCCAATAGTGTGAATAATCATGAGTCCTTTTGTCACTCCTTATCTTGAAAACCACTATAACCAACACTAAAGCCAATACAAACAGCATCATCAAATCTTCAAGATGTAAATGTCTGTTTCCCTTCTCTGAACTGATGCCTTGGAGTCCTCTTGTCATTTTAGGATGGGATGAGTGATGATCCAATTAGGCTTTTCTCAGATTAAAGCCTTCATCCTCAGCCAAGTCCACTGTAAAGACTGCAAACAAACAGCAGGGTCCACAAGCTTTAGCGTCATCTGTTGCTAAAAATGTGATGGCCGACCCATTATGAACCTTTGAATTTGACTCGGCCTGATAAAATTATGTTTTATGAAATCATAATGTAGCTGAAGGGGGCGCATTAAAGGCCGAAACAGATGATGAAATGACTCAAGTTCTGGCTCATACAGGAATCATTTACTTCAGACAATCTTGCTAGGCCAAACAAAAGCAACATACTCGGCTTTCATAAAGATGGCACGGAACAGGGTGGTGTGCTAATTTCAACCGTTTATTTTAATGGCGTGGCATAGGATCAGTGAATAGATGTGCAATATACACGAGGGAATATTTTGCCTGGCTCTTGTATCATCGCATGAGTCACCAAACATCTGCTCTACCGTATCATATTAAAGAGTACGAGCTTAGATGACGACAGTCTTTTGAATGTGAAGAAAGATGAGTGATGTGGCTATGAGACAATTCCAAACTGCTAATATTTATTCCCATGTGCTTATCCAAAACAAAGGGACGGAGAGCAAATATAAAAACTACAGTGTCACAAATAGAATTGCAGAAAACAAACGCCCAGACAATTTGTTAAATACTGTGCACCAAAAAGCAACAATTAAATATATTTGTCACAGTGTATGTGAAAAGCATCCCCGAAAATGTATTTCTTGGTGACCTTGATAAAAATCAATTTTCACTCTGATGGAATGAAATAGAATGAAATGTAGATAAAATATTTTAGAATGAGAAATGAATACTTACATGGCTATTGATTGATTGGAAATGCCCAGTTTCAACTCAAATGTACAGTAGTTGCATGGAGGAACTATAACTGTTGGCCAGAACAGCAGTGAAATGGATTAATGGATTTATTATCATCGACTTTTTCTTCAGCACCCACATGCTTCTCCACATGTCTCTTTCTGGTCTCCCCACTATCTCACCATTTCTGGCCCATGATCCTTCTTTCCAGCTTCCTCTCCCACTCTGCCTAATATGAAATACACAATGTTTGGCCTGCTGCAGACTCACTCAATTAGACACAGACCTCTAAGGGGTTCTGCTGCTCCTTTCATCCATATATTATTACATAACCGCCTTCATTACAGAACACAGCGTTTGTCTTTCGTAAAACTTAAGTCTCCTCACATATTTCCCACCATACCCGTTATGTTAAACTCCTTCCATGTGTTAGTGTATTGTTTCACACATCTGTGCCTCATCATGACATAACACTTTATGACTGCACAGCTGTATGGTAAAGCCTTGGAGTGAGTGGGATATTTGCTCGCAATAACTATCTCCTCATCGACTCATGTTATGCATATTTATGCTTTTTTATTTGTGAAAAATTTCTGAAAGCAAATTTGTTTGTCTTGTTCACTAATGTTCCATAATGGATTGTTCAACAATCAGTTGTCTGACTCAGAATACATTCATTTTCAATGGCACATTAAAATAATTCGATAAATCTGAGCACCATAAAAGCTTTTATGCTTTTAATGTGAGTGTATAGGCCTACACATTTTTATAAATATCAAATAGTGTAGGGAGACAAAAGTAGGCTTGAGGACATTTTCGTTCTGTGCTTGTACAACTCATAAACTGGCATCAAGTTCATCTTTAAATCGTTTTATGCCCATAGGCATTTGTGAGAGATAGTTTGGTGTGTAAACAATTGAGGTCTAGTAACATGTCACTGAAATAGAAAAACAAACGTGGGCATGTTTAAATAATAATAGCTCTGTTCTCTGTCAGAAACCTTACTGCAGATAATGCTTAATTGCTTATCTTTAATTATTGACGTTCTACCCACATCTGACAACAAACAAAGAATCGTCCTTGTGAACTGAATTTGTCCCTGCAGACTCAATTAAAACACTGTCAGAAGAAGCCTTATATCCATGAAAATTTCACCACACTGTCCTGGACCGATCCAAAATAGATATGAAATATTTACGTTTTAGAAACCGGCCAAAATGTATTTACATAAAATTTGTTTACATAGAGAAAGCAAGCGAAATAAAACAAGAATGAATTTGGTAACATTTTACAACAAGATCTGATTTGTAAATATTTGTTAACAATAAGCACTATATTTTTTAGCATTTAATATTAAGGTTGATTCATGTTATAGATAACACAAAAACAATTGTTTGTTGTTCATTCATGTTTGAAGAGTTTGCATTAAACTAATGTTAACATAAAAAGCTTCTAATGTAAAATAAAGAACAAGTAACAACAAGTTTATTGTGGGTGAATTATGCATTATTAATTCATTGCAACGAATGCAGGTAACGAGTGTTGCCTAATGTGAACCCTATTGAAAAAGTGTTATCAATATTTTAATATACAATCTTTAAAAATATATTTTTGGGGTAAATCAAAATTTCTGAGAGCAGGAGTCAAACCCAGAATGTGGTGTGAAGAGCAGCAGTTTGCTGTTGTTTATCCTGAATTGATTTTATTATGATATTGTTACTACTTGCGTTTTACTGATTTACACCAAAGACACTACAAATAATTGACCACAATTTATTATAAAACAATGAAGCACATTTTAAAATAAACCAGTTATTTCAAACACAATCACACCTTGCAACAAGTACACACAAAATATAAACAAACACAATCACACCTTTCAGCAAGTAAACAAAACATAAACAAACACAACCACACCTTACAGCAAGTAAACAAACAAACAACAAATGTGTGAACCATGTAAAAAGATACTGAAACAATGCGATCGCTATTCCCAGATTTAATATAAGGAATGCTGTGAATTTCTCAGAAAATCTTGCTTTTTGTTGCCTACCTGCATTTTTGTGTGAGTTTTTGGTAAAGAATTAATACTACGACACAATAAGATAATTTTGTCGTGATGAACACGTGACTCATTCCAACACTGTATCGAATCAATTCAGCTCGTTTGCACAGTGAACAGCCAAAGTGTTTGTGTAAAACAAAACATTTCTACACTATCACTACGAAATACAGGACTCCCTAGTGCAATTGATGCTGTTATGTACAATAATGCAAAACACAATCCAATACATAACAACGCTGTTGAACAAAAGAACACGCACCCACACACTGAGCAGGAACAATAGCACAACAACATCATCCCTGAGATGCGCTGCCAGAATCCTTGTGAGATTAATACGTAGGCTACAAACGTACAAAATGACGTAAAAATATTTCTGACGGTGTTCTTAAGCCCTTTTCTATTGCTATACTATGCCTCATTTTAAACTCCTACTTTTGCGTAACGCTCAATGTAGACAAAGGATGGGACAAAGCCTAGAACCAACGTTAACATTACCTGTGTTTAACAGTACACGTTACCAAGAAACACTCTGGATATATATTTTTAAGAATACATCAAGGGTTTTAAAACTTTTATCCTTTGAAAGCGCACAGTATATAAGTTAAATAATGCATATGGAAAGAGCGACTCACCTTCGTGGCACCTCAAGATCAGTAGTTTAATTTTCATAAATGTAGCGCGGCTAACTCAAGCTTCGACGCGGCAGTTACAGTTAACATCCTTTGTTAGCGGAAGCCTTTGCATGCAACGCTTCAGTCTTTCATTGAGTTAACTGGGATCTAATTCAAGGACTTATGGACGTTAACCTTCCAGTGTGAAACTGCATCACATTATTTGTCCAGAACCGTTTAAAACGATTCCGTATCATTATATGGTCGCTTTTCGGATTCCCTCTGAATTTCCTATCTTTCCGGTGTAATGTCTGATGGAACTCACTGTTTTCATTTTGATTCACATGCTCTGTCTTTGGACTGTACCATTTGCTTAGGATGCGGGGGTGGCGCGGTGACCGGAGGCGGCGGATGGAGGTGTGGGGTGGGTGTACAACGAGGGTCTTAGTGAATGAAGTACAGTCCATTCAATATAAATTATCTTAGTTGCGTTTTCTTATAATGATATAGCTAACTAAACATGAAACATGACGTCTAGTTTAAAGACATATTGTAACATGGCGATGTAAACTTCCCATATGTCTTCTATAATGATCAGTGTAACGGGGGGACAGGGAGTGGTCGCATTTTTCAAAATGATGGGACATCTGCGTGTAGCATGTGCGAGAAATTTAATGCAGAAAGGAGACAAGTGGTGACTTTATGATAGTGCTTTTTTTACTGTTGTATTATACTGTGAATAGACATATTTTACAAATAAGCAGTTTTTTATCAACAAAATCAACCACATAAAATTGGAGTATCACAGCCAAGAGAGATTTGGCTTAACACTCTGTTCTTTCCCTGGCGCTGTCTAGTGCTGAAACAACACACATCTATTAATAGAAAACAAGCTACATTTGTCCATATATTGAAGCGTGTTCTAAATTACTAAAGACCATTCGTGAGGTTACTAACGAATAACACAAATGCTGTATATAAAACACGGTGTTTTTATAAAGCGATGCGTATGGATGGCTACTGATCTGTTAAATACACCGAAGTTCAGTTTTTTTCTTTATCTGGTTTCAACAGGCTGCTGAACAAGCTCAACTTGTTTCATTAGGCTGCGATATTGAAGCACTAACGCCACCCAGCGTAACATACGAAGCAATACAATACGATAAAACATTACTGATACACCAGTTAAACCAGAAGTAATAAGTAATAAACCATTCTGTCAAAGATTAGACATACTTAATTCACATGATGAGTGAAGAGTTTAAAGAGTCAGAAATAGTTTTGTAGTGATTCATAACAGCATTACACATTCAAGGAAACTTTAAATGACAAATCCAACCAGGTAAAGGATACGGATTTACAGACGTGCTCAAATTTGTTGGTACCTACAGCTCATTGAAATAATGCTTCATTCCTCCTGAAGAGTGATGAAATTAAAAGCTATTGTATCATGTACACATAGGTACCCCTTAGAAACGTTAATACACAATTGGATTATAGTGATATTTCAAACTAATTAGTTTTTTTATTTGTATAAGACATGTATCCAATATTGTAATCAGTCATTCAATCTATTTAAACAGAGAAAAGTAGTCACTGTGCTGTTTGGTATCATTGTGTGCACCACACTGAACATGGACCAGAGAAAGAAAAGTATAGAGTTGTCTGAGGAGCGCAGAAAGAAAATAATATACAAGCAAGGTAAAGGTAAAGGCACACAAAGCTACAATACCATCTCCAAGCAGCTCGATGTTTCTGTGACAACTGTTTCAAATATTATTGAGAAGTTTCTGATCGCACCATCCGTCGCTTTTTGAGCAAGAAGACCCAGGAGGACTCCACTTTCGAAAGAAAAACATAAAAGTCAGACTGATATTTGCCAAAATTCATTTTGAAAAGCCACAACCCTTCTGGGAGAATGTCCTTTGGACAAACTGGAGCCATCAGCTCTATGTTCATAGACAAAAAAATCAAGCTTTCAAAGAAGTTAACACCATGCCTACAGAGAAACATGGAGGAGGCTCGTTTATGTTTTGGGGCTGTTTTGCTGCATCTGGCACAGGGTGCCTTCAATCTGTGCAGGGGACAATGAAATCTCAAGACTATCAAGGCATTCTGGAGCGAAACGTACTGCCCAGTGTCAGAAAGCTCTGTCTCAGTCGCAGGTCATTGGTCCTCCGATAGGATAATGACCCAAATCACACAGCTAAAGTCACCCAAGAATGGATAAGAACAAAACATTGGACTATACTGAAGTGGCCTTCTGTGAGTCCTGATCTGAATCCTATCGAACATCTATGGAAAGAGCTGAAACTTAAAGTCTGGAGAGGGCACCCATCAAACCCGAGACAGCTGGAGCAGTTTGCTCAGGATGAGTCGGCCTAACTATGTTAACAGGTGCAAAAGTCTCATTGAGAGCTACAAAAAATGTTTGCTTGCAGTGATTGCTTCTAAAGGTTGTGCAACCAAATATTATGTTAGGGGTCCCATCATTTTTGTTTTATTTACAATATTTTGTTGAATTAAAATAAAAATCTGATTTCTATTAAATATGGCATAAACAATGGTGGATGCCAATTACTTTTGTCAGTTTCATGTTATTACAGAGAAAATTGTGCATTATTCGTATTTTGTGGAGGGGTACCAACACATTTGAGCACGTCTGTATACAAAATAATTTTACCACATTGCACTTTCTATGCAGCCGTTTAAAAAAAAACAAATACAGCTGCAATGTTTATAGCTTGTCTGACAATCATCAGACATCATTTGTTGTATTATAGGCTGGCATATGGCAATCATATTAACAATACTATTTTATTTTAGATATTTTAAAATGCACACATTATGCAACTGATGAAAACTGGATGGGTGACCAGGTTAGTTTCTTTCACCCTGTAACCATTTGTTGGTACTCTGGTTTGTTTAGTATGCTTCTGGGATATTTGCCTATTGTTACCATTATTGTGCATTCAACTGATGGCTATTGGTTTTGAAATAGTAATTACATCACTTGGAATTTCTTCATAGGTTGAGGTCCTACCACAACGCACCAAATGCCATGGGCTGCCAAATCCTGGTACTTAATAAATGTTTGATCTATGAACCCCTAAGTAACTGAATATGTGAGTCTAGAGAACCACAAATAAACCAGAACCATCTGCTAAAATCTGAGTGAACGTTTCTGGAGAAGCTCAGGAGTTTATGGAGTTTGGTCCACACCAATCCTCAACTTAGCCAGACCCATGCACAATATGAACCTGCAAACCATTATTTGACCTTTTCTTCTGTGTAAATGGCAAATCATGTAGGTTATATTCACAAGCTTTG
The DNA here is from genome assembly GCA_029783895.1 of Triplophysa bombifrons. Lineage (NCBI taxonomy): Eukaryota > Metazoa > Chordata > Actinopteri > Cypriniformes > Nemacheilidae > Triplophysa > Triplophysa bombifrons. Next base: position 20,435,567 of record CM056456.1, read on the forward strand.
CGACACGTCAGAGTCAATTTCCTTCACAATGTTCTCACAGCAAAGTTGTTCAGTTACCAACATTCTTCAAAATATCTTATTTTGTATTTTGAAGAAGAAAGAAAATCATACACGTTTGAAATAAAAAGAGGGTAAGATAATGATGACAGATTTTTCATTTTGGACGAACTTTCGCTTTAACAAAATGAGACAGGTTATAACTTATTAAATACTGTAAAAAAGTTGTGACTACAATTAAATCACTTTTTGTGGTGGCAAACATCTCAAAGATCTACAACTAATACAAATACGTCACTGTGTACAGTGACTCTTATCCATTTGAATACAAGTTAAAATAAAGTTCAATGATATAAAGAAGGATGCGTAAAAAGTGCATAATGTAAACATGGTAAACTAGTCCTTCAATCTTTCATCTAGTGTGACATTAAACTAATGTATTCTGGCAATCTTTTTAAACCCAATGGGCAAAGTCCTATGAAAACAGCCCAAATTCCCCTTTTATCCCAGCAATTAATTTAGGCAAATTGTATTAGAATTTCCTGGAGAAAAGCAATAACACTCTATAACACTTGTAGTGAGCAGATCGTAATTATTAGTATTGGGTTACTATGCGCCCTCGGTGGCGTGACATAAAAAATAGTGTACTGCCTCTTTAAGACTGCGCTATTGTCATTGGTCGCTGTATCCTGTGTGCGCTCGTGTAGGTTGAATTCTATTCCATTGACGGTTTATTATAGGGCATCGAATTTATTCGACCTGCATTAAGGCAAATAATTAGATATTTTGACCGAATGCTCTTTTGACACGTCGCGTGGAAACATATAATCCGGCAAAAGAATGGCTGAATTACCGATGGGGAAAGGGGTTTCCGCAGGGAGGCTTGCGAGCAATGTACAGAAAAAAATAACCAGGGCTCAGGAAAAGGTAAGCACATTTTTAAATGCGCCTTCAAATACATCATCGTGATATCCAGGGTTGCTTTCACCTGGCACGGGGTTATATATCACTGTTTTATATAGATTACAGGACGATCGTAGGCAACATCTCAAAGACCGTCGCTCTGACGTCCCCGAAATAATGTCATTTGTGCGATGAGTCAGAGCTCTGAATAGATGCGCTTGAACAGAAAACACATCTTGCCAAAAGCGTTAAAATGGTCCTCTACAGTTATAGGGTACGTTTAAATGCATGCATGTATTAGCCTATTTGAAGGCGCAATGCAAACTGCTTTCATTGCAGCCCAATGCCTATGAGAGGCTGCGCCTGCTACGCCGGTTTAGAGAGCACGATGGTCAACTCTAGATATATTTGGCTTTAAATTAATCAAATTTTCGAGAAATAATATTTATAATACCTTAACTCTTTCAGTGCATGATAGCAGCTGCAATATTGACCCTGATCCTTCATCACTTTAAAAATATTGATGCGGCCCAACTGTATACTGTGTGATAACACTCTAGGCTGGATCTTGTCGTTTATAGAGGTCGTTTATGACCTGATTGATATTTAATTCATGTCATGGCTGCATTTTCAAAACACCATACTCAGATTATAAATGCATAAAAAAGTTTGCATTACCTTTCATCTAAAGTGAATACGGCCCTGCAGAAGCTCTCTTGCGGGTATTGATTATGTCCAAAATATAGTAAAGCACTTCAGATAAACAGGCACTTAACAAAAGATAAAGTTGTGTTTTACTCATCCAAATAAACATTCCAGCAGAATATTTTTTTTCTGTATTTAAGTGTCATTCAAGGACATCCTGATACCTTGCTGCATGGTGTTATTAGCATTACTCCAGGTCTAATAATCATTCCAGAATGGAGGTGCTTGAAAGGTCTTTTACAACAGGAGGAAAATGATCGATATGGTTTCATCTTTCATCAGGTTCTCCAAAAGCTTGGCAAGGCTGATGAAACTAAAGATCTGGCATTTGAAGAGGGTGTGATCAACTTTAACAAACAGCTGGTGAGTTTGATTATTTTTGTATTTAATTTGGAAGGGGTTTGTTAAGATGTCCTAAAGCAATCTAAGCATTAGGGACCCCCTGCCTACGCCCTGGTTTGATCTACTGTATGACCCTGTCTCAGATTGTCCTCTTTTCTTTTGTGCTTACAAAGGTTGAGGGTACCAAACTGCAGAAAGACCTCCGGGCCTATTTAACTGCTGTGAAAGGTGAGACTATTGATACAAATATACATTTGTCATATGTGGATTTTCTGACATTTTACTATTTTATACCAGCCTACCTTTCTGATTCCTTTCTCTTGGTTTCCCATAGCCATGCATGAGTCCTCTAAACATCTCTACGAGTGCCTAGATGAAATGTATGAGCCGGACTGGTATGGCAGTAAGGATGTGGAATCCCTCTTTGAGGTTATTTTTTATTAAGTCTTTGTCAGTATTATGTAACATAGTTTAAAAGTGATTTAAAAGGAAAATGACAAAAAATCTCCAACATTGTGTGGATTTCTGTGAGAAAACATATTTTTTTTCAACAAGACTCTTTTACATTGCTGCGCCCTATTTGACTGTTTTCCCTATTTTTCTCTTTAATCCCATAAACCACACGATTTAATTTCGCTCTCACAAAAAACCTTAATGCATTTTCTCATTCATTTCACCAACAATGAAAACCCACAAGGCCTCTAACATGTATTACCTGTTTTCATTTGGCCTAGCTTATAGCCCATACATTTTTCTTATCGGTTTAAGATAATTACGAGAAGTAAGTCTAAAAACAAAATATACCTATCAACGCTGGGATGTAACAGATTTTTGTATATATTCACAACTTCTCTTAAAGAAGACTCTTATGACATCAGAATTTAAGTGTTATTGCTTTTAGTCAATGTGTATTACTTTGAGATTATTTGTACACTGGTCTAGTCCTCCTAAAAGCTAATTATTATTAAGTAGTATGTACAGTATTTATTTTTCAGGGAAAAATAAAATATGGATGACTCACCCCGCACCCAGGGGCATATTTAAAATTTGTCATTTAAAATTCTTAAGTCAACAAAGTGATGTAAACTGAAGGCTATTATCTATAACAAGAACCAAATGAAAGATACAATATAATCATTTTAACATTATAAATGTTTGATAAAAGTTATAAGACTAAGTCAGTCTCTAATTTAGTTTACTGTCATTTAACTGTTGCTTACTGTTGTTTGAAATATCAATTCCTGGTGTTTTGCATGCCCAACATTTTCCCTTCATTTCTGCTTTTTTGAAAGGAATGTTACAGTATATGCATTATGGGAGTGGGGAAACAGATGGGAGGTAAATCAAGGGGCTTACATTTGTTTTACACCTGTGTGCGTTGTTTATTTTCACAGCTTATTGTTGCTTAAACGCAGATACAGAGAAGTACTGTAATTAGAAGAAATATTATCTTACAGTTGATTCTTGATCTAGAATTAGCCCAGCTTTACAGCATCCCGCTGCTTTATAGTTAGATGTATGTGTCTTTTTTGTTTGTGAACGTCTAAAAAATGTATTCACAATTATACTATCCAAAAAGTTATTTACAATGTTGTTCTTGCATTACAGGACTCAGACCTCCTCTGGACAGATTTCCATCAAAAATTGGTAGATCATGCGCTCATATCCATGGACACTTACTTGGGCCAATTTCCTGACATCAGGGTACAGAGTTCCCATGTTTAAGATGTTTAAAATGTTGAGGGTTATTAGCATTTACTGTTATTATTAAATGCTGAAATTTTCTAATATCTGTGTAATGTACAGGCTCGTATCTCAAAGCGTGACAGGAAGCTGGTGGACTTTGACAGTGCTCGCCACAATTATGCTGCGGTAAACAAAGGCAAGAAAAAGGAGGGGATTAAGATCACCAAGGTAACACTGGACAAAACATTAAAATGCAAATTATTGTAGTGAAGGTTTTTTGTAATTTCCTCATAAATTCAACACCTTCTGTAGTCACTGTATGTGTGTTCAGGAATGTACATTATTGTTTATAATCTCTCTTTTTCCATTTGTAGCCAGCATCTCTTCTGGAGAGAGCCGCCCCAGGCTGGGCTCAGGGGATCCTGTCGGCCCATAATGTAGCGCAGACCAGTCTCTCCAGGAGTCAGGTGACATTTCAGTGCTATTACTTTTTATGAGAGTTGTAACTGGCCGGTATTTTCAATTCACCCTTTGTGAAGAGGACAATGTCTTCTTGCCTGGCCAATGATAACTAATGGTCCATGAAATTCCCTCCATTTTGGGGCCAAATGTATGACATAGAGAACTAAATATAAAGCAATTCATCACTTAATAAGTGCTGCTCACACAAATAAATACAAAACAATTTAATGATATAATGTTATTTGTGATATTTGTTTTAGGCAGAAGAAGAGTTGGATAGGGCACAGAAGGTATTCGAGGAGATTAATATAGATTTGCAGGAGGAACTGCCATCACTTTGGAACAGGTGTTGTTTTAATCAATGTTTTAATCTCACAGGGCCTGATGTTTGATAATTGGCTTGAAGTCAGATTTCTGCTAAGATTAACTCACTTAGACAAGAAGAAGAATTTTTTTAAATTTAATTTTAAATTCCATGTGGAACATCTTTCAGTTTTAGTATGCAGAATGCATTACAGTCTATAAATGGTCTATTGGTGTACCAGCTGAGACTGGGAGTATATCAGTACTGTTTGTGGTCTTTTCCAGTCGTGTCGGCTTTTATGTGAACACATTCCAGAGTATGGCTGGTCTTGAGGAAAAGTTTCACAGAGAAATGGGGAAAGTGAGTTCTATGTAACACCATTCAGTGATATGTTTGTTGCCGTTTAAATTAAATATTCTATTTGCTGATTGTCAAAAATATATAAATATAAAAATATATATATATAAATGAATAAAATAAAATAACCTCTTTATATGTTAACTTCCCTTTTCATATTTCTTTATTACAGATTAATCAGAATCTGAATGATACACTGGAGAAATTAGAAAATCAAGATACGTCCAGGTCAGTCACATTAAAAACGACCAGCTGTTAACCATGCTGGTTCATTTTTTACCCATGTTGCCTTCTAGGTTTATATACAGACATGCATATGGCTATAATTTAATTACACTATATTTAAACAAACAAATAATTGAATAAACTCCAACACCACTCTCACAGAAATACAGGTAGCCAAGGGGCGAGGACATCAGCACCCCAGACGAGGTAACAGGGGTGCCCCTGCAGTGCTCTGTGTGTTAAAGAATTTCTATTCGTGCATGTGTATGTTTGGATGTATGTGTCTGGATTCCCTCTTATTGAAGCTTATGTGTGCTGTCCACGCTGTGCAGCACCAAACGCAGTGCACCTAGACAAGGGTTTGTCACATGCAACATGTGCAATATTTGTTAATGCTGTCTGCAGTCCTATAGGTGCTTCACAAGTAATCATTTTGAGCAATACTTTTGCATGACAACATTGTGTTATAAATGAACGTTTGTTTAATATGATGCATTCATAGTACTTGAGTTCCCTGAATGAATAGAATGACTTTGCACAGGAAGCAACCGCATCTTAGTCTGCATGAACAATTGTTACGTATGAAACTGTCTTCAGTGCAGTTGTGAAGAAGTTTTGTCTTTTGTAATTCAGTTAGGCTAATGGTAAACACCGAAAGCATGCCAGGGAGGGGTTCCTTACAGCAGTCTTACTGTATTAACATAATAATCTCTTTTTTATGCTGTAGTGAGAGAACGGAAGATGCCAATCACACTTTGAGTCCAGGAGTTCCGCCAGCCATTCCCAAATCACCGTCTAAGGTCATTTGTGTTTGGAATCTTTATTTTTTGCTAAAGAAAACATGGTACCGCTAAACAGCATTGCATTGATTTTCATCAGTCTTTGTGTTGGCATCAGTAATACTGCCTTCCACTGCGTTTCAGTTCTCATTTCTTATTCATGTGTGTCTACAGCTAAGGCCTGCTGTCCCTCCACCTCCTAAAGTTACTCCATCAAAGGACTTGAAGCAGGAAAACATAATCAACCTGTTTGGAGAAGCTGCAACTCCAGACATCAGTGTCACTTCGCCAACCCAGGTCAGCAGTTTCTCCTTTCTTTGATCTAATCCTATCTTCAATCTAATGTTGTTAAAATTGAATCGAGCCTTCATAAACAGTTTTACTGTCACAGTTCCAATACTGGAACACCTAGGTTTACTTTAGTATTTCACAACTAAAATCTTATCCAATCATTACAAACTATATATCATTGGAAAGGTCTAAGACTCTAGATTACATATTTGATTTAAAAAAAAAATATGTAGGGGTAGTAATTTATTCATTTATGACATGAGTGAGCATAAAACTAATTAAATGTGTCTAAATGTCACCGTTCCAGTGGAACACTGAAGTTATGCAATATAAATCAGTTTTAATCCTGACAAACTATATATCATTGGAAAGCTCTGAGAATGTAGTTTTCATATTTTGGAACTGTTTTGCAATAGAATTCACTAAATAAACTTAAATCACACTCATTTTCTCAAATGTTACTGGGCTCATTTGGTACCGTTATAAATATTACATATTCATCATATTTTATTGAAAATCTAAAAATAAATCTTAAAAAATCTATATAATTGAAAAGCTCCAAGAATGTCCTCCTTATGTGAAATTTAATAATTTTTAGTTTGTATGCAGTAAACCATTGGAGCATATATGACACCTAGTGGCCGTTGTTGGTGTTGCGATTAAAAGTATCACAGAAACCACATTTTTTTTTATAGTAGCTTGAAATTTGAAACAAAACTTCTTTAGAAGTATGTCTTTAATTTTCTGGTGTTTTTTATTAGATTTTTTATGTTTTGGTGCCATAAAATAATGTTCATTTATTTATTATTTTTAATGTACAATTCAACTGCTATAACATTTTTTTTATTAAATTGTTCAACTCCAGACATTTTTACAAAAAAGTATAGAATGTCTTCTTTAAAACAAGACTAAGATTAGGTCTCTAAACCAAAGCATTCCAGAGTTACACAAATTTAAATATTGAAATCACTTTTAAGCTCCACCCTCAAAAAAGGGGCATTAGAGTTAGACTGAAACCTTAATAGTGTCCCCCGGACAAGAATTAGCGCTACTCGGCAGTGAGCAAAAAAGTAGTGACTGTCTAGATGCTGCAGAAAGGAAAACGTTATGCAGTTTAACATTTTATATTTGTAAGCCCTTCAGATTTGAATGATTTCTACAATTTTTATGTGCATTATGTTGTGCAATCAAATCCCTTTATTGTCACTCAAACATATACACTAGTACAAGAGTAGGTGGAAATAGTGCATAGCAGTCGGTTCAGTTCCGGCCAACGTCGCAGTTCTAAATGTCTCTGTATACACATGTGTACCATAGAGATTTCTGAACAGTGTTTAAGCACAATAATACAACACATAATTTACATTTCTGTATAAACATAAGTACACACAACATAATAAACACATAATGTGCAATGTGCTATATATATATAGTGGTTGGTAGTTGTAGTAATATGAATGAATGAATATATGATTTCATTGCAATTTATTCACTTATTGTTTCCATTTTTTCATTAGTATGAGGCTCCAGCAACTGCTAATCTGCTGGACATGGACCTGGACTCACTTCAGGCTGCTACCACTCCTGTAGCTCAGGTCTGTCACAGTAACAGCAGTTAAAAGAGAATCCACTTCAAATCATGTAGTTTAAGAACTTATTGTGTTTAGTATACATGGTATACTTAAAAAAGAAAATGTGTTTAAAATAATAAACATAATAAGCATGTTTACTGTCATTTTACTGATTTGATTTGTAGTGATCATTTTGAGGAGCAATGAAAGATCCAACTAGGGGGCTGGGGCGCACTAGGGGGCCTGTGCAAAATTTCACTATTATTTAAATTAAAAATCAAAATGCATGAACATAAGGAACTTATATTTTTTTATATTTTATAAAATATGAATACTGTGAAGTCAAAAAGGTTGAGAACCACTGCTGTAGAATGTCTGTTAGATAACCATTATTTTATTATTATTATTTTTTGTTTTATTTACTTTTCTATGTGGATATTAGAAGACTTGGGACTCATGGGAGGTGAGTGACATTTTGATTATGTTTACTCACAATTATTGCTCACAAAAATGACTTAATGTAAATTAAGTTATTTTGAAAGATTTTAATTTAATTGTGAAATCAGTAGTAATTTTATGTCTTTAGTGAATAGCCAAGTTATTCCAATGCATTGTAGGGCAGAAAAGACCAAACCAAATTGCAAAGAAAAAAAATTGCCCTTGTCAGACTCTTGCAATTCCATTAAACTTCCTTTCACTGCAAGGCTTTCCTACATATATGCTTTAAAGATTGTAAATGTCTGTCTGTCCTGCTTTTGCATTTATAATTGTCCACGATATTAATGTTGCATGTTTCACATCATTCCATAGACTAGATGACCTTCACAAAAACAAAAGTGTTCAGCTGTTCAAATTCTCATCTGTCTTCTTTCTGGCTCATCATTCTGTCCAATCCGTATAATCCCTGGCTCCCACATGCCCCGCCCCCCACCACTGCCCTCCTTCCCCTCCCCCACCCACCTTGCCACATGTAGCAAGCAGGCAAGGAAGCTGAGGTGCCTCAGACATGGGACGATGATGGTACCCAGACTGTGCGTTCTGGCTGGGGTGATGATGGTAACAAGGCTAGCTGGGATGATGATGGTAGCCAATCTGTGCGTGCTCCGGCCGCATACCCCACATGGGATGATGATGATGGCTCTCAGCCTGTTCAGGTTGATGAAAATGATGCTACCCAGCAGGCCGAGGGGTGGGACGATGATGGGGCTCAGGTAAAGTTCTCATAGAGCTAGCTAAGAGGAGCTGAGAGGATGTTCAACCCGGATGTGAGCGAGAAGATGCTTAGCATGGCAACTGGGAGAATGATGGTAGCAGAAGTAGTAGCATTATTAGTAGTGGTAGAAGCCGCTGGGCATGATATGCTGTGAGGATTGATGTGTAATTTGCTTCTTGTTTTGTTTTCTCTTTCAATTCTCGGCTCTCTCTTGGTATTTCACCCACTTGTTGCTCGGCTCTCTGTCTTCTTCTATATCTCTCACTCTTTCCATTTAGCAGGCCACAGAAAAGACAGCTGCTCCAGAAGAGCCATCGGCTGAAGTTGTAAGTGTTGTTCAAGATTAAAAAAGTTAAGTTAAAAAATAAAGTTAAAAAATTACAAGTTAAAAAATAAAACCACATTACACAAAGCAAAGTGTAGTCAAAGAATCCAAATTTCAAAACTCTGAATCTTGCAACCAATTCTTAAGCAAGGTCTCCCTCTAGAGGACTGAAGGAGCAACTGCGTGCTTGAATGAACTGCTTAGTAATCGCATAGTATTTATATTGATAACAAACAATTGCGCTTATCAATCACATGGGGGAACCATAAGCAAAAGTTCTCTAATGTTGCTTTAAAGGGATAGTTCGTCCAAAAAATAAAAATGATGTTATTATTTAATCACCTTCATGTTGTCTATAACATCTATATGTCTCTTTCTTCTGTGGAACACAAAAGAAGATATTTTGAGAAATGTTTCAGTTGTGTCCATACAATGGAATAAGCGGGTGCCAATGTTGTTTGGTTACCAGCATTGTATTACTATAAAACAAGAGTTATACAGTTTTGGATGACATAAGGATGAGTAAATGATAAAAGAATTAGCATTTTTGTGAACCATCCCTTTAAATCTTTTAACATGTACTTTGCCTTTGTAAAAGACGTTCTCTGAATTCTTTATATTAATACACATTTATTTGTTTTTTTCTCTTTTTATTTTAACATATTCTTAAAATGTAGAAAGCAAAGGCACCAGCTGAGAGTGTAGAGATGCCTGAAGGCTTCCTTTTTAAAGTGAGTATAAATTATGACTTAATTTTCCCATTATATATTATATACCAACCATTACTTTTAATTATGCTTTAATTTACCTATAAGCTTATATATTACATACAAACAAATAATTAAATTCATGCCTTAATTTACCTATATACTACATATTATATATCACCAATTAGTTTAATATTTGTTCCCTTGGTCAAAATTTTAATCAAATTAGTCTGCCCCACGTGGTCCAGTGGACAGTGCGCCGACATGTGGCTCATGGCTCTTTCCCGGCTTCCGAATCCCTCTCTCTCATCTCACAAAGTGTCACTCTCCACTGTCCTATCTATATAAGATGCAAAAGGCCAAAAATAATAATAGCCAGACTGAGGTTTATTTGTATGCCTGCAGGTGAAAGCAATGCATGACTATAATGCCAATGACTGTGATGAGCTGGAGTTGAAAGCAGGAGATGTAGTGTTGGTGGTGACTTTTGAAAGTCAAGATGACCAGGTTAGTATCGACCATTTGGCAAGTTTTAAACAACTGTGGAGATGAAGCACTTCCCGTGACTGTTAACATAAACAACTGTTTTGACATAAATTACATAAACAAAGATGAATTAATTAATTAAACCTACAGTACGTTGCTCATTGTTAGTTCATTTAAGCTCCTGCTTTAATGCTATACCACCTTATTGTAAAGTTTTACAAAAAAATATCAAATGAATTTGCTTTATTATACATATAATGCATAGGTCAAAGCCAGGAAATAAAGATCATTTTGCATTATGTGCTTACAGGATGATGGGTGGCTGGTTGGGGTGAAAGAATCCGACTGGATTCAGTCTAAAGATCTTGGGAAAAAAGGAGTCTTTCCTGAAAATTTCACAGAGCGGATATAAGAGCCTGGCCGCCGTCTTGATCCGTGACACTTCTGCTTTTTCCTTGTGAATCCTTGTTTCACCTTTGAACTTACCCTGAAAATGCAGAGATTAAAAACTGTACTACACAGACAAATACAGAAACCTCTGGCGTAGCCCACTACATTTATTCACCCACAGGCAATCGGTTGTGTTACGTTTGTGGAAGTGGAGTTGCATTGTTGACAGGTCAGTCTTTCTGTTTTTTTTATTAGCCTCCCTACAGCGTCAAGTGACACTTTGTTATTAAGTATTGCCTAGAAGGAACGTTATTTCATCTGCCAGTATGTTTCGTAATAAAAAAACAGGAAATAGTCAAAAACGTTAATTGTTGTCTAAGGTGCTCACAAAACAAGTAGTCTCTGTAGTCTAATACTGAGGACTTTGTTAGTTGCATGATGTTGTAAGAGCACTCTTTCAAGGAAACTTTTTGACTGCTCAATGTCAAATATCTACGCTAGCTTTGGCCCTGTCTACCAGCATCATTTTTTCTGCATTTTTAAATCGGGAACAAAGAAAAATTTAAAAAAAACATGAGACTAATTAGCTGTCCTTTCCTTCTTATTAACAGAAAAACAATATGCACTCATTCAAATGTATTTAATATTGAAACTAAGGAGGCTGACATACAGTATATAACCCCAGATATTTGCTCAGGTTAGATGTTAATAAACTTGCGTGCTGTCTCTGACACTCAGCTTTACTCTATATATGATAAAACTGTCCACAGATCCTTAAAAAGCCATTCATGAAATCTCTGCGATCATTTTACTTCACTGTGCAAAGGGCATAATCATTCAGTTAAAAATGGTTTATATTCTGTGAACTACTGTCAGATGCTTTATTTACTTAACATGTGATGCAATAATGTCTACACAGATCTTCATTTGTTTATGAAGTGTATGTATAGACATAGGTCAGAATTATAGGAAAATTGGCATTTTGTGATTCGAGAAAGTAACATTAAGACGAAATAATGTGTAATATGGTGCAATATATTAAAGTCGTTCCAAATATGCATAATTCAGTCCTCTTACATTGTATTTAAAGTTTTATTTTTGTACATTGTGAGACAAATGAGAGTTGCAATGTTTAAGTCTACGTGCCATGAACTAATCTGCTCATTTCATGTTTGGATCAGATCTTATGATCAATTTCAAAGCAAGTGCAGTTTATGAACTTGTAGATAGCCGGACCTTAAGTCTGTATTTCTGAGAAATTGATTTATCAGCTGTTGTGCTGAATGACAACTTTTTGTTTGTTTTTGTGTTTGGTTTGTTACTCCTGATCTCTATCTTCTCTCCTTGAGGCAAGTGCGCGCGTGTTTTTGTATCCTGTACTGAGAAATCAATGTGATCTGTAAAGAGACATATTATTGCGTTATTTAAACTGCCAATGCGTTTTGATGACCTGTCGGGCGTACTCAGAACGGATGGGAAACACATTCACTTTCTGTATTTGAGCGCATTTACAATATTTGGTAGTCGTTGTGTTTGTGGCTGTAAACATTGTGTAGTTTTGTTGGGTTTTATCACTAAAATACAAATTATCTTGCCATATATATATCTGTATTTAGTGTGAATGTGAAAAAGGCATGCTTAACTCCACGAGCGGTGTGTCAGTGTGTACTAACTTGATGTTTTCAGGCTGAGGTGATCTGGGAGACTAGGGCCACTTCATGCCACTATAAGCCATGAGTGTAGTCATTCTACAGACCTGTGTCCTGCTAACTCACCTATGTTAATAAACATACATTTTATCCTGTAATCTGTTTTATGTTTTCACAACAAATATTTTTACTCTTTATTTGTGCTAATGTAAAGTATTTAATGTAAAGTATAAGGGAGACTGAGGCTTGTCAAGCAATCCCTGAACCCATTGATCCAAACCACTGGTAAACAACTTTCAGCATGATTTCCACAGGAATGTCCCCTACACATCACATTAAACTATTCATATCTTAGGTATTCTTTAAGAACATATAGAAGTAATACAGAGTATCTTTCCTCGGTATTTTTCCAATTCAAGCATGTGCACCGCTGCAGGTCACTGTGGAGCTGTGTTCGTGCTTACGGTGGCAAACACAATCACAGATTCCTTCATATCAGCTTTCCAAGCAATGTTGCTGCAATCAACCATTGTCAATTTAAGTCAATGCAAAGATAATGATTAAAAGTAAAACTGATGAAAACCCGTATGTTGCATAACACAGTGTCAAAGGCCACCGAAAGACAGAAAGAAAGAGTGAATGGATTGAGCAGATATTGTGAATAAAGACACAGCCAAAATAGCATTTAAAGACAGACTATAGAAGAGCTAAGAAAAGGGAACGAGAATACAATGGTAAAGAGTGACGGAAGTAAAGACCTGGCTGCATGTGAAGAGGAACCTTTGGACCCCAACAAAACTGGAGGAATAAAGAGTCTAGAAGTGAATTTCAGTCCTTCATTGTTGCTGAATATTCCACTTGCGCTGCAAGTAAGTTTTATACAAGTTTTATAGTGAATCTTTTTTAAGGTTAAAGGTGCAGTCAGGAATGCTTTCACAGTTAAAAAGATGTACTCTTAAAATTCAAAATGAAATCATGTATAAATATAAGATTAATTATTCAGTCATTCCAATAGCGAAATAAAAATGGATAAAAAAAATTTCTGGGAATTCTACTTCATCTCAAAATATAACTGTTAAACTATGCCTGATGTTGCTCTTGCTACACCACCAAGTGTCTTTTAATGCGGCCCTCCATCGATTTGTCATGCATTCTGACTTCTTTACAATGTTAAACGTGCTTAACATGGTCAACTTGTCAAAAAAACGAGTTGGGCGTATTACGTAGTATTTCTGTGCTCAATACACTCACCCTGTGATCGTACAGGTTTCAGTTAAGTTTTTTTCGAACATATAAAACTGTTTCGTAACAACTTTTCTTAGTTCCTTATTGGACAATTATCCTGGAAAAGCCACAGGAGAGCAGGAGAAGGAGCATGCGCAGACGTCACTTTCACTTGTAAGCAGAAGAGAGAGAGAGAGAGCATACGTCCGCGAAGTTCAGATGTTGTTTACTGCATTTGGGTCATGAATTTTATATAAACTGTGGATATAACGCTGGATTTGGAGACCGTTTGAAGCTTATGTGTATGGAGCTGTTCCAGCGCTAAAAGATGCCGAACATGAACCCCATGTGGTGAGTGAAATTGATGTCTGCGTTTGGTTGACAATGGGTGCGCACGTGCTTTGGTTCAGCCTACCCCTCCCCCCGCACACGGCTTATGTTTTCGGAAACAATCGTAAAGCTGTATCTATCTTTTATAAATGTGATCAAACTAAATACTCTTGGAAGATACGAAATATGCAATACTACTCTATAGGTACTCAAGATTAATATGAGATTGGCAGAAACCCCGTGTGTTACACCCGCTTTTAAAGAACCTTTTTTGTTCCTCAAAGAACTATACCTTTTTATAGCTAAAATAACCTTTTGTTTCTTTAAATAATGTTACTTCACTCATTTTCAAAAACCTTGCAAATTCACATAATGACATTCTTTAAAATTATCTAGGACAGAAGGGTAAAATAAAATGATGCAGATTAAATCTTGGAAGGTTCACTGCTTTGCTGGGAAAATACACTCTCAGAAAATAAAGTTAAAAACATACTTTATGCAGATATAATAATGCCCACTACAATAAAATAAGTTGAAAACATGCTTAAAAATGAAAGGTATGTCAAATATATGTTATTCATATAGTTAATATATTAATATAGTTCATATTTATGTATATTAACTATACTGGCGACAGGAAGTGAGAGTGTCTAGCAAGCGACAAAGTTGAGATTTGCTCTGCTTTGTGAAAAGGATGAGCGACTTCCGGGAGCGACAACCAATAGGAGTAAAGCAGCGGAGCTCATATCATCTGTCTCTTGTCAATTACTACAGAGTTTTTGACTATAAATGTTACTAGAGCAAACCAAAACTAGGAACGCATTCTAACGACCTCATCCAGGTGGTGTGAACGCAAAGTAAACCTTTTCGAAACAGGCCAAAGAACAATTGTTGTGGGAATACAAATATTTTTGTTTTTTCTGTGTCTCTGTGCAGCATGTGTTGGTGCAGTCCTCTCTCTGTGCATTGGTTGTGGGTTTGCTAATCCATGAAGTAGACAAGGAAAGAGTAGTGGCCCATGTGCTCTTTTATTCAGGTATATCTACTCTACTTCAGAGCTGGGTTGGGTCACGGTAAGGTTGCTTTTACCATTATTCATCATTCTGTTCTTTTCCATTTAAACTGATAAAGTTTTACTTAAGTCTTAAGCATTTTGCATCTAAGGATAAAACAACGTTAATCCGGTCCACAGCTTGCCACTGATCCAGGCTCCATCTCTGGATTTCCTGATCCCTGCCATGACCCTGATTTCTGCTCAGGCCGGTAAGAATTAAAGAGATACTATGCCCAAAAATAAAAATGATGTCATCATTTACTCACCCTCAACCTGTTCCAAACCTACATATATGTCTTAGCTCTGATGAACACAAAGAAATATATTTGGAAAAAAGTTAGCCGCTAGCTGTTCTGGGCCCCGTAAATTTAAGGCTGGGCCTTGGTCCCTTCACAATCTCCCCCTTGGACCATTATAGGAGGGCCCCCTTAAATGCGATAGCCCTTAGAATCATCCTCACTGTCACTCCTCTTACGGCTCCCTGACCATAACAACATTTAAGATGCTGTGTGACATGATCCGCACACTGGTAAGTCAGGTCACGTCATCTTCTGTTTAGTGGAGTTTATTCGGCTAATGTGTTTCCATCTCCAATTATTTACGTTATCCCTTTTTCGCAAAAAAGAAAAAACACCTCAAAACACACCTCATTTTTTATTTCGAAATTTGCCTTTTCCACCCGGCTAGTGACTACCATAGTAGGAAAAATGATTGTAGGATTTTTATGTTCGGTTGAACACAACATTAGATATTTTGAAGAATGTAAGCAAGTAATTACAGGGCACTACCAGAAGCTAATATTCTTTATTTTTGTTTAACAGATCAAAGACATTTATTCATGTTTGGAATGACTTTGAGGGGAGTAATTCATGACAGAATTTTCTTTTTTGGGTGGAGTATCGCTTTAAAATGCATGGAATTTACCATTTTGGAAAGAAAACACTGCATAATTATGCAAAATGTGTATTCCTCAATATTTAAATACTATTGATACTATCGCTACCAGTGGTTATTCACAAGGTCACAAACGTTGTTTGTTCCTCAAAGAACCATTCCCTTCAAGAACCACTTCTTTCTTACTTTTTAAGAACCTCTTTCCACCACAAAAATTCTTTTGAGAAACAGAAAGGTTTTTCTGATGTTATAGGTTCTTTATAAAACCATTCTGACATT
Organism: Triplophysa bombifrons; assembly: GCA_029783895.1. Classification (NCBI taxonomy): domain Eukaryota; kingdom Metazoa; phylum Chordata; class Actinopteri; order Cypriniformes; family Nemacheilidae; genus Triplophysa; species Triplophysa bombifrons. Next base: position 20,451,740 of record CM056456.1, read on the forward strand.
TCGAAGCGCAATTTTATATATGCAAACTTATATAGACTCAAAAAGTGCCAGGTTCTGAGCATTGTACACTGATATTCATCATTGCATCATCTGTTAGGGATTCCTGTAGCCTGCAGGGGGCAGTGTCTCAAACCCGAGGAGACTGTGGCCCCAGCACACCCAATAAGAGAGGTAGAGCACAGTGCTGTCCGTGGTGCTGAACTTTCAGACCACCCCTCCACTATCTCTCACAAACATTCACAGTAGCACACAATCACATCAAATCCAAGTTGTTTAGCATGTTTTAAACATTTATTTTATTATTTTCTCATTTTAAGGCAAACATGTCTTAATCATCTTAATTTTTGTGTGTATATATGCAATTTTGTCTACTGAAGTGTATTTATTCATACAACACACTCTCTCTCTCTATGTGTGTGTATATGCAGTTGAGAGGGATGACTGTAGTCACAGGTGTGGTGCAGTTGGCCCTGGGTTTGACTGGTGTGAGTGGGTTTGCACTGGGACGGAGTGGACCTTTAGTTCTGGCCCCGCTCCTCTGCATCCTGGGGTTTTCCATCTACAGGAACGCAGCGCTGCTTTGTTCTGACCACTGGGGCATGGCTGCACTGTAAGAAGTCTCTATGGTCTTAATATTGTGTTTCTCATATCTTTTTTTACCTGTTCACACTTTTCTTGCTCTTTCAAAAATTTGATGAAGTCCTTCAGTAGTTTTGCCTAAATATACCACATGCACTCTCTACTTTTTTATTAAATTGGAAATATTATAGAAGAAGTGATTCTTTTTGTAAACTTAATAACACAGAGGTAATACAAATCATGTATTTTTCAGGGCAATTATGCTTCTGGTCATCCTGTCCCAACACCTGCACTCCTTTCTGCGCTTATCTGTGTTTCCGCTCTGCCGGAAGCTTTGTGTGAGTAGACCTGAAATTCGATCAACATTAAAGTATGTGGTTTAATATATGACGCAGTTTGATTTGAGGGCCAGTGCTCCATTAAACATAAGTCTTTACAACTTGAATCATGTTTTATCCTTTCACCATGTTACAATAGACCTGGGATGAAAGAAAAGTTTACTTGTAATTTTACTTTTGTGTTTACTCGTACTTGTACCTTAAGACAGCTTAAGTCATGATTTATGGCATATCCTGTTCTAGATTTCTGTTACAGCTTTTAACCTACAGTACATTAGATTGCTGTTTTGCCTGTAAGAAGATTATACCATTGATCTGGGCAAAGTTTCCCAACGAAGATGTGCCTTGTGTTACAGAGATCTTTGGCTAAAATGTTCTTAATTTAATATGAGATTGAATAAGGCTTTTTAAGAGTGATCGTAAACTCATATTGGAATCCTGCTTTTGGGAAATCCTTATTGGTGTTTCACTTCTGTTTGGAAGTAGACCGTGCCTGACTGTCTAGTTTGGATTTGTGTCCATCTGGGTTTGAGTTAATATCTTTATGTGTGGGTGATTGTGTATCCGTGCCCTGTGGGATTATACAGACACCCCAAACAGTATTGAAATTTAAGACTTGTTTTTAAAGACAAACATTTTATTGCATAAGATAATATAACAATAAAGTAAGTTGCCTTTGCAAATAAAAAATGACATACCTTTTCCCAGAGCTAACGTTTACAATAGCAATACTGTCATTTTGGTCTGAAGTGTGATATCAGATCCCCTCAAGTTCTCATAGGAGCAATAACATTCATAATAGTCTTAAGTGTCCACATACTTAAGCGGATTCTGCTTTTAAACAGGTTATGTACGTACATTTCTAGAGTATGTGCATGCTCAATAACAGTTCTATTATTTCTGCTCTTTCCAGGTACTTCTGTCTGTGATGTTGACGTGGGGTGTTTGTGCCGCTCTGGTAAAGTGGGGACATGTTCACCTTACCTCTATTGCCCAGATACTTTCAACGGAGAGAGTTTTAAATCACACCTTTAAACAGTCCATGAACACTATGAACTCATCTAACATTCTTTTTTCTAATCACATTGTACCCTGGCTTTACTTCCCCCTTCCTGGTAGGTTGAAAGATCTCTCTTCCAGTTTTATTTTAAATGAATTAACACTCCTATTGTAATATCCATGAAGTCCCGTATTTTAATGTAACATATACTGCAGCTCTTCAGGATATAAATCCTAAATTGTGTTATCCATCAAAAAAGTAATATTGTTGTCTACTTTATTGTCTATGTGTGCTTTCAGCTTCAGCGCTCCCCCTGTTGTCTGGAAAAAGCATTGCAGCAGGAGTGGCTGGAGGCCTGTCTGCCAGTGTCAGCTCTACAGCTGTGTATGTGGTAGCAGCTCGACTCCTGAAGGCTCCTGTGCCCCCAGCACATGCCTGTAACCGGGGCCTGTGTGTGGATGGGTTAGGAAGTTTGCTAACTGGCCTGATGGGGGCGCCAGTAGGTCTTTGCAGCAGTGTGCCTAATGCATGCGTTATTGGCCTCAACCAGGTAATGTTCTTACTCCAGATGCCTGACTTGAGTTTGTTAAAATACTCTTTTGCTGTTTATTGTAGCATCTTTTCTGTAGTTTCATTATCAAAGGTATGTTAAAGGCTTTTGGGATATATACTTTCTTTTTTACACTTTGGATAATACTGTGTTTGTTTTACCACAGTTTGACTATACAAATATCATGTTTAAACTATGGTTACTGTAGCAATACCATGGTAATTTGTGTTTACTATACAGTAGTTTTACCAATAAAACAAAAAAAAACCTTTGGTTCTTATAGTTAAACAATTGTAAAGCTCAAATCATTTGGTTTTGAAAGATTTGGATGAGAAACATGTTCAAATTGAAATCTGGTGTTTGACATTTGCCAATTTGAGACATTTGTGATATATCTTCAGGATCTGTAAAGGCGATAACCAGTTAACACAGAACTTTCCCCTTATGTTCTAAGAACATTCTTTCCAGGTATTTTTTCTGCAACCAGAAAATAAGGGTCTTAGAACGTTACTTTTTGGTTCCCAGAAGGCTTGATAAGGTTTGTTTTTAGGTTTTTACGGTTTATTTCAGTTTTTTGCCGGAATAAAATGTTATTTTTATAACAGTAGAGGAAAGTTTGTTTTTGTTTTAGAACGTTCTATTTCCGTAAGGAAAAATATCCTGGATAACCAAAAACAAACCTTAAAACGTTCTGGAGGCCAAAAACTAGTGTTCAGGGAATGTTAGGGGAACCAAAACATTTTAGCAGTGTAAATGTGTTTCCATGTGTTGTTTATTTATATCTCACTGCTAAATATATTGATATTATTGAGATGTAATTTGTAATTATTCATTTTTTTCCTTCAGTCTGGGTCTCGGAGCACAGTGCAGTTAGCCGGTGTGTTTTTGTTAATTTTGGGTGTGTCTCCACAACTAGCTCAGATCCTCTGCTCAGTCCCTCTGGCCGTCCATGGTGATTGTCTTTTAAAGCTTCTTCTATATCAACTTTGCATGGTTTATTCATTCACATACTGAGTGTTTAATTGCTTCTCTCAGGTGCTGTGCTCAGCGTGACCTACACAATCGCCATAGCAACAGGCATAACTTATTTCCAACATGCCGATGTGGACTCAGGACGCAACATTTTCAACATCGGCTTTACAATGTTCATGTCATTGGCATTGCCGCGCTGGTTTACACTTCACTCGGGGTTTATTCAAACGGGTATGACAGACTAATGTACTGTAGGCTATAACAGAGATATATCCTAATACAGTGGTTCTCAAACTGGGGGCCGTGGGCCCAAGATGGATCCTGTGGTGCCACAAATTTTACATTTTATTTGAAGGCGATTTTCAAAACACTCAAGAACACCGTAAACTTCTGTTGTAATCATAAAACCAAGAGCAGCAATACAACAAACAACAATTATTGACAGTTAACAATGATCAGGAAAAGCTAATCTTAAACTAAGAGCAGCAATGCAACAAACAACAATTATTGAGTGTTAAGAATGATCAGGAAAAGCTAATCTAAACAAATACATTTTAAGACGTGATTTGAAAATAGTCAAACAGTCGCTTTCTTTGTCTAGATTGAGCAATAGGAGCAACACAGCTAAATGCCCTAGACCCAATGGTGACTAAACGAACAAAAGGTTCCATGAGGGAAGTAGAAGAAGATAGTCTGTTTTGGGGTGTAGATATGAAGCAAATCAAAGAGATATGAGGGGTCAAGATTATGCTGAGCTTTAAAAGTGAGAAGCAGAATAGTGTACCCTATTTGATATTAAACAGGAAGCCAGTGTAATTTTATCCTTGTACAGCACATTCGACAACAACAGTTGTATTAAAAAGTTCTTTATAAATAAACCAGGAAGAAGAAGCAGAAGGACGACACCTAGACTCTTAACATGAAATGATGGAGAGATCACAGAATTATTGATAGAGAGTGAGAAACTAGGGAATTTTTCTATATTGGATTTAGTACCAACAAGGAGGATCTCTTTTTTGTTGGTCATTAACTTTAGAAAATACCCTGAAGACCAGGATTTGATCTCTTCTAAAGGATCCAGGAGAGAGGAAGAAGGAAGAGGAGAATTTGGCTTGGAAGACAGGTAGAGCTCCGCGTATAAATAAAAGCTAATACAACATTTACTAAAAATATAACCAAGATAGATGTTAAAAAACAGAGGGCCCAAGACAGAGCCTTGAGGAATACCATTGGGAACAGATGAGGAGAGGGATCTAAAGTAAATAAAAACCCTGGCGAGAATATTGTTGACATTATCAATGTGTATATTAAAATCACCCAATATAATAACATTAAGAGTTTTAGAGCTCAATAAAGTAAAAAATACAGAAAAGTATTTTTTATGCATTTTATGAAATATAGAAATGTAATTTTATGCAATCAAACATCAGAAAAATAAGAACTCCAACCAAAGAAATTTATGTTCCAGCATTGTATAACTGATTTTTTTTGGTTTAATCAAAACTCTAAGTTTATGATTATAAGTCTTTATATGGGGGGCCGCAAAGCCATGCTCTCTATACAATCGAAAAAGTTTGAGAACCACTGGCCTATGGACTTTTCACCCAGGATGTCTTTGGGCATTCAGCAAAAGCCAGATGCTGCGCAGCTAAACAATGTCCTGACCTCCAGCATCACTAATTATGTTTAATTATTTTATTTTATTATATTATAATATAAATATTTATTTACATTGTTATTTACATAACAATTACGTTAAGAACGAGTCCTGTGTGAAAGGCCCAAATGTATTTTTTTACCATTGTTGCGCTTATTATTTAGCCTACATTCATTTGGACGGAAATGCATTTGTAGAGCTTAACTTCATCTGTGTTCAGGTTCACCCAGTGTCGATGTTCTTCTCCAGTCTCTTTTGACGTTACCTGTTTTCTTTGTTGGGGTTTTGGCTTTTTTTCTTGAGCTTACCGTTTCAGGTAAGACAACAAAGTAATACACTGAACACAGAAATAAAGCTCGGTTTAATGCATATCATTTTGGGAATTTACTAGGAACTCTGTCTGAGAGGGGCCTTCTCCTACGTCAAGGCACCAACAAGATTCAGTCACTGGCTGACCAGCAGCAAGGATACAGCCATAGCCCAGATTCAGTGTATGACCCACCTCCCCTATTCATAAAACTACTGGAGCTGCGTGGACTTAGAACTGTGCCCTTCTGTGCCTGCAGAACCCCAAATGTTGAAGTAGTGACTGTAACTGTACCTGAGATGTCTAACTTATTAGGTGAAAGAGATGCCGGTGTTAGTAGCACTTGAATGTTTGCACATTACAGTAGTCTTTTGTATTTTAATTTTCAAAATGTATTTAAATTTCGGCTTTGTTTTTTGTTTATGACTGATCTGATATCTGTTGGCACAGAACTTTACCAAAACACTATTCAAAAGAAACAAAAACTAAGCACAAATAAAGAAAAAGACACGTATTTCCATAATCTTTAATTCTGAAAAATAGATCTTTAAATAGTTTTACAAATATTATATAATTTCTGACATCTTTAAGTAAAATGTAAATAATGCCACAAAACAGATAAATACAGTAAATTGTATGGGAAATTGAGTATTACTGCATAAAGCACACATAAGGCCTACATAAACTGGCATAAACTCTAATGCATATAACATTGTTACACATTGTACTGAGTTAACGTAATGTTTCTAATAAACCTTCATAAAAGTGTACTCAAACCCTTATGTATGCTAGATGGAGAAATACAGTGTAAAGTGTGACCATTAAATAGCTGATTAAGATGGGAAAGACATTTGTCTCTTCAGTGAAAAACGTAACTGACCATAAAAATGCAAACAAAACGGTTATGACCTGAAAGCACAGCAGGTTTCTATGCAGTATAAGACATTTTCCTGATGTTTTGCCCATGCTCTCTCTACAGCTGTGAAGTTTCTGTGGTTGTGTTTGTGTACCTTCCAATCTCATTTCTTTTTGAAAAGGTCTTCCTTATCCATCTCAAACCTCAACCTTATCAGGTGGGGGTGGCCTGATAAGTGGTTCCGGTGGTTCACTTCTTACCTGAGTATGAGCATTTTCAGTTAACCTGTTTTTAATGATTATAATGATATGTTTAGTGAACATGTTGAAGAGATACAGACGGACATACTGTATATGAGTAAGCGTGTGCGAGTCTGTATATGTGAGAATGTTCCAGTGTAGGCAGTATAGAAAACAAGTGTTAAATATTTCTTTACAAATGAGCTAAAGGAATCAGTTCATTTTCACTTTCTCAAACGTGAATCGACACAGAATCATTGCATCCTTTTAAGTCGCTTGACAAAGTCCATTTTGCTCATGCACGATTCTGTTTTTCAAACCTTCTCCCTTGCTTCCTTCTCTCCATTAACTTCCTTTCTGCATCATTTAACCTTGTCTCTTCTTTCCCGTTTCCTACTTCTAGACAATTCATCCGAATTCGTTCAATTCCTCCCCATTTATTTACCAAACGCTTCTCTTAATTTCTCATTTCCTCCTCGCATTCATCTGTCATTGTCTGTCATGCTCCAGGGGTGAAAATGTGTTGGATCCAGCACATGAGTCCCAACCCAGTGCAGCAGTGAGGAATACCAATGTATCCCCACAGCCTGATGTCCAACTGGCCCGCCCCAGTTATAAAGTACCCTGAGTGGGCCAAACGCCCAATGTGCAAGCCTTTGCTGGTCCACGGCTGCGTAGCAGGAGGAAATGATGCCATTGACCACCACTGTGCCGTGGCGGGTAAGCGGAGCAAAAACGCCCCTGTCCTCCTGGATCTGGATCTTAGTGACCCGGGACAGGTGTCCCTGCTGTTCTCGTGTGGACACCACACACTGACCTGGCCGCACGTCACTGGCGTATACGGATCGCAGCGCTCCGCTCACAACAGGCCCTGAGCAGTTCCCCGCGGACACAAAAAGGAGATGGGCTGCGGTCAAGCTAAGTGTGGCACCGGAGTCTGTTTGGATGCTGTAGAAGCGCTTCTGTACGGTATGATCTCGGTCCAGGAAGGCGATGACTTCGCTGTAGAGGAGCGGTCCGGTGCCGTCGCTCTCTGAAGATGCGAGAACTTTCTCTCCAGGTTGTAAGCTATCCATGGTCTTCAAGGTACCGCCCTCAACCATGACATACGCCGATGCAGGAAAACATCCTCCGGTTTTAGCAGCCACAGAGTGATCTGAGGAAATCGTAGAATGAGAGAGAACAACGACCAATTACAACCAATGTTTTTGTGTACATAAAAATCTGCCTGTAACAATTAAAAAAAACACATGGTTAGTTTAAACTGTATGTAAAGGTTTGTCTACTTAAGATTAGATGATTAGATTCAACTTTATTGTCATTACACATATACAAGTACAGTGTAACGAAATGTAGTTTAGGTCTAACCAGAAGTGCAATTAGCAAATGCAGGATATAAAGTGTAAGGAACCTTAAGTTCAGGTTTGTATTTTTCAAACATAAACATGGCACAAAGCCTTTCCTAGATTAATCTTCAAACGTCTTTAAATTCTTTCAGAGACTCAGAACATGACTCAACGCATACACACCCGAGTACACAAACTCACTCATGCTCTCATTGTAAACACATAAAAATCCAATCTAACTCCAAGTCACAGTGGCAAAACAACCAGCCGTGTGTAGGCAAACATTTCAAACGCCATCCTTCAAGCTAATTCGTTTTCTCTTTTCACACAACTCCAGTCAGCAGGTAAAAATGCAATAAAAGCTAATAAATAACCGCTTGATTCAATCTCGGTTCTCCACGTCTCCTGTCCAACAGAAGTGACTGAGTTCAGAAGTTGTCCGCACGCTAAAGAAACAGGAATGAGTCTTAAGTCTCCATCGAGTCCTGCACAAATATTTGGGAAAGGTAAGTACCAAGGCCGGGTGATAAGACTGTGATAAGACATCTGAGAAAGGCAACAACAGAATTGCCATCTGGAAAACAAAGAAGCTGGTTAATCATCTCAGAGAACTTTAGCAGTCCTGCTACTTAAGCCACATTCCCTCTTGCATACACACCCACAAAAGTTCATATAGGGTAAAATGCTCTGATACTCACATCAAAACTAGAAAGCCTTTCTCCCTACATTCTTGTTTAAAGCAAATTGATTAGTTTTATGCAGCTCCACATTCACAAGCTCCACGAAGGTATTCATTCAAACAGTGATTACAAATATTTAAAAGTGTGGTGAGGGGACAAATATCTTGCTTTCAACCAAAGTGGCACTCTGCGGATCCTTGGATCAATCTGATAGTTGCACATTTATTCCATTTATACTGAATCCAAGTGTTTGAAATCGGGAACTAACAGCTCAGCCAGATAAAGAACACACCTACAGGACTTTGATAAAGCAAAGGCAGACAACGGGTCTTACTTGTGTTTGCACGGTCTATCAGACAGATAACACAAGTGCCTCACAAATGTCCACACAGAAGTCCCATTCCCCACTAGCAGTGGTGTAATACTCCATAGACAAAGACTGGCACATTAAGGTCACAAACATTGGATTATGGTCCACACTGGCCGGCATAATAAATATGATTTTCTGCTAGTGGTGGGCCGTTAACGGCGACTCTTATCGCGCGATAAAAAAAATGTCGCCGTTAATCTATTCTCAAAGTTGGGTTGGGAGCTGGCTCTATACTACGCAAGCTATGATGACTTTCACCTTGATATTTTAGCGCGGATGTATATCTATCCTAATTGCACTGTAGGGGGCGAGAACGAGAGTTTTTCAACTCGCGTTATCCGCGTCATTCGCTCCGCCTCATCATCTAATAAACAGGGCTTCATTCGCGTCATTCGCGCTTCATTCGCGTCATTCGCGCCGCCTCATCATGTCATAATCAGGGCTTCATTCGCACGATTCGCGCCGCAAGTAGGTCTATCGCGTCTTTGCATTGACTTAGATGTAAATCACTCGCGCTTGACGCGCCATTTGCGTTTGGTCTGAACACAACACAACGTCACTGTGAAATAACCACATCAAACGTGACGTGCTAACATGGATGCAGCTTTGAAGCCGCCGGGCTTGTTTCAGGGAAAATTTATTTTTAAGAAGCTTCCCAATGGAAACCTCGACAAGACTAAGGTTGTTTGCACCTTGTGCAATGTGGAATTGGTTTACTGTACGGAATTGGTTTACATACAGTTGGTTTAAAAAAAAAAACTTTCTCTCAACAGGTCTAGCTTTAGTTGAAACCAGTAACTTTGTATTGGCACCTAATGTATTATTGCTCCTGTATGACATATCGCTTGTTGCTCCCTAACTCTTTGTAAGTCACTTTGGATAAAAGCGTCTGTTAAATGACTAAATGTGAAAGTACTGTAGGAGCTCTTCCAGTCTCAAGTACCACCTAAACGCAAAGCATCCCTTAGCTAATGAGGAAGTAAACACAAGTTCATCTTATTGAACATAATTAAATTTTCATCACCAATTATCATAGTAGAACAGCTTTCTCCATCAGTTTGTGATGCATTTTGGAAACAGGAGATGAGCTCCTGGTCTCATGCGCCACCTGGCTTGAGAAACCCGTTCTCAAAGACTTACTTTTAGTCATTATTTGGGTAGCACAAATATTCAGAATGCCTTCGGCAGAATTCAAATGAGCCATTTTAATCTAGATTAATCTAGATTAATTCCAAGATTAATCTAGATTAATCTAGATTAAAAAAATTAATCTATGCCCACCACTATTTTCTGCACATACTAGGTAATATTTTTTTAAAAATACAACATCAATACATTTATAGAGAAAGCACAGAAGATCAGAGGAAACAATAGACGACTCTTGTCTAAAGAGTGCACTTTTACTTGCTGCTTGTCTGGCCAATAATGTTGTCTCTAGTGACTCAGGTACAAGCAGGTGTTTAAGGTTTAATGATGTGGTCTGTTACCATTTTGTCACCTTCGTCCCAGGTCTACCACTTACCTCCCCCAAACTAATGAGAACTGACCACATTCACCACAACAGGACACGCCTGATCTAATTGCACTTTTATGCATATCTACCTTACAGCCTAGATTTAACCTTTTGTGACACCATACAGAAGAAATGAGGCCTAAGTTCTGGGAACTGAAAAAAACTGGACAATTTTTAACCAGAATCATAAACCTCATTCAACAAAAATGTATATTTGTTTGGTTAGTCTGATAGCCTAGTTTTGACCCTATAATAAAGCTCAATAACGCACAATTGATAATGTGAGATTTTTTCTACCTGATTTCACACTGCAGTGGATGTGAGCTTTGGACTCATAGTAGACCCAATCAAAACCGGCCTCCACCGCTAGACGTGCCAACATGCCGTATTTATTACGGTTGCGATCCGAGGTGGTGATATCGACAGCTCTTCCCTCGTAGTGCAGTGAATCTTCAAAGTGATTACCGTCTTCATCCCAGCCCTCAGTCACTCTGAGCTTCACGCCGGGCCACATGTTCATCACAGAGATAGCCAGAGCGTTCAGCTTATCTTTACAGCGCTGTGAATGCAACACGGAAAGAGGTTTAAACCTGGGTTACATGGAACACAGTGATGACCCTTCATTGAGTTTCGCAAGAACTAGCCACAACATTCTAAAGTTATAACTCCAAAGGGCTTAACAGGTTACAGAAAACAACATACCAATGGTGCAGTGAATTATAATTGTGGTATGAAAATGAAGCACATTAAAATTGTTACTTTGAAGTGCAAAGATCATTCTAAAAGTGGGTTAAAGGGTATCACAACAGTACCATAAACATTATACAAAATAAAAGATCATCTCTAAATGTTTTGACTACATAACAGATATATTTGTTCCATACAAGTCATATCACTTTTAGATATTTTTACCGAACTATTACTGTTTCCCCAGTTTTGTGTTGACTAACAATTAATATGTTTGCTTTTCTAAAAAAATGTATACAAATATTTATAAATTAACAAAATGAGCAGTTCTGCTATCCTTCCCCGCCTTTCTAACAAACATGTCATGGTTAATGTAAATTTATAATCCAGGCACCTCTCTTGTATGCATAGTTTGTTTGCAAAAGCGCCCACATAAAACATTACATAATATGACCAAATTATTGAATCATGAGGAGAGCTGACTGATGCTTCAACCCACAAATACAGGCCGAGTTATATTTACCTTCCCACAGGTATTTTTCTTTGACCAAGGTACAAAATGTGTCCAACATGTTGAGAGTGATTCACTTTTAACCTAACCGCATTCACCACCCTTTAAAAATACACAGGACATTTTTTTTCTATTAAGTTAACAGCAAATTCATATTTGAACGTGGAAAGACGAGCACATTGCCAAAGCAGAGTAGGCTACACATAAACAACCAAATTTGTTTACAGTCTGCGTTGATTAGACTGTATTATATATTTGATTTGTTTTGACTGTATTCACCTTGTTAATTTTACTGTGTAGCACAAGTAAAGCTTATAGATTATGACATGTTATCCATGAACGACCTCATTTTTTTTACTATAAGCAACACCTGTAACGAATAGGAAACACCTGCTTTCATTCTTTGGCTTACATTATCTGATAAACCAAGCACCTAAAGTTTCTTTTGTATTATAATTGTTATTACAATTTTTGTGCAAATTAACCAGTGTTGTTAAGCCATTACTATTGTCAAAGCCATTGCCTTAAGTGAAATATTCGAACATTATTTTAAAGATCTTAAAGTAGAGGAACGTTGGATTGCTGTCGGGCAAAGCACAATAACATTATTTTGAAAGGTTTCAGATTTAACTCGGAATATGACAGCTTGTCCTAACGTTAGCTTTTGCGAGTGGCGCCCAATCACAATTTACAAAACAAACCGCTGTCAGCAATCAATTCCTCTGAAAGCTGCGAAGATCGATGAGGACCGAGCAAAGGGCGCACTGGTGCGCAACAAGTCTAATGCGCTCGCAATCGAATCAAAGCCACTGAGTGTCTTTCTAATGGGCAGATAATTGAATTCATTCCCGTTGCATTATCCAAGTGTTGCTCACCTGCGTCATGAGTCGATCCGCACCTGTGTTCTCCTCATCTTTGAAGATGATGTCGGGATTGTAGTTCGGCGTCAGCTCTTTAAAGCGCTCTGAGTTCCTGGTTATCTTGCCCTCGTGTCTCCCGCTTGCTCCCAGTGTCTTTTCGGCGACTTGCGGACTAAACTGCTTGTAATTAAGGGGTGTCAGTTTCTGCGGAGGCCGCCTTTTCCCATATCCCCTCCCCGGCCCACAGCCCTCGTTAACAGGTGCGAAAATCAGGGCGCAGCCGATGAGGAACCCAAACACCACGGGGAGACGCATTCCACCCCAACGCGCCGGGCACTCACACGGAGTGGTACGGTGGCACAGCTCGCCGATGAATACGAGACTACCCCCCAGTAGGTCCTTATTCCCCCCCACGGGGTAAAAGATGGGGGGTGGAGGACGAAATGTCTACTTCTTTATCGCCCTTATCCTCGTCATCGTCAGTGCGTAAAAGTTAAGTCGCTTTACGCAGAGGCTGTCACGGAGAGATGGCGAAAAGATCCAGTGATACCAAGTGTTCAGTGCCCACACAATGCGAAACGTCGGTCTCTCGAGAAAAACACCGAAATGAGAATGAGCAGGCAAGTCCATTTATTTATCTAACAGATTCTAGGAGAGAAAGAGAGATACGGTGGGACTCCGACGCAACCTAGGACAACTGTCAGTGAGACTGCTGCTGTCTTTGAATGAGCTCCCTTTGCGAAAGTCTTCCACTTGAATCGGGAATTAAAGTGATCTGAGTTGCCGGCGTAAATAAGACCGCACCCTGCCAGTTTTTTGCCCCTCTCGATCCCTGCCTGCCACTCCTCCCCACGGGTCACATTGGGTGCGTCGTATACCCACCGGCTCTCTTTAGCTTCACAGCGCCTGACTGGGCAAACACAAATCTCAGGAACGAACTGTGGACTCAGGCGCTCCCATTCATAGATCCACAAATAGCGCGCGAGAGAAGGAGCCTGGCTACTCCTCAAACAAACGTGAGCGCGTGTTGCCCTCCCCTCCTCTCTCTTCATCATATTAATACGCTTAAGGAAACGCATTGGATTGGCGAACTGATTTAAATGGTTTACTTCTGATTCCCAAGTTGTTTGTATGTTGTAGGCCTTTCAGTTTCGTTGACAGGTGTAACAATGTGGCTTATGTAAATGTGTTATAGTCTGTGTCTACGAATAACATTGTAAAAGCTCAACAAAAGACCCAAAATCCTGCTATTGAGCAAAGCGGCTCTTTTCAATTTAAAACTTAAATATTTATATTTGCCTGATATATCAGGTCCATGCCCATCTATTGCTCAACAGCTCTCATCGTGTGTCATCTATGAACAGATAGAGCTCCAGTGTGTGGTGGTCTGAGTTAATGTATGAGGGCTTCAACTGTTCTAATTGCAGATGAAGCTGGTAAAGAGTCGGTGTTTTCTCCAGAACTGAGAGAAGACGTTCCACCACACAAGTGATGACTGTGTGGATGTAGCCAGCGGTCAGCACCTTAAGAACAGATATATCCATGAACCCAAAGTCTGTTCACGTTCTCTTTAAACCAGGGAAAGGAAACAGACCCAAGTCTTCCAAATTAGCTCTGCAAATATTTGCCGGAATGGGGCTAGTGGTTTTGTGCCCATTTCAAAAGCAAATTTAACAGACGTGTTTGGTGTTGATTTTTTATTATTTTTTATTTGCGTCTGTAAATATCAAAGTATTTTGGTTCTGGTTGGTGTGTCCTCATTTGGAACAGAGAGTTAAAGAGAGTAATTGAGAAACCAAACACTACTGTCACTCTTTTACTCTCGCCATCAGCATTTGTTAATTTGGTCCCCTTTATATCTTAAGGCTTGTGAAATGGTTTGTCAGTTACTGTACATTTTACCTAATACCTTCATTTAAGCTGCCCATGCTCTGTTTGTTCTTCTATTCTGTTCAATTATTTTTAAATCATTAGTTCTTCCTCCAAATGTAAATTTACTGACATTATTAAAAAATAAATAACATCAAATGCATACGATACGATGCTGTTAAAACACTTAATAAAGTATTAGATAGAAAATTGTTATAGTATTTGTTAAAGTACCTTTCTGTGGCTGGGATGGTCCCTTAAAGGAAAGGTTCATCCAAAGATGAAAATTCTGTCCTTATTTACTCACCCCCCCAGTTTATTCCAAACCTGTATAAATGTATTTATTCCAATGAAAACAGAGAACGAGATTTGGAAGAATACTTGTAAGCAAACAGTTGCTGACCACCTTTGTTACGGGTACAAAACAACTGTACCTTTAAAGCTACAGAAGCTACTTTATTTTTTAAACAAACTGTTATATTTTGCAACAATGAGATAAATGGCAACAACAAGTTACATTGCATTATGTTTTGTGTAGTGAATTAAATCATTGAAATTTTTTTTTTTATTATTTTATTTTTCTACCAGATTTATACATTTACAAAACCTTTCATCCCAAATCATTTGTATGTTTTTTGTATTGTTGCCATATGTGAATAATGGTAATATTTATAGAAATTTTATAATATTTTTTTCTATAAACACTCCTGGTACTGTGTTAACCTAACTGTGTTGATCTTTGTTGTTTAATTATACGTGTCCTGAATGAAAGCAAGTTAAGAATCACTGGACTTTTGCACCTCACTTTTCAACTGTGGCTTTTACATAAATTGACTCCTCCCTATTCTTAACACGACTTAAATTCTAGATTTAATCTTAAAATATGCATGCCGTAAACTACAAACTTAAAAAAAAAACACAATCGCACAAAACTAAATACCTCCCCCTTAATCCTACTGGACAGGTGATGTTCCCACTAACTGATCCCACTAAGAGGATGAATGTTTTTGACTGTGATTCCACAAGCCCTCTGAGAAGCAGGTACTTGAAAGCAACACCAGCATGCACGAATGGAATGTAAGGATGATCTTATTTTGAAACTTTCGCATCTTGATGTGGAGAAACAATTACAGAGCGTGCGGATCCCACGGAGCATGTCCTTTTCCCTTTGATGGACGTAAATAAAGCCATGGCTGCTAGCGGGCCTGCCTATTGAACTTGGCTGTTGACAATGCTTCAGAAGTGGTCGGATCCACTCAGAAATCCCTTCTGCCCTCAAGAAAAGAGCTCACGTCCTTCAAGGCATCACTGTAGCGGCTGTTCCCCGTCAGTCGGGCTATGGCAGTGGTTCAGACGCCAGCCCAGGCTCTTTTAGCGTGAGTCCATTGATGTAGCAGAGTTATTAATTTGCCCTGTGAAATAAGAGGACACCAGGGCCAAAACAGAGAGAGATGGGTGCCTTTCAAATAATGCCAGCCAGTGAGTCTTTCATCTGCTGTCAGTGGGGTGAGCAAACCGGGTCTGCTGGGTTCTCACATGGGCACCAGGGCAACCCACGGAACTAACCAACAAAAGGGTGTGCAGGAGGGAATGAGCAAGTACAGAGGGGTAGGAGGAGGGAAAGAGGCAAGTTGGTGTCTCTCCACTATTAACTGGTAAACAACTCTGTTTTTAGTTGTTTTCGTCCTTCGGAATGGCGTTCTTGTGGATTGCGGTGCGATTCGGTGTTCTCTGCCGCTCTTTCACTCCCCTCAAGGTAGTGGCGGCTTTTTTCCTTCACCACTTCCTGCTGTCCCGAACAACCTCAGGGTATGATAATATAACATGATACTTCCTTTATAGGTAGCCTAAGTTACACTTTTCATTCTGTTGCGCTTTCTGTTTCCTCCTTTTCGCGCGGGGCACCTGAATCCCAACCTCTCGCCGAGCACACAGGAGGTTTAGGTCCGATGTGAAGTCTCTATAGGCCACTCAGTACAGGTTTTGACTGGAACAGAGAGAGGAGATGTCATAGAATTCATGCATGCAATGCACTGCACAGCGTCAGTGACCGATTACTCTGTTTCTCCACATGCTGCTGAGCACGAGGAGCGGTCGGGGCAGTCATAGTTGGAGCGAGCAGGGAAAAAATAATACCAGAGATGTATAAAAGCAGAGGCTAAAAGCAGCCTGAGCTAGCCGCCTGCTAAAAAAACAAAGCACTGCCCAGGGGACGAGCACAGGGTCGGTCAGCGTGGACCGGACTCGCCACAGCCGCGTCTCCACACGTTAGTCCTCCTGCCAAATGGCTGTAATTGAGGCCTAAAGTCAAGAGCCCTGAATAACTCAATGCATCAATGGCAGTCTGCGGGACCTCCCCCTGTATGTTTCTGTGTACCTTCTTAACCTAAACCTTTTATCAACAACATGAAACCTTTCACACTTCCACATGCGAAACTGACCTATACTCTCAATGAAATAAATCGTATCAGTTTGAGGTGAACAGTGGGTCGTCTTTCAATTTTTAGCGTCGGTTACTGGAGGAACGTTTTTGTTAACTTCTGTTTTGCTAACTTTGTGCGTGGGATTAAGGAATGTTTGATACTAAGGCGATGCAGGACGTTTTGAAGTCTAATTCAGTATCGCTCTAATTCGACGCAAGATGTGGAGGTTCATAGGGATTATGATAATTATACGAATGATAATTATTATATGATGTTTGCGTAAGGCGATATTTGTGGAGGGATCCACGCTAATGGCAGCGCGGAAGACGAAGTAGGGCACATGCTGCACATTTCTGCCTGTTTATTGGTCCTGCTGGGTTCTCCTCTTCGGCTTCAGAGGCCTGGGCTGCTTTTTTCCTGCACGCATGCCACAGCTGTGGTCCCTGTGGTGATGTTTCACTGCTCAGAATGGATTCACCAGCTCAAAAACGTTCTTATTATATTTATATTTTACTATACCGCTGGTGCTCCTGCCAGTTGTGTACTGGCTAACAGCCTGTTTCCTTTAAATAGGCTGTGACAATATGATTAAACAGCTAAAACTTAGGTAAACATCAACATGCATTGCCCAGTATTGACATAAAGGCCACAAGCAAACAATTCCGGATGCTTTCGGGTCTCGGTTTGTGCTGACAGGCAACTGAACAGAGGAACGGCAAGACAAGAAGACAGAAAAGTCTCAGAAAAGCGAGTGAGATAATTAAGGGTTAGCTCTCCCAAAAATGACAAGTCTGTCGTCATTTGTTATGATTTTCTTTCTCTGGAGAAGAATGAGAATGTTCTTTTTTCTGAACAATAAAAATGAATGCAGAGGATGTCAGTCACTAACATCCAGCCCAACATTATCTTTTGTGTTCCGTGCAAGAATGAAAGTCATACGGGTTTGAAGCAACATGAGGTTGAGTTGACAGTAAATGATGACAGCAGTTTTATTTTTAGACGAACTGTTCCTTTAAACTGCAAATTATGAGTGAGACTGTCAAGCAGTTTAGTTAAATGGATCAATTGAAAATATGTCATTCCAAAGGCTGAGCAACATTTAAAGCAGTTGTAAAATATAGGAGGCATAAAGAAAGAAATAATGAAAGGCACGTGAGAGAAGGAGATGATTGCGCAAACGCGACGAAAGCGGTAACTGGAGAGAAAAAGACGGAACAGATCCTGCGTGTCCATGTTGTACAGGTTTGTCTCGTGATCTTCTGCGGGATGCCGCTGTCACCCCGGCTGTGGCGAGTTGCTGCGGTGCTGCTGCTAGCTTCAAAGACTGCAGGCCCGCCCGCAGCCTTAATTACAGGCTGTTTGCTTGGAGCTGGGGACAGGCTAGCGGAAAGTGTGTGCAAGTGCACACACTGCCCTTCAGTGGCAGCGAGCTGACGCGATGAAGGGAGAGACAGCATCCTACCATCCTATCCCACAATATTTTCTCTCTTTACCAGTATATGGTCCATGGCCCAGGCCTAGGAGGAGGCAGTTCTGGGCCCCTTGGTTGTATATTTCTCTGGGCCTCTTGTTTAAGTTTAAGCTGCAATTCGTAACATTTTGGGTTAAAAATAATCAAATAGTTATTAATCAACTATAAAAACAATCTCCTTACCTTACCTTAGGCTTATAATGACGATTTATAATTTGAGCTGTCAGGTACTTCACCATGTATAGATAAGAATGTAACGTAACCAGAAATGTTATGTTTCAAACAAAGATGGCAATATAGAGTCAAAAGTTGGTGGATGGCGTTAATGATTCAGCATGTGCCACTTATGTGTTGATGGCATGAGAATTCACCTTGATTTTTTAACATCACTTTATTTATTTATCTATAAAGCCAACCAATCTTTTTAAAATTGATGTGTCATTTTGTCAATATACTATACATAACTATGTATTCAGAAGTGTATAAAGACCTTGAAGCGTCATGCTATGATTACCTTTGAATGAGCTATCTACATACTCCCTCTTACATGGAATTCGCCATGTTGTTTCTACAGTAGCCCTAAATGGACAAACTGCTCTAGAGAGCACGTTTGGTAAATACGTTATCTCCTATGGCAAAGAAGAGAAAATGTGATGACGTCTTAACCCACCTCTTCACTACAAATGACGACCGCCGATAGCCCGGAAGTCATTCATTTGGAGAATCACAGAGGGGTGACCACCGTCTGAAGATGATAAATTTTCAGATCTGATCTGAGCATTTGGATGCATTAAAAAACTGAACTTGAGTGACAAAACCGCATAGGACTCGCCGACTGGAAGTGATGTATTTCAGTGTACTCCAATCATCACGTGTGAATAGAAAATTATTTTTAAAAAATCTTTTAACTTTGTCAGTAAAACACAAATCTTTTGGTTATTGATAATTAACAAATTATTAATAGGATGTTTAAATATTATTGTTTTTAATCTTGTCTCCACATTGTTCCTTCCAAAACACTGGTGCTCTTTTGTCATATATGCATAACGGTTTATTGTTTGCAATCATTTATACATTATACAATGGCAAATATTGGGAGAATGAAAGCACTTTAACTGCTTTATTGGAATAAGCTTCCTCCCATGTTGGCATGGATTTTGAATGTTCCTCATGACAAATTTGTCGTGTGTCCTAATGTCGCGTGCAGTGAAAAGGCGGCTTAAGTCCACTCCCACCCACTGTAGTGCTTTGAAGGGAGGGGTGAAGTGAGCTGTTGGTTGCTTTTTGCAACCTTACCGCTAAATGCCGCTAAAAATCCCATAATAGTCCTTTAAATCTCAAGTATAAAAGATTTTAAATCTAAATTTAAATTGCTGTTCTTAAAACTAGAGTAAATGACTCAAAGTGTAGTTAATGCAGGTCAATAGAGTGTCATGTCTTGAGATGAAGGGTTTTACATCTACCTCCTGCTTTATTCACTTTCCCCAAAAATGTATGGCACTATATATTGTGATACAAAAATAGGATATGTAAAGTAAAGCTAGCCTATATAGATTTTAAAAGATATGACATCTGATAGGTCCTTTTGGCTGACAAAACTTTGCTTATACATCAATATAGTTATATTTTCTGAATTCACCATTTATAGATGTCATTCTTGTTGATTTGGTTGTTTTAGTTTTTTTCTCATGTGTCTGGTTCTCTCCCCTGGATCCCCGTTAGGCTACTCACAAGGCTGATTGGCTTATTACCCACACCGCTATTTAACCTTCCCCTTTTCTTTCGTTCCCCGCGGTACTGTATTGTTTGTTTACTCATGTCTGGGTTACAAGGTGTTGTGTGCGCTGCATACGTTTCCAGAACACGGAGACAAGGACTTAATCTCCACCCCTATGGACAGTGGGGACAATTCATGTGTGCTGGCTTGGGCTCTTCGCTGGTTCGGCTTTTTCTCTCCTATGTACACTGCCTTTCCCGACTAAGGAATATACACACAGATTGTTTTTTGCCCACTGAGCTCTGTTCAGGAGTTCCCCGTCACTTTTTGTTTGCTTGGTTTGCCGTGTTAATAAACTCTATTTTTGATTCTCTCCTGAATCTCTCATACTCATCTGAGTATTTTATATACACTGTGACAATAGGTACATGTTTCAGTAAAATGACCTTTTTGTTTTTCATTCTGTGAAGTAGTGACAACAATTCCCCCAAATTCTGAATGAAAATGTTTTTATTTGCAGAAAATTTCAAATAAAACACGCAATTTTCAGATCTTGAATACTACGAAGTATAGTTCATAAACAACACAATGCTAATGGTTTTAATTGTATTTTAGTATCAGTTCAATATGACATGATGAACATCAATGGTTTTCGTCTTTGCACTTTCTCAGTTTTTCATATTATTGACTTTACTGTGTCATTCCTGATGTTTGTTTCTGTTGAAATTCACGCACACTGGAATGGAATTGCCACAATATATACAGAAATCCTGATTGAAAACTAGATTGGTTTCCATGTTTGTATTTTATTTTGGAACTGTATGATTTTTCTCTTTTACAAATTTCTCTCTTAGGGCTTACTTTTAATTTAATTTAATTTCTTTAATTTTTCATGCATTTACATAGGCTGACAGAAATTTCAATGAAACCTTGAATGTTCTCAATTCTACAACAAATTGTATGCTTAACAAAAAATATATACATTTTGGTTTTTTTAATAAGTTTTCTATTTCTTTCTTTTTTATTTTGTATATCCCAGTGTTGTGTATAGTATTACATTATATTTTTTGTGACTTAAGATACATTTAATGTCTTTGGAGCCTACGTCAATCCGATAAGAGTATCTTTGGGCTAACTGGAGTTGTGGGCCTTTAGAATTATTCCCACCTTTCACCCCGTTACCAACAGTCCTAAGTCAACAGCTATAGGATATAGTCACAGGTTGTGGTAGATAAATGTAGCTAGTTATTTCCTCAATTTAATGATTAAGAGGACATGGCAGCGCCTGTTCATCATCACTGTTCCTTAAACGATTATCATCTCAAAATTTCCCTGCTTTACTAAGTTATCAGCACAAACGTGACGCTGAATCGGTTCATTATCACAGCCACATCTTGGCCTTGACTGTTAAATGCTGTTCATGATCAGCACTGCAGCATAAAGGTCCTATTTTTGCTAATTTTAACCTCTTCCCTGTCTGTCTTCAGGTCTCCTTACATTCCCTGTCTCACCTATATACAGAGAGAGACCCACAAGCGTGCAGTATAGCTAATCTGACCACAGGTAAACACCGTCTTACCACAGACATGCTCACTTAGGGCTATAATGGACAAAAATACCACATGGCAATGAATGCGCACTCACACGCGAGTGTACACGCATGCACCTTCAAGCAGACTGACTGTTTGTTGCCCTCGCACAGCGTTTATATCATTCAGGGTTTTCCAAGACCACAATCTGTTCATGACAAATTTTCTGTCTTCACGGTTTGTGTATATATTCAGTGCCTGACAGTAAAGTTTCCCATAGCTCCTTCGGCCGGGGTAAGAAATGAAGAGTTGGTAAAGGAAGGAAGGCCGATTTGAACACACACAGATACAGCAGGGAACGGTCAGGATATTTACATTCGGCTAATATTTACTCAGGTCACACTCTGTGATTTATTGTTATTCCTTGATTATTTTGTTTAGCAATCGTCGGCTAGTGCCTTCATGCTCTATATCCTGCTGTTATAGGTTTGAGCAAGGTATGTAAACGTCTCTATAGGGATGGTGGCTACAGTAAGATTGCTGTGGTTTGAAATCCCTAAATAACATACTTCTGTTCGCTTCTTTGATATTGCTTCAAAAGACTATGGGTTTACATTATGCTAGTTTCCAATGTTCAAATCCTTTAAGGCATTAGGTATTAATACTTACCAGATTATCAATTCCTTAAGAAAATATGAGTGTTTGGTAGGAAGAAAAAAAGATCAAAGTTGAAGTTCAAGTTATACCTGCATACAAGATTACATTTTATTTACATTGCATTGTTTTTAATGGGTTTGTCGTGTCGCGCTCCATTTAGTGTGGACAAAAAATGCCTGAATTCGCCCCCTATCTACTATACAGTGCACTATATCCTGTGACCGACATTTTGTAGTGTTGTCTAAATTCTGAGTGAACAACTCATTCCCTACATTTGTTCACTATACTTTTTACCCAAAAAATCCTTAAGAAAATGGCAATTTTCCAGGAGCTGTAAAATACTGTGAATAGTTTTGTTAGGTAAAATTAAATGTTCATATGTTTTTAAGGTATTTTCCAAAATAAATACGATTCAAAAATCTAAAATTAAGTAAAATATTAGTAGGTATATTAGTAGGTATTATTATAAAATATACAGTAGGTATACGTGAAAAATATGTTAAAAAATTATAGTGTTTCCTTTTTTACAGTGAACATTCAAGAAATAGTTTACAGAAAAATATGAATTCTCTCATAATACATGCCATCCCAAATACATACAACTAGTTATTGATATTGGATATCATGATATTATTTTATATAATGATATTTTGTCATCATGAGGTACCAGTGAGATTTTAAGTCATTGATGCTAATCAAATTTAGTTCAAATATCTAATAATTTCACCACACAATATTTCACTTAAACAGACATTTATTCATTTACTGATTCATACTTTTATGAGACATACGTTTGTTCTTTTTCGAGCTTCAACATTTTAGGATCAATTTATTTACGGTATATAAAGTGTTTAACTGATGGATATTTTTATAAAAAAAAACGGAATTAAGGTTCAAAATAAAAATAAAATAAAAGTTATTTACGTCAGGGATGGCAAGGGGTGGGTAAATTATGAGAGAACTCGTTTTACGGTGAACAATTTCTTTAAATGGAGTCTGTGATTTTATTTCAGATGTATTCTTTGTATTTATTTCAAAATCTCACTGTTGTTTTTATTGCAATATTTCAAATAACAAATGATGACTTGGAAACGTGCCAAGCATCTTCTTTTCTTTATCCTCTAATCATGATTGTTGCACTGTTGCTTAGAGGTATAAGCTATAGTGTGAGATGGGTCAAATGACCTAAACAACCTTTTTATAAAATAAAATAATTGCACCAGATGGACCTTGCCAAAGGTACCATCTATTATTTTATCTAACATTCTCAAGCCAAGAGGTAACATTAAGCTATTATATAGACCCAGCATGAGTGGAAAAATCCATTTTATATTTTTGGATATCTATAAATGATCAGAGTTTTATTTCCACATATAGATCTGGGTGGAGGTGTTCTCTGCAGACTCACAATTGAAAGTTGAATTCACAATAGGAAGGAAAATGGAGGAGGCTCATTGAACAAACTTCATGTTCACAAAAAGATTCAGATCAGGAGGAAGTAATAATGGCAACTCCCATGCAGCCGCTGAAACTCATTGGTACTTTTGTACTAGCGTGTGCTTACAGTCCCACCTCGACTGCAATTTGTCATCGGCAGCGATTTAAAACAGGCAAGAGCAATCAGTGACCAGCGTACAGATGCACTCTAACCAAAACATCGCTCTGTGATCTTCATGTCAACGCCTCGAGGTTCAATCACGCTAGTTTTAATAGGAAAAACAGAACTCACTGGATTTGTTTGATCAGAATAAATAATAATGACTAATGTCATTGTCTTCTATGCATCTGTCAACATATCTTAAATCACCCCAGAAACACCCTTCCTGGACAAATTATACTTTTGGTAATTCAGAGAAATTAAAAAATCAAAGGAGAGAAAGAAAAGGGGGGTGCTGACGGATAGGAAGAGCTGAAGTAATGTGAGCGAAAAACAGTTTACACACACACATTTTTAATAATATATTTTGAGAAATGTCTGGTATAATGGGAGTCAAAGGGGATCAGTCTTGTTTGGTGACCACCATTTTGCAAAATATCTTTTTAGCTGTACACTTTGTGGACAAATCATACATTTGAAGGGTTAGCTTTCCTGTAACTCAGTGGTTAGAGCATTGCGTTAACAACGCAAGGTTATGGGTTCGATCCCAGGGGATTGCAAATACCTATGTAAAATGTATAGGATAATGTAATGTAAGTCGCTTTGGATAAAAGCGTCTGCTAAATGCCTAAATGTAGAATGTAGAAATGTAGATTCGCTTTACTAAACTGATCTAAATTATTTCTTCATGATTCAGAGTTCAGATCACAGCTGGTCTTCACTCAAAAGGAATGGAACATAATTAGCCAATGACAACTTGATGTGGCTATAAAAGACTTATGAATATACTTTAAAACATGTCATTGAATACTTTTATAAAATCTTTTATGGTGCTTTCGCGTCCTTTTTTAAGCTTGAAAGCTCCCATCCCCATTCATTATAATGTCACAAAAAAAACAGCGACCAGTAAACATGAGTGATTAATTTTTGGGAGCAATATTCCTTAAACAAAGGGATGTTTGAGTCTATGAGTATGTGCATGGAACATTCTGGAAATGAAAGGTATGGTCTGTATGGTGCTGATCAGTGATGTTATACGAGCAGGACCCAGATTCGTTTGCATCGCCTTGCTTGCGCATTCCCACATCCCAGCGCACCACTTTAAAGAGCGTCCCTGCTGCTCTGGTTCGCCACTCCCTGAAGAAAACGCAAGTCTGAAACAGCAAATATCAATACGTTCATTATGCACTTTATATTTATACATTTATACTCGTGCTTTTATAAAATCCTCGTATTTTGTTGTTAATAGTATTTTTAGAGAGGAGCTGCAAGGCCGCACTAGACTGGCAGAGAGACTGTATGTTTGTTGAGTGGGTTTGCAAGACGAGGGAAGGAGAGAGATTGGGTCCTCTGTGGTTTTTAAAGGGCAAATGTGATTGGTGTCCTGGTCAGTTCGCTGCACAGCTGTGTAGAAAAGAAACAGCCTGAATCCAGCCCAGCTGTGGCCGCTGGTGTGCTGCTGGCTCGAGCCGTTTTAACCCATCTGTGACAATCCAATGAGTCTCACAAACCATTAAAGAGCAATGAAAATGAAGCCATTAACCACAAACATGTTTTATATATAAAATAAATAAAGCCATTTACAGAATAATTAACTAATGGAATGGTGGTACGGTTCGAAATTAATACCTGCCAGGTATCAATGAATTTCACCTTTTCCTGCTATGTGCCCAACATTGCTGTACGATATTTGGTTTAAATTTAAATAGGCCTACATTGTTTAGAAAATTTATTTGCCCGTATGTCACAATAAAGAGAAAACGCAAATATTTTTAGGAAATCTTTTAAAAACCTTTCAGTCCTTTTCAAACTAAACTAAATAGTCTTTATTCACACATAATGACCCAAAAAACTTTGTGTGTCCTCCTTCGGCCTTGATAACAGCTTGCATTCTTGCTGCCATTGTTTTTATGCACTTTTCCACAGTCACTGTTGTTACTAATTGTAAGTGGACATCTGATTAAAAAATAATGTGCTTAACTATTTTTCTGCCTTTCTAGTAAAACAGTTCATTTGAAAATGATCGGATAACAACAAGATATTTTAGCATTAGGAATACTACTGTGAATAAAGATATAATCTGAATCTTACCCAATGTGTTTCAGTTGATATCAAAGATCTACAATAAAAACAGTTTATCTAGTTTTGTAGATTTACAGATATCTAGTATATAATGTTATGCACGATATATCAACATGCGTAATGTCCCCCAAAAACGAAATATATACAAACTGACAAATTAAATCTGTAATACAATTTCATGGACTACAATCACATCTACATTTCGCTGTTTCTTAAAGTTGTTATCTGAATGGACATATTTGCATCGCCTCTACAAGTTCACATAATCACACAGTCTGAACATTTATTGACAGGGTTGTCTGTAAATGTTTAACCCATGGAATAAAGGGAAGAGGGCAGAGAGAAAGAGTGAGAGAAGTAAGTAAGCAGTATAATCAGATCTGTGACAGGACTGGCCTCTTTAACTCTTTCTTTCTGATAGCTTCACAGCCTCTGGTCCACTGAACTCTGAATTGCAACACAACTTTGAAAAAAAGGAGAATGGGGAAAAAATGCACAGAATGCAAACCAGTTTTAACCTTATTTTATGAGACAGTATTTATTTAGTAGAGCACAGACATTATACGGTTCTTTACTATATGTGACAGTCAACAGAAGAGGGATATTTATCACAGAGAGGTACAGCGTTTGTAAACCAAAATCTATTATTCTGAGCCTAAAATTGGAATTAGGTTCAAATGTTCGGCATGAATTATGGACATGCTATGATGATTATTCTCTATGTATGTACAGCCGATTTGTTATGAATGTTCACTTGTTTTAAGATTTGCGGCAGAGTTGATTTTTTTACAGTATTTGACATTTTGTGTATTTGATTGAAACAAACTGTATTGTTTAATGGCTCTGCGTTTCCCAAAGGCATCGTAAGCCTACGTTGATCATAGCTCCATTGGTGACAATGGTTCTAAGATCCGCTTAAGGTTAAGATGCTTTTGGGAAATGCAGCATTGGAGAGTTCTTAAAGGCACAGTTCACCCAAAAAACATTTCCCCACCCTTATACCCCCATTACTCTCTTTCTCTTGCAGAAGATTACAGAAGATATTTTAAACAGTGTTTTTCCATAGAATATTGTATTAACCAAACCATTTCTTTTATATAAGAAACAGCTCGGACCTTTAACAAAATGTAAATAATTTATGGGGTAAACTATGCCTTTAACACCAAACTGTAATGACTGATATTGGGAAACTAAGAAAGACCAGTGGCTCCAGCAGCCCAGCAGGGGCTCTGCCCTGTCGAACAGCGGGTATGAGGGGGTTGATATTTACACTCGATACTCTAAACACACTCATTGTTCATGTGTTTATTGTGTTGAGCACATAATTACTTGAGCTGGCTCCCATAGATTCTGCAGATTGTTCATATTGTTTCATTGAATTTAATTTAACACCGACTTATACAAATGGGAGCTGAGTAAATTTGCTTGCTAATGGGGAGTATTTTAAGGTGTGATTCACATTTTGCGTCTTTCGCAAATAGGGAGCGACGCAGTTGCGATGTGCATACGCAGGGACATGTATGTTTTTCTAGGCAGGTTGGCGCCGCATCGAAATGGAAATAGTTTAACTTTACAGAGAGCCACGTGGGCATCGTGGGTCATTTGACTAGAGAAAGTGGCGCTACTCGTGTTTTCCATGTGGTTTTAGACGCAAATGTAAATCACCCCTTAGTCTTGAAATTTGTCACATAATGAAGCCACAGTGACATCACGATTTAAGTTACACTTTACAGAGCATGTCATAGAAAGCCTCTTTTATGCTTTGACGAAATGATCATTATGACTAAATGTAGTTAAACAGTTGATTAAAATACAGGTTAAGTCAACTCTCTTGACATGTCAGTGGATTACCACAGAAAATAATTCGGAGAAAATACGTGTTTACCTTGTAAAAGTAGTGCAAACGTGCATTGCTTTAAATTATTTAAATGAGCAATATCAATATAAAATTGTAGATTTGAAGAGTTTGGGTATATTTTTTGTTGTTTACCAATTTTAAAACATACTTTTACAGTGATAGTTCACCCCAAACAAATCTGTCGCCATTTATTCACCTTCGAGTTGTAAACATGTCTTTGTTCTGAGGAACACAGAGAAAGATATTTGGAAGAATGCTTATAACCAAACAGTTCTTGGACACCATTGACTAACATATTAGGAAAAATTACTTTATATATTTTGCTCTGTTAAACACAAAATAATATATTTTGAAGAATGTAGGACGGCAAACACTGGGGCACTTTTGACAACAATTGTAATTTGGTAGTCAATGGGTTCCAAGAACTGTGTGGTTAAAAGCATTTGTCCAAATATCATTCTTTTCGTTCAACCGAACAAAGAAATGTATACAGGGTTGGGCCAACAATGGAGTGAATAATTTTTGGGTGAACTGTCACTCAAAGTATTTATTTTTTGTGTGTCAAATTGTTTGGAATGTATTTGGATGGACAACAGCAGCAGTATGTGCAGAAGGGCAGAATATCGTCCTAGCACCCCCATTGAGGCGAGCGAGAGGAGGTGATGAAAAAGGTTGATTGATTGCACCTGCTTCTATAACCTACGGACCCAACTGCGCTCTTGCATCACAGTGAGGTGGAACCACCACACCGCTGACAAATATGTGCTTATACATGTCATGCATGGATTTTTAAGCGTACGATATGTTATTTAAGAACTTTTTGAGTAGGGATTTGTTTGTACCAGATTCTGAATAAATCAACGGATGTCAGCCTTAAAAATATACATTCGATAGTGATGCACATGGACTCTTGTATTTGTGGAAAGGTACGTTTGGAGGTGCAGAGCAGAAGCAGAGGCGAGGTGCTGAGAGGCATGGCCGCAGCAGGCACACAGCCCTGCATGTCCCTCACAGAGCCCAGCTCCGGGCTGCGAGCAGGAGGGGGTGCGTGCGGTTTCGGGGGGTGTTGGGGTTTAAAACTCCCAGCCTCTAATCCTGACACACTGTCTCCACCAATTAGAACTCCTTCAAAAGGCGAAAGGGGAGGAAAAAACAAAACCAGAAAGCCAGCGAGGGCATATTTAGTAACATTTTGGCAAGCTATAATTACATGTATGGCTAACAGAGAGATTTAACTGCTTTTTACCCATTGATTGACAAGGCAGAGAACGACAGTGTTTCAATACAAGACGGCCAGACAAACAGAGGCAGAAGTCAAACAAATGAGTTTAAGCATGAAGAGAACTTTGCTTATTAATACTCAGAGATGGCACGATCACTCTCTGCCGAAATATGCAACTGCAGTATGTACTGTACTGTAGGTGTTTGAACAATGATGCTTTTTTTGCGTCAATTTCTGCTAGCTATAAGTGGAGCAGAGGTTAGATGGATTGTGGGAAGGAAGCGTAAATATTTACCATGACAAAATTGTCTTTTGATCACGCAATCTAAATCAAAACACCTAACACACTATCTATTGACTGTAAGCTCGCTGTCGGCAGTGTTCAGAGGGTTATAATTACCTTACAGGTCAATATTGACCAGGGGAGAGAAAAGTGTCACTGTGAGGGCTCTGGTGAGAATCTATTCTAGACTCATAACAAACATGGCTAGAAATGTTTAGATCAAACTCCATATCAAAGATTTAGCCATTTGTGTTTAGTTTAGTTTCTTGCGTGATGCTTCATTGTAGAGATTTTTATTAAAGAAAAGTTACGCTGTGCATAAAAAAGAAGAAGCTCTTGAGTTATTTCTCCTAGACCTAGACATCAATCAAAATAAATTCTGAGCAAATGAAAACCCGTCTTCATTACAGGTACAGCTGAGATCTCAACAATATCAGAAACTGAGCTCAGATTCGCGAAGTCTGCATTCGAAAGTCAATATAATTGAAGACTTATAATTGACTTTTTTCAACACCTCGAAACTCCGTATTTTAACAAGTCTCATTTGTTTCTGTTTTTATCTCTTCTAACAATTTTAGGAAAACACAACTGATGACTCTATCGAGTTTACTAAGCAAATGTGAAAAAGCAATCTCAGATTTATTTCTCTGGGTGATTGAGAAATGAGTCATCAATATTTTCTTTATCAATATCTATTTCCACAGGAGTAAAATACTGTGAATTTTAATGTATATATCTGCAAAAAAATACTTTTGATCATTTTCACCAGTAGCCTACATTAGCATAGATGACCTCAAAACTACCAGACTTGGACTAAAAGTCATGCAGACTTAAATTTAGCACAGGGAAATTGCCATTGGCTCTGTGACATTTAAAAAAACATTTTGGTTAGGTGACCCTTGAGAAAGAGCAGACTTGAAGGTCTTTTAAAAGTCCTGACCTAGCATCCGGCAATCACCTTTCCACCAGAACCAATCTTTATTATTACAAATCATCCCCATCAGTCTCTCCTTTCTTTCCATCTCTTAGGGTTGGAGCAAGTGCATGTTTGGGGTTAGCGGTGCGTTTTCTATTTCTCCAGAGGACAGGTTAACCATGCTAAACAACCCAAAAACAAGACCCCTATTTTCAAACGAGGAAAAAATCATTCACCAGAAATACCCCTCTCTGGACTTTGATGATGAATGTCTTGGTTCATTCATCATGTGCGTGTGAAAACATTGGACAGTTAGTGCCCTAAATGTGACTGTGTGTTTATGTTGGGCCCTGCGTTTGAAAGTACGTTTATCATTATTACACCAGAGATGATTTAAGACTCCATGAGACAGACTGGGAAAATAAACTGAAGACACCATATTATGGGAAAGTTAGAAGATTGTTTTGTTAGACACTGATTTCATGGAAAGACTGCTTCTAAACTGAAATAGAAATATCATGGACACGTAGTTCAGGAAAATGTAAAGTTTAAGAACTGCTTAGAATTATGGGAAATGTCTATATGCTGTAAAAAATAAAATACCTGGTTGCCTTAAGATTTTGAGCTAATTCAACTTAAAAAAATTGGTCATAGAAATATATTGAGTTAACTCATATTTTTTAAGTTGAATTAACTTAAAATTTTAAGACAACCATTTTAAGTTGAATATTTTTTACAGTGTATTACTTACAGCACAGCAGAGTTTATCACCATAAAGATAAAATAAAACAAAAATAGAATTCCTTATTATTCCTATATTTTTTCTCACAATGCATTTAACCTATGAGTATATGTTTCTGGGATCGAACCCATGAAACTTCCATTCTACCAACTGAGCTACAGGAATATTGAATAAAATGTTACTTTAATAGTGTGTTGTAAAAAACTTTTGCACGGAATAACCGCACGCACTCGCACCACATTGTCCTGTCAAAAGTGAGACATGTTCCTGATAAGAGTCAATAAGGAAGCTGGTGAATATCAAAGGCTGTCTCGGGGCCATACAGCGCGAGTTGTTTACTTCCCTGCCAAGTGCCCGACACCAGCCAGCCGTCAGACGACGATGTCAAAACAACAGCACACGCCTCGCGCGCACATCCCGTAAAAGAAAAGCAACACCCATATCACAGAGAATTCCACAGCTCCCCAACCCCTCATTTCCTCTAGGAGCTGATGACCTGTAATCACACTTGGAGAAACCAC
Source organism: Triplophysa bombifrons (assembly GCA_029783895.1). Lineage (NCBI taxonomy): Eukaryota > Metazoa > Chordata > Actinopteri > Cypriniformes > Nemacheilidae > Triplophysa > Triplophysa bombifrons. Next base: position 20,483,092 of record CM056456.1, read on the forward strand.
CATACTTCATTACTGGAGTGATTACACCAATTAGCAGCATGTAGGGAGTGGCCCACAATGTCCAGCACCTCCGCCAGACTGCCTGCTTTACCCACATGCCAATATTGATGGGAAGTTCCAACTTTGTACTTTTTTGAGTAATCAAAAGGGGCAATTCCGGAGTTGCGGATGTGACATTTTCAGTCAAAACTTTACATTTTCATATTTCCATTTATTCCATTTATTTTAGTTATGGATGGGACAATTCACTTATACCTGACTATGGAAAATTATGCTTAAACAAAAAAGTGCTTTAAAAACTAACAGAGACTTAATATGTCTATTTAAACTACCAAATATTGACATCTCACTTATCAGAATGGCAATAAAAAAGAAGTTTGTTGTTAATGTTGACATCTGCATGGAATACCCCGAAGGTCTGAGGAAAAATCTAATGCAACATGGGGAGGACTGGACGATATACCCAAAGTTTGATCAAATTTGACGTTACTCAACATACATCTCTGTATTTTTGCTTTTAAAAAAAGGGATTTTCTTTTGCCCCAGTTTAAAAAAGCACGATCTGGAAAGAACATTCAAAAGGTTAACTGTAAAAACAGCAAACAGCTACTTGAGGTGATTAAAGAGAGTATTTGTGTTAGTATTAGTTTACTGAAAACCGAACCATCCCCATTGTATAAATTTACAGATGCAGATTGCAGACTACAGTCCATTTTGGGCATTAATTCATCATCCTACTCCAGTGTCGTTTTCCACAGCTGTGTCACTTGCTGTTACCATTTGGATAATGATGAGTTATGTTTTGTGAGTTCCATTCTATGAGATGAAAAGGGAAGGTAAAATTGCATATTGTTAGTGCTCAAATAGAGGGGCTGGGGAGCTTGGGGATCTGAGATCTGTGACAGTGCAGATACACAGTGTAAAACTTTGCTGTAGTTCTACTTACTGGAGATTTAATTACTACGTAAAACAACATTCCTATTAGTACTGTTATCAATTTGAGTCAAACTACATCAAAATTAAAACATTTTCATTCAAAAAGAGCAAGCAAATAACAATACATTTACATAACAAGAAAAGTTATTTTCTTGATATTTAGTCTTGTTTTATAAAGAAAATATAAGAATTAGGTCATTTTAAATCTACAGTAAATTATTGCCAACCTGCTGCAAAACGTTTAACTGTGTGGGAACTAATTTTTTACAAGAATTAATTTGCCTATTCTTAGGTGACTTGTCAAGAATCTTAAAGGGATACTTCCCCCAAAAATGAAAATGATTTCACTCACCTTCGAGTTGTTCCAAATGTGTATATATTTCTTTGTTCTGATGAACACAGAGAAGGATATTTGGAATAATGTTTATAACCAAACAGATCTCGCCCCCATTGACTCCCATAAAGTAGGAAAAAATACTTTATCTTTTTTTGTTCTGTTGAACACAAAAGAAGATATTTTGAAGAATGTGGGACAGCAAACAGTTCTAGGGTACTTTTGACTGCGATGGTAGCTAATGGGTGTTGAGATTTGTTTGGTTGTAAGCATTATTCCAAATATCTTTCTCTGTGTTCATCAGAACAAAGAAGTGTATACAGATTTGGAACATGATTGAGCATAAATGATAACAGAATTTTCATTTGTTGTGTGAAGTATCCCTTAAAAATCTAAAGATATTGTGTATTGGTTGATTGACCCCTCTCAGATAATTAAATTGAGCAAAAATAAATGTATGCTAATAAATCCCCAATTGAAAAATATAAAGCTTTATACAGATTTTTAAGGTTATTTCATCTTTCTTTCTCCCTCTCTCTTTTTGTACTGTATTTATCCATTCCATTTTAGGTTTTAAATTCCTTAAATATACATTTAGCCCTTGCGTTTGTCCGCTGTTTTCATTAAAACATGCTGTTTGGCACATTACTCTTAAATTTCTACACAATTTGATCTTCAAAATATTCTGTATTTTAATATCTCCAGCAGAATATCTCGATATTATCTAATCTTAGATATATCGCTCTAGAAGCGGGTATCGGTTAACATTGTCTGCAGAGTAAATGCCACATTTCTAAGTACTTGTGAGATATGGAAGACTGCAAAGACCAGGTAACTATACAACAGGGCCATAAAATTTAATAGATTTGTTGTGTTCCATAAACCGCCTTACATCTGTTGTACATTATTCGTTGTGACAGAAGTGCGTTTAGGTTGTGAATAAATGCGCAATTAAGAATCTGGTGTCAATCACTGTTTAGAAACACATTTCCTAGCCACTCGTCTTTGATGTGCAATTCTCTGCCACAAAAAAATGAATAATGATGGAATCCAAAGATCTAAAAGCCCAGTGATCTCTATTGACCCCAAGCCAGCCAATCTGAGGACGCTGTTTTCATCTCTCAACTCAACACATGACATGAATCTGAAAATGTGAGCACAAGATTAGCAGGTTTTTTTATGCTGTACCCCTCGCTCTTTCAACATCTTCCTCTAAGCAGATGTTATAGCCTCAGGAGTGGCATCCCGATAACCCACAAGCCAGCGTTTTTTCTTCCCACAGGCTTGAGAGAGTAGCCACAAAACAGTCTGCTGCGACTCACCATAAAGCAAAGCACATGAAAAAAGGGGAAAAAATGAAGCAATTTTTCAAAAATTGGGGAGGGTGAAAACTTACGATTTTGTAATGCAACCTTTATTGAGGTTCCTGGTTTCAGCGCAGCAAACTTTTTTTTATGTGTCGGAGAAACTCCCTGTAATTTCTTCACCACTAGCACTGGACAGACTTATAATAAAGAGATGTCTATTCTGGGATTCTCTGTAATAATGGCCTCTTCCTGTCTTCATGCACTGATGTCTCGTCTGAAGAAAGACAGACAGCAGGTGATAAAAGCCTGGCCAGATGGATGGATGGATGCATAGCTGAATGATGACATTGATGGATAAATCAATGGATAAAATGACATAATTCAGACATCTTTAACTCTTTTTAGACTAAAGCCCATTTGGTGCATAGAGATAAAGCACAAACAAAATGAAATGTTGTTTGAGCATGACATTGAAAAACATGCATCTTGTACCATATTAATGTACTTATTATGTACATAATTAACATATGCTTTGTTATGATATTACAACAATTTGGTATGAAAGATCATTAGTCATATATTTGTACACTGGATCATTTGACTTTTGTGGAATGAAAAAACATTTTGTTGTTCTGTATTTTTTCAGTCAAAAGAAAAAGTTTGACATCAAACAATAATCTGCTGACCCTCTGCAGTACTCAGTGGTTAAGAGATCTGTTGACTCTATCAGGCAAAACGGGATTAAAGCGATAGATCACACAAAAAAGAAAATTCTTTGATCGTTGATTCACCCTCATGTCATTTCAAACCTGTATGAGTTTCGTTTCTACAAAGAACGCATCAAACAACATTGGGCCCTTTTGAGTCCCATTGTGTGGACACAAAAGCATTTCATAAAATATCTTCTTTTGTGTTCCACAGAAGAAAGTCATACACAGGTTGAGCCGACAATATATGACAGAATTTTTATTTTTGGGTGAAATATCCTGCTCGAATCGAGGGGACATGGTTTATACCTTTAGTCCATTCCGTTTTGATATAATTATGACTTTTTAAGTTTGCATGATGATATCAAGAACAATCAACCACATTTATGAATTCCTTGTTATGTTTCACATCAAAAGGAAATTTTTACCATGTTCATTACACGTATCACTCCTTCAGCTTAAATCACTGATCGCATCCACACAAACATGTAAACAGATGTTTCCATTATAATCAAAAGACGTGTCATGTCTTATTAAGCTTCAGCGAACCCGTTGTACAAAGAACATACTCTTCCCCTCCACATTCTGGTGGTAAAGGCCATTTAAGAGGAACTTATGTGCGGTTGCTTTGCTTAATACTTACAGTGGCCAAATATCTCAAAAAAGGAGGGAAAAAAGTGAAAAACACACTCTTGTTGCATGACAGAATCCCTCCCAACCAAGACTTGTCCTTTAATACCAAGACCTTTTTATGTGGTGCCTCCACGATTGCACATGGGGAAATGCAAACCACACTGTTACAGTGCTTATTATACACTGAGAGCATGCGTATGTGTGTTACTGTGTGAGCAAAGACGGCTCACTGCAATCCGTGCAGCATGCTTTAAATTGAAATGACACGTCTTAATTTGTAAACAAGCTTGGAAAGGGTAAGCAAGAAGTGAATGAAATAAAGCAAGCACTCACAGCAAATCACTCTAGTGCGGCTAGATGCACATGCATGTGGATTGGCTTGTGAAAATCAGACTGATTTTAAGCTTTTGAAAATCTAGATTTTATCATTTTATGATTAGAAAATGTGATCAGATTTTTAAACTAATATCCCAACAAAAGACAAAGTCTTCTAGACAATACGTTTCCATGACTTCATTGAACACACTGTTTAATAAGATAAATTTCTTATCTGGTCCGATTGTTTCTATTCCTATCCAAGAATAAAGGTAAACATCGTGCAAGCAAAACTGAAAAATATATTTTTTTACCAATATTATTGCAGTGCTCATCATAAATGATTTATCCGTGTGGGTCATTGTTTTAATAAAATCCATGATCTTTATAAAAGGATACAAGACGCCATAGTTGTCCAAATCAAAAACTATGGTTTAGAGCTGATCTGATGCCTCAATGCCGTTTTGGGACATTTTTCAAGATAATACCCATCATATTAAGCCTATCGAATTTTAAGTTGAGGCTCTGCAGAAGTCAAGTAATACAACAGGACAATGATCCAAAGCAACAGAATGGCTTCAACAGAAGAAAATCCACCTTCTGGAGCGGCCCAATCAGAGTCCTAACCTCAACCTTATTTAGATGCTTTGGCAAGACTTAAGGAGAGTGAATCACATCAAACATCCCAAGTATATTGCTGAACTAAAACAGTTTTGTAAGGATGAATGGTGCAAAATTCCTTCTGACCATTGTAAAAATCTGCAATTATAGAAACATTTTGTTGAAATTACTGCCAAGGAAGATTAACCAGTAAAATCCGACCATTTGCATTTTTGCATTTCCCAGACACTTTTATCCAAAGCAATTTACAGTGTATTCAATCTAGACATGTTTTATTAGTATGTGTGTTCCCTGGAAAACAAACCCATGGCCCGGACTTTAGGATACATATTACATTCACACTACTGTGTGCACATATCAATGTATATGTTATTTGTTAAGCAGACTGTGTTTGTCTATTGTTGCAACGTGTCAGATCCAGTTTTATGACCAATTTATGCTCCTGTCACTGTATCTTGTATCTTGTACTTTAGCAAATATATATGCTATGAAGTGTACAGACCTTATTAACCAGGGCAACGTTCATATAACACTTTAGATAACAATCCATGCGTATTACAGCTCAGTATTTATGAAACATCAGTTGAGCCATGTGATAAACATTACCACACTCTCCTCACCTTTTCCGTCACAGTAAATGGAAGATGGCAGCTCTGTGGGTGAACGAACAGGCACCAGGGTCGACTGCTGGGTAAGGTGCCGTCCCATGGCCGAACTGTTCCAATTGCCTTCTCCCCAAAAATCCGGTCTGCTTGCTGCCATGCATGAATTGCTAGCCACAGGAAAGTTAAAAAAGTGGAGTCTAAATTAAGTGCCCTTTCATTCCAGCATTTTCATGGTTTGGCTAAAAACAGGGTGCAAGATGATTCACATTTTATAAGCCCTCTCTTGCGGTCGCCTGCGTCACCCAGGCGCTCGGACTTTACCGCTCATTCACACATCCATCTGCTTCTCTCCCTCTTTGACTTTTACTGTCATTTAGATTTCTGAGTTTTCAGAGTCCTAATAAAATACGGCTTCATCACCAGTGATATGTGGCAGGGGTACTGAAATGCATGAGGGTTCGCCAAATTTAGTATTATGAAACGATTGTGAAGTCTGATTGGAAGAACCACATTTAAAGCCGTTGTAAAATGACTACAACACAAACCCGACATAGCAGATTTTGTACTAATCCACCAAGTCCCTATGCTTTGTAATGACCACACAGCTTACATTGAGAAAAATAATTACATTAATTGGAGGACGAATGGTATATTCATACTGTTAATAATAAGTAAATATGAGAGTTTATTACATTGCTGTTTTCACTATGTACAAAAAATACAAAAATAATGCCTTCCCGGTGGCAAATATCTAGTACTGCTAGTTTTCTTAATATAGACATTAGTCTGAATCATCTGTATTTCAATTTTAAGTCGGCTCACATTTGACTGTAGAAAATGCTCAATGAACAAGTCACTCGTGGAAAGCAGCGAAAGCAAAACTCGTGGTTGCCTGGAAGAAAAAGTTAGGGGATAGACATTTCTCTAAACAAGTCTGACAGCTACTACCATTCTGACCACTGTCCATTATCATTTATGCATCATGGCTGCCGCTGGCCTGGAAACTGGTGCCAGAAAAAAACACGAGACAGGGGAACTTGCCTGAGTGAAGCTCGCAGATGTGGGACTGGACATCACAAAGCCTTAATGTTGTGCAATGCTGCCCCCTGCCATTGCTGTAAGTAGGAAAGTGTGTATATGTATTTAAAGGGATAGTTTACCCCCCCAAAAAAAATTGGTCATTATTTATTCAATCGCTTATTGTTCTAAAATTGTGACTCTTTTTCCTGTGAATCACAAAAGAAGATATTTTGAGGATTTGTATACAAAGGAACTCAATGTGGACCAATGTAATTATCAACATTTTATAAAATATCTTCAGTTGTGTTCTGCAGAAGAAAGAAAGTCATACATTTTTGGAATAACGTGAGGGTGAGTAAATGAAGAGATTTTTTGTGTGTCGCCTTGGCCTATCCCTTTAAGTTCAAGTAAACAATTACAACTATTGTCTTTCGTAAATTGTCTCATCGTATTATTACCTTTAACCTAGATGTCTTTATAATTCCGTTTTTCTCATTTATCTGCATTCTTATTTCTTGCGAAAAGTACGAACAAGATTCACACAAATAAGGCACCTGGTAAAATAGTTCTGAAAAGTTCTGAGATTGTGTTCACATTTGTGTTGACACACGCATAGCCTTTTATGCACAACCTCGTTCATAATGGAGATGAGTCTGCTTATAGACAGGAGGATTCAGAGCTGGCTGTCTGCTGCAATCACAAAACACGCTCAAAACAGTGGAGTTGATCGTGGACTTCAGGAGAAAACTCCTGCACTTCCTGGGCACTACCATCGTTCAGGACCTGAAGTGGGACACTCACAATCACTAAAAAAGCCCAGTAGAGGTTTTCGCCAGCTGAGGAAATTCAACCTGCCACAGGAGCTGCTCGCACAGTACTGGGCCTTGATCGAGTCTCTCTTGTGTTCATCCATAACGTTCAGCTACCAAATCAGACACCAAGAGACTATAACGTGCAGTCAGAACTGCTGAGAGGATCATTGGTGCCCCCCTGCCCAACCTCCAAGATCTCTAAACCCCTAAAAGTGAGAAAAAGATCAAGTCAAATTCCTTATGTGTAGGGGCTGTTCGATTCTGATTTTTTTTAGTCGAATTCTTTGGTTTGGAATTCAAAGAATCGATTCCTAGCTGGTGTTTTTGATTCCTGCTCAATTTCCTGTTTTAATTTTTTTATTTAAATTTAGATTTTTATTTATTATTAAAAAAATATTTTTAATGCTTTACAATTTTCTAAGCTGTCTCTTTTTAAATTTATTAATTGTTTATTGTTTCTATAACAAAAACCTAAACCAAATATGTCGATCTTGTGCTGCTATTCCAATGTATCATTAATAATAGCCTATCATAAAAAATACAAATGTGACCTCTGCTTGATTTTTAAAAACAGCTAGTAAATTCGATTATTTAAGTTATTCAGCAGTGTACACAAAATACTTGTGGAATATAGATAGACAGATCGATAATCAGTAAATTGTATTAAGAATACTGTGCATATTAATATTACTGTTAAATGCAAATCCATCAGTATTTTCTGAAGTCTGTACTGTCAAGTCTGTACCGTTTTAAACAAGAAACTAACGTGATTTAGTTGACCAATGACATCAGCTAGAAGGCGGGGCTTGTGCTTATGAAGGCCCTCAAAGAGGAGTCCATTCCATTCTCTACCGCTTATCCGAACTACCTCGGGTCACGGGCAAAGAGGAGTCGATTCCTTTAATGGATTCTCAACACCTTGGAATCGAGGAATTTATTCTTTTTTTGGAAATACCCTACTTGTGTATGTGTAAACATACTTAGTAATAAAACTCCCTCTGATTCTTATCCTGATCAGGCTGACCTTTTTTCTCTTTTCCAGGAAATCGTGCTATTTTGGTCACACGGCTTACTTTATATGGCAGATGGACACAGTGAGCCATACATATGCACAATACCTCATCACATGACAACATATCACTGAGGATGTTATAGCCCCAGAAAATCAAAACACCAATCCACCACAAAGACATTCAAAAGAATCGCATTCCATAGTTACAACTGTACACAGACCGAGCGAACCTCCATTCATGCCATAGCAAAAGGAAGCGCTGGCCAGTTGGCGAGAGGAAATGGCGTGGCTGGTCTGAGGTTTAGAGGAAGAATGGGAGGTATGCTGTTACTGTGGTGCTGGTCAGACAGCAGGCTTTAGGTTTCCCCACCACAGCTGCTCAGACCACATCTGTCCTCTGCTCTCACTCAATCTTCTCAGCCATTTAAGCAATAAAATGCTTCCGCACTAAATACTGCTCCACCCAACTCTTAAACTGTGTGCATTAAAAGAGCACCCCCTACTACACCCACATTACAGTGAATAAAACAGGCTTGTTCGGCTGTTAAAACCGTTGGAGCGGCTTTTCATTCGCATGTTCTGATGCTGTTTGCGGTCACAGTTGCCTCTTTATGAACAAGCAGGAGAACATGAAGAGCAATGATGAGAGGGACATGAAGGGCAATGATGAGAGGGACATGAAAGCTGAATTCAATAACAGAGTAAAGTCATACTGTAGAAGAACAAAAAAGACCATAAAAACATTTTATATCAAAATTCCAAGACGTTTACAGTATAACTTAATTTTTAAATAGAAATGTTAAATAATCAATTAAATCCAGCCCCACAGTACTACAAAATCCTAGAGAAAACACTGTGCTAGTGTTTTTTAGCACCAATCACAACTTAAAAAGAGTTAAAGTCTCAGTGGCTCAGATTTGAGAGGCTGTGCATACTGTTGACCCGGTTGTCACAGGCTAGCTTCATGGAAAAAGTGGCAAAGAGAAGCCACTGTTAAGAAATATGCATTATAACATCCTGGCAACGGTTGCCTGAAAACATGTATGAAACTTTTAAGCCAGCTGGAAGAATCTCTATGGTCTCATGAGACCAAAATTGAGCTCTTGGGCCATCACACTAAATGCCATGTTTGGTGCAAGCCAAACAAAGTGCATCATCAAAAACACACAATCCCCACTAAAGCATTGTGGTGGAAGCATCATGCTCTCGATAAGCTTCTCTGCTGTTCGTTTTGGAAGGAAAAGAGGGGAAAGAATGTGCCACATTTAGGCATCTGCCAGAGGCTTTTTTATATTTTAAGTGACAGCGCATTTGAACAAATGAGGTTGGTATTTCTACCATCTTGGGAAACCAGTTGCGAAAACTGGGCTCTACACTTTAACAAATCATAGAGGAAAACATGATGGAGCATCCTAAACGCATACAATATCCTGGTCAACCTCAGTCCAGTAAATACTGTATTTTTTAAACTGTACACTTACAATCTTTATATTGTTAATCTTAAGCAGTATGGCAAAAAAGAATAGGTGGAAATGCAGAGACCAGTTCTTTGAAGCTGAACTACTTATGTAGGCTCCTAAAATCTCTTCAAAACGTGTTATATATTTTAAACAATTATGTAATGTTTCTTTAAAAAATGATTTATTGTTAGATATACTTTTCACGTCTTTCAGATTTTTCAATTGAGCTAAACAAATAAATAATAAATAAATAACATGACGGTTTTCTGATAAAAATGTCATGAGATTGCTTTAATTAAATATAATATAAAATATAAATATACTAAAATGAAAACAAAAGTCTTACAAATGTTTTCATTTTTTGCTTCGGCAGACACCGCATTGACCACTAAATTGTTCGCCAACGTAACCGCCGTATTGAACCGGGCAAAACACATTCAAGGAATGCTGCTTTTCTGTATAAAAATCACAAAAAAACATGCACATTTCTTTCAGAAACATCAATGCTGACATATCACAACAACATGCCAAATCGCTCAATGTGAAGTTTGTGAATATGTTCGCTTGACGGAAACGGAAGTTAGTCCTTCAACATAATGGGAACGGCTGTATTCAGGCTTAAGTTCCTACCGGAAATGTATAAAAGTAACGTCAGATTAAAGGCTAACTTATTTTCTTCGAAAGTTGATTCGTTCTGGCATTTAATTTCAGTATTATTTTTAAAATCATTTTAAATTCATAAATGTGGTTCCATCACTTTAATGATTACGAAAGCTTCTCCAAAGTAGGTTTATTTTTGTTTAAGAGAGTTAGAGACAATAGTCTGCTTCTCGTAATGGCATTTTCCCCGTTTATAAAAGAGCTTTAAAAAAATGCAGAAATACGTCCTATGACTACACACTAACCTCGATTGGAGTTTTACATGTAAGAGTCATTGGCAAAAGGATCTTTTGCACTGCTTTTGTTTCCTTAGCCATCAAAGAAAGTGGAATATGGCTCAGGATTTTCTCCCAGGCATGGAGAGCTCTGCTATCTCTGTCCTTAAGAGAGCTGTGGAGTTGGATCAGAGCTCCCGCTTACAAGAGTCTCTGGTGTGCTACCAGGAGGGGATCCAGCTCCTGCTAGATGTACTGAAAGGTATGCCCAGAAACTGGTTAATGTAGTCCTGTCCTTATAGTTTTCAATGGTACTCTGAGTATGACCACTCTTTTTCTAGCTGTAAAAGATGAATCTAAGAAGGTTCACTACAGAGAGAAGATCAAGGGCTATATGCACCGTGCAGAACAGATCAAAGACCATATGAACAAGCTGAAGGAAGGTATTTGTTGGGTTTGGTTTTAACAAACTTTAGGCAATGCTTTCAATCTCTTGAGTCACACTGACTGTCAATACACATCAGTTTTCTGTTTCTAATGTTCTTCTCATCTGTCAGAGGGTAAATACCATGAGCAGGTTAAGATCGCTGACAATTCCACTGGTTTCAGTTATGAATCCCTCTTCAAACCATACATCAGGGATGGGCTGACTGAAGTCTGGGTGGAAGACCCCTATGTGCGGCATGTCCATCAGGTAGAGACTACAGCAATGCTTCTGGATTCTTAAATCATTATTTTACCATTTGAAAAAAATGGATAATGTACTTTAAAGTTTTGTTTTGCAGTTTTATAATTTTCTTCGCTTCTGTGAAATGGTGTTGAAAGGTCCTTGTAAAGTAAAGACTATCCACCTCCTTACCTCCAAGGATGAGGTAAGATTTAGTGCTGTGCAACTTTTTTTTGTTACTACTCTATTTTACATTTTTGCTTGCATCCAAAAATAGAAGAGTGTTGGTCTTTCTATTAATCATTCGTTTAAATCTGTGGTTTTCCAGGAAAGATCCTCTCAGCAAGCCAGTGCCCTGGCTGAAATAAAACAGTCACTACAGAGTCAAAATGTTTGTTTGGATATTCAGTTCTCATCTACCATTCATGATAGAGAGATCAGGTACATCTTCTATATTATTTACTGTATACTACTCTACAAGCATTGTGGGGATAATATTAAAAGATTTCCTGGGCCAATATCTGTTCAAGGTACATCTTAATGATTGATTGATTGATTGATTGATTGATTGATTGATTGATTGATTGATTGGCAGAACAAAATAACTGGCCATATTATGTTTGAAAGGGATTCAAAATATTAACAAAAAAATACTTTGCTGCATGACCGCAGTGTCACTCTTGCGGTCATGCTGTTGTGCTTAATACCAGCTAACCGCTCTGATTCAACCACATATTGATCTTAGTACAATCAGACTTTCGCTTAATTTTGCCACTTTCAATTTAGGAATTTACTTGTTTAAGACTGAGAATAAATCTATGAATCTATTTGCAACTTGGGTTCAACAGTGAACCAGCTATGCGTAGACCAGTTAACTGTATAACCAGCACATCAGCTGTTGTTGTTCGTGCAGATGTGAGTTATAACATATTGACTTGGTCTCCTCAGGTTTAATAATGGTTGGATAATTAAGATCGGCAGAGGTCTTGATTATTTCAAGAAACCGAAGGTACCACTATACACAACATTTTCACACAACACTATTCATTAACCCTTTCTGTCTGTGAAATGTTCAGAGAACCTGGGATCTGATATTAGGCTGCATTACAAACATTCGCTTTTTTTTTTTAAGGGTCGATTCTCCATAGGATACTGTGATTATGATTTGAGAGAGTGTCATGAGACTACCGTGGACATTTTTCACACAAAACACACAAAGACGACATAAGGCTGGCTTGAAAAACTTCTGCACTTTCTGACATTATCTTTATGGATGAATCATCACATTCAGCTCTTACATACTGCATGTACCTGGACAACTGGAAAAGTGCCTTTCTCTCCTTTTTCCATCTTAGTGATGTTAACAACATTGGAAACTGATTTTATGGTCTTTTTTTAACTTATTCTGTGTTTTATGATGCTCTTTCCCAACTGTATAACTCTGCTTATGAGTTCACACACCCTGTTTCGAATTTGCAAGATTCTTTTATAGCATGGTGATTGTTTTAAAGATTGTTTTATTTTTGGTACTGTTCAACCACAGTGATTGGTATTATGTAAGGACTTTGCTTTTCTATTCAGGTGAACTTATTTCGGGCAAAAAAGCAAAACATTTTGATTCTGCAAGTGGTTTGTACGTTTAAAGGGATATGTACAACAAAAATAAAAATTCTGTCATAATTTACTCGCCTTCGAGTTGTTCCAAATGTGTATCATTTTTTTGTTCTGAAGAACACAGAGAAAGATATTTGGAAGAATCTTTATAACCAAACAGATATCGCGCCCAATTGACTACCATAGTAGGTAAAAATACAATGGCAGTCAAAAGTGCCCCAGAACTGTTCATTCAAAATGTCTTCTTTTTGAGGACAAAAAAATCCATAAAGTAATTTTTCTTACAATGAGGGGCGAGATCTGTTGGTTATGACCATTCTTCCAAATATTGAAACAAAGAAATTTATACACGAAGGTGAGTAAATTATGACAGAATTTTCTTTTTTGGGTGAACCATACCTTTAAGGGCCATTTCTTTTCTTTTAATGTTTATATTTATTAACCTGTTTGCCTCTATTGTTGTGCCCAAACTATTAAACAACGTGCATTTGCAAACAATTTCGCAATAGGCTTTCAGGTTTATACTGCGCTGAATTCAATAAAGTATAAATTATATATAGCATCAGCGTCATCTTGTGGACATTTTGTGAATAGCTCTACTATCGTGTGAACACATATGAACTGCGCACACCTTGTGTTCTACGTCACGATATCTCTTGATACGATATTCGTGGTGTTTTGCTCTAAGAGCAAGTGTACGACAGATATCTCATGAACAGAGAGATTAATTTAACTTTCAACATGTGAGTATGACATATTTCTGTAAGTTTAGAAGCCTTCGTAATGTTAATTGGCTTTCATTTTTAGAAATATTTGTGAAGGTTTTTAATGGGAAAATATAAAATGTTCTTATATATTTTGTACACAATGACTGACACATTTGTATGTCTTTTGGAGTATTTATTTGTGTATTTACACGGGCAACTGAAAATGGGGCATTCGGACTATGAAACAGCTGGTTGTTTACGAAGGGATAGTGTAGTAAAGTGAAACATCGATTCTTTTTTTAAACTAGACTATAACACGTGCATAAAAACCCGACATTTGTTATTTGACAGTAGTATGTACTTTTGCGTCAACATACAGTATTTTTATGAATTTTCTCTTTCGCCTTTTTCTTATTGTAAAACAGTTAGAAACAGGCATGAATTCCCAGCAGGAAGAGAGGATTAAATTCGTTCATAATCGCTCTTAATCTCGATATGCGCTCTTCATCTCGCTTCATGAAAAAAGCGTGGCTCGGAATATTTGTATTAATCTTTTCAGAAAACGGAGAGTAGCTGTGATGATGTTTATTTATTTAAACATCACGATGTTTTGTTCCATTGTTTATTTTAATTCTTTATTTGCAAAAACACTCGATGATGATTAAATGCATTTCCCCCAAAAAATCGACTATTGAAAACGATGAAAACTCTTAAAATGCATTGTAGTAAATTGGTAACACTACACAGCGAGTTTGTAGCCTATTTGTTAACTAATGCAGCTTAAACAAACTTTACTACTGTTATTTCATGTGAATTTCAACGTTTAAATGTATGCTATGTTTAAAATAAGATGTTATAAATGTTAATAGTAAATGCACCATGAACTAACATAAATAATTATATTGACATTAACAAGGATTAATACATGAGGAAAAACTGTGTTGTTCATTGTTAGTTCATGTTAGTTAATGCATTTACTACTGTAAAGTGTTACCAGTCAATTTTAGTAGAATTTACTCAAATTTTGGTAGGAAATGCTCTTGTCATAATAATAGTTTCACAACATACATGTTTTTATTACAGCTTTTGTTAAATTTAACGAATATAATGTCCATTGACTTTATTTTCTGTTTAAATACCCATCTAAATATAAATATATAAATTATTCATTGGATTAGATTGAAAGGCCAGGCACATAATCTGAAAGTCACCCAGATGTGGAGATGACTCTTGTCCAGTACGGAGAGAGATTTGTGGCATGCACCTCTGGATCCTGACACAGATTTATTCTCTGTATCTGGGGCATAGCTGTTCTGTGCTTTGCCGAGTGCCGGATACAAAACGTTGTATCCTCAGAGATAATGGGTAGTTAAATAAAAGATTGACAAACATATGTAATTTTAAAGGGTCAATATAGGAGAGATTAAATGGTATAATGGAGAGAATAATGGAGAATTTTTTAAATCCAATTGTCTATAAATGGCTTTGTACAAACACCTTTCAAATAGGTTGTAGCCTACTTTCACGGTTACTTATAGTAACATACAAGAGGGAGTTGAAAGCTCCTGTCAGTGTCTACCCGGGTAGAAGGAAAGCACTGCGTCTTTTCCATCATTTTGTAAACCTAGCAACCAAATATCAACACAGTGAACTACAGAGCAGTTTACTGTACGTTACTGTATGTGCTGTAAATTCACAGAGGCTAACAGACCTTTGAGCGGTGTTTGATGTTCTTACACTGATATGCATACAAAAACTGAGTTTCATTGGAGTGCTTTAATGCAAATATGCAGGTCATAGTTGTTATGGTGATATTCTAAACAGTGTAATACAAATTCAACACAGAGAAATCCAAATTGTATGTGCGTTTGCTTATATGGTTTATGAATGACTCGCAAAAATGAGTCTGTAAATGTTAATTTTGACTAAGCATAGTTTTTTTATGATATCAGTCTGTCTATCAACATATAAAGTGTTGGGTGATGCATTGTATTGACTGATGGATGCCTTCATCACTTCTACATTCCAGTAGTAGCACACTCCAAAAGCTGTTTAGTGTTTTGTAAGAGCTTAAGCGTGCAGGAAAACGTGTTGGGAATGTAACAGGGTTTGTGAATGTGCATGTCCAACTCCTTTATGCGAAACATCAATCTCATCAGTGTGGTGTTTATTTACCTTCATGAGGGTGAATAAACGATGAAAGAAATTTTATTTTGGGTGAACTACCTTAAGGCCTTGTTAGCCCTTTGTTGTAAATATCTCAATTCATTTGTGATATTTTTTATAAAATATCAGTAATTTGGCCCTTTATCTGTCGAACAGTAATCTTCTGTAACTGTATTTCATTTGTAGTTTGGAGATTAATCCTTTGTAAAATATTGTATACTGTTGCATACTGATTATTCATTTGTTACAGCATATACACTACATGACCTGAAATTTTCAAGAACATGCTTCAGTAATATGATATAGGCTTCTTTTACATAAAAACTATCCACCAGAGGTCTCAACACAGGGATGGACTTAATGGACTTTGCAAGTCATTCATGCATCTGTTATCATTCTCAGTGATAAGAAAAGTTTGCTGTCATAATAAAAAACGTGGACGTTCAAAAGGTGGAATGAATGGTGACGCACATTGTCCAATACAGGACAATGCCTCTGCTAGAGCGAGTCAGTATGTAAACATGGTTTTGCATCCTTATGGTTTAATAGCAAAAGGCTGAAAGAGCAGAAAGCTAGGTGCTTTTAATATGCCATTTATGCATCACACAACATATAACTGGTTAATGGTAGAATAATATTTCTAGAACATACAAAAAAGATTTTTTACTAAATCCATTTCCTTATACAAAGCTATAAAAATAACAAGAATGAATCACATGTAATATGTAATGACTACAGAAGAAACCTTTGGTCTCTGTTAACTTTAGAAGAGTTCTCTGTTATCAGGACTATAACATGCAAAATTAATTTACCAACCTTACTGATATTAACTCTGCTGATATACGATTCCTCATTTCATATGTCAGTCCATTTCTCTTCTGTCCCTTGAAGCAAAGAACACTTTTCTTAACTTTTCTCAGCAGCAAATTTAAGAATCACAAACAATCATTTTCTACCATTTGTCTGAGCCTAGAAAGCTTTTGTATGAGTCGTATTACTCCATTTATGGCTGAACTGTTTTTCAAACTTTTCATTGTACTAATTCAGTTTTTGTGATTTTTTCGTCACTGTCCTTATTAAAAGCTGTGCTGGTGAAGATGGATGTTCTGGTACCTTCGGGAGACCCAGAAGGGGGAGGCAGTGATGACTTAACAGGTCAGAATTCTTTCCATTAAATATAATTTAGTAAGTCAAAAATGTCAAACCCACTTTCATATGATATGTGAATATGTTGGAATTACTTCACAAGCTAGGTGTGTTTGTGTTTAGGGCAGAAGAAGTCTAGGTTAAAGTCCTTAAAGTCACAGCTGTTGGGGAAGATAAAGAGAAAAGATGATGATGGCAGCATGAAGCAGACTCAGTCTGAAAGTGACATCACATTGGGTGTTAAAAACTCACAGCATGAGGAGTAAGTGTCATTCAGTAAACTGTTGGTGTCACCTGGTTATCTCTCCTGTTGTCCTTAATGTTGCAGAATTAAAACAAAATGTATTTTCACATGTTTTGTCACAAAGATGTGATCCAGAAAATGTGTAACAAATTAAAAGTTCCCCAAAACTGAAGCTCCTAAATCTCTGAATGGTCTTTTCTTCTTAGCTCCCAAGGCATGCTGGGATCCCGTGCATTGTCACATGATAGCATTTTCCTGGCAGAAGACCGTCATTCAGACCCTGAGCCACCAAGAGGTCTGTCTCATGAGAACATTCATGGGAAAATTCAAGCACTACAGGTGTGCGCTGTCAAACACACACAAGACACGGTCCTATTTATTAAGCAAAACTGTTTCATGTTCAAACATAAGCAGAAGTAATTTTGTTACATTTTAGATTATTGTTATATATGGAATTATTATGAGCTTGCAGTTAAAAGTTTTATTTTGGTTGTTAAGATGAAACTCCAGAAGCAGAAGATGCATTTAGGTCCGCAGCCCCTTCAGTTGCCCATTAAACATCGTGAACACATAGGTGCAGGTTCAGAAGAGGAAGGACATTATCGACTCTCCAAAAGCATACCGAACAAGGTGCTTGTACTATATAATAGAAGAGTGTTCTGTATAGATGCACAAAGTTTATCTGAACCATCTTTATTGTAATGCATGTTGTCGATTGGATCTAAATGCTTGTTTTCCTCATGAGTAGGGCAATTGTCTTTCCACTAAATTATGTGCATGAGTTTGTGGTTCATTTTGTCATTAATCTATTCAGAATTTTCCTAATATAAATATCCATATTATTATTCTTGACATTTCCTAGTTGCTTCCCAAGTTTAAAGCCCCGCCCCTTACATTAAGTTGGAGAACTTTCACTATTAGTGCATAAGGATCCGTTATGATATGACGACAACTATAATGTAAACTGTAAAGGTGGACTTCTGTCTGGGATGTAAAGCATTTATTTTGCCCGCTTGCCCAGACTTTTACTATACACTATAAGCATTATATCAATAAGTATTATATTCAACTTTTCGTCTGACACAGCTTTTAATTAGAACATGAACCCGCATCACATTTGGCAATAGACAAACAATACTCCATGTGTGATTTCTCTCAAAATGTGTTGATATTTTTCCATTCATACAGGAACAATGGAAATCTATGGACTTAATCTGTATGACTTCTTCTATATAAAATAGTTTGTAATCTCCCTTAATAGATGTCTTACCGTTCCACTCTCAGGTGTCCTCTGGGCCACTTTCCCCACAACCCATTACCCCAGTATCTTCACCCATCTCCCCATTTGCCCCAAGCTCAGGAGTGGACTTAAGCATTCCTCCCCAGTTCTCTTCCCTCCTGGACAACTCTGCTGCCCGTCACCGAATGTCTATTAAACCTAAGAACCAACGAGCAAGTGCCAAGAACAAGAGAACAGTCACCTCAGTGAGTCCTCTTATAAATCTGTTTATGTAGTATTGATTATGGCACGCATTTTAACTGAATGTCAGTATTTCAATTACTTCATTTGTAAAAATATATATATTATGGATATTTTGAAGCATTTTTACAAAATTCTTTTCCTTACAGTAGTGTTGATAGTTACCATGTTTGTCCAACCCTCTCTTACATTTTTTCAAATTCTCTGCTTCCTGGACAGGCTGAAAACAGAGCACGATCTGAGAGTATGAACAACTTGGAACATTCATTGACTGACAGAGAGGAAGGATTGCTTGCTAAAGAGTCTCCCCATATTCGCTCATGTTCCTCTAAGATCGTACACACAGGTGACAAGCAAACTGCTACAGAAAGGAAGAGCACCCCTCCAGTTTCAAATGTAATGTCTCTACAGTGCCATGAAGAAAGTAGACAAGTTTCAGCTGAATCTAAGAATGAGAGAAACCTCATGTCCACATCTCCTCAGAGCCCTGGCCTAACGGAGCTGATTCCAGTTAAGACGCCAATCTCCACCACAAGACATGAGGTTACAAAGGAAAGCAAATGCCTTCCAAGATCAGATGAAGCCCAAGCTGCCAAACCTTCAAGCCCAGTGCTGTCAATTGACAGAAAAGGGAAAGAAGATGTGTATAGCTCCAGACTGCCTAGGAACAGCCAAAGCAGCCTTGTCTCAACTTTAGGGACACATGTTGAGGCCACACAAATGACAAGTATTATCCAAGATGAGAGAAAGTCTAATGATGTGGTAATACAAAACAACATGGACAAATTAGGCAAATGTAGTGTTCAGAATGCAGGGAATGTAGAAAATCACCATTTCTCTACTCAAGCTCCAGCTAATGTGAAACGTGCAGTGAATTTGAGACCATCTTCTTTGAGAAGAAATGCACCTTCTACAGATAAAACATGCGAGTCAAATACCTGTCTGCCAGTCAAGACAGTGTCTATTGAAAGTCAGGAAGAACCCAAGACAGAGTCCACAAAATGGCAGAGACCACTATCTGGATCATTCCACTTCACTCTCTCTTCAGACAAGATTGAAGGGCGTCCAAGGACTGCAAGCTTTACTGGAGTAATTGGACAAACCGGACTGAGAAAAGAACCTCTGTCTCCTTCCAAACCACCTTTAACTTTCAACATAAAGGGCCAACTTAGTTCACAAGCTGAGAAAGGAAAAACAGACCCAAGCTGTAGTATACTACCAGAGTTGCAAAAGGTAGGCAGAGTACCCAGTCATCAAGTGATACCAACAAAGTTTTCTGATCCTGCAACGAATCACCAACAATCACAGGATATTGAGGGCAATCAGGACAACGGGATGCAGGAGCTTGGGGTAGAGGCTACAGAGGCAGAGGTACATGAGGGATTGGAGGAAGCAGAGGAGGCAGGAGAGGATGTGACAAACAGTGCAGAGGAAGGTAAAGAGAAGGACGCTTCAAATGCTTTTGGAGTAAAACTGCGTTCCACATCTCTTTCACTAAAGTTCCGCCTGGACAAGGCACAGTCAGATATCAAAATAAAACAACATCGTTCTGAGCTCTCCACGCTGTCTCCGCCCCTGGCCTTACGGTCTAATTTAACCAGTTTCGTGGAACGTGAGGACCATCACACTAGCATTGGCTTGAAACCCAAATACCCTCCACTCAAAACCAATGAGTCCTCCACATCCAGTTGCACACTCAAGAGTGTCTGTCAAGACAAGGAGAGACCTGCCCTACTTAGACAGACCGGTGAGTATCCTTTTGTGGTTTTACAAAGTGTCTGAGAATGTTTAGACTCCAGTACTTTTCAGCACTTCCAGTAGTCAGAAGCCCATCTATGTGAAACTGATTTGTTAATATGAAACATTTTGTATTTCCAGAACCTCCTCCGTCCTCATCATTGCCCAGCAAAGCCACTAAGATAGTACCTTCACTTCCTAAAGAAACTACAGACTTGCCCCTGAAAGAGCCAATTGCAGTCTCCTCTCAGGAGAATGCAACATCTACAACCTCTGAGTTGTCCTGGATGGAGATGGCGAGAGAGAAGACTAAAAGTCTACAACAGCTTTTTACTATTAGACTACCTGAGTTCCCTGGCTTGTATGCAACCACACGACCAACAACCTTGAACACAACACGGACACAAACCCAAAAATCCACCTCCCAAGATAATGTAATAACCACCCAAAACATTACAAGCCAGCAGACGCAGCTTCAAATGTGGCCTACAGACACGACTGCAAGAAATATGCCATCTGCGCAGTCTTCTGGAAGATCCACACAACATATGCAAACCAATAGAACAATGAGCCAACCTTCAGCCACACAAACCTGTACAACCACCAGTCAATCACAAGTTGACAGTACTAGAGAAGTCCTGTTTCAATCGAAACCACAAAATAGTTATTCAACACCAAAACCAACTCAGTCTTCAGTTACAAGCACATCAAACACACAACCCACCACTCAAATTATACATACAGCAAAACCATCACAACCACAGACTCCACCCATCCAACAGGCATCACCAATGCGTTTAGGACCCTTCCAAGCATCACATACCTCCATACAGTCTATACCTTTTCCAGCTTACCCTTGCCTATCATCAAGCCCCAAGATAACATCCAACCTGATGCCCCAACAATCTGCCAATACTGTCTCAAAGGATCAACCCCAAAATGAGGGCGGTGAGTCCTCCACAGCTGCAGGGAAAGCTGATAGAATAGGGGCTCAGGGGAAGGGCACTGGAATTGAGGATGGTAAACCAATGGGGGCAGCAGGATTGGGAAACAAGCCCCCACAGATGCAGCGATGGGAAAACCAATCTACTTCGGCAGCCAAGGTATTATATACAGTAAGCAAATCTTTACACAGTGAAGTGCAGGGTAGATGGAGAATACCAAAATACAGGTCAAATAATACATGTTTTCAACAACAAGAAATAAGCATTGCAGCTACATGCCAGAAGTCAAAAGCTAACATGAGGCCATAGGCTACATCAGGGGTTCTCAAACTTTTCAGCACGCGAACCCTAAAACCAAAGCCAGTGACTCAAGACCCTCAAATACACAAATGTTCCGGGCATATACGCACATGCACCTATTCAACCCAAACGCGCATAATGACAACACAAAAGAGCACAGTTTAACAAAATATTACTTTATGGTTATTTACTCATTACTTTGATTTGTTGTTTTGCATAAATATTAACTATTACAAAAGATGGTCGAATTTCATCAAACTGATTCGAGTGCTCGTGGATGTGCCTCTTTTCATCCCAATGACGATGGCCCCTCTGACCGTTATCTTTGGTCGATATTAATCACATTTTATTTCAACAAATAAGAATATCCTAAATTTAAAGACTGAAAAATAATCTGCGTGCATGTGGGACTGTTGAAGGTTTTGCTGTAAATGTAATGCGGTTGCTAATGTTATTCATGTGTCGTAATCACCTTGGGGGCCATGATCGAGGGGGAGGAAATTCCCAAGGATGATGGCTTTTTATTTGCCTGGTTTTATTTTTAACTTAACTAATGCTTTCATATTTTGTAACACTTATTGATTACATACACTATTTATTATAATAATAAAAAAAGATTTCTGTAAAACATCTTGCGACCCCGCCCTAAGCTGCCTTGCTACCCCCGTTTTGGGAACCCCTGGACTAAATCACGGTCGCCCGACATCCTCATCACCACCAATCCTCTGACAACTATTTTTAAAAAGTAACAAAGTTACAGGGTCATGTTACAATATACTGTATATAATTGCATTGATTCTTGTGATTAAATAGATGATAATTGTGGGGGTTTTGTGATTACTCCTTTCTGTAGGCAGGTGAGCAGAAAGACACACAAGAGTCACCATCATCTCCTCTGCAGTTCGTTCGAAACAGTGGCCAGCCTTCGTGGATGGAACTGGCCAAACGGAAGTCACTGGCTTGGAGTGATAAGACTACGGACTAAATTAAAACAGTTTAAGGGAGAGCTCAACAGTAGAAATATTGAAAGGATGCTGAGTCTGTGTATAAGATTGGAAAGCAATTTCATGTTAAAGCATCTAATGAAGACCCATGGCAAAACTGTCATCAATATGCAAGTCAAACTGAACTAAGTTAGAGAGTGATCCAGTGTGATTTGGAAATGAAGCACTATTGTTAATGTTGTTAACGACTGCATATTCAACAGACAGTCTCAAAGAGTGTAGGTACCAACATTATGGCTCTGAAACATAAATAACATTTTATGGTTAAAGGGATATTTCACAGGCAAAACCAAATTCCCCCATGTTTTACCCACCCTCAAGCCATCCTGACTGAATATGACTTTATTCATGTGAAGAAAGTCTTATCCAGTCAGGATGCCTTGAGGGTGAGTAGCACATGGGGAAATACACAACACAACACAGTTGTGTGAAAGTAAAACAGAGGAGAAAAGGAAGGGGAAGAACCAAATGGACCCGAGTGAGATCTCTGGAATACAATAAGACTCTTATCCACTTCCATTTGTGCATTTTCATCATCTCCGATGTACACCACATTGTATCATTGCTTTTTGCTATGTTAAAATATGAAGTAATTTTCAACTATGATTTATTTTCCTTTCCAATTACACATTTTATTTATTCTATTATTGGAATGTTATTGTATTTGACAATAAAGATACATTCAATGACTTTGAGGTTGCTTTTGGAAATAGAATCTCCATCTTTAACATCCGTGACCATAAGTTGTATTACCAAAACCCTTAAATTTGTATTGTTTATTAATTGGTTAACAATACCAATAAATAAACAATACGAATTTTAAATGCAAAATAACTATAAGAATATAATCAAACGTTAAAGATATTTTTTACTATAGAGGTCACCTGTTGCATTTCTCAGGCGGTTCACGAGGTGGCACTGTTACACTTAGCTTTTCCCTACTATTACCAAAGACTACACATATTAACAAGACGCTGCAGTTCCATTGCTATGGAAGGGTGAAAGAGCGACCGCACAGGACTTGGTTTAGTATGACCGAAATGATTTTGCAAATATGGCTGCCGAGTGTGGTGACTTTCCTTAAGGTGACTTTGCTATTTCGTAACGCCATTTAATCTTTGGTTGTGAAATCAACATGTTTCCCATGGAATCTGAAAACACAAGGGCCCACCGCGAAATAATCTAAACGCTATAATGTTTCTTTATTCGCTCGTTGCATTAATGACAGTGTGTTTTAGTCAAGGTTACACCATAAGAAGCTCGGTCTCGTGGGCTGTCACGAATGATGTGGTGGATGAAGAGCTTGACCCGCACTCAGACGAAACGCCCGATGTGCTCGTCGATAATATCGGGATCTGGAAACAAGCCTACCCGTCCTCTGTGTACCGGGACGGTCCAGACAAAAAAACTGAACAGGGGTCAAAAAGCGAGGACTTGTCATCTGCATCTCGTGTGTTTTCATATCGAATAGCGGAGTTGAAAGTGCCGTCCAGTATCCCTACCCCTCCGCCTCATGAGGAGACGGCGAGGATGGCCCGATATATGGCACATTACAGCGACTGGGGTTACCTAGCAACCATCTCCACGCAGGAGAAGGTGATTCTTTATTTATTTTGGTGCTTCGATCTGAAGCAGTGTGGCAGGAGTCGGTCGTGACGCTCAGTGTACTTTGGTTTAAATAAGTATTTTAAACGTGTTTTAATAAAACGATTGAAACGTAATGTTGTTCCTTAATGTCCTCATCTTGCACTGATAAACTGTGTATATAATAAATGAATGCACTTTATAATTATTTTAATCAATTAGTCATTTCATTATTGAACATAATTACATTATGTCTGAGAGTTTAGTTATTCATGCACATTCTAATACAAATACATTGTAACACTTGCTGCATGTGACCAAATTATTTGTTGCATGCGTATTCCTCTTGGAAACTTTCTTAGAAAACAATCTCTTCTCTTAATGTTAGATCAAAGGACTCCCATTTGGAAACATCTTCTCGGTCAGTGACGGTCCACTGGACAATAGCACTGGAATTCCTTATTTTTACGTCACACCTATGGACAACACGGTAACGGATCTCCAGAGCTTCCCATTTGCCTCCTTAACATTTTCTCAGGCAGAAGGAGATTTTTGCAGGTGGGTCACATATCTTAAATTCTGCCTATTTACTTGAATTTTTTTAAGTGGTCATAGACATATGTATTTATGTCAATTGTATGTATTTATACAATTAATATTTTAATTCATGCTCTATATTCTGTTTTCATGCTACTGTATGTATTTTTCTGAGACAGGAAGCAAGTTTATGACCCTGAGGATCCAAGGTGTGCTAGACTTACTTTGACTGGTAAAATGGTGGAGGTGGAGCCAGAGGAGCTTGACTTTGCCAGAGAAGCAATGTTTTCAAGGTAATAATGCAAAATATGCAAATTAATGTAGTGTGCACATATTTTTTTAATGAATGTTCAGTTGTATACACTTTCAAGCAAGTTAAATGTCATAAGAACTTGACAAGGCACATTTGGATGAGGTGTTTAAAAAATATATAAAAATCATTCAGTTTATTTTCTAGGTTAGAGGGTAAGACTTGGGGACACATGCCACCATTTTATAGAGAAGAATATAAAACAGTATATCCTTTTTTATGCTTCCTATATTTATGTATGTGTTTTAGGGCAGTTGCATAAATTTGGCTTCTATATATATACCACTCCAAATGAACTCGGACCATCTCAGGGGTCCATGATATCAGCATGGTGTACTTGTACATGATTTGCTTTGTGAATGCAGAATTTATTAACATATATTTGCCTGCAGATAGAAATTAGGAGGCAAAGAAATCTTCCCCATTTTAGCAACCACAACTGAAGTCATGTGATACATAGTTAATACTGTCAACACTGACAAGGGATAACTGGTGGCAGAAGCAATCAATTTTAATCGCGGAACCATGCAGCTCCTAGTATTTGCAAAAATAAATTTGCGTTACTATCGTTTTATTTTCTTTAGGCATCCTGTTATGAAAAAGTGGCCCCCAGAACAAAAGTGGTTTTTCATGAAGCTGGTTCTGGAGCAAGTTTGGTTGCAGGACTGGGTTGGAGGAGTCTCACTCATTTCACTTGAAGAGTATTTCAAAGCAACACCTTTCTAAAGAAGGAAAAACAACAACAACATTATAGAATGAAAACAGTATAAAATATTTAAACTGATATGACTTTGAAAATAAGAAAGTGCTTTTGATTAAATGTTTTGCCCTTGCCAGGATTTCCATGACCCTGAATTTTGCTGCTTACATATTCTTAAGAAGTTGTTATATTAATAAAGGTTGGAATTTTAGTTCATGTTGTTTTGTGTTTACATATTTGTACATAAACATTAAAAGCACTCATATTAAAACATTCTACTATAACCA
This sequence comes from Triplophysa bombifrons, assembly GCA_029783895.1. Lineage (NCBI taxonomy): Eukaryota > Metazoa > Chordata > Actinopteri > Cypriniformes > Nemacheilidae > Triplophysa > Triplophysa bombifrons. The sequence continues at coordinate 20,509,156 of CM056456.1, forward strand.
CTTCAGAAAATGTAAACAATGCTGGTTCAGAATAACTTCCTTTTTAATTTTGTTTAAACTGCACAAACATTTGAATGGAATACAACAGAACATTTATAACCCAGTTAAAATGTTATATGAATGTCTTTTAAGATGTAATTATGTATGTAAGATTTAAAAAAAAAAAGAATGATAACATGAAACCGAAGTGCTGCTAGACCTTGCAAAGTGGTCTATAGGCTGTATATTTTTATACACAATAAAAGTATATGAAAATGTTTATGTTAGATAGTAACTAGAGATTAGATTAGGGTGTTAGGTTTTATATTCATTGTCTGGAGGACAGTTGTTAACAAGACCTCATTTTAATCGAACAAAAATCATCCTAATAAAATCTTAAATAATAGTTTGTGCCTTGCAGTTTCACAATGATATACATATGCTGAACAATTGAAATAAAGTATTACTTGTACATATTATGTGCAAAAGTGAAAGTTTACTGTCCTTTTTTTGTTCAGTATTTTGTGGCTGACATGTTTGTTTTAAATTTCAATGAAGAACAAAAATGTTTGACAGCATTATAATAGAGGATCGTAAAATAGATGTTAGCAAAAATAAAATGTAACACTTCTAGCTGTACATAAGGAAAATATTAAGTTACAATCTATGTTATTTTCAAATGGAGATTAGACATAATATGGGGTAAATCAAAAAGTTGTTTGCTTAAGTGTCTGTGGAGAAAAGAAAGGAAACATTGTACTATTATATTTGTATAGGGTTCAAGCCCTTAAGCTATCAGTGACAGTGAAGGTCAGATAAGAAAATCAATTATTCATTAAATGTGGATGCCCTCTGGCGCCTATATTCAGACGGCATGCATTACGCACACACACCCATCTAAATATAATGTACATATACACCAGGCAAAACAGACCAAGCGCCAATCTGATCTACAATTAAGGAAACTTCATTTTATGGCTTAAAATATGTGTGGGTAGGTTTAACAACTCTGAAATAAAAAGTTACCAAGATATCAATATGTGGTGACAAACTGTATAATAAACAGAGTGGTTCATAGGAAAGTGAGCCGCTAAAAACTTGAGAGATCTTTGTAAAAAAAATGAATTGATGCAATGAGTTCAGACTACCGTGTGGCGGCATGCAGGAGCTGTACTGTGACCCTAGCCAATCATCTTCCACGATTTGCCATCGCTACTCTTTGTGGGATAGGTCTGTCGATTTTACCCAATCATCGTGTATGGTGTGTTGTTGCAACCTTCGGTGGGTGTGGTGTGGAACAAAGCTTGATTGAGAGCTCAAATCACCAGTGAAGGTTCAGTCAGCACGGTGCGTCTGATTAATACATTTATCAAAATCGTGTTTGGATCGCAGTTTTAAAACAAGCGTGGAAAGGTAAGAACTGTTAAACTTGAGTTATTTGAAAATGCTGTTGTGTCTGATATATTTGAGGTCCTCCGACAGGTAGTCAACTCTGTTTGTTTTATAGCAACGGTCGGAATATCTGTTTTATAAAACATTGAATGTTGTATTGGCCCAATTTCTGTATCTCCCTATCCACAAAATGAATTGATCTCTGCAATATTTGATGATATTTTTTGGTGATCCTTATGGGGGTTGGTGATTTTCCTACAGTCAGCATGCATGTATAGGCTATTTGTCAAAGCTGTCCGTTTAACTATACAGTGCAGTCCCCTTTAACAAAACCGAAGCCCACATAATAAGGTTATCATGTCTATTTATATTTCTCTAGGTTCGGGAAACAAGCAAAGGCAGGCATGAGCATTGCGCGTTTTGCTCTTGAAATGCATCAGTTCCGCTGGGTTGCCTCGTGACTGAGAGGAGGACCGCGCGAAGGGAGACAGCGGATGATTCGGACCCCTGTCACCTCCCCTCCGCTCCTCTGAAGCGCCTATGTACGGCTGGATCAAGAGGACAGTTGCACGGGGAGGCGCTGAAATGAGATGAGGCTCAGACATGGAACTGTTGCCACTGCGATCGTTTTCTTCACCTCGTTTCTCAGTTTATCTTGGTACACGGCTTGGCAAAATGGAAAAGGTACGGAGATCTCTTCGATTCATTCGTATTTCGCCTATGTTACACCTTCATCTAGCCAAGCAATGTTCAAAGGAAACTTTGGATTGGTCTTAATGTTTGAAATTCCAGCTGGAAATGTTATTTTCAATAGTGGATCATTCGAGCTAATGCAATCATGGACAGTATGTATTAGAGTTGGATAAATTAGATGCTACACTTTAATATATGTGACTTTTAGTAACAAAAGTTTTCTCTAGAATTTAGTCAAATGTGATTGTTCAAATGCATTCGTCCACATTTGCATTCCCAAAACCACAATAACAAAAATGCTTAAATAACTTTAATATCAAATCAATTACTTAGTCAATGCTTTCAGGTATTTTAAAAGTTTCACTCTTATGCAATTCTGGAGTTGAATGAGATTTTAGGCATTAACTAAGTTTAGGAGATTTGGTCTAGCCAGTAACTTTTAATCAGAAATTAAATTAACATTTAAGTAGTCATGCGTAAATATTTTCATATAAACCCTTTTCAGTGTAACATAAACCTTTGGTGCCATCTGGATACCACTATTTTGTGATTGTTTAAGGACCTAGGCATTTAAGTTTGGAATTTGTATTTTTCATTATTCATTTTTCAATGCCTGTTTATAAATCGGACTTTAAAAGGTACATTTGTCACTGTTGAATCTCTTTACATATCTTACTGTATAGACATATGTACATATGCATTTCTGGACAGGCATCTGAAAACTTGCCTCCCTCTACAACCTGTTGTATTAGCTTGTTGAACCTGCTTGTAGGTAGCCTTGTGGTTTCTGAAGATCCATTTTCTATTCTAACTGACAAGTGTCACACCTGATGTTTTTTTGTCTTTTTAAAGGGTCTTAAATTACAGCTAAATCTATATATATGTCAACAGATTACTTCACCCAAAAATGAAAATTCTTTCATCATTTACTCACCTTCCTGTTGTTCCAAATGTGTATACATCTCTTTCTTCGGGTGAACACAGAGAAAGATATTTGGAATAATACGTACAACCAAACAAATCTCAGCACACATTGACTTCCATAGTAGGAAAAATCACTTCATCATTTTCTGTTCTGTTGAACACAAAAGAAGACATTTTGAAGAATGTAGGACAGCAAACCGTTCTGGGGCACTTTTGACTACCATTGTTTTTTCCTACTATGGTAGTCAATGGGTGTTGACTTTCTTTCCTCTGCAGAACATAAAGAAGATATTTTGAAGAATGTTGGTAACCAATACCCATTGACTTTCATTGGTTTTGTGTCCATACACTACAAATAAATGGGTACCAACATGTGATGTGGCGCCACACCAAAAATCCCTCCCCCCACCATGGCTACAGTGCAGCTGCACTGCAACCTGTGTTACACCAACTCTTTCACTGGTTTTAGGGATTTTCCAACCCCTTTTGTTCAGTAGAGGCTCAAACAGACAAACTTAGTGTCTTTTCGGATAAACATTAGCTTTTGGTCAGTGGAAAAATTTCTTGTTTTCCCGATGCAGGGATCATCTCTCTCAGCGTCTACTCTGTACAGGGAGAAGCGGCAGCCTACTCGTGAATTATTGAGTACAAAACGGCGTTTCCAAAAACTTGACACTGTTACCAGAGGTTACGTTAGACTTTTTTATTAATCAAAATGATGGACAGGCTTGTAAAAAATCCATCATAATCTATTTTTAACCGTCACTATTGTGCAAGGTGGCGTTACATGGTTATTAGCATGTTTGTGACATCTTCACCCTGTTTTTTATTCATTTATATATTTGATGTGGCTGTTGTCACACATAAAATAATAATTACAGACAAATGTTTATGTTCATATGTCTAGTCGGTAACAATTACAGGTGAATGTAAATTGTGTTTTGGACTCACTCACAAGTAAGCTGCGGTTTGGCCATGTGCTGCTTTTCCCAATCACTGAATAGAGAAGACGACAAGTGAGAAATTTTTAGGCATTGTAAGTTAGCTTATGAATGGGAAACACACGTGTCTTCGTGATCGTGTTCAGGGCAGGGGTAGTAACCTACAAATCCGCTCTAATGAAGGGAAATCACAAAAATGGGAGTATCAAATTGCCCTTATTTTAGTCCGTCAAAATAACGGATGGCCTTGAGATTTTTCGTCACTGAAAATCAAAATATGTCAATGACAGAGTTTTTGGTTAAAGTGACCTCTGACTGTAACTGACTGTTTGATATATAAATATGAAACCGGAAATATGAACAGGAGAATGGCTTTACTGGGCAATATGCTGTATTAAAATACAAAATGTTAGAAAGTAGAAGCGAAACAGTGATATACGTTGCAACACAGAAAACTATGTGATGAAGTCACAATTATGTTAATTTTCCTTTGAAGTCATCCATTGGCACAGTTCAACAAAATCTTATGAGAAACAATGACAGTAACAGAACTTTCTCTTTAATATTGATAGTATTTATTGGAATGAAACCCTTCCACATATGTGCACTCTTATATTAAATTCTCGTGTCTTCAGGGCATTTAGGACATATTAGTGACACATTATTAAATAATTTGATTTGATTTGATTGTCTCATCTGTCTGTCAGGCACAATGTTAAGTTCTGTTTTAGGTTTAGGTTTTACGAGCAGTCATAGATTGTAGGTGTAATAGCATTGTCACTGCTCTCAAAGGTTCAAGGTTCCATTTCTTTAGAAGCTATATGCTCGGTTTCACATACAAGGCTCAGACTAGCCCAGACTAAAATGAAAGTTTGAGCTTTCTTAACTGAAAATAACTTGCCCAAATATATCTTAAAACATGTAATTGCCATTGTTTTGGCTCAAGATGCACACCAGTAATGTGTTTATCTAAGGCATTTTTATAAAAGGGACTTAAATAGCCTAATTTAACTCAGGCATAGTCCTGGCTTAAGCTGAGCATTGTCTTTGAAACCGGGACATTATTTTCAAAGATTTACAGCAGATTTGCTGTTGTTTTGGGTTGTCTCTTGGTGTTTGAGGCTTATCATACCTGCTGGAAAAACAGTAAAACCATGTCAATAATACAATATAAATTTTAATGGATTAACTGGTTATACTGGGAATCGTATTGGTTTTAAATTTTAATGAAAACTAAGATGGTGTCTTATTTTGGTATTTGGTGGATTCTGTTGGTGGGATATAAAATCCTTCTGGAAAAATGCCCCAATAAAGGAAGTTTGTAGTGGTTTTAAGGGAAAAAGCTAATGGAAACCATTAGAATTTCTGTCATGGTTTTTATGTTTTTTCAGTAGGGATGTGCTCTGTCCTTCTAAGTGGCATCATACCATGTTTTACAAAGTTCTCCTGCTGAAGTTATGATTTTGTGATAAATTGCGATGTTTAGAAAAATGGGTTTTGATTATATAATTTTGAATGATTAAAGATCTGAGCTGTGAACTGAGCAGTTGTTAATTCAAACCCAACAAGCATTGATCTGTTAGCTCCCGAGCAAGGCATGAAACCCTGCTGTATGTTGTTCCAAGGGTCACTGTAATATTTTCACAGAAAGCTGCTCTGGATCTCATCTTTCAGCATTCTGCTTTTGTTTCTGTTCTAGTACAACAGGGTTAAAATTAACTGCACTATTGGCCTGTTCCTTCTTTTTTATTCTCAACAGAGGGTTTCCATCCTCAGGGTGTGCGGAAAGCACAATAGGCCGAAAATAGCGGCCAAGGATGATTATTCTCAGAGAAACTGTAAGGGAGGGGTCAGTTTTCTAATGAACTTTATTGAGAGGAGAGGACTGTTTGTCGCGCAAATGTTTTTTTGTGCGGGGCTGGATTGTTTCTCTTCATGAGGATCCCACGCGTACCCTTGTCAAGCAGAGCCAAGGTGCAGGAGAGCGAGGGGGCTGTGTTAAGCACACTGCTGCGAGAGAAAGTCACTGATTTACAATAGAAGTCAAATGAACTGTTAGATTTGAGAGCGAGAGTCTGATTAGTGAGGTCGGCATCTTAGTGCTATTTTTATTGAGGTGGAGATTTGAAAGGGATTCATTTTGAGACCCAACTTCTGAGTGACGTTTTTTTGTGTGCTGAGCTAGTTTGGTGTGCTATGGTGTGCAACCATGAAAGAATAGTTCTTTTTACAGTCATATCCATATCAACACAATCTCATGACAACTCATAACGATTTTACGAGGTGGCTAATATATGTTTTAGTGCGATTTGCTTTCGTGCATTTAGTGCATTTTTCAAATAATTGTAAGGCATAGGGTTGGGACAATAGATGATGCGATCGTCCAACGCCGAGGGCTGACAGATATCCCGCTGTTGATCCGGCATCGTGATTCCCACATGTAACCCCCCGCAAAGGTTTCACTTTTGTCATGTGACTCTCGCTACAGCGAAAAAAGGCTAAGGAGTCTGTAAACTCTTGCTATACCCATAAGATGCGCATGCTTTTTCAACTGCACAGGTCACGTGTATAGAGAAGTCGCACCTGATGTTACAACTGACACGCATGGCTTTTTATCTGTATTGCTGGCATGTATAGAGGAGTTGCGCCTGACTTTATTACTGGGATGCTTGTACTGTTTAAAGTAGACACTGATGTCATCGTCAATCGCAATGTTTCACTGTAGACATCATCTGATGCCAAAATGGTAGACCTTACCCAACCCTAATCAGGCTGTCCAGAAAGACAGAAAAAAAACTATGAGACATGAATAAACTGTGTTACACTCTTTTGTAGGGATGTAACAATATTATCGATATCGTGTCATCACAATAGCAAAATTGTCTCAATATGAGAAAGGAGAATGTTAGAAAAAAAATACCTTTGGAAAGATCCATCTGGTGCAATTATTTTATAAAAGTGATTTTTAGGTCATTTGACACATCTCATACTATAACCCATAGCTCTAGGCAACAGTTATGATCGGGGATAAAGAAAAGAGGATGCTTATGGCACGTTTCCAAGTCTTCATTTGTCATTTTTAATATTCCGATAAAGACCATGGTATGGACCTTATACCGAGGTTATATTGCACAGTGAGAATTTTGATATTGTTACATCTAGGGATGCACGATAAATTATCGGCCATATCGTTATCGGCCGATAAATGGACATTTTTTATGTTATATTGGTATGGGCCGATAATAAAACTTATGCCGATATAATAAAGCCGATAAATCTTACATTTACATTTAGGCATTTGGCAGACACTTTTATCCAAAGCGACTTACATTGCTTTTCCTATACATTTTACATAGGTACTTGCAATCCCCTGGGATCAAACCCACAACCTTGCGTTGTTAACACAATGCTCTTACAACTGAGCTACAGGAAAATCTTAATCATTTCCTCTGGTTAAACTACTTCATATGCACGCTGCTCGCAGTTAAAATACAGTACAGTACTGTCTTGATCATTTACTTTCAGATAAAGTATTTTTGAATGTGTAAATTATAGGAACAAAAGCATATAGTTTAAATCCGACTGTTGTATGAATGCTTTCTGTCTTGAGACCTGTTAGACATGTGGCTACGGAGAACTTTTTTTTCGAAGAACATCTATAATTTCTTTATTAAATATACCAGAAAAGTTTGAAGGTTAAAGAATCGTTAACTAGTGTAAAGTAGGCTTGATACATTTTTCAGGGAGGGAAAGATAACTAACGGTTACCTTGTTTTCTACGATGAATGTTTTCAAATGAAAGCAGTTGTCCACTTTTTGCCTTTTGTTTCAGTCTTAATAAATATTTTTATGCTGTATATCGGCCAATATATCAGTTATCGGCGTCCAATGTTAAAGAATTATCTGTTATCTGTCAAAAATGTACATATCGGTGCTTCCCTAATTACATCCCCACTCTTTTGACAGCGAGTGAACATTGGGTAAAACTTCTAACCTCTTTAACCTCTAAAGTGTTCTGCAACATGCTGTTTTATGCCATTCAGATGGTTTTGAATGCAAAAACCTGTCTGATTTACCAACAGTCTTGTTGACTGATAGTTGAGACGGTACACTTTCTAGTCAATTTTAAAAATGGGATTTTGTGCGTCCCAGCTCATTATCTCATGTAGCTATGTGGAATGTTTAAATAGCTGGATGAATTATTGTTTATTTATCATTTGTCGATATAACTCATGACGGGCAGCTCAAACACATCTCTCACTCTCTCTACCTCTTCAAATGAGCTGCTTGTAAACTTAGCTTCTTTTGTATTTCTGAATTTGAACGACTATTTAAAACTGATTTTAAAGCTGTAAAGCATAATTCAACACACTTCTGCATCTACTTGAGGTTAAATCATTGAAGCGAAGCGAGTGTTGCGATTTAAATAATATCGCTCTTTATTTTTGACGTAACACTTTGACAAGAGCCGATGGAGTAAAGTGTGAGTCTAAATAGATCTCAAGAAAGTAAAACGAGACATACAGTACTTCCTTAAAACAGACCCTATAATCACCACCTTATAACACACAGGTCCCATTTATAATCTGATTTCTAGATATCTATTTGTTATAAACAGCTGTTATCTGCTATATTTATGCATATATTTATAATTCTCTTGTGTGTTAAATATTCTCTCTACATTGTTTGTCTTTAATATAGGTTTGTAAGTCCCCATAAGGTAAATAAACCCCTCCCCCATAAGAGTCATTTAGCCTACAGAGCCCTGTCTACAGTGCACTATAGACGGTTTTATCTTAACTATATAAACAAACTGCGCATGTGCACTTTTGTGACCCCAACTGAACTTCCGGTACACATTAACAAACTGTAGATTGCCTATAGATTGTTCCTGATAACAATAGTAACCGGGAACAACCGTTACTTGGCTAAATTTGTCTCTCCAATATTTTAAAATTGAGACTCCGATACCAAGCTCAACTGCTAGATGTCAGTGTAACATACAGTTTGTTTAAATGCGACCGAACTACAGGACCCATTCGACAAATAGTTTCAATTCAAATCAAATGAAAATACTACGAAATCCAACAAATCGTTTATTTTATACAGTTATTATACAGTAAAATTAATAATAGAAATGAATATTAATAGAAATAAAATAAAATATACATAGTTATTATTAGACACAAGCCAAACACAAACCGGAAGTTAACTGGGGGTCATGCGCGAGCACGTCCGATAAACCGTCGGTGTATAGGAAAGTGTTTTGTGTCCACTATTACTGCTGACTAACTTGAAAAAAACAAATAAAGTGTATTATTAATAATAGAGAATGTGAAGCTGACGTTACGCCCTATGTTGCATGTTGCAGTGGCGCTGCCATCTTGGGAGGATAATACTCCACTACTATTATTGTTTTGATTCGTACCGTTACATGTTTTGTTTGATATATAGTGAAATCGAAAGTGTAGGAAGCATGGGCTTTTCCTGAACAACTCTGCATAATGCTATTGCAGTTTTTAACACAACAAGGCCGACCTACTATAGTTATAATTTCCTAATCAAACAAGAAAAACAAAACACTGCATTGAACGCACTAGCAGGCAGCCATCCATTATTTTTATTAAAGGTGGGACTTGATCTAGATCATTCTAGACATAAGAACAGTGTCAGTGTTCCAGACAAGTTCTCATTGAATCACCATTATACTTTACTGTGGCATCCCTCTGCTATCCTACCTCCATATAAGGTTGAAGAACGCAGCCATTGTCATTGAGTCCAAATAGGTTTTTGGCTCTTGCTGTTGACATATTCAGTTTTACCACCTCTCATCTCCAGTGCCAAAGGATGCAGTTTTCAAGAGCTGTCACATGAAGTCATTTCTGGCTGTTATTCCTGGCAGGTGTTATTCGCCTCTGTGACTTTGCTCTCTCTTTCTTTCTTGCTTCTCGCAGTGGGAATGTAGTTTGTTAATGGTGCGAGGAACATTACTTCTGTTTAGGTTGGGAAAATGGGAATTGAGGTACATAAATGATTTACATTTGTCGGATGTGCTTCATCCAGCACGCTTCAGCACATGCTAAAATATTTGGACCACTGCTATTAAATCAAAATATATTGTTTTTGTTTACATACTGAATTAAATGCGATGAGTAAATTCTTTGTGACTCAATGTGAAATACTTTGAGCAATACAGCCACATTCATGATCAAATTTTCCTATGAGCTACTGTTCTTTTAACAGTTGACATGTAGTATCATGTCAGTTTTATCTTGTATTAAACAAATTTTCACTGAAAAGTGGTGTTTGACTTGCTGATCTGTCATTACTTTTGTCCTGTACAATTCAAAATGATGCGAGATCTGGTGTTCAGTGAGATTAAAGGCTTAAATCACAGTAAATACAGATTTGTATTAGGGATGAGTCACGAATTTCGAATATTCGATTAGTTTTTTAATTGTAGAATTTCGAATAGATCTTAAAAAAAATTGCTGTGTTGTCACGCGTATCGTGTTCATGTAACCAAAGGGCGGCGCTGCCAATAACGACTTACCTCAATCAAGAGACCGTAGAGAAAAAACATTTTCTCACAACAATTGTTAACGAAGTTACGCACACTGTTGACCTGCGTGGCATAACGGATACGATACATTGAGACGATGTCAAAAATGAGGTCTGTGTGGGGTCCTTTAATAAAATGAATGAGAATAAAGTGCAGTGCAAACTCTGCAATGCAAAGCTGACTTCTCATGGATCAACATCTACGATGTACAATCATTTGGAGCGAAGCACCCAGCAGGTCCATCCACAGGTCAGCAATCAGTTGCTAGTTTTATGGTCAGAACAACCAATTTGGATGCCAGACGGGGGGAGCAAATAACGGTTTTAATTACTAAGATGATCGCTAAGGATATGCATCCGATCGGCTTTGTCGGAGGAGAGGGTTTTAAAAATCTTATGGAGTTTGTAACTCCCCAGTTTACTGTTGGTCTACAAAAACGATCACTGCCAGACTGGAGAAACTTTTTCATGACAATAGAAATGGATGCATTTTGAGCTGTCAATTCATGAAATCGTTCTGGACTGTTAATAAATGCTGTCATTCAGTTAATATGTTTTAACGCGTTTTAAGTCTGGTCTAAAATCTTTGTGGCTTTATTATATTTTACTTGATCAATCACACTGCTGTTTTTTAGTCTGTATGAATGTGCATTCTCATATTTTACAAGGAATCGTCTAAGCATTGTGAGCGGTTGATGCTGATCGATGTACTGTTAATAAGTGTTAATATATTAATGTTTCAGCGCGTTATCTTAATGTATAGCTTGATGTAAGATTGCCTATTCCATAATAAATAAAGCAGTGTGTCGTCACGGATTTAAAGCGTAAATGGTTTCTCTCTCTCCGTTTATGTGTGTGTAATACTTTGATTCTCGAATAATTTTCAAATAGTTCTCATCGATCTTCGAATATTATTTTTGCTTTAAATGCCAATCCCTAATTTGTATACAGACTGGCTTTTTTAAGGAAATATATTTGAAACTATAAACGTTAGATTTCAGTTAACAGACTCTCTTGTGACGTAAAAAGATTGTAAGCTTCCTGTTTGTCCGCAGTTGAAGACAGTCATAAGTCATTCAACCCCTGTAATGGCATGAGGGGGAGTTAATGATGAGAGAATTTTTTGGTTAAACTATTCCTTAAAAAGAGTTTTGAGTTGTGTTTTTGCAACCAGATTAGTTGAATTCCTAATGATTCCATTTCATGTTGTACTTTATATATTTTTTGTGGATTTCCTTTTCATCTCCTACATTATGCTAATGGTTCACAGAGAGATAGTTAATCCAATCGGGATGGAGCCCGTGCGCTATTTTTGGCAGTCCAGCAACCAAAATGGAAACAAAACAGAGCAGCAGTGATATAAGCAGAACCAGAAGAGGTTTTCAGCTTCAACACTAGACAACTCTGTGTGTTTCACCTGAGGGACACAGTCACAAACAGAGGGCTGAGGAATAAGAGCTGGACAGAGAGATATGTGCAAAGAATCTCAACGAAGGGCTCATTTACATCACAAAAGGGCAGTTACGTTGGCATTAAGACTATAGGTTTAGGCAGGGAATTAAAGCACATTCCCAAATTTACTATTTAGGATCAGAACCGGTTAAGGGTCTGGATTTATATTAAAGGGGTGGTTCAACAGTGTTTCATGAATTCTGACTTCTTTACAATGTTATACGTGCTGGCTTCTCATGCTTGACATTGTCAACTTGTCAAACAAATGATGTAGTATTTCTGTGCACGATCCATTCCCCCAAGGTTTGTATAAGTTTTGGAAAAAATTTGGATATGAAATTCTGTTACGTAACAACTTTTCTTACTCCCTTATTGGACGATTCTTTCAGAAACGCACGCACACGCAAAGAGCAGTGCTGTACAGAAAAAATCTGTCTGTGCTTAAAAATAAATGAGCCAGTGTACCAGGCGTGTGATACTGTTTGGCAGGTGCATTAACACAGAGCTGCGTGTTTGTGTAAAGTGTGTTTGTCGTTGCGCTTGTTTGTGTGTGACATTAATTAAAGCCATTAAGTCCATATAACTAGATGCATACTCGCAGACGTGGAATCCTGTTATTTAAGTATGTCATCTGGCTGTTCTGCGTGAATGAACTACACAGTTCAATCTGCTTCACGCGTGACACTTGTCTGCGTCTGCACTGAATAAGGTTAAGAACACATTCAGTTCATCTCCAGAGTTCAGTGTTTTTCTTGGGTCAAAATTGCTCTTCAGTGGTGGCTGATGAACACTGTCATCCACATATAGTTTAACATACTCTACTCTTGAACTGCGAGTCCTGACATTTTATACAATATTAAAGAAAAAAAAAACATTTGATTTGTCATTTTATACATTATTTAGTTTAACAACCTTTTCCAAGTAAGGTAATGGTTATGAATTAATGAATAAACACAGAAATTACCTGTCATTCTCACAGCCTCCTTTCTTGGCCTTTACTGATTGTTATTTGCCAGACTTGATAAAAATATATTGATATATAATTATATCAGTATCATAGGACATTAAAAAGTAAATTATTACTCATCCTGTACTTAAAACCACATACAATTAAACTTATGATTTGTTCTGGTTATGATTTGTTCTCTCCTGTCTAAACTAAATGATTTTATAGGTACTAGACATTGTCAATAAATAAATTGTAAATACTGTCCATTTCTTTTAGACTAAATCTTACTAACCACTCATGCTAGACGGCCTAAGCACACTTACTTTCTGAGGTGTTTTGAGTAATTGATTTGATGGATTCAGACAGTGAGTTCTGTGTTTGACATATCAGTTGCTTCAATTGTTCATTAAGATGAGTCATTAGGACGCGAATCGGACATTAGCAGATGCAAAATATAGAAGCTAACATGGAAAACACCTCATCGCTGGATAGGATTTGTTTTGTTTGTTTGTCAATTGAACGAGCTGAATCCTTGTCAGAGAAAAGAACAGCAATTTTTGATCGCAGTTCATCCATACCACAGTTGGAGAACCATTGATATAGAACATTACACTGACTGACAGGAAAGTTATTAATGAGCCGTTACGCTCCAAACCCCATTCTAAAATTGACTAGTAATCAATTTAGGTAAAATATTCACCGGATGTGTGAATTGAATTTGTCAGTTACCTGCCTATTCGTGTGATGAAACCGCATATTTTTTTTAATGTTGACAACAGACGTTTTATACTTGTGCTATAACTGTTTGGCCTGTGCTACAAAACTTTAAACCTCTGTATCACCAGTGCTATGTGCAAATTTTTTTAATGTTCAGCTCTGAAGAGCATAGGAAGTGTGCATGGTGACAGATATGGTGACATAGTTGTTTTCAGACTGGTAGTTTAGATCTTTGGGTTACAGCTGGCTTCTGATAACTCATGACTAGTGGCTTTAGAAACACTGCTATGGACAAAATGCAGTACAGTCCTGACAACATTGGATAAAAGCATCAGCCCAAATGCACAATTCTAAACGTAAGCATATACAAAGTGACTTACAACGCATTCAATCTATACATATCTTGTTAGTATGTATGTTCCCTGATTGATCCCATGATCTTTGTGTTGCTAATCCAATAAACTACATGAACACACTCGGCTTATATGTGCCAGTGAATTTAAGAGACACAGCACTTGTGGTGTGAGTTTAATGTGCTTACTAATCAAATTTAAAGCTTTTTGAAGATCATTTGTTAGAATTTCTCATCATATATCATTATTGATCTATTTACAAATTTGTTTAGGTATACAGTTCTGCTCATAGGGTTTCATTTATTTATTTTACAAACAAATCTACATTTACACATTTCTCTCATGTTCTTTTAATGAAACTTTTGCCCTTTTCAGCTCCATTGACTGTATAATATTTTTTATTAGTTGGGTTTGTCGCAGTAAATCTTGGTGTCTGGCATTCTTCAGGTCCTGTAGGTTCTCTGGTTTCCTTGGATTCTCTGCACGTTTGAGTTTTTCCCACAACAGCTCAACAGTGTCCAACCAGCTTTGCCACTCGAGACATTGGGACAATTGAAGAACTCATGCACAACTATAACAAAAGACTGCCAGCAGTCAATAAAGCATAAAGCTCAAGGAGCAAACGTGTGAAAGTAAGAACTAAAGATATATTTAAATAGGATAATTTGATTTTTTTGCCACTTGTAATTAACTTTATTTCTTAAGGACATTAGAAAATAAAAACATGCATATTTTAAATTGCTAAATATCTTTAGGCAAGAGTTGTGTGAAATATAAGAAAATGGCTATGTAAACCAATGTGTGCTTTATTTAGGGGTGGTCTGGTGTCCTTGTAAAAGAATAGAGAATTTCCCATCGAGATACAGAATTCTGCTTGCCCTGCACTTTCTCTCTTTCACTGCAAATGGTGAAGGAAAAGCGACTCGGCCATCGGTGCCTGAGACCTTGGATGGTATCCATGCCTCTCCAAACGGCAACCTTTCCCTCTTTGTTCGCATTTATACATACCATTTTCTCCCAAAACAATTCACCCACGTGTCATATGACCAGCACACAGTGATTGTGTCACATGAATATTCCCCTTGTTTCTGCATTCCTTATTCCCATAGTCATACTTTGTTTCAGTTTGACTTAAGTCTCTATCGCAGTTCTTGATTTGTGTGAATGAATTCAAACATGATTTAGATGGCACTGGTTTAATGTGAAGTGTAAAACCAAATTCTCTCCGATTTTTGGTAATATCTATGTATTTGTATTTTAACAATATACAAATGATATACAATAGGTTGTTCTTTGGAAAACATTGACTGACAGTCACGTATTGATTGACTTATAATTGACGCTTCTCACTTTCCCATAGCAGGTTTTTTGTTAGGGGTATTCAACTCTGGAACCCTTTAAAGTATGACTTGAAGTTAAAAGAGGGGGAAGGAGAAGAGATTAAGAGGGTGGGACTGTTTCCTTGGGAGAGCTGTTAACTGCTGTAGTCAGCTGCAACTCTTACCCTGTTGCTTGTTTATTGTGTGTGTCAGAAAGGAACATGTTGTGATCCCAGCTCTCTCCGTGTCCCATGGTTCTCGACCTCTACACAAGACCATGTGTTAAAAGCATGTGTTTGTGTCTTTTGAAGCTTGCACAGACTTTCATTGTTGACCTTATATTGCCATAAAACTATTTCCATTCATTTTCAAATGAGTTTGTTTGGGGTTTTGTACATTTTGTTTTAAAAACTAAACATCCTGTTCCTTTCTATCCAAAATCCAGTGCGTGTGGTATAAAAACCTCAAAAACCATAGAGGATCTGATCTTAGGTGACATGATCTTTCAATTAAATGTTGGTCGAACTTAAACCCTTTGCTGACATGCCTTTCTCTTTTAACCACCAAGCTCCATTCTTCTGTTATTATAGTCCACTAAAACATGAAATTATTAAAGATTTCTGTAACTAAAATAAAATAAAATATTTACATAAATGTTTTACGTGAAACTTAAACTACATTAAAATGAGAAATCTTGTCTCGGGCAATAAAATTATTGACTTATACATAAAATAAATTAAAACTAAACTAAATTTAGCAACATGAATAGTTATCATATAAATAGTAAAATAACATAACAAAATTCCTAAATAAAACCTAATCAAACTAAAACTAACAAAAGAAATCTACCATAAAATAAAAATGCATGTAAAATCAGCAATATTTTGGCTGAGCCCCAGAACCACAGAATATATGTTTTATCCAAAACCTTGTCCTGCTGAGCTAAGAAACATTTCTGGGCTGTTCGGTGTAGTCTCGATGACCCCTGAATGATATCATACAGGAGCTCAGGTTCCTGTGGTAGAGCTATGCTACATTTTGGAGCTTTGATTCATATTTTATGACACTGAACTAAAAGTCTGCTTCTTTTGACCTTGTTTCAGGGGCTCATACAGCATTGTTTTGCTGAATGAGCCCCTCCTTTGTTTTATGTGATTGCCTGTGGGCTTTCATCTTCAGAGCTTTGTAGTGCTGCTCTCCGTCATTTTATAAGGCAGAACATAGTGCTGTTCCACCAGGTTAACTTCTCCAATGAGGTTCTCTGTGCCTAGGCCTGACAAATTTCAACTCTTACCTTGAATTTTTTCCTTGAGGGTGAAAGACAATTTCTAAATAATTTTTTTAGGTTGGCGGGAGATTGGATATTTAGATGTATGGTATACCTGGTAAATGCAGTGCAACCAGGGTATTTTATATAGTTTTTAGCTTTTTCCTGGTAATAAAACCTGTGACGTTGGCGTGACTAGCACCACACACAGGTTAAGGAACTGGAACCCTGTGGGAAAAGAAGAATAGCTTCCTCTCCAGCACATTCACTAATGCAGAGGAACAAAGAGCAGGTTACACAAAGAGCATCATTATGCAGTCATCTCCCAACGGAAAACCACTTTGTCAGCAATCAAACATTCAAAGAATGTTCAAATCAAACATGCAATTATGGCATGCAGGTTGAATGTGTAAAAATATTTGGATGTTTAGTGCTAAAAGTGCCATGGTCACTTTAAAATGAATGCAAAATCAAAAACTTGTCTCTTAACTTTCACACCGTGTGGTGCATGACTCATCAGGGCAAATCTGAAAAACGTTTTAATCCTTATAATAGCATACGTACTGTTTTTACATGTTTTTAATGTCTCTACTTAACTCCGCTGATTCTAAGGATTACATCCCATGCCTGTGTAATATCTTGCAAAGAATAACATATTAACACAAAATTGTGCTCTTCCATGTAGGGTAATACTGATGCTTTGCAAATTTCAGCTGCACCCTTTTATTCCTTACAATATTATTCCAGTGCCTCTTTACACACCGTGACTGCAAATTTTCCAATGTTTACATGTATACCTTGCACCAACCTTTTTAACTCCAAGACCCGGAATTGTATTCAACAATATTCAAAGGCCCCCTTTGACAAAAAACTTTAAAGCTTGACATTAATGTGATAATTCACATAAAAATGACTTTTCTGTCATCAGCAGAAGAAGAATGATGAATGTCAGTAACCGAGCAGATCGGTTAATGACATTCTTCCAAATATATCCCTTTGTGTTTTTCAGAACAAAGACATTTAAACAGGTTTCGAACAATCTGCGGGTGAGTAAATGATGACAGAATTCAAATTTTTGGGTGAACTATCCCTTTAGCTTTAACTTTTATTCGTTATAAAAATGACACCGTTGAGAACCAATGCCTTACACATACTTAACATTCCAATAAATAAATCGTTCCCCAGTCAAACGTTTTGGTTGTAAGCCCCCCCAAATAAAAGTGTATAATCTTAAAATTAACATAAAATTTTAATTCAACTGAAAGAACATATTGTTCTATTGAACATATCTGTCATTGGTTGGTGGTTTTATTTTTCTGATGTTTGATTGTATAAGATGTATGATTTCTATATTCTACATTTCTATATTTCAAATAATGCCACAAAAGGTACTGTAACATTGACCCTATGCTTACATTTTTTTCTGAAAGCAGGTTGCTAGCCATAGAGACATGTATGCACTGTAAGTCGCTTGCATCAGGCAAACATATAATTCACAAATTCATAAGTTACTCATTTTGTTTTATGAATGTGGGTTCACTGGGAATCAACCCATGACCTTTGCCTTGCAGAAATAGATTACTGCTTACTGTCTGTTTAGTCCAGGGAGCAGCTAGGAGCTCTGGATTAGTCCTAAAGTTGTAATTTTACACAAATGTACAATTTTCTAAAGGTTTCTAGCGTTTCTCGACATTCCTTGCATTACAGTGATCCAATACATTCTGCATTTAGGTATGTCAACCTTGTTTGTTTGAATGGTCATTAAATGCAGAGAAGCAACCCAATTTTAAAATGTCTTCAGTGTTGTTTTTCTTTTAGCTGTTCATTTCCATGTCATGACAATGTGATCGGACAGTAGAGTTGGGTATTGTTGTATTTAAGCGATTCCGATTCTGCTTATCGAATCAGGTTCTTATCAATTCTCTGTTCCGATTCCAATATTTTTTGGGGAGAGAAAAATTATAGCAAATAGTTTTTGCCACATTTAGGCTATAACCTAACCAGTTGGCTAACTGTTAACTGTTACAATTCGTCAAATAATAACAACACTTCCGTTAAGGAATATTAAGAAGCAATCGACAACCAAAACTATTTAAGTAGAACACAACAATACAACATAAAAATGTTTAAATTAACTTTTAATTGAATCATTCATTCAAGAGTCGTTCAAAATGGTAGATGGTCCATTATCTGAACAATTATTTGTGGATTAAACACAGAATTAATTCATTTTTAAAAAGTGATTGAATGAATAATTCAAATTAATATTATTGAAATAAACTAGAACATTTGTTTTGAATTGTGATCACTATTTAAAAAAAATTAAGGACCCGAGTGTGAGACGCTGCTAATATTAGCTGTTTTTGGTGCGTTGTAAACACGGAGCTTCCTTCAAATTGTCGCCATGTTGAAGCAAATGTTTCATCATATAAGAGGTTATACCTCTTCCCTTGCACAAATGTTTTGTATATGGCAATGGTATCATCTTTTTTCACAAAGTTTAACCAAACTTTTGAACGTTTGCTGCAGTCAGTTATAGTGCCGATTGTTATGAACTGTGCCTATGTGCGTAATGACATAGAGTCCTTGTCGGAGGTCCTCCTGGCAGACAGATAAAACTGTAAAACTGTGACTATAAGTGACTGAAAAAGTCAGGAATCTATAAAAAGAATGGAAATGCGAGCATCCTAAACTAAAACAGGAATGGTTTTACTTACCCAACGCTATCGGACAGTGTGTCAATTTTTTTGTCACATTTTTTTTAATCCAGGACAAAATGAAACAAATTTGAAGGAGATTTTGCTTTTGGATGATTCTTTATTTTACATAGATTTGACCCTCCTTGAAACACAATGTCTTGAGTAATAGAAATGCAGGGAGTGTCTACAAATCCATTAGATGCACTTCCTGGTTTTATGTGTGCCGTACGTTTGGATGGAGCCTTGAGAGAAATGAACAAACAGAAAAAGGGGCCAGGACGGAGGGGTAGGGAAGAATATAACAAGATTACGGGATGTGCAACAGTTTATATACTAATCCATTTAAAGGCTGCAGTCTGTCAGGATATTAGATGGACTTTCTGTGGTTGAGACAAACACTGGACTAATGGCGATTTAAGGGCTGACTGTCCTTCATGGCTGGTTTATTGATCATTGCAAATTTGCCTGAAGAATGATGCTGGCATGAAATTATAGATAATGAAACAGACCTATAGAAGCCTTGAAAAGTTCCATTTCATTTGTTTCATCAGCAGGGCAGTGTTAGGATTCTCACCGGGAGAATGCATTTATTTAATTATTTATTTATTAGATTTTATTTACTAGAATGATCTTGCTTGTTCTATAAACACCATGCAATGTGCTGTGTTTTAACTTTCTGTGTTTTTCTGTTTTTCTTATTTACTCCTGTAAAGCTGCATTGGAGCAATGCACATAGTGAAAAGCGCTATATAAATCAACTTGAATTTAATTTGTTGTGGGCCTGGGAGCATCTTAAAGGAGTCATCCAGGCCGTTCTAAACTTAAACTTCTGTCTTTTCCGGAACCCAAAATATATTTTTTAAGAATGCCCAAGTTGATTTTGCATGCGGTGGAATTGTACAGTGGTCAAGTGTCAGAAAAGAGGCAACGTAATTCACAAGTATTTTAGAGCTTTACAGTCACTTTGTACGATGAACAGATTCAAAGTTCAAATCAATTGAAATAGATTTTTGTCCCATAAGGTTTGGTCACAAGATTCGCAAGAAACGATAAGGTTTGATGTTTGTGGTGTGACTTCAATGATTTGTGATTTTAATAAAGGGTGGATAGTGATCTATGTATGACTACTGTTGTGTACGCTAACCATATAGATTGTTCGAGACGGGCCAAGTTGTCGAATGCTGCGTTGCTATTGATATTTCGATATGACTGGACGCAAAGTTTAGTTACATTTATTAGAAGGTATTTTTTAAAGACTATATATTGAAGGGAAGATCCAATGCTATTGCCAGCATTCTTGCTTATTTATGCTGCTAAAAAAAGATTTGGATTCTCATGCTAAGCATGGCACAAGATTAAACAGATCATGGTCAGAGCAGGGGTCAACAATAAGGACTGCCCGATGGCCCAGGGCCAGCATGGGAGACCCTCAGCCCAGTTGACAGAACTGTAATGCCAAGTTCACACTTGATGATTTTAAGCCCGATTTCCAAGTCGTTGAGCTCGCCGACAGATCGTGGCAAAACAGCGCTCGCCGATCATTATGTGTGAACTAGTAACCGACTCATCAAAGAGGCTCCCTGAGGCATCACTGAAGCCTTGCAAACGCCAGGCAAATATCAAGAATGATCAATATCTGGAGCTGTCGTCCGACTTGACATCATGTGATGTCTAGTGACGCGACAAGCAACAGCCAATGACAGCAAGCCACAGGTCGAGATACTTCGACTCCAGTATCCAGACTTCACAGAGAGCAAGTCATGTAGTTTGAACAGCTCAGCGATCGGACGACGTTTAAAGTTGTTTAGTGTGAACCTGGCTTTACTTGCCCGATCGGGCCAGCGCTGTATCGTCACAATTTTTTTTAATTAGATTGTTTTTAGGCCTTTCCTATTTAAATATTCTCAAAATGACTCCATACAAAGGAGAACTTGATTCTGTACTCACGGGCTGTTTGAGATATGCGCGTGGTCGGAAAAACACATCTCGGATAATGCGGGAAATACTGAATTGAGTTCTCTTTCACGTCTTCTTACTCTGAAAAAGACATATCCACTAGGGGTGTGACAAGATCTTGTGCCACACGATCTCACAAGATTAAATTATGATACAGTTTCTTGTCACGGTCTTGTGATATCACATGATGGAGTTTGATGGTGAAATTAGTATTGAATATGCCCTGAAACTTTTAAATCATATGTGACCCTGGATCATAAAGCCAGTCTTAACTAGCACAGGAACATTTTAAGTAAAAGACAAAAGTATTGTATGGGTCAAAATGATAGATTTTTATTTTTATGCCAAAAATCATTTAATATATTAAGTAAAGATCATGTTCATGAAGATATTTTGTAAATGTCCTACCTTAAATATATCAAAACTTTATTTTAGTGAGTTGATGGCCTGTCACAGTGCCCCTGATTAACAACTTCAAAGACAATTTTCTCAATATTTAGATTTGTTTAGAGAATTAAACGGGTGTATTTCATATAGATATTAGCCTATTCTAACAATTCAAACATCAATAGAAATCGTATTTATTCAGTTTACATATTATGTAAATCTCAAATAGATGTGAAATTAAATTAATTTAAGCAAAGTTTTCAAAATGCACCTATTTTGTATTTTGTGATTTTCAGTTGAATAAAAAATCGTATATTTCGTCATTTAGGATTACTCAGAGTGTAAAAATCTTGTCTTGTTCTCGTGAACCCAATCTTGTGTATAGTCTCATCACGTGGGATAAGTGTTGTGTCACACCCCTAATATCCACACAAAATGATTTCAAAATGCCCATAGTAGCAAGTATCCTTGTAAAAGTAATTCATTATGTCTTAAATGAACGTGAAAGTTTGGAAATAAACTCATGTGGTACAGTATAATAGATCCGTGCATCTCTTAAAGGGGCATTAGCATAATAAACGTCTCAGTTTTGAGTGTGGCCATGATGTCAATAGGGGGGTTTCTTTCTAGAGCATGGCATTAGCAACGCCAAGGTCATGGGTTCAATCCCAGGGATTGCAAATACTCTCATACAAATGTACAGTATAATGCAATATAAGTCTCTTTGGATAAAAGCGTCTGCCAAATCCATAAATGTAATTATAAGAGTGTGCACATTTCGTTCAGGTTACAGAAGTATTCGGCAGCGTTGCACAGAAGACCTAGTTCAAGATTTCATTTACTGATCGTTTAAAACGCAAAAAAGTAAAAAACACAAATGTATAGTGAATGGAAAGATGTCCATTGATAATGTGATGTATTGTGTGCTTGTGACTCTTTAGCTCTGCTCATGGTACAGCTCCAGGAGCTCAACTGTTTTCAGAAAGAAGTAGTATTAATCTGATCAACTTGATTCTTTGGAGGATGCAATACTACTCTATAGGTAATCAAGATTAACATGAGATACTCTGTGTGTCATTTCCGCTGTAACAAGATGGTCCAGTGGTAATGAATGGAAAGCACAAAAATCAGATTGACGGTGTTTTCACACTTGCTCAATGCTATGTAAATGCTCTCTACATAAAAGGAAAAGCAGTTCCACATTGTACTCGTCGAGATAGTGTGATACGTTTGCATTGTGGGCAAAAGCACTAGCTGCTGTTAGGTTGCATGAAGCGTGTGGCTTTTACCCAAAGTGACACAGTACATTTAAAAAACATTTTCTCTAGTTTGTGGGTTTTTGTTTGTGTTCCCTGGAAATGAACGTTATGATCTGTGGTTTGTGCATGAATCTACCATGTTGAGCTGCAGGAAGTTCAACTCAAGTTTTCACATCAACCTACTTGAAAAACCCTTTAACTAACACATGTACTGTGCTGTACTCTGTATGTGTGTGTTTGTGTATTGTTTGAGGTAAAACATCTCTACGATAGCCTTAACAATTTAAGCATCTTTCTTCCTCTTTAGTAGGGATTCACCGATACCAGTATCGGCATACATAGAGTCCTATGATTTCTGCAATGCGGGAAACGCGGACTGAATCGAGTGATCCAGGCATAAAAACTGAATTTGATGTAAAACACGGAATGGCACGAAATCTGGCAAACGTATTATTTCCTATCAAGTAATTGGCGCTAAACCGCTAACAGCTAACAAAGTATTCAGATACTGTTTAAATATGTTTTCGGCTTGTTTTGCGTGACTGTGTGTGAAAGAGTGGTGCAGTTGCGTGTACTGAACCTGAACGCATTGTGCATGTGAAGCTTTCAGAGCCAGTGTTTCACTGAACGAGTGCTCGAATACATAAACAAACAACATTTGACGCGATCCGTCAAATTAAAAGTCTGCTTTATTTAAACAAACATCATTTGCGGCGATCCATCAAAATAAAGGTCCGCTTAACTTAAACAAACGCTCTTTGCAGCGTCCCATCAAAATAAAAGTCTGGTTTACTTGAACAAGTTATAATACACTCACATTTGACTACCCCACCCCCCTTGAATTGTTTATAATTCAACCACACAGTGTATCGTTTACTTTAGCAAACTGAAGTAAATGTGCTAGTAAAATTGTGTTACTTATCATAATTTTTTTTAACTGAATTTAAGTAGACCTAAAAACAACAGAAAAATAATTGACCAGTAAGATACTGGTTTATTAACATAATTGTACATTATATAGGTATCGTTATCAGAGAGTACCAGAAAAAAAAATATCGCTACTCGCACTCGGTCTTTAAAAAATAGTATCAGGGCATCCCTACTCTTGAGCACATCACTCAGTCTTCAACCAGCTCTGTGTTCAGGATGGCAGCAACATGCTGTATCTTCATTAATGTGCGTTTGTCAGATGCAGACTAAGATAATTTAAGCCTGCTACTCTTTATAGTGTGTTTGCATGTTTCAATGTGAATTTTAGTCTAAAAGCGTGAACGCCTTGTGGCCTTTCTCACATTGTTGTTTTCTTTATAGCAAACACAAGTTTAACATTTGAATTTTTGTTTCCTACTGTTTCGAGTTTGTTAAGAAAATGCACTTAGCTGCAAACAAACAAGCCACTTGATCCTCATGTTATTGTGGGATGGAGTGCTTTTACTCGCCTGCAGATGATGTTTGTACCTTTGGGAATATGAGTTTCCCCTTAGTGCTGTCTGATTGTCTGGCCAAACCACTGAGGAATTTGGTAAAACTGCTGAATACGACATTTCTGTTCATGCTGAAAAGATGTTG
Source organism: Triplophysa bombifrons (assembly GCA_029783895.1). Lineage (NCBI taxonomy): Eukaryota > Metazoa > Chordata > Actinopteri > Cypriniformes > Nemacheilidae > Triplophysa > Triplophysa bombifrons. The sequence goes on from CM056456.1 coordinate 20,533,573, forward strand.
TGAATGTGATAGTAGTTGTATTTAGGATAGAGACATCTATTTATATATATTTCTATATATATACAAATATATGTATAGATATATTTGTGTGTGTGCCCATGAGAGATGCTTGCAAAAAGCCTTTTGCAAATCTCGCAAAAACCATATAAGAAACGTCAGGGTCTGGTCAGGGATGACATACATCCGATAAACATCTTATAGCAAAAGTTCAAAGCAATCATGCGCCAGTGTGTACCAAGACAGCTGACATTTTACATAGACACTCAATGATGTTCTTGTGTAAACTCTGTGTGAAATGTTCATGTGTTCAACTGCAGAATTTGAACCTTGAGTTTTAAAGGAACTGAAGTTGATTGCCCGTAGAAGAGCTTTTGTTTCCAAACACCAACAGAGTTCTCCATTTTACTGTATGTAAAGCGAACGCATTAAGCTTCATGCATCTTTAAAACCTTCTCAGATGCTCTTAACAGACCAGTTCTTTTTTTTGACGCTGAACAACCCTAATTGAAACTTACTAGGATCAAGTATTTTAAAAAATGTGATGTCATCAGGAAGAGGTGGGCAGGTCTGGTTCCTGACCCCAACGGTTTTGTTGATGTTAGAAATGTTTAATAGTTGAAGGTTTTTTGTTGCTTAGAAGGTTATTTTTGTTCAAGCCTCAACTAGCAGCAGTTGTTTATCTTTTTTGCCGCTAGTTCATTCGTTTCTTAGCAGATGCCTGTTCATGCACAGCGTGATGTGCGCTTAAAATGTTTTAACTGTTTCTTATTTCTCTGTACTTATCTTTCTCAGTTTAATATGCAGAGGCAATTTATAAGACCTACACCCTTTAAAGGTCTAGTGTATAAAATTTTGTGGCATCTAGAGGCGAGGTTGTGAATTGCAACAAACTGCTCACGCCACCCTCCCTTGTGAAGCGCTACGATCGTTGACACATGACTAAGATGATCTCAAGTTTTCACTTTCAAGTTTTCACAAAGGCGATAACGTATTTAATAAACGCACACTGTAGGGCTGGATGTCCAATCAGGGCTACTGTAGAATAGTGTTGTCAAAAGTATCGATATTTCGATAAGTATCGATACTGAAATATCTGAACGATACCAATACTAATTTCCCGAAGTATCGATACTCCGATCCTAGCCGAGCTGTCACTTTCACTTATCTCCAAAGGCGCGTTGACAAACAGCACACGTGACCGCAGTGCCTGTCACGTGTCTCGTCTCATTCGCTCTGGTTAAATAGCAAAAGTGAAGTGAATATAAATATGGCGTGTGCGGCGCCTCCGCAACCGGCTTTGATTGATAAAGAACACAGCAGGAGTGCTATCTGGAAATATTTTGGATATGAAGCAAATGAACATGGAAAGCCGAAGGACACAAACAAGCCAATCTGCAAGAGTCGCTACAGAGCAGTGCTAACAAAAGGCGCTAACACCTCTAATATAGCAATATGAGTGTTGTCTCGTTTTTCACCGTAATTCGTAAAGTCCGACTGAGGAATCTTTAACTGTGAATCTTTAAATACTTTAACTGTGGTAAAATGTAAATTAACTTGTGCTTAATTAACTTAATTAAAAAAAGGATTACATCAATTCTGTAATTTGTCTTCATGTCGATCCAGTGAGCATTGTTTTCGGGTGTGATGCACGCAAGTTTGCGTGTGTGGATCGGTGATATGTGAATCCGGCATTAAAATATGTTCATCAAATAATGTTTTGTATTAACCAGCATTTATGAACGATGAGCAATGCAGGATATTTTAATCTTTGATGACAGTACGTAATAAAATACAACGGATCATGTTTGCTCAGGTCCAATGAAAAAAAAATTAACAGATAGAACTTTGGATTTTAATTAGTACATGTATTAGTAAATGTTAGTTTAAATTAACTTTTTACTAAGATTAATACATGTTTAGGAAGTATTTTTCATTGTTTATTCATGTAACAAATATCTATTACCATTAACTTAAGTTCTCAGATTAGTTACATAGTTCAGTTCATTTTAAAAGTGTGGTCAAAAAAAAAATGTTTATTAAAGTTTGGCATTCTCTTGTAGCACCAGAAATAAGATGAGACCCGACCTGCAACAGTACATAATGCGTTACAACACACATTATGAAGAATTATAATGCATTTTACACTTTAATAACTCTTTATAATACACTATACATGTTATATTTATCTTTAAATAATAATACAAAAAAAATTACCATCTTAATGTTGTGGCAGTTTTTTTCTCTGTGGTATCGAAAATGGTATCGAGTATCGATATTTTTCAAGGTATCGTATCGAAGTTAGAAATTCCAGTATCGTGACAACACTACTGTAGAAGCAACATGACGAATTCCATTCAAGGGGACCCCTAACTCCCAGAAACTCTCGATGTGATCTACACAGATATACATCAATTTAAAAAACATCAAAACAGAATTATTGACTCAATCTATGACTTTTTTTGGTGAAGAATGTGTTGTTGTCATGTTGAAAGTTTTGCTTGAGCACAGTCACACCTAACATTCTGTCTCATCTCATCTCTGTAGAAAAGTTGGTAGCTTACCAGAGGGAGTTTCATGCCCTGAGGGAGCGACTCCGTGTGGCTGAACACCGAACCCTCCAGCGCTCATCTGAGCTCAACAACATCCTCGAACAGTTCAGACGTGCCATCGCAGAGACCAACGGCAGCAAAGATGCTCTCTCCAACTTCTCAGGTTATTGGATGCTTCTTTATACATTTAAACTGGTGTGACATCTTTTCTTTTGTTAAACCAAAATCAGTGAGCGCAGGTGAATTCTTCGATTACCGGCTTAATATTTTTTATTACAAAATCTATGCTTACAGAATTTAGTGAAATTGAACAATCAGTTTTTCTTATTTAAAGGGATACTCCAACCCCCCCACGTTGATCCTAACCTGTATACATGTCTTGTTCTGTTGAACCAAAGAAAGATATTTGCATACTGTTTGTTTTTCTCAATTCTTCAAAATATCTCATTTCGTGTTCAACTGAGAAAAAAATCCTACTTTGCTAATTTATACAGGAACAGGGCAATTTGAGGGTGAGTAAAGGAAGACAGGATCCCTTTAAAAACACAGTTTAAAATCCATTATCACAGAATTATGCAGATTCCCCCCTCGTCAGAACAGAACATGTCACACCTTGACTATTACAACCACTTTGTGTTGAGGATCTTAGCATTGCCGATAAATTCATATTGCATTGGGAGGCATCGCTCTCCAACATTCTCTTCCCCACATTGCCTTTTTTCAAAGATCTCTTTATTAAACATTCGTATGCTGTCCGTCTGCAAAATTGGTTCTTCATCTATTAAAAGGCAAAATTATTCACCAATATGTGGTTCTGTGACTTTATTCGTTGACACAAAATATATTTTTCTATAGGAAAGGAACTGGTGCCAGCCCTCATACTATAAAGTTGCAATGAAAATATTTTTGTTTTCATAGTTAAAATCCAAGTGACTTGCAAACGTTTAACAAAAATATCTTGAGATAAAAAGACATTGACACCAATGCCAAGCAGCAAGTACTTGCTAATTAAAACACAGCAGTCTTAGACTAAATGCAGTCGTTCTTTTTTTAGACACCATACAGAATTTATAACACCTCTGCTTGCTTCCAAGTACTGCGGATCAATAAGTAAAGTATTGTATTCTACTGATTGTATATATGAATATTATTAGGATTGGAAAATGATCTTTATGTGGCACAAAATAATACTTTTATTGATCCTAAATTTCTGAACGTGTTGAATTTTACATCAGTCATTACGTCACACTAAATATCAATGATTTGGGACCAGTGATAATGCTTAGTTGCTGTGCTTTCTTACAGATGAGACACAGAAGTTATTGAAGGAGTTGGCTCATAGGAAGCCCCTCCAGGTGCCAAATATTTTCCACCATCTGCCTCACCTGCTCAACAATGAAGGAAGCCTGCATCCTGCTGTACAGGCGGGCCAGGGGCGTACTGGAGGTGAGCGAAACACCCTGTAAATCATTTGCATTGCAAATGATGCAAAAAAAAAGATTCATTTGTATGAATTCCTACGTTTCACTATAATTATCACTATAATTATTGTAGTAGGAAATTTTCTTTGAATATGACTAATTTTTGGATAATCCAGTGATTCAAATGAAAGCAGCAAATTACAGGTTATTTATCCCTTTTGGTTATATTGTCTTTTCTTGATAAACTGGCCACCTGTCTGGGTGGCTTAAGGTGTGCAGTATAAGCTTTATAAGACGGGATATTTTTATAATCACAACCCAGCATTATTCTACTTAAATCAGTGCTGAGGATTGGATGCCCTTTGAAACTGATCAAACCATCAGTGATGAATAATTAAAATATAACCGTGCTGCAGCTGTGGCTTTGTGAAGCATTATATTACTCATGTAATGTTTGTTTTTCACCCTCCATTTCCTCCCATTTACACCCAAACAGTGGGGGTGACCCGTCTACTATGTCCTTGTCTGTCGTTTTCTGTTACACGTGGGCTTTCCCAGGCCTGGTCAGTTAGTCAGAGCTAAAGCTTTTGCCAGCGGCCCTGAGTTTAGCTCTGGGGAACTTTTGTCCTCCATCACACCCACAGCAGGCCTATCATATTCTCATTAGAGGAATCAAGCCCTCCTAAATTCAGACAGGGTTACAGACAGGACACTTTCTTGTTTTTTGAAACATGATTTATTCTGCAGGCTTGGCTTACATTGGGTGGTTCTCAACTGTTTTTGCTTCCCATAGATCTATGCATTTATAGCATTGCTCCATTGGTATACTGCATGACCAAACCTACAACAGGTTTTTAGATTGTGACCCACCAGTTGAATCATAGTGGTTTAAAAGGTTTCAAATACATATGTACCATGAGGGTTATGAGACAGAGAGAAATGGAAGAAATTTAGTATATAATTTAATTTAATCTGATTTAGCTAAATATAGTGGTTTTGAATGTGAGCATATAACCAAATATTTAAGATAAAGGTGTACAAAAAACATGAAATTTTGGAAGCTGGTAGTGGTTTTAGTGGTTAAACATTCACCATCCCAGTGATATTGCTTGTCGACACCCTGGAGGTGTCGTGCTCTTTTGTGGTGAGCTGTGTTTTGTTCTCATTTGTACCGCACTATTCTGTATGTGGGTTAACGACAGTTGAGTTTACAACTAAACGGCTTCATTACAAGTGACATCCTATGCCAGGACAGTCTGCGGTTTATAAACAATATTCTTCGATGACAATAATGACGTTAGAGAATGTAAAAAAAAACTCATGTGACCGACCCCGGACACATAAGGAGGTTGTTTTTCCGAGTATATGGGAAAAACATAGAGAGCGTGTAGTTTTGGGAACACCACAGGCCACCCGAGCTCTACGCCCGTCCCCTCCCTGACTCGTAGATGGACCTCCCCCGCTGGCTTACAGAAACGTCACCATGCTCTTTCAAAGACTGCCGTTGACTCTGGCTCGTGACCGTGCATGCGGTCCCTCTCTCAATGAGATAGTGGCTAAGGAGAGGCTTTTTTTAGATCTGTAAATGGGACATCTTCTTCTGTCCGGACCCTAGAGACTGTGCACCATATCCCACGCTCACCAGTCGGAGAGAAATATTAAAATAAAGCTGACATTCGAAAATGAAAATATTCTGCAGTACAGGGTTGAATGTGAGAGTCCCTACTGAGCCCCTAGGAATATAAAGTAAGCAATATTGTAATGATTGTAATGTGCGTGTGTAGTTTAATTAAACGTTCATATTAAATATTTTTGTTTTAATTGCGAGTTAATAAAAAATGTAACTGCATGTGTAAACTAATCAAGTAATTAAAAAATGTCTATTGAATTAATCTGATCAAATCGAATCGCAAACATTTCCGAGGTATCGGCAAAAAGTGAATCGCTGTCCGAGAATATCGATATGGCATCGTATCTCGATGAACTGTCCAATTTACACCCCAACTAATTATGCCTGTCTAGAATCAATTCTGAATCGCAAAGGCCTCGATTCTGTGCTTCATGCACAGCTCTTCCGTGAACTACAGCTCTTTGATCAGTAGGAAGTACTGCTCGATCTTTAATCACTATGTGATTTAAAAAAAACATACTCATCAAATCCTTGAACTACTTCTGTGTCCGAAAAAGAAAAAAAAGTGTGCATCATTCTGCACTTCGAATTTCTACCGGAAGTAGTAGACCATCTTTTGGAATACTATTTTCAACATATTACGATATGGGACATACTAATTCTACTTTCGAATACTAGTAGGAAGGATAGTATGCTGATTGGAATGCAGGGCTAGTCATGGAACCTGCAAAGAACCAATGCGATTTTTCAATGGGCCACCATGTTTAATTAAGTGCTCTGATCTACTATTTTAATTTTAAGGTGAATTATTGGATGCAAAAAAGTGTTTTTTACATCAGCCAGCCCTAACGTAAACACACTCATTAGTGAGCCACTGTAATGTTTCAAAACACTGTCTATATTAATCTACCATAGTTTATTCTAAAGGCATGTTAGGTGGCTCCGTCTCAAACTCAAAGTACACCAGAAGAGCATACAGGCATCATGCTGCAGCTGGGGAGAGTCTTCTTGATGTTTTTATGTAACCAAGCGCCTGAAGGCCAAATGTTACTTCTGTGAAAGAGAAGAGGTGGCGTAGGAGAAAGATGACTTGTGTTGAATGCACATTAACTGCCTTTTTAATGTGCCTCTATTAGTTTTTTCATCTGGGTCTCTCAGGTGCTTTATCTCTATCTGCTAGACTTTCCCATAGGCAATTTCTTTCTTTAGCGTCATCGTTTCCAAACCCCTCCATTTTCCTCATCCACACTACAATGCAAGAACGCTGTTTTCAAATGTTTCCACTTTCGAGTGCATTTGCAAAAAGCTCTGTTTTTGTTGACAAATGCTGTCTCCGTGTGGAAGGAAGGCCAAACGGAGAGAAAAAAATGCGTTTTCAAACAAAAACACATAAGTGTGGATAGGGTCTTAATCCTCTCTCAGCCTCTGTAGTGCTTAGAAGGGAGGGGTGTAGTGAGAGGGTGGTTGCAATTCGCAACCTCCCCGCTAGATGCTGCTAAAAAATGACACGCAACACCTTTAAAAATGATTTGACGCTAAAGCACTCTCTGAATACAGCGATCTTCGACAAGGTTTGTTGACCTGGGTGCAAGAACCACAGGATCTCTGTCAACACATGTGACACACATTTGTCTCCTCTGGCTTACTTTAAATCAACTTATTTCACATTATTTAGAGTAATTTGTCGTCTTTGGAGCAATATGTGTATGAAATGTTGGCAAATTGAGTTTACGAGGTAAAAATTGAGTTTTTGTTTCATGTCCTACGCAGTTTCCATGGTGATGGGCATTCCAACAGTGAAGCGGAAAGTGAAGTCGTATCTGTCAGAAACTCTTCATTCGCTCATCGATAAACTCTCAGCGGAAGAGAAACTTGACTGCGTCATCATAGTGTTTGTTGGAGAGGTGAGTATTCTCTTAAGGTGCGTGTTGTATGCGTGCAAAGAAATAGACACAGTAGTTGTGGTTTTGTCTCCCTGTCTGAAGATTTCAAATAAACTTTCATAAGTTTGTTGCTGAGCCATTTTCACACGGATATGTAGGCTACTAAACCGTAGTGGTTATTGCTGTATCATGTATGTTCTTTTGAATGACTGTCCTGTGTGTAAATCTGATTTCAGAGGTAGTGGGTTTCTAGGCTGTTTGCTTGTGGAGGGATGTGGGTGGTACCGGGGTCTTGGAGACACAGACATCTTTCACACGGTCTCTGCGGTCACGCTACTTTACTTATTTTTTCGAACATAGAGTGGGAGGCAATATGTTATGTCTCCATGTCATATTATCAGTTATAAAAATTCTGAAACTTGTTTGAGGAAAATGTGTTGGACATTTGTAGAAGATCTTGATTGGTTTTAAAAGCAAGAAAAAATATGAAGCAATCCTAAAACATATATTATACTTAGGGGTGTGATCTCGTGGCACACATCGCGAGAACACAATATTCTCAGGAAATTGGCAAGATGGAGTGCTGGGCTCAAAATATGTTTGGGAGCATTTGTGTGAGTGCTCATTTTGTTGTGGTGCGACCTGTTTTCATTACTGTATAGAACACGCTAATAACTGCACAAAGCATCTTGAGAGCACAGAGCTGAACAGCAGCGGACTGTACCACAAGTTCAGTATAGCAATTGCAAGCTCACATTACGTTGTTTAAAATAAATTTACAGGCTAACCTCTTCAAAAACAGATAATCTATCTCTGACATATGTGCAGTGTAAGCATAAAACATGATGTGTTTATGTAGTTTTAACTATTTCTCCAAAGGCTAAGAGGGTTCAGTGAGTGGAGGAAGGAGGATTGACAGTGTGATATGATCGTTGCCTCTGCCAACACAAGCACTTAAAATTTTGAGCAATTACTGCAAATAGTTTGTGACAAAACATTAAGCATTGTTTACATATTGTTTAATGATTTTGAATTTGTTTCCTTAAGTACAAGTTGATTTTATAATGCCTAATTTTTTGCATTTTGTGTCTTTAAGGTGAATAATAGACCGTTTTTCCCTATATATTTCATCATTGAGAATTTCTTTAAAAAAAGAGACTAAAAAGTCTAAAAATCTTATATCGTTCTAGATTAATACTCCTAAGAAACATTACAGTGGCTCACTGATGACAGTGTTTACATTAGGGCTGGTCGATGTAAAGGGCTGGTTAAAAGGAATAATTCACCTAAAAATAAAAAAGCAGTTCTGAGCACTTAATTAAACATTGTGGATCATTGATAAATCTCATTGATTCTTTCCAGGTCCCATGACCAGATTTCATTTTGTGGAAGAACCAGTAAAATCAGATTTAAAGTTATCAAAGTCACATGCCAGCCTATATTTATTAAGCTTGAATTGCATGTCCGAAATCGCATACTATGACTGTACTTACTGATTTAAATGTATCTACCGTTAAACAGGATGTTCTATATAGTATGAGTGGGGTAGTATGAATAGATTTCGCACGTACTGCATCCGCTATGTTCCGTCTCGTGGGATAAGCGTCTCGTCACACCCCTTATCATGGTATATAGTGATTAAAGTATTACTGTGGGTTGTATTTCTAAACAGTAGCTCTCATAGTATAATGTATTCAGTTATTCTTATTTGGCATGTCCAGAGCTCATCTGTAATTTCTGTTAGCCATCTGTTTGCTCTTTTTGTCGATGTTCTCCAGTCCGATCTGTCATCATGTGTTGTGGTTTTCTGGAACAATTGCAGCCATTAGTGTTGACTGCTTTAGTTCAGTGAACACACCCTGTGACTGTGCAGCTAAAGAACCTTTAATGACAGCCTTGTGTTGCTCTAGTTTGTGTGTGTGTGAGAGAGGATATCCCTTTCTTTCTACATCGTCCGCTGTAGTTTTGCTTGGTCTCACAATTGGCCTAGGGTTAAAAAAGACAACAAAAAGGCCAGGCTCTCGGGTATTGCCTTTTATTTACTTCCTAGTTACTGCACATACTGCACTGTAAATAGCAGAGATGGGAACAAGTCACATATGGTCAAGTCCAAGCAAGTCTCAAGTCTTAACCATCAAGTCTCGAGTCACAGTTTAGACAAATCAAGCAAGTCAAGTCAAGTCAAGGGTTCACCCCAAGCAAGTCAAGTCGAGTCCTGATAAGTGTCAAGTCAAGTCAAGTCAAGTCAAGTCGCAGTGCTAAAATAAACAGTGGTTAATTTTTTAGATTCATGTTTATTTTTGCACTGAAAAGATGTACTTATATACATACATTATGTATCTTATTCACATTGCTATATATGAATTATATGCATATCTGTGCAACATTAATATCTGAAAATAAAAGTGTTGCTTAGACAACAGAAATCCAGTCTGAAATGTATAATACAATCTAATTCAATTTATTTGAAACATCTACACAGAAATGGAAATACTCGTATCAGACAGAATGACTTAAGACTTAAGCATTTATACAGACTATGCAGCTTATAAACTAAGAATTGTGACTGAAAACTTGACTATTGTATGTTTTAAGTATATGATGCTGTAATACTTGTGCTGTCCATTAAAGTGCACAAATAGGCCTATAGGGAATTTGCATCTAATTATGGGAATCCCGGATCATTTTATTGCCTTCGATATTGAATCTTGTTTATCAAAATGAACGGATCTTTTTCATTTCGGTAGAATATAAATTAAATGTATGTTAATATAGCCCAGTGATGAAGTTATGATGCTTAATCGTCATCTCTGTGGTGGACGCGCAATATGCAGTTTCATACGTAATATATAATCTGAGAGTATTTGTTTTCTATTTGAACTGGTTTCATTATTTTACAGCACAAAACGTTTTGTTGTTATTTCGAGTATAAAAAATGCAAACAGTTAACAGATTCAAACTATGAAATTATTCTCGTCAGTCTGACCGAAAAGTTTTTAAAGAGTTTTTTAAGTGCAAATGATCTCACCGGCGCGTCCATGTCAGCCGGTCATGCAGTATATAAGCGAGCTGCTATTCAGCTTCCACACGCAGTCCACACAAACACTTGAACATGCGCTCATTTAATATAGACATTAGCCCACATGTAATACAGAGAATCCCTTCTGTATTTTAAGATGATTTTAATGTTTTAAGAACATAATAATCTGGGCTGCGGATTCCCCAATTCATCTACTCATGAGATGAGATGTAGGCCTATCAGTGATGATCGATGATCACATTTCTAATAATAAAAAACAACCAAGGCAAAATTATGACAAACAGAAACGATTAATTCATTACATTAGTGATCGTTTTATTACACTGACTATAAAGAAATTACTTTCTTACCTTGCGTCGTGGTTCTAGTAATGTCGGATGAAATTCGACGTTGTGTTTGTCAGAAATCCTTGCGTTGCATACTCTGAACTGGACCGTGAAAATAAAAAAAGATTTGCCAGTTGCAAAGTCCTTGTAGCCAAACGTGACTATCTGAGGAGCTCGACTGTTGTCTGCCATTGTAACGGCCACAACTGTTTCAAGCCGCCAGGCGCGAGAGCAGTTTCCTCTCTATCGTAACTGCTCTATAGTAATTGGCCGTTACCTTGTTTGACGCGGTTTGAGTTGAACAGCGTTAAAGGCACAGGCGCTGTAGTGCTGCTGAGTCACAATAATTATTTTTGCTAATTTCATTACTTTACAAAGTTCAAGTCATTGTCGAGTCTTCCATTTAAAGTCAAGTCAAGTCTCAAGTCACTTGCTCTCAAGTCAAAGTCAAGTCAAGTCATTTTCTTACTTCAATCAAGCAAGTCGCAAGTCCTGAAAATTGTGACTCGAGTCAGACTCGAGTCAAGTCATGTGACTCGAGTCCCCCACCTCTGGTAAATAGTGTGTTTGTGTGTACTGACCAACTATTTTTCATGTTTGTTTTCTCACAGACAGATATTGAGTACGTAAACAGTGTGGTTGCAGCCCTTGAAAAAGAGTAAGTGATGTCCTTTTTCAAGTATAAAAACAGCTATTCAAATATTTTAAATATAGCTGCAAGCAGCGGATACGAGGTCAAGCCGACTAAATTCGCTAGCAAAATATTTGCGGCATCTCTGATTAAGAGTTTAAAAAACATTGTTCAATGCATGACATGAGCCAAGCAATCAAAAATAGTTTCTAGGATTTGAAGATCAACGTATGAACATGCATAAACATGTGAAGTTTGAACTGCTCATTTAAGCTTTTGTTTTATCTTTTTTGTTAGGTTTTACACAGAACTGAATTCTGGGTTGTTGGAGGTTATATCTCCCCCTGTCAGCTACTATCCAGACCTCAACAATTTGAAAGAGACTTTTGGTGACTCAAAGGAGAGGGTGAAGTAAGTATGCAAAAAATTGAATTCTCCTTGTTCTAGGACTGCATACTTCTACATAGGGCTGGGCAATATATCGTGCGATTATGACTTACAATTAAATGGCGCCACATCCGAAAGCCAGAGGGCGCTCTTGCGCAGAAACTCCCGAGTATGGGACACAGAAGAAGAACAATTAGTTCAAGGAAATGCCAGTGGTCATATTCTATAGCTCTTCTTTAAACCTTTTCAGGTATTTTCATGATAATAAAGTATATTTGTAGTGAGGATGTTTGACGAGTGTTGCATTTTCAAATGTACTTTATAAACGACTCAATCTCGTAGTGATTTTAGATCGAGCTGTACATGCTACTGAATGTGCTGAATCTCTATGTATATCGCCCAATCCTACTTCAACAGTGCATTAAATGTAGTTGGAAAGTGGCACATTGTGATTTTAAGCATCTACCAAAAAATATCTAGCTTTGGAAGACATTTAAAATTTGCCTTTGACGGTTTACGCTGCGTGAACACCAATAAGCACACTTTGCAAAACTCATTTCATAAGGTATATTTCATAAGGTTTTGCAAATTTTGTGAGATATAAACTGACAGCATAATAATGACTGCTATTTTGTTTAAGCATGTATATTTGGGCGGGTCCGCGTATTGTTATAGGTTAGATTGTTGTCGTGGTGGTTGCATGTGATATTTAAATGACAATAGTACAGTTTCTGTTGTGTGGGTGAAGTTTTTTTATCAGCTCAGATCTCATATTTCAGTGGCAGAGGCAAACTGATTTACTGCCTATAATATGATTAGACAGAGAGAGAAAAACAGCTAGAGGAGGGGTAGTGATAGACAGGAAGTGGCTTGAGCAAAAGACAGCGGTGACCTTTATTCCTTACTTCTCAGCTAGCTCAAAGTCAAACAGAGACAACTACTCTTACTCCACACCCCCCTCATCTCTCTTTCTCTCGCTCTCTCTCTCTTTCTCTCTTGCGCATGCTCGATGATGATGATGATTCATGTCGTCTGCCCTAAAAAGACTCCTCTTCTCATCTCCGGCTTCCTCTAAATCTTTCATCCACAGCTGTCTCAATTTAATCTCAAACACTCTGGGTAGCTCTTTCTTTTCCCTCTTTTACATATTTTCAGTCTCTTTCATTATCAGAAGCGGGATTCTGTCAGAGACATTATAAGATGGAGGAAGCAGCCCCCTGATTAAAAAATGAATGAATGCTTGAATTCAGTTACTCATTACGGGCTTGTAGGAAAGGATGTTTTATCTTTAATTTAACCATGAATGTGATTTTCTGTGGTTGTTTTTTACTTTAGAATAGCATATGCATTTTTAAATACATTTATAAAAAAAATTCTGATATTGTCTTTTTACACATTTTTGACATATACAGTACAATATAGTACATGCCTGTTGCCTAGATAGAAAAAAGGACACCTTCCAATCACAACTACAAATAAAAATATATTTTTACGTATGACAATATATATATATACATAGTATAATGCAGGTAATATCCCAACACCTTGCAGCATCTTATATGATGGGGTCATCGCTCTGTGAAACAGCATCTGTCAAAGAAAGAATGTGCTTGATTGTTCATCGTAATTTCATTTGTCGATTTTAATGTTAAGTTTGTCCCAAATAATTTTTCAGTGATGTAAAAGTTGTTAAAAGATGCCCCAACCTTGCCTGGTGTTTTCTGTGGGTCTTTTATTTTTTATTTAATCTGAGGTAGGGGTAATATTCCTGAAAATTCCGTTCTCAATGTATCTGGCCACTGGTGAGCTATTCGGTTTCATTAGCCAAAACTAATTTTTACTCTCATTTGGCACTCGGTGGGTATTCATTTTAGACTCGGTCGGGGGCTTTTTCCAATATTGTTAATCTGAAAGGGACTCTAATTCCGCCCAGCGAAACAATCTCAACATCCGCATGCGCCAGAGTAGATGTGTAAAGTGTAATTTACTGCATGTGGGATTTTAGTATGCTTTGCCAAACCTGTGCATCTTCATCCAAGTCTGTTTGATCAAAAAAAAGCAGCTTTGATGCTCCTCCCAGTTAAAGTTCTTTGTCCTTTAAATCTCTGTTCTGTGGACCCCTCACTGCAGAGGTCGAATGAATAACAAGAGTTTGATTGGGTGTTTGTTGATGGAGATAAATGGAGCCAATTGTCTGCTGAGGAAAGGAATGTTTTACCGTATTTTCCTCCCACTTATAGCCCAGTTTTGTGTTTATGTGATGAATCTTTGTTTGCATTAACACTCATCCCTTATTTTGGCCTTAGAGTTCTGTGTAAGGTTTTATTTTCTGTCAGTCACACCCAACATACACAGCTGTCCTGTAGATAAGTGGTTTTTAACATTTTGTCCTTGAATCCTTCCCTCCATACATATAAGAAAACCTTATTGAAAGACCGGGACTCTTTTTAGTGAAATGTGGCATCCTTCAGCTGAAAGTTTTTAAAAGAGAACAGCACATGGATTAAGACATGCAAATGGAGATTGTGTGAGTTTTTTGATTAAGTAGTTTGAAATATACACACAATTTCACTGTGATATTATTGTACTCTAGCTCAGTCGGGACTTTGACGACACCACTGCTAAGCTCTTTATATGCTCTTGGGTCTAATTGACCAAACTGTAAAAACACATATCTAATTAAAAAGGAAGTATCGACTGGTTCCAAACAGTGGAGGACTTTTGGGGATTTTCCAAGTAGTACCTATGACGAATGTTTTTGAATTAATTTTTGACCTCAAAGCATGTAAGCTCCTGCCTGTACACTGTCCCAAGGTTGAGGCCAGTTCTAGTGTCACCAACAGATGAACTTCAACATTCATGTTTATTTATTTTCCAAATTTTGTGATGTCATTTTTTGTATTATTTGTTTTACAGATGGCGTACCAAGCAGAACTTGGACTATTCCTTTCTAATGATGTATGCCGTCAACAAGGGGATCTTTTATGTCCAGGTAACCAAATTCACAAATGTTACGTTGAAAATGTGTCGACGCATCATTGGAATTGCAAAAGTAACAACCGTTTTCAAGCAGTCCTCTGCCATTCTCCATTGGTTAACAAATAAACAGTCCCACCCCCACCACTGACAGGTGTACCCAGATTAATGTTTTGTTATAAACCGGGTTAGTGGTTACACTTTTTGAAATAATCCAACTCTCGTCACATATACGATATACGTATAGTTTGCCCTCTTTAATAAAAACATCCTGTCTTATTTTAAACCCTATGTCTATTGACAGCATGTGTGCCATGCTGTTGTTTACTGAGGACAAACATTCAGCCCATCCTTCAGTTTGGTTTAATCAGTGGGATTAATCAGCAGACCAGAGGGGTTTAAAGCAAGAAATGTTAAAAAAGCTTTAAATGATCAATCTTCCAAGAGGGATTGTTCAGTCAAGAGGGATAGTAAACGGTCGCACCAGATTATAACACTTAACATAACACTGTGTATATTCCCCTCTGAGGACAAGCTAACATGAAATGCAGGGGCGCACAGACCTGTTCAACTTGTTTCATGTTGTTATAATACTCAACATAACACTATTATGTTCCCCTCCGGTGAAAAAGCTATCAGGAAATGATCGGGGGATAGACTTGGTTATCTTGTTTCATATGTGGAACAAGTTTGTGTTTCCCCCACACAGACACTGGATACCACCTTAGTTTTGGCGTAATGTGGGTACCGTCATTTTTGAGCTGTTTGTGTTTTGACTTCCGGTGAGCCACTATAGCTAATGGCAGTCGTATTGCAAGTGAGACGAATGTGCTGTTTACTGGCTAGTTACAATTTATTATGGAACCCAAAGGTACAAGCGTAATGTGTGCAATCAGAGGTTGCCATAATAGCGGGTTCAAATGCAAAAAAATGTCTACAAAGCATTTGCTTTGACCATGATACACACACCGAATCTGGATGGCGCGCACCCTATGATCTGCATCCATTATTCTTTATTTTAGCCTACTGGATGCCCTTTCTCTTGGACAATTGACCTACTTGACTTCAATTACTAATAAACCATTACTTATAATACACGTTCAAAGGCAGGAGAGTGACTGTTTTAAAAGTGATTTGAGCGTGCTCCCGCAGTGACACACTTCTACTATTTTTCACCGGCCGGGTTTTCTGACAATTTATACTACCCATAGAAATGTGCTACCCTGATATTGTTTATGTGTTGTGATTGGGTTGGGTAACTTAGGTGTAAGGGTTGGGTCGGGGGGGTTAATCCTGTTTTGTATGGAGGTAGCAAAATTTGATAGGGTAGCATAAATTGGCAGAACACCGGCTAATTATACGGAAGACTTAACACAAAAAGGAAGTACGTCACATCGTTTACTCCCGCATTCAAAAATAAGGTCGATAGAGATGCTGCATTAAGCCAAAGTCCCTTAAGGCAAGTCGTTGCTATCTCGGTCTATCCCTGAAATCCCTGGCTGAACTCACTATTAGATAACATTTGCGACCAACGATCAAACCATACATCATGTGCATAGGTTGGCAAGCACCTCACAAGATTCTGTATAGAGCCCCGACCTTTATCCATTGGCAATTGGCTCTTTTTACTGGAAGGCGGGACTTTTTTGGACTTTGTGTCTCCCCCATTCATAGTGATAGTGTTAATATCTATAAACTTTGATTAGACACAAATTTAAAAACAAGCAAATCTCTATGTAATATTTATTGAATATACATTGTGACGTTGTGACAGCAGTGTTCATTAGCTGATTAAAATAAAAGAATAAAATCCCTCTACAATTTTTTTCATGAAATATTGCAGCGTTTGTTGTAAAAAGTTTCTCAATGTGGGTCATACTCTTTTTAAAAATCATGTGCCCTCATAAACTTCTGTGAAAATCTGACAATGCACTTCCGTCCTGTAATGACTATCGATCTAAAATGATGGCTTGGGCGGAGCATCTGTTTACCTTTTCCCTTCAACTGTCAGTCTGCTGTAAATTCCTTCTCAAAATGCAATGGCTGTTTTTATACATCCAATCATATCGCAGAGAAAGACAAATTTTTCTCATTCAAAATTCAATTTCACTCTGAAATGCTTAAAAATACGGTACATATGGTACACTTGTAGGCATTGACAGCAATGTTAAACTTCTGTAGACATCCTGATGTGAGAGGTAATATATCCCCCTCATCTTTTACTTCACTCTCATGGTCCTTAGGTTTAATTTCTATGCGTTTGCATTAAATGTCGTCTGACCTTTCACATTTTCCCAAGAAAAGGAAAAAACACCATCATCTGATATTGTTTATGTCATTGTAAATACAATCATGTCTGTCTCATTCTCACACGCTCCTGTCTGTCTCTCTGTGTGGCTGTCTGTGAATGTTGTTTTCATTTATTTTGTTTTGTTTTGTGCTTTGCCAATAAACCTCTCCAGTGTCATCATGTCTTTGTGCTCTGTATACACACTGTGCTGTCGTAGGAGAGGGGAAAGGTATTGCTTTCATCATATTTTGTTACTCAACAAGGTTGTAGACATGCGCTAACTTTGTTTGGCTGTGCTTTTATTAGCGGATGGAGCATGTGTGTTTTTTCCCTCTTTCCTCGACTTGATTGTTAGTTAGAGGGGTGATGTTTGTAGTATGTGCAGGTTGTGTCAGTATGATGTCTTCTGTAGGATTCACCTGTTGCTGTTCTTCTTTCAGTTGGAGGACGATATCGTTGCCAAGCCCAACTATTTTGCCACAATGAAAAACTTTGCCCTACAACTCGCCAGTGAGGACTGGATGATTCTTGAGTTCTCACAGCTGGGCTTCATTGGTGTGTGTCTTTTTTCAAAAATTATTATTATTGTTTGTGATTTTTTAAATATATGAGCTACTCCAGAAAATAGCTAGTTTGTATCATTTGCTATGTTGTAATGTGTGACTAATCTGTGGAACACAAAAGAAAAGGTGAACAAAACATACATTCAGAGCAGGTTGTCGAACCAAAAAAATGACACAATTCCTCCTTTTGTGTTCCACAACTTCAGTGTGTAAACAATGACATTTTTTTACTACTACTTCAATATATTTATACAGTTTATTGTCATTAATTAAGATTAGGGTTCAAGTCTGTTCAAGTCCGTTTTTCCCAATTTCAGGAAAGATGTTCCAAGCCCCAGATCTAAATCTCATAGTGGAGTTTATCTTCATGTTTTACAAAGAGAAGCCCATTGATTGGCTGCTGGATCACATACTATGGGTCAAAGTTTGCAACCCTGAGAAAGACGCTGTGAGTCAATACTTGCTGAATGCATGTTTGTTCAACACCTCTGCCGTGGTGTGTCAGGACACAACTTTACACACCTCTGTGCAGCACACACACACATTCAGTGTCTTATTACTCATTTTTAGATGTCTGTCATTCTCACTTTGCAATGTTCTCTCTAGAAACACTGTGAGAGGCAGAAGTCTAGTCTGCGCATTCGTTTCAGGCCCTCTTTATTCCAGCACGTTGGTTTGCATTCCTCCCTTGCTGGAAAAATCCAGAAGCTCACGGTAACTCTTATTTCATACGTTTTCTTTGCTACTATCTTTTTTAACCAGTTTACTGTTGCCTCAACTTTTGAACTATGTTTACACCCGGCAAAAACATTTGTCTTTGGTGGACAGCCTAGATACAATATCGCTTGCATCCGGTAGTAACATGCGTCTCAAATGCTTCTCCTGTGACCGCTTGTTATTGGATATCAATTGAAGAGGCTCTTATTTCAGTTCTAAACAACATGCACCAATGTTTCTGAGCCATTACCCTTGTTGATCATGTGACATATCGCTCATACAACATACTACGTATCGCTTGTAGTGACATACAAATGACCCCGGTTTGTATCCCGACTCCAATAAAAGCAAAATAAAACATGTGTTCTACACCACACTAAAACACTTGAATCTAGTTTAAAGCAAAAAAAAATTTTAACAAAATTTAAACTATAATTGTTTTTTAAAAAATATTATTTTTAATAAAAATTATGTAAAATAAAAGGATATGTTTTTTTTAAATACTAGAAATAAAATTAATTATTTGGAATAAAAATGATATAAAATTGAAGGATAATACAAATAAGAAAAAAATACTTATTTTTAGAGAGGGCACTTTTATTCAGTTGTTTCATGCCTACCGTTGACAATCTGTGTTTTAGTGCAATAGATGATTTTCATAGGAGTGTCCTGTCCTGTTATCAGGGTTTACAGTAAACAACATGATCACATGTGTTTCTGACTACCTCTGAATGTGTTTTTGAAGAACTGTTCCATAAAACAGTTTTGACACGGTTGACACCCTTTTGTGACACAGTACTTCTGATCGGACCACCTAAGATTAGACCAGATGTAAACCAGGGCTTTCTGACTTTGCTGAAGTTGCATACAAACATATTTAGCCTTTTTGTTATCTTTTTGTTATCATGTTATATCTCTGCTTGAGTCACTGACATTCAGTTTGCTGTTATAAGTACAGTATCAATGCCGGACAGCACTTCCTGTTGGCCGCAGTCATAACTTCCTCTGCTTTCTGCTCTCTAAGGATAAAGACTTCCTGAAACCTCTACTGCATAAGATTCATGTGAACCCGCCGGCTGAAGTGTCCACCTCTCTTAAAGTGTATCAAGGCCACACGCTTGAGAGGACCTACATGGGCGAGGACTTCTTCTGGGCCATCAATCCAATGGCCGGAGACTACGTTCTGTTTAAGTTTGATCGACCGGTCAACATAGAAAGGTCGGTGGCTACGTCTTCTGTGCCGGCTTTGTGTAAATGGCTGGAGGTACAGGTGGACATGGATTAAAATATTCAGAAGTTTGAGAATATAGCTGTTACAGTGCTTGGGTTATTTAACTTTAATTTGGTGTAAAACTGTATTGTAATGAAATATTAATATTTACTTAATTCTCACTTCACAAAGTGTTGTTCACACTTGTTCCGAGAGCTCTAACCAGAAGTCGCCATTCACACTTCTGCAATTCTCATTGTGGAGGTGACTAATGAGAAGCTTCTAAAATAAGAAGCTGCATACACAAACCTCTGGAGGGAGAGAATGATGTAATGGAGGAAATGTTCAACAAATGTATATTTTATTTACGGTTTCAAAGGACGTACGTGCCTGGCCGGAAGTTAACTTCTAGTCTTTGTTTGATTATAGCCATTTATTTTATATCAAATGAATATTAATATTTTATTGTATATTAATAGTATTAAATGAAATTAAAATTACTCTACACTTATTGATTCTTTGCGGAGGGTCTACCGGAAAGGCCACATAATGTTTATGTTGTTGCCACTGAAACCGTTTGTAACTATAAGATAGCATTTCTTACTTTTTGAAAGTGTATGAGACCTGGTTCAATTCATTTCCCCAACTTCCGCTTTCATGTTCAGAGGTATTCAAAAAAGCTCATGATTACATTGTGTTTGTAGCATAAGCTAAACTTGCCTGGTGCATCCTGGACCGCAATAAAGGATTGCCCACTCACCTGTCAAAGATCTATTGTGCTAAAAACATGGACTTTACAAAGATATATGCAAATTTGTATGCAAATAAGTTATATGCAAATTTTAAAGGAAATAAACATATGTATCAAAACATTTTCATTTAAATTTACTTACAGATTTGGGATAAAAGTATACGCCAAATGCATGTTGTCGTTGTTTATTAGGATTTTTTTGTTTGTTATATGCAATATGCATGCAGTAACATTTAAAACAAATATAATAATTTGAGGTATAGTTAAAAGAAAGATTCTGCCATTGTTTAATTACCCTCATGTCATTCAAAACCTGTTGACAGGTTTATGACCCTTTCGAAAATGATACATATTTGGGTATAAACAGGACCTATGATAACAGACCCAGACAGGAAGGCAGATAGTTATAAGAACATGCAGCCATTTATGTTCCTTATTTAACATGGGCTTCACCTCTTCAGAGTGTTTGAGAATAAACAGTGCTAACAAGATGAGGTCTCCATCTACTTATATGTGACTAGATTTAATTAACAGCGTACATGTAGAGACCCTTTATCTCTGTGTGTGTGTGTTCTAATGTCCTGCAAATGGGTGTGTACACTCCGTACACGCGTGTTCATGAATATTCGTGAGTTTGTGCCAGGACATGAATGTTCATTTACAATCAACCTTATGATTGACAGGTTCCTTTTTCGCAGCGGAAACCAGGAGCACCCTGGAGATAAAATCGAGAACACTACAGTCGAGATCCTCCCCGTCACGGTAAAAAAAAAATCACTTTATTAGATCAATACAGTTTTATTTAAACGTCCAGACAAGCCCTGGGGTGACAAGTTTGTCAGAGTCTAACTGCAGGCTAACTGACAGCAATATCTAGCATACGCCTCCTGTGTATGCTGTTACCCTGGCTAATTTTAGTTAGTATCAGGTTGGAGCGATCGTGGTAATGAGGCCGTCTACTGCCACCCTGCAGTGATACACATCTTAAAACACCTTCAAATTGACTTTGATGTTTGTTCCCGTAGACTTTCCGGGAATAAATGAGACCGTTAATAAATCCAAGTTTGTGTAAATGAGTTTGTGTGCTTGGTTCCACTTATAATTTGATCAAAGTTTACTTAAGTTGCTTCCAAAATTTTGTATAAATGTGTTATCATATTATATTGTAGTGGCCCCCACGAAAGCTCTTTAATTGCATCTAAATGAGAATTTATTCTCTTACAGGACACTGAATTGAAGACCAAAGAGAAATACAAACGAACAGAGGACCGCTTCTATAAAATCGGTGAGTTATTGCATGCTGACAGCAGCAGTTTTGTACTTGTAGTAAATGATTGAAAATATGATCCGTGCAGGGATGGAATAGCAGTTTTTGAAACAAGACCCGGTGTTACACTCGCACACAAACAGACAGTGCCAAGTAATTTGAAACTGTTTTCTCTCTACAATAAACTTTGTTCATTTTTTTATAACATCACCTCGTCACCTCGGACAACCAAGTCTGCAGGATAGTTAGATCTATCAGTTTTGCCGTATGAAAAAGATGGTACAACACTATGGTGTCATTTTGGAGCAATAACAAGATAGTAGAATCTATCAGATCTATCACCCGGAACCACAAAAAAAAATCTTTTTTTAAATTGAGACTTATACATCATACATAGAAATGAATCTAACGACATGCAGTGACACACATTTGTTCAACTCAGTTTTCTTGCTCAGCCATATAATTCACAATAACACTAAATATTTTACACAATTACAGTGAATAAATGTGACGTTCTGATGGTCAATGCAGGACATTATTGCTGTTCATAAACTCACTAACTGACCATTTTTCTCTCTTTTCAGCTGAATTTGAGAAGGGAGTGGCAGAGGGGACGGTTGACCCTGCTTTCAACCCTGTGGTGGCTGTACGTCTGTCTGTCCAGAAGGACTCTGCTGTGTGGGCTATTGTTAGTGAGGTCTGTGTATTGTATTTGTCATACACTCCTCATTTTGAAGACATGGATCACTTATATTAACTACCGATGTGGTAACATACTGTTTCTATAAGGCATCAAGCAGTAAATTACATCACTTCCATGTTAATGCTGCCTCACACATCAATTTGACAAACAATTGATTTCAATATGTGATACGTCAAGCAAGCAAGCAAGCAAGCAAGCATCATTTAAGTCCCAAATATCAGAAATTAGCATTTTGCACCTGTTTTGAATTTACATTGGCATGATTTTGTGGGAATAATTCCTTGATTTCTGATTTCTGTTTTTTAGATTCACATCAAGAGGATACCTGGGTAACTACAAGGATTGGGCCCTGAAGCGTTATAAAGTGAAGCGCGTCATTATACAATGTGAGCTGCGCAGACACGCGTCGTCTTTATACAACGCGTGCGCAGCGTGGGCTGTGCAGTCATGCGTCTTCTTTATACATCGCGGGCTGCAAAGTATGGAAAGGCTTTTGGGTGGGTGTTTGGTTAATGGCGAAATATGACCTGAATGGCTTTCCATAGCACAGACACACATGTTTTCTTTACACAACGCGTGCTGCGCAAACTGTGCGTCCTCTTTATACAGCAAGAGCTATACAGTTATAAAGTCAGGCCAGTCTGTACAGAGCAAGCTTACATGCCCCTTAGCCTTGTTCATTATTTGTTTACAAAGTGATTTGCAGCACAGAGCAAACAGTCAAGATACAAAAGTGAAACATTAGTTGGAATCACCATGTTGGCTCACCATTGTGACGTCTATCAGACAGCGGCGACGGACGATGGCATCGACTATCGGCCCAACCCTAGTTACTACCAACATGTCTCCCCGCTAGCTGAGGCCGTCATTGGTTACCGGAGATGGAATATGCTGCTTGACACACCCTTCTGCTGCAGTTTTTAAGAGAAAGTGACTTTATTGGATCTATATATGGATGATTTATCTTCACCCCTCTAACTTCACCTTTTCATTGTTCTACTTTACTCTAATTCTGTTGTGTAAATGTGACTACTACTGTACAGAAAACGACACTTTTTGACGGACCGTTTCCAGACATTGGGTTTGTGTCACAAGTAATTGCAATCATTTCTGTCATGAAGGATTCTACGCTGCACTAATGCTGTTGAAAATATGTGTCCTACTGGTGAAGATGTTCTCAGTACTCATGGACCATAACTGACCTCAAACCCATGGTCAGATAACCATGGCTGGATTTCAACTGAGAGGTGAAAAAGTGGGGCAGCAGAAATTGCTTCTGAGAAGTTTTTTTTGTGTTTAGGTTTTAGATTGTTGATATTTGGCATTCTGTTGAAATGTGTAGAAAACAAGTTTTGTCAACTAATTTGCCAAAATTTGAAAGCCAATTTCTAAAAAAAAAACAGGCAGCATATCATACGACCTCTACCTGGTCAACAAACGTGTCTTTTCTTCCTTTGTGTCAGTTTATCGTCAAGTAGTCAATCATGACTTTCAATCTGAAGGTTTATGTATAGATGTTTTTATTGTTATTATTGTAATGACGATCTATGAAGGTGAATTAATTTATTTGAGATAAATCATTGATTTTTACAGGAAAATCCTTTTTTTTATAATCATTGGAAATTTATGACGTGACAGAGAATTTATTGCTTTTGAGTGATTGTGGCTCAAAGTCGAGTGAAGATTCAAGTTTTTTTTTATCTTTGTATAATCCTAAAGGGTGTAGGCCCCCACCTCTGTGCCTTAACATCCAGCGTTCCCATGGGACCTGGAAAAGGACTGTCTTGCGCCCGTTGTCAAATTGCTTAAAAATGCAATAGAACTTCTGTCATGTGCTTGATTTGACTGATACATTGACGTTGTATTTTAGAGCATGGCATGTCCAAATTCATGTTACCGAATACATCATGCTTCCTTTTGTCAATTGGGCAATGTTTCCTTTCAAATATCATCTTGTCAGTCAGAAAGACATTCTTTTCTTTGGCCGTATTTAATGCTGTATCACCTACCTGTAGATGAGTGACTGTAGAACGTTTAGAGATTGATATGACCAGGCCCAGACAAAAGCTGCACTGATTTGGGGGTATCTCTGGGATTCTTTGAAATGTGTTTGGGAAAATAAATTGAGTTGAAGTTCTTTCGCTCCTATTTGGATGCTGAGCTGAAAGCACCATTCATTCGAGCTTGCCAAAATATTTTATAAATAAACATGGGCGTGTGTAGAACGTCAAAACCAACTGTCATTTCCAGGTCTGCAGAGGTGTGTTTAAGTTCTGTGGTCGCAACTGTTCCTGATCATGAGCAAATGAATACCAGAACCATAGATTTATAATGGTGATGAATGGAGAAACATTTCAGTGAATTACTTCTTGCAATATTATGTGTTCTGCTTTGTCACAGTGATTGGATGTGAATGTTTTTTTATTTGGTAAACCTATGGTTCTAATTTATTTTGCTGTTATGTGCTGGCTTTGAGAGTTGATGGTGAGGAAACTACTGTACAAATTTTCCAAAGTGCTATCATCTCATGTGATTGTATATATCTTTAAAATGATAGATTATAATGACGTTCAGCCTGTCAAAACGTCTCCTGTCAAACCCTTCAAGTTGAGCGTTTCGGAGCATATTCTGTTATTTACCCGCTCCCACATTATGGTAACTACTTGAGGCTGGATCTGAATTGACCGGTTTATGTTGTTGACCAGTTAACAAGCCAATGTACGGTCATACATGTTTGTTTACAATTTGTTTTTGATCTCTCCTGAGAGGCGGGACTAAATGTTTCCTTTTAAGTGTAGAGTGCACTGTATCTTTCTAGTTCGCATCTTGGGTGAAATAGGCAATTGAAATCACATTGGAGTGAAAGAAGAAAGTGTTCTGCCATATTGCTGCCTTTTAGTCAGATTTGTGCTCAATGATTAATGTTCATGACTTGTTTCCACGCCTGTGGTGGATTGTTGTCTACATTGATCTCCACTCACTCATGTGGCAGGTTTCCAGACTCATGTGGTTAAATCTGGGATCCGCATGTATCCATCTTTAATTCCACCCTTCAAATTTGCTTTGAGATGAATCAGACATGAAAAGTTTCCCTCCTTGTGAGGTGCTTTCTGGACTTTCATGTGCCTTCATCTGTCTTGCTCCTGCTCTGAAATTGATTTGAATAAACTGTTCTGTAATAACTGTTTTAAAACCACAGCGTCTTTTTCTTTCATTTAATTTTAGGAGAATGGACGTGTTTTTTATGACATTTTACATTTATGCAATTTTGCAGACGCTTTTATCCAAAGCGAGTTACATTGCATTATCCTATACATTTTTACATAGGTATGTGCAATCCCCTGGGATCGAATCCACAAGCTTGTGTTGTTAACGCAATGCTGTAACCTCTGAACTACAGGAAAGCGTAAATTTTAGGGCCATTTAAACTGTATTCTAATCTGATAAAGTGAGTATAATGCCCTCAAGACCAACCCTTTTGCCAATTAATTAAGCACGGTTTAACAATATTGACCATAGATTTTTTATTTGTTGCAAAATTTTGAAACCAAAAATGTATTATGGTCTCACCAGCCATAGTAAAACATGCAAACATATGTTAACTGTCCCCAGCAACCACCTTTACCCTGCTGCCCCATGGAAGATGGAAGATTAGTCTCTTAAAACCACCCCTCCTGACCACTGAACAGTTTTATCCATGTGCCATCAGAGTATACTATTGTCCACAATTAAATTAAGTTCAGTTCTATTATAAGCTTCAGGGTTTGTGTAATAATTTTAAGAACAACACAACTTTACACCACACTATTCACAGCATGAAAAGCCACAAGATGCATGTTTAACATATGTGGAATAACGTTCTGTCGTTTAGCACTTATACTTCTCTATATTACAATGTTCTAAGCCTTTCACACAGTTGACTACTGTGGACAGCTATTCAAAAAGCCATTTCTTACATGTGCATAGGTCTTGATGGCATTACACATCAACCACTGCAGAGGATACAGGTGCATCATCCTATACGCCATCACCTCTTCACATAAAAGTGAAAAAAAATGTGTAATATTGTTCAAATTTTGTTTCACATGCTGTAAGAGCAATCAACAATCCTGACTGAGGTTGTCATAATATATGCATGAATAAAGGGTTAACATGTGTTGTATGCTCTTCTGTACATATTGTTTACTTGTGCACTCCTCAATATCTGCTGTATGCGTTTTAATGGATTTGTGTTCCTAGTGAAGAACTAAAATACTATTCCATTCTACCCTTAGAGTTATAATTACAACACTTAAGTTTGACCACTCCCAAGTACTACTTTTGTATTTATTTTGAACAGGAGACTGCTTTAAAAAATATATAATTTGTGTGAAATAGTTGGACTGAAAAGTGTACTTGTGCAATATGTTCTTTTGAATTATGCAACGGTCGGAGTATGGCATCGAAATAACGCGAGAGGACTTCTAAAGCACGCCGAGATGTCTGTTCTCGCGGTCCTTGCACCGCATCAAATCCAACACACCTACTATGTCGTTGTTTTAGCGCCATCTTCTGGTCAAAATATATATAATTTGATTTTGCTTTTGAAACATTCTAGAAATCAATGTAGAACATAGAATAATTTCACTATCGTGTTTAAAATCAAATAATTTGTGTCCCTGTCAGACCTGTCTAAGGTTAATATGAAAAAGGCAACCCGAAAAATGCATTTCCCTTCAACTTCCGGAAGTACGTAATACTTAACATGGCCGCTTTCATAACAATTTCTCTTTGACTCATATGCTGCAGTTTTGTCGTTTTATCCACCATTTCTGACTCTATTCTTCGCTGAAACTTGCTCGGATGAAAACTCTACAGAATGCCCAAATATTATGAGGATAAAGAGGAAGATGGGCGTGCCTGCGCTGGAATCCGAGAGGATTTTAAAGCCTGTCTCCTTCAGCATGACTGTGTAGTGAAGGTAAGACCAACATCATGTCAAAAAAAGTGAAATCGAAATGTTTTTTATAACACTTAAGTGAACAGATGAGTTAACATCAGAAGTTGCTTTAGTTTAATCGTCGCTTTAGAATTATACGGTTCTATCTGACATTTTGGTCAAACCTGAGTTATTCACATATTCTTATGCCATGTTTTTTTATATGTGTACATTTTGGGAGATTTATTAAGAAAACAAAATGGTTCTATCTACAAAATCGAATTATAATTTGGTTCTTTAAGGTTCTAACTGCGAGCCAATTTTGTATGCACTCAAGAGGACCAATGAGGATTAGCTTTCCTTGTCATGTGGCCGGTGTTCCGTGCAACGCATTTTTGTTTTAAAAGAATCCTCAAGGTTGATTGTTTTATTATTACTCAATGAGAGCAGCTCAAATTAAAAAAAAAAGTGTTTGGGGTTTTGTTGATGAGTTTTTTTGTTATATTTGTAGACACAACACTAGCCAGCAGCGCTAACTGTTAGCTTCCTTATTCCTATGTTTACGTGAATCCTCATAATGCGATTAATGCCTAAACATTTACAATATTAACCCCTAAAGGCCAAATAGTCAACAATGTCAACAGTCTTAATTACAATAATAAACATGATCATGTTATTTCAGCCATACTCATTTTCAGAATGAATAAAAAAAAGTCTATAGGTCAGATTATTACAGGAGCTGCTTTGTCTAAACCAACGAAAACTTGTTCCTGTACCTAAAACGAACACCGGCACTTGATAAAACATTTAGTACTGTCTTTTATGTTTAACTTGAACAAAAAAGTAATGCATCCTAAAAATTTTATTAAATGTGATAAAAGCATATAATAACTTTTCTATACACGTCAACACAATATTAAACACTAATTTCATGTTTTAACAAACAATATAAGTAATTTTTTGTGTTGCTTTAAAATATATTGTTTTATTGAATATTTAGTGGATAGAACCTTATAATTCTAAACAGAAAGTGATTTTTTCAGAATAAGAAGGTTCTATCTGCGTTTGACCTGTTCCAAAAATCTAAATTTACAAATGTCAGAAAATGTTGATATTGTACATTTAGAATATATTCAGGTTCTCTGTCTTTTTCTCGTATGAAAGAGATTTGTTCCTCATAAAATTTTTGCTATATGAAATGCAAAAACTTTGAAGCTCAATATGTCAAAACTACTCACAATGCAGATAGAAACGTATAATTCTAAAGCGACGACATGTTACATGCAATAATCTTTCAATACAATGGTTTACAAGGTATTTAAGTTAAAATAAGCTAGAATCGCTTATAAGCTGCAGTGAGGTTAAAGGATCCTGTGGTGTTATGCGTCATAGGAAGGCAAGATGCCCAGCGAGTGTCTCAAGGAGGGACATTGCAAAGGCTTGCAGGTGGCTTTCTTTGAGTGCAAGAGATCCATGGTAAGTACATCTGCTGCATAGATTCTTCAGCTATGTGGTATTCGAACAACTTGGCGCAACAAGAAAAACATCTTGGTTCTATCAGTGTCATAGTTGTAGAAACCCCAAGGTAAAAATTACCTTTTTATATCATGGAACCACACCAGTAAGACTATTTTATAAGCTCTTGGTGCCAGTGGTTTATTTCCACAGTTTATTATAAATACTGTTTTGTTCTATAAGCTAACCACACTCATTTCTACAATTCAAATTGGTGAAATATTTTTTGATGTATTGAAAATATATTTTCCTTTCTTGTAGCTGGACACACGATCTCGATTCCGAGGCAGAAAGGGATACTGAGTAACGGCTACCTTCTATTTAATGTGAAGATGTGAATAATAGTTATTTTATGCAAATGTTTCTTTGAAGATCCAATTGTACAATCCAAACTCATTATTTGGAAACACAATGACCTGCATCAGTGTAAAATGTCATTAAATGTCTGCTCACCACTGAAAAGTCTCATTATTAAAAGTCTCACAACATTATCAATTATGCAGGATCCACACACCGTTACCAATTATAAGCGATTTACATCTTATTCAACTAATACTTGCCATGGGATCAAACAGTTACTCAGTTTTCAAGTCACTAGTGAGCTGCCTTACTGCCTAGTTGATGCTTCGTATTAAGGGATCTCAGAACTGGTGTCAAAAAGCCATTCAGGACATATCGATGTAATCAGATTTCAGAATCAATTTATGGGATTTTAATCAGAATATTTTAATGATTATTGATGTAGATAAACGTAGAATCGTACATAAAAACAAGGCAATCGTATACATTTATTACATTATTTATAAAAATGCCTAGCCCCTGATTACAAAAAGAGTATTAAAAAGACAGTATTAAAATGACATGTATGGCCATGGTGCTACTAATGTACAAATTAACAGTTATTTTAAAGCATTCATCATAAGCATTTTAAACTTCTCCAAGTCCACCTTCTTAAGGATTTGGACTTTGTGAGTTTTTTTCATAAGCTCAAGATGATCTACAACCATCATTCCTCTGCAATAATTGCCTGCGAGCTCTACCGTTACGGCTTTATGGTCAGTTTCAACAATGTATTTCTCATCTATGGCTGCTGCCATGGCATATGAATCACAGGAGATGAAGCCCTGGCCATCCACCAGTTCATTCTCTACCCTCTCACTGTGGCTGTTCTCCATGCTGTGCTTAAAGATCTGCTTCATGAACCGAGCCTTATCCGTGTCCTGGGCCAGCCAGTCATCACAGAATTCCTGAAACAGACAAGTAGTCAAGTGTCCAGGCAGAGGACTCTGAGGTCTGTATTCTTTCCCGAACCTGGAGCACTCCCCCTTATCCGGGGAGAGGGCTCCGATCTATGTGTTTGCCAGTGCGCTCCCATTCCCCCCACCCCCTGGGTAGCACAGAGGGGTTAATGGGGAGGAGGAGGGATACTGTAAAATGTGGAGTGAAAGGAGTAAGGCGATTTAACTATTTATAGCACTCGCTCTTGATTTGATAGGATGGTTGATGTAATAGCTAATGATGGGTAGCTGCGTAATTATTTACACGTGGTCCTCCCAAAGGTTTTTAAATTAAACAGCATGTTAAAATGAAAGCATCAAGTAAGCCTAGACAATCAAGAGAAGATCTTACCCAAGGTAGTTTACTTCGACAGGTGAACTCCCAGGTTGCAATGTACGTTTTGCAAAGGAATTCATTTAGAACAATGTAAGCTGCTTCTGGATCAACTGCAAAGTTGAATTCTCCACACATGGTGGTGTTCCCACGAGCTAAAGATAAATATTAGTTGTTAATCTCTAAATTAGAAAAAAATATATGGTGTAAAGTTACCAGATTTGTAAATCAAACCCTTTTTTATAGCAAACTTTCTTACTCTTGAAATCTTTTCTACAATGTAACATAAATGTACATAAGTGTTAGGGACTTACAGTCTGTGTTTCCACCCATAATGTAAAGCCCTTTGAGTTTCTGGCCGATTGAAGGGTCAAGTTTCACTGCCAAAGCCAGATTGGTCAGTGGAGCCGTGGCCACTAGAGATACCTTGAAGAACCAAGGAAAATTGTGGTAAAATGCTGGCAATGTTTGATCAATCTATTAACAAACGTTTCAATAATCACACAGTCCACACCTCCCCAAGATTCTCATTGACAATTCGAATCATTGCTGACACGGCCCCCTCTGCCTGGATGAGATCCAAACCAGGAGCTTCTGGGTCTGGGGCATCTCCAAGTCCATCTTTCCCATGGAACTCTCCAGCACTGATGGTCTCACCCAACAGCGATTTAAATGCTCCACGGAATACAGGAATCTGAAACACAATTTCAGATTTTTTTTAAATTAGGTTATCACACAGGTTGGACAAGGATCCATTATTGTGTAATAAGCGGAGTGAAAACGTTAAATACCTACAAACTGCTCCTGATCAAGTCATGTTAATTTTATAATAGTGGCACACTTTGGCCAATGCTATCTGTTGCAAATCAGCTGTTCAAAGACACAAATGAAACTACTGACTTGCCAAGTGAGAGAATAGGTGTCATTCCAGGAATAAGGAATAGTTCACTCAAAATGCATAGTTGTCTCTAACTAGTCTGTGGGCCAGTATTGGTTAAGTAATTTCATAATCCTTCCTCCCTGAGATCAAGCAGCAGAAATTATGTGACAATGAGCAAATACTACTGACGGATTTTTGGCTAAACTAAATAGAGTAGTCTTGCATATCACTGTTACTAAAAAGTTGAGAGTATACCCACTTCTCCAGAGACCACTACCGACAACGTATCGATACATTTTAGATATGAAAATATAAACTTTGACAGTACTGAAAAAATACACAGGTTCTCTCATGCAATTTAAGATTTTAGTTTGCTTGAAAACAGCAGGTAAATAAAAAGTTGAAGAGTTAAAGCATGTGATCAAGGAAGTTCAGGTTACCTCCAGACGCTTGCAAACTTTCAGGATGCGCAGGACATTCTTGCACACATTATCTACTCCAGTGTTTCCACTAACGCAGGTGATGCCCAGGATCTGTACATCTGGCACTGCCAAAGCCATCATAATAGCCTGAGCATCATCCACCCCAGAATCAACATCCAAAAGTAGTTTCTTCATGTTGGCTTCTAGATGAAGATAAAAATATGTTTTGAGTTCAAAGCCCACAAGGGGTGAACAAAATAACAGATCCTGCACTCAAAAAACCCCATAAAAATAGTGCAATATACTATATACTTTTTTTACAGTTGTTCTACCTGTATTCTGCATTTAATTGAATTACATTTTAGCATTAGAGGACATGTCAGTAAATTAAAGGAAAACATACTGGTAATGTCAGCCAATACTGAATGGACTTATGGACTTAAAAACAATAGTTCATAATAGGAAATAACGTATCTGTTTGTGCATGTTTTGATGTGGTCACGGAAGATATCATATCAATCATAGCGTGTCACGCAAGTTTGTTCAAATAGTAGGCTAACTCCTGATTGGTCGATTTCAGATAGATCAGCAATGCGGCTCACGGCATACATGTCACGGTTTCAATCCGATAGCTCCTGAACTTTTTCGACATCTTCAAAAATGATCGCGAGGTCGGGATTTTAAGGCAGTCTGCCCGCGCCTTAACGATATGTGGTCAAGCTTTCGTTACTGCGCATGTGTGTCCTGTTTACCTTACGAGGTGATGTTTTCACGTAGTAAATGCACATCTAAAAAACACTAATTATAAAACGTTTAAAAAAATTAAAAGCTCTGATATTTTCAAGCCTTAATTTGTTTAAGGGCTCTTTTTTAAACATATTAAAAAGAATCCATGCCATTTCAAATGTGAACCCGTATCACAAACTAAACGTTTTTTAATGACATCCTCTGTGACAAAGACATCACTGTTATAAAAATAAACATGCTCAATCACTTAGTTACATAGAAATCGAATCCATCCCCGTTTTGTTTAAACATGTTCGCGCATAGAGAAGTAAACAAAACGTTGCGCATGCGCACGCGCACTTATACATGCATGACGTCGAAATGTATGACGTCACCGCGCTACAGTCTCCAGCGGGGATTACTTGAGAAAAACCCCGAGGAGAAACGCACAAGAGCGCTGTTGATTGTCACGTGGAACAAAACAACAACCTATTGATATATATATATATATAGGGTCTATAGGCTAATTATAAGATTGTAAACATTCGGGATGCTCGCGCATCTTGGTTCCAGAAAAACCCGTAAGAGATAGCCTTTATAACGATTAGAGAATTACACGGAAACGGTATACAAAATAGTTAGACTTTAAAAGATTATAGAAAACCTTACCTAAAATAATATAAACACGGATCCAGATTTTTTTATTCTTTCAATTTTCTGTGAAAAGCATTACAAACACTATCATCGCAATTACGATTAATTCAATAAAAACTAGGCTATGTGCAAGTGACGGTAGTCTTTGGAGTCCGAGTGTGCGGATCCTTTAAGGTGGAACAGACAAAATAGGTCCAGTGGCTTGTGGGAGCCGTAGACTCATAGGGGTGATGTTAGAAGCTGTTTTTCACAAATCTGTAATTATATTCTTTCTAAATTACTGTGAAGACATAAATATTTGAGTTGCAATAAAAATATATCTAGTGCTGTTCCACCTTAAATGCTTTCCACGACGCTGCTTGAGCAATTTTGTTAACGATTAATATTTTTTGAATTACATAAAAGATTATAGGTACACATTTGTTTATATTAAACACATATATAATAAACAAAGATTACTATGAAATAATAAGTAACTTATTATGAAACATCGATAAAATTTGCGAGTTTTTCTGTAACCACCTGCAGCAAGGACTCAAAGTTTGAAAATCTTTTGGGTGTGCGGTGTGCATTCTTTGTCACATGACTGCGCACCATACATTATAGGGGACAAATGATTAAATCTAGCATTTTCTCTCCTCATGTTTATGGTCTCTCACCGTTTAAAACTCTTCTTAGATTTAAACAAATATTTTAGTGTGGACCCAGCAAAAGGTGCTTGCTCTGCTGGTAACAAAACTCCAATGGTTTCCAAATACCATTCTGAACCATCAAATTTACATTTATCCAAAGCGACTTGCATTGCATCGTCCTATACATACGTTTCTAAGTATGTGCAATCCCCTGGGACCGAACACAAGCCCTTTGCGTTGATAGCGCGCTGCTCTTTGCACACAGCTCGATGAAAGCGCAACTGTTTAACGTTATGTAGTTGTGCAGTGAGCCTTATTCTAGTAAGATTTAATGGTGTTCTATATGTTCTTATACCAAAGACCTATCCGCAACACAACCCCAGGAGACCATTACAGTTTCCACTATAACCATTGAATTAATAAAAATTTCTGTGATAGTTTGTATTGTTTTAAAGGATTCTCACACCTTACCTATAGTGAGGTTCAGATGCGATTCCTGTACACAACTTCTCTTAATCTTGAAACAGAGTTGTAATGTTGTCGTGAGTTGTCTGTTTTTGTGAGAATGTAGGAGGAGTTTGAGTTCATCTGAGAGTACTGGTTACGTCCTCTTAACATTTTAAAATAGCACCATATAGACGTGTAATCCAGAAAACAAAAAAAAAAAATCATGTTTGTAATGCTTACCGAGTTTGGATCATACCACGTGTAAACTGACTGTTAAATAATGCACTTCTTAATGTCAACAGTGCTGAGGAGATCATCATGGGACCAAGCCGGATTGAAAAATGGCCTTGACTGGACGGGGCCCGTCTGCTCTGGTTCATTTGGTTTGTTTATTTATATACCACTCATTTTATTTTTAATTTAATCTTTGTTCATTGGTCTACCGCGATCCAATAGCACTGCGTTATGTTAGGAATACTATCGTTTTATTGGATACACTTTCCATCACTCATGTTGGGGTTTCCTGATTGGTTATTTGTGGATTGCGTCTGTCATGTTAACCGCGGTTTACCTGTCTGCTCATGCTCAATTAAAGCGGCCGTATTTTAGACAGATTCTGCTTATCTCATGTTAATCTTGAGTACAATTTACAGAGTATGTCAAGGTCATACGACGCGTTTGGGAGAGAGATCAGTTTCACTTACCGCATGCGGGAAATAGATTTAATGTAGGACTTTTAAAGTGACGTCTCAGGAGGACATGCATTTAAAGCACACCGTTCTTAAAGTCGCTCCACTTATTTGAAATGTTAAGGCGGGCCAGGTAAAGATGATTGACGGGCCGGGCCGCCAGTTGACTAGCCCTGCTTTATACCATACTAGATGTATGACTTCTTCAGTTGTACACAAACCGGCTGCACAAGCGTAATGATTAGTTGCAACTTATCGTTTGCAGAATGAAAGTTTTTGTTTACATAATATATGTGGGTGTACGGTGTAAAATAGTTATGTATATATACAGTTGAAAGAAAAAGTATGTGAACCCTTTGGGCTTACTTGGATTTCTTCATAAATTGGTCATAAAATGTGTTCTGATCTTCATCTAAGTCACAACAATAGAGAAACACAGTCTGCTTAAACTAATACCGCACAAACATTATATGTTTTCATGTTTTTATTGAACACAACATGTAAACATTCATAGTGCAGGGTGGAAAAAGTATGTGAAACCCTAGGCTAATGACTTCTCCAAGAGCTAATTGGAGCCAGGAGTCAGCCAACCTGGGGTCCAATCAATGTGATGAGATTGGATGTGTTGATTAAAGCTGGCCTGTCGAATAAACACCAGTTTTAAGTTTGCTGTTCTGAAGAAGCGTTGTCTGATGTGAACCATGCCTCGCACAAAAGAGCTCTCAGAAGACCTACGATCAAGAATTGTTGACTTACATAAAGCTGGAAAGGGCTACAAAAGTATATCTAAAAGCCTTGATGTCCATGTGTCCACGGTAAGACAGATTGTCTACAAATGGAGAAAGTTCAGCACTGTTGCTACATTCCCTAGGCGTGGTCGTCCTGTAAAGATGACTGCAAGAGCACAGCGCAGAATGCTCAATGAGGTGAAGAAGAATCCTAGAGTGTCAGCTAAACACTTACAGAAATCTCTGGCACATGCTAACATTTTTGTTGACAAATCTACAATAAGGAAAACATTAAACAAGAATGGACTTCATGGGAGGACACCACGGAGGAAGCCACTGCTGTCCAAAAAAAAACATTGCAGCACGTTTGAAGTTTGCAAAAGAGCACCTGGATGTTCCACAGCACTACTGGCAAAACATTCTGTGGACAGATGAAACCAAAATTGAGTTGTTAGGAAAGAACACACAACGCTATGTGTGGAGAACAAAAGGCACAGCAACCCAACATCAAAACCTCATCCCAACTGTGAAATATGGTGGAGGGGGCATCATGGTTTGGGGCTGCTTTGCTGCCTCAGGCCCTGGACGGATTACTGTCATCGATGGAAAAATGAATTCCAAAGTTTATCAAGACATTTAGCAGGAAAACTTAAGACCATCTGTCCGCCAACTGAAGTTTAACAGAGGATGGACGATGCAACAGGACAACGACCCAAAGCATAGAAGTAAATCAACAACAGAATGGCTTCAACAGAAGAAAATACGCCTTTTGGAGTGGCCCAATCAGAGTCCTGACCTCAACCCGATTGAGATGCTGTGGCATGACCTCAAGAGAGCGATTCACACCAGACATCCCAAGAATATTGCTGAACTGAAACACTTTTGTAAAGAGGAATGGTCCAAAATTTCTTCTGACCGTTGTGCAGGTCTGATCTGCAACTATAGGAAACGTTTGGTTGAGGTTATTGCTGCCAAAGGAGGGTCAACCAGTTATTAAACCCAAAGGTTCACATACTTTTTCCTCCCTGCACTATGAATGTTTACATGTTGTGTTCAATAAAAACATGAAAACATATAATGTTTGTGCGGTATTAGTTTAAGCAGACTGTGTTTCTCTATTTTTGTGACTTAGATGAAGATCAGAACATATTTTATGACCAATTTATGAAGAAATCCAAGTAAGCCCAAAGGGTTCACATACTTTTTCTTCCAACTGTAAATACAAACACATGCATGTATAATTTTAAGGAAATGTCAATATTTTTAAATTATACAATTTATTTCTTAAATATATAGTCATGTGTGTATATTATATACATATTTATTATACAAAAACACCCACATGCAAAAAAAGTAAATTAGTTGCAAGCAGACATGGGTCTCAAAATGTTTAAGCTCGAAAAAGCACATCCATCCATCCATCCAAAATAACCCAAAACGCTATAGTGTATTAGGTGTCTTCTGAACTTGTAAAAACATTTGTTAACCCTAAAAACAGGACCATAAAAAAGCTGCCATGCCGTTTAATCTATCACATATTTTTATTATTTACAATCTGGATGTTAGGAGGAAAAGGGGCAATTTTTACAGCATTAGAAACAAACCGAAAAAAAAAACAAATAATAAAACAGATAAAAACAATAGGTTTCTAGTGCTTCGTGCTCAAACCCTAAAAACAACGATAGAAGAAGACCAACAGGACAGCATGCTTTCACAACACTGTGCTTTAGCATGTACAATAAAATAAAAATCTTACATGAAAATGTAAACGAGCGATTAAAATATAATAATTATGTAAACTTCTCACATCGGTACATCATAGAATAATGAATATTTTAAAACGTTTAGAGGCTAGTTTTCATGCAGATCTCTGAATTTAAGCTATTACAAGTGTTATTTTCAAATGCGTCCTGCATTATGCAAGCAGAGGCTTGATGTACACATGCTCTAAACTTTAAATTTTTGCATTTTAAGGTGCAAATCCAAACCAGGAACTGTGCAGAGAAAAGGGTGATGCAATCTGCACATTTGTTGTTGTGCAGACAAAATGGCATTATATATAGATTTAGCATTCACAGAATTGTTGTTCTTTTATTATCACATTCTATAATGCAAGAGGAACATCAAGGTTTTCTTAAGATAACTATTACAATAAAATAAATAGTCTGAGATTATCCCAAACAAAACAGTGCAGGATTTTCTTCACATTTTAAGACCTATTTCACCAGTGTTCCTTGATAAATCAGTACTGATATTAATAACATATTTACAACTTCTACAAAGACACTCTGTACTATGAAAACATATACAAACAATCAATAAACATATCAACGGATAGTGTCTTCTTACACATCTTCATAAAAAGTATATTCACACTTTATGCTCACTGTACAAAGACAAGCTGTGCTTGCAAACAGTATGAGAAAGCTTTTCCTTTTAAACTCAATAACCCGTACAACGCGGAACAGGAACTATGCTGTCAACAGGGTAAAGCACTTACATTTTTAACCTTTTAACCTTACAGTCAATAAATCAAACTGATTAAGCAGGTTAAATCTGATTAACCGATTAAATCTGGCACGTCATAAGCAGTCATAGAAATATCTACCTATTTTTCTTAACATTGGGGGCGTTTGGAATAGTGAACTCTCGTAAGGCAGTTAGTATTGTGTGGACTTTAAATGGAATGAATATTAACAATGGTTAATGTTTATATGTGATGCATATCTTGTTTTTCAAACAAATCTGAAAACTGACTCAGGGAACAAATCGTCTACTCTACCGCAGCACACATTACCTATAACTTACTGAACTTTGTAATTACTCTATAGGATGATAAAACACAGCTTTGCTTCGGTTCTGACCTTTGAAGTATGTACAAAGACCAAGCATGACAAGATATTAAAAATGTATACATTAACTTAATCTGAGTGGAATGGATTGGATCCTTTGGAATTATTTGGGAATTGCTATCACAGTCCAGCAACAACAAAACTATCTGTATACATTAAAGTGTCTCCCCCCCGCCCCCATCTTCAGAACCCTTTTGTGTTAAGAGGCACGGACTAAGAAAATATTAAGATGTTGGAAATATACAATGTCATCTACATGATAACTAGAGCTGACTTTGCATAATGAAATGTTTCTTCAGATATGTGGTAATAACACAAAATAGATAGAGAGAAACATGCAGTTCTGGTCATGTGGACTAGAACAGCTGACTGCACATCAAATCAAGTCTCCACTTTCCCGAAGGTGCCCTCTGGTGGTCTGTACTGTTTAGGGAAAGTCTTCAGCTGGAGAGAGTTGAAGGCGTATTTGCGGCTGCCTACGTTTTTCATGGTGTTTTCTCTCCTGCACCCCTCGCTGTTGAAAGAGATGATCGAAGAGACAATGGAGGTATAGAGCAATGTATATAAAGGATGAGTATATAAAGGGTGAGTAATGAACTTTTATTTTTGTGTGAGCTGTCTCACCTGCGCATACAGTCCAGTGCCTGGCTGAAGACCTGCGGGGCCATACAGTGCTCGTGCAGGAGGATCTGACATTGCTCCAGGGTCACTGACATGGCCGTACGATCCTTTGCACTCTTACAGCTGGTCACCCGCACACCATTCAGACGCCGACAAACCTGAAGCAGACACCGCATTCAGCCCGTTGGAATACAGCACATAGAAATAAAGCTATGGCTTCCTGTGTTCTGTATTTGTTTTGATATAAAGTTTCAGACGTGCAAATGAGCTGGTAGGGCACTGTAAATAACGGTAATGGTGAAATGCGTACCTCTGCTGCCTGCGACAGGATGTCCACGTTCTTGCTCTTCCTGGCGTTGACGTTCTGACTGAGAAATTTCAGTAGTTCAGGCACACAGTTTTGACTGCGAGAGCGGGGCAGACCTATGACAAGAGACATTCAGCCTCTTACTACACAAATAAACCACCAGGGCTCTTAAGGGGATTTTTCACCCATAATCTTGCATCATTTATTCATTCTATCTCATTCCGAACCTGCAGGACTTTCATTTTACTTTGGAACACAAAAGAAGACCGTTGAGACCGTTGGTAACCAAACAACCTTGGCCACATTCCCCACTGACTTCAATTGTATGGACACCAAACCACTAAATCATTCTTCAAAATATCTTATTTTGTGTTGCAAAGAAGAAAGAAACTCATTCAAGTTAGACATGACATAAGGTTGAATAAATGAAGCAAAAATTGTTGTTTTTGGGGTTACCTTTAAAATAAAGGACTTTTTCTTATGCTCTAATCAGGCTAGACAATAATCAACCATATGAATACTATAATCCTATTCATATTTATTAGAATATTTGTTTTTCTGTGTTCAAATGTTTTTGTGAAGTTGCTTTGCAACAGAGCATATTGTGAAATGTGTAAATAATTTGAATTTAATTATTCTTATAATTAAAATTTACCTATAATAATTGTATTATAAGGGAACATGCAGTGTAGGTCAGTGTAGTGTGAATGACTCACAGTCTTCAGGCAGGATTTCTTTAAACTGGTCATAATATGATGTAAGCCGAGCTAAACTCTCTATATTCACAACCTCCTGTAGCGATGTGTCTCCAAACCTAAACAGTAATACACACCATGAAGCACATGATAAAAAGTGTAGAGCTGT
The DNA here is from genome assembly GCA_029783895.1 of Triplophysa bombifrons. NCBI lineage: Eukaryota > Metazoa > Chordata > Actinopteri > Cypriniformes > Nemacheilidae > Triplophysa > Triplophysa bombifrons. The sequence continues at coordinate 20,573,783 of CM056456.1, forward strand.
TTTGTATATTTATAATTCAATGAAAAACATAACATAACATGGTATGAGTTTATGATATTTAACTTACTTTTCCGCTAGCGTTTGTTGTTCATTAATTCCTACATTGAATAATACTGGTTGAACCCGCAGCAGCATCCCATTTTGTATCTCCCGTGGCAACACATCAAACATCATTGCCGGTACGGGGACACGCACATTAAACCCATCTCTGTTTCCCGTGATGACCGGTAACATGTCGGGGCTGAAGCTGGAGGTCGCCTGGGTAACTTTAAAGGTAACATTTCGGAGGTCCATGACACCTACACTCATGTCTTCCAACATGGCAAGCTCCTCCCCTGTCGAACAAAAGCAGTGCATTGAACAACCCTTCTTACTTTAACACACACTCAAACAAATGTGTAAATGAGGTACATTTTTATTTTTCACACAGAAGTTTACCATAGGTGCTTAGAAGACTCTCAAACTGGACCAGTAAACCAATAGTGTGGAGCTGTCGGAGAAAGCCGCTGTCACTGAGACAGTTCCTCAATTTGATAACAAATCCGCAGATCAAAGCAGTCAGCTGTAGAGAAATATAGAATTAGCACTATTGTACGGTCAGCTGTGGAATTGTCTATACAGGATTTAAAGCTACAATCTGAAACTATTGCCTCACCATCACCTTCTCTGCATGAAATTTATAGAATTGCAGGTTACTTTACATACTATATGTATGTGAATTGAAGTCAAATGACATCAATCTGACATCATACTCGACAGCTTAACGTATAAACTGTTCCAGCGCAATAACTGTTTGTTGATTTTTTAAAAGCGCCCATTGACCAAAATCAGGATCGACTTAACCTTAACCTTGAAATGCATTCCAGTGTAAAACAGATTATCAAATGTGAAAAATAAAGGTTTTGCTTGTTTTTCAAATGCAAATTGAACTACATTGCAGTAACTTCTGCATTATGGGTAATGCCTTGGGTATGCCTTGATGGAACAGCCACATTTTTTTAATAAAAAATCTGGATGTTGAAACTGGTAAAAAGCGCTGACAGTACTATGCTTTGTGTTAGCTGAATGCATCTCCTTAGTATATTTTGAGCTAACCGTCTGACAGAAAACCACATCTCTGCGGTACTGCAGTGTCAAACTCATGGCAATGGTTGGAGCGCTGTCCTGCATCAGTACAAACACCATGGACATCTTGGCTTTGTCGCTCATCATAGACACACACTCGTTCAGAGTGGTCAGGAGTGGATACAGAGCTTCACTCCATTCCCCTACAGCCATAAACACATACAGGTCATGCCACGCACACACATGATGGGTTTCAAATGAGAACAATAAGTGTTAAGCATATATATTAACAGATTCTTACCAGGTGAGGAGCCCTCCACACTGGGACTACCATCTGAAGAAGGTTTAACAGAGAATTATTATATAGCTAGTTTTTTAATAATAACGTTTTAAATAAGCACATCTATTAAATAGAAATAAACAATTGTGTATAGTGACTATTGTGACATCAGTGTATTTAATTTAAATACTTTATTAACAACCAGGAAAGATCACTTAGTGTAAAAATGAAAGAGGATGTAAAACAGAAACCATTTGTTTTATTAAAAAGGTGAAGTGACATTTTTTGTGGCACAAAAATTACGTTTGACTAAAACAATGAGCGTGACTACTCCCCCAAATGCCATTGGTCGAACAAACCGACTGCCTGGCCCTAAATTCATGCTATTTTGTTTTGACAGCACCATAGGAATACAACATTAAATACCTTATCAAATAAATAATTTACAACAAAAATGACACACATCACCTGTTTAACTTACAAACAACATAAAAAAAGCCAGTGAAGATTGAGCAAAACCTACAGGAATGTCTTTTAAAACTGGATGAGCATGCAGTGGGCAGTAAAGGTGACGACGATGTTAATGATGGAGAGAGCTGATCTGAAATAGGATGCGATGAGGGAGGGGGGATGTCGGAGGAAGGGAAGGAGAGCCCGTCACCAGGGTTGACCCAGAATGCATTGCCCTGGCTACCTCTTTTGCTGCGGTCAGCCTGCTGGTCACACAGGAAAACATCTTCACTGCTGTCGCTCGCCATGCGTTCTCTCGTCAAGAGTCTGTCCACACAGCGGATCACACAGTCCAGACTCTTATCCACATTGAGCCAAACCTTTTCCTGGATCAGAAGTTATATTTAATCAACTTTATGTAACTTTGCACAGATCTATTGCAAGATAAAGCGACAAGCAAGACCTTACCCACTCTTCCTCCTGCCAGTTCACATTCATGGAGGCTCTGTTGCTTTTCCCACTCCATTTGGCCTGCGGAGAGCCCTGGTCATTTCTCAACACCACACGCTCGGTGTCATGGGTAGAGGGGGAACCTCTGGAGGCGATGAACTCTGGACGTGCGGCATTCAGTCCTTGGATAGCTGTGGTCAGCAGCTTACTGTCACACACCGTCACCAGCTGCCGAGTCTGAGAGAAAGAGAAAATCAGAGAGAGACCGAGAGAGAGTATTTCAGTATTTCTCAGCAACTAATCTCACCTTGTCTGTGAGGATGGCGAGGGTCATCTCCAAAGTATTTGTCGAGCGTTCTTTGGCAGCGCGGGACAGGCGCTCTGTGTAATAGCTGATTTGAGTCTTGAGGGTGTTGATGTGGGAAATTATTTCTTTAGCTTTTAACACATCCTGTGGCTGGTATCGCATTGAGAGCGAAACTGATTCCCCGGCACTAAAAGCAGAGAAATGACACATTCTCAAATTCCTCATTTTATGTCACTCGTTCAGCTGTGAATTTCACATGCGAGCGAGTGGAGTTTTGCAAATGAGATGGTGTGATATACAAACACATGGTAGAAATTAACACAGAGTTGGATGCAGTGGTTACACCCGGTATTAACATCGGTCTCAAACGGTCACGACTAAGCACAAGTGTGAACAGAGCCAAATAAGATTTGGAATCCGACAACTTTTGAAAAAGCACACACTCACGGCATTGAAGAACTTCTTGGGTTTGCTTGACATCAAAATGATCATGTGATACGTTAAAGAAACAGTTCAACCAAAAATGAAAATTCTGTCTTTATTTACTCACCCTCAAGTTGTTCCAAATCCGCATACATTTTATGGTTCTGATGAACACACAGAAAGATATTTGGAAGAATTCTTGTAACCAGTTCTTGGCGACCATTGATTACCATAGTAGAAAAAAATGCTTTATGAAATTATTTGTTTTGTTGAACACAAAAGAAGATATTTTGAAAAATGTAAAAAAAAGTTGTTGAAAAATTTTTTGAAAAAAAGGAAAGCAAACAGTTCTGGGGCACTTTTTAACTACCATTGTAATTCTTCCAACTATGGTAATGATGGACATGACCTGTTTGGTAACAAGCATTGTACCAAATATCTTTCTCTGTGTTCATCAGAAAAAATAAATTTAATACAGATTGAAACAACTTGAGGGTGATTCAATTATGACAGAATTTTCATTTTTGCGTGAACAGTCCCTTAAAGCAACACTAGAGAACTTTTGGTTATGGTTCCCCAATGTGGTTGATAAGCACAATTGTCTGTAAATACTGTATAAGCTTCCCCGTGGGGTAGCGGAATACACGTTAATTTGTAGACTTAGCAGAAACCGCTGTTACATCATGTCACTTCATAAATTGTGCATGTACGAAAGCACTCTTTTGACCTCTACATACCCTAGGGTATGCTACTTGGCTATACTAAAAGCTCAAGTGAATTCTGAGGTAGCCGCTGATTGTTAGCCGTTAACGCATAGCGTGCTAACTACATAGCAGCTAACATGCTAATGTTTGCAATCATCTTATTATTCATCAATCATCAATATTTATCTTTATACTTTCGGTAATAAATTGTGTACCGGTAACGTAAGTGCACCAATAAACAACCTGAGCACAGCCTAATAACAAATCAAAAAGTACAAAAGTAGCTCAAAATTACAGGATGAACATATAAAACTTTCAAATCCAGTAGCAGGAAGGCTAGGTCTCCATCCATTTCGCAACCAGTTGCCTCTTGCATAACGAGCCACCGAGTATACAGTTGTGTTCAAAATTATTCAACTCCCACTGAAATTGATTGTTTTGGTCGGTTTGACATTGATTATGATCATTCAGTCATCCTGCTTACAATTAAATCAAAGAGGCACGTGTAGGTCAGACAAATATAACATAACATTTATAATAAAATAACCACAAATGTCTTTTCTGAGCTCACATCATTATCAGTTTTATTCAACCCCCAAGTGACATTCAATCTTAGTACTTAGTACAACATCCTTTTACAGTTATAACAGCTTTTAAACGTGAAGCATAGCTTGATACAAGTGTCTTGCAGCGATCTACGGGTATCTTCGCCCATTCATCATGGGCAAAAGCCTCCAGTTCAGTCACATTCTTAGGCTTGCGCACTGCAACTGCTTTCTTTAAGTCCCACCAGAGGTTCTCAATCGGATTTAAGTCTGGTGACTGCGATGGCCACTTCAAAATGTTCCAGCCTTTAATCTGCAACCATGCTCTAGTGGAGTTGGAGGTATGCTTGGGATCATTGTCCTGTTGAAAGGTCCAACGTCTTCCAAGCCTCAGGTTTGTGACGGACTGCATCACATTGTCATCCAATATCTCCTGGTACTGAAGAGAATTCATGGTACCTTGCACACACTGAAGCTTCCCAGTACCTGCAGAAGCAAAACAGCCCCAAAGCATGATTGACCCCCCGCCATGCTTCACAGTAGGCAAGGTGTTCTTTTCTTCATAGGCCTTGTTCTTCCTCCTCCAAACATAGCGTTGATCCATGGGCCCAAACAGTTCTAATTTTGTTTCATCAGTCCACAGAACACTTCTGTGGTTTGTCCACATGACTTTTGGCATACTGCAGTCGACTCTTCTTATTCTTTGGGGACAGCAAGGGGGTGCGCCTGGGAGTTCTGGCATGGAGGCCTTCATTACGCAGGGTGCGCCGTATTGTCTGAGCAGAAACTTCAGTACCCACATCTGACAAATCTTTTCTCAGTTCCTCAGCAGTCACACGGGGACTTTTCTCCACTCTACGCTTCAGGTAGCGCACAGCAATCGAAGTCAGCATCTTCTTTCTGCCACGACCAGGTAGCGTTTCAACAGTACCCTTTGCCTTGAATTTGCGAATGATGCTTCCTATGGTGTCTCTTGGTATGTTTAACATCTTTGCAATCTTCTTATAGCCATTGCCCTTCCTGTGAAGAGTATTCACCTGGCCTCTTGTCTTCCTGGACCATTCTCTTGACCTCACCATGTTTGTAACCACACCAGTAAATGTCTAGAAGGAGCTGAGTATCACAGTCATTTTAAAGCTGCCTAATTGCTGCATATTAGGCTTTATTGCTGCTCCCTGATATCCACAGGTGTTTTCAATACCTGATTGAAAACACTTCATTGAACCTCTGTTCTTCAGAGTGGTAGTCTTTAAGGGGTTGAATAATTATGTCAATGAAGAATTCACAAAAGAAACATTTACTACTGTATTACAAAACTAATTGATGTCATTTTAGTTGCATATGGTTCTTTAAGAAGTCCTTGTAGGATTTCATTCTGAATACAATTACAAATGTACACTAAATTCCCTAAAACCATTTACAGCATTGGGGGTTGAATAATTTTGAACACAACTGTAAGTCTATCAGATATTGATTCATGTTCGGGCTCGTGTCCGATCACTTTTTTTCGGTTTAGAGATCGTTTCGTCTTATTGTTTGTTAGCTGTTGGCTTACTTCACCCAGGCTACGAGTAAAACGTGACGTATGGCATAAAGCAGCTTGTGTACCTACCCGCACACCAAAGTTATTTGATTTCACCCGATAGAGGGCTACTTAGGTAGCAGCGGCAGTAAAATTTGTCCAGTGAACGGTTGTCCTACCACTAAAATAATTTTAGAGAGATTATTTTAAGGTTGAAAAACTCCCTAGTGTTGCTTTAAATGTACATTTTGTGGTCATGAAATTAGAAACCCCACTTGAAATCGGATGCTTACCGGTGATCACTGACATTGTTGGTGCAAACAAGAAAGACCCTTGTAATGGACGTGAAGTGAAGAACACAATACCGACCAATCACACGAGATGACATGTGACCACATAAATACAGTTAAAAACCCTTAGAACTCACCCTTCACCCTCACAAGCACTGACCAGAAAGCAAACAACATAACAGCAAAATTACTATTGCACACAAAATGTAGAGTTTCTTTAACTTATAGAATAACATAATAAAAAAGCAAAACCAAGCAGAGCAGCACAAAATCCTCTATTCACATTGTTCACGATGAGACTGCATGAAAAAGAGTCGCTTTTAAAAAGAGATCTTACTGCTTTTTGGCTTCCTCAAATTTCTGAATGAGTTTTCGCAGTCCGTTGCCCTTGAAGCCTTGATGATGAGCTGCAGGCGCTCCTGTGGTCACCACATCATATGTGCGATCTGAAGACCGATAGCATGAAGTTAATTTCGACAATCTCCACAAGGATGTCCCTACTTAAATACAAAACTGTAACAGATCTCACCATAGCCAGACTCGCCCTGCACTCGCATCCTCTGAACGTGGAGGTTTGTAGGTATGAACTCTAATTTTTTCTCTCCTTTCAGAGTGCTTGATTTGAAGGATGGACCTGAAGAATAACAGGTGAGAACCTTATAACATTTCATGATGTTCTACAGTGGTGATACTTGAAAACCATACGTGTCACGTGTATCCTCGTAGTTAAGTATGCGACACTCACCCTTGTATTCATGCAGATTACTGAGAGTCTCCTGATAGGTGAGGATGATGGTTTGGTACTGGGTGATGATCTGTCTGCGTAGATTTTCCCAATAGGGCGACAACTCGCCCAGCTCTTCTAGCTCACACACCCTATGTGCAGAAAGAATTGTGGAACAGTATCATGAAAATATTAAAATGCAAAACACAACCAGCTAAATGCTACATTTCAAGGTTAGTTGCCAGGGTAATACTGTATGTTTGGTAATATGGTTGCTAGGGGGTTACTTGGGTGTTTTGGATAGTTTCCAGATGGTTGCTTACAAAGCTCATTTAAAACCAGGCACAGCTAAATCTCTACGATATTCTGGTTTTTAGATTCTAGGGATGACTTGGGTCCCTGCTTTAATGTATCAGAGATCATTATTACATTATTGTCTCTCAAATCATTATTACAAAAGTCTCTGATTACTTAGAAACATACAGTACTATGCACATTTTAATGTTAAAATTTGAACCCCAAAAATGGTTATTTATATATTTTGCTGTAGTGTGAATAGGAAATAGTTAACCATTTACATTTCCAAACTTTATTTATTTCAAACATTATTGTAATACTGCAGAGACATTTATGTATGCACAAGGAGAGTGAAAACAGTCAGTGATCCACACAGAGATCTGGTCTTACCATCATCATTTCCTTCTATTATTACATGAAGAAAGTAGTTTTATGCACTTCTGTAAAAATTCTGTTAAATGGGGGATGCCTTCGAAAATAATGTTATGAATCGATTATATTGATCAGTTAACTTCTCTTAATCAAATCAATATCTGGTGTGACCACTTTTTCCATTTAAAGTAGCTTTAGTTCTAGGTATACTTGCACATAGTTTTTCGATCAGGTTTCTTCTAACGTCTGGGAGAAATTGCAGCAGTTCTTTTGGCTTTAGTTTTTCTACATTTTTCCTCTTTCTTAATGTAATAATTGATTATTACAAATAATGGCAAAAGGAATGTTTAGAATGTCTAAAAGCATTTTTGGGGGGTAAAAAAACGAACGTGCCTAAGACTTTTGCAAAGTACTGAAACGAAACAACAAAATGCAGAATTTGATGTATTTGTCCATCATAAATTTAGGACATGTACCTGGCAGCATCTTCCTCCAGCAGCAGTTTGACGAACTGTCTCGGTATGTGCAGGGCAAGCATGCTCTCTGCCATCTGCTCTAGGACACGCAAGTGGTTTCCATCAGTGGTGGGAAGTCGGTACATCCGTGAAATAGTGCCTCCAAATACTGTATTAATAAATCAATCAATCAATCAATATGAGCAATATTAAGTGAGTTAGAAAAGAACAGATAACATTTTCAACGAAAAATTAAATTAGCATTTACTGTCCCATAATTGTTGTTTCTTGAGTTTGAATAGCACTTAAAACACACTTTACCTGGCTTTTTAGCTACTGTCCATAGGTAAAAGTTATTTAGCTCACAACACTTTACAGAGCCCCCCCCCAGAGCATCATTAGTGTTTAATTAATGATGATTTGTTCTTTATACAGTAATGCGGGACTTCCTTTGATAGATTGGCCATATTAAAAAGCTGAACATTCCCTCACTCATACAAACACCACAGCAGGGTCATGTTAATATCTATAGTTTTTGTATTTGCACCGTGACCAAATGTCATTCTCACGACAACAAGCAGCTTCGATGCTGCAGTTGATATATGCAGAGCCACTATTCAAAAAGATTCTTTTGCCACTGCACAAGTGTCGGTATTTCAAAACAGGAAGTGCAAATCTAGTTAGAGAAGTGATATATTTACACAGACTATTGAATAAACTATAAATAACTGCTTTCACATGGATGGGTTTCTTTCGAGGGAGGCATGCCTGTGGCATTCACGAATCTCCGCAGCAGGAAGTGAAGGTTATGGCCCAATTATTGTGCTACTGTATGAGGGGCATATTTAGAAATATACAGCTGCCTCCAGATGGAATCGAGAAGCAGAAAGAAATAAAAGGGGAAAATCATCATATAAACCTCATAGTGATGGATTAGACACTCACCTGCCTTTAAAAGGCTGTCTTTACACAGGGAGGCAGACTTTGCTTTGACTCCCATGGATTCAGTCAGACTTTCATCAACAGGTAACACCATCTGTGTGTGAGACACATTAATGCACTCAACCTGTGAGTCATGAAAATAAGTCACAGGTGTGCTCTGATACGCTTGTGGACTGTAAAACTCTAAATAACAAAACTAACTATGCAGAAATGTATAGACAGGTCTAAAAATAATAATAATAGTAAAGGTGAGAGAAAATACTTTTGAGTGATCTTATGATGTTGATGTCAAAAACTGGGAATATGTTAAAAATCAAATAATGTTTTGCTTTCAAATGTGTATTTGGTGCATAGAATTACTGGTTGTTGAGACCTTTTACCCATATATATTGCATTTCATATACTGAATTAATTGTTTGATTTTAGGGACTTTTTGGTTTACTTCTCACAGCTGTATGAATAGTTAGAAAAACTGTGTATGCAAGCTCTTACCCTGCCATTGACTGTGTCTGAACGTGCCAGAGGAGCACGCTGGTCTCTCCTCTCCTCCATCTGCCACGCAATAATCGTGATGTTACCTATCCGCTCACTCTCTGCTGACCTGAAGTGGTTTTCCAGAATTCACAAAAATTTTGTAACATAACATGGTTGAACACAAAGAAAGATTTTTGGAAGAATATTAGCTGAGGTTTCTGGGGTACCACTTCCATTGACTAACTATTTTTTCTGATCTGTTGAACACAAAATAAGACTTTTTGAAAAATTTAGGAAAACAAACTGTTCTGTGGCACCTTTGACAACCATTGTAATGGTAATCAACGGAGCGCCAGAAATCTCACTTGCTAACATTCTTCCAAATATCTTTCTTAGCGTTCGACAGAACAAAGAAATGTATACAGGATTCAAAGAACTTAAGGTTGATTAATTCATGACAGAATTTTCATTTTTGGGTGAACTATCCCATTAAGCTACAGGAACATAAGTGAAATCTAAAGCAATGTTATGGAATGGAATGACACATACCGCAGAGTGAGGTGCAACCTGTGGTGTTTGTCTTGAAGCAGCTCTTTCACTGTGAACATAGCCGAGCCTAGCAGGTACATCTAATAAAACAGACAGAATGAGCTCAAGTTTCTGCAGCTGATAGGGCAGATGAGGAAGCTGAATGGTAAAAATAAGGTTATGAGTCTTACTGTGCCTTGTGAACGGTCTTTCACATCATAGACAGACAGCTTTATCTGAGTCTGCTGGGTAATTAAAGAATTCTGGAAGAAGGCAATGCTGCTCAAGAAGATCGGATTACTGGTGCCCTAAGAAAGAGCATTATTTTTATTAAATGCATCTCGATATACACAATACAATGTACAGGTCATAACACTAGAATTAACTATAAAGTTTATTAAATTGAGTTTACTATTAAATGTAGAAAATTTGAAAGTGACCCTAAACCAGTTGTACCGTACATAAGTCGCTATACACTATATATACAAACGTATTGGGACACCCCCTTCTTTAATAAACAGGTTTGACTACTTAAGTCGTTTTTGTTAGCACAAATCTTAATATTACACAATATAATGATCTTTTTCAACACGACAATCCCCCTGTGCACAAAACAAGATTAAAAAATAAATCTTTGATTCATTCTAGTGTTGAAGTACTTGACTGGTCTGCAAAAATCACCGTAGGTATGACTTGCAGGTTTTGAAATAAACACTCATGGCCCAAAACCAAACAATAACTTGTAGACAGGGCTACGGTCATTAAAAAAAAGAACAGAAAAAGGCTCTTTCAAAACGGTTGCAACAAAGATGGAAACAAGATTCTTTAAAATGGTATTGTGTATTATAGCATTTTCTGTTGATTGGAATTACTGGAATAGAAATACATGTTTATTATAAGGAGTGTCCAATACTTCTGTCCATATAGTGTACTGCATGTACAGAATACACACAACAGATAAATTCTCACCTCTATAATTTCAGTCTGTGCATGTTTGGTCCAAAATGCCTGTGGAGGTGTGGTGCAGCTCACTGCTACAAAGCCACTGGGCTTGCGTTCCAATGATGGAGTGACAAGCTCACTGCATGCTGGGAAAACAAGAAGAATTCAATGGGTTGATCCTGAAAGGAGGGCAGAAATTTGGTAACCAAACATCTCCAGCATTTCTGGGGATAAAAAAGTAAAATATGTAATGTAAAGAAATGTAATGACCTTTATATTTGGCTACACTGCTTTCCTCCAACTCAACTCACTTTTATTATGCCATCACCACATGTAGAATGCAGCTGGACAGACAACTTAATGACAAACTACTGTATGACTTTACAGACTTAACTACTATCAAGAGCAAACACAGCCAAATTACAAAACCCTGTGCCTCTACCACAATGGAAATATTTGTAAGAGCCCCTAGACAAATTCTATAAATCTGTATTGCATGTGAACTGAGAGGGTACGGCTAATAAACTGTTTATTTCATTCGCAAACAGGTTACGTGTTTTTCGTCTAAGTTACCAAAATAGCATAAGCTATGGTCCCATGACTGGATGAGAGGACATCGGCTTGTAGTGTAGTGGCACTAGTAGGAACCCTAGTTTGGTTAAAAGCGCATTATGACTCCATTATTGATTGTACCCCCATCACTCACCGAGACTGAATTCAAGTACTGGTTCATCTGGATCTTGACTGTTTCCTAAACACAAGACCAGTAACAGATTTAGTACCAAATTTCCTGCCGTTCATCACAATTTCCACTTTAGTTGGAATTTGAATTGAATTTGCCACGCCACACTTTACAACTTGCAATTCTTACAAATACAACACAGTCACATAACAGAGGACTTTCATTCCAAATAAAGGTAATAATTTTTTACCTGTTAGTGCCAATCCCATCATCTCATTGGACAGATCAAACGTGTTAGCTCGGTAGACGGACCATGGCCTGTGGCGTGGACTGCGCTCTCTACCTGCCATCTTGACTCCTGGTTCTGTAGAGCCTTATGAAAGTCTCTCTCACACCCTCAAATTACGTTACTGGTAAATTCGTCAAGTTTATGCAGAATCTAAAAGCCTGAGGCAGAAACAGACAAAAAGGAACGGTTAACCTGAGACTACCAAAGAATGAGAAATAAACTTCAGGAAAGGAAAACATACACATTAAATTAAATAAACAATAAAATAATTGAAAAAACTATTATACAAATAATATAAAGACATAAATTCAGTATAACTTGAAATTCTTATTTATTTTTTACATGCATTCATGGCAGTAAGTGATCAAATGATCATGAATTCATACTGTAAGTTTCCTCCTCTGTTTTGTGGTTAGACATAAATTCAAAATATGAGCATGAGTTAAAATTCAAAACAACTACAAGTTTTGAATTTGCATTACATAATAAAAACATTATGAAAACCCACCCATCCCAGAAACACATAATCTAACGCACAATTCACTTTCTGTACAGAAAACCCAATCCAGCAAACGTGAATGAAAATGGACTCAAACAAGCCCGAAATAAAAACAAGCACAATGTGAGCCTGACACAGAGAGAGCAAACAGGATGAATGAAAATGCAAATATACCGCATGTCCAGTAGTGGTTGGAAAATGTTTGGCTTTGGTGAGTGGAGCAGCAGGTAGTGGGCAGCAGTTTGGGGCTGAAGGGGTGGATGGCTGACTCAGCCTCCGGCAAACACAACCTGCAACCTACTACCAGCCATCCATCTGCCTTTTATAGTCCACCACATAGCTCAGGAATAGATCAGAATGAACAACATGTTTACCATAATGTGTTCACAGCAATCAAGACTAGGAGGTCATAATCTGTGGCAGCAGGTTTTGCTGCATTTATAATAAACTTGTCTTCCCAACAACTTTGTTTCTTCATGCCACATACTTTATGAATAACATCATTACAGAAAAATAAATACTGTATACTATAAAAAATGATTTATTTGTATTTTCCAACATTTTACATTGATAACAGCTCTGACTCTGGGGGGGTTTAAAAATGTCTTCTGAAGTAAGGAACACATTTGTAAGAGAAAACCAATTCATATTTAGAGCATACTTAGCGATCGTAAGATTTAAATCGTAAACTCTCTGTATATCTAAATATACAGAAACTGCATGTTTAACCCCAATGTCATTCATTCGATCCCAAGGGATTGCACATACTCAGATACAATATTTAGTATAAGGCAATGCAAGTCGCTTTGTATAAAAGCGTCTGCCAAATGCGTAAATGTAAATCTATAAAAAGGAAACGTGCTGATGAACATCTCAACTTAATAACACCATTACTAAAGATAATGTATTTAAATGTATTTTGCATAGATGTGTTTTGCATAAAGCTCATTCGCAGCAGAGCAAAACTGTAAAAAGCACTAAATACATTTGAAATTAATTTAGGTTCAACATACAGACCTTCAACCTCCTATTAAAGTCTCATTTAAAACTGTCGATTCTCTGTCTGCCAAACACTCCTCCACCTTCCACAACCACATCCTGACCTTTTGCTTAATCAGGAAGTGTGATTGACTCCTTTCAGCTGAGCTTTCTGGGACTGTCAGTTAACAAACTGTTTTAACGTTACCTCAGCAGAGCAGTGTATGTACAAAGAGAAAAAAACACTTGACACATAAAGAGTTGTCCTTGGCTACTTGCCTATTTGTCTACCGCAGGACTTTTGTTTCTCAAAAAAAGAGGATTGAGAAAGAGACAGACCACAATAACCAACCATGTCTTCTCTTAAGAGTTTTAGAAGATGTTTCCTTCTATTTTTCAAGATTAAGATTTTGAACAACTTTTCTATAGGTGCATGCTACAGATCAATACAGTACAAATTAACAATCAATACTGCTGATATTAAAATACATGTGTTTTGTTTTATCCAATGCTCTTTGTATATTTCCGAGTCTTGTTGTTCGGACCACCATCATCTTTCATCTTTTTGAATAAGCATTCCAAGATAAAGAATACCGCTGCCTTGCTCTTCTCCTATATTTATCTCTTGCTTCATGCTGGCTAATCTTTTTCACAGTGTTTCTCACACTCTGCACCCACAAGCTCAACTCACTCAACACCGATCAATGGAAATGACTCAAGAACAAACAGAAAGTGTTTCATTCATAGACTAACAAACATTTCTTCAAATGCCTCCGCTCTCTTCCTCCGCTAAATTTCTCAGTCTGGAATTTAACATAATTTCCATAATTTTATCATGTTACAGAATACTCATGTGTTTGGAGGTAAGGGAGCAGATAGAAAACTCTTTTCAACAAATAAAATGTTTATTTTAACTGTGAGTTAAAATATAAAGCTTATCTTTATGTTTAAATCCATTTTATGAATTTTCCTTGAAAAAAACAAAGATCATGTGAAAAAAGGATGCAGATTCCATCTGGGTCTGATGCTGAACGAACGTCTGTGAACAGCGATTTATATGCCACAATAGGTTTTCACATGCCACATATAAATACATTAATCTTGGAGTTTACCGCATTTGGGGAGAAATAAAGCTTCTTCAATGCTTTTCCTAATACCATCTCCTAATGTTAGGCCTTAGCCCTCCTACGAACCTTAAGAACATACTGTAGCAGGTTTGGAGAATAGAAGGATGGATCTTCAATGTCTTTAGTAGACAGTATCTCACAGAACTGAGTACACCCCTCACATTTGAGTGAATATTTTATAATCTCTTTTCATGTGACAACACTGAAGAAATGACACTTTGCTACAATGTAAGGTAGTGAGTGTACAGCTTGTATAACAGTGAACATTTCCTGTCCCCACAAAATAACTCAACACACAGCCATTAATGTCTAAACCGCTGGAAACAACCGAGTATAACCCTAAGTGAAAATGTCCAAATGGGCCCAATTAGCCATTTTCCCTCCCCGGTGTCATGTGATTCGTTAGTGCTACAAGGTCTCAGGTGTGAATGGGGAACATGTGTGTTCAATTTGGTGTTATTACTATCACTCTCTCATACTGGTCACTGGAACTTCAACATGGCACCTTGTGGCAAAGAACTCTCTGGGGATCTGGAAAAAGAATTGTTGCTCTACATAAAGATGGCCTAGGCGATAGGAAGATTGCCAAGACCCTGAAACTGAGCTGCAGCATGGTGGCCACGACCATACAGTGGTTTAACAGGTCAGGTTCCAGTCAGAACAGGACTCGCCATGGTCCACCAAAGAAGTTGAGTGCACGTGCTCAGCGTCATATCCAAAGCTTTTCTTTGGGAAATAGACGTAGAGGTGCTGCCAGCATTGATGCAGATGTTTAAGGGATGGGGGGGTCAGCCTGTCAGTGCTCAGACCACACGCCGCACACTGCATCAAATTGGTGTGCAAGGCTGTCTTCCTAGAAGGAAGCCTCTTCTACAGATGAAGCACAAGGAAGCCCACAAACAGTTTGCTGAAGACAAGCAGACTAAGGACATGGACTGGAACCATGTCCTGTGGTTTGATGAGACCAAGATACATTTATTTGGTTCAGATGGAGTCAAGCGTGTGTGGTGGCAACCAGGTGAGAAGTACAAAGACAAGTGTGTCTTGCCTACAGTCAAGCATGGTGGTGGGAGTGTCAGTGTCTGGGGCTGCATGGGTTTCTGGCACTGAGGAGCTTCAGTTTATTGAGGGAACCATGAATTCAACATCTACTGTCACATACTGAAGCAAAGCATGATCCCCTCCCTTCGGAGACTGGGCCGCAGGGCTAGTAATTAAGGGCACAGAAATAATTTAAATGCAAAACCAAATTCATTTGCATGTATTGAACCTAGGAGGTTGTACCGAATGTTTCAATATTACAACGAGAATTGTTGCATCTCTAGTATACTGTACTGTAAACTGTATACAGGAAATCCTTGAATAAATCGTTCTTCAAAAAATTAAATTTCTGTTATAATGGACTCTGTTATAATGGACCCTCGTGCCATCCTTCGAATATCTGGAATATCCATAGCAAAACCATGTTTTTCCTAAAAATAAATTCGCTTCTGGTAATGGTTGTCTGTGCCATAGACATGAATATGGTATCAGCCTGGGACTTGTAAAGCTCAAGTGAGAATTTTGCTTTCCTCTATGCTTCTGTTTATAAATTCTTGCATGAGCTTAACTTTTTCAATGTTTCCAATAGGTTATAGTCTATTCAAGTGAAGAATAAAAAACACTAAATTCTAGTTGTGCGCGTCACAAAATAAAAGGAGGGTTTGTCAATTAATCTCTGAATCGATTGGATTAAAATAAAACTGCAATTAACGCAGTCACGAACCAGTTATAAGCAGCCATCTCCTTTAGTGATGAGTCATTATCTGGGTGAGAACCGGATTATCCATGCACTCCTTTCATCTCCAGCCCTTCTACTGGCCGAGTAAAATTCGTCTTTCCTGTGAATGAACAGCCAATCTTACTTTTTAAAATGTGTGTGTTTTCATTATTTATCTATAACAAAAGATATGTTCTGTTTTATATAATTTCAAACGTTGTGAAGAAAATGCGCAGGTCAAAGTGAAAGGGCAGACAGACACTGAACTGCACAGCAGACATGACATCGATGATAAGATCATGTGTTCTGAGTGTGTAATTCAGGGAAGGATAAAAGAATAACCGACATCCAAAGTACAAGACCTGCCATTGGTGGCTATTGTCTCGCCAAGAGAAATTTCATGAACTCTGACCATCAGACCAAGTACAAGTGGATTACGTGTGTGGCAAACCTATGACTCTCATTATTCTTCCTGTTGAAGCCTGGTAAGCACCTCCTGCAGTGAGAGGCACTTGGATGGAGATACACTTTTTAGAAACTAAAATGTAAAATGTGTTTATATCAAGCCAAACATTGTGTTCAGAGATTTACTGCTTGGTCTAATTCTTCAGCATGATAAGGAAAATGGATTGGTGCGTTGTACATTATGGAGTGGAACAAACATGAAATTTGAGCTGATGCTTTTGGATTCTGTTATTTCTGTAAATTCACACAACCACATCCCAGGACGGATTTATGTTGATCTGCAACGCATCTTTGCATTAGGAACATTGACACTTATCTATAAGACTTCTGTATGATTAGCACAGCATGTAAGTCTTTGACAGCCTCCAATAAACATTCGTGACGTCGAAGGGATAGGTCACCCAAACTATCATTCTGTCATGAATTACTCACCCTCAAATTGTTCCAAAACTGTATACATTTCTTTTTATGGTTGAACACAAAGAACAATATTTGTTAGAATGTTCGAAACCGAGATTTCTTGGAACATCATGGACTACCATAGTAGTAAAAAGAATTGTATGTTGAAGAATTTAGGAGCTAGATACTAAGCTCATGTACTCCTACTCGTAAAAATGCACCGATACTAAAGATCGATACCTCATGTGACAGAACTAACTGAAGTATGTTGTGAAATTTGCTTTTCAAATTTATGAAAAGCACATACAATTATTTATTTTTCATAATGTGTTTAAATTGTTTGGAATTATGAAGCTATTCTATTTGTATAAGTCTCACAGTGTTGTAAAAGGGCACAGGGATTTTTTCTACTATGGTAGTCAAAGGTGCCTCAGAAATCTCAGTTGCTATTTTTTTCTAAATATCTTTCTTTGTGTTTAACAGAACAAATACATTTAAACAGGTTTGGAACAACCTGAGGTTGAATAATTCATGACAGAATTTTGATGTTTGGGTGAACTATCCCTTTAATCCACGTGCTTAAGAATCTATGAACAATGCAATCATACAACAGAGTCATGTCACCTTAAAGTCAACATCGTATTGAAAGCTCATGCTTTCTAAAGGAACAGTGTTAATAAAGGCATGACATAATCTATGAATAGCTTAGTTTTAAGCTCAAGAACATCGTTAGATCATGCCGAAAACAATCACTTAAACACTGTTTACAGAACAGCTAGTTTATTGAATCGCGTTGACGCACACATGACGGAATACAAAGCGTGATGACGATTAGCGTAACACAGAACACTGCGTCTACCGTTACTTCTTATAATAACCTAATAAACATTAAGAAATAAACCCCCCGAAGAGCTAATTATTACCCACAAATTCTAGAATCACATCACAGCTGACGATTCGCATGAAGGGGAAATTATTTATTTCCGCTTTTTTCCAGGCGATTATCTTTGTATTATCAAATGGCAGACAGGTTATGATATTAAAAAAACAAGCAGTGCGGATATCACTTAGACATCACTTACGTGTCAGTTGCCGATATGCTCCATATTTGTATGTAGTCTGCGCATCAGTGTTTTCATATACGGCGATCTCCGCAATTCTCCACTTGCTCTGCATTCTGGACTCGCCCTGTCTTGACGTCAACACGTACTACGTCAGATTTCGTTCAATGTCCCGTCCATTTGACTTGCAGCGCTGTATTGCGCGAAATCATGACATGTACAGGAAGGAGTAAATAATTAGTTTTTTTATCACGAGGCTGTTAGGGTGCTTTGTGCCAATATGTTAGTCGTTGTAATGAAAGGGACGTCTGTCAGGTGCAGTAAAAAGCGGTTGCTTTCGGAAGTCCTTTACTCCCCTCTAGTGGTTTAAAGTGGGGCTTTCGTTCTTTGATCTCATTACTCACTGCAAAATGGGTCGTTGACAAATAAACTGTACCTTAAGTGTCTTATGGTGTGACAGCAAAAATTTAGAAAACAAACTGTTAATAATATTTTTATATTATTAATCGTTGTAATTAGCCTATAATTTTAGCCAATTTGTCTAAAATTTGCTGTCACACCATAGGACATGAGTGGTTTATTTGTCGTCTACCCAAATATATATATTCAATTTTACAGTTGTCTATTTATATTTTACCCTTTAATTATTGTATTATTTTAAGTGATTTAAATTGTATTATGTGTCTCGCAGTTGTATGTCTAATTTAAGGCTACAACAAAATTTCCTTGTGAAATTAGCACAGGGCTGTGCTTTGAAGTGATTGTTAAGACAGAAAGGAATAAAGTCATTCCTAAAAACACTTTGAAGGAAGTGAAACTACTTCAGGAGCACCTTTACCCAAACAATGCAACATCGGTTCACGCCCCTCTGACCACACCTGCTGCCAGGTACACAGAGCCAAACGCACAGTTCAGATAGTGGATCTAAAGACGTTCAGTGAGCTATAGCAAATTCTTAACATACTGTACTTTTGTCATTCAAAAATAATATACAAGGATTTATTTTGTGCTTTTGATAATAATTTTTAACATGTCATAACTTTTGGAACCCTTTAATACAGCAACCATGCGTTATGTTTTTTATTTGAGGGTGATTTACTTTTTCATTTTGTGTGAGATTCTCTCGCTTGGATATGGAGCAAACATCGGTATACTTCCCAAACCTACCGGTACGTCTTCATCTAATCTTCCTCAATGGAACTCAAAGGGTGATGGTCACCCCGACTCGGAGACATCCAACCTACCGCTGTTTACGCTGAACTACCCCCGCATTCAGATACCCTTGGAGATCACGCTATGGGTGCTGCTTGCTTCCTTTGCCAAAATAGGTGAGCAAACTTTTACAAGATCTAAATTAGTAAGTGTGACCTATAGTAAACCATGACGCTACATTCTAATAAACGTTGTTCATCATCTTTGGTTAGGAGTAAATATGGATGATGCATTTTATATATTTATTTATTTATTTAAATAGGTTTCCATGTCTACCATAAGATCACAGTCTGGGTGCCAGAGTCATGCTTGCTGATCTCTATTGGCCTCATCGTAGGGGGCATAATGCACTCAGTGCACGAGGAGCCCCCGGCAGTGCTCACCTCCAACATGTTTTTCCTCTACATGTTGCCACTCATTGTACTAGATTCAGGCTATTTTATGCCCACTCGTCCCTTCTTTGAGAATTTTGGCACAGTGCTATGGTTTGCTGTTGTTGGCACCTTATGGAATTCCATCGGCATTGGCATCTCTCTGTTTGCCATCTGCCAGATCGAGGCGTTTGGTGTGCATGACATTAATCTCCACGAGAACCTCCTCTTTGCCTCCATCATCTCGGCTGTGGAACCGGTGGCGGTGCTCACTGTCTTTGAGGACATCAGCGTCCACGAGCAGCTCCATATTGTAGTATTTGGAGAATCCCTGTTCAATGATGCTGTTACTGTGGTGAGTGATTTTGTGCACTGGCTGATAATCTTGTGGAAATTTCCCTTGTCTGGTTTCAGCAAGAGGGGTGAAATTTTTACTTGGCATAGATTCTATGATCTCTGTTCTTTTCCTGTGTTAAACCATCAGAGTTTCTATGTATATTTCTCCTATTCAGTGTGTCTGGGTATGTAGTAGTGTGTTTTGGTATCAGACTATAGGCAAAGATCCAAAATGACATCTTCGAACAAAGAGTAACTGGTACTTTTATAGAAACCGGCTCTTGTGTCACCTGTGGCGTGATTATGAAGTGTATGGCAGATCTTCTTTCAACTCATGTCTTTGTTTGAAATTGAAAACTAAACAGGGGTAACTTTTGGTCATTTGATACAGGCTTAAACCCCATGTTAGACACCGATGTTTCAAAAGGTATGAACACAATCTCCACTCCGTTTAGAAAAAAAGAGAAGTAATTGTTATACAGTCAATACTGCAATGTAAAAAACAGTAATTTGACGAAATTTCACAGTTTTTTTACAAAAAAATCTGTAAACGGAAATACTACATTTTAGGGTACTTTTTGTACCTCTACTGGTAAAAAGAAAAGTACAATTGTACCGTCACTTTTACCTACTCCTTTTTTTTTTAAAGGTGTACACAATCACATTAGAGCTTTGTCCTCTAGTGTTTACACATTTAATGTAGCTTTGTACCTGGCAAATAGTCTAAGTGCATTGTATGTTTGTCTGCATTGTGAAGCCGTTGTAATCATCACCTTTGTACTCTAATTTTATAAGCGCTGTCTTTTTGTGTCATTACTTTGTGTGTTTGTGCATTGATTGTGCAATAATTGTATAATATTTTTGCTACTGGTAAGTGTCTTACTAACTTATGTTTCAGGTATTGTATAATCTTTTCAACCATGTAGCAGAGCTGCATGTGGTGGAAGCCGGAGATGTTTTTCTGGGCATTGCTCGCTTTTTTGTGGTGGGTTTGGGTGGGATGCTTTTGGGTCTGCTCTTCGGCTTTGTGGCAGCGTTCACCACACGCTTTACTGGAAAGGTGAGGGAGATTGAACCTCTGATCATCTTCCTGTACAGCTACCTGGCCTACCTCATAGCTGAACTCGTTGCCATCTCTAGCATCATGGCGTGAGTATGGGGACCTACCGCACAGATGGATTTCTGTCAAAATAATACAGGAATTCTCCGTATTTAAACTGAAAGTTGTTCTCCTGTCTTTTTAGTATTGTAACCTGCGCACTGACCATGAAGTACTATGTTGAGGAGAATGTGTCACAGCGTTCCTGCACCACTATTCGCCATGTCATTAAAATGGTCGGAAGTGTGTCAGAAACTCTGATCTTCTTCTTTTTGGGTGTTGTTACCATAACAACAGACCATGAGTGGAACTGGGGATACATCATCTTTTCTCTGTTGTTCACGCTGCTTTGGAGAGGCCTAGGTTTGGGATTTAGTTGTAAAGATGCTGTAATGCTTCATTGGAATAAAAGTAAAATATTGTATCATAAGTTACAAAAGTTCTTTAAATTAACAAAAATTATAAATGAATGTAGTGGTTTTAAACACAAATCCAAAATCAGTCACAAATCTGTTCTGGTCTTGGTAGTGTTCTGATAGTAACCATAGCAAATAAAAAATAGCCTTTTAAAACTTTTAAAAGGGATGAGACAATGCTTAACATATTTTGGTTTTGGTTGACATCAGCTGTTGTATGTAAATGTATCCCATACATTTACAAACAAAACAATGTACTATAAAATAGGACCCAGACAACATAATATGAAAAGAATGAACATGGTTTGTGTGGAGCCCAATATATTTTATTGCAGTGATTAATAGGTTATTGAAACCACTGGAATTTGAAACTTAATTGAAAAGGCAATTATGATACAACAAAACACTTGATACTTGAAAATGTGTTTATTTTAACGCATTTGCAGTATGAAGTAAAAGTAGTACAAAATGTAACTTTTTTATATAAATTTTTATTTTGTTTATACGTTTTTGTGCTATTTTAGTGTACATGACTGATTATTACGAATCACATTATTACAAAATATGATGACATCACTGCATTAAAGTGATAATTCACCCAAAAATGAAAATTCTGTCTAATGAACACTTTCTAACATTCTTACAAATATCTTTCTTTGAAACAACCTGAGGGGAATTATATGATGACAGAATTTCATTTTTTGGGTGAACTTGCCCTTTAATGCAATAGTTTACCTTATAGAACAAAATAAAATTATTCAAATTATGCCAGGTGAATTTATAAATACAATATATATTTTATTTTTTAGGGGTTCTGGTCCTGACACAGATTATTAACCCCTTCCGCACCATTCCTTTCAACTTCAAAGATCAGTTTTGTCTGACCTACTGTGGACTGAGAGGAGCCGTGTCCTTTGCCCTAGCCTATACTTTACCAGACAGCATTGGTCCTAAGAAATTATTCATTACAGGCACTATTGTCATCATCATCTTTACAGTGTTTATTCAGGTATACCCTATAAAACGACTGTATTTCTTTACCATTGTAAGCAGTAACTTGTACTAGCTAATTTGCTGTCTGAACTGCATTGTGTACTAAAAAATAGTGAAACCTAAAATGTTTCCATATATCTAATAACTGTGTCTCTTTGCAGGGTATCACTATACGGCCTCTTCTAAAATTAATGAATGTCCGCAAGACAAATCGAAACTTAGAGACCATCAATGTGGGGATTCACAAAAGGGTATGCTTTGAGGGGTTACAATCAATTGCAAATTTTCAATTTGTCTGTGTTCCAAGGACTTGTTTTTGATTTAAGCAGACTGTGATACTACAACGAATACCTTTTGTTTCAGTTGATGGAGCACACGGTTGCAGGCATTGAAGACTTATGTGGACAATGGAGTCACTACTATTGGAAAGACAAGTAACCTACTATTCTTGTTCTGAACATGCTTTAAAAAGTTCTCTGTTGATGTTAGTAGAATCTACTCATTTATTCTCCTAAAAACAGTTTTTAAACTGTTAACACGCTTTTGGGTTTAGGAAGATTTTGACATTTTCACTCAACCGGTCCTGGCAAAAAAACGGCCCTGGCATTCTACAGTACAAGAATTTCTGGCACTGGTTAGACTGGTCCGGCAGCTTTGTCTTAGTACATTTTCCTGTTTTGTCATCGATTCCAGCAGTAAATTCATAAATCAGTTTCTAATGTATCTCAATCTGTAACAGCATTTTTTTTTTATAAAATATTTATTAGTAACACATTTTTCTTTAATTTCATTAAACCAATGTTACATCACTCCCTATTTTCTTCTGTGTGATATCGGGTATTATTGTTCGATTCTTTCATTTTGATCAGATTCTTCAAACAATGTCTTTGTCAGGTTCATGGAGTTTAATAACCGGTTCATCCGCAAGATTTTAATCCGTGATAATCGGCCTGAGTCCAGCATTGTGGCTCTGTATAAGAAATTGGAACTTCAGAACACCATGGAGATACTGGATTCAATGACTGGTGACATCAGTGCTACTCCCTCTTTAATTTCATTACCGTATGTCTCTTTTTCAGTGTCCTCTGTATATGCGTCTTTCTACTGCCAGACTACTTGGTGTTTTTGCAAAATAGTGTAAAGACAAAATTCAACATATTAAGGATATAAAAATGTTTCGATCTTTTGTTTAAAGGACATTATGTATGCAGCTGTAATGACTGTGTAAATGCATATTCTACCACTCTGCAGCATTTAACAGTGAATCAGCCAATATGGCATTTATATTTGTTAATGTTGTTTACTCAGTTTTAGTAATCATTAGAATGATTTTCTTACTTGTTTCTATGTTCTGATTTCTATCATAGTGATGAGAGAAAGAATGCCTCTAAGGCCAGGAAGGTCTTGCCATCTGATGTCAGAAATATGCATGAGCTCTTATCAAAGAACATGTACAAGATCCGACAAAGGGTGAGTTTTGACAAAATAAAACAATGGAAACAACACCGAAAAACATATTATGTGAAAGTAATCAAAAGGCTAAACTCAAAAATAGTAAATCAAATCAAAGCCAGAATTTTTTTCAATTATTGTTGTCATTTAGCATACATTATTTTAAAGGTGGTAACTGTGAGATTTCATATTTATCAAAGCAAAGGTAGATAGTTGTCAAATAGTTTTAAAAAAATCATTAAATAGTTCAGACCTCATCTGAAAAATGACTACAGAATTAAAGAACAGCTCCAGTCTCAACAAACATGGAACATCACATGGTTTTCAGAAATTTGAAGGTTGATTGATGTTTTCTTACATAATAAAGTCTTCAAATACCATCTTATTTGAAAAAAATAACTTATTCAGTTTTGTTTCTTTCTCCTTATAACCTATGTACAATGATCATGTTCGCGGGTCTCCGATGCACAGCATTATTTCGTTTTTAAATCATCACAAGCATAAAATATTATGTCAAAATGTTTACATGCAATTACAGAACAAGCAGCATAAACAGCCTATATTGTCAAGAGTGGCAATTTATGTTAGTTCACACTTACCAAAAATTGTGCTTTTAGCTGTATGTGTAGAAATTAAAGTTGCTGTTTCGTAATTCTCAAATTTCATATTTTGCATTTTGTTTCACAGACTGTGTCTTACACCAATAAGCATTCATTACCAAATGATGTCACAGCAAAAGAAATTCTAATAAGGCGACACACAAGTTTAAGACGCAGCCTCAGAGCTGGAAGCTTTCATAGGCCTGTAAGTAGACTTAAACTTATTTAAGAAAGTGCATAACAATGATTACATGTACAACCTGAGCAACTTTATTACACTTATACCACAGAGTTTCATAAAAAATATGAAACAATATTGTATTGACCCTTTCACTGCTTCTATTCTTGCTCTGGCAGCCTGTTAATAAAGCATCTCAGAAGTTTTTATCTCTACCCGTGGGTCAGAGTCTGAACTCCAGACTTCCTCCAGGGAGATTCAGCCATGCTGGTGAGAGCATCAAGTATTGAAGGACTGTTCATTTTCTGTCATTGTCTGAGGGAGCGGCTTTAAAATTACATACTGTATTGTAAATGTTTGTAGTAGCATTTATTAACTGTAGGTTGATTTTAAGCATCTGAAATATTCTTTTCATTGTTGTAAAATGTACATTGTTATTGTTTTTAGGGGATGGTGATATTGAACCAGAAATGAATTTATCATCGATCAGTTCTATGTTCAAACACCCGCAGAGATCTTCATCCAGAACAATACCTCTGAGGCCACTCTGCAGTCTGGAGGAAGTTTCTTCCTCTGTGAAAGTGGTAGATGAAGAGAATGAGAAGCATAGGGGGTTCAGGTCCTCACATCTGAGGTCCAGCTTCACCAGTTCAGCACATCAGCCCTCACGTTCACTTTACCGCTCAACTAGAAACATCATCGATGAAGATGGTGGCTCTGAGCATGAAGAGCAGGAATCACCACCAGTTCCACATGCATGGGTAGAGGACCCTCAAAACAACAGTGATATGCAGTATCCCCTTCTGAGGAGATCCCAGTGGCCACCTCAGAAACCACAGGATGAATGAAATCTGCTGGGATTGACACACTATGCAGCTGGACTCCAGTTACTTACCGAACCTAGAGAACTTCTGCTTGAAGTATGATGATGTTGTCAAATTAAACACACTCAGAGATATAAATCATCTTTCATAAATCTCATCAAACACTGGAATTACTGAGTATTATTGGTATCATTTAACTTGGTCACTCAAACCACAGAAGCATATAATTCCGTAACACAAAAAATTATCCTAATAAACATAATTGTGTTCTCTACCTTACACAAAGCATAATCTTAACATAGGAATCAATTTTGTATTTTATTGCTTTTTCTGCTGAAATTCTCATTACCGTAACACGTCCCAATATGATTGAGTGCATTATATGTTGTAATTTAAACAGAGTAAAATTTATATATTCTTAAAAAAACAACTGGATGTTCTACATGATGTTCTCAAATGACAAAAAATAAATCACTGAAAGAATATTCATGTGTTATATTCTCGTCACGTTGTTTACACAACTTTTTCTATTCTCATAACCGAGAACAAGTACATTTAACAAGTTGTTTGTTAAATGTATAATTTTCTATTAAAATATACTACATTATTGTCTTATTATATGAATAATGAAAACCTAGCTTTTTTTAGCAAAACATGCTATGGGATTGACCATTTTAGATTTTTACGGGAATGAGAATTTTTAAGGATGGCAAATTAATGCTTTTAAACATGTCATACCTTGTTTTAAAGAATTAAAAGGAAGTGCATTGATGCAAGTGTTTTTAAGTAAATCATGTTTGACATCTTGAAACCAAGATTTCCTGTGAATTACCCAATAAGATACATTTTTTTGTCACCATTAAAATGTGATTCGTTTTTTTATCCATCCATCCATCCATTTTCTACCGCTTATCCGAACTACCTCGGGTCACGGGGAGCCTGCGCCTATCTCAGGAGTCATCGGGCATCAAGGCAGGATACACCCTGGATGGAGTGCCAACCCATCGCAGGGCAGACACACTCACTCATTCACTCACACACTCACTCATTCACTCACACACTCACACCCTACGGACAATTTTTCCAGAGTCGTTTTTTTATTCACAATTTAAAGCTTACTTTACAAACAACATCTTTTATAAAATGTCTTGAATTAATAATTTTTTTTTTACATAACATTATGCCTATTAATATTATGATTAGTAGTATTAAATATTTTTTGTTTAATCCGTCAAAGGAAAAGACATACATTATTATTGACATTGTCATTACCCCTACAAGATTATTTAAAAAAAACTGTTCATATTTTATATACTCCTCTAGCTTTGAAAGACATGTACAAATAGATATATCCACATTCATTTGTAAATCAGAAAACACCACAATTTTGTATAAGGCTCAGACGTTTATTTTCACCTGTGTGAAAATAAAATGCTGTTCTTACACACAACATTTGTGTAATTAGACTTAAGTGCTAACAGGTATTCTGTGTCTGACATACTGTAAACAAAAGTGTCCTCAAGTAACAATTGCAAATACATAACATGAATTCAGAAAAACAGTATAAAAAAATAAATGCAACATTTTGCACACATACTGCATGTTATCTTTTTCAAAGCGTCTGGTCCAGTTTTATCAAAAACTTGCTTGCCTATACGACAATATAGAGAAACTATAGAGAACTTTTAAAACACCAATCGAAATGTTCTGAAGTGCAAGAATAATTAGTAGTGGTTAAAATAATCTCAATGCCACAGTGCAGTAAAAGTCCATTGCAATGATGGGTCTTACAGTTAAAACTGATTTCTTAAGAGCTATGAGGTTTGAATGGGTACTGTGCTTCGATGGCCAACCAAGCAGACAAGGCCTTCAGATATTAAGTATTGTTATTTAGTGATATAACTTGCTCTACAAAGAAATAATTGAAGGCCAGCTTACTTTTCCATAACTGATTACAAGACATATGATTTTTGGTTCCATTTTAAGTTCAGGACTTGTTTGCTGTATTTTTGGTATTCAACTCTAATAACCTTGCACTCACTGGTCACAGCGGTCAGAGCAAGACAGCTCAACCTTACCGACTATTTAATAAAAACCATGCTGGGATCCCACATTGATACAATGACTTCATTTCATTCCAACACTTATATAAGGACCCAAACCACAGGCAAACCCAAAAGTTCAACGCAGAGATCACACGACCTGAGAGGAAAAAAGATAGCTGCTATCACAGTCCTTCATCTTTTCTTCACATTGCACGTTTTTCACCTGTTTTTTTCTGTCTCTCGTTGTTTATGACTTTTCTCTTTAACCTTTGTCTTATTGTTCCATTCAGTAGTCCTTACAAGTAGCAAACCAACAGCGATCAGTGCCAGCACAACCCCTAAACTAGGAGGCCCACAGGGGCTGAATTCTTGAGCCAGACCGGACAGCAGTGGTGCTAGAACCCTTCCTACAGCTGTGACCGACTGCCCTGCGCCGATTAATGTCCCACTAGACTGTACCCCCCCATGCTGCAGCTCCAGGTCAGTGATACATGTGCGTCCGATAGAGGTAGAGATGGCAAAAAACGTGGAGGTGAGCAAGACTTGCCAGATGTTGAGTGCTGTGGCATACAGGAAGATCAATATGGAGGTGAGCATGGTTGAGTGCAGCAATAAAGCGGACATGTTGTTGCCATAAAGGTCAGTGACAGGACCCACTAAAAACCCGGCAAGGGCACCCAGTGTACTGCTGTAGCTGATCAGATAGCCCGTCTCCTTTGGCGTGAGCTGAAAGCGTTCCTCCATGGCTAAGGAGAAGTTACTGTAGTATAGCATGATGGCTAATGCCATAAGAAGACGGACCAGAAACACATCCCACAAGTCGGAAGAACCCACCGTGCAGATCTGCATCCACACTGAGGTCAGTTGTCTCCATACTTGCTGGAAGAGAGACGCGTCCCAACATTTCCAGTCCCGATCAGCTTGACTACAGACTTGGGACGCATTATGATGCTCAATGTGGTTATCCAAGCAGTTTTGGAACCCATTGGAGGATTTGCTAGTTTTGGAATTACTATAAGCATTAGTATCCATATGGTGATTTAGCGTCTCATTCCATGGTAACATCCAGACCAAACCTGAGTGCACAAAATCTGGATAAGACGACTGTATTTGAATCTAAATTTATGTTTATAAATACTGTCAAAGTTTTTAAATGGTTCACTAAGCCATGTTAAAGGGATAGTTCAAGCAAAAAAGTTCTGTCATGAATAGAATGTTGTTAGAAACCTGTATAAATCTCTTTGTTAGGTTGAACACAAAGAAAGATATTTGGAAGAATGTTTGCAGCTACCAGTTCTGGGACATCATTGACTAATATTGTAGGAATTATATCATTTTCATATCAGATATTTTGTGGAATTTAGGAAAGAAAACTGTTCTGGGGGACCTTTTTGAATTAGAATTTTTTATTTTTTCTACTATGGTAGTGAATGGTGCCCGAGAACTGTCAGTTGTAACATTCTTCCAAATATCTGTCTTGAAATGTAGACAGGTTTGGAACAACTAGACAGTGATTTTTGGGTAGAGTATCCCTTTAATATTCAAAGTAAACAATAAGTAAACTATTCTAAAGCCATCTGCTTTGCTCACCCGCATTAAGAAGGAAAATGCCTGCACAGACGAATGAGGATAAATAAAAGCCTCCTTCATGTTCGGTGAGGTATCCACCAACCACTGGTCCTAGGATGAATCCCACACTTGAAGCTGCATTAAAGTGGCCTATAACTAAAGGGCGCTCTTTCTCTGACACAAGATCTGACAAAAGTGCTCGGCAGATAGACAGGGAGTGTTTAAAGAGCCCTGCGGACAGAAAGACAATCAAATTAGGGTGTGAATTTCCATATTGTCAATATGAAGCAGTATGAACCTGAGTACTCACCCACTGGTATCCTTGCTAGCACAAAGAGCGCTATACTACTGGATAGACCAAGCAGGCCGTATCCAAAGGCACTAAGCAAAAGGCACGTCAGCAGTGAATAACGCCTCCCTACCACATCACTCCAACCTCCCTGCCCGCCACAGAATATAAAACAACACATAAGTCTAAGACATAAATATGCTCATCAACAGTGTTTGGTTTAAAGAACACACAACAAAAATGAGGTTATAAAGGTCCTCATTTATATCTTGAGGAAATCCAACATGATAATAACTAACATGGAATCAAGGGGGAATGCACCGCAACAGCTATAACATACTGTACAGACAATAGGCTACCTGAAAAACCAAAACTTGTAAGAATATCTAAACAAAGCAAAGTTATAGCTCATAGACAGACTGATCAAACTGGTCGAACTACTCAGTCCCTGGAACTGCAGACGTTTCCATAACAGCATTCATTACAGGAAGACACAAGCACACTGACACAGCAGACATACTGCATAATGCAATAAAAACTTAAATTGGATTTACTATGTTCTTACTGTTTCTGGGCTACAGGCATGCCATAGAGGCTCACTGTTCCTGATTTGTCTGTGCTTAACATCCAACAGATGACAAACCTCTTCTTATTAACTAGCCTTGTGACCCCTATGCAACAAATCTGTATGTGTGTCATTTGGTGCTAATATTTTACAGTAACCCAATCATGATGTGAGGGCAATTTTTGGGTTATTAAATTGAAAGCAGCATATTTATAATCCCATTACAGCAGCAACTGATCTTTAAAAAAATATCACTACTTACAACCACAGTGCTGGAGAAGAGTTGTAGTACTCCATAAGTGGATCCTGCAAGAATGAAACAAAAACTTTAGGGAACATTACATTACCAAACAAAATAAATTGTACTTAATCAGAAGCACAGGCAGTTTACAGTTTTGATTTACAGTAAAATATTTGTCTTACTGAGTCTTCTCTGTAAATGAACAATGAAAAAGAATTAAAAAAACTAATTGCAAAAGCAGGTGTCAAAGTTTTAGTCTGTTTTTTTTTTCTGTGTTCGTTTTCCAACTTCCGCCTTAAGCAGGTAGACAGTTTTGCATTTTTATATCTGGTATGACTTATGAATTTACCTTATGAATTTAATCAAGTCAAATTCATAAAGTGTCAAGGTGGTGTAACAACCACTTAAGGAGCAATTTTGTTAATATTATGCAAGGAGACATGTAACAGGGAATTAAATCACAGAAAAGAATCCCTGGTGCAACTAACTGCTGCTTTCAAAGGTTAGAAACTATTTTTATAAGTGAGATAATTTGACATATTCTTAGATATGCATGTCAAATGGTGTGAACCGAAAAACATCGATATTTCATCATTATTCTAAAAATGAGTATAAACTTTAAAAATGTAATTTGAAATGTTCCCATTAAGGCCATATATATATATTTACATACTGTATGTAAATGTGTCCATTTATGTCGGTCCAATTTGATTTTAAATTGAAATCTCAAATAGTGTAATCATAAAATATAATATCATATAACGTAATATTTACATACATTTTTTAATAATGTAGCAGAAAGAGGGTGTCTACATTTAAACATAAATTCAGAGCTAAAAGAAATGATTACATTTCTGATATTTATAATTAATGCGATGAAATACTATGCGCTTGCGCCAGGTCCTCTCGTGGACGGGCATTGGAGACTGGCACAGAAGTCAGGAAATTTTTAAATAAAGTTGTTGAACCAAATATGAAATAAAGGTGGAACCACTGTAGTCACATGGACTATTTTAATGGGTTAGTGCCATTATGCGCTTTTAGTGTATGTTGCATTGTCGTCTATGTGGGTAATCTGAAATCTGTGTTCTGCAGATGAACAACGGTCTTGCGGTTGTGAAAAGATTTGAGGAGAAGTAATTCATGAAAGAATTTTCATTCCAGCCTTGAATTTCCCTTTAACTGTAGTTACACTACGAGAAACAGCTTAACTTGTTGACCCTCGTGCTTGATTTTCACCATTAATGTATTCAACAAACAATGGTCTTTGGCTGTGGAAGCAACATGGTCAAGCGGTGCACTTGGTTTGTGTCAATAGGCGTAACGGCATTTTACATAAAAATATAACTATATACAGAAAAATATGTGTATTAAAATAAATGCATCTAGTTTAGTGTATTAATGTGTTTTTTAGACATTTTTTATGATTTGTCCAAGATTAGGCCTATTTAAAAAACAAAGTTGTTGTCAGCATACGTTCCAAATGTTGCAAAAACACATTCAAACTTATATTTAGAGATAACATATTTTCGTGTGATATTTTAAAATAAATTGTTTAAAATGTTTACATTCCATCTAGATGCACAAAATCAACATGAATACATTTTTTTTTAATATCGGATGCTTTTAAAACCATTTTCAATATTTTTTATTCTCTCATCTTGCTAGCACTGTTTTGTCACTGATCCAAAAACAAGAGTCGTTTGGTCAAACTTTCTTATTTATTCAGAAACAGATCAAATTAAAGACATACATCTAACCTAGTTCACCTTAAGATAAGAACTGCAGTGACTGCCTTACGTTGTTTTACATGCATCTATCATGTGGAATATACATTTTGGGAGAATATCCTTAATCTTCTTTACGTAATGAATGAGGACGAACAGGGGCTGCCAAGCACTGAGCGTATATTACATTTACTTTATATTAATCCCTTTTTTTATTCATTAAGTATTCATTATGTATCTCTATATTTTACCATTTTGCAGCTTGTCACTACCATTTATGACCATTGACCGAAAAATTATGGTCAGCACATTTACAATTTATCTGTTGTGTTCATGGAAAACACATTACTAGTTTAGAACAACATGAGTAAATGCTGCCAATGTTGAGAGAACTATCCCTTTCATAACAAAAACATATTATAAATCACTGGACACACATAACATAAAAAACAACATCAGGAAGACTCACCTACAATCCCGGCCACTGTTGGGCTGGCTCCCAGAGACTTGACATGATGACTTAACAAAGGGATGATCATACTGACCCCAAACAGGTCCTGAACAATAAAATGAAAGCATGAAATGGATATAGCAGTATCAGAGTAAATCGCTTTATTCTTCAAATGTCATCAAATGTGAACACAGCAGAACTAAATTCCAGTACATCAATCCTATAATGAAGAACATGCATAGGGTAATTATAACATTTTAAAAATCAACTTGATTCCTTGTGTCTCTGTGTCAGCAGATGTGACTTTGTGTATTTGTTATGTGTATCACATGTTGATTCAGAGCAGAGGTGAAGTTTACCAAAGACTCAACTCATTAGGAATCATTCAAATATGGAGTTTTCCTGACAACACAGCAGCTTAAAATCAATAAGGAATTCACTGCCTAAATTTCTTTCTTTGCCGGCTATGTGACATCCTATAATACAGTACAGTCTCAAAACCTCACACAACTGAGACCATTTGTAAGAAAACTGATGAGCAGCATGGTCGGCCAAGGACTTGATTGAAGTCACACTGTAGCTTAATTCAGTGTCACGCCACTTCTTATTAAACTGAAAATCTGAATCTGGGCAAAACTACCAGTGAATTCAAGTCAGGTGTGGGTCGGTTATTTTCTCATGGGTGTAGTCTCAAGACATTAACCCAACTAACTGCTTTTATAAAAGATTGCCATGCCATCCCAATTTAAGTACAAGAAGCTGACACAAAGCAAATGTTGACAATACAAATAACTGAATAATGGAATAGTGAGGATGAGGAGCAACGGTTTACCTTTCATTGCTGTTTACCAACAATTCTAGAAAATTCACTTTGTATAAACAATTAAATTTACATTTATTCATTTGGCAGACGCTTTTATCCAAAGCAACTTACAAGTAGGAGTGTATATAGCCCAAGTTAAACATTTTGTCACCACGCTTAACAGTACCGTTAGTTTACAAGATACAAAACATGACATTTCTCTCATTTCGTGAGTTTTCACGATACAGGTATTTTGACAGTATATATATCAGGCGTTATCAAGTGCAGAAAAGAGTCAACAGATCCATGTAAAGAAATGTTACACAGAAGACCCTGAATACAAATAAGGTCACTCACCATGAATCCGACCACGTATATACATTGTATGATGCGTGTTTGTCTCCTCGGTTTGAGAGTAATGTCACATCTGGAGTTATTCATTCTCCCGCATTGACATTCAGCAGCGCAGTCAATGCGGAAGCGATCTGTGGCGTAGACGTTACACTGCGCTCTACGAAAGCTCATTGAGAAACGGGTTACACCATCTTCCCCTTTAAAAGGGGTGTGAAGGATGTTGCGAGAGTAATATCTACCTACAAATCACGAATATCTAAAGAACACTGAGTGTTAGTGAATGAAGTTGTTCATGTTGTGTGTGCGAATGGAAAAATATAGTATTGCAAAAATGCTGCTAGGCGTTTGATTTGTTTAATTGAGTCCCCAATAATGGTACGGTTCAATAAGGTCACAGTGGAGCAGAAAGAGCGCTGGTTTTAAACGAATCCATTTCATGTAATTATTACAAAGCATTAATTCCTTTGTTGTCAGTAAATATTTACGTTAACATTAAGTATGTTATTTAAACAACGTTCATACACGTTGGTATTCAACAGTAACGTTAGCTGGCTGGCTACACCATAGATATCTATGGGCTACAGACCACCTGCAGTTACCGGACCTTATGATAGCCCACTGCTGGCAGTTTCGCGTATAAAACTAAAGGGGTCATCATTGAAAATCGCAAGAGAAGAAAGTAGACGTGAACAAAGACTGCTTCCTTACCTGTTTAAGGTATTTTATCTTGTTTAACATCAGAATTAACCCATTATGTAGTTTATGTAAACAAATGCCTTGCCACACTTTTTTCCTTATCGCCTTGAAACTTATTTTTTACTTTCACTTTTTCTAAATGTACTCGTTTACTTTTAAAAGCACTTGAAAATATATTAAAGTTTTATCATATAAACATTAAAATTGGGGTACAAGGCCTATATATCTCAGAATGAGTCATAAAGAAGAATGTATTTGGCGTTTTTGTGACCCTGAGAAAATGGCGTTGTTTTTATTGTGAGTTCTTTTTTAAACGACCTCGTTATGAGACACAATTCCCTCTAAGGATTTATAGTTGAGTATAGTGAGTATGGATGTCACTAGCCACAATATCCTGGGTGGTTACAGTATAAGGAGAAACAGAAGCCTAGTTTATAAATTATGATGAATTGACTTGAAAATGAATCCTTTATTTAATTCATTGGTTAATTTTACCTGTCACACACATGCATTTAAATTAGTGGTGGGCCGTTAACGGCAGTGAGACTCTTATCGCGCGATAAAAAAAATGTCGCCGTTAATCTATTCTCAAAGTTGAGTTGGGAGCTGGCTCTATACTACGCAAGCTATGATGACTTTCACCTTGATATTTTAGCGCGGATGTATACATAGATTAATTACACTGTAGGGGAAGTGAACCAGATTTTTCAACTCGCGTGATTCGCGCCGCCTCATCATCTCATAATCAGGGCTTCATTCGCGCGATTCGCGCCGCAAGTAGGTCCATCGCGTCTTTGCATTGACTAAACATGTAAATCACTCGCGCTTGACGCGCCATTTGCGTTTGGTCGGAACACAACATAACGTTACTGTGATATAACCACATCAAACGTGACGTGCTAACATGGATGCAGCTATGAAGCCGCTATTTTTAATACGCTTCCCACTGGAAACCTTGAAAAGACTAAGGTTGTTTGCACATTGTGCAATGTGGAATTGGTTTACTCTACGAAATTGGTTTACATGCAGTTAGTTTATAAAAAAAAACTCTCTCAACAGGTAGTGGTCTAGCTTTAGTTGAAACCAGTAACTTTGTATTGGCACCTAATGTGTTATGGCTCCTGTCTGATATATCGCTTGTTGCTCCCTAACTCTTTGTAAGTCGCTTTGGATAAAAGCATCTGCTAAATGACTAAATTTAAATGTAAATGTACTGTAGGAGCTCTTCCAGTCTCAAGTACCACCTAAACGCAAAGCATCCCTTAACTAATGCGGAAGTAAACACAAGTACATCTTATTGAACATAATTTAATTTTCATCACAAATTATCATAGTAGAACAGCTTTCTCAAACAGTTTGTGATGCATTTTGGAAACAGGAGATGAGCCCCTGATCTAATGCGCCACCTGGCTTGAGAAACGCGTTCTCAAAGACTTACTTTTAGTCATTATTTGGGTAGCACACATATTATGAATGCCTTTGGCAGAGTTCAAATGAGCCCTTTTAATCTAGATTAATCTAGATTAATTCCAAGATTAATCTAGATTAAAAAAAATAATCTATGTCCACCACTAATTTAAATATATTAAACATGTTCGCTTTCCTAGAATATCATACCTTAATGGCTTCTCTAATATTGTATAATCATATCACAGATGCAGTGTACTTCTTAAATAGAAATCGAAAATCCCTACTGCAATAACAAACATGGTTTACATTTCAAACCGGACCCTGGTTTTATACAAGTCAATCAATTAAATTACTTGAGCGCCATCTAGTGGCGAAAAATGTCCTGACGTTCCCTAGCCTTTAAAAATATTTATTCTGCTGTGCCACATGAGTCATCCTCAAGTGAGTGTGGTTGCATTCCTATTGAGATATGAGATGTTTCCCCTTATACAGCCCATAACTCTCTTTATTTTGTATCTCTCACTTAAACTCACTTAAACCGAGATGGTGGTCTAGTGGGTTAAACCACTGAACTGTTAAAACAAAGGTTGCTGGTTTGATCCCAGCAGCCACCACCAGTGTGTCCTTGAGCAAGACACTTTACTCCATGTTGCTCCAGGTGGATTGTCCCTGTAGTAAGTGCACTGCAAGTCGCTTTGGTTAAAAGCGTCTGGTAAATGTAACTTGAAACGGACTAGTTTGTATTTTGTACTGGTTGTACTGACCATTACCGTAGTGTTTTGCTGTCAGGTAAGCATGAAACTTATGTAAGCTTCTATCTTGCATCATGGAGTTCTGTTTACATATCTTTACCAGCTTTGAACATGAAACTGTGGAAGCCAAAACACTCCGTCATCTCATCGCATCTGATACAGTGATGTTCCTAAGAGAGTTTACATAAACAGATCATGTGGACCAGCATAAGCAGACTCCACATCTTATGCTAAAGGAATACTTGTGACTTAAAGAGGGCGTAACACGCGGTTTCTACCAATCACATATTAATCTTGAGTACTTATCGAGTAGTATTTCATACTTCGTATCTAAGAGTATTTCGTTTGATCACACTTATAAAAGATAGATACAGCTTTACGATGGTTTCTGAAAACATTTGGCGCGTGCGGCAGGGTGAGGTGTAGGCTGAACTAAAGCACATGCGCACCAACATAACACAGACATCAGTTTCACTCACCGAATGCGGTTCATGCATGAAACACCGTTGCAGAGCAACTTTAACAAAAAAAACATAGGCCTATAACTTAATTTATTTAGCAAGAAAGTGGCTGAACCGTTTTCTCTCTTTGTGGATATAAAGAGATGATGTTTCCATGTATCATAACAAGATGAAGTGTGCACTGTCCAGACATAAATTTCGGCAAGGGAGCTCTTAATAAAGTTTTAATGTTCTACTGCTCTTGTTCGTAGTGTGCTGTGTGCAGACATGCCACTGACCGTCATTAGAGAGTTAGAGACAGTGACTATGCTGCCTAAAATTAACACACTCAAAGGCTTTTCCCCCCTTAGTGTATATCTGCTGTAATGAATTTAAGCTTGCATAATTATCCTCTTGTTCACCTAATTGCAACACATTACTTTACTGTATTTACAAATATAATATATTATCTCTCAATAAAATGTCTTTTTACATGGCAATGAGAAGAAATCCAGCAAAACGATCCTACAGTAATTTCACATTATGTTTTTTTAAGAGGATTTTAGTAGTATTTTCATTGTAGTTTTGAATGTAGTTTTATTTCATTTGTAAGAATATTTTAAGTTCGCTATTATTTTTTAAATGTTTTGTTTTTATGTTAATGTTCGTTCTCCTTCGGTCGGTCTCTTGACGTTGTGTTGAGAGACAGACTGGGGTTTGAACTTGAGAACCTATCATCTCCGAGAAGAATTTAAAACGCCAATGGGCTTGGTGAATGGCACATGCACGGCAGTCTCTGCCTCGTACAAACGGGCATAAAAGGAAGATGGCGATGGTCATTCATTCACTGTTTAGTCTGAGGAACCTGAGAGGTATCTCCCGGTCACTGCAGCGGATCGGTGAAGAGTTCTGGCATGAAGACACAACGTCTGGTTCCCTCCATCAGGGAACGGAGGTTACAGTCGTAACCGAGACGTTCCCCTTTCAGTCGGTCTCTCGACGTTGTATTGAGAGACAGACTGGGGACCTATCTTTACATGCCATGGCGCTGAGCCGCATCACGACCTCAAGCAGAGCGACACTGACTAGACTAGCAAGTCACAAATGAGGAGTTGGCCATACTCCGAGTGGAGTGGGCTCTCACTGCCAGTGGGCACAGGCGATCTTGGGACTGGTATGCCAAATGAATGGCACCCACAATCCACAGGCACAAAGGGATTTTAAATCGGTTAAGTCGACATTTTGGCACTCTATACCTTCTTCCAGAAGGCAGAAGTGCATAGTCAGGACTTATTTCAGTTTATTTCTGAGGCGACATTTACATTTTTTGTTAGTTTATTTTTTCCCAATAATTTTAAGATCAATGTTTTATTTTATTTTATTCAACAAACACTTTCAAAGTTTTTATTTTAGTAAAGTAAAATAACCCTACTCTAGAGTCCAAGATGCAACAATTATGAATAGTTTTCATGAATTAGAATTTGACTTTATTTTATATGAGAACTATAATAAATGTCATTAAGTATAAAAGAGTGCATGTAAGCAATATTTGCTTTTGGGGAATTCATAGCAGGGACTGTGAACTCTCAGGATAAGCTGCATGTGATCACTACTGTTCTTTCTTCAGTGGAGCAGAGTTTATTCACAGCACAGTGATAATTGGTCACTGGTTCATGTGCTTATATGCTTAGTTCAAAATATCCCACTCAACATATAATGAAATGTTTCCGTTTTATCGTTCAGACAGTTAACCAAATTATTTGATCTAAGATCCTAAGTCCTATAATACACTAAGCCCTATAATACAATTACCTGTGAAGGACAAACGTGAAACTAGTGAGCTACAGTGTCTTCCTTCAATTTCGTTTCTCTCTCAGCCGATTGTACTGTGGAAGGATATTTTGGTCCACA
This sequence comes from Triplophysa bombifrons, assembly GCA_029783895.1. NCBI lineage: Eukaryota > Metazoa > Chordata > Actinopteri > Cypriniformes > Nemacheilidae > Triplophysa > Triplophysa bombifrons. Next base: position 20,612,544 of record CM056456.1, read on the forward strand.
CATCTCTCCCCTGAAATCTTTTCCAGTTCTCAACCCACTCCTCTGAGAGAGACAGCCGGCACCTTCACTCAACAGACCAAAATAGAAGATGGGCAGCTCTATGGTAGAGTATGTGTTCATGAAGCCCACACCCCATCCAAGTCAGGTCCTGCCCTGACACCAGTGCTCCGTGTACACATATACACATAGACACAGTGACAAGGAAGAGTTCTTTGTGAAATTTATAAACTTTTGCTAAGCACAGCTGAACCGGAATTCACTTTCTCACGCTGATTGTGAAGAGTTGTTATTTCTCCATTAGTTTCATGTGGGGAAGAGGAGAGGCTATTTGAAACAAACGCAAAATAGTTGAAAAACATCGTTCTCATCGTTGTCATCATGAAGTTGCGTGTGGCGCTATTTTTCGCCGGGCTCTTTGGTGCACTGGCAACACTATTTATTCTCTTGTCATTTGGCACGGATTATTGGCTCCTGGCGTCAGAGACCTGCGAACCACATAGAGTGTCTATTTTGGAGGTGGGTGGAGGCATTTTTTTATTCTACGAGGGAAAAGAGAGATTTTTAAACATGAATTTGTGGAATAATTTCATTGTTACGAGGATTAATTCTTAGGCACTATCAGAAGCTTATCTATTGAGACGCTGTCTATTTAAGAATAATAACTACTTTTGCCAAAATTGTGAGTTTAACCATCTTATTATCAAAAAATAATCTTTCCATTGTCACTGAAGCAAGATCCTCAAGCACTCACAGTCATATTTGGGTTCTCTGCAGGGACAGTCATATGACATTCTGTACATCACTGTTTACACACTCTTGAGTCGCTGTAAATCACATGTTTCAGCGTAATACCACACTTAATACTGACCATTGAAACTGGAATCTCAATGCAATGTCTATTCATAGAAGTCACGCATGAATTAGGTTTCCCCTCAGAGAGAATGTGGAAGCGTCTTGCTTTTCATGTGTTTTGATTAAGAGATATGTCTGTGGGGAAGGCTGGAAGGATTAAATGACTGAAACTAATGAAAGAATGTATGATACTGGATATATTAGGATGGTAACTTAGTAGCACTTTTTTGACACATACAATTACGAACACAATACTTCACCCTAAAAAGAAATGTATGCCAAAATTGACTCACCCTCATGTCATTTTAGGTGTACGTATTCTTTTCTTTAACTAAGCACAATTTGAGTAATAATAATCCTAATCCTGGTTGTTCCTCGCGTTGTAATGGCATTAGATAATGCCCCAATTTCAAACGTCCATCCATCATAATCTTATTGCTTGTTGTGTGTCTTGTGACCAGTAAATTCTTTTAAATGATTTAGATTGTGGTTTTTGTGGCGCTATTAGCAACTTACTAGCATAGTCCACGCTTTCTACTGTGTTCTGCCAGAAATTCTAGTTTTGATGGTTGTTAGCCAGTCCAAGATGCAAATTATTATTTCTAGTTGTGCCAAGCTGTTGAATATGTTTGGGTGGACATTGTGAGGGAGGACTTTGAAATATTCCTCAGGACAATGGTGGAAAAGCTAGAAAGTAGTGATGGACTGATATATTGGGTCGATCTAATAATTTTTTTAATTGTCGCATTGGGTGTTTTTTTTCTTTTTTATCGCCAATACAATATAGCTTGCTAGTACTTTATTCTTAAAAAAGGGCCACTCGGATGTAAAGCCTGCATTTGACACATAGTAAAATGACCAAAGTAAAATGGGTCACGTGAGGTAGTTGAGATACAAAAATTGTATGGAAAGAACTAATAATACATAAAAATTCTTTATTTAAGTGCATAATGTCATGTGTGCACCTTTTCATGGTTTCAAATCTGTTTTAAGCTACATGCTACTAACTAGCCACATAATGCACAATAATTTTTCATTTAGTTTCTCAGATTTTCCCTATGTCTCTAATTTACTGTAATTTGCATTTGTCTTATATCAGCCTCCTATTGGCCAATTGACAACAGTGCTTTCTTAATATTGGTTTTGGTATCAGCCATAAATAAAATCATCAACCGCTACAATAAACTAGCTACTGTGCTCCATAACAAAAACCAATTTAAATTACGTTTTGGAACTTTTCTAAGACCAAAACCGTTTCTGTAATCCATGTGTGTATGAATCATCAATGTAATTGACATGCTGCATCTTTGTATGCAAATTCATTGGTAAATTCATGAATGACAAAGTCCCACCCAAAGAGTTCAGACTACAGACTGTCATGTTATAATTTATGTGGGGTGCAACAGGTGTCTTTTGCTCTATGACCTCTTCTCTCTGCTCTCTCATAGAAAGGTGACACTGTGGTCACCCAGGATCTTAGTCAAGATGAGAACATCACCTTTCACCATGAGGGGCTCTTTTGGCGTTGTAGCTTCGATGACATAATGAGCAAGGACGACGACCTGTGGAAGTTCTGGTTCGGTAAGGAATCAAATTTCCATACGGTACAACACATCAGTAAGAATAAAACTCTACAGCTGTGGATCTAAAAAAACATTTAATTTGACTATACTATTTATTGACCTTAAAATTGTTGAAAATTTGTGACTTTTTATAGCAATTGTCTTTTTATTGCCATATTAAGCCAAATTGATTATTGTTTTCCTCACCAAGTTTTTGAATAAAAGCATCTAACAAATGGCTAAATGTAATGTTATTTCATATTGTAAATTGCGAAGTGCTCATACAGTAGTTTGAAACAAACATGGTATTTGGCCCACATACCCTATATGCCCCCTGAAGCTCTGGGCTCTGACCTGGTGTCACGCAAAAGGTTTTAAAAGGTTTTTAAAGGTTAGATAATTTGATTTCCAAATAAATCAATGACTACGTATATTAATATACCACTTTATTGTTCTTCCTTCAGAAAATCAGGCACATGCAAAAGTATGCAAACCTTCATATCTGCTTCCCTTTCCTTTCCCTGACCAGAACTACAACTCCACTAGTTATCAGACCGCCATAAGTAAGTATTTTGTTTAGTCTATTGTTTATCAAAATAATTTTCTCTCCATTTTCTTTCCTCTGCAATTTGCTCAAAATTCCCACTTATCATGATAAAAAAATCAAGTATGTTACCTATTGACTATAAATCGTTTAGTCGGATGTGTGCGTCTGGACTGCAGTTAACTTCCGGTCTGCATTGGTTATCGGTCTTGCTAGTGTATAATAATACAGTTTATCTATTTATATTTTATTGGATTTATGTTTTATGTTCTGTTGAATTTTGTTGTATGTTAATTTTATTTTTATTTAATGTTGAATGGGTCCTGTAGTTTTGTCACATTTAAAGAAACCGTATGGGACTTGGACATCTAGCGTTGAGATTGGTATCACAATCTAAATATTGGAGGCAAGTACAGCCAAGTAACGGTTCTTCTCCTTTTCTTTTGGTTGTTATCAGAAATAATCTGCATGCACTCTATTATTTATAAATTTGTACCGGAAATTAAAGGCAGTCCACGAACAGAAACGCGCAGTAACGTTTGTTTATGCTGTTACTTTGAAACAGTCTATGAAGGTCTCATACTGGCTTGTGTTAAAAAAATGTGTTTCTATTTAGTCTACAGAGGTTTCTGGAGTGTCTCGATGTTGCTGGGTGTGGTCGCTGTGGTGGCGGGCGGTTTCATCATCATTTGTGCAGCTCCATTTACCAGTCATCGTCTTTATAAAGCAGGAGGTGGCCTCTACCTCATTTCTGGTAAGATACAGTATGAGTGATATTTTGACAGTATCTAATGAATTATTCAATTGAATGAATTCTATTTTTTATTAATTTGTAACTAAGGATCACAGCGAAAACCCCAAAACTGCTGTTTTTATGATCACAGAGAACATTTTGGAAAGGTTTCCAAAAATAATTAAAACAATTTTTACATTTGGTTACAATGGTGAAGGAAACATCTACCCGAATTAGAAATGTAATACATTTTCAGATTTTTAGTTTATAATTTGTTTATTAGATTGCATGTCCAAGTTGGTCATTTTCTGATATTTTTACATCATAACTTGCCCATTTCTTTTCTTTTTTTCTTGTTGCGTGCAATGCTTATCTAACTTTCACTGAAATAAGTGACAACAAAACTAAGAATGTACATTAGAATCACACACAGTAATAAAATAAATGTTCTTACCTTCAATCTCTTTATTTCTATCACTTTGCTGTCTCTTTCCTCCAGGTTTCTTCCTTCTCATTGTGACTGTCATGTATGTTATCTGGCTGGATGTTCTGGATGTAATGAGCTCATATGTGCATTATCAGACCTATACTAAGTGTCAAGAGTTTAAACTCAGTATGACCTATGGTCTCTCTTTCATGCTTGCTCCGGTTGGTGTGTTCTTCTGTTTACTGTCTGGTCTTCTCTTTCTAGCCATAGGGCGTACTGTCAAACAAAATGACCTCTGAACCACATGCTGACAATATATAGAAAAGAGGAATGATGTTGTATGTTCAAAATACATTGACATATCCACCACCAAATGAAAACTGGCCTCTTAATAGTTATCGATTAAACCTTTGAGAATGCAATGGCAATGATATGTATTGAGTTTAAGATTTGATCTGAATTTGGCTTTGAATTCTGCAAATGTTGTTTTGATACGTTATTGCTGTTTTGTGGGTTGTGAGCAGTACTGTCAGCATGGTTCGCGGATGGTTTGGGATCACATGTGAGTGTTTGTGTAAGTGTGATTGTATTGCACAAAGAGTTACATTGTGTTAAATGTCTTTTATGAACCGCTGCATTTTGTATAATGCCAGAATTGGAACCACATAATGAAATGACTTTATTGTGGCTGCTTGAACTTTCAGTATATTGAGTTTTCACTTTGCTTCACTCTGCGTTTTAATTTTTCTGTTTCTGGTTATTCGTAGGCTTGAGCATCGTTGTTTGATATACTCGGTTAACCAGAAACACCCCAGAACACACGTATTGGTTGTTTCGGTTGAAAATCACAAATTCTGTCAAAACACAACCTTATATTTGAGTCTCTCAGTCTGAGATTTGCTGGGATAAGCTCCAGTATTCCTTGTGCATAGTATAAACATAATAAAAGATGAATGGATATTTTACCCCAAAACACAAAAGGTAGAAATTGTAAACTTTATTTTGCTTACGGAAAGTCAATCCCATTATTAGAACCATTCATAGTTTTTGCATTGTATTTTTTATTGTAGTCATTATTAAATGCATAAATAAAATTCTAATATATTTATACATTTAATAGGGGTATTTGTTGTTATACTTCCTCTAGTTTGTCAATTTGAAATAAAAATGATCACATTGAAGTATTTTTTTACTTTTATTAAATAGATAATAAACCGTATAGTAAAATACTGCAGCAAAATACAGTAAAGATGGATCAATAGGCATCACCAGTCAGTGATAATAGAAGCAGAAGTGAAATGTTATTATGTTTATTATATTCTGGGGCAAAAATGTCACAATGCAAGAAAATTTGGATGGCCCTAAGATTATTTGATTTTAATGATAAAAGACTAGGATTATAATAAAATAGGAACTGAAACTGTTTTTGTGTGATTTACCCTTTGTAAATAATGTGTGTCGTTACAACCAAGTACAATTGGCATGTAATATTTCGAAAGATTCATTAAAGCTTAAAAAAAAACTGATGCCTGCTGTGTCCTTCTTTAGGATTCAGACTGCTGATGTTCAGTCTGCTGCAGTTTATAGATATTTCGCTCAAAATTCACAAAGAGAGTGGTGGGCCAAATGCATAATAGACACAGTATGGGATGAATTATTTCATTCGGGTCAGTATGAAGACTGAACACTGACAGGTGTGTTCATATAACAGCAGGAATGCTGAGATATACAGTATGAATCATTCTTATAGCAGATGACAGCTGTATATGCTGTAAGCTCTCTTTACTCCAGATAAGACAAATGAATGTCAACGTTTTTCAAATCTCCGTGTACACAGCATGATCTCATGATCAGTGTTTTTCCAAAGTGTCTGCAGGAAAATTCATTCAGTGTTTGCGTATCTATTTCTGCTTGTTTGTATATGTTTAACTGTCACTCTTGGTTATGTGTATGTATTGAGTTTCACTAGAGCCAGCTGTAGGCCTCCTGCTGTGCTGGACAGTGTGTTATTTACAGATCTTGGATCATATTACACATGAGAACCAAGCTGCCAGTGCTCATACTGACCCGTGAGTGCTGTACTGTAGATGTGAACTAAGGTAATGTGTAAGCCGGAGATGGTAAAGGTTTTGGCCCTAAAGAGGCTTGTGGTTACCTCATGACCTGTGAGATGGGCCCTAAAAAATCTTACTTTTTACATTACATTTGGCAGATGCTTTTATCCAAAGCAACTTACGTTGCATGATACTATACAATCTTGCCAAAACATTATAGAACAAAACTTAAACTATATTACAATGTGCTGCTTATACGGTTTTACTCATACACATTAACACTTTATGTAGTGCTTAAGCACTTACCTTAAAGTTTTTCTTAATGAATTAATACTTGGTTGTGTTTTTAAATTGTTTGCTCCATATTCATGGCAGCCACTAGAGGTCACTCTTGCATGAGAAATAAAAGAATACTTCATCCTGCCAGTGAATTGATTTTTTAATTTCATGAACCAATCCTTTATGGCACAGTCAAAACCACCATACAATAATGTAGAGGAAATAAGTTATATAAATACTTAGTTGATCGATCACTTCTTAGTTAAAATGTCATACTGATGAAAACAATTACAATTTTATTTATTTATTGGAAATTAGTTGGAAAAAAATAGAAATACAATATTAAGTAAGTTTAGGAATACTTACGTGGATTATATGGCTCCATTCCGAAATGCACATGTAAATGAATTGGTTGCTTATGAAGGCATCACCTCAGCATTTTTAACGTACAAAGTGTTCAGATAAACACAATAGGCATAGCTTCTAATCTAAAAATACAAATAATTTAAATCTGTATTTATTTATAACTTCAGTATTCTCATATTCTAATGATAAACTAGGGAAGATGATCTCCTTGAGCATTACACATTCATTCACTTCAACTCAAAGTTTTCCATTGACTCACAAGCGCATGTTAAAAGTACTACATTTATTACACCTAGAAACTGCGACTACTGGAAGTGGTGTAAAGTATTGGAGTAAATGTAATAAGTTACTATACTTAAGTATTTTTTTTGTCTACTGAGTATTAAAGATATTAGCAACTTTTACTCTCTATTTGACAACATTTTTAAACAAGTATATGTACTCTTTACTCCTCTACATTTGTAATGACTAATGCAATTACACATTACATTTTGCATTGCACCTATCTTTTTTTGCAGCTACAGAAGAATTTATATTGCCATTTACAGGGCATTGAAGGTACAATGATCTTTTGGATTTTGCCCTAATTTACTAAAACTGGTCAACATGGCTTCTTTATCTCAATACGAGTGCAGTAGTTGTCAATCGCTGCCGGTTTATATGTGAAATGAGGACATGACGGCAGCTGGCAATGATGCAAAATCAGCATATCCAGCGCAAAAAGGCTTTGACTTTTTAATTTGACAAACTTATTTTGTTTATCCGTTATATTGAAGAGACCTTTTTGAAGGAGTTTGGTTTATTTATGAGCACTTGAGCTTAAATGAGACTTGGGTGTTTGAAATAGACGTAGGTTATGCTGTCGGCCATAGTTGCAATTTTGAGGTGTTTAGTCTTATTATGATTTAAGAAAATAATAATAAATAAAGTTTCTTGTTTTTCACTGACATGTCTCTTAAGTGTAGAGGACTAGTGCTTCTTTGAGCTTGCATTCAGTATGACTGAAATACGCAAGTACTGTTAAAATCTGACTTTTACTGAAGTCGTTTTGGAATTGGTGACTTGTAACTTGTAATGGAGTAATGTTTGCTGCAAGGTATTTGTACTTTTACTTAAGTATTGTTTTCATGTACTCTTTATACCTCTGCTAGAAACTGTGGATCTTATTAGAAAGTTATTTGAACATTTTGAATTACGGTCAGATTTTTTTATATGTGAAGATCATCCGGGCCAACAAATAAAAATATGGACTGGAAAATCACAAGAAAATATCTAAAGAGTATATTGACATGGACACTGTCCTCGTCATGATGAAGTGTCATAAAATGTATTTATGTGCGCTGCATGATTAAGTCTGGGTGAAAATGTCATTGTTTCTTCAGTCCCCAGTGATTGTTGTGGAGTTCCACATGATTACAGATGATTGTGTGTTGATAATGAGCGTCTTCACAGCACTGCACTGAATACTGCACTGGTAGCACTCTCATACTAAAGAGCCACAGAACATGTGCAGTACACGACCTCGGGACTGTAAGACCTCAATGTACAGCCATACATCACAACTGCCTCACTAATACAAACACATTTCAATGAACAACAAAAGGGAAAATGTATATTATATTTATATATATGTATAAAATTCATTAAAGTCAAGTATCAATATACTCATTAACCTTAAAGGTCATTTTGAGGAACAACATGCCATATAGGAAAGAAAAATCACAAATGTGTTTCTCCTCTACATAAATATGATAAAGTTGAGAGCAGATTTCTACACAAGTCTTTGACTTTTTAGACATTTCAGAGTGTTCAATTATCGAAAACATAGAAAAATGAAACGCAATTTAACAATTATTTCATTAACAATACGTTTATTGCTTTATGCTCTTACTGTTTTCAGTTGTTGTTTTAAGTAAAATATTGACACAAAGTCTATGTTTAAATCTTTATTGTTTGAGCATGGAACGCCTTACAAATCCTCAATGGCACCAGGTTTATACATGGTAAATAAAAAAATACTACTCAATGCAAACTCATTCATTTTGATATTCATGGCTAATTTTGCCTTTTTGGGAAATTTGCCATTGACTTCATGATAATAATCCGCTATTAGGTGAATGGCAAGTGTAGGCATGACATAAATCATTACTGAGCACCGTAGCTCTTCTTAAACTCTTTTGTCACATTTTGCCACAAAAAGAGCGATAACCTTATTACACAACATCAACGTCGTCAACTCTGAGTTGTCAGAGTCCTACCTCTTCTTCAAGATTTCCTAAAGCCCTGTTTATATAAAGCTTTGTAATCCCTTTTGACGTTTGTAACATTTAGTTCATTTTGCCCCTCGGAATCTTGCTAGTATTTGACTTGCATGAAACAAAATGGCAAGTCTTATTAAAGTCTGCTCTTTGTTTAGAAATGGTTTTACATAATTTCAGAAACGGCTTGGAAATGATGAATAAACAATGGGTTATGTTAATGCCTATATTAATGCAGAGCATTAGCAAATAATTTAGCAAATAATTAACAGCCAAAATGATTCAAAATGAACAGTGCTGTTGTTGGTATCCACCTTATTTTTGGTAAATGTGTGCGCTGCCATCTTTGAGCTGTTTCTGTTTAGACTTCCGGTGACCCACTATAGCTAAGGGCAGTCATGCGAGGGAGACGAGTGTGCTGTTTTTACATGCTAGTTAGTATTTATTTTGGAAGCCAAAGGTACAGAGTTAATGTGTGTAGTTAGAGGTTGCCATAAAAGCCGGTACAAATGCAAAATGTCTACAAAACATTTGTTTTAACCATAATCTGAATGTGGATGTCGCACAATCTGTGATCTACATCCATTATTCTTTATTTTAGCCTACTGGATGCCCTTTCTCCTGGACAATTGACCTACTTGACTACATTAACTACTAAACAACAAACTTTATTATAACGTTTATTAATAAACGTTCAAATGAATGAGAATGACACTTAATGTAGAAAAATATCAGATTACACATAAAACATACCTAGCATAACTAAATAAACAGTATGCAAATAGTGGTATAATAATATTAGAAGCAGTTAAAAAAGCAAAAGCAAACCTTCCTTCCAGAGGATTGCAGCTGAATGACTAACAGTTACAGGACATTACATTTTCATTAATTCGGAACATGCTTTTAGCATTTTGTCAACACGCTAAAAACAGAGCCATTGAGAGAGGGTTGTGTCTACTCAGTTGACTCAATGGAACAGTTTTTTCACAGCAATAGCGGATCATGGAGCCTCTCAATAGTTCCCGGAAGTTAGTAATGCATGGAGCTGCGGTTTAACAGGTAAAGTTTTATCCCATTTAAAGACGCAAGTCCGTTAATGAATAAAAAAATAAACCACTTAAAGAGAAAACATAACATCCTGGAACTATCTAAAGGCTCAATGAATCATGTGACACCTGAAAATTGTGAACTTCCGTTGGCGCAACTCTCTTTCTCATGCTCTGGTACTGATAGGCTGGTTACCAGGCCATGTTACTATGAGGATTACAGCTGAACTGTAGTACGCAAGGGAGAGAATGAAAAATAATGTCTTTATTTAATAGACACAAAAAAGGACAGTTATTGGTTTTGAGTTGTTCCAAACCTGATGTTCCAAATATGGTAGGAGGCTTACATTTCCATCACACGCTTGCATTGTTCGTATTGTGTTCATATTCACTACACACTGATTAACTGGCCAATCATAGCACACCTCGCTTTTCAGATCGACGAGCTTTGTAAAAAAATCTACACGTTTCAAAGAGGCGGGGCAAAGAGGAGATAAAAACATGCACGGTATGTGGAAAATACAGTGTTTCTGAACCTTAAATTTGGTCATATGATATATCAGGCCACTTCATCCTCCCACTCTTTAATATATCACAGGTGTGAAAAATATTTACCAGAACACATTTTAATAGTGTTTTGAGCATCATTCCGCTGCGACACACTTCTATTGTTTTCCACTGGCCGGCTTATACGTAGGTCTCAACACAAAAAGGAATTACGTCACTACGTTTACTTCCGTATTAAAAAATTAGGTGAATAAGGCTATGGAGAAAAACTTGTGAAACAAAAATAAAAGACGCAAACTTGAAAGACCTATGAAGTCACAAACAGTCAGAATGAAATAGAAAATACTGCTATATGATTTATTAAATAACCAGTTGGAGGGCTGTAATAGACTTTAGTAGATTTTATTTAACATGCAAATAGTCCTTGTCTTTCTGAAAACTCGGATCCAACTTTCTTCAAAACATCTTTTTTGTTCTGCGGAGGAAAGAAAGTCTTCAAAGAAAGGTTTGAAATGACTGAGGGTGAGTAAATGACAGAATTTTAATTTTGGGGTGAACTATCACTTTAAGTTTTAAACTTTAACCTTTTATAAAATGTTCAATTGTTTTTGTATTAGATTCAGAAAACTCTCTATGCTTAGTGGCCCCCTTGTCCACTTGAATACCAATCTGAGGTGAGTATAAAAGGGCAGGTAATGTCTCATCATGTGACCCAGTTCCAGCTGCCCACATCATCCCATTGGCTCCATGGCACACAAAGGGTTATGGAGGACTGTTGCTCGGCTGCGCTGGGCTTTTGATTTTAATTGCGGTTGCACTCATCTGCTCCTCTTCACTCAAAGGCTCAAATGCCCCATTTGAAATCTAGTGTATGAGAGATGCTGTTTTCTTTTTTCTCCTTTTTTAACCCCCCTCCCCCTTCACTCTCCTTAAAGCTCGCATTACATTAAAAGGTGTAATCCAACTGAAATGGAAATTGCTCTTCTTGAAAACAAATGATGAGAGGACCATAGAGGGGCTCTATCGGTGCGGTTGCGAGGAGGCTCGTCTGTTTTAGACACCGATTGTGTCGGGCTTCGCATAGTGGCTAATGGTGGAGCTGCAAGGCAGGTTGATTACAAGGTTACGGTAAACAAACCCTTTCAGCTGCACCCGGCGAAATTACATGTTGTGTTCATATCTGTGCGTATAGTTTTTCGTCTGTGATGTGGAGTGTCAGGTGGTTGGTGGTGGAGTAGGGCCATAGGATTATGGATAATTACTTGCAATCAAGTGGCACAGAAACGGTGCACAAACAGGGTTTATTTGCACAACGTTCTTCTTGCAGTATATTGAGTGTTAGATGTGCATCATGTCGTAGACCCAAAGGCCTGCGACTCATGTTTGTTGTAGAGTTTGTGGTGCTCCATAATCTGTCTTTTAGCCCTCTGAAATGTGATTGAATAATTGCCATATTATTGTATTAGGCTTTTTACATGGTTCCAAAGTATCATGATTTGCATCATGAATTCTATTATCATCCTAGTACCAAGGAACTATTATTTGCTATTACTTTACAGTAGTTTTTAGAATTTTACGGTATATACTTGTAACATGTACAGGATATTTAAAATAAATGATGCATGATTACATGTAATTTACCCTAATCCTAACCCTACACTGTAAAAAGACTATCATTTTACAGATTACAGATTTTTCAAAACTGCTCTCAAAACTAGAATTTTGCAAATTAACAAGAAAAACAGGAACAACATTGAATCTTATAGGGAAAACAAATATTTTTACAGTATATTTCTGGCACCCCAGCAGCAGGAAAATTTTATAAAAAAACTTTGAATTAAAGAAAAAGACTGCAAATTTACAAGAAAAACGAGGACATTTTATTTGACAAAATATTGATGTTGCCCCAGCTGCCATATAAAGTGAATAGTATGGACTTATTTCATTACACGGTATCGGAGACACCTTAAAGGGGTCATATGGCGTGAATATGTGTTTTTCGGAGTTATAAATTATAAATTGACCTTGTGTAACCACACCCCCACAAATCTACGTCAGTTTGTGGTATGATTTGACTAAGACCGCCCAAATGTAAACACAAGTAACGTGGGCGTGCCTGTCAGTACTATTGCGTTGGAACCTGATGTTCCTTATATGGTAAGAGCCGTTACATTTTCGTCACACGCTTGCAGTATTAGACCAATCACTAAAGACCAACTGGCCAATCATAGCACACCTCGCTTTGTCAAAAATCCGTGCCTTTCAGAGAGGCAGGGAAAAGAGGAGATACGAACATGCACGGTATGTGGAAAATACAGCATTTTTTTACGTTAAATCGTGTATGCACATTGCATTACATCTAAAACAAATGATAATATTCGTTTCAGCCGTGTCATATTACCCCTTTAACATAAAGTCTAACCATATTATTTTTTCATATTGTAAGATGTTTGCAGAGACTGCCAGTTAAGTTTGAACACAAAAAAGTGTATAAACATACAATGGTCGTACATACAAGTTGCACTTGTGCATATTCATTTTTTATTTTTAAACACATACACATATATGTATATAGGAAATAATTGCTGGTTTATATTAATATCCATAGCTAATTTAAATTGTATATAAATGTACATGTAAGTTTATATAAATACACAATTATATCCACAGTGTGCAGACTTTTTTTTTGGATGGGATAAATTACGATTTATCATTGAATTGTGCATATTCAACATATGTGTGTACCTTTTTTACACACAAAGTTATAATGTCTTCCCACTATCTGCTTGTGATTTTGCTAACATAGTACTGGTCTCAAACATGAATCATAGTTAATCGTGGTGTTAAAATTTTGGATTGCTGAAACATTGATTTTTGAGGATATTTGCATTGGAGAAATTAGGAGGTCACCCTCCTAGTTTGAGATGGATTTTAGTGCATACAAGGAAGAAACGCAAATAAAACCCTGCACTATTGTCTTATTAAGTGTTTGAAAAGATTGCTCTTTGGGCACTGCCCTGGTTTGGAGAGAGAAACAGACTGTTGGGTGTTGGAATAATTCGTTTAATTTGAAGCTGTTCCTCGCACAGCAGGTATAGGGGCAGGCAGTGTGAACTGCTGGAGGCTGTGTGGTGCTGTGGTGTGGGGTGAGAGCTCAGATCATGAGTTTGGGTCTTATGGGTCGGGAGAGGCCTGAAAAGGGTAACGGGTTCTAGGAGGAGGAGATGTGCTGTCTTCTTTCACAGCTGCAAATCCTCTGCTATTCAGCTGAGAATAGCTGATATATTCACCTTCTCTTTGTGATACTGTAAGTTACAGACACTGTTTAAGCATAAGTACTGTACTTGTCAGAGACCATTTTGCATTTCAGTGGTTGAACTAAAGATTTATCAAATTGTCTCTTACTTAACCATCAATTGAAAAGGTAAATTGAACACTGTTGTAGAAGGTTTTGTTCCTGTCTGCGTTTTATGATAGATGTCTGTTTTTCTCTAATGCTAAACAATGTAAAGTAGCTGTTTGGTTCTAAAATCATTTACAAAATACACACATACTATACTATAAATACTGCATAATAATGTAGATTCATACTCCACTATTATAAACTAATATAAGTAGATGTTCATTACTAATATACTATTTAATTCAAATTGATATCTATAGATGCTCTTAGTGTATAGAGGCACACACAATAGAGGGAAAACAGAATAAATAAAAATGTAAATATATATAATAAATAACATGATTTAATAAAATCACAATAATAATGATCATATTATGGAGATAATGGAAACAATAAAAAAGGCAAATCATAGAATATATAGTAATACATATATAGAATATATAGTTTATACATAAAGACAAACGTTCAATTTCCTTCTTTTAGAGAGATCTTACTACAGTTATTGCCAAACGTGACACAGCGCTGAAAGACAAATAAGATTTATCTAGTGTCAGCATTCACTAAACTAGTTCAGAATTAAATATCATGTTCATTCTATACAAAATACACAGTTTTTTTGTTTTCATCATAAATACACTTTAAGTAAAAGGTTTAAGGATTTATAACATTTCTTTTTGTTGGGTTCCGTTCAGTGTTTTGATCCTTCTCTTCTAATAAACCATTGGTGTGAGTTGAGTATCGTGACCTCAGATAACCTTGAAACACCTGATTAAGATTCATCAGGTCAATTCCAATCATATTCCCCAGCTTACAGATATGCCTCTGTAGAAATATCTTTTATTTTGCTCATGTTTTTCAGATCCTCTTCTAAGACCAGACTTTGAGCCCGCAAAGCTTCGCCAAATGGGACAAATAGATTTAATGAAAATAAAACATGGAGAGAAAATAAACAGTGCTTTGTGTTGTTGAAAGCCCAAGAGAGAATACACAAACATTTACTTGTGTTTATACAGCATGCTTACCAAAACCTTACGCTCATTGCTCCATTGTTCATATATTAGTATTATTAATATTAAAAAAGGCATGCATATCAATTTTCCTGAAAGCAGATTATATTAACTAAAATTCAATGACCTCCTTGTTTTCACAAGTTATGGTAATTCAAGTCATCCACTTGGAGAAGTTGTCAGCGTGACAGTAACATTAAGATATTATGATGTTACTTTTTTACTTGTTCTTCCTGTTAAACACAATGACATGCACATAAATTTATTTATACCTTAAGCATATGATAATGAGTCAAATAATCCAAATGATATGGAAATTGTATCCTAAATCATGAAGACACCTTACTAACATCAGTATTCATGTTAGTGCATATTAGAGTTAAATACAAAGTGCTAATTTAGGAATAATACCAAATGATTGTTTTACAGAAAAGGTTAATTCGATATAATGCATAATGGCTGTAAATGTATGTAGGCGGATATTTTATGGATATAACATCCAAGTAATGAATCCATGTACAGAATGTCTGTTATCATGCAGTGGATGGGTTGCCCATCTGTCTTAATCGCATAAAGATGAGAATAATATATTTTCACGCTCTTTAATTTTATATCCAAAACCACAAATGGAGAAAATTAGCACTCTTTATTCTCACCTTCTCCAAAGCACATCTGGACAACATCTGTACCTGAACATTTCGGCGCTAACAATGAAGGAAAATCAGTCGAACGCAGAAATTAATTGTTCATAACCAAATCAACTTTTTTTAAATGTGCGTTAACAAATCATATTGGCCTTTTTATCAGCAACATTTGCAAGCCGTGTGTGTTTTTGCCCGTTGTGTGCGTGCTTGTGGGAATCGGTCTGTGGGACCGGTTCCCCCATACCTTGTTCAAGCCTAACCAGCCATTAGTGGGATTGCAGGCCTCCAGCATTTCAAACACCTTAATTAGTTATTCAGCTCCTTATTTGTGTTTGCTTCCCCCTCCGGCACCTAATTAATGCTTAATGGAAACTGCTGAACTGAGCCTGTGGAGAACTCATGAATATTGAAATTAGCCTCAACAATTTTAAAAAGGGTTGCAGGGAAAAGAGGTAAAAACTGGCTGCAGAGGTACTCATTACTTTTGTGGGATATAAGCTTGTGACATATATCTGTAGTAAGTGAATTTTTTCTTATAAAACGCAACTTGAAATGAAATAGAATCGATGATTCCATGTATTGTACATGCGTTTACACAAATACAGTGTAAGTGTACACAAACTGATGCAAAGCTAAAACTATGTCTTAATTATATAATATATGTTGTGTAGAATAAGTATAGCACTGTTTAATTAGGGACTCGCAAATGCTGCCAAAATAATACCCACCATTTAACTGGCAAGATCAAGAGATAAAGGTTATGTCTGTGTAATTTTGATAAGACTTTGTTTTTATTCAAATCTTTTAAAAAAACAAAGCAAAACTTTTTTTTAAATGTATTTTGTTTAAAGTATGTTTACTTATTAAATGTTTACAGATTATTATTATTTCTACTAAATTAATTGATTAGTACAAACTTGTAATTAATTTCAAAATAAATGAACTTATTTTATTATAAACAAATTTCAAGTTAAATATATATACTGCGAACAGATATATTTTATTTATCCTCAGTTGTTGTATGTTGTCTCTAGGATCAAACAAAATAATTTTGTGGATTTCCAACAACAACAAATATGTTTTAAATGATTTAGTTTGGTGTTCATTTATTTATTATTTATAAAGGGCTGACCCATCTGACCCACCCAACCTACAGTCGGCTTTAGTTTGATCAGACAAACATATAAAGGCAAAATGAAACTGAATTTCATATAAAAATCTTACATCAAAATGCTTCATACCGTAAAACTGAATCAATTTGTGTTGTGAAAATGATAATATAAATAAAACTAAATTGAGGACTGTTTATCATTCTTTGTTTTCGAAAGTGTTGTGACCCTTTGTTTCTTTTACTCTGGTTTCTTTGTTTCTTCTTTACCCCTAAATCCTTCGCTCCAGGTTTTACAACTTTTCTTCTCTGTTTACTTCCCTACTTTTACTAACATTTTACACAAACATATACTGACATTAAATCACGGCATGTTTATTAATGTTACCTTGCAGTGATGATCTGTCACATCTCAGTGTGCCGATAACTCTAGAATGTGGAAAATCATTTAAAAATATACACTAAATAACACTGTTTTCCATATATAATGAACGAATGTCCAATTCAAATGCCTTTTATTTAAATCTGTAGCATTTCCATTGTTGCGATTTATTCATGTGAATTCACAGTACAATTGAATATGTAACACAACTTCATTTGAATAAGATTTATGAAAATTATGCCACTTAATTTATACAAACAGCAAAACAGGGCCTGTTTGGAAACCAGTGGCCAAATCAAGACTGGCGCGGAAGTCACATCTCTGTAAAAAACATTTCAAAGGTTATTCGAATGTAATTTGACTTGTGACAAGGCCGGTAATTCATGAAAGAGAACGGGAATATCAGTGTGTCCTGCATTTGCATAACGAGGACTCTTCTGTTTCCACAAGCTCAGTTTGTTGACGTCTCCACCTCAAGCCAGTTAAGTGTGGAAGTGCAGTTCATCTGAGCAGAATTTCGACTCAAGATAGCTGGAATACTGTCTGAGCGCGCAAGCCCTTGTGAAAACAACTAAAAAATAATACATTTTTCACTGACAGAGAATATTGCCCCTAAAGCCTTGTATATGTGTAAGCCACACACTAAACTAGAGAACCAAGTCATTATTATGATCAGCAATAAAAAGTTTGTTTACCACTTAATACTGATTTAAAATATTAATAAAACAATCATAAAAGTAGATATATATTTGCATCAGGTACTTGTGTGTGTGTTTGAAAACTTTGTTAATTGCTTTAAGATTGCATTCTAGGAAATATTTAAAAAAGAGTTTTCATCTAAAAAAATTACAATATTCCAAAGCCCAACTCAACATTTTTTAAAGCTGTTTCACAACATGTATTTTAGCTGCTACAGATGCTGGCAGGTTCAAATAACCTCTGAAACTTCACATACACAATACAATAAAAGAAAAACCTACTCACTAATTTCTGAAAATGTTCCCTTGTCTTCATTTTTGTTTGAAATCTCCAGTGGTCCTCCAGCTTTCATCGATGCTTTGGTTATGGAGTTGAAGTTTAGTTCCACAGCTGCAGTGAATACTGTGAAAGAACTCCTTTGTCGTTGCATTCTCTCACACAAACCTTAAAGCGGCTTTCAAAGCTGTTTCTTTCACTTTATATATATTCTGGGTGGTTATGTTTTTAACATATCACTGGAATTGCAAATTTGAGACCTGTGCTGAGCCCTAAAAGAATTGACATTAGAAAGAAGTAAATGCATACCAACAAACTGAATTTCTTAATGTTGGAGTGGTGGGCAATGGTAAAACTGAGCTATGAAAGTATAATGATATATCGGGCTGAAATACAAGGAAGTCGGTGCATAATGTGTTACAAAATAGATCTGCAATGAATATGTTCATGTATTCATTTATTCATTTATACCCTTAGATGAGCTTAGAGTTATACTGGAAAGACGTTGTTCAATTCAAAGGACATTTATTGCTAAGCTTTATTTCTCATTCATGTTTTCTTTTTTCTGCTCTTTTCATCTTAAAAAATACATCCTATAATGAAGATTAAAGACGGTCTTAATTTAACCCCGGGGTCAAAGTTAAACTTGGAAAATTCTTAAAACAAGAAGAATGCGGGAGTTCTTATATGAAAGACACAGGTCACAGAGCAGCAGCGAGTCTTGTTTTGGCAGCATAATATTAGTGGAGATAAATAAACATTATTTAAAGGATCCGTCAAGCCCTGTTAGATATCCCCGGCATGGTTCACTTGTTCTTCGTTCCCAGGGCAAAGACAATTTAATTATCGCACTAAATGAATAATCAAAAAGTCAATTTCCAAAGAACCCCTCGCTTGCCCGCGCGAAGAAGACAATTGCATTTAAAATATCTGCATGCAAAATCTGCCTCTCACACCCCACCACCCCGTTCAACAACACCCCATATGCCTTGGAGCAGTGCAAAAACAAATGTATGAGGATCCCTCCTCCTTGCCTGATTTAAAGTTGTCCTTTACAGCTAATGAGGTGTTATGGTGGTGGATGCTGATGGTACATCATGTCCTACACCGGCACTTTAGTGATCTTTATTGATCTGATTATGTAAGGCGTGCCAAAAGAGGTTAATTATCCAATAACCCATGGTACCTTGTAGTGGCAAGAATGTTGATACATGTAGAGAGTGCTTGAGTTATGAACTGAATTGTCCTTAGTTAAAACACAGCAGGTGTCTTCATTACTGTATGTTGATAATGTAAATATGAAAATGACGTCAAGATGCTTTCGAAACAATATTTTCATCATTGGTGAATATAACATTAGCATGAAAAATGAAATGAGACTTTTCTGGTATATTTTCATTTGATGCACATTTGTTATTGTTTGCTGTGTACGCCAGGTCACTTTTGATCCACTAGATGGCGTTACAGTTTGGCAGGTCCTTTATATATTTTTACCTCTTGTGTTCTGATGGTGAATTTATTCAAAGCATTTGCTGTAACAATGATGCAGTCTCTCATATACAGTACAGTAATGATAAAGGACAAACTTTTGACTTTGTCACTACAAAATGGTTTTCTTATGGACATCAATGGTTCCAAGAAAGATTTTTCTATATGTGATGGTGACATTTAGATTTTCATGCCTTTTTATATTCCACACAAAGTTTTGGTAGGTAAATAATCTATGAACTGTAGATGAAATAATCTTTCTCAAACAAATCGATTTTAAATGACAAATACAATACTTGTAAATATTTTTCCAGAGTATATTATGCACATATTTAAATTGTATACATCAAAACTCAGTATTTAATGCCTACACTGTAGAGTGTTTAATAATTTAATAGTACATCGTAATATATCTATATAAATTTATGTATTATGTTGCACATCCATTTTCCACTTGTTTTAACAAGGACTGATTTCTAATATGTCTTAGTGTTGTCTTTTGGTTATATATGACTGCTGTTTTGAACTTTTCTTAATCACTTACTGATTTTGTTCATTTTTTAAACTGTTGCTGGCAGTGTGTCTAGACGTGTGCACATAAATACATTATTAAATGGTATTGATTTTTGCTTAAATCTTTGTCTGACTAGCCACTAGAAATTAATTTTATTGTATCTCCAGTACTTTTCATATACAGGCTTAATTCTGTCATTTATTTGTATCTTTGTTAACAAGAAAATGTCTTAAGCATTTATATTTTTGAATTTCTAATGATTATTAGAAATTGTTTTTATGTAAATTAGTATTATACTGTAAAACAATAAGAGAAAAAATATTGATTGTAGGGGTTGTAATAAAGTTGTAACATTTGTATTTTATACACTGAATTTTCTCACAATTCTTCCTGCAATAAATTAGTTACGGTTTCCCTCGGCAACATACTGTCAGGTTGTAAACACAAGTTTGATTCTTTGCTGATTTGTAATGTCGTTTTCTTTTACAAACCCTAATGAAGTCCACTCCTGAGCGACACATCCGGCTGCCGAGCTCATTTTAGTAATTCAGTTCATTTTGAAATTAACCTTTGCTCTTCAGACTCGCACATTCTCACATCCAAGCAGCACAGAGTGACGTGTCTTCTGTTCCTTGCGAAATGCTTTGCATAAACACAGCTGCTATTCAAACAGATATACAAGATTTCTCATCAAAGAGGAACCGAGTTCAATCCCAGCTCAGTTTCTTTCATTTGCGTCCTGCCACTCAGCTGGCACAAGTCTTCTCATCGCTTCTCCTGAGGTGTTAGCCTCTGAAATGATCATTGTATTTCTTAAACCGTCCTCTGAGCTGAGTGTTGAATCAACATTGAGCCAGCATTACTTGAGCGGGGTTTAGTTGTGCGTTTAGCAGAATGCCCCTGCGACACATGAATTTTAATAACACACTGTCAATGTGGCAGATTTCAGGTTCTTCAAGAGTCTGTTCCAATGGTGACCACGACACCAGAAGTGTCACGGTATGAGCCTGTGCCAAACCTTCTCATGTGATAGAGTCTCTCTCCTGAGACTGTACTTTAAAGCTTAGCGGTGGGATTATTGACCAAAACACATAACTGTACCCGGAAACCACATCTGGTGTGTGGTGGACAGAAGATTTATTTATCACGGTTTCAAAAGTCAATAATTAATCAGATTAATGGTGTAAACAGAATGTGTTGTGTGTTTAATCCATATTTTAATTTACAAATATTTTGGTGATAAATATTAAACCTGTCTCGGTAGGTCCTGGAATGAAAAGTTTTGGTAACCCCTAGGGATGCACCGATATGTACATTTTGGCTGATACCGATAACCGATAATTCAACCATTGGAAGCCAATTACCGATATATTGGCCGATATACAGTATCTAAATATTACCATAAAATGATTTAAGACTGACACTAAAGGCAAAACGTGGACAACTTCTTTTATTTGAAAACATTCACTGCAGAAAACAAGGTAACCATTAGTTCTCTTTTTTCGCCCCTGGAAATCATACCAAGCCTACTTTACACTAATTAACGATTCTTTAACCTCCAAACTTTTCTGGTATGTCTTTTATCTAATAAAGAAATTATAGATGTTCTTCTAGAGCGTCCCAGAAAAAAAATCTTAATAGCCACATGTCTAACAGGTCTCAAAAAAGAAAGCAGTCTGCTTCATTAATATGCTTTTTCTTCGTACAATTTATACATTTATAATTACTGTATCTAAATACTGTACTTACATCAACAATGTTTTGCTAATAACAGTGAAGGATCATGACAGAAAGTTATGTGTTTTAACTGTGAGCAGTGTGCAGCTGAGAAAGTTTAACCAGAGGAACTAACTTGGGATTTATAAACTATAGTATATCGCCCTAAATTTTATTATCGGCCGATACTGATTACATTAAAAATGACCATTTATCAGCCGATACCAATATGGCTGATCATTTATCATGCAGTAACCCCTGTTCTAAGATATGTCTCCCTCTGAAAATAGATATCTTGTCAGCTTCTTTGTACATGTTTTATGATCAGACACTAGATAACTTGTTACCTGTCCAAACGAAACACAGAGTCCCACTAATGAGGCTCCCTCGCCTCTGCTGTTAACCTGCTCTAATTGAATCTCTGGTGTTCTTTTGTTCAAAGATCAGCCTCGGGTACCGCTGAGATGCCCTCACTCCGCAGGCTGCTTCATGCTCGTTTTTAGAGAATCTGGATGGAGAAGATGGAAAGAGAAAAGTGGAAAAATAGGGGTTTAGTCATGTTACTGATCTGATGTGCATCTGTGCCCCTCTGCACCCTGTCATGGCCTGCAGACCTATACTCACACCTTTAGTCTGTTGGCACTGTCACACCTACATGTTAAGGTGGGGGGAGTGAATAGCATCTGTTCTGTGGAATTAAAGTATAGAGAAGTCAGAAACTTATTGCCTTATTGCAAAAACCTAATGTACCATCCAGTGTCCACATATTGTATGAGTGATGATGATAATGTGGATAGGTATTTTTCCTTTAGAAAGTGGTTCAATTTTAATGCAAATAAAAGTTATTTTGTATATTCTGTGTGAATTTGGCCGAAATGGATATGTAAAAATGGTAACAGCCCAGTGCTGAATGCAGAGTGCAGCACTGTCAGGTGTGGACAAAATTTTAAATAGTTTCTAATGTCTTTTGTCGTGTCCCGTCAGTCGCGGTGTGGACACAGAGTTGATATTCGAAAGTTTGTAATTTTTATTGTTTTAATACTTTCATTTATTTCTATTTAGTATGCATAGACAACCAAGTCATATGTATCTATGTATGTATCTACGCGTTAGCTGCTGCTACATCCATACCTCCAAACATCCATACCATCCAAAAAACTCTAGATTGCCGCAACATTATAATAAATGATTTATAATATTATAAATATAAGTGGAAAGTAGATAATTGGCTGACAGAAATTACACATATTGAAGCGTCTTACTTTGTATGCACAGTACATAGATGAAAGCATTTTCAGAATTTTTCAGTGTGAATGTGCAGCGACTGGAAAATGCTTAAAAACACATCAACATACATCAAGAGTTCAATGTACTGTACAAATAGATTTTTATTTACTTTGTGGTACGAGTTTGACGTAACTTGTCCTCGTCTGGGAAACTGCTTATACTTTCAGTTAGTATAAAACCATTAAAGGGGGGGGGGTGGTTGATCTGGAAAGGTGCTAGCTTTAGCCTGCTAGCACTGAAATTATAATTAAACCCTCTATGCGATTCGTCATCCAAAGCCACGCCTTCTCCAAACACATGAATGTATTTCGTAAATCCACATAACGAATTACAAACTAAATCCATGAAATTCTTCAAAGCATGTACATACCTGTACAGAAGAAAGAGCGCAGCCATGGTAACGTCTTTCAGACCCTTTTCCTTCAGGAGCTGTCTCCATCGTATATGGAATTTTTCCTCTTTCATGATCCAAATTTTTTATCGTCACTGCTTTTCCAAAAACTGACTTTCGTTTTTGTAGATTAACTTGTTGTCGGTTCTGCAGGAAAGTTTGATTGTTGCTTATTGTCCCCCATTCTCCCTACATTGACACAGCGGACGTAAGCGCGCTGATGATGTATAATGTCTGCGTGAACAGGGAGGGCAGTGGTATGCAAAATACGTTGGCTGAAAATGTACACATGACATGTGATTGTGCGAAGGTTTTTTGGTCCTACACCTTTCACGGTAAATATATGATTATACAAATATTGTTTGACCCCTATACTTCTTGATTGCTTTCAGGATGTAAATATATTTCCAACCAGCATGACAAAAATAATTCTGGACAGGCTCACCTATCTTGCCTTTAAGTATTCAATTTAAGACAATATTACCCTTCTAAAATTGAAATGGTGGACTGCATAGTGCATAGTTTCTGTTTGTTTAAGCTGTAAAAAAAGTGTGAATAGTGTGAGTCTGTTTTTCTGACCAATGGAAGAGCATGTAGGGCAGGTTCACAAAACCTTCTACAGTTTACAAACATTTCTTTTTGTGGTGATGCATAAATTACATCTTTAATAAGCAAATATTCCAGATGGATCTATGTGAATGACAAGAGCCTGTGGGCCTGTTAATAATAAGTGTATTGTTATTGATACAAAAACTGCAATGTGATGTCCTTGGTGCTCTGATGACTCAGCTGTATACCCTCTCTGTTCCCGTTTCCCCCCAGTCTCGGCACGCTCCCTCAATCCTCATTCATCCTCTCTTTTATCTTCCTTTTTTTATCATATTTCTCCAGTTTTTCAAAAACAAACACCATTAATGAACTATTGTGCTGACATATGCGGAACGTCAAAATCTAATTTAATACGCACGGCATTGAGCGAATCTCCCTGTGGCCTGCATGTCACCCACTGCATCTCAATGAGCACATACAAGATACTCTCTGCAAGAGACGCAAACAAAACAAGTAAGCGTATCCAGACCGTCAACCTAGTGGTGAATCTATAAGGGGTTATCTTTACCAGTAGATAATAATCACAATCAAGCCTATATTTATTTTCTTCTAAACATATGTTTAATGTTGGATTACGGTAATGGTTATGTTCTGCACTTTAATAGCATTTGGGTGTTTTGACAATCAGATATAGTTTGAATTCCCAGCAGTTTTGCTGTGTTGGTTGCCATGGGGGCAGGCCAATGTCGTGGATGTGCGGTAAATTGATTTCAGTGCTGATCTGATGGATGAATTGAAAATGAATGTCTTCATAGGTGACCTCTTTGCTGGCGACGGCGTGATTGCCTCCCCAACGTGCCTTGTGTTGATTGACAGGCCGGCTAACGAGTTCTGTCTCTGTGAGAGTTATAATTTACCTGTGCGAGGGACTCTCTCTCCACACACACATACACACACCGTGGGCTGAGATGAGCACCCTCGTTCCCATACCGAAAATACAAATAAAATGATACAAGAGAGATTTCATTTGAACTACTGAAATAGATGCTGTAGGTGTTTGCATGAGAAATCAAATCAAGTTTACATTTAAAATTGATCACTGTCCTGTGATGATTTCAAGTGCAGAACACAACTGTTCGCATTATTCATAAAACAGTCACATTAAGAAACTTTTTAAATACAACAACTGACTGTACTGATATTCGAAATTAAGTCATGCCATATAATCTAAATTCTTATTTTTTTATGTAATATTGCAGTGTTTGTTATAAGGCTTGCGTAAGGGCGGGACTACACTTACTGTCCAATGGCCACGCTTCCAACTTACAACAATCCAATCAATCAAAAGTCAAAATTAAGCTCCGCCTTACATTTTTTTCTCAACCCAGAAGCTGTTGTACTTAGAATAAGAGCGACGGCACACCTAGGAAGAAAACATCGCAATTTCCGTTTCATGCTGACATTGCATTGTGAATTACTATAAATGATGATAAATTTTTGCTTTTCAACAGATACGGTTACATTTTGGGGCGAACAACAACAGGCTATAAAGGGGAAATAAAAAGAAAAGGTTATTTAAAACACATAGGCATGTTCATACAAATGTAAACATTGAACCTCTTTTTTCACACTGGTTTTATATGTGCAGCCCTATAGAGATTAAAGAGATGACAATGGACATTCTGTCATCATTTACTCACCCTCTTGTCATTTTATTCTTCAAAATATTTTGGGTTCTGTGGAAAAAAGAAAGTCTGGTTTTAAATGACAAGAGGGTGAGTAAATGATGACAGAATTATAATTTTTGGGTGAATATCCCTAAGTGGCAGGATCATGACAGATCCACGTGTTAAGTGTGAGAGAGACATGGCATTGTTTGTATTGGCATGCCATGCGTTCTCTTTGGTCTCGTTTTTGGCTTTGTTTCCTCATTATTGATTGTTAATTATTTCATGCCCTGCACCTGTTCCCCCCTTGATTTGGTTCCTTATTTAATGCCCTTGTGTTTGCTGTCCTGGGCTGGTTCTTCTTTCTTTGTTTAGTACCGCACCACGTGTGATGTTCTTGCCTTGACATGACTTAAAGCCTTATCTCTAGTTCTGTCTCAATTTTGTGGAAATTAAGTTTAGTTATCCTGTTCTCTTGTTTTTGCCCCCTCATGGGAAGTTTTTTGTTTCAATTTATATTTGTTCTGCTTCAGTCATGTCATCCGGACAGAAGAACCCAAATGCAGACGGCGATGTGGTTAAATATAGACTTTATTCAACTAAAAATACAAAACAAAGACCCACAAGGGGGTCAAACACTGAGGAACATGGAATGATAATAATATACAGACTCGACAGGAAGACTAAACTGACTAGACTAGACTAACTTAAAACACGACATAAACTATACTTACTGATAAGGCAGTGACCCGATGATCAAGGCTGCGAAATCTCATACACTTTTACAATAAAGCAAAACAAACCAGCCCAGGACATTAAAGATGAGACCAGAGAGACCAATACAAACAATGCCATGTCTCTCTCACACTTAACACATGGGTTGGTCATGATCCTGCCACAAGACTAAGAAAACATGATCAAAAGAGGCAGAATCATGACAAATAAAAATGTAATGACTTTTTGGTCAAGTGTAACATCACAAAAAATATTAGAATGTACAAGAACAGGCTGAAGAAAAGGCCTTACAAAACATACACCATCACTGACCAATTAGCATGTGATGTCATTTAGGACAGTGACGTCATGTCAGGTGTAGGGGCGAAGTAAACCAGCTCTGCTGAAGTGGGCTTTATTTGAGGTCGAGGAAGGTGATCTGCCATTAAAAGCTAGAGGTCAAAAAGTGTAGGGACCCAGCTGCTCCCCCTGACAGTACCCCAGGAGAGAGGGCTCTTAGTCAGACACGGGGGTCCTGGATGCCCTCACTGTGATGGCGCACATGTAACCTTCCTCCCTCTTCCTGCGGGGAGCTAATGGAAAAGGCATAGTGTGCACAGGAGAATAAACACAGAGGTCTGGAGAAGTCTTGCTTTATTAAACAAAATTCCATGCTACCTTTGTACTTTACTTCAGTTCAGTTTTATACTTACAATCTCATAAAATGTTCACCCAGTGGCTTTGCAAGGAATTATCTGTAGCATCTTGTACAAATAAGGTAAACGTCCCTACAAAGCTCACGTACCCGTTAAGCTAACTTCCATCTTTGAGCTCAGATTATAAAAAGAAAAAATAATGTATTATCCTACTTGATCCTACTTTTTATTCTTTTTATTTTTATTATACAGTAACTTCTATAAAAACAACAAGGTACTCAAGGCTGCACTATATTGTGAAGATATAGTCACTTCTTATATTGTGCGTTATTGCTTAATTGACCAAATCGCTGCTGTCCTTCTGAAACCTATATCTCCATGTTTCATGAGCTTATTTTAAATCCTTATTATTAGTCAACCTTTACATTGTCACTGCGTTTTGCAAATATCTAACCAATAAAAAATATTAAAAAGTGCCTGTCAACTTTGACAATACAATAGTAATCATTTGAAAATTACAATGTTTTGTCTATTTCCGGTAAACCGAGGAATGATGTTTCAGAAGGACCGCGACGATATGTACAGTTACTTCCTGGTTCCGATAGCTCAGGCATTTCCGGTGATGTCATTGTGCCTTTGTTGCCTTGAAAAAGTGTATAAAGTGATGTTTAATTGGAAATTTGTTTGTTGTCCCCTCATGCCACTAACAGTCTTTTTATCTCGTACTTTCTAGTGCGCACACAGAGTCTGTCAACTTGAGTGAGTGAGGCCTGTGCTACATTAGATAGAGTTTCTTGCTGTACTTTGAGTCTACAGGGGAAGGGAGGTGTGTGAAATGACAGAAGTGTCATTGCATCCTGGGATTGATTTAGCTTTGAGACTTGTTCCTCTGACAGCATGCGATGTGCCGCGTGTTTGTGTGTGTATTTACTGCTGAGGCTGTCGGAGAGACAGACGACATCTCTGTCAGCACTACGCGGTGGAAATGATCGGGTGGTGATGTCCTATTAGTCGGCCCGCAGTGTGTTTGAAAGAGAGTGCTGACTGCTCACAGCACACTGCTTTGCTTTGGTGGGCAGAGGTGAAGCTCTCTGTCTGTTTTTTCGTGTGTAGTTTATGTATAGAAGAATGACCGTATTTTCTAAAGACTAGACTAAATGAGTAGAGAAGACCTGTCTTGGTCCCTGCTCTATGCAACAATTTGTCGCATGACTTGCATCGAGGCTTCAACGCACTGCTCAATGCACCATGTGGCGTTCTGAAAAGCATTGCAGATAGCGTCACATAGGAACGATTTCACAAGGTTGCTAGTAAGCGGGAAAGCTGGTATGCACAGTTTCACACAGAGACGATTCTAGGACTTAAGTGTGGGTGGGTGGGGGGGGGGGTGGTTGCTCTGAAAGCAATGGGGAATATTTGTTTTCATAATATGAGAACTTGTGAGCCTGAATCTTTCTTGAATTAGAGGTTTTTAAGTAAATGAAAGTATCTAATTGTAAATAGAAGTATATCATTATGTTAACACTAAAATAAGGTAATAGTGTTGAAAAAAAATCAGTCAGTTGCTTTATCTGATGCTGTACTTTATAGACCTCAGTCGATCGGGTAGCGCTGATGCGGCGCACGTGAACTTGCTTTTACTCTCATTAAACATGATGTACTCTGTGCTTTGTTCCCCTCTCTCTTTCTCTCTCTCTCTCTCCATCTCTCTGTTTCTCTCTCTCTCCCTCTCTCTGTTTCTCTCCCTCTCTCTGTTTCTCTCCCTCTCTCACTCTCTCTCTCTCTCTCTCTCTCTCACTCCGTCTCAGTCAGGTCCAGATGTCCCTCTGTGCTCCTTGTCTCTTTCATGTAGTGGTTAATGAGAGAGTCACATATGGTGTTCACCCTTGTTAGGAGGACTGGGTGACACTTTTGGGAAGCTGGGGGTAGGTTGTCATCGGGTTGGGGGTTTGTGGTAAGAGGGGCCATCTCTGTCTCATGGCCACATTAAAGGGAAGGGCAGGGCACTGTTCCAGGTACATGGGGGCGGTGGAAGGTAGAGATGAGCTCGGGTGAGCAGGCCGGAGGGTCACTTCATTAAACGCATTTGGATTTCAAAGTGGCAGAAAAGACCTAGAGCTGGGCAAACTTACACTGTTAAACATATGTTTTTATAAGAATTCAGTCTCGTAAATAAGTCTTGCACAATTCTGAAACAAAATATAAATGAAATGTAAATAATGGAATGCTTACTAATCATATAGTTGTACATCTAGGGAAGCAAAATGAATATGCATATTAATTCCTAAAGGGCAATGGAAAAAAATATTTGTAATTTATCACAATTTACTCATGTTGGCCGGATTAGGCAGATG
Source organism: Triplophysa bombifrons (assembly GCA_029783895.1). Taxonomy (NCBI): domain Eukaryota; kingdom Metazoa; phylum Chordata; class Actinopteri; order Cypriniformes; family Nemacheilidae; genus Triplophysa; species Triplophysa bombifrons. The sequence goes on from CM056456.1 coordinate 20,642,027, forward strand.
CCAACACAATCGTGTTAAATGACATAATTCTGATCTTTCAAATAAATGTCTTGTTTGCACAATAACTGTAGTTTAATCACAATAATATACAACTATGGCCTCTTTACTGGGCTGCTTTTTGTCTATTTGCCTACATTTGTGTCATTCATATTTTTTTATATAATACTATTTTTTATTAACAACAAGGCACTTGGTAGTTGCGACATAAAATCTGGGTCTTAAAGTAAAACTAGATGAGAACAATTTATGTGCACTGTAAAAAAAAGTATTTCACAGAATTGTAATGTTTTTTTTACAGAATTTTATGTATTTTTAAGTTAAATTACAAAAATAAATCTTTAAATTGGGAAAAAAACAACATGAAAAACATGTAATTTTACTATTTTTTTATTTCTGCTTTTTCTGGGCAACTCAATTGCCAGTATATTACCATTGTTAATTATAATAGTATACTAGTAATTTACATTTTTACATCATTTGTTAATCATTTTATTTGTATATTAAACTATTTAAGTTTAATTATGTTTTCATTAATATTTCATAATGCTAAACACACATTGTATCAATATAAAACTCCTTAATATAAGTTGTTGTGGAATGGGAGATGTAAAAAACTGTCTGTATTCAAATATATTCCCACTTGAAAAACTCTGAACACAACAAATGGGGTTCAAGAGGGTTCAAATAAGTTTTGTGCAAACAACTGTAATTTGCTTTGCATGTGTCATCTGAATATTCATAGCCACCCCGTGTTTGACCTTTCAAAAACAGACATGTTTTTTTACTTAATATGGCGAGGCTGAAATCTTGCAGTGAACCATGGGAATTGTTACACAACAGGTTTAGAAAAAATCTAAGTAAAAAGACAACCTTAATAAAATGCTTTAATGATACATTTAAATGCTATATTCGATAAAAACTATTTTAAAAAAGTTTGTCAAAATGTCATACTTTTGTCTCGTTCTTTATGATGCAAATGCTTTGCAGAGAGTTCCAATTTCCATAATCAACATAAGTAGCAAGAACATTTAGATTTATTTACTCTATCCATATCTATTCTCTGCTTTATGAAAGCGTCCAAGCTTACCGATATCACCTGTGCGATGCTCTTGTTTTGTCCAGGTCTTATTTTTCAAAGGAACCTTTATTCATAAGAGCAGAGGTTCAAAGGGCCGTCCACCGTCACTTCAAACAAGTAAAACCAAACTCTGTCCCGCTTTCTTCTGCAGAGTAGCGGTTTCAGTTGTGTTGTATCTACAGAGCAAGGTCATCGCTCAACCCTTTGGTCTCCTCAAAATAGCCACCCTTTCATAGCCCACTTAGACAGAGAAAAAAGGTGAGCGATAGAGAACAATAGAGTGAATAGTTAAAAAGAGTGGGGAGACAGAGGAGCGTATGGATGATGTTTGAAAGAGAAGGTGAGTGGAGGACAGGAGAGAGAGAGAGAGAGAGAGAGAGAGAGGGAGAGAAAAGAGACAGAATAGTTGTTAGGGCAGACAAGAAAGAGAGAGAGCGGGACAGGTTGAGGTTCACATCAGGCACCCGACTGCTCCAAGCTGATTGAGTGATCTCGGCCTTCTTTTGAACTTGGGCTACAATGCAAAGACAAAAGAAAAGGAGAAGTTCAGTGTCACTGATGTTTACATGAACCTGAGATCTTCAAATATTCCTGATAAAATAAAGAGTAGCTTCACGACGAATAGAAAAGGGAATACAATGGCATCAAAAAGGAACACTGAATTAACTTAAATGAATACCATATAATATGTGAAACCAAGAAGGTTTTAAATGGAACGAACGCTGTGACAGGGAGATTTGACTGAGCTCAAAAATGCATAAATACTTGAGAAGTGTAAACTTGATACATTTTATTATCATTTATTATCATTATTCACCATGAAGTCATTTTAAAACCAGAAACTTTCTAGGTTGTCCATAACAATACTGTGGTATAATTTAGTAGTTAATATAGTAAACTGTAGTAATTTATATTATGCTAAAATGTATAGTATATGATTATTATAGTATTCATTCACTTGTTAACATATACTACAGTAATATGTAGTATTAACTGTATTCATTCATACTATAACTACTGTTGTATACCCTACTATTTCCTAAGGTAAGAAAGAAAGCTAATAAAAAGCTATACCACTATACTATATACACTATATACCATACCGCACAATACCATACATTGCATTCTCACACATTTCTCCATTAGAGTTACAGAAAGATATCAAGTATAAGTAAAAGTAAGTAAGTAAAAAAATATTATGAAAAAGAAATGTGAAAATGTGAAGAATATTGTGGCCACTTTATATTCATAATGAAAGTGAAAGGGGACTGTGTCTGTCAAGTTAAAAAAGCAAAAAATGCACTGTAGCTATATCATTAAAGTGGTTTATCATTTATAAGTTTTGTGTTTTATTAATACAGATATCACATGCATTGAAAGATTATCCCTTCAATATGATAACTTTGTCAAATGTGTTGTCGACTCAGAGGTTAAGCACACTTACGACCCTGCTCACAATTGTACTGCAAGTCTATCACAGTGCAGTGTTTACAGATGGAGAAAAGTTACACATATATTTCATATTTAAAATGTGTACTTAAACATCATTAAGCTGTCACTGATATCCAGCTCTTCTGTCCAGGGCTTTATAAATGAATTTAGGTCCCAAACCGCAATGTTTAGATTTATGTGGTGGGGCGGCTTTTCCGTTTGTTTTGGGATTAAGAATTACATGTTTAAACTCAAATTTCCCTTACGCGTTGGCCGCGACTGCAGATTTTTGGATCGCTGGAGTTACATTGGAGGGAAGGCACAGCGCAGGCAGACATTCAGACATTCAGACGGCTGTGCACCGGCTGTGCAGCTTTTTTTCCTCTCTGTAAAAATATCACACCTTATTTACAATTCAATGAGGTGAAATGAGTAACAGTAACAAAGCCATCCCCCTCCCTCCCTTCCTGCCTCTCTCTCTCCATCTCCCTCGCCTCTCTCGCGGTGCACGCACACTGCTGGGTGCACCAAGAACAAATAATCTGAAAAGAGAGTCCAGATGCTGTATAAATAGGAATATTCACTTTCTTGCTCTCTTTCTTGTGCTCTTTTTTCCTTCAGATTAAACGGTGTGATGGATGAAGTCAGAACATGCTCCGGCTCTCTTTGGGCCGTCGTGTTCTCGTGCATTTCTCTAATTGAAAATGACTTGAATGAAAAGAGGGTCAGAAACCATATGGTTTCAAACATCCAAGGGGTAGCCAGTAATTACGTGTCATGCCAAACTGCTGCGCGTTGACGGATGTATTCTGACCAAGTTGTATTACAATACAAGTGAAGTTCATCCTCAGGAAATGTTGAAAAAACCTCTTTACCAGAAAGGCTGGGCGACCCTAGCCTAGGAATTGTTTTTGATTGTAGCCCGACTGTGTCCCAAAACATTTGTTCTACACATCATGTTTTTAATTATCAAATTAGATTAATGCTCTTTTGAACTAAAGATTCCTTAGTAATATATACAAGACTCAAAACATGCAACCTGCCACGCACACACACACACACACTTTATGCAAATAAAGACACACACACACACGCACCAGGAGTGCATTGGCTAAAGCAGCTGTCCAGATGTGGGTCGTACATATTCATGTGGACTGCCTCGGCTGTCTGGGTTGTCATGGTGACGTCTCTAGTGTAGTGGATGCCAGTGAGTGTTTCATTCTCATCCATCACCCTTGGCAAAGGTCAGTATTATTCTCATTCATTTCAAAATCTCTCTCTCTTTCTGCTTTTTAACTCTACCCTGTGAAGGTTTTTGGTAAATTAATAACATATTAGCCAGAAAAGAGGATAATGTAAAGCAAGAAACAGTCATGCATACAGAAAAAGAGACGTTTTAATACTGTACGGATTGATATATTCGGTCCAGATTAATCGATTTGTGACTGGAGTTAATGTAGATGTAAAAATAGGAATAATTCATGCTTTTATTCTGAAACTTCAAAGCTGAACTGTGTTGCTGAGGTTGCAGGAATGTTAATATAGTATGTGGATGTAGGGGAGAAGCCTCAGGCTCTGGACTGACTACAAACTCTGAATGTTTCTGCTGTGTGGACGTGTTCCTCCTTAGCGGCTGGTCCAAGTCAGGGGTACTTACAGAGTAATTTAAGAGTCAGAGGTCATGCAAATCTTGCCTTGATCAGGGTCATGTCATTCATAATCATATACTGTTTTTTACTGTACATATTCGTACATAAACTGCACCAATTCTATATGGTTTGGATCAACACAGATATATACTATCTTAACAACATACACATAGACAAGTAAACATGTTAGAACCATCTAAAATGTGAACCCGTATTCTTTACGAGGGTGCTGGAACTTAGTTTCAAAAGTTTAGACACTTTAAATGCTAGGGTGTGCTTGGCCCAACTTATTGATGCGTCTAAGGTCAACGATGGGTTAAAAAGACCTAGCATTTTGGGTTGAAACAACCGGACATTTGTTAATTTGTAACCTGACGTTCCGAGTTTGTCTCTTTTTGACCCGGCATTTTCAAGAGAGTAAACATGTGATTTTCATTGAAAACAGTCCAGTGTCTTTGGTTCCTCATATCTTCCTTTTAATGTCATTCATTATATTATTTTGTCTTTATTTCATCACTGTGTTGTTTCATTTGCTACCACAATCCTATTGTATCTGCCTAAGAACGCAAAACGCGACACCCACATGAAATTGAAATTGCGCACACATGTCTCAGACCCTGAGGTGTTACGAGACCCAGTTGCCCCTTCACCCACCCCGTCTAGCTTCCCCGCCACCCCACTTCCTCTCTCTCCTACAGCCGGCTTTGCCAAGAGAGCAGAGGGGAAGAGGAGGGAGCGGGTGGGAGGGGCGATGGGGCAGCCATATCCAGGAGAAAATTTACAAAAAGCTGCGGTAATGAATATTCATCTGTGACGGTGGCTTGGGCTGTGGCACGTTATCCTGGCTGAGATGCTGGATCCTCGCAGGCCGTGATGTGAAGCGGGGGGAGAGGGGGAGGCAGGAGGAACATAAAGGCCCGTGGCCGATCCCATTACCCAACGCCGTGCAGGCTTAATGGGATTCAGCCAGGAGACTGTGTGCTGTGGAGACACACTATTCTGTGAGATTTCATACGGCGCTTTTAACGACGGCTATGACTACAGTCTTCCAACGCTCGATACGCATGAGCCGATCCCACATATCTGAGATAAAAAAGCTGATGTCTAAAATCCTCATTTGTGTAGATTTAACTCATTCAAGAGTGGAAAAGCATGAGGTCCCAGATTCAGTTTCATATGTTTGTGTGGGAGGTGATAAATGTAACTTTTGTACGAAACATCTTCTCATAATGTAAGATTAAGGTGAATATTTATAATAGGAATGTGGATTTTGTGGGACTTCTATTCATGCTAGCCTTTGAGCTGTGAATCTTTTTATGAATATGTCCATTTTGTATTTCAATACAAATGTAGAATAATCTCTATTGCTCTGGTCAAATTGAGGTACTTTGGCAAGAAAATTAAGAGGATGTGTTACAGGATGGAAATCAAGAGGCAAAGTTATGGTTCTGTGTGGAATTGAGGGTTGTCTTACATGACTTTATATATTATTTTACCTCTTTAACATTGTATGCAAATTTTTGTTGTTGTAATCAAAGATGATCCTTTTTTTTAATATGTTAACCAGCAATACAAAACATTACAGCTTTAAAAAAATGCATAATCTATGATGTTTGTGCATTAGTTTCATCTCAAATGATGTCACCTTCTGGCAAATGAAGTCATTAAGTGAATATTATAGACTTTATTATTGAAGAATATTATAGGTTTTAAAGCATAAACAAATGTTACTGCGCATGTGCACTTTTGTGACCTAAACTAACTTCCGGTACACGTCCACAAAGAACAGAGTCTCTGCAGATTGTTTCTGATAAGAAGCAAAAGAAATAACAAGAAAGTTAAATTTTCTAGCAAGTTAAATATATGTCTAGCCAGTTTATTTTTGCTTAAACTGTTATGCGACAAAGTTACACAACCCATTCAACAAATTGTTTGTTAATAAAATCAATGTACAATAATATTAAACAAATTGTTTATTTAATGCAATTATTCTAGGATAAAATATCTATACAAATTGAATAAAATATAACTTGTTATATTTTTTGCCCTTAGCCAGACTGATCAAAAATATATAGACCACAAGTTAACTTCGTGCCTTGTGCATGCGTCCGATGAAACCATCTATAACAAACATTCGAAGATAGCCTATCTAACTGGTTACCGTTGAAAAACAATCCTTATCTTTATTCTAAAGATATTCATTTGAGATGGCAAACATTTAGAAGCACCTGAACATTTTCTTGCAAATAAGATGTTCATGTTAGCAGAAGATGATCTATCTCCCTTTTTTAAATAATTGTGATTAACTGTGTTTGACTGTGTTTAAATGACTGTTTTATCTAATGTTCTTTTTTTTATATCAGTATCTTAGAACATTTATTAATAAGGTGTCCAGTATATTAAACATATACAGTATGATGTATCCTTAAAAATGTATCTGCAGAAATGATATGAAAAAGAGTTGTACTGTCCCTGCCATTAGTATCCTGTAACAGGACACATCCGAGTTATGGAGAATGTCTGAGCCAATGTCTTCTTTTCTTTTCCTCATGTCTCACTCAAACAAAACACACACTCAGAGTGTGCTGGTGACCACCAATCTCCATCTTTTAGTTATTTTTCTTCAACCCACATTATTTGTTTTTTTCTGTTTCATCTGTGGATGTGTTTCTCCTCCCTTACTGTCCGAAACATTCCTGAAGTGCTGTTCCCCTGTCAAAATGCAATGTTTCACTTTTTTGCTTTAATTTCTTTTGATTTTGTCTCTTAAAGGTTTGCACTTTACAGAAACATTCACATTGAATACTCAAGAGTAATCGCTTGAATAAAATCCTTATGTGATGAAGTGAAGAGGAACCTAGAGTTGCCACCCTGGCTGGATAGTTAAAAGGGGGATTGGTGTGTTTTTAATTCATTGTGATCTTAAGTGTTTGCAGGTACTCTGGTGCTGGTCTCTCTGAAATCTGACTTTGTTGAGGACTAGTAATCCACAACCAGAGTCATCACGGCACCCTGAAGATTTAAAAGAGGGCTCAGCATTAAACCGCAACTCTGTTAACAGCGTTACAGTTAAACCACGTACACAAAAAAGGACAGATACAAAAAAAGAAAAGAGAAATTACAAAGCGTTGGCGAGGTGTGCTACTGCAAGCATTTAGGCAAACACAATTTTCAGCTTATCGTGGCAAGCTCTCTTTTACCCATCATCCCTAACTGCACCTCGCCTCGCGCTCACTCCAATCCGGATCATTTTCAAATGCAAATAGCAGCACTTCACAGTAATCTCACCCAACAGAGAGGCGAATCTATTTGCATACATAAATTGGCCGCTATTGCCATAAGTTTTAAACACACAATCTGCATAAAGTCTAGAGGAAGAAGTAAAACCCACCAAACGCACTGTGTCAAATTTATCGAAAGCAATAATGAATGACTTGGTTTGTTTAATGTTTAAAAAAGGTTGGTCAGTAATGGGAGAGATGAAATTATGTGTAATCATAGTCGTAAATTAGCCCCAAAGGTTCGGTTTCCTGAAAAGCGGTGTAAAGTAAACTCGGAGACACATCATCTTTCTCCTGGGATAACCTTCACTCACTGCTTCATCAGCATTTTCTTCTTATTTCTCTCAAAAATCCATTCTTCTGTGGTGACATTAATTTAATGTTTTACATGGCAGAATGATGGATTAGTCTGATTTTAAACTGTAACTTTGACAAGAAAAGATGGAACAGCTGCATATACTGTGATTGTCCTGAACAGTTTAAGCTTGTTGTGCATTTTTTAAAAACTGAATCAATACTGAATGAATCTGTTTGAAGGTTAAATGAATATATGATTGAATTTTTATGTTTTTTATTATTAAAATTCAAGGTAATTATTATTCTTCTTTATTTATATCACAGATATAATGCTTTCACTTCACGTAATTTTATTTTTCTATTCATATTCTTTAAATTATGGTACAAATCACAAATACATGCAGTCTAATAAAAAAACAATTACAGCAATAGTATATTGTGAAGCCCCATGTGAATGCATGTGTTTTGACATGGCTGCATTGAGATGATAGTCTCAGTGTCTTTCAAGAGGAAGTCAGTGGGTTATTTGGCACATGGGTTGTGATGGGATCAGGTCAGAGCTGTGTTGTGCAGACATCACAGACAGACGTACTTCACAACAGGGTGCCTCATACTGGGAGTTTGTTTCAAAGTGATGTTATATTACGTCACATATTTTGAGATTTGTTACAAAAATATTCCATTGTTCAGTAGCACATCATATCTATACAGAATGAAATATTAGAATGTGAATTTTACACATCTAGTTACAATCCGCTACTGTATGTGTTTTAACACTGGTAGTCAATAACTATTGGTATAAATACTGCTCACAATTTTTTTTTTGGTGTATAATATTTGTATTTATCAATTTGTGCAAAAATCAAATTAATGCAAAATAGTATTTAAATAGAATTCTATATTGTAAAAGAACTGACATAAGAAATAAGACTTGTTTCCATCATTTAAATGAACCTTATATGGGGATTTGATTTAAATTATTATTCAATTCGAATCTTAATAAAAGAAAATCTGAATTTATTTATTTTTGTAAACTTGTCTTTATACATGTTAGAATATCAGTCCCTAAACCTGCCAGTTGCATACAATATAGATTTACAGACTAAAATAAATACAACAAAGGTTACAAAAGGGCTAATGAATTATAGTTCTCTTTAGATAATGCACATGGTATAATGCATAGATTTATTTTTGGCTAATACAACAATAGTTACAGGAGGCCTAACACAGCCGGTTTAAAAATATGTACAAATAAAAAGATTTGAAGTTAGTCCTCGGTGCATCCTCCTTCAAGGAGTAAGCACCTCATAAGAAAGTACAAATCTTGTTGGGGAGACCAAAGAGGTGAAAGAGGATGAAGGGCAGAGAACCGAAGGCGAAAAAGTGTAGGGTTTGTTATGCCTGAAGGGTTAGTTATGGAGCATATGAGTAGCGCTGTATTTCTTGGAAATAAACAAGTGCACAGTTTGTAGTTCAAGTTTTTATGAGTGTAGTATTGTGACTCATTATTCATTTTGCATGCACGGTAAACACCATAATGGCAAAAAGCTGTGTGGTGTAATGCCAAGTCTGAGTTACTTAGGTAATATGGTACCTCCACTGAACACGCACACTGTTGGCAAACACCATCTTTAGTGTGGCTTTCCTCCTGTATATTTATAAAATAACGCTGCGGCTGAGACGTGTTTGGCAGGAAAAGCAAACGGCTTTTGATGTTACCAATGTTCAGCGAGGGTCGTCATTTGAAGAGAACCCACTGCATTAACATTCATAATTACCTACATGGAGAATCTGATATGGTTCATTTAGCAGCCGAGTGGAGAAACAAGCTGTCAGGAGTGTGTTCTTTAATTAGGAATACCATGTTGCAACGTGTCCCTCATGGCCACTAATGGAAGTGTTAGTTAATTCACTTATCTACGCATGAAATTCTTAATGCTTCTTCAATAACTTACTGTATAGTCATTTTACATGCAAATGTTTTTACTGATCCACAGACAGATATTTTACAGATATAGACTGTTTCATTCATTTAGGGAGCGGGTGTTTTACAAACAATTTACTTTCATCCAAAGTGACTTACAGTTTTGAGGAAATAATGAAGCAATAGGTCGAAAGGAGACTACAATCATACAAGAAGTGCTATATAAACTCCTCTGGTTTCACAAAGAAGAGAGGAGGGTTAAGAAGTTTCTTTAATTAATACTAAGAGAAAAGCATTTAGCATATTTCTACACTGCAAAAGTCATATTCTTACTAAGTGTTTTCTTCTTGTTTTGTAGTAAAAATATCTAAACATTCTTACATCAAGATGCACTATCTTGAAAAGAGAAGATATTTAGTCTCTTTTTAAAGAGAAAACTACTAGAATTAGCTAAATTTATGGTAAAAACAAGCCAAAAAATCTGCCAATGGGGTGAGAAAAAGAAACTTGAATTAGGTAGAAAAAGGTAAAACTAAATTCAATTTTATGTTTCTCTCCCCATTGGCAGATTTTTTGGCTTGTTTTTATCATAAATTTACTTAATTCTTGTATTATTTTTCTTAAAACAAGATTAAATATCTTAGGTCACTTTTGTGGTCAAGTAATTGTATATTGATTTAAGAAGTTTTAGATATTTTTTACTAAAATCAAGAGAAGAATGGTTAGTAAGAATGTCATTTTTTGCGGTGTGTGAAGTGTTCACAGAAAGGTTGTAGTTGATTTTTGAAAAGTGTGAAATATGTGGCACAGATTGAATTTGTAAGTTTATTCCAAGAACACGGAATCGATGGAAGAAAGTAAATCATTATAACAATCCAGTTAAAAAAACTTACATCTTACAAAATGTTCCTGTTTTACTTAAGAGAATTTTGAGGTATTTGTGAATTACAGGAACAGACTGCATAACATGCAGTCTAAGATAACATGCAAATGTAATATTACAACATTTTGTGGCACCTCATCTGCCGGAGAATTACATTTTTACAGTGCGAAAAAATTTATTTACAGGGTTTTGAAGTTGAGTTGATGTCGAAGCGTAAACATTGTCCAAGAAATGTTCATGTTCATGACCTACAAAAACACAGAATAAAGCTGAGGTCTGTATCTTTTCATGGCTGAAAATAAACAAAAAAGTTTAATTGAGCAAGTTCATAAAAACTCTGTTTAAAACTGGTTCCTTACCTCACCCCAATTCATAACAGTATCAGTTTAAAATTTGTAAATTGCGCTCTAGATGGTAAGAATTTGCATGAAATATCAGTTAGACGTTTAAAGATAAATACGTAAACCTGGAGTTTTATATTATAAATAAAGATGTATATGGAGGCAGAAGTAATGGATTGTATCTTTAATTGACCTTGCGTGACCTAAAAATGTCTTCTGGTTTATAAGAATAATCTGAGATCATGGATTGTCAATTCCTGAAACAATCTTTCCATTATTTAGGTGTGATCTTTTTGAAGTTACAGCTCTCTACTGTGCTCACCTTTTGATATAAATCTTCTCAGGACCAATGTGTTTTGAAGTGAAACATCAGAAGTTCAATATGTGCTCTCAACAAGTTTGAAGAAAAGTAGCTTAATTGTTCAAGGTTGTACGTGTTTTAATCAAGGCTTGATCAAATACGTAGGCGGCCCTGGCTGTAAATAATACATTAATGCCCATACAAAGGCAGCCCCAAAGGCGGTGTGCAGAGCGCTGAGAGCTGGGGAATAATACATGTCCTCAGGTTATGCACCACTTTTCTGTTGACTCGTCAGAATGAGAGGAAGTTCAGAAAGCGCTTCGTTCTGAAGTTACAGAACTGTTCTCAAGGGTGATGGGAGGCTGGACAAAGTCACTCTTCAAAGGGACCCTGAATGTCCTCTTGTCCACCGCAGGAGATGATTCAACACCGAGGAGCATAAATGTTTAGAGGAGCAGTCCTAGCAAGTCAATGTGAGTGAACAGTGATCTCGCTGAAAATACTGCTGCCTTTGTTCCTTACTCGGGCAGGCGTTGCTCTTGAGGACCTGGGTCTTGGAGTTTAGTCTTTGATCACAGTCTCTTTCGTCTTCTGTTTTGGTCTGGATGCGAAGGGACAGGTTTTGCATCTCCTTTACTGAAGTCATGATGCAATGGTCCATGTGCAATTTGTCGGTGATGTTTGGCAAAGATAGTGTTTGTCATTGCTCACTGTTGGCTCAGGAATATACACACCAGTTTATGTAGAGAAATAACCATAATATGATGTCCGAAGGGATCTCATTCCAAAAATACGTGTATGGGATAAAAATCGATGCCTACAGAAAGACTAAAATATCATATTGTTTCTTAACTGTTTATAATCCATAAAACTACATATTTATCACATGTCCAACTCTGGAAATAAGATGGCTTTGCTGTTTATGAAAAAGTATGAAATATATTTTAAAACGTAATATTAATATAGTTGTACTTAGATTGTAAACTTAACCTGAGTGTTATGAAAAAAAGTCAAAGCTGGTTATAAATATAACACAACACAAGGTACAATTAGTAAAGTAAAAATGATCAAAACTATTGAATACACAAAAGGGGGTTTGTATTTTGATTAAAAGAATACAAAATAAATCAAAAGTGTGTTCAATTTGTGCATCTTCAAATGAGTCACCCTTTGACCCCTGTTTTTTAATATTGTCTTAAGAGAAACATTTTAGTGAAATGGCCCTAAACTTTTCAACAGTAGTGTATTTATGATTCATTTACTAACTCATTCTATCATGTACTAGACGTTTTTAAAGGGATACTTCACCCAAAAATTCATTTACTCACTATCGAGTTGTTCCAAATCTTTTAAAAAAGAATTGTTCTGATGAACCCAGAGCCAAATATTTGGAAGATGCTTATGACCAGATCTTGCACCCATTGACTTACATAGTAGGGAAAATTTCTTTATAATCTTTTTGTTCTGTTGCACACAAAAGTAGAAATTTTGAAGAATGTAGGACAGCGAACAGTTCTGTGGCAATTTTGACTCCCATTGTATTTTTTCCAACTACTGTAATCAATGGGGGGCAACATCTGTCTGGTTATAAGCATTCTTCCAAAGATATTTCTCCGTGTTCATCAGAACAATGAAATGTATACACATTTTGAACAACTCAAAGGTGAGTAAATGATGACAGAATTTTCATTTTTGGGTGAAATATCCCTTTAAGTGTATCTTTAACACGTATGCTTTTAATATGCATAAAATTATATGTAGCCCATACAAAAATGACTTGGAGAAATATAATAAATCTTGAATACTTTTTTATTTGTGTTATTATTTAACTGAATAGTAAGAGGGTATTTTATAATTGATTTAGATTAAATAACTGTGATCTAAGGCAGAGCAAATGATAAACAAAAAAGGGTTCTAGGTAAGTTTCAAGCGATATATCCATCAATTAGTGATCCGCCCAGTGCTCATTAACAATCTCCAGTCTCCACTTAATGCAGCTTTAGAGATTCTTGGCAATATTGATTAGACTCAGAGGTTAGTCAATTGAAATTCCCATTGAGAGAACTAAAGCATATTAATAAGACCCGTCTGTAATGGGTGTAACGGCTTTCGTCTTCATTATTATTTCAATGTTGCGGCACTTCACCCACAGAAGCTAATAAAATTACTTCATATAACCCTGAACACACGGAGGTAACATGGAAATAAATAGCATTTTTGGCCAAACAGCCAGTATTCATGCTGTAGTGCATGTGTCTGGATCTATAATATGAGTAAGGCTCTTACGATCTATTGTCCCGTCCACACCTCTTCTCACCATTACATAGCCAGTGATTATCTGCAGTCATCGCTGCTTGCTCAGCAACATTAATATGCTGACTTCACACTTGAAGTTAAACTTTGTATGCTATTTGCATTTACATTCACTCTCACTTTGTTTACAACGCTAAATACAGGCTGACTCAGTTTGCATGTCGTGCCGTTGCAGGTTTTTTCTTCCACGCAGGAGGAGCCGAAAATACAAAATTTATGCAAATTACAGGACATTGCATGCAGTGTAGCAACAAGGTTTAAACTTAAAGCAGTCTTTAACTAAATCTTAATTCTTATTTAAACTTAATGTGACAAACAGGCCAACATGGTGCTTTTGGCATTAGAAAATGATTTAAAATATGCTTTAATTATCTTTTAGATACATTATGATTTAAAAAGCCTTGTTTACTTTGGTCTATTTTCATTTTAAGCAGGTGCCGCAAACGCATTTTCAATTTCCCTTACTGAGTTTAGCCTTCCGCAGCCATATTCTAGTGATTTCCAAATATATATAAATAAACTGTTAAGATTTCAATTTACACACACTTTCATCTCTATAGCGATTTGAAAGAACTGAAAGAAACAAAGTATGTTGCCTCCCGATACAATCTTTTTATTGTTTGCTCTGCTCTTTTTCCATTACAGCAGACCTGGCTTCTCTTCCACCCTTATCCAGTGCTCAGCCCTACAATTGCTTTTTCAATGAAATAGGACAAGTTTTCATCCATTTTTAATTGAAATGCAAACTACAGCACTGGGTCAGAGCAACAGCGGTGCTTTCACTCCCTGATGATAAAGGCTGCAGTTATTTGTCTGGCTATCAGCTTGGTCATGTGTGTAATTGCCTTTTACCATTCTCTGGCCACAAAAATGCACCAGAGTGATGCATGCTGAGGAGAAGACAGTGGAAATCGCATACAATACAAACCAGAAGATTCCACATGTGCCACAAGAATGATTTTGCTCAATGAGCTCTTTTTAAAAATGAAATAAATGTGACAAATAGTCATACTTTACATCAAAGTTTTATTTTGGAGACCTTTTGTAATGGTTAGAAGACTTATTCCTGTTATGTTGTACCTTTTACAATATTTAATTTCTAAACTATTTAAATCGGAGACCAAAAGGGTTGTAGCCCAAGGTTGTAACACCATCAGTTTCACAACATTAGAAATTAGAAATTAACTACAATATTGATAGGATGAACCACATAACCATCGCCTTCCAGGGGTAGATGTTGTAGGTCTCTGTTAAAACAAGGGATTTGCAAGATTATGAAAGTAAAATTTCATATCTGATTTATAGTTTGATTTGTGTAAATATTTTAATTGTTATTAGCCAGTAATAAATTACAAAAATGTTATCTCCCAATGCTCAACACAACAAAAATTTACAAAGCAAACCAAAGTTTACAACAGAAATGTGTTTATCTAGTGGGAAATGTTCTGTTTAATGAAATTAACATAATTTTCCTTCTCAAAATTAAAGGTCGAGTCTGTGAAATCTGGCGGCAAGGTTGCGAATTGCAACCAACCACGCACTCCACCGCTCCTGTTCGAAACACTGAGACGGCTGACGGAACATTGCAAATTATATGCAAGGGGGCCTGCGGTGTATGTAGATAGAAATAGCACATTCTAAGGTAATAAAAACATAACGGTTCATTGTGTAAGCTCTTTATACACCTCTGAAGACGTAGTTATGTATATTATATTGCATTTCTGTCAATAGGTCCCTAAAAAAATTACACTCTGGACCTTTAAAGTGAATTGCAGCACTGTCACTTAATGCATGTAATATACCATTTTATTTTGATGTTGCTAAATACAGACACAACTCCAGTCTTGGCTTCATTCTATAAGCTTTTCTTTTGATGTGATTTGATGTGTTGTGATGTACTTTTGTAATTATCTGAATCTGTAGATTCAGTTGTTAAGTTAAACGTTTTACACCTACCTAAACATCTGTCATGCACTCTCAAAAATAAAGATGCTCATAAAAGATACATTTTTGTTTAAATGGTTCCATAAAGATTTTGGTTAAATGGTTCCATAAAGAACCTTTAATATCTTGTTCCAAAAAAAGGTTCTTTGTGGCGAAAAATCTTCATATTATAAAAAGGTAAGAAAGAGTTGGTTCTTTGACTAAAATGCTCTTTGTGGACCAAAAATGGTTTATCTTTGACATCGCTGTAAATTACCTTTTAAGAACATTTATTTTTAAGAGTGTGTACAACTTATATTTAATTCCCACAATAAATAAATGCACTAAACCTAAAATGTTAATGCTTTCTATTTGTTAGAATTACCACCCACTTAATGTTTTGGGACCTGTCAAATTGAATTGTTTCTGTCTGACTGAAACCTACACACCGAATCTACATTTTCATGTTTTTTTTATTACTAATCAAATCATTACTATTGGTCACATTGTGTAGGTTTGGAAGATACAAGCTTTTAGTTTGATAGCGATAATAGAAACAAATTAATAATTTCTTTATTTAAAAAAATAATATCATAAATTTACAATATAATTGATATAGGGTCCCACATGTAGCAGTAAGAGAAACATCAAGATTTCCCTTATAGACAGAACAAAAGGAAAATGTGTTTTAAGAGAGGGAGAGAGAGAAATAACCAGATGTTGTGCTGGTATTGATCTTCTCAAGGTCAAAGCAGGCATGAACTTCACCCTCAGGAGAATTCTCTCTGTCACCTTGACCATGAGCCAACACCAGTCATGTGACCTATGAACCTCATGTCCCCTGGAGACTGCTTACCTCCATCCTTCCCCCTGGTCACCTTCCCTCGGAGCTAATCTCTTGTTTGACCTCTGAAATTTCACCTTGACCATGCGCTAATGCTGCATTCTGACCTGTGACATGACCTTTGAACCCAGTCCATGTTCTTCAGCTGAATTAGGACCGCTCTGGGAGGAACCAGCAGGACAGTACAAACGCCGGCCAAACGCTGTTCAAATGAAAACTGACAACAGACCCCTCCTCCAACCCCTCAGCTATCTGCCTGCCCACTGGGCAGTTAGAAATGTGGGTTAAAGTGAGTCAATAGTGTTTCACAAGGCCAAGATACATCCCCAGAGTGAGGGCTTCTGTCTGAAGTGGTTTGACATTTATTATTTGGAAGAAAAAGAGAAAGGGGGAGAATGCGAGACACACACACACACACACACACACACACACACACACAGAGGTGATTAGTAAGAGCAGGTGGGACAAGAGAGGATGGAGACTGACAGGCAATGGTGAAAGTGAGAGATTGGTTAGGTGCATGGGAGAGAGAGAGAAGCTTCTTGGTCATATTGATTTGGATACCACACACACACGCCATCTCTCACACACAAAAAGGCACTTGGGGCATGTCTGACCCTCATAATATGAATAAATTATAAAAACGAAATATTTGATTATGATACTCTAGTATGAGCATTTTAAAACCAACAGTGTTTACTGCAGTGCATGATTGTAAAACCAAAGCGTGTGTCTTTGACAATAATTGCATGTAGCTGAATCAGTGAAGGTGAGAGAGTTTCAGCGGAAGAAGAGGGGGAAAACAGAAGTGAAATATTTATAGAGGTTTGACTTGCACCTCTCCCATCGGGGCTCCACATGCATGCTGGAGATAGCTGCAGGCTTTCAAGAGCAGCAGGTCAGATTCGGAGGTTTACACATCATAGAAACACACAACATGTCAATGAGAGAGAGAGAAACAGAGAGAGACGCTGGGAGGGGTCGTGGAGAAAGTGCACACGGAGGCAGATTCGAGCCTTGGAGATATAGATTTGTTTTCTCTTTTTATTTTATTGTCTTGTTGTTTTTGACAGATACCTTTCCTGTTTATTTTCTTCCCTTCAGATCAAAAAATTCTGATGTGATATTGAATCTGACAACTACCTGTATTCCTATCAAACTTCATTTTGGGTCGGAGATTTGATTTCTTTCATGTGAGCCTACGAATATTTCAGATTTTGTCTTCGTGCCAAAGCAATGGATTTGGGATTTTTTGATGCCACGCAAGCCAGGGTCCAGGTTCAGGCATCTAGAAACATCAACTCAAGTCAAGAGATTTAGAAATACTAGAGAAGTGAGTTTAGGTGGTTTCATAGGCTTGGATTTGACCAACCTGCAGACTTTTATTTAAACATTCATTTGGGCCCATTGCAGTATAGCTTGTACTGTGCTTAGAATTAAAATACCCATTTATGATACATCTTCAACGCGTGGATCTTCTCAGCCCTCCATTTGGTTTATCGGTGGATGTTGCCCCAAGTCAAGTCCAGACTTGATCAATAGGTCATCAGACAGAAGGGTCGAGGCCAGAGGTCAATGCTAGTCTGATCAGGAGATGTTGGATGAGGCTTGTATGTGGGAGGAGAGCATGGAGGGATAGAGGAAGATTGCTGTTTCAGGAGCCTGCAGAAAAGAGATGCCCCCTTCTCCATTGAAAGGCTTTCTCTTAAACAGATGATTTATTCTGTCCTAAAGGGCATGAAAGGGAAAGTATTGATTAGGATAACGTTTAGCCCTCGAGCAGCCACCACCTTAGACTGGAAAAATAAATAAAGGGTCGGGTGAAATGGCAGCTCTTAAAGGATTTAAATCTCCCTAACTGGGTATTTTGTGGTTAAATGTGTCAAAATGAGATGCAGTTTGTCAAAGAATTTGGCAGTTTGGATGGATAATGTTCTCCATATTCAAGCCTCAGTTAAAATGTGTGGTGATTCTTAACAAGCCAGATCTTATATTCTACAGTGGTGATCTAACACTCAAATTGGTATCATACAAAAAAAGAAATTTTATGGTTTCATGCTCTCCACAGGCCATAAATAATTGTGCTTAATACATTGTGGGTTACATAAAGTTACAGAAGAACCATTTTTGGTTACCTTAAGAATTTTTTATTCAAATGTTGTTTTTTAAGCATATAATCTACATACATTTTACAGACCCACATTTTAAAATTAAAATAAAATTTACAGTAATTTTTTTGACAATTTTTTCACGTATAATGAAAAAAAACTATTCCAAATTTTGCTGTTGTTACAGATTTTTCAAGTAAAACAAGAAGGTTTTTTTACAGTGCATACTTGTAATTAATTTCGTTACTTACCATATTTCTTTCAATTTTAATTTCTTAAGCAATTCAAAAATCATCTAAAGACTGAACAACATCAGTCAAATTTCCCAAACTATGAAAAAGCAACCTCTGAGCAACAAAATTATTTGAATGTAGCATTGTTTTCTCAGACTTGTGACCTAATCTTGGTCCATGACCCACTGATAAAAAAACGAATCAAAAACATCAAATTGAGGTCCAACTCAAAGGTCATCACATACTTTTTGAGCTCTCCGGACCCTTCAAAGCCTCTGGTATAGCGATGCACCGCCCTTTCCCATCTCCCCTTGTTTTAGACGGTGTTGTGATTACATTTATTAATCTCATGGCGATAGAATAAAGGACTGGATGTTCAAACAGCAATTACTCCCTCGTCTTTGGAGATACTGTCCGGGCATAATTGGATTTAAATGAACTCAAATTTTCCTTTGTTATGGCACATAACACGCAATGCTTTTTAATTAAGATCGCTGGGCTCGAGTAATGATACAGGCCCACGTCGAGAGCCGCACTTTCTTTCATGTTTCATTCTTCAAACAGCCACGTGTGAAGAGAACCCACGATGGTGGACGGACCGGTCGACCGTCTAGCTCGGCAGGGAGGGGTGTGGTTTAATTACCATCCCACCTTATCAGATCCGTCTAAGTGTCTGCTGTGAAGATGAGATGCTCTGTGCATGAGCTCCTCATTCACAAACGGATGCTCATAAAGTGCCATTTCCAGCTCATCTCATGTAGAGGGGATGATGGGAAAGTTGGATACCATGGTACTGATATTTTCATTTGGTAGACAGAATAACTGAGCTCGGGAGATGTACAGTTGTTTTGTGTATGAGGTCATCTGTTACCTCCACCGAGCTTTCACAGATGAATATTATGCGTCAAAAGTTGAAGAGAGAGTTATTGGAGTTTGATTAGATCAAGTACCACTTCAGTCACCAACCCATACATTTCTTCCTTTTAACGCTTTAAAAGGACTCTTTAATATTAAATTGGATGTAATTTAGCCTTATGATTAATATAATGAAAATTCCCACTATTACAGATATTCAAAAAAAGATCGAGCAAGTATCCTCCTATCAAATTGAAACACTACCAGTATTAGTTTGCTATTGGCTTGATTCAATGAGAAAATAGATGTTATCAAAACAGAAAGAGTGTAGTTGTATATTAACATTTGTGGATTGGCAAAAACAATATACTGTATGTGATAAATGCTATCATATTGTCTGCATAAATTGGAAAGACAAACTAAATATGTTGGTTTTCTTTCCTAATAAAGGAAACACATATGAACATATTTTTGTCTTGAATATTTTAAAGACTAATTTATGGTTTTCTTTCGACAATGGTTAGCACAGTAAAAGTCCCCTTTGGGCTACACACACTACTCTTAACGGATAATTGTCTTGAATTGCATTTTCTACAGATTCTTCCTTTGTTCTTTGTTCTTCGTTCTCACTTACTTTTAATCATTGGTGCTTATGTCCATTTTTTTAACATATGTCCCGTTCTTGGTTTGCATGAACATAGTGTCTGACCTTAAGCTACAGTATCAAAGAGAAAGAAAAACGTTCTTTCGTTTTTTTCCACACCGTAAAAAGTTGCATTGTTTTTATTTATAATGCTTAAAAAAATATGGACCTAATGCTGAAAAAAATCCCATTGCGTTCCATTAACCAAGAGAGATACACCGCAGGACGAAAGTGAGAAAGGATAAGGTTATCTGCTGAGAAATGACTGCATTAAGTGCGGAAAAGGAATACGATTGCCACAATTATCCAATAAAATAGGTTAATTTAATTTCCACAAGATATATTTCATAATAGGAGCTTGTTTATTTCAGCTAATGTGAAGTTAAATTTCTATTTGAATTAAATCTGTAAAGGACCATCCTTTTATATGGGATTGCTGAGTGTATACCTAGTCATTTATATACAATCTAGACAAGTCTTCCAACGGAGGTAATGTCTAGTAAATGATGATAAACAGTAGAATTTACATACCTTACTTAAAATGAACGTATATGTGTGCAATATAGAACATGAATGTAACAAAAATGGCGTCTCTCCAGAATCTCAACATCTTATTTCAGTCACATGAATTGAGGGGTCTCAGACGGACATATAGTTGAGAAGTTCTTTAGTTTAACGCTACACTTCTTAATCCACGTCCTCTGTATCATATGGACGTGAGGTAAGAAAAACTCTGGCAGAGCTTCTCTGACAGTGATATACACTAATGCAGACAGAAATAAGTTATGGCACATTGATGACCTGGTGCTTTTGATAAAATACCTGTGCTGTATCTTAAGATGGTTCACAGCTTGGGTTTGAGATCTGGGTTACTGCGTGATTGATAGGGCGTCGTTTTTTTACACATGTACTCCATCCACACCCTTTACAAGAACATATCGATCAAATGATAAAATAACACACTCTTCATTCATGCAGTTTTTTTTACCACCGATACATACACACACTCTCCTTTTGTCTTTCCATGAGACAGACTGTGCTAGAGGAAATGCTGTTATAGGAAGCTTTAAAATAAAAACAATTATACACACAGCATACAGAAGGTAAAAATACG
This sequence comes from Triplophysa bombifrons, assembly GCA_029783895.1. Taxonomy (NCBI): domain Eukaryota; kingdom Metazoa; phylum Chordata; class Actinopteri; order Cypriniformes; family Nemacheilidae; genus Triplophysa; species Triplophysa bombifrons. Next base: position 20,663,245 of record CM056456.1, read on the forward strand.
AAAACGCAATGTAATGGATGTGACATTTTCAAGTTGAAAAGTTGAAATTTTTATTCTCAGAAAATGTATTTATTATCAGTATATTGAATAATCTGTTTATATTTGACTAAACAAGACATCAAAAGAAAATACCAGTCTATGCTTAAGTTTCCTATTAGAATAATTAATGTGTTATGGATGTGACAAAAAAGAGATGACACACATTGTAAGCAGGGGCAGATTAAGGTGGTCAGGGACCCCCAGGCTGCTCTGTGGGTGAGGCTCCCATCCCCTTAGGTTGCTTTCAGGTGCCTTTCACGCTTGCAGTTTAGTTTGGGACAGGGCACCGTTTGCATGAAAAATCACAATGGTAAAGGAGGCTTGAATTAAAATCACAATTTTAACCCGAGAGGTAATCATATTCACGCGAACATCATGTAACTGAAAACGCCCTTGTTACTGAGATAACATCTGTTATTGACACCAGGCCCAGCGAACGCCAGGTTCTGGAATGCACCTATCTATGACGACATTGATAGGTTGAACACCCCTTCCACAGAAAAATATCAACATCTACTTCTCTAGCCCCGCCCACTGGTTCGTGCATGATAATTCTGAAGTAACACAGGTGGCGCGGAATATTGGATCCGATAGGAATGGTGCAGCAATCTTATGTGTAAAACATTTTTGTACTATACGTCACTATGCTTTGTTAGAGATCACTTTGCACACTGCACATAATAGCATCAAGTGAATAAAAACCCAATATATTGACCCGTGTTTTGTTTAGTATCAAGTGTCAAGCCCGTTCATCATGACGTAAAATGAATGCAAACGCACCATGGTTCGATAGAATCAAGCTGAGACACCAAACCAATGTTGCGAGGTTCACCGGGATCAATCACACTCAGATACACTATCCTCTACATTCATGGATGCTTAGCAAAGGCAAACACCAGGAGAGCGCAAGTTCCAGTTTTATACAAGTAGGCCTATACGCAAATTATGAACGGCCCCTAAAAACACTTAGGTGGATCTTTACTGAGACACAAACCAATGTGTATTACATAAACTGTGTATAATACAAAGCCATAATTAAAAACCAACCTGTATAAGATCCGTGTCATTGTAGAATAACTGTGTCCCTGAAATATTACAGATGACATGATGAGCTAACTGCTGCAACAGCTAAGCATCCTGCTGCAGTTGTTTCAACAGCAGCACCAATGTTGGCCAATGCGAGCTGCCAGTCCTCCTGCTGCTCTCTTGGTTGCATTGTCCTTATTTTCCGCTTTTGTGCTCCACTATTGTCTTTCGGACATTTTTCCGCTATGGCGTCTAGCAAATAGGAGTGACGTTAATGAAAATGATTGACACAATTTCACCAGTAGCTGATTAGACAGATGTGATTTCTGATTTCTTATGGGCCAAGGAGGGTTTATTTTTTGCGATGAAGTTAATTTAAAATAATCTGGCCAATAAGAGGCCCCCAAAACTGTGGGGCCCCTAAACAGGTGGGACCCTGTTGGCTGCAGCCTAGGCAAACTAGTGTGTTAATCCGCGCCTGATTGTAGGATTTCTGTCAAAATGTACAAACCAGAAGCAATAATACCCAACAAATGGAGAAGGGATGACTCTTTATAGAACATAAAGTTCACTTAATGGACTGTGGAAAACTATGCTCTAAATACAAACAAACAAAATATGCTCTAATCTGGAAGAATTTTAAAGCATTATTACCTCCACTATACTCACACTTCATTTTTTTGTCTTACATTAATCTAATCTATTTATACGTGTCATGTTTTAATGAGTTCTCCCCGTGCCTCGGGGGTTTCCTCCGGGTACTCCGGTTTCCTCCCCTGGTCCAAAGACATGCATGGTAGGTTGATTGGCATCTCTGGAAAAATTGTCCGTAGGGTGTGAGTGCGTGAGTGAATGAGTGAGTGTGTGTGCCCTGCGATGGGTTGGCACTCCATCCAGGGTGTATCCTGCCTTGATGCCCGATGACTCCTGAGATAGGCGCAGGCTCCCCGTGACCCGAGGTAGTTCGGATAAGCGGTAGAGAATGGAATGGAATGGAATGTTTTAATGATTCTTCTTCTTTTTTATCCATATTTAAGTATTATATTGAAATTCTAATTATTATTCCTACTATATCTACATTATATTTATTGCAAGTTTGTTTCACAGAGTTTCACAAATTTGTAATAAGCGCTGTAGAAATCTATCCATTCTCATGTTTATAGCTACTTTATAATGTGGTGTTTTCATATCAGTACCATTATGTGAAAATAGTACGAACCCCTACACACATCTGTCACTGGTTCGAAAGCAAATAATTAGAAAACAAATAAGCCACCTAATTCTTAAAAAAAAAATATATATAAACGAATTGCCATGAGATTGTGCTTGTAATTCATATAGATATTAAAAGTATGAGTTATTGGACTTAAAAAAGGTTTAAAGCACAAAATGATATGCTTGTGTAGACTGTGCCGACAGCATGTTGTCTCTTATCATGTTTTTATTTCTTCTGGAGCGCAGTTGTTAAATATTAGTTGTCAAATGAAATGTCCTTATTTTGACTCTTCAAATGAATAGTCATTCAGCTGAAATTTGACTTTAAAAGCACATGTCTTCCATCTATCTTCATTGTTGTACGGTTAATCACTTTCCAAGTCACACTTTATACACATGCACATACATAAAGATCTTCCCCGTTATAAAAGAATCAAATGAAAAAATAAAACACACACCCATGACTATTGGTTTGACACAAAAAGTTTGAATCCCAAGCTCGCTCTCTCTCTCTCTCTCTCTCTCTCTCTCTCTCCAGGGACCAGTAATTACAAAAGAGGCTTGGTGTCGACTCTCTCTCTTTCTCTCTCCCCCCGTGCTCTGCAAACTGTGAGGGGGAGACGTTGCTTTACTGAACAGTTGCAGCTGGTTTGTGCAGGAATTAATCATGATGATTAATTGGGCTTCAAGTTAAATATCCACAGAGCGATGTCAAGCTGACAGGCGTCACGCTTAAATTGACACTGTTTTAAAAAGCACTAGATTGATTTACAGAAAGGACTAATGAATAGCTCTCTGAACCAGGGGAGACATAAACAGGAATGTGTGTTTTTGAATCTGACCTGAACAGTCAGTTTGCGGTTCTCTTCGTCAGTACATTGCCTTTTTGGTGTGCTCTTCTCGCTGTAATTTGCCTGTGTGTGTGCGTGTCTTTCCCATTGTTGAAGCACATTGGTGTGTTGGGGAGGGGCTCCAGTCCTGGCATTTGTAATCCATCTATTGTGTTGGACCGCTCCAGCACTGGATCAATGCTCGGCACTGACTCTGGCCCACAGGTCTGTAACCGAGCCTCTATTCAGATCTCCTCACCCTTCTCTCTCCCATGTCGGCTTTGGAGGAGGAACGGTGAGGGTACGAGTCAACCATATGCGTGTCTTTGTAGGGTGAATAAGTGTGCGTGTGTAATTGCGTGAAGCTTTACAGCAGCGCTTCTATTTTCTCTTCTGTGCCCAAATGCATGTTCCTATTTCCCTCTGGAGTGAACCTCACTTTAACTTGAACTTTGGTTTTTCTTTTTCCATTTTACATTCATTTATGCACTTGGCAGATGCTTTTATTCAAAGCAGTTAAAACTCAAAGTATGCATTTTAGCAGTATGCTCGAACCCTTGACCGTGGCGTTGCTAGCACTCTATCACTTCAGCTGTATATTTTACACTGTACATTTCTCCATTTTTCCACTTATGATAATCTTGCTGGCAGTTATTTTTTTTTAAAGCTGCATGAGTCTTCTCGTGAGCTCTGATCAGAATTTGTGAAGTGAGCATTTACCGTCTCTTCTGAACTTCTCTTGAACCCAAAGACGACTTCTTCCTTCTTTCAAATGCTCTACATTTTTCCTTGTCGCAACACTGCAATTCTCTGCTTTTGTGCGACAGAGGAAAAATGGGTAAGGTCTTTTCTAAATCAGAGGTTTGTGTGGAAGGAGAGATCGTGGCAGCCGGTAGGGGGTGCTGAGACAAAGAGAAATCCTGCAAACTCTCCCCCCAGCCCCCTTATCTGCATCCACTCACCTTCATCTCATGAATAAATAATGTTCTGGCAGAACCCAGTAAACCTCTGAATTCTTGAACACACAGAGCAAGTGTGTTGACTGTATGTGTTTAAAGAATCTTTCTGGAAGTATAGGCCTGTCTGTTCGGCTTGTATGTGCATGTTACTGTTGTGTAGTTGTTTGTCATTTTAACATCTCCTCCTCCTGCCTCTGAGTTAACACCCTTTTTATGTGACTGGAAAAAGGCCGTTCAGCACACACTCTTTCCCATCATTCTAACTTGGTTTAAATAAATGAATGGGGTACAAAAGTTGAGGCTAATCGTGAACATGGTAATTTAATGCAAAATGTATATTTTTCTATTCCCAAAATGAATTCACAGTGTATTCAAGCTGCATTATTATCAGTAAACAAACAGTTATTTTGGATCAACTTCAAATACATCAAATGCTAATTTGATTAGCATTGTTACAATTTAAGTGAAAAGTTCAACCTAAAAATGTAAATGAATATCTGAATTCCTAGGGTTTGGAATGGCTCCACTTTGCTTTATTGACACATTTATGGAGCTCATGCATTCGAGCTGGGGTTAGCTCTATAAGATTTGAGAAAAACCAACACAATCTCACAGGAATTCTTAACTATTTTACAAGATGTCTAATTTATGCATTCGAAAGGATCTTGTTCATATTTTATGACAATTTGCTTCACACCTTTGGCATTAAGTTAAGGGGAGTGGTTGGGGGAGGGGCTTCAGTATTATTTTTTTCTAATATATTATTTTTTGTATACACATATACAAATTTATAGGAATGGACCTTTTTCACGTTTCAGGGTTTCTCACCAGTGGAAGGCTTCATAGTTTGGGAAACTTCTATAGCGTTGAATGGGAGAGTACCATAAATATATGTTTTACATTCTCATTTGCTCAAATAGCAAAAGAAAAACTTGATTACAATGTTTTCACTATTTTCAACAGAATGAAAAAATCGAGAGAGTCTGATACCGGCTGTCAAAATTGAGAATGATGTTAAATTTACCGTGACTTCAATTGACGCTGTATAGGAAACAACCTAGCATTAGCATTTATTTGTAATTTGATGCAAAGTTAATATAATACAACGTATAGTGTTATAAACGTACATACATTTAAAAAAAAAAAAAAAAACACTTTGGAGGATTTACGATGCTGAGTGACCGTTGAACGCATCATCACAGGCTTGTGAAAAAGGTCCATTAGCCACCTGGTAAAATATCATTTCTTTTGACATTAGGTTGGAAAAAATCTAAGGATTCATATTATCCCAGGAGCCACCTTTGTGCTTCAGTTGGAGCAAAAAATGTCACATTTCTACAAACAAGTCAACATGGTCATAGTCACTGAATGGATTTTTTAAAAACTGACATAAAAATATCAACCATCTTTACTCATTTGACATCATTTATTAAATTTTGTTCACATTTTGACATTACTTCAAAACTCCTAAACTTTTTGTTTATTTCAAGGTTTTAATATTTCAACATGTTCTCAAACTTTTGCACTCTACTGAATTCATTCACGTTTCCCTGTCAGCGGGTCTGTTACAAGCGTGAGTCTTAAAGTCAGATGAAGGGGAAAAGAAATCAGATATAACACACAAGATTCAAAACGAAAACCCACACCTGCTCACAGAGAGAAAGAAAGACATAAAGACTGAACCAGGGAATGTTTTTAACACAAAAAGAAAAAGATCTCTTCTGTTTCTGTCCATTCTAATCTTACGGACTTGTCACTCTCTTAAAAGCTGCAGAAAGCTGTTGCGCACACGATTGAAAGTTCATCGGGGTTCTAATCTAGCAGGTAAGAGTCTGTGTAGGTCCGGTTTCCTTTTGTAAGTAGGCATCTCATTCACAAGCAGCAAGCTCGTGTTCCTCATAAAGAGTGGCTTCAGTCTCTACTTTTCTGAGTGAATCTGTTTTTTTGGCTGATGATGTCAATGGAAAGGAGTCAGAAAGATGTTAGCAACCTGTTCTGCTTTTTCATGATGATTGAAAATTGATTCCTAAACATCTTAGCTAGAGTGGTACAGTAAGTAATTGTGTGTACTGTATTAAGCCTGAACATTTGCTTGCTAATCGTGTGAAAGTAACTCCTGGATAAAAGCATAAAAACATTGCATTTGTTTGAGATGGTAAGCAACTTGCCTTAAAGACAGACATTTGCAGTGAGGGTATTACAAGGAAAATGCAAAAATGCTTTTACAAGAAGTGAGATCTAATCGCGTTTCCTCACTCACTATCATAATTTTTCTGTACACCAAATAAAGTGTATTTTAATATACAACTTAAAAACATATACCATGGTAAGTTTTACTGACTGAAAACTTTACAATATTTTAAAATAACAAGTAGCATATTTAATATTACACAAAAATATATTGTAAATTATTAAACGGTATTTTTTAGCTACTGTTGTTGTAAAATACAGAGCATGCTGGCTAGTTGTTGCCAGTAAGTTACTGTTGATTTCATGTGGTTTTCTGCAGTGTAGTTTAGCTTAAAGTCAACATGAAACGGAAGTTGCGATTTACTTTTTTCCGTATTGTGATGTGTATTCAAGTGAAACGGCGTCCAAAATTCGAAAAAAAAATGTAGGGCGGGGCTTTATATTGCCATTCCCTTTTTGATTAGTTGTTATTAATTGGGCCTGGAGTGGCTGGGTAAAAATGCCTTGCCGTTGTACACCTCTCTTTTACATTTACTTTTATGCATTTTGGCAGACGCTTTTATCCAAAGAATTTTACGTTGCATTAGACTACACATTTGTTTCTGAGTATGTGCAATCCCTGGGATTGAACCCATGACCTTGGCGTTGCTAGTGCCATGCTCTAACCACTGAGCTAACCACAGATGAATTTTAATAAAAGAATGGTGTGCACGGTTAATCATCAATAATAATCAGTGTTAAACACTTCTCCTGTTTGATTACATATAAAATTACATATAAAATACTCTTAAATTGATCATTGGTCAGTATATATTTTCACAACTGATCTCAAGGGAAAGCATAGCGTATGAATCCTTACATTGCGAATTGTTAAAAAATGTAAAGTTATTAGAAAAAACAAGCATGAAATCTTGTGTTTTCAAAACCACAGTCCTATCTTGAATGGGGAAATGTATCACTTAAACTGTACACCAAAGCGTTTTTAGCCAGCTTAAATAATAAACGCTGGCGCTCTTCAGAAAACTTCCAGCTGGTTGCGCTTGAGAATGCTTTGGAGGCACTGCGTGTTATTCCGGAGATGTGTTTGTTGCTGTGTTTTAGAATATCTGCAACAGTTAGCCTACTTGTAACTAATATCTTATTTTGAAGAATATTACTTACTATGAATATGCAGTAATCATTAATATTAACTTTTTGACTGTTGTGAATGATGGTTGGTCAATGTAGTGTTTGTCCTGCCTCTTCACTGTGATTGGACGGCTGTGCAGCTTTGCGTTTTACCCACAGTTTAAAAGTAAAAGATGAATAAAGACAGGGCAAAAGAACGTGTGAAATTGTATTATGATACATATTGCGTCAAAATGCAGTGTCATCAGTTTCTCTAAAAGAATACAGAACGTTGCATACGGTTTTACAGACTATTTACATGTGGTATGGAGCAGGTGTACATTTCTTTCGTCCCAACAAACATTTTGAAAATACGAACATTTTCATGAATACGTCAAAACAACTTTACGAACGATTTACACAAAAAATTGTTCCGCTCCTGTTTCATGAATGAGGGCCATTGTGTTTCCTAAGCTTAAATGCTAAAGTGCTAAAAACACTTTATCAAAGCTTAAGTTACAGCGCATGCACAGGTTCGCAAAGAGAATTCTCAGAGAATCGTGAGTCTTTATCGATTAAGTATTGGTTCTTACTGGAAGACAGGACATTCTTCGTTATAGCGGCCATATTGAGGTTCCCTCCCCTTTCATAGAAATGACTGTGGAGCGTCTTATTAATTTATAATATCTTTGATGTTAAACTGCGTCAAGTTATTTCCTCTCATGGTTTCATTTTTTGGCGTGAACAGACTACTGCAGTGAGATAACCTATCGCAGCAGGATCAATTCCTCTGTTAACAAGGAATCAAGGCTACAGTGGACATTGGCTAAACAGCAATCAAGCTGTGTTTAAATGTCAAAGCCTTCTTGAGTATTATTGCTGACCTTGTTTATACCTTTTGGGGTTGTAGTTTACTGGATAACGTCCCATGTCACAAAGTGCTAGTCATATGCTTCCACAAACAATACAATCGGTTCAGTCTTCTCCAATTTTTTCCAAAGTCACCATATTACAATCCATTAAAGATCCTCTGAGATGCGGTGGAACATCAGATTCGCAGGACAAAGTTAAATCAGGAAAATCCGCAGCAACTGCATGATGCCATTATGTCAACATGCGCAGTAATCTTACAGAAATATTTCCTTTTTCAACAGCAAACTTGATATCTAAATAAGTATAAGAAAGATTAGTTGTAGGCCTACTTAATAAGGATCCCATTGTGTGGAGATGTAACTTTGTTGCACAAACAAAGTTGCGGTAAAGAAGAAAATGATCTTATTTTAATTTATGGACAGGTTGCATGTTTGATGTTTAAGTTTTAACCCATTTCCTCTGAGCAAAACCCCTGTTGAGATCTGCTTTTTCTTGAGCGGGTAATTAAAACCTCCTCGCTGACCTTCGCAAACAGAAAGCTAGTATGAAAGTCATGGTCAACTGCCTTTGTACATAGCATTATAGAAAACAACAACAACTATAAAAGTAACCTTCCTCACAGCAGCGGACATGGGAGGTCTTTGATTGTGCATATCAAAGAATGGCTCCCCCTGTGTGCTCAGAGTAAGTCTCCCAAGGTCAGACTGTCTACCTTTAGAACATCATCACGGACTGGCGAAAAACATGCTGGAACAAAGTTTTAAACCTAAAAGACCTGCAATGTATGTAAGATTCCTTGGAAAACATAATAAATATCATCATGGGACGTTTGCACATTTTATACGTCATGTTTAGTATTAAGGATGTTTGGAGGGATTGACATTCCAAATTACTGCATATCGCCGCTGTCCTTCCGAAACCTCGTAATTCCATATATTGTGATTTATTTATTTTTGTCATAGATTATTATTATTAGATACCCTTTATATTTTTCACTGGGCTGTGCAAGAAAAACCATTACAAAGTGTTTAATATGCTTATCTACTTTGACAACACAGTATTTAATAACAAAAATGCAGTGATTTTTCCTTTTTCGGAAAAATAGCAAATTTGGTCTAGATCAGATGTTGTTTACAGTTACAGTTTTGAATAACCACTCTAATATCACATAACTACTTTTATGGTGTACGTTTTATAAACTAAAATTAATTCATATGATCCGAATCATACTAATGAAAAAAAAGATTATTAGAAAAATGCTAAAACAAACCTGAACTCCTAAACCTAACAATCCACAGTTGTCTCCAACATGGTGCTCAGGGGTACCTTGTTGCCCGCATGCTGTCTGCGAGTTGACAGCTAAGCACATTCTATACACAAAAAATAAATACATAATAAATAATAAAGCGGTAATATTCCAAAAAATTACAGTTTTTTACTGTATACGTTAAAAACCTGTAAAAAGCGGTAATATTCTGGCAGCTGGTATCATAAAATAGCTGTTTTCACTCTCCCCTTTGATTATTGGTTGAGCAAACAAATAGTCCCGCCTCTAAATCACTTCAGTGTTTGATCCAATGTTGTTATGCAGGCAAGTTGGGGGCTCAAACTAACAAATCCATGTTTAAAGAGCACCACAGTGTTTACACATTGCTTTTAAAATCAACAATCTAATCCATACCTATATTATCTCATATAAATCTGACAGGGTCAAAACTATTTTAACGTTGAAAAATTACACATAGGACATCTAAACATAACCAATCATCATCATTTGAGGTTTCTTCCCGGGTGTGTTGGTCTATAGAAACCACACTTGAACAATGTGAATACACAGAAAAAATTCACTAGCAGACAGAAAAGAATTTCAATAGGGACGGAGCTGAACAAAACAAGACAGGAAAAAATGTGTCACTTGCAGCTGTGGACTCTTAATCCCTCAGAGAGAGAGAAAGGGAGGGCGTTTTGCTCGCAAACTTGCGAGTGAAGCAAAAACGCAGAGGGAAACAATGTCAGAGATGCACAACTGGTAATAGGATGCAAGTGGTTAGACATTTCTCAAGTTTAGCCTCATGTGTTTCGGTGGTGGTCTGTGGCATTGAAAAGATAATGGCTCTCTGCTGTATCCAGGGACCCTCGGAGAAGGACTCCTTCATTTTAATTGCTTATGTTTTGTTTCCCGGTCGAACTGACCTGTAGTACTATAGCGCGAGCAGTTAAGTAGCTCTTTTATGAATGAGGCCAAATCTGTGGAGGCATGAGGCAGTACTGGGCCATTTTGTCAGCAAGGAAGTTCCAAAGAGAATTTAACGTCCTCTCTGGGGTGGATGGATTGCCACCTACCCGTGCAATCATGCACCATGTGCTGAGACAGAGGACACAATGGAGAAATAAAATATCTTTTGTGGAGCCGGAGAGGATGGAGAGATAAACGCAAGGTCTGTAGAGGCTTGCGTCAGATAGACAGACACACTGGACAAAAAAGTAAAGATGCCTACTGTTACGTGGAAGTAGCCCTTAATGCTTAAACTGTCATGAACTGGGCTTGTTTATTGTTTTATACTGTTGTATGTGGACGTTTGCGTGGTTTTTACATTAAATCAATAAGAAATACGCTATTACTACCAGGGTTTTGAGGCCGGCTCGACAAACGTTCGGTTTTCATGGGCGTGCCGCTGTGTTAGTAGTGGGACATTTGAGAGAGAGACATAAAAGAGGGGAGATTTTTTTTATCCCGGGGGAGTGATGAGGTACGACCAGAGAGTGAAGAAACAAAAAGAGAAAGCAAGAGCCTTTTTCCCATAGTTCCCAGGAGGGTTTCAGTCAGTCGGAGCAGTCAGAGAGATGCTGATAGCGCAGAGGTAGAGCTTTCAAACTGAGCTCAGGGCTCACAAACAGACTGCTTCTGTCTGGATTTACAGATCACACACAGTACACCTAAATAACTCAACTGTGTGAAAATATGGCCAATAAAACAACAGCAGATATACCTGTTAACACAGATGCTGTGGCACAGTTATGGGGAAGGGCATTTTCCTTAAATTAATTTAATGTTTTGACTACAGAAACATACTGTATTGTGACTAATAAAAATTACAGTGAAATGCCGACTTGGCAAAACTATCATCTGCTGTTGCTTATTTGATATATGATAGGGATTTATTAAGGAAGGTGGAAAATGTTCAAAATACATTAGTTTACCATTGTGCTACATGTATAATGTTTGCTTTAAAAAAATCTGATAATAGGTCCATTTGACAAAGAATACTACACTGCTATGTTTGCTAATGGCCTTCATTTTGTGTTCACCAAAAAGCTATGCAATAAAAAGATTGTTATTAAGATCATTTTAACATTTATTCACCCTCATGTCATTCCAAATATTCCAAATGCTGAACATTAAAGAAGATATTTTGAAGAATGTTGGTAACCGAACAGCATTGAACCCCAATGACCCCCACTGTATGGACACAAAACCAGTCTGGAACATTTCTCAAACTATCTTCTATTGTGTTCCACAGAAGAAAGAGTCTTAAATTCAGGTTTAAAAAAATAGGTGAATGAATTATTTTGTAAAAAAAAATGTTTTTGAGTGAAGTAAACCTTTAAGATTATCAGTATGTGTAGAGTAAAGTATGTTTGTTCCCTGTGCATGGAATCCATAACTTTATCCAACAAATGCAATGCTTACAGGAACAATTATTTATAATTCTCATCAAACTATTATTTTTGGTAGTCGTTTAAAATGTATTAATAAAATCTAAAATAGAGAAATTTATAAAAAAGAATTCTCTTGATATAGTGCATCTGAGCTTGTGCATTACCTTTGAAACGAATAATTGAGATGTTAATTGTTTCGACAGAGATTTTCTGACCTTTTTTACTGTTATTACTTTTGTCTGTGTTTAATTAGGGGTCGAAAAGACCTTGGGACCAATCATTTCACAAGCAACAAAGTCTAATTAGAGGAAAGAAAAAGGTCTTTTAATTGTATGTCAATGTCAAAGGAACATTGTAATTAATTATTAGTCAAGGAGTCAGGAATTTCTGTTTCGTGAAAAGGTGAGCGTCTGTACTGTGTGTGTGATACATGCAGGAATGTGTCATATTTCTTGTGTGAATAGAAATGTAGACACATACTATTTTGTATGTATGCCTGTCTACACATAAGGAAATCCAAAGAGGTATCAGAGAAACATTTTTAAAGGGATGGTTTACCAAAAAATGAAAACTCTGTCATCATTTACCTACATTCATGTCATTCCAAACCTGTATGACTTACTTTGTTCTGAAGAACACAAAAGAACGAAAGATCTTGATGAATGCTGGTAACAACAACATTGGCCCTACCTGCCTTCCATCCTCTTGTTAAAAGGATATTTCACCCAAAATTGAAAATTCTGTCATGAATTACCCTCCCTCTAGTTGTTTCAAAGTATAAATTTCTCTGTTTGGTTGAACACAAAGAACGATATTTTGAAAAATGTAAGAAACTGAAATGGGGCACCGTGTACTACCATTTTTTGACCACCCTAGAAATCTCAGTTGCTATCATTCTTCTAAATATCTTTCTTTGTGTTCAACAGAACAAAGAAATGTATACATGTTTGGAACTACTTGATGTTGAGCAATCCATGACAGTATTATACTTTTTGGGTGGAGTATCTCTTTAAGTCATGACGTAAGGAATACTGTTTTCGGGTCCAAGCCTCCACTCGTTTAAGTGAGGTGACTTTTTAAAAAATCGTTAATACGCAATATATTTATTAACTTATGGTGTACATTACAATCTCATGGAATCTCCGACATCAATGTTTTAATCAAGCGTAAAAATGAACCGCTGTCTGGACATGTGGGATTTGTACTGGAGATAAAGTTTAGGGTCATGATAATGAGTTTTGATAATGGCAAACCATCACTTTATAATAGCATTTTTGTTGTTTGCCTTTAGCATTGATGGAATGTTTGGACCCGGAAACAGTAGATGACCTTCCATGCAGTATGTGGTTGTGCATGACGTCAAGCTTAACAAGCTGATTATCTGGATACAAAACCACTGAGACATTTCTCAAAATATCTTCTTTTGTAAGAAAGATTCATATACAGGTTTAACACAACATGAGGATGATGTTTTTTGGATAAAGTATCTCTCTTTAAGGCATTCATCAAAGAAGCTTCTTTTGCATCCATGAGGTGCTTTAGAACACATGGGTGTGCATCTTGATGCAGTAACCAATTCCAGATTCAATGCATGAAATTCCATTGACCAGATAAAGCTCAGTTCACCCATTTAAATTATAAACCTTGTGAACGTGGTATAATCGGTCAAATCATCTGTGGGTTTGCATTAAACAAATGACATTACATTACTTTCATTTACAAGGATCAAACAAACATCTTTTATCTGTCATTGTGTTTTACCATATTGCAGTTTCTATGTTTTAACAGTAAAATCCTCTCGACGTGTGTTCAGTATAAGCGTGTAAATTGTGGATGTGTTCAACCGCAGCAGTGTCAGGCACAGTTTAGTAACTGTATGTACTATCAGCCTCTGTTCCTCTGTGTGACTTCACTTCTGCTGTGATTGATTACATAGCTGGAGGCTCAAGCAGGCTGGACTGTGGTGGTTGTGGTTGTTTTTCCCTCCACTGAAGATTATAGTCTGAGCTGAAAATACTGTTCAGTTGTGTATCAAAGTCATTTTAAAAGTATTTTGCTGGTGACATAAAGACTTAAAGGAGCAGTTCACCAACAAATGAATGTTCTGACATTATTTAAAGTTTCGAACCCATATACTATCTTAGTCATCGCCTAATAACTTTTGTCAATACATTCACATGTACTAACAGTAAAAAGTTTTAAAAACACAACACAATTTAGAATTATACTAACCTCATCAAAATGATTAAATAAAACTAAGAGAACTATGGGAATTAAAAAAGGAAACTTGTAATATTTCATATTTGTTATATTTTAAGCATCTTCAGAAATTTGCTGAAATGTTTTCTTGTCCTTTTATCAAGCAGCTTCTTAGGGTCTCACCCTGATATGGTTTATAAACGCTATTAAAGGAGTTCCCATATATTCTCATTTTTCATTATTTAAGCAAAGTCAACCATTTTCAAAAATTATAAAATTTTAGTTTTATCATAAAAAAGCTTTTACAAGCTTTTTAAAATGATGGTAAATATTTCAGTAGTATTTAAGTGGGATATGTGGTTCTATTGTCTTTTGAGTCTATGTCTATCTGACTTTAACAAACGAAATATTGAAGAACATTTTGTTGAACTTTATTGAATTCAGCAATGGAACATTAAATGTACCCTGTAACATGTAATACTAAAAAATATTTTAACATTTGAAATGCAATATAGGATTAAGAACTGCACTGTATTTAATATACTTTGCTGTCAGCAGTTAAAAATAAATTCTATAAAAGCGACAGCGTGTCAGAGAGAAAAATGAACTCAGAAGACACAAGCAGCATCTGAACACCTTAGTAGGCTTTGAAGTGTTGGACTTCTCAGCTGGGCTGTGTGTGGAACTCTGAATTTCTCCTCTGACAGCTGATGATGAGATGAGTGCTAATTGTCACGTCCTTCTTGTTCTTTGAAGTGTTAAAAGAGACAATTTCCTATGATATGTTTGCGTTATTGAGCTGCATGAATGCTTTTAACAACATACGCTGATTTTTACATCTTTGAGATTGGTGTAGTTTTTCTTTGTGAGTATAAAGCTTTTTTTGGAAGACAATACTGTATATTTAAGCTACTGACACATTTGCTTAATTGGAAAGTATATTATTTGTCTCTCATGCATTTGTTACAAATAAATGAATAAATAATATGTACATCCTAAAATATAACGTTATTGAAGCAGTCAGTCAATCCATCCCCATAAATAAAAAATATTATCCTGTTATGAAATATAACGTTGTCAGGTACAATATCAGAAGTCTGCTACATAGCAACACAATCCACATGCCATACTATTGCTGGTGTAGATTTGATTCCTCTGATTTATTGCCAATCCCACATAATAAAACAGAGCAATTAACATCATTAATTTCTCAGGTTATTTGGATACTATGGCAGAATGTCCAGGGGAGGTTTAAAACCACCCATGGTGACACAGTAAATTGCAGACTCTGGCGCATGAATAGGTGATGGATTGCAGTGTGGGATCTCCGGCTCTGCTCTGATTGACAGCCCTGACATATGGAATAGTTCTGGTGCTCTCCAGGGACTTGGAAAGAGTGAGAAAGGGTGGGAAATAAAGAGAGAGAGTGTGACGGGCTGGTGAGTGAGCCGTACTGCCTGCCAGCCCGAGAGGAGGAGGAGGAGAGGGTGGCTTCTTACTACAATCTGTATTTCTGATCAAAGGAGCACCAGATCTCACTCTCTATATCTAGCCTTCTCTCTGCCTGTCTCGAGCTTCCCTCTTTTCCATCTTTTTACTGCTCTCTCTCTCTCACTCTCTAAATTTAGCACCAGAGGCAATTAGTGGTGAAGTGCTCAGAGCAAGATCTGTAACTGCTGACAGGTTCCACAAGTACAACAAACCGTGCATGTGTGTGTGTGTGTGTTTGGATGTTTAAATATGCAGCTCTTTGCCCGATCAAGCCACTGAGGAAGAGGTTGTATTCTTTGCTGTTTAGACAAGTGTACATGGTTTGGACACTGTTTTTAAAAATCTTACTAAAACATTTAATAACATATTTTTAACTATTATCTTTTTTAATAATGATCTTTAATAACGTTTTTTTTTTTTGTACTTTTAAATATGAATTCTAGTATTATAAGGTAAAGCTTAAAGGCACTTTTGATTGTATTTAAGCACAAAACACTGAATGGCAAGAAACATCACAACAAAGGCATTTGTCACAATGCACTAGAAAATGAAATGGAAGGTCAAAATGTTGCATATAGAGTAATTTATGACTTTTTCAATTTTTAGGTAGACTATCCACAAATATATAAATCTATTATTCCATGGTTAAAATATGTATTTATTATTATAATTAATACCTTATCATTTATTTATTTATTATTTTATTATTAAATAAATTACTATTTTTTTATTGAAAATTAAGACCAATTGTGTTGTATCACTATTACCTCTATCCACAGTACCCCAAAAATATTTTTTTAAAGAAAAATATGTGTATTGCATTCTTATTATGTATATTGTGATTTGTAGTTATGATGTGAAGTTTTCTTTGACTAAATATGTTATTCTAAGCTGTAACACAAGTATAACCATACACATATTTTTTAACACGATTAATGATGGCATATTAATGTAAAGTATGATTTTTTGTAATGGTAATACTAACAGATTTGCATTGCTACACAATCTGCCACTATTTAGCTGGGTACTGTGATCAGTTATAGTTTTGATGCAGAGCTGATTGAACTTTTCCGTTGCCGTCAGATGGAAAGTCGCTCTCACTGGAAACGTTTATTCAGGTGCAAGATAATGCAGAATGATTTGAGAGAGGCCGATAGCTGCAGAGGAACCCAATTCTCTGGAGAGTCAGCGGCCTGTCCGCACTCATTAATCGCCAACTTACTCTCTCCTGCTCTCTACCCTTAAAATGGGTGCACGTCTCCACCTCAGATTAAAGGAGACTATTTAAGGACATAATTCAGTTGTTCCACTAGTTTGTGAATTAGCTTTCATTCCACTGTATTATCCCAGAGACTTTATTCCTATCATGAGGATTTGACAGAATTGATATTTTATTTGTACCATTAAATGCCAAATGAAACAAGACATTGAAAGATGAGTGACTGATCGGTTAAACAACTGAACCAATATTTGAATGTTCAGGTCAGATATTTGCTGGACTGCTGGAAATAAAGATTTATTACTTCTCATCCACGGATATTTCCGACACGCACAAGTCTGTGACGAATTTGCAACGTTTCTGCATGACTTTAGCATTTGTTTGATGCAAAAGTCATTAATGAATGAGATGTGTTTTATATCTCAAATTTAATATCTCCTACAAATCAGTGAGATTCGATGGAGAGCAACTGGAGACTTTTTGTTGATTTATCCTGCTTCTCGGATGTTTCAATGTATTTAGATCAAATAATGTAATTCATCCAAAGTTTATTGTTATGTTTTCAAATGAATTGAGGAGGAACATCTGAGACGCTTAACTAAAATCTACCTGAGCTACGGAAAAGCAACATCTGGGCATAAATGTTTTCCTCTGGGAGTCTTCACGCATACAACCTTGAAAAATAAAAAGCAAATTTAGCTTTGATGTGATTTATTGTCATAAGTGACAGTAAAATGTTAGGTAATAACTAGGCTTTGCTATTTCAGTGACCAAATTTTACTCAATCCCTGATGTGGCTGTATGTTTGACATAAATGCGTTCATTAGCCAAATTCAATTCAGGACAATAAATCCATAGAAGAAACAGTAAAAAACACCACTGAAGATTTAAATTATGGAATTTTGATTATATCGACCTAAAATGGCCTTCCTGTGATCCAGCTTGGAAAACACGTGGACTTAGTAAAAATGTTTTCTTGGCTACCTGAGGCATCACCAGAGCCCTATTGTCTCAGGTGGAGTTGTATCATCCCCATGGGGAATATCACATTTGCATAGTGTGATTATCTTCAATTGTTTATATACGCATCATAATGCCTCTTCGTTCATAGGCATGTGGGTTTACGGATGTTTAAAGCTCATCTTTGTGTTGAGATTTGAGCTGTAAATCAGACTCTGGTGACTCAGGGAGAGAGATGCTCTAATGAGGGACTTGCTTCTGCCAACTGGTATTATGTTACCTTTTGTTGTCATGTAAATCTCAACGCTCAATAGAGAATAAAAGCCATGACTGACATTTTCAAGAGCTGTGCTGTTTTCTTTTCTGTCCCTGCATAGTTCGACCCCATGTGATAATGTTGTTGTAATGTGTAAAGAATAGCAGCTTTTTACAAAATCCTTATTCGCAACGTAGTGTGCGATAATATATGAAAAATTCAGGTCTTAATATACTCTAGGACCCCTTGAGGATATATTAGGAGCCTTGGATACACTTTTGTGTGCGTAGTTGCTTGTATTCTTTTGTTTTATTTTAAAATAATGTGATTTGAAGAGATTTCTCTTCAGTTTTATACTGCCATTAAAGTGATAGTTCACCCAAAAATTAAAATTCTGTCATCATTGACTCCCTCTTGTCATTTCAATCCTGTATGACTCACTTTCTTCCACACACCACAAAAGAAGATATTTTAATGAAAGTGGGTAACCAAACAGCACGGGTCCCCATTCACTTTTGTTGTATAGACACAAAATCAATGCAAGTGAATGGGGTCCAGTTGTTCAAAATATCTTCTTTTGTGTTCTACGGAAGAAAGAAAGTCATACAGGTTTGAAAGGACAAAAGGGTGAGTAAAGGACGACAGAATTTTTATTATTGGGTGAACTATCACTGTAAGTTGGTTATGGATGTTGGAGAGGATGAATGCACATTTGATGGTCATTTTTGTTAGATAATTTGGTTGCTTCTGCAAAAAAAGATGAATACCAACATTCAAGAGAAAACGTGTAATTTCCAATTTCCGAAAAATCATTTAGTTGATTTTTATATCTGATATAGAGAGATATCTGATATACAGTTGATTGGTATTTATAGATAATAATAACAATGGGTCAATACATGTACTGTGTGTCAGCCAATACAGTGCATGCTCCAAGTATCTTCAAATACTTGGTTAAAATAATTCACCACAGATGCGGGACAGAAAACAAGTAAACACAGTCAAACAAACCCAAACACAAGAAGAACCCGCATTCATCTGAGGATAATTTCCTTGCCATGCATCTGGAAAGTTTTGTTTTCACAGTTGTGTGACATTATCAGATTTTTTGGAAGTTAGCACCATTATCAAGAGCAGACTGTGACATTTTTGGACCCAGATTTAGTCAGAGGCTCATAGACTTAAATCACTGGTAACAAATGAACTTAACCAAGGTCCAGTCCCTTCAGTTGAAAGAAAAACTGATGCACATAAACTGAAACATGTTAACATTGACGTTTTAAACCATGCAATGAATTACTGCTTTGGCTTCGTTGAATTCCAATATACTGTACACGGATATGAAAACAACTGTAGTGGAGTGAAGTGGTAAAACTCAGGCAGTAGGATCAGCATGGTGAAGCCGGCGCATTCATGCCACGCAGATTCATTGGTGTTTTCTGTTTGGTCAGTCATTTCCTCGTGGGGAGCTGCTGTTTGAGTTGGCCGCTGGTGGGTTTTGGGGTACAGTGCCACAGTTGTGTTCCCCAATATGTGTGCTGCTCCTGTGGAATTTCCTGTCCGAGTTTTTCCTCCGGGTCTCTATGGTATTCTGTGACTGACTGAGTCCTGCGCGGTGTCTGTTAAATATTAGAAGAGTTATTGTGAGCTTTCAGGTTTTTACTCCCACATGTAATAATTATTGTTCTATGATAATAATATAAGGGGGTTTCTACAGCTATGGACACTATTGATTCCTTCAAACCCAGTTTCATAAGTCACTAGTTTATCACTGGGAATGCTCCGATACCATTATTTTTAAAGACCGAGTAAGAGTCCAAGCACAACACACTAAAACCAATAAAAATAGAATAACTTCTTTATTACAAATAACTCTGCCTCAAACACATTATGAAAAAAGACATACTTTTATGTGCTAGTCATGAACTTTCAATGCACATATGTCACTTGAGGTATTGGTATTTGGTATCGGTGAATCTTTACGAGTACAATCACATGAGCTTGGTATCGGGCCCGATGCATCCCTAATTATCACCATAGCATGCATTCTTCAAAATAAAGGTGCTTAAAAGTTTCTTTACACCGATGCCATAGAAGAACCATTTTTGGTTCCACAAAGAACCATTTAGTCAAAGGTTCTTTAAATAACTTTCTTCACCGCTAAGAACCTTTTGTGCAACAGAAAGGTTCTTCGGAAGTCAAAGGTTGTTTATGGAACCATTTAGACAAAAAAAGGCATCGTAAATCACCGTTATTTTTAAAAGTCTGGTAGCAATGTCCATATACGTATGCTTTATTATTATTGTTGTTGTTGTTAATATTATTTATATAAAAATGCTTTGTTATGTCCACTGTAATAGACTCTAAAAATAAAATAAAAAAAGGCAAAAACAATAGATTTTTGTTCCATTTACCAAACATTGAAAAAATATGATTCTTAACTATGTTATAAAATATATAACAGAAGGATTTTATATCCAATTTTACTTTGGACATTCAGACTTAATACTTAGACCTGTCAAATCTCAGAGAAATTCACTGAAACAAAATATGCACTATAGTGGACAAAATGCTATGCTAGCATGGGTCTTAAGAGGATTTACTTATAAAAAAGTATTTTCACAATTGAAATGTGAAACTAAAGGTGCCATTTTTCTTGTCCAAAAACTAATTTTACAGTCAGGGATGATAAACATGATATCTAGGGACC
Organism: Triplophysa bombifrons; assembly: GCA_029783895.1. NCBI lineage: Eukaryota > Metazoa > Chordata > Actinopteri > Cypriniformes > Nemacheilidae > Triplophysa > Triplophysa bombifrons. Next base: position 20,683,979 of record CM056456.1, read on the forward strand.
TTCATGTAAAAAGTTATAAATAGAGTAAAAAGTGAAGTGAGTAAAAGTAATACAGTAGAAATGTACACATTTTGTCACGTCATTAGTAAATGGTTAGAGCCTGGGTTATAGTGACAAACCATGAATTTTGGAAATCTTTATTTACTTGTAGTACTGTTCAGCAGACATAAATGATTTTTGTCAGAAGTTAGACTAGAATTAAACTAGAATAGTAAAAAAATTCTGTAACACATACATGAATCATTTAGCCTGATATAGTCTGTTATTTGTGACAATGTGAATGAGGACAGGATGAATGTTACAAAAAGACAGAGATACTGCTCTCAAATTATTCCATAAATCAAAACAGAAGTCCCACTCTTTCCTTTACAGCTATTGAATATGAAACCAGATGTTGCCTTCGTATGCTTCTTCGTTGTTTTTGTCTGCTTCTTTTTTTCCCCACAATGAAGTGAAATGTCCTGTCTGCCCGGGGTGCTGGTCTGTTTTGAGTTGATATGAGAAGCAAGTGAACCTTTGACCAATCCTTGTCAGTTTTCTTAACATCCTTTACCAATCTCACTACCCTTAAGCGTTTCGTCTGCGATTTGACAAACAAAAACACAATGTCCGCTTCGGGAAATGTTTATTCAAATAATGCTTTTTTGCGTGTCACCTGCACCAGACATATGCGTGTCAAACATTATTCATCTTCAGCATCTTACTATATCCGTATTGAATATTCATTTTAAAGCCCTATAGGATTTTTTCTGTGAATATTACAGAAGCCCTGAGGGTATGAGAGAAGAAGATCAGCGGTCAGGTTGGGATACAGAACCACGGTGAATACGGTATCAGTACGGATACGTCAGAATCTATTGATCTAAAATGTGCTTCTAAGTCGAGCTAACATTAGCCATTCTTAACGGCCCCCGAGTCGCATCTGCTCGCGTGTTGGCGCTTTCCCTGTTTGATCAGAGAGATTTTGCACCAGTCTGTTCAAAGGGATCAGTCGTTACTTTTTGCGGGCAATGCTTAAGCAAATATTTCTCTGAGGTCGTCCACGACTGCTTACAGAGCACATGCTAGTGCTGAAATGAAAGGAAATACAGTATTTCCCCTCTTTATTTCCTCTCTCTGTCTTTCATATGGACCTAAAGCAAATGTTGACCTTGAATTTAGATAGTGCTGATCCGGGGGATCCTGCAGGGACAGCGGATCCAATATATTTGTGTCTTTATTTGAGTTGAGAACATCGAGCCTTTGAAAAATAAAGCAAAATTGAAAGAAAAAAATGTGCAGAAAAATGTAAGAGGAGAAAGGATGAAATAATAGAAGCCACCTCTGTTTTAATTCGGTGGAAGGTCGTGGCCCTAAAGTGGGTCAAAGATCGCAGACCGCAGAAAAATGCAAAATGTATATAATGAAATTACATTTATTCACTTGTATAAAACGACTTGCAAAACCATTGCAGAATATTTATAGTCACAGCCAATACTATTTGTAGTACAGGATGCTAACTAATCATATAGTCCATGTATACAAAAATAATTAGCCAAGATCACCCGAAAATAAAAATGCTTTCATTATTTATTCGCCCTCATGTCATTCTAAACCTGTATGACCTTCAATCCCAAAAGAAAAACAACACTGGTGAACAAACAACACCGTGACCAAACAACACCGGATCCCACTGACTTCCATTGATTGGACATAAAACCACATTTTTCAAAATATTGCTTTTTAGCGTTCCACTAAAGAAAGAGTCATATATGGATTTTGAAAGACGGAGGTTGAATAAATAATGACAGAATTTCTATTTGGGGGTAAAAACTATCCCTTTGGGAGTACACTATTTTGGCACAAATTCTTTGGCACTTCGGTAAACACCTACATAAACAACAAATGCAATTCTGACTTTGTTGAGTATGGCTTCTCTTTGTGCCAAACCATAATTATTTTATGCCATGAGCATGAATTTCAAGAGCTGTTTAGACCATATATGTATAAAATCCCCTGCTGTGGTCGACTGGTGATGTCATATTTGGGCGGAGTCATGGAAACGCCCGAGCAGAAGATACACACATACCCAAACAAACCCAAAGAATGTACATCTCCTGAGAATCATTAATAAATGACTGGGATCAAATGCAATTGATTTATAAATCAGAGACTTTGTGCTATAGCTGTCATGGAATTCCTATTCTTGCATCATACTATAACCTTCTGATCAAGGTTGGGGACAAGTTTTGACACACCAGCATCACACTAACATCTATATAAATATTTTTCAGTTTTCCGGTTCAATCTTTGTCATTTAGCATACTGTTTGGCTAATGCACCCTTATGGCAATATTAATACATTTCTCTGTTTGCTAATAAACAATGTTCAGTTTTCATCTTCAATGTAAAATCCAAGTAACTCTAATAATATCTGCACATTATAAGAATAAAATATGTTCAATAAATCAGTCCAACATCAAATCTATTCTAAGGTTGTCACTCTCATGTGTCATTATTCCACAAGACAACATGTCATTGCGCTCATATTTTAAGAGCCTTAAAATTGCTCAGATACATACATGTATGTGAGATCCATGCCGGTATGTCGGTCGAGTAGAGTCAGAGAAGAGTCGAGTTAGTTCTCAAGTCTCAGCTGCATCTGAGTATTTGGGGAGGCATTTGCATAAAGAGCAAATCCCTGCAGTCCTAACCTTAAGAAAGCCGGGCAGACAGGACATCCAAACAAACGCTCTGCCAATTAAAGCCACTATCCTCACTGTCTGCAGCCAGGAACCCAGTCTCTCCGTAATGACTCAGTCTCTCCATCTACATGACAGCATGACAGGAGACCTCTCCCCTGCTCAGGGAGCTATCTTAATTGGTGAAGTCTCGTGGGAGTCTGTGTTGAGATGTGGTCGTAAGGGTGGGAGCTTTTCCCCATCTTGGTCGCCGATTTATTTTGTGCCCTACTTTCTGTTGAGTTAGAGGACATATTTTAGATATTGAGGGTTTGGGGTATCACACTGATGATCAGATGAGATAATCACCTTTTTGTTTATGAAATACGAATTTTAATTTTGACCTTTCACAAAGTCGTAGAGGACAGCTAAATATCTCCAGTATTAAAGAAGAGATGGGCCTCCTACAATTAATGGAGAGGATCAGTGATGACGTATTTTTGTAGGCTAACCCCAGAAGTAGGTGCCAGGACGGTTCCCTCGACATAAAGCCTATGAATTTTTCCAATAGATTTTTGGAAGATCGCATAAAAGTAAGATCCGTGATTAACAAAGGTTTGTGATGTTTACATGTTTTGTCTATCAAGATAATCTTTCCAAATTAACACAACATTTGTTACTTTTGAAGCCGAAATTCAATCGGCAGAAGTAAAAAGCTAACACAATGCTATAAACAGACAACACTTAAGGTGGCTCAATATCAACACCTCTTTCAAACTTTGTGAAATATATGTTTGCTGGTAAGTAATTAGTCTGTGAATAATCCGCATCTACATTTTAAGAAGTAAGTGCCCATGTTGCACTATTTGTAAGCCTTGTATGCACGATGACGTCTAACGTCCCTGCCAAAGGAAGTAGTCTCTTTAAGCAACTTTTTAGCAACCGCCATTTTTATTTTTTATGACACAATAAGGCTTTAAAAATCACATGCAGGTTAAAATTAGTTTGTTTTATGTCATAGAATAAAACGTGAAACTATTTAGAGGTTTTGTTTACCACAGACCTTATTTCTGGTTATTTACCAAAACCCCATTAAAAAAAAACAGACTTTGGAGCGACGGAACCGGAAGTGCTAAAATGCTAACAAAGCATGCAAAACAAGCTTAAAATGAAACTATTCTTATGCCTGGAATAAGTGCTTGTTATTTTAACAGTAGAAAGTGTTTATTACAATCAAGGGTCGATATAAATGTATTTTTACGTCGCTGTTTTTTTGGTACGTTTCATTATAAGGGACTTCTATATGGGAGAAACACTTAAAGGTCTCATGAACTGGACTTTTTTATTGTTTTGTGCTGTTGTATGAGGTCTAGTTATGACATTCGTGTGATTTTTTTTATTCAAAAACATAAAAATCAAGAAGTAATAGGCTATTTTCTAGACTGGTTTTGAGGTCAGCTCTGCAAACCCTCAGTTTTTATGGGCGTGCCCAAGCATTGAAGACTTTATAAGTAAACGCCCACTGCTTTGATTGGATAGCAGTTTGTGTAGTTGGAGGCTTCTGTGAATTTGGTTAGAGATGTAATGTTAGGTACACATTAGCACCATTCACAGTTTCCGCACGGCATTTGTATTATCTGGAGACCTCCTGTGATTTATAAATGACCTCCCCACATCAGTATTTCATGTGACGCATTCGTACGGGATGATTTGACTCAAATTTACTGACTTATTTCAAGGATGTGATGGCAAGGCTTTGCATAGTTTGTGTAGCCTATAGTTGTATGGTGTTTAATGATATATGACTGTACCTGTCAGCATTTGAGACCCGTGATCGCGAACCGGACAAAAAATCACCGGGATCGCAGATCTCAAATTTTACGAGAGTTTCTCGGTAATTTATGGATATCACCCAGCACCCGAAATGATACCAAAACACTTAAGAACAGCCTCCATTATTTGCAAACGGTGGATAAAACCTTGAAAAATGATATATGAGCCCGCCAAATCACAGAGATTCCGATTCGCACGGGCATAAGATCACATACAACCTCTGCAATTAATACAAATGACTAGAAGTCCCAAGGTAATACTCATCTCGTGCGAATAGTGCTCAGGGCACATCAAGCGATCTCTAACAAAGCAATAGTGATACATAGTACAAAAATGTTTTTACACATAAGATTGCTGCACTATTCCTATCGGATACAATATCGACAACACTGCTTTTTAATTTTAGTCATTCTACAAATCCAGTGTCAATCTCTGCCTCGGAGAAAGAAACGAACAAGCCCTTCATGTTTTCCCACATGAGCTGGAACATCTTTAAAAATAAACTTTAACCCCGCATTCCTAATATCGGAATCTGAAGGAAGGTTATGCAGGGGTGGCACAATATTTAGCTATCTTTAAAGGCATGTTTGTTTATTGCTTGCTCGCTCTGTCTGGTTCCGCGTCACCTGTGTTATTCAGAATTGTCATGAGCGAACCAGTCGGCAGGGCTAGAGAAGTAGTTGTTGATTTTTTTTTGTGGAGGCGGTGTTCAACCTATCAATGCCGTCATAGATAGATGCATTCCAGAACCTGACGTTCGCTGGGCCTGGTGTCAAAAACAGATGCAATCTCAGTAACAAGGGCATTTTCAGTTCAAACACTTACATGATGTTCGCATGAATACGATTCCCTCTTAAATAACAAAAGCTTGGGTTAAAATTGTGATTTTAATTCATGCCTTCTTTAACGCAAAATCACTTTAACCGTTTAACAAGGACTTATTATTTTAACAGCAGCTAGTGTTTATGACAAGGTTTGAGCTCACCTGGTCGTTGTTTGGGTATGTTAAACCTCGTTAAGTGTTTTAGAAAGTCATCCGGTTCGGCTCATCCCCACCCCAGAATTCAGATTTGCTAGCCACTTTTATCTTACTCATGTGTTTTAGGTCAATACTCGCATTTTCCCCTTCAGGAACATCAACTTTTGCAACACTATGAAAACACCTTTCATGGTTTGATCGATTTGAACAATCATAAACGTCTCAAAACATCGATATTTTGAGTTTGTCATAGTGAATTCTTATGGAGAAAATCCCTTGAAAATCCTAAAGCTTTGTGCAGTAAGCAGACTTAACTCAGTGGAAATATGAGTAGATATCCAACATAGCTCGAATGTAGTTCACATCCATGTTCAGATTCAAAAATGGACTGTGGACATCATTGATGCGCACTATTTCTAATTCTGGACATGAATCCTGGCCGGAGCCGAGCATCAGGGGAGGGCAAAATTCTCACTTAATAATGACTAGTTTGGTCTGCTTCTCATCATACAAAATTATAGTTTTGAACCTTGAATTCTGAGCGTGTGCACACCCAAAAGTTATATATATATAAATATATATATATATATGAACCTTTTACATTATATTTGTATAAATAGCGATTACCTTGATCAGTTTGTTTTGGGTGAGGAATTGTCTTTCTTGATTTTCTTATTGCAGGTAAGCTCATTTACATTATAGATTTGACAGTCTGAAACTCAAGCCAGGAATATACCTGGGGAGAATATCGTTTGCGTTCTTCGTTTTGGGGGACAAAACGAAGCTCGATAAGGCTGAGCAGTGGTAACAGTTTTTAAACGTTTTACAAAAATCACAACCCTGCAACTTCCTGTTTCAAAGGGAAATACATCAACAAAAGGAGCAAACTGATTTCTCTAGGTGCCACAATTGACAAAGAACAAGAACATTCAAGGAGAGTTTAGTAGGAAAACAAATGGCTTTATAAAACATGGATAAGAATGAAAAAGTGCAGGTTTTATATCAACACCTCACAACCTGATCAAAGCTGCAGAAATCTCATATGTGACATTTATCAGTGTGATTTCCCTCCACAGTTCTTTGTCACGTTCTGACAGAGATGTTCTCCTTGACTCTCAACTAAACAAAACATCCACATGCTTAATGAGTTTTTAAATATCGGCACAACAGTACGCTGTCACTATGGTGAGCTTTTAATTTCGCCAGCAATTAAGCACCGTCTCTCATTCATCAACGCTGGTTTGTCTTGTGGGAGTCTCACCGTTGTTTATTGATAGCTACCACAGAAACGCCGCAGCTGAACGAGCTCTCCCACAGCGGAGGTCATTTCTGCCCGCTTCTGAAAGTGAACGCTAAACTGACACTGGAGATTAATGGGGCTGCGGTTGGCCTAGCCATTTACACCTTAGATACCTGCGGATATCAGCAAACACGACAGGGTAAGTCTTTAACCGGTATGATGGATATATGTGAGCTTCTAGGCCTCATCTGCCATCTGTTTCCAAAACAGAGAAATTTTTCATCTAATTAATAGGAAGTCTGTCTGTGTGATCGCTGTGGGACGTAAAAGTGTTTGTTTTTGTTTTCACATGCATGTAATAATGTTTAAAGGATGCAAAGATTTTTACTGCTGTATGAGAGAAAACATCACAAACTGCCATAAATGTTTAAAACCAACATTTCAAATAGAATCTGTCGTACATCTAGATTTCAGGGTTTAAATCATGAAACAGATGAGACATCATCCATCTGCGGCATCGTTGTCAAAGATGGATACATTCAGTGCTTAAGCGGGTCTCGCGGGGGCCATCTTGACCCTCTGACCTCGACGCGTATGGTGATCCTTTAACACAGTAAAGCTCATCCCGCTTTAAGGTATACTCCCGAAATGGCTTATTTCCAACATTTTCCCATCCGTCATCCCAACAGACACAAAACGACGAGAAAAGTGCAGGAGAAGAATATCCTGCCTCCCTTGAGGAGCCGGTAATAAATTATACTTTCATCTACTGAGCGAATCGTTTGAGGTTCTATCCATCTCTCTGTTTTATCTCCTTGCAGCCCTCGCTCTTCATCCTGACTTAGCTGTCAGGAACCACCTGGCCATGCTTTTGTATGTACTCTTGTGTGGCTCTACGGTGGGACAAAGTAGTGTTGGTCCGGTGGCACACTTGACAACCTTGATAGAATAACGTCATGTCAATTTAAACTACCGGGACATGTGACTTGTTAGAAGTAATTTCATGATCGTTTAAATTCAAAAAGTAAATAATATGCATTTCTGAAATGTGTTTCTATTTAAAGTACTAAAGTAATTGTAGGAGTTTATCGAAAAACTTCATTTTGTTGACTGGACTGGAAATCTGGTGTTTGTCTACTTTACAACAATTTTAAATTAGAAAGTTCCCAGCAGGCATTTCAGTTGGTACAATTATAGTGAATATAATAAAAAGGATTATTGTTTTAATGCTTGTTGACTTAATATAAATAATAATAAATATAAATAATAATGATCTTTTTTAAGAGTCTCCAATTACATTAACATTAAAGCGCTGCTTGCATTATTAGAATATCACTCCTTCATTCAAGTATTTATTTTTTGTACCATCACAGTCTTCCGAAACGTTTTATCCATGTGCTTGTTTTAATCTTCATTCGTTTTCATACAAACATACATTTGTAACTCAGACAAAAGATCATGTGGCTAAAAGGTAGAAATTTGATGTGGCTAAGAAAGACAGATTGAAAATCCCAACAATAGCCTGTTCATCCATCACTGCACGTTTTTTCCTATCTTGCTCATTCATAGTTTTTTCTTATGCCCTCAATTAACATGAGCCGTACACATATTTAGTTACAAGCAGTGAATCCTCACATAGCCTTTTTGATTCAGTTCATCTGAGATGTCCTTTTGCGTAGCTTCACTTTGTCGCTTTTCACAATAGACGGCCATTCATCTGCATCCGTCTCTTTCAATCCCCCCTTCTCTATTTTGCTTCTTAACCTTCGTCTGATTCATAAAGACTTATCGCCCTTGGGCAAAGCCAGTGGCATTTCCATAGCAACCGTCTGCCCCCTCAAGCTCCGTGGTTGCTGTGGATCAGCTGAGTTATCTCTCCTCTCTTTTGTAAAACTCACTCTCTGTCTGTCACTCTCACTCTTTCTCTTTTACTTCCTATTATCAGTGCACATAAAACGTGCATAATGCTTTTCTGTCCTCTTTTTCTCTGCGTCCCAATCCTCTCAGATGCCATTTTTCAGTAAGCAACCCTGAGGGCAGCCCAGGATGAGAAGCTTGAATAGAGTCTGTTCTGACATTTAATGAATGTCACCCCAAAATGCTGATCACAGAAGGGAGTCTCCCCTCCGTTTGCCTTACAAACCATCATATTCTTATATTATAAGCCGTTATAAATGCAGTGTGTCCCTTACAACATTCTGTTCCTAACTAAACCTCTCTATAACCTACATGAGGGGCAATTTTTGGGTTGAAAAGACAATAATATGGTCATCATCATGTGTTTATTTTGGATGTTGGCCCCAGCTTGGGATGTTGGAATGCTGGTGATCCCATGTTGATCGAGGAAAGATTTGCTGGTCCAGTATCTGGACAAACCTCAAATACAGCATAAATCAGCTTGGAAATTCATAGTGCATGCTTGACTTTGTACTTTCATAAATAACTGCAACCATTTTTGCAAAAATTTTTGGAACTATCCAGTTACAAACATTCACATTTTTGCATTTGGCAGATGCTTTTATTCAAAGCGACTTACATTGCATTATACTGTACATTTTGTTTCTAAGTATGTGAAATCCCCTGGGATCGAACCCACGACTTTGGCATTGTAAGCGCCATACTCTAACCACTGAGCTACATGAAAGCATATCTAATATTTACTAGCTGATTATAATTGACATGAACATTGTATAGTAGGGAATAATAATACATTTGAAAATCCAATATTATTTTTCATTCAATATTCGACATATACAACTGTCCACACTTAATGTAATATCATGTGAGGCCACATGCTGCTAACATGTAATTCACAAGATATATTCATTAAGTTTCATCAGTTTTTTGTATGTCTATCTCTTAATTAATGTAATTATGTTTGTATTTTATATCTGCCGCATATCGGCCAATTAGCTACACCGCTTCCTCAAAATGAGCATTGACAATAGCCATTGAAAAACCTGTGTCGGTCAATTACTTTTTCATCATACCTACAATTTTCTCTGTCCAATGCCACAGCATGATGAGTTGTCAGTCTAACTATACTGAATGGGAGTTTCTCATCCAGGTCATAACAGAACATAATGTAAAACTTGTTGTTACAGAAAAAAAATTCTCAGATCTTACCTTATTCAATGATAAACTTGATCTCTTGCTGAAAAACAATTTAATCCATTGACCTCACTGCCTGGTCCTACTTATATGGAATGCAGTGAAAACAAATGGCTTCATTGGCGAGAGATTGTCAGCTTCCATTAACGGCCCACTTAAAGCAAAGTTATTAGTGATGCATTCTCAGATTGTCAAGAGTTGTTATGCGAAACAAATTTGACACCCTGTTGTGTTTACCAGCACAGACACCCCCACAATACAAACAAGCAAACATGCACACACAACTACACACACGAATAAACAAACAAATGTTGTTATTTTGCCCTCCACACAAGTCTTGACCTAGACAGAGCGTCATGGCCAGTTTAAGAGTGGTCATTGTTTAGCTGTCTCCCACCTAGAGTGCTTCACCAACTTTCAAGGACTTACAAGAGTTGGTGACACTCTAGTTTACTTTCCAGTGCAATAAGTGGGCAGTTACCTGCTAAACACTCTTGGTCAGATGAAAAGAGTGGGCCGCACCAATTCTGCTCCAGTGGGGTTTTAGCCTGTGATCTTTGAGAGCCTCTCGATGGCTGCCCAGTGATGGCCAGTTGAGCGTTTCATCCAACTGTCCTCTCTGTAGCCTCCCAGAGTGGCTATGAACCCCTGACACCACTAGAACTGCCATTTATAAAGCAGAAAACCAGTTTAAAATGCTCAATCTTAGGTCCCTTTACCATGCATGGGATTTTGTGTGTCGTCCAAGTACACAAAACACAGGTTACTTGCACCTAAAGAGGGAACAGCTCTCTTTGTTGACGTATCTTCTCTATAATACCAATATTACTGTAATTGTACTTTGTCATTAGAAGTGTAATAGAGCTGTAAGGAGTTTGGCAATCTCTCCGTTTTGAGATGTGAGTATAACTGTAGAGAATGACCCGGTGGTGTTTCTCCAGTAAAACATAATGAGTAGCTCGTTGAGGCTGCGGCTTCAGATAAAGTTAATGGAGCTTGAATTGAGCTCCTAATTGCCCTGTCTGTGTTACATTTATTCAGCTTCACCACGCCAAGCAGCCGTGAACGACCATCCAGGAACAGATATCGTGAGCTGTGGAGGAGGCGAGGAAAAACGAAGAGCATAAGGGAAGAGCCGGAGACTTGAAAGTGATATGGGCAGCACGGTTGACGGCAACTTATGTTGTAGCACACTATGACGTTCACAACATACTTTCCAGTCTTAGCTGTTGTTATCCGGCAGAAACTATTCGAGACATGACAATTGAGCAAATCTGATCTTTTTCAACACACAGCTAGTAGTCTCCATGGAAAAGTGCCAGTGGCAGCATGGGAAAAACAGGTGCATCATTTATACCCACACACGCACATATACATTCTCACGCACACATACTTTATACACAAAAAAACGCATTAGAACGATTTTAGCAGATGAGGCACTTAACTTGCTCTTAAAAAGAGTGTCATTCTTTCCATGTCCCTGTGATGGGTTCGTGCACTGCAATTACACACACAATTAGAGTTACACACATTCAAACATAAATCTCTGCCATGTTGGCTTTGTTGAAAGTGTATTTATTCCTGTGTGTGTCTAACTACAAGGAGTGAAGGAGCAAGATGCCTGAATTGTATTAGCTGGGATAGTGCAGGTTTTGTCATTCAGTTGAAATGAATTCATACAGTATCAGTAACGTTGAGGTGAGAAATGCTATTCTTTGTGTTCATTTGATCTTTTGTCCAATTCATCTATAACAGTCATGAATTCATGATTTTTTGTGAATGACAACAAGGTTGGGAGGAATAGATCTGTTCAACATATTCTCATGGCAAAAACTGAACCATTTTACGAGGTGGCCAATTTCTAATAATTTGAATGATTGTGGATTGTGTGTACGATTCACAACGTATGAATTATATGAATTAGCCACATAGTAAAATAGTTATGAAGTCCCAGTTGATCTGTGTGTTGGTCCATGATGTTGGTCCATCAAATCATTTTTTCTCCCAAAAACAAAATCCTGGTGACAAAAATAGATGTGAATATTAGATCTGACAACACAGTCTCATAGGAATTTGTTAATATTTTACGGGATGGCCAAATAGTATAAGTTAATACAATCTTATTTAGATGTTTTCTTATGATTTGGTTTCAAACCAGTGATGGTTAGTTTTAGGGAGTAGTGCTTCAGTATTGCTTTTTTCTAATATATTGGTACGATTCATTCAGCCACGTTGTATTGAAAAAAACTGTACAGGAATAGTTGACCCCAAAATGAAATTGCTATTGCGTCGGTGGAAAAGAAAAGCTGTTTTTAAACACTTAAGGTGAACTTTCCACAATTACAAGAATATAAAAGTACAACTTTAGTGGTTTATTCTACAAATGTGCTATTCTACAGGTGCTACAAAAGCGATCCCATAGAAGAACCATTTAATCAAATGTCCTTATAATAACCATTTCTTTTTTATAAAAGAACTTGAGGGTAAGGAAGTGATGAGATCTGTCAGGAGTGGTGTCAGAAGAACCCAGTTGCAGGCAGTGTTGAAGGGGTTAACAAAGGGATTTATTAATACACAAACAAAACATCCATGATGGGGTAACGAGGACAGGGCTAATGATAAAAACAGAATCCAAAATAGGTGGGGGCAAAAACAGTGGAACAAAAAACTAAACAACAACGCAATGTCTAAACACAAGTCAGGGCAGGATGAGACAAGGTAAGGTAAACACAAGGCAAGGTACTCCAAGGGGGTATGCAAGGCAAATACTCACACAGTCAAGACACAAAACAAGCATAACGAACGAGCACAGGACAATAGACATGAGGATACTATATAGGAAGACTAACAAAGGATAATTAACAAGGGACAGGTGTGGTTAATAGGACATGGGTGGAAAGCTATACGAGGAACGAGAGGGGCGGGGCCAAAGACGAGACCAAAGAGAGCGCATATTAAGTAATAATCGACAATAATATGTTTCTCTCCACATAGAACAAGGGATCCTGCCATGATTCTGCCACAAGACCAAGAAAGGCATGACATGATGAGGCAGATTCATGGTAAGATCATTTTCATCCCTTTAAGTAACCCACAGATTTCATCACCAAAGATCCATCAGGTATGCTTGTGGAAATAACAATATCAGTAATATCAGTATATGTCAGTGTGTTGGACTTTATTCTAATCAAAAAAGGTTTGTTTCATTGTGTCTTGGTGTGGTCCATATGTGATTGCAGAGTGATTTCAGTTAAAACCTAAATGAATTAAACTAAGAAACGCAAACACACAAACGACAGATATATACAATATATATATAAATTGATTTGAACCCTTTTAAATTAACCTAGTATAAAAACATCATTTGAAATTACTCATAGCTCATGTAGAATCGTGTTTTATTATTCTCTGTTACAGATGTGTGTTTAATTCATTTTTAATGCGTATGTAGTGTACTACATGAATGTTTCAGCAACACAAATGGTGCGTTAACCATAATTTGAACCAAATCAAATAATCTGCTCTCTGTTGTCATGGAGTCATTAGACTTTCTTTATGTGCCCTTTTAATTATTGCTAAGTATCCTGCCCCTGCTCTATCATTTCCTAATATCCATTTACCGCATTGGTTTATAATTCCTTGTAAGCAGCCATTATTTCTTTTTCTCCATTTCTAGCTGTGTGCCGTGCGTGTGCATTGTGCCACAGTGTCATGCAGCTCTATGTTCGGTCCCCCGTCCCTGGCAAGGGGTCCCTTATTTAGCGGATTAGCCGGCACAGACGTGGGCTTGAGTCCAAAGACTCATGGTTTTGCTGTTTCAAAGCCCTCTGGATATGGGGGAAATGGCCCTTTGGAAGCGGTGCCAAGAACTCCAGCTAGCCTGTTGTGTCTGACATGTTGCCACGGACTCAGTAGGAAACCAATCTGACAACATTGTTGATTATTTAGCGATTAGTCAGTCGTCTCTCCAGAGTCAACAATCTGAGGTCACGTTGCGAGCGGGAGAAGTTATCGCTGTACCGTAACTTTTGCTCTGTGGAGATTGCTTCTAAAGATATGTTGAAGTTAGCTTGAACGTTCCACGTAGCTTAAAGGCATCAGCGCATTGAATCTCATAGCTCTCACTGAAATAATATAATTACTGTCAAACGAATCTTAATATTCTTTGGTGTCAAACGGTGTCCATATGTGGTCAAAACCATCAGGACTTTGGGGTCGTCTGACTGCTATTGCGTGATCATCTGCACACAGCTCGGAGGAAGTTGTTGTCGAGTGTGTCAAGGGCTTCCTCCTCCACATTTGCTCTTCCTTGAGTCTCCCTGTCAATCAATATTCAGTTACCGCAGAAACCAAGGGCTCGTGAACCTGCTATTATGCAAATGCCTGCGCACTGATACTGTTTTCATAACAGCTCTTTGTCAACCCACATCCCAAAACAATTGGTCATCACTTCTTAACTCAAGCAAGCAGAGGACGCCTTCATGTGTGTGTGTGTGTGTGTGTGTGTGTGTGCATGTGTGTGTGTGTGTGTGTGTGTGTGTGTGTGTGTGTGTTTCTGTCAGTGACTCATTCACTTTCTGTGTGCCTGACCCTGGCACTGCCTACACAAACAGAGCTCAGTTGAGTGCCGTCTTTGTAATGGCTTTGTGTTGGCTCATTATTTGACCTTTGACCCTCACCCTGCTCCTCTCTGCCACCGATTAACCTCTTTTTTTGCTATTAATACGGCCAGTTACCGTGCAGATTGCTACTGGCCTTAACCAACACATATGCATTAGCCAATGCATGGTTAACTACTCATAGATGGGAAGAACTGTATTCAGGCTTCAGTAAATGTTGTGTTTAGTTTTTTTAAGATGCATCTGTTCACCAAGCAGGTGTTTTTCTGGATGCAGTGTATCTCTCTAGGTATGCTTGCTGTTTGCATGAATACTTGTCTGGAGATCAGCCAACAGGTGGCGTTATGCTATTTTGTGTGAATTGGATTAGAGGAGGGTAGAATCAGTTAGTAAGGCACACTGTAAAATAGACCTTCAATTCACTCATCCCACTCTCTTTTCCTTTCTTTTTCACTATTCTCTTCACCATCAAGACAAAACAGTATATATTATCTTAGCTGGTTCTCCCAAGCAAAAGTTTTAAAAGAAGAACAAGTTGAGAATCTGGCCAAAAGGTGATTTCTTAGTGACATCTTATTTAAAAAGAAATTGTTCTTTTTGTTCAGGAATACCAACCAGCCCAATGAAAACTCAACCTTTGGAGCATACATTTTGGTTTAAACAATGGCAAATTAGAAAATATTTTGTTAACTCGCTCATTACAGTTAATATCCTTTCATATATGTACAGTAGATGCCAAATAACGCACTTTTCCTTCAAAGTAATAGTTCAAAAATAAGAATCATCACTCATCATTTACTAACCTTTATACCCTCCCAAATGCATACAAATTCATGACTCGAATTGTTGAAGTTCTAAAAAGCAAATCTATCATGGAAGTAATCCAAATGACTCTATTGGGTAAAAACAGTATATATCCTCTGAAGCGAAACGATACGTTTGTGAGAGAAAACCATAAACACTTTAAAAAAAAATTCCAAAGTAAAAATTGAAATACAGGCAGATGTGACCAATAAATTTAAATATGGCAGCACGTTGACCACTTCAAATGTAATAACTTGTCAAAAGACATGTGGCATTTTAATGTAATCTATATTGAATTTGTTTTGAACCTGTGTTCAACTGACAAAAGGAAGTCATATATGTGACCCTGTATCATAAAACCAGTCTTAACTAGTACAGGAACATTTTAAGCAAAAGCCAAAAATACATTGTATGGGTCAAAATTATCGATTTTTCTTTTATGTCAAAAGTCATTAGGATATGAAAGGGATTGTGCATGCAAAACTGAAAATTCTTTCATCATTTACTCACCTTCGAGTTGTTCCAAATCTGTATACATTTCTTTGTTCTGATGAACACAGAGAAAGACATTTGGAAGAATGCTTATAACCAAACAGATCTCACCCCTAGTTGACTACCATTGTAGGAAAAGAAAGGAAATGATGATAAAATTTTCATTTTTGGGTGAAGTATCCTTTAAGTAGTCCTAAAGATTATGTTCCATGAAGATGCTTTTTTAATTTATTGCCCTAAATATTTAAAAACTGTGTTTTTGTGGGTGGATGGTCTGTTAAAGTGCCTCGGATTAATAACTTTAAAGGCAATTTTCTGAATGTTTTGATTCTTTTGCCCTCTCAGATTCCAGAGTTTCAAACGCCAGAAAAAGTAATATCCTTACAACCCTTATATTATTTGAAAGCTTGATTATTCAGATTTCAGATTATCTAAATTTCGTAAAACTGACCTATAAGATATAAGATGGTTTTGTTGTTCAGGATCACATATGGTTTCATATTCACCTTGGAAGGAATGAGAGTGAATAAATAATAAGTTCATTTTGGGAGAACTATTCTTTAAAGTCTGAACCGAATTGAACTGAATGATGTAACCCCCTTATCCGGGACAATAAACGCAATCACACATGCACACAAACTATACACGCATATACACACAAAAAAGACTCACACACAGGGTTCAGATCAAATGTAGAAAGGACACCATTGTATGTGTGTGTTTGTTGCAATCGTTCTCTCCTGTGGAGCACTTGGGTGAATGCCTGGGTGTGAATGAGGGTCAGAGGCAGCGCTGGCCTCTCGTCGCATCCCGCCAAGTCTCATTTTCGCACATTAATCACCCCCATTCACAGATAATGGGCTCCCCCTCAGTACCGTTTAACCGCTCTCGCTGTCCTTTAGACCTGTTCATTTAAGGCTCGGTAGGGGGGATGGTGTATGCTTGTATAATTCCAATCAAAGTGATAAACAGGTTAGTCATCTTATCTGGGTTTCTGGACACATCACAACAAAGACGAGCAACACCAATGACCTCCCCTCCCCTCCCCCCCATCATTACAGTTTTGCTCATCCATTCATTCCTTAATACTCTACTTTGTTTGCTTTGTTTGAACCGTGAAATAAAAAAATTCACATGAATTCAAGCAAGCGGATCGGAGAGGAATGGTCAGCTGCCTTGTCTTTTTTAACAGACATGATATTCTTTTTATTTTAGTAAAAGTGTAAGTCTGATGAAAAGCCTGCATGCTCCAAACATCACATGGCTTGTGAGATTCTACTTAATTAAATTGTTTTTAGTGTGTTTACTTTGTGTATATATATTTTTTTTTGTGTATATATATATATATATTTTTTATGTAACACTTTTTTTGGTCGAGCACACACTTTGTTAATGTGTGTGTGCTTTTTTCTTTTTTTTTCTTTTTTAGAAAACTACCATATTTTTGGACAATTGATTGCAATTTGTATAAACTTAGTTTTACTTAATGCAATAGTCAAAAAATGGTTATTGTTTACTGTAAACAACAGTAATTTTACAAAACGTTCCTGTTATTTTTACAGATATTTCATATTTTTCAGTTTTTCATGCATTTTTTAAATAATTTTAAAAACGACAAGTTATGATATTTTTCTGGCGGCCTGCTTTTTACGGGATCTTTTTAACAGAGTATAGTAAGACTGTTGTAAATTTGTTGTTACTACAAATACTAAAGTATTACTGTACTACTTGTAAAACTGGCCAATTTGGGTTTTTTGGTCCAAGGTGATGACATGTTTTTGCTTTGACAAATTTATGGGGGCAATAGTGTGAGATATAGGGTGCATCCAGTGTGTGTTGAAAAGTGCTTTAAAATTGTAGAAAAATGTTTGTTTCCAAAGGGAGGGGACACATGCTCTCTCGCTCTCTCTATCTCTCTCTCTGTCTCAGCGAATGGCTGGATTTCCAACTTGTTTACAACCTGAAGGAAAAAGAGAGGGAGAAGGTGAGAGAAAGAGATAGGTATGTTTGCATACATCTGTGTGTGTGTGGCGGTGCCGTAATATGAGAAATGTCCATAGGGATTCCCTTCTCTCATATCTCTGACAGGGAAAGCACGGTGACTAAGGGCTAATTAAAACATGCTATTAGCTGAGAGGCCACATTGACATGATAAGAAAGAATGGGCTGAGGGAAATTAGCCAGCGCAGCTGCTCTATCAAACACTGTTTCTACTGTGTCAGCAGACGGCGGAAGACCATTTTTCTCCTCAACTGTTTACTGCCTGCTTAAATTTCTGACATGTTTATGGGCCCGCTACCTACAGCAAGTGAGCGGTCACTGTCACCATAATCTACAATAACATTTTTCTTTTGCCCTTTACTGCTTGCCTGAAATACAAGGTTTTAAATCATTTTATACCGGAGTTGTTTGACAAATTGCTTCCTGTTTTGGCTTAGGCTGTGAAATATTTCAACATTTGTAATGTGAGTTTTATTATATGTATTTAACATTTTATGTTTTTTTCACGGTATGAATCACAACACTTATTTGTGCTAACTAACACTATGTCACATCAGCGCAAAGGATATAGATTTGCAAATATTTTTTAATGCCTATTTTTAGTTCTGTTTCGTTTCGGAGTTTATAGAAAGCCTTTAAGAGTGAGAACTTCTATAATGAATCTCTCGATAATAAAAAAAGCCCTGCTAACAGGAAGAATTAGCTGTTTGAAGAGTGCTATGGGTAAATTCCCTAGTGAAGTAAACAACACGTACCCCAGAGGCAGCAGCCCACCCCCACCTTACACCCACCAGGTGTACACGCCTGTACCCAGAGAACAGGAGAAGACTTTCCATTCTATCATTCTTCTTCATGCCATCACATCTGCTTATTCCCTTCTCAACATCTTTTTCCAGAGATGTTTGTGTTCCACCTTGTTTTGGATTCGTCTCTCTACTTTTAATTCTCCATCCTTTTCTGATGATGTGATGCTGCTTTGGTGGTAATAAAGACTACAGGGGGTATGGAGAGGGTCTGGCTCATGCTGTGAAACCCCAATTGATCTTTCCCTGTTAACCTCTGTCTCTTTTTTGGATTTTTATTATTTTCAGTTTTAAGGCAATGTACATTCGTATTTTTAAAGCATTTTCACTACATGCAGAGCAGCATATAAATAAATAACATGAACAACACAGAACAATATACATAATGTAAGAAAAAAGGACACTTTACATTGTATAAAGAACAAGCAAGGTAAACAAATAGTGTGGAACAATAATGGTGATAATAAATTACACATTTACACAAGTATCCTTTGTATTTACACATACAAAGAGGATTCAAATTCTGTGGATGAAGTGTATTCTGTTCCTGCTGTCATAAAGTGCATTTCTGTCTTGACTTTTGTTTTGTGTGGACATAACCTTTCTAGCTGTGGCATCCATATTTTTGTGCCTGTCCGTTTCTATGGCAAGGTTGTGAACGCTGTGTCTCTACCTTGTCAAAGCGGCTCTCAGTTTCTACTCTTAGGGTCAGGACCAGCTGAGTGTGGGGCTCTTTTTCACTTGGTTTTGCTGGACTTTATATCAGTGATATTATGGGTCACTGAGATTTTTCCAAAATGTATCCAGAATTAGACCAAAATGTCATATTCATGCCACATTATATTGCACATTGTTAAAAAAATACTTTTGTTACCAAAAGTTAACTTTTGACCATATGCCAAACCGATTGCAGTCCTAATAGCAATAAATGTATTTTTCCATTATTATGAGACGACATGAATTTCAACTACAGTACATTGTGTCTATATAATGTGGCTGGATTCAAATAGACCCCTGCTTCAAATATTTTGTGTCATGATGAAGTCCAAAGTCTAGAATTGATATGTCTACAGAACACAAAACAAGCCCCAAGAAATGCTTTATTGAGACTTGACTCGGCTGCATAAAGCCCAGACCTAAACATCAGTGATCACTTAGGATCTGGATTGCAGTCTTCATTTCAAATCATGCCAATCGCCTATGGTGGATAAACTCACTAATGCTTTTGTTTCTGATGCTAATTCCTCCATCAATGATCCAATATTGCAAGCCTTCCCAAAGAGTGGAAGCTACTGTAGCATCAAAGGAAGGACCATCTCTTTATTGAAGCTGTTTGTTTTTAATGAGTTTGTTCAGCACATATGGGTGTGTTGATCGAGCGTCCACATACTTTTGCCCATGTAGTAAATCATGTATGAAGGAAATAGTGACACTTAATAAATGGGCAAGGTGGCACTATAACTACATGATACATCAATTGCTCTGCTTGTACTGTAATGAATACAGTAATGAGCTTCCTCACTAATAAGGCTCTTATTAATTATGTCTGTTCCATGTTCATAATGTTCTACTGTCATAATGCATTACCTATACATAGCATACGTGTCTAACAGTTCTTCACAAAATATTTTTGCCTCCAAGCCATAAATGAAACTCAAGTTTATAACATTTGTGATCAGTTTTGAGTCATGACAGCTGTCTATATGTTTCTTCTTTCTGTCTAAACTTCTTCTTTTGTGTTTCACAGAAGTGGAACGACTTGACGGTCAGTTTGTAATGACAGAATTGTCATGCTCATGTACATCATTTCACTAGTTTATCTAGAAAGAGTTCCTTACCTTGCCAAAAACGTTTCTCATCGACCAGCTAAAGCACTAAACACCATGAGAATTTAAGTGTCCTATTTCTCCTCTTTTATACTTTTCAAAAATAAATATAGAGACAGATGACAGACGTGAGCGTGTGCATCATATATGCCCTTAAAGGCAGTGAAGTTTAGCGCAGCAATAGACAGTGTTTGTTTAGGAGTATCTCGGGATTCTTTTTCACTTGTCACTGAAGCTGTTTCAGACTCCAGAGTGTTTTCGTACTGAAACTCCAGATGAACTGCGCAGAGTGTGTCTCAGCTCCAGGCATCAACATTTTAAAAATAGGCCTGGCAGGCCTTGACGGTGAAAGCGATGTCAGTTGCTTCGCCGTCTTACAGCATTGCTGCTTCCCTTTGCGCTCACTGCATGTTCCTCACAGTTCCCCCCAGGGAACAGTGCGTGTGCGTGTGAGCTTGTGTGTGTGGACACTGGATAAGACAAGTGGCGGACCAGTATAATGGCAGGATGTGAAAATGTAAGAATTGCTCTAGCAGTTGGCTGTGGTACTCAAACGGCCAACACAAGTTTAGATGAGGCTTGTGACATTTCCTGACTCTGTTCATTACCTTTTTTATCCTAATTTCTTCTTCTCTTTCCACTATTTTACTGAAGCAATTTAAAGGAACAGTGTGTAGTTTTTTGGAGGATCTATTGACAGAAATGTAATATTATATAAATAACTAGGTGTTCAGAGGCGTATAAAGACTATGTGCTATTTCTATATACATACAGCACAGGTCCCCTTGCATGGAATGTTGTTGACATGTCCCCATGTTTTCCACAGTAGCCCTAAAAAGACAAACTGCTCTACAGAACACATTTCATAAATACGTTATCTTATCAAAACGCAAAGACATCTTAATCCTCTATCAGCCTCAGTAGTGCTTTGAAAGGAAGTGTTGAAGTGAATGGTTGTTTGCAATTTGCAAGCCTTGTCACTAGATGGCGCTAACAAATTACACAATGGTCCTTTAAAGTGTTTATTTCTCATATCTTATAATGCAGAACCTCACTGTCCACACAGCAGGATTATGACTAGGAGAAAGTTCACAGCTCAGTTTGACCAAATAGTGACAGAAATTCCGGCTTCCAGCAAAATAAACCAATCATAGTTGTTAAAGACTCATATTCTTTGGAAGGTGGGCTCTGTACACAATTTAAGCGTAATAATCTAAATTCATGGTACAGTTGATGTCAGGTTTAATATTTGTTTGGAAGTACGGTACGTGACTGTAGCAATCTATTTGTATTCAAGTTGACAGGTCTTGTACGACTGAAAAGTGTTGCAAATATGGCCGCTGAGTGGGGTGACTTCCCTTATAGGACTTTGTTGAGGACTGTGATTTTTTTCTTGTGTTTACATTCTGGTTAACATGTAACTTAAAATTGTGCTAGCAATGCAAAAGTCAAATTCATAAAAGTAATTGTAACGCAATTAGAAAATAATGACAACCACTTAATTTAAACACATAGAAGGCTTTACTATGCTGTACTAGCCCATATGTTCCAGGATAAACTGCTTTGTGGTCGGTTGGTGAAAAGATGCAAGTTTTTGCAGTTAAATACCTCCTGCAACACTGATATGACTATTTAGTGAATGTACCGCATAACATCCCTAATAACACAACCGGAGTCACCTGACTAAAAAACTGCACCCATAGATATAAGCTGTCTCTCTGTCATCCCTCTCCTCTTCTTACAATATTCCCCCTCTCTCACGTAACTCTCGATCTCTTAATCCCTCAGCCTTGCCTATTTCTACTGTATTTCTCCCGCTTTTTCTTTGAACATCAGACGGGGCTTAGCATGTCACTGGGGCTGCCAGCTTGTAGAGGATCTTTTAATCAGCGAGTGAGGAAGGTCTGTCAGAACGATCATAGTTTGCTCTGTACACATTACCTCATTCTTCTTCCTTGCCGCGGCACAGGGGTAGGGTGGATGGGTTGCCGTGGGAACGCAGGAGTGCGGTGCCCCCGCTTTAAGAGGGGCTCGCTATAACAAGCAGACAAAGGGGAGAATGCCCTAGCTCGGCTACTGGGTCAAAGGCACAGCCCCCAAACAATAGGTCACTCTGACTGAAGTCCTCACAAATTGTGAAAACCCGTCGAGAGAGGTGGGAATGGTTGGGAAGAGAGGGGTGAGATGGGACAAAAGAAAAATGTAACAGTGGGAAATAGAGGACAGAGCAAATGTTGTGCTAGTTTCTGTCCATCCGGCGGGATAGAGAAATAGAGGAAATGTCCTCGCACCTGCAGACAACACCGTTAAACAATCCGAGCTAAGGTGTCTGCAGTGTGGGAGGCAGAGTTGCCGCATTGCTCGGGAGAAAGATCATTGTTTGGAGGAAGGGGGTGTGAGAAGGGGCAAGGGGTCACACACGCTTGAAAAGAAGGGGACACTCGTTCGGAGAACGCGCCACAAGTTAAAAGATCGGGGAGCATAGGCACGGAAACAATGCTAAGCCATTAGAAAGAACCCAGAGAAACACAATGCAATTACTGCCACCGCTCCTGGTAACCGTGCTTGGGTGGGAAGACGCTATTTCACAGCTGTAATGCGTTCTGTCGAGATTCACTGCACACGCACATTACACTTAGCATGCTCATTTGAAGCGGGAATTTACAATAAACAAATGCAAGGACACACGTGCTGTTGCTCGAAGTGAAATTCGAGGAAAGTGTCTGAAGTCTCTGTGGAGTTGAAATGGAGTAGAAATAATCTAAAAGCACTTGATTTGAACTGAGAGTGCTCTCATGCGCTCTGTGTCATGCTGAGTTGTTAAGCTGTACTTTAAAAAGCTCTCGCTCTTTCTTCCTTCTTAGGATTGGGCAAACAGTTTCTTGATTTTCATACAGAGGAGTTTTGATGGAAATAGAGAGGAAATGACAGTCAGTGTCTGTGTGTGTGTGTGTGTGTGTGTGTGTGTGTATGTTCGTGTGCCTGTGTGCGCGCATGTGTGTGTGTTGGGGGATGGGGTGGGCAATCTCTTGAATGCCATGATGAAAGCCCAAAAGAGGTGGCAAGGAAAAACCTCGGGAATATTCTGGGGTTGCCACGGTGATAGAGAAGGCCCACTCACAGCGTGGCTTTCAGAAGTTTGGAGGCTTTATCAGTGAGACACAGCGTTTGGCCTCAGGCCAGCACTCCAGGAGTACACAGGCAAACACAAACACACACACTCTCTCACAAATTAAAAACGAACTACTATGAAAAACTGAAACGCTCATCATTCATATACATCAAGATTCCCCACTCCAAGTCCACACACTCACAAACCCATAACTGTTACCTAAATCTGAGTCAACCTCTATTGGTATCGTACGATTATACCATCTGAAGCTGATTCCAAAAAACATGGTGTTCTTTTCATTTTATTGTGCAAAAAAACATATTACATTGTGGTACATTTTTGTAAGTGTACCGTAGCTCTAAAATCATAAACTCCTCCCATACTTCTGCTAGAAATTTTGTGAGCTTTCTGCCTAGGCAGCATTTGGCATCAAACTGACATGAAAATGTTGCCTGGAAACTTTTGTCAAGTTATGATGCAAATAATGATTGCATATCAGTGAAACAGGGTTGTGAGGTATTTAGAATTTAATTGAGAATGCTTTAATCCAATACTGAAGGTAAGGACACAGTGTCATTTTTTGCTGCTACAGGTTGCAAAACAATTACAAAGTTGTCGATTGAAGATGCTGTGAAGGAACGTGGAATGATGGGAGTTGTTGTCCTCACCTCCACTACCAATGGAAATCAGTCTGGATGATACAATTTTATAACCGTCACATTATAATGCCAACAGAGTGGCTTGATAGAAACTAAAATAAAGTTGTGTGCCAGACACTACAACTACTACAAGGCATTTTTTCATGAGTTCCACTGTTTTGCCATGAGGTTTTCTCGATTGCGTGCGCCGTTGACATCAAATCTGCGTATAAAAGTTAAGTATTACAAGAACGACTTGAAAGTGCTGTTTTTGAATCTCTTTCTGGTACTTAAATGTCATAAGCAAAAATCTTACCGATTGTTGCTTTCAAATTTAATTTAGTTAGGTTGGGATTTTATTTTTATTTTGATGGGGTTGAATTCGAATGTATACAGATTATATAGGACTTTCTTGTCCTGTATACAGTAATCTGATATACTGTATAGAAGAAGTTTCTGTGTTCTGTGTTACTGTGCTGGACCTCCGTTGAGTGACTGAGTTGAATTCTTTGACTTTCTTTGAATCTATAAATTCTAGAGATGCACCGATACTAAATTTCTCCATCAATCCTGATAGTAGAATTCTTCATTGTGTTTCTGCCGATACCGATTGTAAAGATTTTGTTAATATTTCTCAACTGTCTGAATGTTTCATGTAATGACTATTAATATTGAACATCAAACAAAGCACAAATTCATTGCATATTCCTGATTGACAGCATGTCCTGATCATCAACTTTTTTAAAACTATTTAAACGATTAATTAAAGGATGTCGATTATTGGCCGATATATTGTTGCGTCTCTTGTAAATTCCTATAATTCCAATTGAAACTAGGTGTAAATTACTAGCTATGCTTCCATTACCCTTCAAAATGTGTAAATTGAAATGGCGCAGTGAAAACACGGCCACAGGAAACACGTCAATTTCGTGAAAACTCAAATTGTGCTCACATGAGGTGTTTTTTCAGGCAATACGATAACGGCATATTTCGCAAAACTGCAATGGAAACAATTTTGTAGTATTTAGTCAAATGGCGTACAAAAAGGTAACACGACCATTCGCTGTAAGGAATTCACATATCTTATATGATGGCCCAAATGCAGGAAAACGAATGAGTGCAGTATGGAGATTTATTAGGATCAGTGAGGTTCTATGAAATGAAAGGATATAAAGGATATATAGACATTTCTCTTCATTCTTTTATCACAGTAGGTGGCGGTGTGCACTAAAGTTGGTTTACAACCTGCCATAAAATGTACAAAGAAGAAGTATGACCAGAATGACTTATCGAGAGAAGAAACAAAATACATTTTAATCGAATAACATCATTTAATGGAAAAGCAGTCATTCCGCAAACATTTTTTAATCAACATTTATAAAATATCGCTTAAGGTTTTGCGCAAATCTGTAATGAAAACCTTGCTAGTGCCATTTTTTCATATTTCTATTTTACGGAATTTAGTAATATTATTGAGTATTTTGCCTAATGGTTGAAATCGAACTGTATTATTTAAGCCAATTTTTGGGTGTTATATGCTTTTGGTCCTTATAAGAGGATTGTATTGTTAGACGAGCAACTATTAAGCAATTAGACTCAATTGTAGGTTGAGTCTCTTACACAGAGTGCTATTTGTGTCATATCCACAGTTTACTATCTATGTAAATAATGCCAAAATAGTCACTTGGTTCCATTACTGTTGGGATGTTGCCTTAAAAGACAACTACCTATTTAAGCAGTAACCTTTGTGTTATCTTTTAAATCTTGAATTTTTAAATGACAATCAATCATTATGAGTGTTGAAATAACACATACTAAAACAGGCAGCCTTTCTTCTAGCCTTCCCAGTGCCAGTCCCTGAAAACATAGAAAAATAGAGACGCAGAACAGTGCAGTAAAGAGTGAGGAGAGAAGCTTGAGGTTGGGGGTCATTAGATCTGGGGACACACCGTGCTCAGACGAAGAGAAAATAATAATTCATTTTCATGAACACGTGTGCAGCTTGAATCTGAAATTATTTGAGGTGTGATTTTGCTCGTATATGTGTTCAGACCTTCTCACCCATGAACCCCTGAAACTGCTGAGCGAGGTGATATACGCTGACATGCATATATACTCACATTCGGTTTCAATGGATTAGAGGACTAAGTCTCAAAGAGCTTAAAAAGACACACACACATGCACGCATAGCTGATTTATATTCATTGCCAGTCACAAACTCGCAGCAGGACATTGGCAGAGTGCCTTTGTGCAGCCTGCCATTACGGCTTGGCACCGTGCCAATATCTATGGGGAGCCGGCGGGTCAAGACGACAGTGGTGGGGCAAGAGCAGCGAGGTCCCCGAAGAGTCGAGCTGAGCGGCCGAGTCCTCCTCCTCCTCCAGCGCAAGGTGACTGCTCTCTGGACTCCGAGCATCTCTGTTACCCCAGAGGCCTGGATCTGCCAGTCCTCTCTACCCCAGAGTTGCCCTCCCTGTGCCAGCCTGGCTTTCCACAGTCCCTGGGCAACTTGGGCTAGTTGGGCCAGCTGGCTGCTGAGTGCCACAGTGAGGGGGTTTTACTGGTAATTTCTGTGAAACACACAAACAGGGCAAGCTATGGCCTCTGAATACATGTTGTAAATACCCAGTGAAAACATTCACACACAAAGACGAGCTTTGTTTACTTTAGCTCACTTGGACATCCTATGTTGCTTTTCCTTATTTTCAGTTACTTAAGATAATTTGACTTGCGCAAATATTTTAGTGTTTGCTCTGGAATATATTTGTGTTGTGCATATACTAGAAAAGATTAACATTCCTACGTAAGATTTCTAGCAGGCATCATGTTGCCAGATATTCTGTGAGGTTGGCACTTCCTGTTCAGCTACATCCAGTGGAACACAGCAGGGGATTACAGGAAAACACTTGGCAAACTATAGATCCGTTTCAGCAGAAATGGTGTGGCATTGCAGCGTGTGAAGACGAGGCAGTGGCGATGTTTGGCACACCAGATGTCCTGCTTTCGAGAAGTTTTATAAACTGTACATAATTTCTGACCAAATGGCAAGTGTTGTGAGCCAAATTGCAGCGGATAGTCAGTTTGTTCAGCGAAGGCTGGTGTGTGCTAAAAAAATTTAACTGTGTTGGGTGCAGACGGTGCTGCCAAAATATCTATCCAACTAAAATTATTTTGCATAGTCGGTTCTAATAAAAACATTAGAGTGTCTAAAAGGCTGCTAGAATTTAGAGTAGTGTTTTCAGTAAGTCTTCAAGTCAATTCAATATGTTCAGTGAAGACACTGCACACCATAAGCTGTAAAACAGTACTATTCTCCTGTAGTGAAATGAATCATCTAGAACTTTCAGCTGTAGGACATTGGAAACATTCAGCTTATAGGGACAATTTGTGTTAAAAGAACAAGAATCATCAGCCATTCGACTACAACTGCCGTCTGTTAAGAACCCAAGAACCATGTTCACCAGAAAAAGACTTTTGTGACGAATGTTTGATTGTCTAATATCTGCCAAACCTTAATTTTAACAGCAAAATACTCTTGACGTTACTCATATCAAGTATTTTAGAATACAGCTTTCATCAAATATGTCAAGCTGAAAACAATAGTGATACATTTGAAAAAATTTAACATCACGACAGAGACCCGTGAACTGTCAGTGTGTGAAAGATCACAGGTCATAATCAAATGTATACGGGGTGACAGTTTATTCTGTGATTTGTACTGGCAGAAATTATGAGGGTAGAGAGCCAATGTATTCCGACACTGTTTTTATCCCCCTTTGAGCAAAGAGTTACATTTGTTTTACATTTTACAATTATTTGTTGTAGTTCACTTAATAAAGACTAAAAACATAAAAGGATGCATATAAAATAGACCTATACTGTATAGCCACTTGTAAAACGGAATGTATTCTGTTAATGTTACTATTGTAAAAGTATATTTTATATGATTTGTTTTTTACTTCACAAGAAACAGTATTACCAAATCATGACAAATCAATGTACATTTCACATACATTTCCAGTGGGTATTATATACAATAGTGGCAAAACATGATTGTTGTGATTTTTTACCTTTATTTAATTATATTGTTAAGGATGTTGCATGTTAGTTGAGTTGGAGTGCCTTGAGTCGTAGAATGAATGCTGTAGTCAAAAACACAAATAGATCACAAAAATATTGATTTAACAGATAAAACTGTAGTGAATGTATGCTTTTTGTTTTCTAAGCATTTGCCTGAGACTGCGTATGCTGCCTTTTTTGCCAAATTACTAAATAAATAAGTTAAATGTGTGTTTGAGTGTGTGCGTGTGTGTAGGTGTGTGTGTGTGTGTTTGCATCCGCGTGTGTGTGTTTGCATGTGTGTGTGTGTGTTCATGCATGCCTCCGTTCGTGTGTGTGTATGTGTGTGTGTGTGTGTGTGTGTGTGTGTTTGTGTGTGTGTGCGTGCGTGCTTTCATGAAGCAGTGTTTGAGCAGCCTGTTGTGCTCCACAGACTCTGGAAGCCCTTGTGAGAAGGAGATAAGGGCTGGGAAGAAAGAGCTGGAAAGCGAGAGGAGGGGCAATAAACCATAGAACAGTAGAAATATGGGAGAGAATAAACTGAAAGATGTATTTTAACTTCATTTAGTTCTACTTCACAGCTGCAGTTGATGTTCTGTGCTTCTGAGACGGTTGTCAACCTGACTTCAAGTGGTCAAGCGATGACATGTCATTGTCATAAAACCAGATTTAGCATGAATCTCTTGAGCTTTTACTGTATCAATCATATCAAGATGAGATTTGCTGTGGATAAGTGTCACTGTAAAACAGTCATCCTCCATGATGGATGTTTTCTTGCGGTTCTCAGGGCAAAAGATTGTTCATCTACATGGCTGGAGTTAATCATGTTGATATATGACCATAACAGCATACTTGTGCATACAAGCAGCCTAAAGGAATGCACACGGGGGAAATCAATAACTTTTTCATAGTATTCTTTCAACAGTAACTGTGGCAGAATGATACAAAACAGTAAAGCATCTCAGTGCTACATAAACACTATTGGAATGCCTGCCGTCCAATCAGATTTAAGGTAGGAACTAAGTGTGCACAGAGCAAAGGTACAGTACCTGTTAAAGTTTAGACACATTACTCATTCTTGTTACATTTCAGATGTTGTATTGTTATATTTGACTCTTAAATAATACTAAAATCATTACAACTTTGAAATGACACGAAAGATAGAATGGAAATTATGTAGTGACAAAAATTCAAAGCAATGGTATAGTTTTAGACATAAACTCACGTTATGTGGCCCAAACTTAACCTCAGCTAGACCTCCGCAAAGAATCAATAACTCTTAGGTAGTTTTATTTAATATTATACGGTTGATATACAATAAAATATTAATCAAAATTTATATTAATATAAGTTTAAAAGAAAATAAATAGTTAAATTATAACTTAAAACAAACCGGACGCTTCGGGCCATAAGTGTGCATCCGATGAAACTGTGTATAGTCATATTTCTGTTATCTGCTCTTATGAATAAAGTACAGACTTCATTCTCCTTTCTGTGGTCATTCAGGTGTGTTTAGAAGATGCTTTATGAACTACGGTAACATATTTTAAATTAGGCTGTACAGCGACACTGTTCCAAATGTCCCAATGTTGTGATAACAAAAGCAGTGTTATCCTTTCCTGGCATAATACTGCTCACATTGGATGCTGTGCACATGAATTCACATACAGCATTAAGATTTTGGGTAATCAGAATTATAGCAGCAGTTAATTGACTGTTGAAAAATATACCAGTACAATACTATTCTGAGAATGCTGCATTGCAAAACAGTGAATCGGTTTGAAAGGATAAAGTCTTGTGTGCACATTAATCATGCAGGCATTGCGGAGCTCAGATTTGGCATGAATTACTCTCAGGATATATTCACTTGCATTAAGTTAAGTCTTACTGTATTGCGGAAGGTTTATAAGGTTTTGTTTTTTATCCCACACGAATAAACATCCACCCTGCTTGAAACAAACAAATAAATAAAATCACAACAAGGTAGACGATTTTGTCATTGCTTTATTTTCAAACAATAAATGTTGCTGATTGTTATGGAAATGAATATATCTGTGTATGTTAGACAGATGTATAAAGACTTATTCTTAAGTCAACACAATCTCACGTTCAAAAATTCATAACTGTTTTACGAGTTGGATGGTTTGAATTGCTACGATCTTATTTGTTTATTTTAGTACAATATGCTTTCACACCATTATCATGGGCTTGGGGGGGGCTTCAGTATTGCTTTTACTCTGATCATACGTTTTTGTACGAATCGCATCGTACAAATTAACCACCTCGTAAAATAGTTACAAATTACCATCAGATCAGGTTGGTTAAGCCAGTAATGAAAAGCCCTGCTCCCACCATGAACAATAACTACACAAACAATTTGAGAATTGTTCTAAACTAAGAACGTAATGACGTCAACGCCATAAACATAGTAAAAATGATATTGTCGGCTTAAAAACGACATTGTTGATGAACGATAAAACACTGACAGCCAATAAAATTCTGAATCTGAATTGGAAGGACTTTTTTCATTTGTGACTGGGAAACTGCAGTGCATCAGCTTAGAATAAACATTAGCGTCTGTTGGGGTGAATGGGCTTTAAGAGTGAATATGAAATTGTAAAAAGGTACATACAGTGTAAAATACAGTGACATACAATAGAGTGACAGTAGATATTCGTGAAATATCTGTATTACACTGAAAAAAAAGCAACATGTATTCCTCTGCTCCCTTGTCCTTTGTTTGTGTGCGAGTGTGTGTGTGTGTGTGTGTGTGTGTGTGTGTGTGTGTGTGTGTGTGTATGTGTGTGTCTGGGTGTGTTCGAGAGAGTGGAGATGAGAATCATCATCTGGCTTTGACTGGCATAATTGGCTCTTTTCTTCCCCGCCACTACTTAGCGCTGATAGCCCAATTTAGCCGCCACATGCTAAAGACACTTTCAGAGTGTAATCAGAATTAAAGAAAACGGGTTTTACTCACTTTAAAGGCCCTTTGAGTCATTCTCTATGGGCAGAAACATTGATGGGTCCCTTTAGTTGTCAGAGGAGCCAGGGCCACATACAGTTAGCGGGCTTGATGGCGATAACACGCCCCTGGGCTCCTCGGGTAACGTGCTAAGATACGCTCTACATCGGCTTCTCTGAGAATGACCTCATCTCAGAAGACAGGCCGAAATAAAGCCTCTGTTCTTCAGTAATAACGGCAACGTATTTTTTTGGTAAATTGGTTTCAAGATAGCATCAAAAGACTATTTAAGACCACAGAGTGAAGATGTCTGTGTTTAGGTGACAAAAGGATGCATGGATTTAGCCTCATCTAGCGGCGTGCATGCTGATGCATTTTTCCCATTACCCATGATGGCTTGTGACTACAGTCGAAATGGACAGTAGTATTGAGATTATCTCTCATTTCCTTCAGTCTGCCTGCCTCTGTTCTTTTGCACTTCGTTTATTCTCTCTCTCTCTCTCTTTCTTTAATGTATAGTGGTTAGAAAGTTCTAGCTGCAGGCCATTTCTTTTGGTAAGCTGAGTAAAATGCAAATGCAGCACATGGGAAAGAAAGACAATTCTGTGATTTCTACTCCATCTGGTTTGGGCTTTATCCACAGAACACTTTGAGCAGAGCTGAATGGCACCTTTGCTTCAGAGACCTTTAGAAGTGCGGTAGGTCTGTTTTTAGACAGAAATGATTGAGATCTTCCTATAAGTCAACTAACAGTTTTTGTCAATGTACGACAGCGCACAGTATTCTCCAGAATCTCCATGTCTCAAAATATGATGGTAAACATAATACTAGTCTGTCTACAAATAACAGTGTGACTGTTTCTTGTACTTTTATACATACATTAAGTATTCCGGCAGCTGAAAGAGAGAGCGAGAGAGAGAGGACACAAGGAAAGATAATCCCAGTCATCCTGCCCTTATAAAGAAGCTTTCACTGAAAGAAGGCCTTGTGTGTCGTGTTTATCAGTGGCACTTGCTCTTACCTGCAGGGTAAAAGAGATAGAATTAAACTCAGTCGCAAAAGACAGAGCAGCACATTTAAAACTTTCCTGTTCAGCTCTGTAGAGCTGGAAATGGAAATTCACACATCACTCTGATGGTACATAATTAACTCACAGGGTGGCGAGGCATGAATGGTTTAACGATAATCTCATATACCTTAACTAAATGTATGCATCAAGTTCACACTTGTCTACAGCACAACATAATAATGAGCTCTGGTTGAGGCACTTTGCTGGTGTTTTCATGGATGAAATAGTACCGGCCAATGGCGCTCCCAGCCAATTTCATTGCCTAGCTGGGAAACCCATTTACAGCAGCTTATTCAGTAGTGAATGTCAATAGGTGTAAATATTCCTCATGTATTCTCTTACAAGAAATCACTCAAAAATATGTATAGAAAATAACAGCCAGGCTGCTGAGTTAGGCCTCTGTGTGATTCAATTTCACTAGGATTTACTGTGATCCATGTGTGAATTCCCCTGGGAAATATGTGCTTTGATTAATGTAATACAGGGACTGAGGGAAATATGTGTGTGTGTCGCGGGCGCGCGCGCGTGCGTGCGTGCGTGCGTGTGTGTGCGCGGTACGTGTTCGTGTGTGTAAATTGGGGAGTGTCTGAGTGTGGAGTAAGCAATGGAATAATTTGGAGGAAACTGTGATGTACACAGCCTGCATTCATGCAACTGAACTTAATAAATAAGATGGTTGATGTGCTTGTTTATTGAATATATTATTTAATCATTTATAGTTTTCTTTGCCTCAACTTCATCTGATATACCAATTTAGTCATAGTACTACAGACTTATGCCTTTGTTTTAAATCTGTACAGGTTTATTTTTTTTATTTTTTTTAATCTTTGTAAATATATGTACTTCTAATTTACATTTTTCATATAGTAATTTGTAAAAATATTGACTGCAATCTTGTTATAACAATTCCACCAATGTGTCCGATTTGTTTTCTCCAGTCTTTTGTATTGTTTTCTGAAACAGTAGCTTGTGTAAAATTCTATATTTTGTGGTAGCAAAAACATTTGTAGCTATTTGAAAACTACATTTTATTACGTTTATGCAAATCAGCTACACCACTTGCTTTAACCCAGAGGAGCCTTTTGTAAACACGCGTCAATTAGCGCGGAAAATGTAAACGGGTATAACGCAGCTCAATTTATAAATGACACACCGAGCCATTGTTGAACATCACATCGCCAGACAATGATTGATGGATCATCTAGATATATTCCAGATGATTAGACAACATATTTTCCTTACAAACCTATTGCATAACAACTTTCAAACGTCGTTGCTAATTGTTACTCTAACAGCAAATATAATGACAATGCTTTTTACGAATCAATTTAATTTTAAGGTGTTCTTGGTGAATTGATAAAAGGGAGCACATTTATAAAAATAACGAATATCACAGTCATACACGAGTCAACTTTACCAGCTAACAAAAAAGCTGTTAACACTCACTACTGCTGTAAAAGAGTTTGAAATAAAAGTTTGCGCTGCTCGTTTGAACTGAACGTACTGTATGTCTCCAGATTCTATATATATTTAGCATGTTATTTTCCTTTTATTCAATTACTGGCAAAAGCACACCAAGTTACTGCACTTTGATTAATTTCTGAATCATAATAAACAACTGAAACTTAATAAATTCCTTGTAAATTCATCACCTTAAGTCAAATAAGTCTCAGCTCGGTCAAAAGAATCTTTATGAAATTGTTAAGGAGTTGAAAGCATTTAACCCCTATCGCCTCTCATTTTTTACTATCTAGGCGTCATGTTTTGCTTTACAGTCACACCGCGTTTTTATGAATATTTGATTTTCAAAACCATACATTATTATTACCGACACTGCAAGGCCCTCAATGAAACACAAGCTCTAAAACGTGCTCTGAAATCTGCATGTGCCTATAACGCATTTTAGTGCACAAAACACGGACCTTGAATTCAATTTATACGGTTTTACACGATTAAAACAAAACATTCAGCCAGTGAGTGCAAGAAAGAGAGAGAGAGAACGAGAGAGAGAGGGGTACATCTCTTACCGCAGAAATGAATCCAGCGCAGCTCCCTCTCTCTCTTCCTCCGTCTCGAGTGAATCCGGCTCTCCTCTGCTCCGCTATTATTTTCACTTAAACATATGAAAATGTATGCAAATGAAAATCAGCACTAACTGTTCATCGCTCCCAGTGCAGGAGTGTCCCTGTCCCCGACACCATACAATAGGTTAAATGTTGCAAGGGGTGGATCAGGTTACTTTATGCAAACAAACAAACAAAGAAATAATAATAATAAATTAATCCACGAAGTGATTAATCATGTACATTTGTAATGGTACAGATTTATTTATGGTTTGAAAGGCCTTATATATTTTCATAAACCATGTTTGGTGAAGACCTATGTTTGTACTCATGTTTCTTTCAAACAAATTATTTTTCGTGTTAAAATTAAATACGCCGGTTTAGCATACGCAGTTGTAGACATAATTTTATATTTTTATAACAAATCAATTTTTATTTCAGTTCATTTTATTTCCTAAACTGAACACAAACGTAAATAAGTCTTGAAACTTTCCGTAAAGTTGTAATTGCCCAAATGGTAAAATTGTTTATAAATAATTTCAAACTAAAACAATATTTATTAATGAATCCTTACATTGTTTGAACTTCCTGAAACAACTGTGCTATTAGTAATGCTATTTCGCTGTTTTATCTTCATTACCAAGCAACTTGTTTAGCCTTCTAATTGTTTGTTTGATTGTTTGTTTGTTATTTGCTCAACGTAAAATATGCATACAGTTCTAACACAATAATACTATATTTTCAAAATAATTTTATCCTTTCAAATGTATGTCGCAGTCAAAAGAGCAATGCATTAACATAGTAACATTTAAAAAGACGTGAGGCGAACAAAAGGCAAAAATATTCCCTCTTACAAAAACAAAGCATTCACAACGTCACCATATACCTACTGAGCCAACCAACATGGCAGTGCAATATAAATTCACGATTACCTAATTATATTAACCAAATCTTCCCGATCAGAAAGAAAGTCTAGTCAATTTTATTTGTATGTTGACATATCCAAATTAGACATAGCAAATTTCAACGCCTTGACGTGATTCCTTGGCTTCGCCTCTCAAAGCTGTTCTCTGAGATCTGTCACTCTCCCGAAGGATATCCAATGAGCATCAATCTCGCAGAAACTTCCTCGCGGTAATTGGGTGAAGGATGTGGATGGTGCGCGCACGCGGGGGCTGAACGTAAACATTCTCTTGCGCTCAGAGAGAGGAACTAAGAGCGCGGGGACAGCGAAAGCTCCTCATTGCGCATTGTGCATTAATAGAGCATTGACGATAAACGTCGGGTGGACACCGTGAAAGGAAGAAATGTGAGTTCCAGTACTCATTGAGAAACGTTTTGGAGGTTCTCGGGACAGAGAAGTTTGCGAAGGAACAACTTCTGCTAACCATCCACATCAAGTAAAGATAACGCGCGATCAAGTTCTGCGTGGAATTTGTGTTATCGTCACATAAAGTTGTTTTTTAAGGAGAACAAATATTTTTTATATTTATGTGGTCCTTCATTCTTTTATCTTCTCATTGCCATCTCGGGAAAAGACATTAAATATAATGGAACGCATTGGAACATTGTAGAAACAACTTTCATGCATAATGTGGATTTCTTCGTCGAAGGTATTTCTTTCTCCTTTTGCTTATAATACAAGGAGTTTT
Organism: Triplophysa bombifrons; assembly: GCA_029783895.1. Lineage (NCBI taxonomy): Eukaryota > Metazoa > Chordata > Actinopteri > Cypriniformes > Nemacheilidae > Triplophysa > Triplophysa bombifrons. Next base: position 20,719,902 of record CM056456.1, read on the forward strand.
TGAAGGATATATTTCACTGTCTTTGGCGGACCAAATCAAAATACCAGGCATACTTTTCCAGTTTGAATAATTCATGAAATAGAGCGTGCCTTCGAGGGCTGGAAAAAAGTTACGACAATACGGGGAGGGGGAATAATAAGTAGATTTGTTCAAAGTGTTGAAGGGGGATGGCCACAGCGGCTTCCAATCCTTACCTGGCCAGCAATAGTATTCTCTCATCAGCCTCGATCTTGCACTCGGAGTCCGGAGGTGGTGGCATGCAGCCGGGAAGTGTTGCCGTAACCTCGGTGTCGGGCGGCTACAGAGGAGACCCCACGGTCAAGATGGTGCAGAGTGATTTCATGCAGGGAGCCATGACGGCCAGTAACGGGGGGCACATGCTAAGCCATGCCCATCAGTGGGTTACCTCACTGCCACACGCCGCTGCCGCGGCCGCCGCAGCAGCAGCCGCCGCGGCTGCAGAAGCCGGCTCCCCTTGGTCCTCCAGCCCTGTTGGCATGGCTGGTAGCCCACAACAACAAGATGTCAAGAACAATTCCAACAGGGAAGACCTACACTCGGGTACCGCGCTGCACCACAGACCCTCTCATCTAGGTGTTCACCAGTCCCATCAAAGCGCGTGGGGTGGCACCACAGCCTCGCACATCTCCACCATCACCGGGGGGCAGCAGCAGTCCCAGCAGTCTCTCCTTTATTCCCAGCCGGGTGGTTTCACGGTAAACGGGATGTTGAACCCTTCCGGTAGTTTAGTCCACCCGGGGCTGATGCGAGGAGATTCTCCCGACATGGAACACGGGAGCCACCATCATCACCACCACCATCACCATCAGCAGCACCCTCACCACGCTCACCACCAGCACCACTCGGGAGTGAACAGCCACGACTCGCACTCCGACGAGGACACGCCGACCTCTGACGACCTGGAGCAGTTTGCCAAACAGTTTAAACAGCGTCGGATCAAACTGGGTTTTACTCAGGCCGATGTCGGTTTAGCACTTGGAACGCTTTACGGAAATGTTTTCTCCCAGACCACTATTTGCAGGTTCGAGGCTCTGCAGCTGAGCTTTAAAAACATGTGTAAACTCAAGCCGCTGTTGAACAAGTGGCTGGAGGAGGCCGATTCCACCACGGGCAGTCCCACCAGCATCGATAAAATAGCAGCTCAAGGCAGGAAAAGAAAGAAGCGCACCTCCATCGAGGTAAGCGTCAAGGGGGCATTGGAGAGCCATTTTTTGAAATGCCCCAAACCGCCGGCACAGGAGATCTCCAGCCTGGCAGACAATCTGCAGCTGGAAAAAGAGGTGGTTCGGGTCTGGTTCTGCAACCGAAGGCAGAAGGAGAAGAGGATGACGCCGCCCGGAGTCCCTCAGACGCCCGAGGACGTGTACACCCATGCCGGCAACGTGAGTGCAGACACACCGCCGCCGTCCATGGACTGCAAACGTATGTTCACTGAGACGTAGAACAAATAATTTTATGTACACTTCCAATAATTGGACGATCAACATATATTCAAACATATTCTATGTATTTACAGAGAAACTAAACTCAAAGCCAGACCTCATCTTTTAAAACTGTCCCTAACGTTAAATGACTGTTTGCTCTGTGTTTCAGGAGAGTTTTGTGGTAGATTACTTAAAAGGTGCAAGTTTGAAAGATGAACCGAACAACCACAACGTGACAACCACGAACACCTATGGCCAGGAGATTCTGGTGCACTGACAACAAAGTCGTAACAAATCCAAACCCAACAAAGACTTTATGGATTCCCTATAGGGAAATTACAAAAGAACTCCCAAGGACATGGATCAATGCAGACAAACATTAAATATTAAACAGCGGAAGAATTTACCCCAGGACACGTATCAATTTTACGCACAGGAATTATATTACTCGTTTTAACAAAAAGGAATTGTTCTGTCTATACTCATGGAGCATAATGTGCAACAAACTACACCTTTTCTATCTCATAGTATTTTTGTGGACCACACTTATGTGAATAGCTTTTACACAGAGAAAACTCTTCAGACAAAATAAGGGAATAAGAAAAAAAAGATTGGTTACTCTGAAGCTGCACTTATTTTCCAATTTCAGCCTACCCCTCTAAACACTTTTTTGTTGTTGTTTGGCTGAATAATCGTGGATATTGCCCTCTCTTAACTGTCTTTGCTAAGGCAGACATTTGTTGGTGGGTTTTTATATCACGTCTATGTAAATTTGGCAATATCAATTCTCTGTGTTGATTTAAATGACTTGCTTTATATTTTTCACTAAAATCAATCTTTCAACTATTTTCAGGAGCGAAGAGAGATTTGTTGTGCGCTGTGATGACTTTATAGTAGCATCTCTTGTAGGCCTTCCCCTTTGCCATTTTTAATATTGATTATATTTTATACTGTTAGTATCACACTTGTTATTATATACAGATATTGTACACAAAAACGTTGACAAAGCTGAAACAAACCGTTGTCAATCCCCCGTTTCCCCCGTTGGTGTTATTTAAGTTCAGTACTGACTCAGCGAGAGGTGAATGAGAATAATAAATCTGATAGCTCTCAGATGAAAGTGTGACTGCTTTCTTTTTAACTTTCTTACTTTCTTTAAATATTCTAAAACAAAAATATAAAAAGTTGTTTAATTTGTTCTCGAAGTATTGAAACATTGCTGATATTTAGGTTCTTTAGATTTAATTTTCCTTTACTTGTTCTCCTGACCCTTGGCCTGAATATTGATGTCCTCTTTCGTTTACTGCCACTGAGATGTTTGTTTGCTTGCTTTTCTTCGCTGTTATTTTTTGGGAGGAAAACATTTATTTGTCAGCATCAACAACGTTTAAGCCAAGCTTCACAGAGTTGTAAAGCAAAAAGTAAAGTATCTTTCACATAAAAATCATTGTACGAGGGTCACAAACTTGCAAAAAGCAACTGTTTATATTATAAATAAAATACCACTTGTACATTACACGATATTCAGGGTCCTCAAAAATGCAGATGCTTTCTTAAAAGGAAAGAGAGACGAAATATGACATTGCATATAGTCTAAATCATATTCTGCAATACAATAAAATGTGTATTTTACATAGCAAACATAGCTAATCTTCTTTAACAGACCATTCATCCTCATCAGGCCAGGGTAATGTTTCCATATTTTTGTTGGATATTTGAATTTCGTTTGTCTAAAATTCTAACATTCTTCTTTTACCCAATGTGATTATAAAGAAAAATGAACTAAATGGAATTAAAGATTCATGTATTAACCATTAATATGCATAATAAGGATGAAATACAAACGTCAGAATTGTTATATTTAAGCAAAATTCGTTATGTTGATTTGGCGGGATTTCGGCAAATTCAGGCGTCTATTCATTGTTGTTGTTCTTTTCAAAATTTGAATTTGAAAAAAGCACAAGCGTCCCGCACAGCTAGTGACGTAATTTGGAATCCATTCCGTGCACGCTCTGAAGCAGGAGTGAATTTGTATGCATGGAAATTCGTATTCCTGCCACGTAGCTCTCTGAGTGCAAAAGGGCCTAGATCCTTCCATCAGATTGCAATGTAAAAGCGTGCAAAAACGATTGTGTGACTGAATTGCCTTTTTCTCTAAAACGACAATTTCTGGTGAATAGCAGAACTATTAGCCCTTAATTTTCATCAAGACAGTTTTGCGGTTTCTCTTAGTTGTATTCATTTCTACTAGGTTTGAAATAGCTGGCTTTGCACTCTTTAAGCAAAAGCAACACTATTCTGTTGAGATTCTGTGAGAGCAGCTGATTTTTTTCCCTGAAGAACTTTTGTGTGGTAGTGACTATTCATCCAAACACACGGCCCTTCTCTTGAAGATTTAAATTTCGCGGATGATTTGCCATACATCCGTTGCGTGGCAACGAAATTCAACCTGTAGTTATAATCAAGAGCCCCACCCATCATGCAACATATCCACTGTTAAAAGCATCCTTCACACACACAACGTTATTTAATTTTCAATTTAATAAGTTTTCTTTTAAAAACCTCTGACTGTTCGTGCAATTTTTCTTTTCACCTCGCCAAGGAATGTTGTAAGCACAAACAATGACAAAATCTTAAAAAACAAAACAAATATTAGTACATTGATCATATTGAAATGTTGTGCTTATAAATCCCCAAAAATATATAGGCAAAACAATGTTATTATTGTAAAAGTATATTTTCAATTTAAAAAACTTTAACAGAAAATACATTTCAACAGAAGTGTATGAAAATATGTTCGGCTGTGCATCCTGAACAAACATGATAATAAACTATTTAATGAGTCCCATGTATTCGGCATTAACGCAGATGAAGGACTTGCGTGTCATCAAAACGTTTTTATTTAAGTGTAGACCCTGACATACACAGTATCATCCTAACTTTACCTATACTTCTATCTATTAAACTTTACTTATTTCATGTCCGCGCTAAAATGTATGAAATATCTAAAAGTTTCTAAAACTATTCAATTAATAAAAATCCATTGACGCTTTTCAATAGCAATAGTCCTTTTAATTTTTTTAGTCCTTTTATTTATTCTTTAGTAATTGGTAAATTTGTGTACCATATCGTGTAAATGGGATATAAACAGTCAACATATAATTATGAGGTTGGCACATGTCTTAATGTTTTTGAGCTCATTCAGTTTTGAAGAACAGAAAGTATATAACTAATTACAATGAATTTAATAATTTTTTAGTGTTTATAATAATATATCTATGTTGTTTTATACGATTTTTACCCAGAGTAATGTATATGAATCACTAAAGTGAAGCCTCAGCCTCTCATATTTCTTTAGCGCCATCTTTTGGAATTTCCTCTGGCTCTAATAGACTAATATCTCATATTTCTATCAGTATAGACTACAAATGATTTTATGCAAAATTATTTATACTTTATAATACGCACTGAGCACATTAGAATTTCCCCAAGCTACAGCGTATTGTTTATTTTATTTGATCTATTAAAAAAAAAAAGATTAAATTAAGGGTTCAAAAATATTCACATTATCCCAAAGACCTTAAATGCCAGTTTCAAATGCAAATAAGAGATTTAACCCGTTATTTATAGAGAGCATTCCAATGTTTTATGGTTTTATTTTGTTTATTCTTATTTGCCTAATATCTACAGTCCTTCATCCTTTGTTCCATGCTGACCGACTGGTCACTTAAGTGTGTCACTACACAGCATAACATTTTCTTTTCTAGGAATTCCCATCAGACCAAAGACCAAAAGACATGATCGAACAAAGTCTGAGGGTATACACGACGGCTGCATTAGTGGCCAAGGGACCTTCGCTGTCACACACCTGCTGCAAGCCCGTGGCACAATGCCAGCTGAGGTCAGTTAGCCCGCCAGGCACATTACCCTGGCAGCAGTTGCCAAGGTGACAGCATGTCAGAGCCTGCCCATTGAGAAGTACTGGGGGCTGACGGCCAACACATCGCTGCCTCTGACCGGTCCCTGGAACTTGAGGAAATTGGGACCACGACCACACATATAAATGCTTAGCAACAACTGACGTTACACACGGCAATATAGTGTAATATAAGCCTGCTTTGTGATAATGTGATAAGTTACACACTTTTCCTCAGACTTCTGTAAGGTCTTCAAATTGCAGCCTGTTCCATAAGCAACAATCATAAATATGACCACATGCATATGTGTGAGAAAGTAAGAGAGAGGATGACCGGTGATAAAAGAGAACATTAGGTGAAAGGTGTCGCCGCTTTTTTGTAGCTATCACATTAACTGGAGGATGTGAAGCAGAGGGGAAATAGGCTGTGGGCGCTGCGGTTTAATAGATTACTTACAATTGGACACAGGTATTTGGAGTTAGCCATTATACCCTTGAGGCCCAAAAAAGGTAAAAGAAACAGCACAATGCATTAAAATATGCTACCACTTTTTGTTCAAACGCCTTTGTGTTTTTTTAAAACAAACAATGTCATTTAGTAAACGCCGTGCAAAACAGTTTGTTTTTTTCAAAATACATACGCTATGATAGGGAATATTTGCTCTCGCCTTGTTTTTATACTGTTTCTGAAGAACACTTACACATTATCAAGTCCCCTTTCAGGCATCAGCTCTTTTAAATTCAACTCATTGTGGGCACCGCACAATTTGTTAAGGTCAAATTTTTGTCTGAATGGATTGAGTCAGAATTGTATTGAGGTCATCAAAAAGCACAAAGCCATATCTTTCAAGGGCACATCTGAATTTCAGCTAAGCTCTTAGAGCGTCAATCTCCCACTGAAAGAGTGGGGGAAAAATGTAGACCTATACCCGTTGAATAAGGTCTCAGAATTAGGAAACAAGCCCTCTCTGAAATGCTTCTACAGTATGCACATTGCAAAGACCCAATTCAAAACACACTAGAGGCCTTAACGTCATTTGACGGGTCAAGAAAATCATCCTCGATGCTGATTGTTTGGTTTTAATCCTCTGGTTTTAGCAAAGGAGTCGGTTAGGATGTTAAATGCAAATCGTCACACTTTGTAGAGATTTCTCCTTGGACCACGTCATTATTACAACTGATAACAAATGTCACAACAACAAAATCCTTTCATAGATGAGAGGACACTTTTCACTTTCTCTGCACTCATATTTCACTGTACTTATCAGTATTTAGAGTAGATAAGTGCAGGAATTCCTGTTGTTCAGACCTCTCCAAACATGTCACATAAAACCATAGAGGAGAGTTTGCGGGCTGAAATAAAAGTAGCTAATTGATGCAATACACCAAGGACATAATTATCTCTTTGAATAACTGGCGGTGGTTTAATTGCTAGTAATTGTTCTCCAAACCTTGTTCAGAAGTGATGAACACAAGACTGTTATTATGCATCATGTGTTAATCCTGCTATTCTGGCTTAGTCATTAGGGCTTCTGTATCAAAGCATTGTGATAAGGGAAATGGAGGGGGGAATATCATACACACGTGCGCAATATACACTTGTAGTGACATAATGCGTCATTGTGCATTATTGGCCGTCTCTATACCCTCCACACAAACATCTATGTAAACATAAACATTTTTTTGTGCCACCTTTGACTTTTCTCTTTGCTGTCATCACAGACGTCGGTGTAAATTCTCCCTCAGATGTCATATTTACAACAGTGGGGCTTCAGTTATCCCGTGTTTGCAGTTAATTATTACCACATTGCAACAGCAGACTTGGAGCTCGACAGGAAACAAACACTGATTAACGTGATTGGGCCTGCTGAGAATTGCAGTCCGGTTGAAGTGTGTTGATTGTTGAACCGTTCCCACCCTCTCACCCCAGCGGTCTTGCCCTATTGCCCCCTGAGCCTGGCGAAGTAGGTCAGTGGCGGTTACTTCAAAAGATATATGGGGTTTGGATAATCTGAAGTAATCCAAGATCTGAAGTGCTTACAATTGTTTGTTGTATGTATTGAGTATTTTAAATTGCCAAAAGCAATATAAATTCCAAGATATTGAAAGAAATACAAGAAACTATGCAGTACAATCAAAAGTTTGGAGACACTTACTTTATATCTTTAAGAATAATAGTTAAATACTAACTGTTCCACAATTGCAATGTGGGAATGATGTTGAGAATAAAAGTAAAACAAATCAGAACTGTTGTATTTTAGCATCTTGAAAGAATTTGCAAAATTGTGCTTTTGAAATTTTATCGTTGAGCTTCTTGAGATCATTTAGCTTTTTAACAGTATTCTAGGCTCCAAATGACAGTTTATTCTTCGTAATTTGGTCATTTATCACTAACCAATTTTTTAAATAAAGTGTTTGTATTCAAATAAAAATCGATTTGTTGGCACAATTATATTTTGTCTACAAACTTAATTTCAGACATTTAAGCGTACACCATCAGATCAAGTGTTTCCAAACATTTGACTGGTACTTATTGGTTCAACCTGTTTTCAGATTTGATTTGTTGTACCTTGATGTAGATTGATGAGTGGCAGGGCTACTGTTATATATTCAAACTCTGCACTATTTTTGCATGAGGAAAAGGGGGAGAAGGAAGTCTGTGTCGATCTTTCCTGTCTCGTTCCTGAGTCTCACGGGCTCATGTTTCACCTGCTACTCACACATGTGTATTTGAGTGTATTTATCTTTGTGTTTTTTTAAGCAATGAATTCCTTCCTTTCAACATTTTGAACATTTCAAACATCTGAGTACGACCAGATGGGCTATGGTTGAGATGGCGAAGGAAGTTTTGAATTAGATGGAATTACCTGAATTAAGAAGTTAGTGCAAGGATTTCTGTGGTTTATTTTGTTTTGATGCTGGGCGATAACTTTACAGACTGATCATCACTGCCCCCTACTGGTTTTGAATTTGGAAAATGTCTTCAGTCCACAGGATCTAAATGATTAAAGGGATTTATCAAGATTAACACTGTCTAATGGTGCACTAGACCTTCCTAGTTCAATTACAGGCAAAGTAATGCCATCCCAGAGTGAGAATATCTAACCTTGACTTTCAGCAACAGATGGAATGGATACTGTATAACGAACTGATAGTTCAAGCTATTTAAAAGATATAATAAAGCTATAGCCAATTTAACAGAAATATAATTAGATTTGTAGCAACACAATGATTAAAAAAATGATATTAAATAGTGTTCTTAAACATACACATTTGTATAAGGATTTACATGACGGCTGTGCTGATTTATTACATTAGGGCATGATGATAGTAATATTTAAAGTGATCTTGTTATCCACAACGATTCAAGCCACCAAAGCGTGTACAGAATATGAAACTAATAATGAATACTTATGTTAATCCAACAAATCACAGAATCACAGAAAAGACGTTATTAAATGATTGTGGATCCACATTTGCCTCAAACAGCATCTTCCAAGCCAAAAAAGACACAGTTTAGTCCCCTTAAAAACTAAATACATTTTTAACAAAGAAATATTTACATTGATAACACATAAAAGTTACGTTTACACAGCATAATTTGTCTATTTTCAAGTTCCCCCGATAAACATGATATTTAGGTGTAGGTGGTTTATATTATGAAGTCCTCAACCAAATGTTTTAGCTAATGTTGCATAACATTTTCAATATCTTTTTCAAGAAATTAAATTAATAGCTTAACAGAAATTCTACTCAAAACTGTTGCAAACTTAAAAGATAAATGAACATTAAAGACTAGCAATATTGTAAATCTTTACTGAAAAACACATAACATATAATCCTAGTGTATAAAATTACTCTCCACGTGCAACTTTTTGCAAAGCATGCTGGGAACTGGAATTCCTCTTCCCAGTTTTAACAATTATTATGGGAACACAACACAAATCTTTAATGTAGTGCCAAATTGAATCAATTAAGTTAAATAACTGAAGATGAAAAAACATGCCGTGATGAAGTTTTGTTTAAATTTGTTTAAACGTATTTAATATAAAGATGTAATAATATAAAGGAAGGAGTCTTTACAGGTGAACTTGAACTATAAAGGTTTTGCATAAGTGTGTATCGGCCATGCTTCTTCTGTTTGAGGTTATACATTGCCATTAATGAGTATCAAACCGAGGGCAAAGATGTCTGCACGTGTCCTTTAACCAAGCAAACAACCTATAAAAGTGGAGGAATGATTAACCCATGCGGCCACCATCAGACAGGTGTCCGCACTGTGGTTTGCTAAATGATGAATTCTAATTCCTCGACAGAGATCGGCTACCACTTATACTTTATCACATCTGCAATTACAGAGCAGAAATATTACCCCTAATTGATATGGCCCACTGATTTGTTTCGATTTCTCGTGGCCTCGAGTCGTTTTCTCCCTTTTCCCACTGGCTGCTAATGAATGGACTTGTTAGGAGGGGGCGTGTCTGAGTGAAAGTGACTCTTAAGCACAGCTCCGCCAGATGTATGACAGCAGAGAAAAGGGACAGTGTTAAAACAGCAGGAGGTGTAATGGCACCTCAGAGCTGTAGAGATGGGAAGGGAGTGGGCACCTGTCCATTAGACCCCCTGAGGGTGGATGTGTTAAGTGGCTGGGCTGCGGTCAAACTCTAGAGGGACAGTTGTCATGGTGACACAGCTGTCAGCCGGTAAGCAAGTTTAGGAACTGCGGCTGTGCTGATGAGGACGGCAGATTAGATGATGTGAAAGACTGACTAATACCTACACCTCTCCTCGTTTTCACCCACACCTGAGGGAGAGACGGTTGTCTTCTGACAGGAACTGTGAAGAGGACTGATAAATGAGAGCCAGAAGAGGGACAGATGTAGGTGTAGGAGTTTGGATTGTCTCCTGCTGTTATATCTTATAAATTTTAAATATATGTCCTTACTGGCATATAGAAACATGTGAACTTATTTCTCGTGTTTACGTGTCATTTAATTATCCCTTCCTTGCAGGAAGAGAATGTAAGGAATGGGGCGATACATACAGTTGGGTATAAAAGTCTGAGATTGCTAGTTCAGTTCAATTTAAGTCAAATTTATATTTTAATAGCACATTTTTGTGTTGTTGCTAAGCTGCTTTACATAGAAATACTAACAGAAGTAGAGTTAAAACTGAATACATTGCCGTTTTTTCACTCGGGTGTACATTGGATGTAAATTTAACTGAAACTGTTCACAGTAAACATGTTACTATTGCATTTTTATTTGCTTTAATTGCTGAAACATGATTTCAGTAAAAAATTGAATTAAAGTTAGAAAAAGTGTGAAATTTCTTAGTTTTTGGTCATTTCTCCATTGCTTATGATGGCATGCATTTAGAAGTAAATCGTGTGAAACCTGATGACCGACAAGATTTTAAGTGTATGTTCTTAAAAGAATCACTAAAAGAGTGAAAATTTGGACCAACTTAAAAAAAACTTTAACTTTGGACAACCTGAAAACTTACGTCCACTTGTTACAAGCAATTTTATTCATTTTTCTCAAATTATATTTATGGCTTGGTTAAAATCAAAATGTATACATTTCAACAAACCACTATTATTGTGATCAGTGTTTGTTTTAGTTGGGCTATTGATCCCTGACTTTGGTTAAATTAACTTTAAAAGTGTTTACAATAGTGTTTAAATAAGAACACTCGTGCATTAATAAGAAAAGAAGAGATGCTTTAAAGTTACGTTTTTGTGATATTTAAGAAGCTTTGATAAATAAGAGAAGTGACATTAAATAATGTGAGAGTTGATCTTTATGACTGATTCAAATGTCCTTGTTAACGAATGCAACGATACTGTGATAATATAAATAGACAATTGTCTTGACACACTTAGACATCAACCGTCATCATACAAACCTCAACAATGGTGACAAACATCAAAGTAATTCAGTCATGAATGAGTTCTGTAATATGATGTTCCCCAGCATGCATTGCAGCATGAAGCTTTCTTTTGTTGATTGTCACCGTTGTTGAGATGCATACACTGATTCTTTATATCTAATTGAGTAATCAATTTAACAATATGTTGAGTGTTTTTTATTAGTTAAGATTGTGTTTTAGTACCGCTGTTTAAATCTCAAAATGTATGATCACACACTATTCTCACATTAATAACACACTCGTGAGCAATTATTTAAATTATCAAAAATGATTACAGTCACCAATCACTTGATCCCAATGGATCTTAGCTTTAATTGCCTCAACAAATGTATATTAACACACTGTCACAATAGACAATGAAAACGTATCATTAAAATATAAGAGTCAAGAGCCCAACTAAAGCAAACACTGAGTTTGTAAAAAATTGTATGTATTTGTATGTATTTTTCAGTGATAGGGAATGACATGATGGGTTTTGGACAAAGGTGTAAATGTGGTCAATACTTATAAATTTGATAAGTTACCAAAAATTGGGAGTAAATTATTTTGATTTATGTAAAGTGAGATATTGCTTAATCTTCTTTGGTTTGCTCATGCATAAAACATGAAAACTGTTACAGTATATTATAGGACCAACTTGGTGAGAGACGAGAGGTAAGTACGAGTGTTTAATTGTCTCTTTATTCATTGGTTGTAATTTATGATAACATCTCATTTGATTATTCATTAAGCTTATTCTATTTCTTTAACTGTATTCCATCTATTTATATCGAGGAAAATTCTCGTGTTCCTCCTATTGACATTTGTTGAGCAAGGGATGGTGATTTAGCGCAGCTCTGTTGACGTGGCATTAGGGAAAACATCTGAGAGGTAATTGACAGGGAGATGAGCTCTTGTAGTGTCAGTGTCACTCTGCGTGATCTGCATACCACAACAGAACAGGTTATAAAGTGTGTGCACTCTGCAACGCTCGATGGGCATATCCGACTGCCGGGTTTGATGTCAATTTAGACAAATATGCATGCATGTTTTGTAGTCACCTCACAGAAGCAGGGATATGTATTATTTGCTGTATTGTATATTTTACATTCAGCACAACAGCAGAATGTTTTCCTGTGAGATCTTACCGTTTGAATTCACCCTTTTAAACAAATAATATGACTTATTAAATAATTCTATTCCATGCAAATTTCAACCTCACTGGAAAAAAATAAGTTCACTATACAAATGTCAATATTTATAAAGGTTTCAAGCATGATTCTCAATAGTTAGTACAAAATTGTAATATCTGGGGTGGCCCCCTGGTGCACAACACAACGAAATTTAAAAAGCAAACATAAGTTCACAGTGCAATCAAGCAACAACACAATCGAATAAAGCAACAACACAACGGAATCAAGTCACAACACGGTACAGACGCGTTATTGCGCCTAAAGACGTAATTTCGTGTACAGGCGTCTTTGTTTTAGCCAAAACGTCCCAAAATGGGCAAATTTGGGCAAAATATATAGTCCTAACATCATTATGGACGTAACCATTCATGCATGACATTGCACGTGGTCCTATGTCATTCGTTTTTCCGTATAGGTAAGCAGTATCTAAATACACATCATAGTGACATAGACAAGGAAGATGGCATTTCAAATACAAGAGGTAGAGAAATTATGGCTTTAAAAGTGCAGACACATTCTTAAAAACGTTCACTAGCACACATAAAAAATACTGTAATGCACTCAATGTTTACTATAGTAGCCTATACTAATGTATATAGTGATAGTAAGCAGTAGTAGGGTGAATTATGGAAATTATATTTTTTATGTACAGTGCAGTAATCTGTTGTATTAAATACTGTAAACTGACAAACTGTGGTAAATACAATAATATCATTTACTATGTTAATGTTCCAAAACACTATAATATCTTATAATTTTACTACAATTCACTTTAGCAAATGCTTAGCATACTATACTATTTTTTCCATATGAAAATGTAAAAGAATGCAATTGACACCGATTCACGTGATTATTTTTTATATTTTGGGACAAAATACATGTCTGCTGTTGTAGCTGATGTCCACAAAAGAGGTCCTCTAACACCACAGAACAAAACCTATGGAATCAAAGGATGTTGAGGAAAGTATTTTTCATTTAGCTAATTTATAATTGAATAATTATATTATATCTGCCAAAATGTTTCAATGTTGATTTTCCATTGTGAATAGTTTATTTGTATGTTATGTATTGTTCTGTTATCTAACCCACAAATGAGATGGAATCATTTAATCCTTAAACAGGGGGCTATATTGTTATTAAGCCTAATTTTGTCAGCATATGACATCAAAGTATCGCGGGAGTTATAAGAAAGCACTGCTTGCTCTTTCCAGCACAACAACCTCAAGTCTGTCCAAAAATGTGCACCCATGTGTATATGTACGGTGAGGAAAATAAGTATTTGAACACCCTGCTATTTTGCATGTTCTCCCACTTAGAAATCATGGAGGGGTCTGAAATTGTCATCGTAGGTGCATGTACACTGTGAGAGACATAATGAAAAAAATCCAGAAATCACAATGTATGATTTTTTTAACTATTTATTTATATGATACAGCTGCAAATAAGTATTTGAACTTCTGAGAAAATCAATGTTAATATTTGGTACAGTAGCCTTTGTTTGCAATTACAGAGGTTAAACGTTTCTTGTAGTTTTTCACCAGGTTTGCACACACTGCAGGAGGGATTTTGGCCCACTCCTTATCACAGATCTTCTCTAGATCAGTCAGGTTTCTAGCCTGTCGCTGAGAAACACGGAGTTTGAGCTCCCTCCAAAGATTCTCTATTGGGTTTAGGTCTGGAGACTGGCTAGGCCACGCCAGAACCTTGATATGCTTCTAACAGAGCAACTCCTTGGTTATCCTGGCTGTGTGCTTCGGGTCATTGTCATGTTGGAAGACCCAGCCTCGACCCATCTTCAATGCTCTAACTGAGGGAAGGAGGTTGTTCCCCAAAATCTCGCAAAACATGGCCGCGGTCATCCTCTCCTTAATACAGTGCAGTCGCCCTGTCAGATGTGCAGAAAAACACCCCCAAAGCATGATGCTACCACCCCCATGCTTCACAGTAGGGATGGTGTTCTTGGGATGGTACTCATCAACTCATCAAACACGTTTAGTGGAATTATGACCAAAACGTTCTATTTTGGTCTCATCTGACCACAAGACTTTCTCCCATGACTCCTCTGTATCATCCAAATGGTCATTGGCAAACTTAAGACGGGCCTGGACATGTGCTGGTTTAAGCAGGGGAACCTTCCGTGCCATGCATGATTTCAAACCATGACGTCTTAGTGTATAACCAACAGTAACCTTGGAAACGGTGGTCCCAGCTCTTTTCAGGTCATTGACCAGCTCCTCCTGTGTAGTTCTGGGCTGATTTCTCACCTTTCTTAGGATCATTGAGGCCCCACGAGGTGAGATCTTGCATGGAGCCCCAGTCCGAGGGAGATTGACAGTCATGTTTAGCTTCTTCCATTTTCTAATGATTGCTCCAACAGTGGACCTTTTTTCACCAAGCTGCTTGGCAATTTCCCCGTAGCCCTTTCCAGCCTTGTGGAGGTGTACACTTTTGTCTCTAGTGTCTTTGGACAACTCTTTGGTCTTGGCCATGTTAGTAGTTGGATTCTTACTGATTGTATGGGGTGGACAGGTGTCTTTATGCAGCTAACGACCTCAAACAGATGCATCTAATTTAGGATGATAAATGGAGTGGAGGTGGACATTTTAAAGGCAGACTAACAGGTCTTTGAGGGTCAGAATTCTAGCTGATAGACAGGTGTTCAAATACTTATTTGCAGCTGTATCGTACAAATAAATAGTTAAAAAATCATACATTGTGATTTCTGGATTTTTTTTTAGATTATGTCTCTCACAGTGGACATGCACCTACGATGACAATTTCAGACCCCTCCATGATTTCTAAGTGGGAGAACATGCAAAATAGCAGGTTGTTCAAATACTTATTTTCCTCACTGTATGTGTGTATATATATAATGTATGTCAAATGCAAAATTATCCAACATAAAAGATGAGTGCAGTAAAAAGTCAAAGGTCAATTGTAGCCTATGGGACCATTTTGAAAACAGGCTTGGAGGTGTGTGATGGTTAATTATAACACTTGTCAATGTTGAAACACATGCACTCCTTCCACATTCATTTATTGGATGGGCATAGGTGTAGCCAAAACATCTGCTGTGCTATAAATAAATAAAACATAATAAAGAAAACTAGTTTGAATGATGTGACGACGCTTAAACTAAGATTTGAACATCAAGCAACAGCGCGTCAGACGGAAACACTGACCACTCCCCCACACACTCAATTGAGCTCACTCACGAACATACAGATTCATTTTCGGTATCAGATTCGGGTCTGAATTGATACAAGGAAGTACCGATGACATTTTATCACCTGTAAGTACAATTGCTTTGGAACCTGATGTTCCGAATATGGTAAGAGGTGTTACATTTCCATGAAACGCTCTAGTATTCGACCAATCACTACGCCCTAACCAACTGGCCAATCATAGCTAACCTCGCTTTTCAGAGCCATGAGCTTTGTAAAAAATCGCTTCAGAGAGGCGGGGCAAAGTGGAGATACAAACATGCACGGTATGTGGAAAATGCAGCGTTTTTAAACCTTACGACGTGTATACACATTACATTAAATCTTAAACAAACGATAATATTCGTTTTAGCCATGTCATTTGACCCCTTTAAAATGGGCATTAAGAACAAATCCTCAAAATAAATAATCATGAAGAGTTAACAAGGAAAGCCTTGCTAAAATAAGAATGGTAAGGGTCACGTTGCTTGATATGACTTTAATTTTGACAACGGAAGTCTAGGGTTGCGCATCTAATGTGTGTACGTGAAATTACGTCTTTAGGCGCAATAATTCGGTCCACACGTTAAATCTTCTGTAAACGTAAAGGCCAAGTTATACTCCGAGCCGCGTACCCTAGGCGTACCCTCTCCAAAAATGTAACAACGCGTCAACTCAACGTGGACCCTACGCGGACAGCAAGCGCTGTGATTGATCGGTTTGGCAGCATCGTACTTACTCCTACGCATTTCCGGCATCTTTTTTCACTGCCTTCTTACGGCAAGTTCAGAGTTCACAAAAGAACAACATGGCGAGCGTCGACATCAAACAAGTTACTGAGTGTCTGATTGAAGAGGTTCGGAAATACAGCATCTGTATGACTCCTCTTTTGCGGACTATAAAGACTGTCAGATGGCGGCAAATTCTTGGAGAGAGATTTCATCTAACGTCGGATTGGAAGTTGCGGAATGTGTGAAAAGATGGAAGAACACCCGGGACAAGTACGTTCGCTTCCGAAAGAAACTCGCCACTAGGAGCGGTGACCCAGGCAGGAAGAAAGTCCCTGCGTTTTATATATTCCTTTCTTGGCTTGCACCGCATATAAAACATTGGGTCACTGAGTCAAACTTTGATGAGATAAATCTAGCATTTCCTTTGTGTTTTGCTGTGTTTAGGCTAGCTATCAATGCTACCACGCCGTACATGGCATTCTGATGCGAACTGATCAAACGTAAGAACATAGTGATTGCAATGTAATATAATGTGTTTATAGCTCTGTCAAAAAAAAGACATCTCAGCTGTATATGTGATGCACTTCATATTTTATTTTGCTACTCTTTTCAAAACCATAGGGTTGTAGTTATGTAGCAGCACAAACTCCTCATCATCCTCATCAATGTTTACTTCCGGAGAAGTTGCCCTCCATCCCCGGCCATCTCCTTCAACTCTCTAGACTTCTCCTTTGTGTCTTGAGCCATCTCCTCTGTTCCCCGAGCCATCTCCTCTGTCCCCCCGGCCATCTCCTCTGTCCCCCCGGCCATCTCCTCTGTTCCCCCCGGCCATCTCCTTCGCCTCTCCGGCCATCTCCTTCGCCTCTCGGACCATCTCCTTCACCTCTCCAGCCATCTCCTCTGCCCCCCAGCAATCTTCATGTTCAACGTGTACAAGCTCCTTTTCTGTGTCAGCAAAAGACATGAATAACTTTGCACTTTATAAACACTGTGCACGATATTTTGCACTTTATTTGCTTTATAGTTTAATTTTTTATTTTACTATATTACTTGGTGTAAAAAAAATCTGTGAACACATATAGGCATTATTATTATAAACGTTTTTTTGATATATACACATTTACACAAAGAACAATGATACTTCATTTATAGGGCCTTAGACAGAGCTTGAAAGGGACGCATTAGGTTGTTGTGTAGGGTGAATGCAGCATCACCAACTATAGAATTATAGATTTATTACAGCTGTCCCAGGAAGATTGGCTGGTTGGGGCAGGTTCAGTTCGTGTTCCAGCAGCATAGAACCAAACCGACCCTCCTTGAAGATACCACCCTCACTTTCCCATCCGTTACCCCCTACATCCACCATTGGGAAGCGATATCTGGCATCGCATGTGGCCAATCAGAACAATGGAGTGTGTGCCTTTGTAGTTAAAAAAGTGTAGTGGTGCTTTTATGTTGACATGCTTACCGTCTACGCTGACAACACAGTTCGGAAAGTTCCACAGTCGCCAAAAATCAGCAGCAATATTTTCCCATTGAGCAACAGAAGGGAATACAAGAAACTCTTGCTGCAGTGCGTTCCACAAAGCTTTACCGATCTCAGACACTATTGCACACACTGTGCTAGAAGCCAGTTTGAAGCTAGCTGCTACACCCTGTTGGCTTCCACCTGAAGCTAACACTCGAAGGGTGATTGCCAGTGTCTGCGTAATATCTGTAGGCATCCTGTGGGTACACTGGTGTGTAATAAATGGCTTTACAAAAAAGGAACCAAGTCGTCAAACATGCGAAAATATCTGAAATGCATTTCTTCGTCGATGTCTCTCAGGGGCCGGACAAGCACAGAAAATTTGCCCTCCGTCAGTCTTGTCTGGTTCACAGGTCGTACATACCGTCTCCTTCAACGCCTTCTCTGGTTTCTAGCTTTTTGTTCAAGTAATTTAATTAAAAGTAACTGTTTTTCTACTTCGATCAGCTCCAACTCCATTAAGATGGTATCAGCTTCCATTGTCGTTTGCATACACACAAAACATCAGCGAAAAAGAGCAAACCCGTAAAAATACAAATAGCCAACTAGCGTTCTGGCAGTGTAATTGCAGTAGGACGCATACTCTCAATGCAGAACCATAAATTTTCACGACGCCGTCGTCTATGTATGTTGGCTACGCCGTAGGTCCGACGCAGAAGTAAAAATCGTACTTTACATCTAAAGAAACATTTGCCGAAAGGGCCTTCAATACTGCTCCTGTCTGTCTTAAATCTCAGTATTTGTCTTCTTTTGTTAGGTCATATAACTCTGAGAATTCCATTTTTAAAATGATGTTCTCCGTGTTTTGAGCTCAGTAAAGTGTTGATAGCTTAAAGCCACATGGAGATAGCTCACAAAAAGAGTTCTTGCCAGTGGAAGTGGCAGGATTTTGAGCAACGCTTCAATTGGGCTTCAACTGAAAATCATTTGCGACTGCCGCTCAAAACTATTAACACAGGATAATCCCGGTACTTCGAGTCACTTTGACCAGCAGGGTTTATACAAACAATATATACAGGTGCTGGTCATATAATTAGAATATCATCAAAAAGTTGATTTATTTCACTAACTCCATTCAAAAAGTGAAACTTGTATAATGTATACATTCATTACACACGGACTGATATTTCAAGTGTTTATTTCTTTTCATTTCGATGATTATAACTGACAACTAATGAGAACCCGAAATTCAGTATCTCAGAAAATTAGAATATTGTGAAAAGGTTCAATATTGAAGACACCTGGTGCCACACTCTAATCAGCTAATTAACTCAAAACATCTGCAAAGGCCTTTAAATGGTCTGGTTTGGGTTGCCATGTCATCTGCTGGTGTTGGTCCACTGTGTTTTCTGAGGTCCAAGGTCAACACAGCCGTATACCAGGAAGTTTTAGAGCACTTCATGCTTCCTGCTGCTGACCAACTTTATGGTGATGCAGATTTCATTTTCCAACAGGACTTGGCACCTGCACACAGTGCCAAAGCTACCAGTACCTGGTTTAAGGACCATTGTATCCCCATGATATTCTCAGTATTAAAGCATGGGAAAGACTTATCTGGAAGTTAGTTTTGTTGACCACGGTTTTTCCAGTATTTACAATTTTGCTAAATAATATATTGTTATTATTCTCTGTCTCGTTTTATATTTTCCTTTTGTTTGCTTGTTGTTTTTGGGCTGTAGGCGAGTCTAACAGGTTAATCGCCCCCTTCGCCACTAGAGGGTGGTATGCTGCAGTGAAAACACAAATAGTGGATTGATTGGTGATGATTATATTGCAGTTGTGCTGTGACTTGATTTTAGGTTCTACTAATAACGGCCAAGGGTGATTGTTTTGTGTATACCTCGACACTACGCAAGTCTGTCTGGCCCTGTTTGTTGTCCACTGTCTATTTGGGATTTTGTTGTACTTTGTTATTCGTTTCTTTTTTTTATAAATTGAGGGTTTTCTGTTAAATGTAATTTTGGTCCAGTGTTAATTTTGTTTAATAAATCAATTGAAGTCGTGTACCACCACAGAGTCACAGTGTTCATTCAGTTGACAAACTTGAGCGGCTTATTCCCTTTATTGGTAATTCGTTTGATCCCATAACATATAAATCCACCATTTATAAGATTATATTTGTATTGCATTAAAGCCTATATTTGCCTGCATATGAGTTTACCTCTGGTGCTTCAAACATTTAGCTTGTATACATCATTTGGATTGAAATAATGAATTCCACAAACTCTGACACAGCTTGAGTAATGTTGTTAAGTAAAGTATATTGTGCGTCAAAATTTTAATTGATTTATGGCCACCTGTAAAAGTTTCTATCAACCATTCACTCAAATGGAGCCTTTTATGGCCTGTCAACCTTGATGACAGTTATGTTTTATGACTGTTGTTGGGGACTCCTCTGACCCTCACCCTTCCTTCGGTGGGTCTAACAACCTACACCACCCTCATCACTCCATAATCAAAAAGGTGTGCTTTCATCTTGTTTGCTTTTACTATAGGCTATATGTGAAAGATGTTTTTTAAATAGAGTGAGCTAAAATAGCTGTTGTGTGTGGGTTTTTCATATAAGAGTGTTGTTTCCTTGTTTTATGTCTTTTATCATGCAAATGAGGGAATAGAGACATGAGGTTTACAATCTTATCAAAGTGTGGTGTCCTACCTCTCTCCCAATCAAGTTATTTGACCAGTCAATCAAAGTAATCTGTGATTTTTTTTTTGATCTGTCAGTCTTATTTGACAGTTTTTATATTGTATGGTTGTGTTATCCCTGCAGGAAAATGTGTTTTCATCCTGCTGGCCTGACATTCCTTAAAACCTTGCAGGGGGTGTGTTAGAATAGAGAGGTAATGTTTCATCTAAGAGTGAGTTGGTACCAAGTTTAAAGGTTTTTTGAATAAGAGTTGTCAATGTCAAATTAACGGTATGTGATTTGCGTTTTCTCTTTAAAATAATTACCAAACAAAAGTATATGTAGTCATGGTATTGGTGCCTTGGTTGTGTGTAATGGAATATGTGCTTTGAACGACCACCGATATTCCTGGCTTGTAGAAGAAATTAAGGATCTAAATAGATCAGGCGGAATGCATATCTAAACCTGATATATTTATACGTGTCATAGCGACTAGTAAGATTATATACTGAATGTTTTAATTTTATCAATAGGTTCGATACAACGCTTTAACACAACCCAGCAAAACCCCGGGGTTTAAGAAGAGGCCTGCGCGCGTGCGTGCTTGCTGTAGTAGTACTTCTTCTAAAATCTTGTAATACATGTTATACTCTTTTATTATTACCTCTAGTGTAGTGTCGCAAGAAATACAAAACGGAGAAAATTCGCATGGAGATGGTAACTATGCACTAGGTGAAGTGTTATGATTACTGTTTGGTTTAAACCACCATGCAAAAGTAACTGTTTAAACGTATGTTTTGTACTTTATAGATTCTTTATCGAAGCTAGTAGCTAATATACCGAACTTGGTTGGAAACCCCAGAGATTCGGTGTCACCGACATCGGTTAGAACTGCTGTGATATTTGCCCAAGTACATACGGAGGCCTCTGGCCGAAACACTATAAGGGTGCCTCAGACCGAGCAACCATGACACGATCTAAAAGTCCGGTCTGGTGAGTCTGAAGATTAAACGTGTAAACATATGATCGCTAATTTATCTCTTGTCTAACACGTGTTATTTTTATTATTTATTTCAGAGACCGTTGTAAACGACAACGATGTGGGATCACAATTTAGTTGAAGCGTGGGAAGCGGCCGAGTTTACCCAGGCTGAACCACGCGTCAACCCCGGAGGAAGTCTTAAGGTACGATGGGGAAACGGGGTAATCTGCGATGTGCGGACTATTGGATCAGATTGGCACAGAATTGAGGATCGCAAGAGAGGAGATCCGTATGGACAGAAGGTTGTTTGAAAACTTCAAACGTCTCGTCATCGGTAAGATTTCTAAACTCTGTCGGCCTCAGAGATTCTAAAAGCTGTTAAAGAGATTCTTGACAAACAGGCTCAAAGCGTTGTGTTTATATGGAAATTATCAACATGGCTAAACGAAGATCTGGTGAGTAAATACTTTTGTTTAAAGCGATTTAATGTTTATTGGTTTACACTGCATTGGTTTTATTTTTGGTTTTATTGATCATGTTGATTAATTTGGGTATTTGCTTTGTTTTAAAAAATGTGTTTCTATTAGTTAGCACTCAGCAGCGATTTTTGTTGTTTGTTTTTAAAATAATGTTGTGAAAACGTCCAGAAAACGTTGTCGGGGTTCAGATGATTTTGTAGCAAAAAGATTTAAACGTCAAACTGATCGTAATTTACGTCCCCCACACAGTATTTCAGATGTATTACAGGGTTTCATTTATGCCGTTAGGGGCATGCATAGACATGATGACAAAATTTCCAAACACCCTTAAGCTCAAAATGGATCACATGACTAGACAGAGCTGAAAATTCCCTTTACGACGACACCTGAATTGTGAAAATCAGTTGAGGATCGCGAAAGTTATGATATTTATAATACCGAGGAATATAGTCAAATGGTTAACATTAACTACAATAGAAGTCGTGTTACCGAAAATGCTTATTATTCACACGTTTTGCTTGTAACTTGCTTATTTTATCAGATATTTTGCATGAAATTTGAATAGAATTGTGTTCATTTTTTCAAATGAAATCATGAAAATGTATTGTTTTAGGTGGAATGGGCATCAGACCAATGGTACCTCACTGAAAACAATTATAATTAATAAGCGTTCATTCATATTCATAAACATTTTTTTTCAGAATACAAGAGAAAACAACAATATTAATTGTTAATTCATACTCATAGAAGTACACAACAAATATTCATTCTCTCCAGGAGGTGCTGTTTGGCTAGACCTGGCTCTGTGTCGGCCCCTTTCTCCTTTTCATAATTGGCTGTAAAGACATAACATCGATTATAAGGCCCCTCAACTTTACATGCATTGATTAACACTGGATTTCTCTTAACATAAGCAGCACCAGAAGCCTATCAACATGGCTTATGTGTTCCAGGATGCTTTGGATAAGAGTAAAAAAAAATAACAACAGACAAGCATAACTTTTTGATCACATTCATCCAATGCCACTTTTAAATTATGTGCATAGATTTGCAATATTCATCTAGAGGTTACATGAAAAAAAACAAAAGAAAAACAATAATATTATGCTTGTTCACTTTGTCATAACCATAATGCAATTGCACAGGCCTGCTGTCATATCTAATGTTCTCGGCCTACTAATTTAGACAGTTACAGGCTAGTCCTCCGTAATCTAATTTGAAGTGATGTAAACTATGTAACCATTTTGACACGCATGTCAGAAAAAAACATGTACATATTAAACTACATAGCATCAGTAATAATGTCAAGAAAAACGCAGTCAGGAGTTAAATATAGACAATGTTTTTTTTTTTTTTTTTGAACGGCGCCAGCAGTACATTCGCTAATCTACCCGCCACAAATGTTACTACCCAATTTCTGCGATTTAGTTAAATACTTTCTCCACCATGGATTTCGATGGAATTTCGTCAGTAACAAGATAAAAGCTATGTATTTAGGTCCACCTACCTTTCAGTAGTTTCCAAAGCTTAGGTGAAGCCCACCGACCGCTTGAACGCAATGCAAATTTTCTGAAATCCGCGGTGACCTGAAATCACATTAGGGCTGATATCCCGAAGTGTCAAACGCTTCAGGGGCTTGCACTCGATGTAGTTACCGTCGTATTCAGAAAAAACATACTCCCACCAGGCGCCCAGGGGTAGATATTGAATGACATGCACATTTTAGTACCATGCGGTTTCAGTGTTTCCCCTATGTTTACGGCTTTGGGTGGGGGGCTATGCACGGTCTCTATATTTTCTTTGTGGCGGAGGTCCGGACAATACTTTTTCAAATAAATCATATTTAATCAATTGAGCCCAGTCGAATATGTATATAAAAAGTGAACATCCGACATTTTATCAGGCCGTTTATTTTGTATTCAGATAACCACTATTTGTAGGCACTCGTGCTAAAGCAAAGTCCTAGTGGCCTATTTTAATAAAACTACTGACAACTAAATGTCACAAGTGAAAATATTTTATCATGAGGAGAAGTACTTACAAAGTTACTAACAAGTAGCATTTTCATGCCATTCATACTAGAACTGATTCTAAATAATCCCAGATTAAAACATGATTCCTTATGAAATGCTCTTAATATGCTAATTATTAATGCTATTGATAATATTAATATCATTAATGCTAAATGTAGATACAAGATGTTATGGTTTATAATGCAACAAACCTATATAGTAAACTGACTGACAGCCTAAAATACTTCATTACTGCTGCATTTCATTTACGTAAGCGTTACAGTAGTCTGCAGGTCCTCCGTATGCGACGCGTCTTTGGCGGGAGAAGCAACATTTACGGAGCAGAAAGGATTAAAATGAAATGCGTTTGGCACTATATGAAGATATTAAAGATATCAGCCAAATACAGTCAACATAAATTTCCCTGAGTATGTGTGATGCGTACAGCTCATTTATGTAGAAGCGCTGCTCAATTTAAACTACAGAAAAAGTCTGTGATGTGAATGGTTCATTATGTCCTAATGGAAAGAAGCCAAGCTGGGCTAAAACCTGTCATCCAATGGTGACTGGACCGTTGCTGCTTATCAGGGGCAGGGCGTGCGTCCTTCCTTTACTTGGCCATTTTCACCACCCTGGGAGCGTTTTAAAACACAAATATTTTTATCTGCTTGCTTCTCCGGTGTTCGACACAAAATGCCCAATGATGATGTTGAAATGGATGTAATAGATGTTCAGACAAATGATACACCCGCTTGTCTTCGGCTTGGCGAAACACAGAGAATAGTAAGAGCGGGAGGCACCATAGGTGAATACAGTGTGGTCCCTCGAAGTAAGTTCTACAGCTCGGCGGTACATGGGAAGTAGATAGGAAGATAATATGGAAGTATTTTAATGACATTAGTCTTTGAAGCAAAAAGCATGTTGAATTGCCACAAATCAAAAATAAACGTGTTGCATAACCAGTGCTTGTATGTTTAGAGTCTGCAATTCAATATGGTTGTACATTTAAGCTGTGAATATTTCAAACTAAAACATTTCCCACACAGTTTCACCGTTTAAAAGTTCAATAATCAAAATTCATCTTTTACATTTCATTAGAAAATTCAATTTGTTTAAAAAAAAAAACTTTAATATTCAACAGAAAATTTTCAGTCCATATTATTTCTGTAAAAATATTAAGTGGTTCAAATTCGGCTTGAAATTCAAAGTTTCACATCCTGGAATCCCAGGAGAAGCAATAGAGCGCCGATTTCGGCAATGCATGATCTCTACATGCTGCCTGACCACTTCACCAGCAAATCGGTTATGACGAAGACCAAAGCAGGAAATGCAGATTCTTTTTTATGTTTGCCACACAGTCCATTCATCTGCTCAATTAAGTGAATTTAGTTGTTCTCATAGATCTCTTCTTATGCATCATCAACATTTTGAGAAATTTAACTGACGCTTGCACTGCCAGTAGTCCGCACAGACAATCTAGGCCTATAATGTTCAGACTTTGACCGCCCCCCTGCTCTAGCTTTAAGGAATTAAGATATTTTGTTACTTCAAAACATCATGTTCACTTAAATAATATGCTTCATCAGCATTTACAGGACATTTATTGTGTTTAAAGCATTCAAATTTTAACACGTACTCTCCCACATGTCCTTTTTTATATGACGTAGCAGCAATCTCTACAGACTTTCTTTTTATTTTCCTCACATGACCTTTTTTTCATATGCGACTCAGAAAATGCCTGATGTTGGGGAATTGTGGAAACATTCGTTGTTTTTTATTTTGTTAATACGAGACAGAGAAACTGATCTTTTAGCCAAGTGAACTCCTTGAGCAGGCCAGATAAAACAGACCGCACTTTCTTAAGAACAGACTAGACCCGAAATGTCTTGTGTAGCCAGCAGCCAAAAAAGAATCCTCAACGGCTCCAAATAGTTTTTTAAACGCAAAGATACAAACTTTTGTTGCATTTTTTTTTTTATCCTCTCATACTGACTGAATGAGAAGCAAACATTTTGCTGAATATCCGCAACATGCATGGTGGAACAAAAACATTATAGGTTTGCTAAGTGCCTGTAGCCTACCCTCTCCCTTTAGGGTCCACGGACCACTCATCACTGCCGGTGAACCGTGCTAAAACACTTAATGTTGCTTAATCTTCAGACCAGATGACTTAAATTAGTATAGCCTACACCTTTTTAATAAAGCGTTGGCTGTACAGAAATGTGGAAGAGCCCTGAATACAAAAGCGAAAAATGGCACAATAAGAATTTTACGATGTTTTCTTGATGATGCATAAGAACTTTATGTTCTTAGTAAACTGAACCTAATCATACAGTCAGGTCCATACATTTTTGGACAACGACACAATTCTAACATTTTTGGCATTGTTTTTTTTTTAATTGAAACGAACAAGATGTGCTTTAACTGCAGTCAGGGCTCCAGACTAACTTTTTTCACTAGGAGCACAGTGGCCCCCAACTGAAAATTTTAGGGGCACAACCAGAAAATTTAGGGGCGCATACCGTAAATCAACATGCAAACCAAATCTACTAATTTCCACTGTATTACTAATAAATACTTTAATAATAGATGCAGAAATTACAATGTGCTGTTTCAAATTCAGTGTCACATTTTATTCTGCACTTTTGAAGATGCAACAACAAGGTAAACTGACAGCACCATCGCTGTCATGACAGTACAAATAGTAAACAAAATACCATACATTCAGAATAAAAAAAAGTGCTTAGTAACCTTTCGGTCATTTCACAGTTACAAACAATACTTAAATGTATGTTTAATCAGTCTATTGTGTTTAAACTGCGAAGTGCCTGTACTATCGGCAAACTTTGTGTTCCCCGCAGTTCTGGGGTAGCTGCTCCAGTATTCGCAGTTCATATAGTTCGACTGCTTATAGTACCTCAGGCAGCTAAATTCTTTCAGCCAGTCTGACTCTGCATCATCATCCGATGGTGACACTGTAGACCAGGGTTCCTCAATTAGTTTTCACCAAGGGCCAAATTCTACCCACAATAGAAAGTCAAGGGCCACCAACTATAATTTGATAACTACAATGTTTTTTCTGCTATTATTTTTGTTGTTATAATTATTTATTTTACTGTTGTTTATTTGTTAAAAAAAATCACAATATAAAATTATACTTTTTATTAGTTCTATTTTCTCAGTTTCGATCAAACTATAACATTATATTACATAAACATTACCGGGTCCTCTCGCATCTGGTGTTTCTCGCAATGCTTTTGCAAATGTGGAAAGTGTAGCTTTCTTCCTCGAAGATCCCGTTCAAAAAGAGTCAGTTTTAAACGGAAAGCTTCAACAGCTTTGTGCATGTCTGCAATAGTGCGGTTCTTGCCTTGCAATTGCAAATAAAGCTGATTTAGATGAAACATGATATCACACAAAAAACTCGCGTATCCCATCTATGTGCTGTCGTTCAAAAACCTCAAAAAAATCTCTGCTTTCTGACTTTGGAGGCTACTTAAAAATGTACATAGTTTATTTTGTAATGTTTACCAGCCTCGTCACAGAATCGATCGTCTCTTTAATTTTTCCAGACAACTTGGCGCACAAGACCGATTTATGAATTATGCAGTGAAATGCCACGAGTGTCGGGCTGACAGCAGCTAGTCTGCTTATCGGGCCTTTGTGATGTCCAACCTTTGAGGGAGCCCCGTCAGTAACGACAGACTAAACTTTGCTCAAATGCAATTCATTCTTTTTAAAGAACTCCGTAAGTTCGTTAAAAAGTATTTCTACGGTTATGGCAGCAAACAAAGCAGCGGAAATCCTTCCCATCAAAAAATCTGTCAAACATCAACAGCTGTTCAATGTCGGTTCGGTCGCAAGATATGATATGGCTTCTACTTTCTTTATGTAGGATAACAGATTAGACAGGCACTCACCCGCCAATGCTTCCACTCCTCTTGTAACCGTGCAATCATATAATGGAACCTGCTGTAATAGCTCCGTTACCATTTTCTATGTTTTCGCGTCGTGATTCAGAAGTTGATGATTTCGCCGTCACCCCTTGTCACTAACTGTAAATGAAGCTGCGCCGTTTGAATTTTCGCGCCAGCCTTGTGATTGGCTGATAGAGTACCGCGAGAGCTATGTGAGATCAGAATGCATCGTGTGCTTTCGAGCCGCTCTCGTGCGGTGATGTCATTCCGACTCTAATGAAACTGAACACACTTTTATTGCTTCAAGCAGGCCAAAAAAAATTCATTTGCGGGCCTGATGTGGCCAGCGGGCCGCCTATTGAGGAACCCTGCTGTAGACTCTGGCACTGGTACACTAGCCGCAGGTCGGAAGAACGAATCAATAGTTCGCTTGCTCAAAGCTCAGAAGCACGCACATATCAGGTTGTGATGATATTTGTCTCTGTTTCCTTCCCACAGATGTTTACGCGCGCTCTATTATCTCTAGGCCCCTCCCCCTCCACGCATTTTAGCCACTTACAGTGGCCATTCCCTATTCTTCTCACACGCATTGGCCGCCTCACAGACAGGCATCACTCAATGAAACGCGAGTGTGTGCTCGCGTCTCATGAGTATGTGTGCGAGTGTGTGTGTGTGTGTGTGTTTGCGTGCGTGTGCGCTCGCGTCTCATTGATTATTTCATTGCTCATTTCATTGATCATTGAGTGCCCCTTCCACGTTTAATGTATAAAAAAAATACGGAGGGTGGGGGAGGCAAATTTACTGGTAGCACATGTGCGACTGGATGTAAAATTCAGTCGCACACTCTCAAATTTTGGTCGCAAAATGCGACCATTTGGTCGCAGTCTGGAGCCCTGTGCAGACTGTAAGCTTTCATTTGAGGGTATTTACATCCAAATCAGGTGAACTGTGTAGGATTACCAACAGTTTGCATATGTGCCTCCCCCTTGTTAAGGGACCAAAATTAATGGGACAATTGGCTTCTCAGCTGTTCTATGGCCAGGTGTGTGTTATTCCCTCACTATCCCAATTACAATGAGCAGATAAAAGGTCCACAGTTCATTTCAAGTGTGCTATTTGCATTTGGAATGTTGCTGTCAACTGTCAAGATGAGATCTGTCACTATCAGTGAAGCAAGCCATCATTAGGCTGAAAAAACAAAACAAATCTATCATAAAGATAGCAAAAGCATTAGGCGTGGCCAAAACAACTGTTTGGAACATTCTTTAAAAAATGATGATATGACTGCTGACAAAAGCAGCAGGGTGAATTCTGAAGTATTTC
Source organism: Triplophysa bombifrons (assembly GCA_029783895.1). Lineage (NCBI taxonomy): Eukaryota > Metazoa > Chordata > Actinopteri > Cypriniformes > Nemacheilidae > Triplophysa > Triplophysa bombifrons. Next base: position 20,749,167 of record CM056456.1, read on the forward strand.
GGGCAATATTATCTGCTCATATTCAGCCAAATGCTTCAGAACTCATTGGACGGCGCTTCACAGTGCAGATGGACAATGACCCAAAGCATACTGCAAAAGCAACCAATGAGTTTTTGAAGGGAAAGAAGTGGATGGTTATGCAATGGCCAAGTCAATCACCTGACCTTTGGCATCTGCTTTAGTAATGCAAAAGTATACTAACATGATCTCTGATTCACGAGTCTAGCTGTTTTGCCTGCTGTCCATAAAACACCACAGTTTATTTTCCCCTATTTGCGTGCACAACTATTGAATGAGGCTTGAAATGATTTTGTTCGAATATGATCCCGAAATTTAATCTGTGCAATATATAAATAGTACTGAGGGTATTTGTGTAACTAATTATTACTAGAAGTATCTGCTTTTTAAACGCTTCCATATCGATAGCTGCTCTAATAAATTGTGTACGTCAACTCACTTTTATAACATTTTTTTGTACACAATAACTAAATACAAAGAACTACCCAAATAAATTGCAATAGTTTTACTTAAAATATATTGTTTTATAAAAATGGATATATTTTTAGTAAAGAGGAAGTATATTGATACTTTTTGGTATAAAACATATAAAATTAACTAGATTAAAACCATTTAAAGTAAATAAAACCTACTTTGCGGGTGAAGCACTTTTTACAGTGTAGCAGGCCTGAGGGAAGAAGCTTTTTTGGCAGGGGAGCACCAATGATCTTCAAGCTTCAAGTTGTTATGACTGTAGCTCAGTGGTAAGAGCATTGCGTTAAAAAGGCAAGATTGTGGATTTGATCCCAGGGAAGTGCACATACATTGCATTATCCTATACATACGCTTTGGATAAAAGCGTCTGCCAAATGCATAAATGTAAATGACTGCGCCAGACAGCCAGGTGCTCAACCTCCTGTCTGTGCGCAGACTCCTCACCATCCTGGATGAGGCCAATGAGTGTGCTGTCGTCTGCGAACTTCAGAAGTCTGACAGAAGGGTCTTGGGCAGTGCAGAAGAGATCTAATAGAACAACTAAATACACTTAATTGAGCAGATGAGTGGACTGTTTGGCAAACATAAAAAGTATCTGCATTTCTTGCTTTGATCTTCGTCAGAACCGATTTGCACCACATACTGTTGAAGATGTCCGGCAGCAGGTAGAATCATGCATTGGGGGGATCGGCGCTCTGAACTTTGAATTTCAAGCCGAATGTGAACCACTGAATTTGTGGAAGCAAATTTTTAAATTGAACTATCATGGACTGAATTTTTGTTTGTCGAACATAAATGGTTGTATTTTAAAACAACTTGTTTTTAATGAAATTTAAAAGGTGAATTTTTGTAATTGAATTTTTAAATGGTGAAACTGTGTGTGAAATGTTTTAATTTGAAATATTCACAGTTTAATTGTACAACCATATTGAATTGCAGAACCTTAAAATGCAAGCACTGTTAATACAATGCATTTTTTTCAATTAGTGCTTTTCAGCACGTCTTTTGCTTCAAGCTCATTTGTCACTTTTACTTCCATACGAAAACAACTACAGACATGGCAGACTGTTGTTTTTACATGAGGCTTTGTCTGAAATGGTGTCATTTTCCAGACAGCTGGCTGGTGATGGTGGAATAATTAAAATTACATTGCGTGGACCTAGTCTGACATCAGATGTTAATACAATTTTGTCATCTTCAAGAATAGCCACACTATAGTTATTGACAGATAAGTAACTCCAATATATGTGTTGATCAGTGTTGCCACAGTTACTTTGAAAAAGTAATCTGATTATTGATTATACCTCTAAAAAGTAACTTAGTTACTTTTAAAATCCAGTAATCTGTACAGTAACTAAGTTGGATAACACGTTACTTTATCAGTTACATTCAGCAGCTGCCGCCAACACCTCCGCTGCCTAAACGTAAAAATGACAATCGGTTTTGCCAACACTTACTTTATTGGAAGTGTATTTTTAACAGTAATGTCAACAAAGTATCTCCTGAAATTTTAAGTTGAACTGAAAGACTATTTCCTGAAAAAATCATGTTATTATTAAAAATAATTTAAAGACTGATTTTCTTGATTTCACTTAACGTATATACTTTTTTTTAATAAAAAATTAAATAAAGACAGTCTTTCTCGACCTGACATATTGAACTGTTAACACTTTAATAATGGCAAAACATACTATTTATAATCTACATTATTTATAAATGTAACTATTAATTTATATTTAACATGTTTTATGAACATTGAACCTGTTGTTCACAGCAGTAGAGCAGCAAGGAGTGTATTTACAAAACAAGTGTAAAACGCATGAAACGAGAGCGAGTCAACCGTGTTTATGGGCAGCATTTCCTCTACAACCCGATAGATATGCGCGGATAAGATAAAATGTCACCTGCATCCGCTGTTTCAAATTAATTATCCACCAGCCCGCACGTATAATTTTCTTATATCCGCACCCGACCCGGACCCGATCGTCATTTTAAATTACTCAGTAAATTTTCTAGCACTGTCTTTGTTTATAAATACTTAAATCTATTATTTCGATTTAGCACACACGATGTACCATATTAGAGGTACCAGTCTTATGGCTTTCATATACATACAATGCCTAACAGTCGTTGCATATTACATACCCAGCACTTGATTCATCCTTGTTAACGCTAAAACGCTCCCACACGGTACTTTTCTTTCCTACCTGTTGTCTTGTTTTTAATTCTCCCTTTTTACATTTCACTTTCGTATTTTTTGAGAAATGTTGTAAATATTGTATATGATATCATCACCCGCGACCGGAATATCCCCGAAAATATCGCAGTCAGATTTAATGCCATAAGCATCAGCGTTGCAATAGGGTTAGGGTACTCGGTTGAGGATATGATTGGATTTGATGACATGGCAAAGTTTGAAAGCATGTCATGCATTAAAATAGTGGTCTTCCACAAATCAGACACTGGTATGTTGGAAAAGTATAACGCAAAAGGTGTGCAATATTCCAGAACAGTGTTTTTGTACCTGCAGGATGGTCATTATTTTATGATTAAGAATTTGAAAGCGTTCATAGGCACACCATACATTTGTGATTTTTGTTACAAGGGTTACATGTCCCGTAGAGACCATAGCTGCTAATATGTGTGTGATATCTGTAATGGGCCTCAATGTTTCAGACATGATGTGGAAAAAGACAATGTAACCATTGTCTTCGATACTGCCGATCCGACTATTGTTATGATATGCATAATAAACCTCCATTAGGTCAACAATTTTCACAATGTGCTGTGACCAAATATTGCCCGAGATTCTTGCGGACCCTGCTGTGAAATTCGTCTTTTATGATTTTGAAACTCGTTACCAAGATGGAACGCATGTCCCCAATTTTGTGTGTGCGATTTACATTTTCTGGTGAGGAATTCAAAGCAGAGGGTACGGATTGTGTTGAACACATCCTTGGACATTTCAGACCACCACGTTATAAAAGCTATACATGGATTGCACATAATGCCTCTGGTTTTCATAACTTTATACTTTTGGAACATTTCACAAAAGTAGGGCTCACCCTTAATATCACAATGCAGGAGTGTCGGATAATTTAAATGTTGGACAAGGGTTATAAACAGCATTTTATCAATAGTTACTCCTTCATCCCCATCCGGCTGTCCAAGACAGCTTCTGCGTTAAACCTTACCTGTGAGGACAAGGGGTACTTCCCACATCATTTCAACAGGCTAGAAAACGAAGTTTATATAGGACCATATCCTGTTAAGTGATTCTATGGGTACGAGACTGTCTGAGAAAGACACAGTGTTGTTCAACGAGTGGTACAGCACAGTCGGTGATAAGATATTTGATAAAAGAAAAATACTATCCATGTAGGGTAAGAACGATGTTGTTTTTCTGAGGGCAGCGTGTATTAAATCGAGAGATGAATTTATGCAGTGTACAGGACTTGGTCAAATTATTTTTTTACCACAGACTCTGAATGATGATAATTTGTTTCCTGTCAATAATTAATTTGCTTATTGTTGATGATTTAATGAAAGAAGCCAGTGGTAACAACGAAGTGGAGAAAGTGTTCACACCGTATGTACACCACAGAAATCTTAGTGGTATTTACATTGTAAATAATTTATTTTGTCAAGGTAAATCCCGCAGGACAATCAGTTTGAATACAAACTATTTGGTTTTGTTTAAAACCCCCAGAGACGCTCCCCATGTAATTGTACAAGCCAGATAGATGTATCCTGGACAAGTCAAGTTTTTTTATGAAGTCTTATCATGTAAACCTTATGGTTACCTCATGATTGATTATAAAACAAAAACACCCAAACACTATCGTCTCAGAACAGACTTGCTCTCAACATATCCAGTAGTGTATCTGCAGAAAAGAAAGCATTGAGACCGAGCATTGCGGCGAAGCATGTCTGGCAAACATTTTATAGAAATCTCCGTGTATGAAAATTGCTTTTTTAAGCCACACCCCATCAGAGACGGGTTATTTTACAATCTACCACAGACAAACTTATTTTAACACTGTGTGAGGTCGGCCTTAATGTACATCATGGTAACATACCGCTCACTTCGCAGCAATACCAGAAACTAAAAAGTCGGAAAACACTACTAAAATTTGTGTCGAAATAAAAGAAATGGACGAATGATAAACCAACAGGGCGGTTTCCTACTCTCACTCTTAAGCATCGCAATACCGTTTATTTCCAGCTAATTACATCTAGATAAAAGAAAAAACAATGGAGAATGCAGAGAAAAGGTTTTTGGTTCCACAGCATCAGCTCAATAAACTTAAATCTGGCATCCCTCGCGAGTCTATACAACAGTCGGTGGAGAAAAATTTGGACACAGCTATAAGGGAAATTCTGCACAGCTCGGATATGGACTCTCATGAAAAAGCTAAACGATACCAATTTTTTTTTGAGATATTGAACATTTGCTAAGCAGGCTGATCGGGAGACAAAATTGATAACATTAAACATGGCTGATAAAAAAATGGTTCGTCATATACCGAATACTGAAAACTCTGCATTAGGTGATAATGTAGTAAATGATGCGTTTAAGAATGTGCCACAACGGAGTTTGATAAACACTCCATACATAAATAAAATGACTTTTTCTAAAGATATTGCATCATGGACTGCTGTCTTTGCAGCAAATCTAAACAAGGGTGGATTAGAAAAACAGGAACAATACTCTTGGGAGACGACTTGGAAAGTGAAAGCCACGAAGTGAGGTACTAGATCAGTATGGCTGTGTAAAATGGGGTCCTTCAGAAATTCTTTCTGGTGAAACAGCTGGTTACAGCTCTGTATTCCAAAATATTTTCTCAAATATCAAAAATGATTTACAAAAAAGTATTATATTGAACATTTGGCATGGGTTTCTATTGTCATCATAGTTGTGTTTTTGCCTCTAGGTGTTAACTTGTAAGTTTGGTGGTAGTTGGAACAGTCCCTGGTGATGAGCTTGCCTGTTGAGGCTTACAATTATATTGATAGAAATGTAATTAATGATTGTGTGTCTGATCCGGCTCATTCATTACACCACTGAAGGTGGTGACTGAGGACTGCCACCCTTTTCGTCCCACTTAGATGAAACTAACAGAATTTCTCTCTGCTTTTATGTTTAAAGGTGCTTTCTTTGCATAAATCCAGAGGCTGGCACAAAGTCAAAGACGCAAAAAGGACAAAAAACCAGCAAGTTTGCACGTTTATAAGAAAACTCATCGATTTTAATAGATGACAGAGTAAGCAGTCTAAACCAACGTAATACTGCATGGTCAAGCTTTTGTTAAATTATTTTGTTAGGTTTTTCACTGAGATTCTAGCTGAACATATTCTTGGTTCAGCGTGTCCGGGTTTAATAAAGAGAGTCATGACCTGGGTGTCATAGCAGAAACATTAAGAGAAACTATACTAAAATAAAGAATGTCAAACCGTTGATGCTCGTTTACTTCAAATCAGGTTCTCGGTCTTCTCAGTGTTATTCTGTATTGATGGGTCATCAGATAAGAATCATATTTTATAGTGTAAATTAACAGCACATTATTGGCTCATTATTGGTTTACTTTAGCAAATAAACAACAACTATATAAATACCCTAGACTCTTTTAGCTTATGTTGCGCTTTTGAACAAAGCATTTCACCACAAAACCACTTCCAAGGCTTATAATTATTAAAATGCTGTTGTATACAAGACAATTGTGCTAATTTATTCTTTTTACATTTTAGATTTGACCATCATCATGTGTGATTTAAACTGCAGACCATCACCACATTTTCACTGCTGCTATTGCACTTCAACAGTAATCAGACGGGATGGTATTATTAAACATATTAAAACCTGTAAAAACATCCGGACAGCCTCCATTGCCAGCAGCACCATCAGCAGCACCACCTCCATCGCCAGCATCAGCAGCACAACCTCCAAAAAGATTACATGTCCAGCAACAAATCAGGGTGAATTGCACACACACTGTGGAATTCAGATAAATCAAAGGAACTTGCTGGTTCATATTAATAGAAGACACAGTCAAAGGGAAACTGAAATTACAGCAAAACAACACTGTACTGTTGATGCATTAAAGCCAAAAATGGAACCTGCATTTACTCTGATAAGATGTATATGTTTGCACAAGTTAATGTCTGTGTCTTCATGAAAACCACCTTGTTTTATCCTGTATTTTCTTTTTGACAGGTGTGAGGAAAGATGAAACAATACTAATGTGATTTCATGAACTGAACTGTCATGCATTATGAAATGTATGGCAGATTTGTTTGAGATCATACTTTTTTCAGACAGTTATGATTTTCGGTATTGTATAATTCAGTCATAGTAAAACTAAGCCACTGGCTCTAACATAATACGAGGGAAGTTCTCTCTTAAACCCCTAACATATTTATTGTAATATGATCATTTGTGTCTTTTGGATTTGAATGCCCATATTGTTGTTAAATCTTGAATTTATTGTTCTGTTGTATTTCTTTAGAAATTTGGCTTATTACATTTCTCCAGGCCATTGGAACATTTTGAGGTACAGCTTTTTAACTTCTTTGCATTTTCCTCTTTAATATCTGAAGTTATGAAAGTTTTTAGGAAAACAATGATTGCTTATTAAGGTTTGCCTGAACATTGAACAAAAAGTAATTACCAGACTTGACAGCTACATTCTGTATTTATTTGTGTATCACTTCAGTTGGTAGGAATTAATTGTGTGAATTCTTCTTGATGGTAAGTGGTCTTTGTAATTTACGATATGTCATACAGGAGCAATAATACAATAGGTGCCAATACAAAGATACTGGTTTCAATAAAAGCTAGACCACTACCTGTTGAGAGAAAGAGAGAGGGTTTTTATTTTTTTTATTGTCTGTCAAGGATTCACAGAAGAGATGGGTTTTAAAGGTTTTTAAATGTTGTGAGAGATGTGGCTGACCGTACTGAGTTAGGAAGAATGTTGCACCAGAAAGGTTTTACTGCCCTTATGGGAAGGCAATACAAGACGCTGCTGGTTTGCTGAACGCAGGGATATTGATGGAGTGTAGGAGGGTGGTTTTGTATTTCTCTATGCACTCTGTTATGCTCTCAGGGCCATTTGATTTTGCTTTGGTAAGTTTGAACATCAAAATAATAATAAAAATCCAATTTTCAGATACTGTCTTTAATCAGTCGGACATAACTGGATACCTACAATCAGAAAGTGGTAGTGCTATCAGTAGATTCAGGCATTTCCTCTGACAATGTATACGATATTGATAACTATACTTTCGGTTAAAACCCTCCATAATGTGCATTTCCAGTATGCATGCAGTATATAAAAATAAGATGATGCATGCCTCAAAACATTTTAATGTTTCCTTCACACCCTGGTGATGGGACCTCTGTTCACCACCTGAGGGCGCAATTCCACTCTGTGTTCTGTCTGTATTTTGTTGTGACTCCAGTTCCCATCATGCTTTGTCTTATTATCATGTATCGGTTTCACCTGTGTCTCATTACCTGTTTGTTCCTTCATCTGTTTATATAGCCCTTGTGTTCAGTTTTCTGGTGTGTACCGTTTTTGTCTGTCAGTGTTCAGACGAGGGAACAAGGAGCCTATCCACTTGCAGTAAATGGTGCTTAATGTTAAAGCCAAAAATCACCAAATGCGGTCGATCCAGGCAGGAAACATGAGGGAAACATACAGGATAACAAACAAAATGATACACACCAGACAACTGAACACAAGGGCTATATATACACAGTGAAGGGACAAAACAGGTTATGAGAATGGAATGGCGCCCTCAGGTTTTGTCAAATAAAATTCTGTGTGAAAATATGTTTTGTATTTATATAAAAATAAGTTTTTTGTTATATGTACATTTTGCAATGTCAATGAATCCAGCAACACATCTTGGACAGTGGAATATGTGATTTAAATGACACAACTCCCAAATGTCTATGCATTGGTTGCCTTACTAGTCTCCGAGCACATGTGTGACCCTGATCATCCTGGCAAATCATATGGCTGTTTGGCATACGTTCATTCATATATACGAATAATGGCCGAATTTTACACAAATTAATCATATTATTTTAATTCACATCTAAACCAGATGCTTTTATCAAATGCTAATCCAAAATGAAGGAAAATAACGAAACGATTCATCCAATTAAGAATATATTATAAAATGTAATCTTCTGAGATGGATACAAGGTTTCAGTTGTAAGAAATACATAAATAGTTTTGGTGTAGCATATTTTTATCAGGTGTTCACGTAATGCCGGCGTTTGTCACAAAAACACGATGAAAAATAGGAATGCATGAGAGTCAAAAATAACATCAAATATTAGCACAAGTCTATGGAAAGATTTTAAACATTTCTCAAAGTTCAGTTTTTCTTCAATGGACACTTTTCTTGCCGTGCGAAACAAACTGTATGAGTTTGGACTGTACCTGCGCGGTGATTGGTTGCTCAAGCCCCGCCCGCTAGGTTCGCCCCGAGGGAGAGTTTGAAGGAGCGTCCCCGCCACGAGTATCTTGATTTATACGGACTCCTGATTGGCCCGCAATCGTTCTAATATGACACACGATGACCTGTGCGCGTGAGCTGATCTTATCTTTTCTCATATTAAGTCTGAAGCCTCTTGTTTTTCTCATTGTCATTTCTACTGCGTTTCACACCAGTTGACTACAGTTTTCTTAACGTTCGTTTACGGTTTGCTTAACTGCAATCGACTAACGGTGAAATGGGGCAAGAATTTGGCAAATGCGTTAAAACCGACAGCGTTGTCGATCTGAGCGGTGTGTACAAGGAATGCTCACCTGCACGATCGACCGCGAACGGTAAACGCGATGGAGGGAGGAAGAAACATAGGTTTTGGAGACGGAAGAAAGAAAAAGTTCAGGTTCAGGTTACGGAAGGTAAATAACGTTTATATCATCACTTAATGTACAGTTACGTTCAAACGTTTATGGTCAGGGCTGCAGCTATCGATTATTTTAGTAATTGAGTATTCTACTGATTTTCCATCGATCAATCGGGTATTCGGATAATGAATACTTTTTCTTTATTAAATAGCAATACTAAATATACAAGAGAAAATAAGACAGGTCTCTTAAAATGAACTATTCATTTTTTTTCTTTTTAGAAAAATAATAAAGTATTGCTGAAATTGTATACATAAATATATGTGAAAAGTTAACCCATTTAATACATTACATTGCCATATTACATTCAACATGCAATATAATACACATTTATAAATAAGAAACATTAATACTAGGAACGAACAAAGCTTCGAGGCAACAAAAATCTCCTGGATGATTTTTTTGTATTCTAATTACTCGAAGAATCGTTTCAGCCCTAGTTCACTTATACAGATTTCCCTGTGTTTCTCTTGTAAACGCATCAAAACGAATTATTTCAAAAACAAAAATGTAGTTAAAATATATGCGAAAATATTTTAAATTGAATCAAACGTTCGTAACCTTTTGGATCTATTATATAATGTAAAAATGTTTGTTATACCTTATACGTTGAATATTATTTATGGTGTTCGCCAGGATGTCATACTGTAACTTATTCGTTAAAGGGATGCACAGATCGTTCTGTTGAAAATCTGAGTGAAATTTGCCCATTTTCAGTATTGTGTAAGATTCATGAATGTTACGTAAAGTGTTGATTATTTCTTGAATATTCTTTGGTTGACTTGATCTTGTGTGTTTATCACTACAGAGTTTCAGGAAACTCTCTCCTGTGACCTGAAGATCCTCAGCCCTCAGGATCCAGTCTTTTCCGAGACCCATGTGCAGGTGCATTTTGGGTCGGAGGTGACTGTTGATGCCGTTCGGGATCCAGTCGTTTCCGAGACCCATGTGCAGGTGCATTTTGGGTCGGAGGTGACTGTTGATGCCGTTCGGGATCCAGTCGTTTCCGAGACCCATGTGCAGGTGCATTCTGGGTCGGAGGTGACTGTTGATGCCGTTCGGGATCCAGTCGTTTCCGAGACCCATGTGCAGGTGCATTTTGGGTCGGAGGTGACTGTTGATGCCGTTCGGGATCCAGTCCTTTCCGAGACCCATGTGCAGGTGCATTTTGGGTCGGAATTGACTGAGGATGCCGTTGGGGATCCAGTCGTTTCCGAGACCCATATGCAGGTGCATTCTGGGCCAGAGGTGACTGTTGATGCCGTTCGGGATCCAGTCGTTTCCGAGACCCATGTGCAGGTGCATTTTGGGTCGGAATTGACTGAGGATGCCGTTGGGGATCCAGTCGCTATCGAGTCGGACTGGGAGGAAGAGTTGGTTTGGAATATGGAAATCGAGCCTGCATCAGTGTGTCTGGCTGAGGAGGAGATGCATGAACTCGAGGAGCCCAGCGTGGTCATTCAGGGTGAGTCTTCCATAATCCCAACATACACCTATTCACTTCTGCTCATATATTAGACAAACATTGTTAAAATAGTTTTCGATTAAGTATCGCTAATGTTGTATTGTTCCGATTTCACGTCTCTTTTAATAGAAATCAACTCATGGCAGTATGAGATTGGTGACATGCTGGCTGAATGCACTTCTGGAGCCATTTATGAAGGAACCCGGGTGAAGGATGGCTTGAAGGTTTGAGTTTTTACTCGCAGTCGCTAACAAATAGTCTTGTGCTCATCTATTAAAATTCTCAATCTGTCCTTTACACACATTCTCCATGTATCTTGTATCCACTATTTAGTGCTTGTATTTCTTACATGCTTTGTATGAAATGATATAACTGTAAATCCTTGTTTGTTTTGTTGATCAGGTGGCAGTAAAACGTGTCAATACGTTGAAGCACATGGATTATATCAGCATCGTAAGTAGTGCCCATTATTTTTCAATTGAAAACAACTTCATCACTGTTTACATACACACACATTCCAGTTTTTTCAAACTCTGTGTAATGATGCTGCTGTCTTTCTTCTAGCCGGGTCATCCTGAGCCTCTTCCTCGTGAGGTGGCGCTTCACATTCTTGCCTGCAAGGGAGACACCTTTCCTGAGGTTGTCCAGCTCTTGGACTGGCAGGTGTATCCGGACCACTACATCATGGTTCTGGAGCGCCCGTCTCCCTGCGTTGATGTACAAGATTTTGCTACAAGCAACGGGGGACAACTCAGCGAGGAGTTAGCCAAAGAAATCATGTGGCAGGCGACCAGAGCTGCCTACAAGTGCTGCCAGCGGGGGGTTTTCCATCGTAATATCAATATGGAGAACCTCCTTATAACGACAGACACCCGATACGTCAAACTAATTGACTTTAGGTGTGGCGATGTGCTTACAAGGTCTCCTTTCAAGATGTTTATGGGTATGTTTGATCAATTCAGACACATCATTTACATTTGTATAAATAAGATGACAGCATTCAGAGTCCGTGCTAGGCACACTTAGGCTACAAAATACTGTGGTAGTGTTAACAGTTAAATGATATGAAGTCTATTTTCTTCAGGCACAAGAGACTACGCCTGCCCAGAGTTTCTCAAAACGGGCACATATTACGGACGGCCGGCGACGGTGTACTCGCTCGGGGCGCTGCTCTTCGCTATGGTGTGTGGGACATTTCCCAACCGTATTGACCAGGACTCGATCGACAAAAGAACCTTGTACAAAAACTTGACTGAAGGTGAGATCTTCATCAGACCAACAGTAGTTCTGAATGATAGAAAACCGAAAAAGTGCTTTGATGAAAGAATTGAATAAGATAATGAATGAGACTTTAAAGTGTCATTCAGATAAACTCACAGTTTAAGATGATAATCGTCACTTCTGTGTTTTTATGAACAGAGTGCTGCAATTTAATCGAAGCCTGCCTACAAGAAGATCCTGATGATCGTATTGATCTTGATGAGATCCTTGACCACAAATGGTTTCAGGTACTGAGATGTTTATACACCCCACACATTTCCTGCATTTGTTTTTTGTTGTTGGTTTATTCTGAAATCTGGAAGATTGAAAGTCAATATAATGTATTTAGACTATACACCACTTATATTATTGTTTATTTCAGGACAAATATCCTGCCTACGGCCTCCAGACTCCTGTCCACTTTAATAAGGACAAAGAGTATGATCAGAAGCCCAGTGTGAGAATTGAAGGTGAGTTGAACTTCATAAATCCGACATAACACAACATATAAAACAGATATGGTTTCACCCCTTGTCAATAGCTGTGTTTTACTCGCACAACGATTCTGTGTAACAACACTTTACAGAATTTAACATGTTAAACAGATACTGTTAAATAGTTTTAGGTTAAGTTTTGCTAATGTTTGGTGATTCATGTCTGATGCATTTCTCTGTTAATAGAAATCAATTGCCAGCAGTATGAGATTGGCAGTGAGCTGGGTCAAGGCGGTTTTGGAACAGTCTTTGAAGGGACACGTCTGCGGGACGGATTGAAGGTTTGATATTTTTCTCTTTTTTTCTGTCTTGTGCTCATCTTCTTTTCAAACCTTAATGTATCCAGTGTCCAAGACTTCAGTGCTTGATCTATTGAAACCTGACCACACTTGCTCTTTACTGTTGTAAATGTATTATAGCACAGTTTTGTTCAAGATGAATGCTTACACAAATCCATTTTTTTGTTTTGTTGAACAGGTGGCAGTGAAAATTGTCAAGAAGACCAAGGATGTGATCGATGATCTTATCAACATTGTAAGAAGCTTGTGCTGTTATTCAATTGAAAACATTTTCACAGTTTGTTGGAGACCGAGCTAAATCCTTGTTGAGCTAAATGTTACACCACCTTCATCTATTCATGACAAACAATTGTTTTTCTTTTAGCCTGGTCATCCTGAGCCTCTTCCAAGAGAGGTCGGCCTTCAAATGCTGGCCTGTGAGGGTGTACATGTTCCTGTAATCGTCCAGTTTCTGGACTGGCAGGACTATCCGGACGAATACATGATGGTCATGGAGCGCCCCACTCCCTGCATGGACATCATCAGTTTCGTGATAGACAAGGGAGGCAGCTTGACGGAGAACGTTGCAAAGGCTATCATGGGGCAAGCGACGTATGCATCTGAAGTCTGCTGCTTACGGGGGGTTTTCCACAGGGACATAAAGCTTGAGAACCTCCTAATTAACCCGGGCACGCTGGAAGTCAAACTGATTGACTTTGGTTGCGGCGACCTGCTTGGAAGATTACCTTACCATGAGTATATGGGTATGTTTTATCACTTTCCTAATGAACAGCTGTTAACATAAATACAAAGATGATGATTTTCTGATAGTTCTTCTGCTAACTTCTTAGACATTAAATTTTTTGCACACTAATTTGTTTTGTTTAGGCACAAGGAGCTACGCCTGCCCCGAATACTTTGAGCAGGGGCATTACTATGGAAAGCCGGCGACGGTGTATTCGCTGGGCGTCCTGCTATTCGCCATGGTGTGCGGGGATTTTCCCACCCATTTTGACCTGGACCAGATCGACCTGAAGTCATGGAGTAAAGACGGCTTGACTGAGGGTGAGATCTTCATCAGACCAACTGTAGATCTGAATGATAGAAAACAGAACAAGTGCTTTGATCAAAGAATTGAATAAGATAATGAATGAGACTTTAAAGTGTCATTCAGATAAACTTACAGTTTAAGATGATAATCGTCTCTTCTGTGTTTCTGAACAGAGTGCTGCAATTTAATTCAAGCCTGCCTACAAGAAGATCCAGATGAACGTATTGATCTGGATGAGATCACTGACCACAGGTGGTTTCAGGTACTGAGATGTTTACTTTACACAAGTTGAAAAGTCAATATTTGTCAATAGCATATAATTAGACAATACAGCACTTATATTAGTTTTATTTGTTTATTTCAACAGGATGATCCCGCTGACGGCCTCAATACTCCTCTCCACACTGGGAGGGATGATGTTTTTGAGGATTCAGATGAGGCTGGCTCTGAATTTAATGATGATTGGCAGGTTATAATACCGCAGACCTCAGTTGGTAGTGTGTCTGCCGTGTTAAACCTGCACACTTCAGTTAGTGTGCCGTCAGATTGGGATCGTGATATATTGCAGAATTCGTTGGATATTGCATCATTCAGGATGGTTGAAAAAGAGTGGAATTCGTTTGATAGTGCTTCGGATTGGGAGGAATTAATTTGATATCGCATCGTACAAGATCAGGAATGTGCACGAATGTTTGAATATTTGATCAGCAATAATTATGCTATTCAAATATTCTATTCAAACTAGTGTTGTCAAAAATATCGATATTTCGATAAGTATCAATACTGAAATATCTGAACGATACCAATACTAATTTCCCGAAGTATCGATACACCGATCCTAGCTGAGCTGTCACTTTCACTTATCTCCAAAGGCGCGTTGACAAACAGCACACGTGACCGCAGTGCCTGTCACGTGTCTCGTCTCATTCGCTCTGGTTAAATAGCAAAAGTGAAGTGAATTTAAATATGGCGTGTGCGGCGCCTCCGCAACCGGCTTTGATTGATAAAGAACACAGCAGGAGTGCTATCCGGAAATATTTTGGATATATAGAAGCAAATGAACATGGAAAGCCGAAGGACACAAACAAGCCAATATGCAAGAGTCGCTACAGAGCAGTGCTAACAAAAGGCGCTAACACCTCTAATATAGCAATATGAGTGTTGTCTCGTTTTTCACCGTAATTCGTAAAGTCCGACTGAGGAATCTTTAACTGTGAATCTTTAAATACTTTAACTGTGGTCAAATTGAAATTAACTTATGCTTAATTAACTTAATTAAAAAAAGGATTACTTCAATTCTGTAATTTGTCTTCATGTCGATCCAGTGAGCATTGTTTTCGGGTGTGATGCACGCAAGTTTGCGTGTGTGGTTCGGTGATATGTGAATCCGGCATTAAAATATGTTCATCAAATAATGTTATGTATTAACCAGCATTTATGAATGATGAGCAATGCATTTGCTACAGTATATTTTAATCTTTGATGACAGTATGTAATAAAATACAACGGATCATGTTTGCTCAGGTCCAATGAAAAAAAAAATTAACAGATAGAACTTTGGAATTTAATTAGTACATGTATTAGTAAATGTTAGTTTAAATGAACTTTTAACTAAGATTAATACATGTTTAGGAAGTATTTTTCATTGTTTATTCATGTAACAAATATCTATTACCATTAACTTAAGTTCTCAGATTAGTTACACAGTTCAGTTCATTTTAAAAGTGTGGTCAAAAAAAAAAGTTTATTAAAGTTTGGCATTCTCTTGTAGCACCAGAAATAAGATGAGACCCGACCTGCAACAGTACATAATGCGTTACAACACACATTATGAAGAATTATAATGCATTTTACCCTTTAATAACTCTTTATAATACATTATACATCTTATATTTATCTTTAAATAATAATATTTAAAAAAATTACCACCTTAATGTTGTGGCAGTTTTTTTCTCTGTGGTATCGAAAATGGTATCGAGTATCGATATTTTTCACACTCGGTCTCTCTCGCGCACCGATGCTAGCAGAGTTCGGCACTCATACACAGGGCGGAGCAAAAATAAATAAAAACGAGGAAAGATACATGACGGAGGCAGTGAAATCCGCGCGACCAAAGTCATCCAATGTGTGGAAGCATTTCACACTAAATAAACAGAAAAAGTGTATTAACTGCTAAATATGCAAAAGCGACATGGCGGGAGCACCACTGCAATGATCTAGCACCTGAAACGATTTGATGAGGAGGAAGGGAGTTCAACAGCAGGTTAAGTCACTACAGAATCGTACTTTTGTTCCGTTTTGAAGTGAGGAACGTAATGTCTCTGGTGGGATGTTTACTCGTTATCCAGCTTGACTAGCATGACAAGTTAGCGTTAGCTCGCTAATAACAGAAGTAAAGCAGGGGTAGTTACTTTGCACTTTGCATTGCAAGAATAAAGTCACGTTTTTATTCACTAGCCTTTTTTGAACCATTCATTTATCAATCTGTTGTCATGTATAGCTACACTGCAAAAACAGCTTTTCTTACTTAGTAATTTATTTCTCGTTTCCAGTCCAAGTATCTAAAAATAAATCAAGATTACTAGACAAGAAAAATGTCATGAGAAAATTAATAGATGCTTAAAACTTCTGTTTGAAATTATATCTCAAGATTATTTTTCGTACCATATTGGCAGATACTATTGCTTGTTTTAAGCAAACAATCACTTCATTTTGAGGTGTTTTTTCAGAAAACAAGACATAACTTCTTATGCTATTTCATGTGTCTAGTAAATGAATCTTGATTTAAGATTTTTTGATATTTGGGCTGACAACAGGACAAAACTACTAAGTTAGAAAAGCAATTTTTGCAGTGTATATTCTGTGCTTTGTCCCATATAGGTTATTATTGACAAATATATTTGTGTGTGTTGTACTTTTTAATTTAATTTTATAGTTCTTTTATAGCACTCGGTCATCTTAAGCTTTGTTTAAATGTGGTATATAAATGAAGCTTGCACTTACTACAATGATGATAATAATTTAATGAATAAGCTTCAAATGAACTTGAGTGTGTGTGTGTCAGTGTGAGAGTTTGTGAGTGTGTCTGCGTGTATGTGCATCTGCGAGTGTGTGCGTCTGTAGTGTAGTGTAGAGAAGAAGTTCTGAGATTCAAACAAATCCTGTCAAATTTTCTGATTTGTATTGTTTATAAATTATTTATTGTTCTGGCAGCTCAGGTGGCACTTTATTTAAAAAAAGTCTATATATTTGGCAGATGTAAAGCATACATGTGTATGTTTTTGTGTTAGTCCATTTTTATTTTATTATTATTATAACAGCTCAGGATAGTTCAAGGAGCAACATGTTTGTGCACTTTCTAAAGATTTTAGTTCTGATTTTGAATAAAGGGTGGGAAATGAATGCTTTTCTTGGTTTATGGTTTTATCCGATTTATCGATTAACCGAAAAAATTATTTATAGATTAATCGATTATTAAAATAATCGTTAGTTGCAGCCCTAGTAGTTACGTTGAAAACTTGCACGTTCAACTTGTAAACACTGACTCTGTACTTCCGCCTACGTCAAGCGTGATCTTTTCAACATAATTATGTATGCTCATCGCAGAACAGAGCAAGGCGAGTGTTTGTGTTTATAAAGTATTCATCATTTTTCTTTGGAGGCGGTGTTCAACCTATCAATGTCGATATAGATAAGTGCATTCCACAACCAGCCGTTCTCAGTAACAACGGTGTTTTCAGTTCTAACACTTGCATGATTTGTTCCCATGAATACGTTTAATTCGTGCATCCTTTAAGACAGCGTAAGTCTGCAAGTAGTGTAGGGATGCTGAGATAAAATTACCCAAGTTAAAGTTATAGCTCAGTGACGCCATTTTGCCCCTTTAATATTGAGTGGAGGTGTTGTATTTCCTTTTCAAGAGTGGAGCACCACTCTCCCCATCGGCTGAAGCTAGACCCCTCTCCACTTTTCTTGAAACACTTTGTGGTGTTGTTACATTGCACGACTAGATGGCACTCAAGCTTCTTGAGTTGTAAAGATGTGAATAGCCAAGAGAGACGAGTGAGAAGAAATACTGAGCGTGTGCATGCATGTTATGCTGACCATTAGTGCGTATTAATAAAGTTATAAGAAGGATTTACTTTTTAAGTTTCTTGTCTACATAAAGACATAACAAAATTGGCGACGAGGCCTTTTTTTTCTCTACAACATTGTCTGAGGATGGCTTCAGTAAGTGCTCCATTTCCCAATCCTTTTTTGGCTTGTCCCGGTGAGCCTGCTATACTGCTAGTAACATGGCTGAAGATGTTTCGAAACTACATGCTTGTTATCAATGCTACTGGGGATTCTTGGCCAGAAGCCAGAAAGCGGGCTTTACTTCTACAGTCGTGGCCAAAAGTTTTGAGAATTGAATAAATATTGGAAATTGGAAAAGCTGCTGCTTAAGTTTTTATAATAGCAATTTGCATTTACTCCAGAATGTTATGAAGAGTGATCAGATGAATTGCATAGTCCTTCTATGCCATGAAAATTAACTTAATCCCAAAAAAACCTTTCCACTGCATTTCATTGCTGTCATTAAAGGACCTGCTGAGATCATTTCAGTAATCATCTTGTTAACTCAGGTGAGAATGTTGACAAGCACAAGGCTGGAGATCATTATGTCAGGCTGATGGCAGACTTGACATGTTAAAAGGAGGGTGATGCTTGAAATCATTGTTCTTCCATTGTTAACCATGGTGACCTGCAAAGGAACGCGTGCAGCCGCCATTGCGTTGCATAAAAATGGCTTCACAGGCAAGGATATTGGGCTACTAAGATTGCACCTAAATCAACAATTTATAGGTTCATCAAGAACTTCAAGGAAAGAGGTTCAATTCTTGTAAAGAAGGCTTCAGGGCGTCCAAGAAAGTCCAGCAAGCGCCAGGATCGTCTCCTAAAGAGGATTCAGCTGCGGGATCCGAGTGCCACCAGTGCAGAGCTTGCTCAGGAATGGATGGCAGCAGGCAAGTGTGAGCGCATCTGCACGCACAGTGAGGCGAAGACTTTTGGAAGATGGCCTGGTGTCAAGAAGGGCAGCAAAGAAGCCACTTCTCTCCAAAAAAACATCAGGGACAGATTGATCTTCTGCAGAAAGTATAGTGAATGGACTGCTGAGGACTGGGGCAAAGTCATATTCTCCGATGAAGCCCCTTTCCGATTGCTTGGGGCATCTGGAAAAAGGATTGTCCGGAGAAGAAAAGGTGAGCGCTACCATCAGTCCTGTGTCATGCCAACAGTAAAGCATCCTAACACCATTCATGTGTGGGGTTGCTTCTCATCCAAGGGAGTGGGCTCACTCACAATTCTGCCCAAAAACACAGCCATGAATAAAGAATGGTACCAAACACCCTCCAACAGCAACTTCTTCCAACAATCCAACAACAGTTTGGTGAAGAACAATGCATTTTCCAGCACGATGGAGCCCCGTGCCATAAGGAAAAAGTGATAACTAAGTGGCTCGGGGACCAGAATGTTGAAATTTTGGGTCCATGGCCTGGAAACTCCCCAGATCTTAATCCCATTGAGAACTTGTGGTTAATCCTCAAGAGGCGGGTGGACAAACAAAAACTCACTAATTCTGACAAACTCCAAGAAGTTATTATGAAAGAATGGGTTGCTATCATTCAGGATTTGGCCCAGAAGTTGATTGAGAGCATGCTCAGTCGAATTGCAGTGGTCCTGAAAAAGAAGGGCCAACACTGCAAATACTGACTCTTTGCATAAATGTCATGTAATTGTCCATAAAAGCCTTTGATGTACTGAAATATAATTACAAGCACTTCATACGTTTCACAGAAACAACTGAAACAAAGATCTAAAAGCAGTTTTTGAACTTTTGATCAAAAACTTTTTGAAAACGAATATTTATGTTTTGGCCCCGACTGTACATATCATTTCATGGAGAACCTCCAAGTCAACACTTTCTATGAGCATTCCCTATTCTGTCAAATATTGACTAGTTATAGTAATTATATAATCCCAAACAAATCCTTTTGAAGTGTTTTTATTCATTCAGAATACACTGATAAAATGCAACATACTCTTAGAAATTCATTTCTCAGCTCAATTCAAGTAATTTAACAATTTCAAAAAAACTCTAAAAGCTCTTCAAAAGAACAGTATGCTGATGCAACGGAGCCTTTAAAAAACAAATTGCTATTCAAACTTATTTTTTTGTATGGTGAAACACTCCACACATAACATATAATTTCAGAGAGAATGCCTCTAAATGTTTCTGTCTTGCCTCATGAAATCTACCTGCTGCTCTGAGGTGGATGGTTGTCTGAACTGTCCGGTGGTGTAACTACTTTCTCAAGCCTGCTCTTTCTCTCTCTGTTTTTCTGTTTTGCTTTCTTCCAGTAGGCCCACTTTCTTCTTTTCTCTCTCTCACTCTCTGCTTCTCCAAGCTGCCCTTCTTTCAAGATCTGCATCGCGACGAGCCCTGTATCTTTGCTGTCTCTCAGCTGCGGAGACCTATTTAAATTTATCATTTTTAAAAGTAGAATTATATATATATATATATAAAGTGTGTGTGTGTGTGTGTGTGTGTATATATATATATATATACACATGTTCAGGATATAAATAGAATAGGAACAATTAATGATCATGATATGCCATAGAGCACTGATGTAACATAGTTGAAAGATAGTTGAGCACTGATGTAACTTAGTTGAAAGATAGTTGAGCACTGATGTAACTTAGTTGAAAGATAGTTGAGCACTGGTGTAACTTAGTTGAAAGATAGTTGAGCACTGGTGTAACTTAGTTGAAAGATAGTTGAGCACTGGTGTAACTTAGTTGAAAGATAGTTGAGCACTGGTGTAACTTAGTTGAAAGATAGTTGAGCACTGATGTAACTTAGTTGAAAGATAGTTGAGCACTGGTGTAACTTAGTTGAAAGATAGTTGAGCACTGGTGTAATTTAGTTGAAAGATAGTTGAGCACTGGTGTAACTTAGTTGAAAGATAGTTGAGCACTGGTGTAACTTAGTTGAAAGATAGTTGAGCACTGATGTAACTTAGTTGAAGATAGTTGAGCACTGATGTAACTTAGTTGAAAGATAGTTGAGCACTGGTGTAACTTAGTTGAAAGATAGTTGAGCACTGGTGTAACTTAGTTGAAAGATAGTTGAGCACTGGTGTAACTTAGTTGAAAGATAGTTGAGCACTGGTGTAACTTAGTTGAAAGATAGTTGAGCACTGATGTAACTTAGTTGAAGATAGTTGAGCACTGATGTAACTTAGTTGAAGATATTTGAGCACTGGTGTAACTTAGTTGAAGATAGTTGAGCACTGATGTAACTTAGTTGAAGATAGTTGAGCACTGGTGTAACTTAGTTGGCTATAACTTAGTTGACAATTTCCATATTTCTTCACCATAACAGAAATGGTGGACCTAGCCTAGCTAACCACATGTCATTTTTTTGAGCAGGTTAATGTAAGAATTCAACACAAAATTGCATTATAGTAAATAAAACTTTTTAGCCATGACAATGTACATAACATAGTTGATGGTCCACGGCATATTGTCCACGGTGGTGGACAATATGCTTTTCTACATCAAATATTGAAAAAACTGAGAGGAGACTCACCATGGTGTGTTTGAAATTACAGCCACGGAGGAAAATAACATCACATGGTGCGTCACAGGGTCTTGGGACAAAGCATTTATGAGTTGCTGGGGGAGGTTTTGTTTGTAACATAGTTGACCAACATTTTGTGGACACAAATAAATTGATATATTTTAAGGATTTAAATAAATAACTTGTATTTGAAACTATTATTTTCCTTTAATATTAAGACTTTTGTAAAATATTGCAAAAATAATTAATTTATTTTAATGATTTAATTGTTTTTTGGGCCCTCAACTTTCTCACATTGAAATCGGACATGGACAAAACTGTACATCTAGGGTCATAATGACACCTTTTAAACAAAATGAAGAATATATTGCTCATATTGTCTGTGTGATGTTATTTCAGGAAGCAAGTTTACACACATAAAATGCAATTTGTTTGAAAAAATTTGATTGTAAGTATAATTAACATCAGCGGACATGCAATGTACCCTAAATTATAGAATACCCAGCTGCAGTCAGTGCTTCAAGAAGCACTACGCACAGACGTATGCAAGACATGGGTTTCAGCTGTCGCATTCCTTGTATCAACTCTTGAACAACAGACAGCATCAGAAGGGTCTCGCCTGGGCTAAAGACAAAAAGAACTGGATTGCTGCTGAGTTGTCCATAGTGAAGTTTTCTGATGAAAGTAAATTTTGCATTTTCTTTCGAAATCAGGGTCCCAGAGTCTGCAGGAAGAGAGAAGAGGCACAGAATCCACGTTGCTTGAGGTCCAGTGTAAAGTTTCCACAGTCAGTGATGGTTTGAAGTGGCATGTCATCTGCTGGTGTTGGTCCACTGTGTTTTCTGAGGTCCAAGGTCAACACAGCCGTATACCAGGACGTTTTAGAGCACTTCATGCTTCCTGCTGCTGACCAACTTTATGGAGATGCAGATTTCATTTTCCATCAGGACTTGGCACCTGCACACAGTGCCAAAGCTACCAGTACCTGGTTTAAGGACCATGGTATCCCTATTCTTAATTGGCCAGCAAACTCTCCTGAGGTTAACCCCATAGAAAATCTATGGGGTATTGTGAAGAGGAAGATGCGACATGCCAGACGCGATATGCCAGACTCAACAATGCAGAAGAGCTGAAGGCCACTATCAGAGCAACCTGGGCTCTCATTCCACCTGAGCAGTGCCACAGACTGATCGACTCCATGCCACATATTGTTGCACATTTAGGCCTTGAAGAAAATGGTGGACTCAAAATATGAGGAAGCCAAGATCAAGGCAAAGGCTGAAATGGAAAATATCAAGGCTGTGTCTTTTACTTCAGATATGTTGACATTACTTCACACGGAAGCGTTATTTGGCCATAACCACCTCTACATTAATGGGAATGATAAGCTCAACACTGTCTTAGTGGGGGTAGAGAAGTTTCCTGATAATCACACAGCTGAAAATATAGCCCTCGTAAAAAATAAATATATGGAGGAGTGGGAAATCAAGGCAAAGATCAAATATAATTGCTTGTGCAAAGATACAATCTGCATTGCGCATGCACTTAATTTAGTGGTTAAAAAAAATTGTTCGATCAAGTTTCTACCCTCTGTGACATCCGCACCAAGGCAAAGAAAGTTGTCACCTATTTCAGACCCAGCACCATTGCCAAAGAGAAGCTGAACCAGATGCAGCAAGACATGCGCAGACCTTCCCTTAAACTTCTCAGTGAAGTTGAAACACGGTGGAACAGCACTTTTCTGATGCTTCAACGCCTATATGGAGAAAGGCAAGCTGTGAAGGCATCCTTAGCCTCTCTCCGTATGCTCTCACCTTTCCAGCATGCTACGGTAGATCTGTCCGCGGAGAAACATGTCTCGGGTTCAAAAGTCTTTCCGCTGATGAAAATGATACATCATCCTTTACAGGGAGAACAAATCAGGTATTTATTTGTATTTATTCAGCAGTTAAAACATTCATATTAATGCTCATATTAATGTTCAAATGTTTAAAACCTTTGGGTTCCTCAATCAAAATAAAATGACTGAAGCTGTTAAAAGGCTAAAAGCGGAGTGTACCACCATCATCAGAATCCAAGAACAAACCCCATCAACGCCAAGCACTGATTCAACAGAAAAATCATCTCAACAGGCAACAAGTCAACAGGCTGCAACTACTTCAAGTATATATCTTTGTTATTATTTTGGAAAAAAACTTTGATGAATAATTCATGACATAAAGTGATGCATTTACATTTCCTGTCATATTTACATTTTGTCCTTCAAATTGTTTAGGTGGAAACCTATCGCACCCACTAGTTAGTGCTGTGGACCGAAGTAAAACAACCTGCAATTCCACAGCTGATGCAGTAATAGAGGTTGATCGATACCTACAGGAAACTAACACACCCAGAACCCATGTTCCACTTGAATACTGGAAAGAACAAAAATATGCTTTTCCCCATCTATATCTGATGGCACTGCAGTTCTTGTGTACACCAGCCTCCTCTGTACCTTGTGAGAGAGTGTTTTCAAAGGCAAGGGAGGTATTGTGCAAGAGGAGAAATAGGCTCTGCCCTAACAGTTCAAAAAAATATAATTTCTCAAAAAAAACCTGTAAATTGTCTTTTATGGGTTCACCTTTTTTTCCCAGCTACACAAGCACATTTAATAACCACATAATCCATGAATAAGGCTATCTGACATTAAGTTTATATAGTCTCCTATACAAGATACAGACAATGTTATTACACATTACAGATATTAGTCAATTACATGTCATACACAAGTATTTTTGTTAAAATAATTCAACATTTTCTCACTTACTCTGGTAACCAACAACACGCTTTACAATGTAACACATTGACTTTTATATTAACAGGAATTGACAGATTATTGTACATGAATATTATCAGCATATTATTTTTATTTCTACACTACAGAGTACAATTACATCATTGAGGTGGGTGTTCCATCCACTGAGGCTTCATCCCAGATTGTTCCCAGACGACTGTTGTACATTTTATGATCCACTAGATGGCACTGTAATCGATAATCCAACACTTCTCGCTCCAGTTAGAGAAAAGCCTCATAGCTTCACGAGGCTTCGATTAGACATCCCTACCACAGTGGTTCTCGACTCTGGCCCGCGAGATCCATTTTCCTGCAGAGTTTAGACCAAACTGTGATAAAACACCTGATGAGGCTAATCGGTGACTTCAGGAACAGACGCGTTCAACTTAATGTTGGACTGCACAGCTTGTTTGGCATATCGCATTAAAGTACCGCGAGAGCGATTCAAATCCGTACAGAGCAATCTGCAGTTGAATTGCTCTCGCGGTACTTAATGGTCACACGCTGATAGATTTGCGCAGCGCCGCATTAAATTGAACGCGTGTATTCATAAAGACGCTGATTATGTTGTTCAGGTGTTTTATATCAGAGTTCGGGATAAACTCGTCAGGAAAATGGATCTCGCGGGCCAGAGTTGAGAACCACTGCCATACCATGTAGGTCTTCATAAGGCTTGAAAAGTTTGTTCATTCGTTAATGAATCCTGTGTGTGTCAAGATGGTCGGACAGCGTTGTGGAAACCAGACATTCAGGTCTTTGGTGTTTAAAAAAAAACCTAAATTTTTCTGAAATTGCAAGCTTCATTAACGGTATGTGATTTGCGTTTTCTCTTCAAAACAATTACCAAACAAAAGTATATGTAGTCATGGTATTGGTGCATTGGTTGTGTGTAATGAAATATGTGCTTTGAACGACCACCGATATTCCTGGCTTGTAGAAGAAATTAAGGATCTAAATAGATCAGGCGGAATGCATATCTAAACCTAATATATTTATACGTGTCATAGCGACTAGTAAAAATAATATACTGAATGTTTTAATTTTATCAATAGGTTCGATACAACGCTTTAACACAACCCAGCAAAACCCCGGGGTTTAAGAAGAGGCCTGCGCGCGTGCGTGCTTGCTGTAGTAGTACTTCTTCTAAAATCTTGTAATACATGTTATACTCTTTTATTATTACCTCTAGTGTAGTGTCGCAAGAAATACAAAACGGAGAAAATTCGCATGGAGATGGTAACTATGCACTAGGTGAAGTGTTATGATTACTGTTTGGTTTAAACCACCATGCAAAAGTAACTGTTTAAACGTATGTTTTGTACTTTATAGATTCTTTATCGAAGCTAGTAGTTAATATACCGAACTTGGTTGGAAACCCCAGAGATTCGGTGTCACCGACATCGGTTAGAACTGCTGTGATATTTGCCCAAGTACATACGGAGGCCTCTGGCCGAAACACTATAAGGGTGCCTCAGACCGAACAACCATGACACGATCTAAAAATCCGGTCTGGTGAGTCTGAAGATTAAACGTGTAAACATATGATCGCTAATTTATCTCTTGTCTAACACGTGTTATTTTTATTATTTATTTCAGAGACCGTTGTAAACGACAACGATGTGGGATCACAATTTAGTTGAAGCGTGGGAAGCGGCCGAGTTTACACAGGCTGAACCACGCGTCAACCCCGGAGGAAGTCTTAAGGTACGATGGGGAAACGGGGTAATCTGCGATGTGCGGACTATTGGATCAGATTGGCACAGAATTGAGGATCGCAAGAGAGGAGATCCGTATGGACAGAAGGTTGTTTGAAAACTTCAAACGTCTCGTCATCGGTAAGATTTCTAAACTCTGTCGGCCTCAGAGATTCTAAAAGCTGTTAAAGAGATTCTTGACAAACAGGCTCAAAGCGTTGTGTTTATATGGAAATTATCAACATGGTTAAACGAAGATCTGGTGAGTAAATACTTTTGTTTAAAGCGATTTAATGTTTATTGGTTTACACTGCATTGGTTTTATTTTTGGTTTTATTGATCATGTTGATTAATTTGGGTATTTGCTTTGTTTTAAAAAATGTGTTTCTATTAGTTAGCACTCAGCAGCGATTTTTGTTGTTTGTTTTTAAAATAATGTTGTGAAAACGTCCAGAAAACGTTGTCGGGGTTCAGATGATTCTGTAGCAAAAAGATTTAAACGTCAAACTGATCGTAATTTACGTCCCCCACAGAGTATTTCAGATGTATTACAGGGTTTCATTTATGCCGTTAGGGGCATGCATAGACATGATGACAAAATTTCCAAACACCCTTAAGCTCAAAATGGATCACATGACTAGACAGAGCTGAAAATTCCCTTTACGACGACACCTGAATTGTGAAAATCAGTTGAGGATCGCGAAAGTTATGATATTTATAATACCGAGGAATATAGTCAAATGGTTAACATTAACTACAATAGAAGTCGTGTTACCAAAAAATGCTTATTATTCACACGTTTTGCTTGTAACTTGCTTATTTTATCAGATATTTTGCATGAAATTTGAATAGAATTGTGTTCATTTTTTCAAATGAAATCATAAAAATGTATTGTTTTAGGTGGAATGGGCATCAGACCAATGGTACCTCACTGAAAACAATTATAATTAATAAGCGTTCATTCATATTCATAAACATTTTTTTTCAGAATACAAGAGAAAACAACAATATTAATTGTTAATTCATACTCATAGAAGTACACAACAAATATTCATTCTCTCCAGGAGGTGCTGTTTGGCTAGACCTGGCTCTGTGTCGGCCCCTTTCTCCTTTTCATAATTGGCTGTAAAGACATAACATCGATTATAAGGCCCCTCAACTTTACATGCATTGATTAACACTGGATTTCTCTTAACATAAGCAGCACCAGAAGCCTATCAACATGGCTTATGTGTTCCAGGATGCTTTGGATAAGAGTAAAAAAAAATAACAACAGACAAGCATAACTTTTTGATCACATTCATCCAATGCCACTTTTAAATTATGTGCATAGATTTGCAATATTCATCTAGAGGTTACATGAAAAAAAACAAAAAAAACCAATAATATTATGCTTGTTCACTTTGTCATAACCATAATGCAATTGCACAGGCCTGCTGTCATATCTAATGTTCTTGGCCTACTAATTTAGACAGTTACAGGCTAGTCCTCCGTAATCTAATTTGAAGTGATGTAAACTATGTAACCATTTTGACACGCATGTCAGAAAAAAACATGTACATATTAAACTACATAGCATCAGTAATAATGTCAAGAAAAACGCAGTCAGGAGTTAAATATAGACAATGTTTTTTGTTTTTTTTTTGAACGGCGCCAGCAGTACATTCGCTAATCTACCCGCCACAAATGTTACTACCCAATTTCTGCGATTTAGTTAAATACTTTCTCCACCATGTATTTCGATGGAATTTCGTCAGTAACAAGATAAAAGCTATGTATTTAGGTCCACCTACCTTTCAGTAGTTTCCAAAGCTTAGGTGAAGCCCACCGACCGCTTGAACGCAATGCAAATTTTCTGAAATCCGCGGTGACCTGAAATCACATTAGGGCTGATATCCCGAAGTGTCAAACGCTTCAGGGGCTTGCACTCGATGTAGTTACCGTCGTATTCAGAAAAAACATACTCCCACCAGGCGCCCAGGGGTAGATATTGAATGACATGCACATTTTAGTATCATGCGGTTTCAGTGTTTCCCCTATGTTTACGGCTTTGGGTGGGGGGCTGTGCACGGTCTCTATATTTTCTTTGTGGCGGAGGTCCGGACAATACTTTTTCAAATAAATCATATTTAATCAATTGAGCCCAGTCGAATATGTATATAAAAAGTGAACATCCAACATTTTATCAGGCCGTTTATTTTGTATTCAGATAACCACTATTTGTAGGCACTCGTGCTAAAGCAAAGTCCTAGTGGCCTATTTTAATAAAACTACTGACAACTAAATGTCAGTGAAAATATTTTATCATGAGGAGAAGTACTTACAAAGTTACTAACAAGTAGCATTTTCATGCCATTCATACTAGAACTGATTCTAAATAATCCCAGATTAAAACATGATTCCTTATGAAATGCTCTCAATATGCTAATTATTAATGCTATTGATAATATTAATATCATTAATGCTAAATGTAGATACAAGATGTTATGGTTTATAATGCAACAAACCTATATAGTAAACTGACTGACAGCCTAAAATACTTCATTACTGCTGCATTTCATTTACGTAAGCGTTACAGTAGTCTGCAGGTCCTCCGTATGCGACGCGTCTTTGGCGGGAGAAGCAGCATTTACGGAGCAGAAAGGCTTAAAATGAAATGCGTTTGGCACTATATGAAGATATTAAAGATATTAGCCAAATACAGTCAACATAAATTTCCCTGAGTATGTGTGATGCGTACAGCTCATTTATGTAGAGCGGCTGCTCAATTTAAACTACAGAAAAAGTCTGTGATGTGAATGGTTCATTATGTCCTAATGGAAAGAAGCCAAGCTGGGCTAAAACCTGTCATCCAATGGTGACTGGACCGTTGCTGCTTATCAGGGGCAGGGCGTGCGTCCTTCCTTTACTTGGCCATTTTCACCACCCTGGGAGCGTTTTAAAACACAAATATTTTTATCTGCTTGCTTCTCCGGTGTTCGACACAAAATGCCCAATGATGATGTTGAAATGGATGTAATAGATGTTCAGACAAATGATACACCCGCTTGTCTTGGGCTTGGCGAAACACGGAGAATAGTAAGAGCGGGAGGCACCATAGGTGAATACAGTGTGGTCCCTCGAAGTAAGTTCTACAGCTCGGCGGTACATGGGAAGTAGATAGGAAGATAATATGGAAGTATTTTAATGACATTAGTCTTTGAAGCAAAAAGCATGTTGAATTGCCACAAATCAAAAATAAACGTGTTGCATAACCAGTGCTTGTATGTTTAGAGTCTGCAATTCAATATGGTTGTACATTTAAGCTGTGAATATTTCAAACTAAAACATTTCCCACACAGTTTCACCGTTTAAAAGTTCAATAATCAAAATTCATCTTTTACATTTCATTAGAAAATTCAATTTGTTTAAAAAAAAAAACTTTAATATTCAACAGAAAATTTTCAGTCCATATTATTTCTGTAAAAATATTAAGTGGTTCAAATTCGGCTTGAAATTCAAAGTTTCACATCCTGGAATCCCAGGAGAAGCAATAGAGCGCCGATTTCGGCAATGCATGATCTCTACATGCTGCCTGACCACTTCACCAGCAAATCGGTTATGACGAAGACCAAAGCAGGAAATGCAGATTCTTTTTTATGTTTGCCACACAGTCCATTCATCTGCTCAATTAAGTGAATTTAGTTGTTCTCATAGATCTCTTCTTATGCATCATCAACATTTTGAGAAATTTAACTGACGCTTGCACTGCCAGTAGTCCGCACAGACAATCTAGGCCTATAATGCTCAGACTTTGACCGCCCCCCTGCTCTAGCTTTAAGGAATTAAGATATTTTGTTACTTCAAAACATCATGTTCACTTAAATATTATGCTTCATCAGCATTTACAGGACATTTATTGTGTTTAAAGCATTCAAATTTTAACACGTACTCTCCCACATGTCCTTTTTTATATGACGTAGCAGCAATCTCTACAGACTTTCTTTTTATTTTCCTCACATGACCTTTTTTTCATATGCGACTCTCAGAAAATGCCTGATGTTGGGGAATTGTGGAAACATTCGTTGTTTTTTATTTTGTTAATACGAGACAGAGAAACTGATCTTTTAGCCAAGTGAACTCCTTGAGCAGGCCAGATAAAACAGACCGCACTTTCTTAAGAACAGACTAGACCTGAAAATGTCTTGTGTAGCCAGCAGCCAAAAAAGAATCCTCAACGGCTCCAAATTGTTTTTTAAACGCAAAGATACAAACTTTTGTTGCATTTTTTTTTTTTATCCTCTCATACTGACTGAATGAGAAGCAAACATTTTGCTGAATATCCGCAACATGCATGGTGGAACAAAAACATTATAGGTTTGCTAAGTGCCTGTAGCCTACCCTCTCCCTTTAGGGTCCACGGACCACTCATCACTGCCGGTGAACCGTGCTAAAACACTTAATGTTGCTTAATCTTCAGACCAGATGACTTAAATTAGTATAGCCTACACCTTTTTAATAAAGCGTTGGCTGTACAGAAATGTGGAAGAGCCCTGAATACGAAAAGGAAAAATGGCACAATAAGAATTTTACAATGTTTTCTTGATAAAGCATAAGAACTTTATGTTCTTAGTAAACTGAACCTAATCATACAGTCAGGTCCATACATTTTGGGACATCGACACAATTCTAACATTTTTGGCATTGTTTTTTTTTTAATTGAAACGAACAAGATGTGCTTTAACTGCAGACTGTAAGCTTTCATTTGAGGGTATTTACATCCAAATCAGGTGAACGGTGTAGGATTACCAACAGTTTGCATATGTGCCTCCCCCTTGTTAAGGGACCAAAATTAATGGGACAATTGGCTTCTCAGCTGTTCTATGGCCAGGTGTGTGTTATTCCCTCACTATCCCAATTACAATGAGCAGATAAAAGGTCCAGAGTTCATTTCAAGTGTGCTATTTGCATTTGGAATGTTGCTGTCAACTGTCAAGATGAGATCCAAAGAGCTGTCACTATCAGTGAAGCAAGCCATCATTAGGCTGAAAAAACAAAACAAATCTATCATAAAGATAGCAAAAGCATTAGGCGTGGCCAAAACAACTGTTTGGAACATTCTTTAAAAAATGATGATATGACTGCTGACAAAAGCAGCAGGGTGAATTTTGAAGTATTTCGGGCAATATTATCTGCTCATATTCAGCCAAATGCTTCAGAACTCATTGGACGGCGCTTCACAGTGCAGATGGACAATGACCCAAAGCATACTGCAAAAGCAACCAATGAGTTTTTGAAGGGAAAGAAGTGGATGGTTATGCAATGGCCAAGTCAATCACCTGACCTTTGGCATCTGCTTTAGTAATGCAAAAGTATACTAACATGATCTCTGATTCACGAGTTTTGCCTGCTGTCCATAAAACACCACAGCTTATTTTCCCCTATTTGCGTGCACAACTATTGAATGAGGCTCGAAATGATTTTGTTCGAATATGATCCCGAAATTTAATCTGTGCAATATATAAATAGTACTGAGGGTATTTGTGTAACTAATTATTACTAGAAGTATCTGCTTTTTAAACGCTTCCATATCGATAGCTGCTCTAATAAATTGTGTACGTCAACTCACTTTTATAACATTTCTTGTACACAATAACTAAATACAAAGAACTACCCAAATAAATTGCAATAGTTTTACTTAAAATATATTGTTTTATAAAAATGGATATATTTTTAGTAAAGAGGAAGTATATTGATACTTTTTGGTATAAAACATATAAAATTAACTAGATTAAAACCATTTAAAGTAAATAAAACCTACTTTGTGGGTGAAGCACTTTTTACAGTGTAGAAGGCCTGAGGTAAGAAGCTTTTTAGCAGGGGAGCACCAATGATCTTCTCAGCAGTCCCAACCGTCCTCTGTAGTCTTCTGATGTGTGACTTTGTGGCAGAGCCAAAACAGACAGTGATGGATGTGCAGAGGATAGACTCTATGACTGCTGGGTAAAACGGATTTGGTTTGTGGTTGGTTGAACTTCTTCAGCTGATGTAAGAAGTACAACCTCTGCTGGGCTTTTTTAGCAATGGAGCCAATGTGATTGTCCCACTTCAGGTCCTGAGAGATGGCTGCTGCCACAGTGCTGTTCATGATGGTGAGAGGGGGGAATGCAGGGGGGTTTCTCCTGAAGTCCACAATCGGCTCCACGGTTTTAAGCGTGTTCAGCTTCAAGTTGTTATGACTATAGCTCAGTGGTAAGAGCATTGCATTAAAAACGCAAGATTGTGGATTTGATCCCAGGGAAGTGCACATACATTGCATTATCCTATACATACGCTTTGGATAAAAGCGTCTGCCAAATGCATAAATGTAAATGACTCCGCCAGACAGCCAGGTGCTCCACCTCCTGTCTGTGCGCAGACTCCTCACCATCCTGGATGAGGCCAATGAGTGTGCTGTCGTCTGCGAACTTCAGAAGACTGACAGAAGGGTCTTGGGCAGTGCAGAAGAGATCTAATAGAACAACTAAATTCACTTAATTGAGCAGATGAGTGGACTGTTTGGATCTGCATTTCTTGCTTTGATCTTCGTCAGAACCGATTTGCACCACCTGCTGTTGATGTCAGGCAGCAAGCAGAGATCATGCATTGGGGGGATCGGCGCTCTGAACTTTGAATTTCAAGCCGAATGTGAACCACTGAATTTGTGGAAGCAAATTTTTAAATTGAACTATCATGGACTGAATTTTTGTTTGTCGAACATAAATGGTTGTATTTTAAAACAACTCGTTTTTAATGAAATTTAAAAGGTGAATTTTTGTAATTGAATTTTTAAATGGTGAAACTGTGTGTGAAATGTTTTAATTTGAAATATTCACAGTTTAATTGTACAACCATATTGAATTGCAGAACCTTAAAATGCAAGCACTATTAATACAATGCATTTTTTTCAATTAGTGCTTTTCAGCACGTCTTTTGCTTCAAGCTCATTTGTCACTCTTACTTCCATACGAAAACAACTACAGACATGGCAGACTGTTGTTTTTACATGAGGCTTTGTCTGAAATAGTGTCATTTTCCAGACAGCTGGCTGGTGATGGTGGAATAATTAAAATTACATTGCGTGGACCTAGTCTGACATCAGATGTTAATACAATTTTGTCATCTGTCAATAACTATAGTGTGGCTATTCTTGAAGATAAGTAACTCCAATATATGTGTTGATCAGTGTTGCCACAGTTACTTTGAAAAAGTAATCTGATTATTGATTATACCTCTAAAAAGTAACTTAGTTACTTT
Organism: Triplophysa bombifrons; assembly: GCA_029783895.1. Lineage (NCBI taxonomy): Eukaryota > Metazoa > Chordata > Actinopteri > Cypriniformes > Nemacheilidae > Triplophysa > Triplophysa bombifrons. Next base: position 20,782,563 of record CM056456.1, read on the forward strand.
TAAAATCCAGTAATCTGTACAGTAACTAAATTGGATAACACGTTACTTTATCCATTACATTCAGCAGCTGCCGCCAACACCTCCGCTGCCTAAACATAAAAATGACAATCGGTTTTGCCAACACTTACTTTATTGGAAGTGTATTTTTAACAGTAATGTCAACAAAGTATCTCCTGAAATTTTAAGTTGAACTGAAAGACTATTTCCTGAAAAAATCATGTTATTATTAAAAATAATTTAAAGACTGATTTTCTTGATTTCACTTAACGTATATACTTTTTTTTAATAAAAAATTAAATAAAGACAGTCTTTCTCGACCTGACATATTGAACTGTTAACACTTTAATAATGGCAAAACATACTATTTATAATCTACATTATTTATAAATGTAACTATTAATTTATATTTAACATGTTTTATGAACATTGAACCTGTTGTTCACAGCAGTAGAGCAGCAAGGAGTGTATTTACAAAACAAGTGTAAAACGCATGAAACGAGAGCGAGTCAACCGTGTTTATGGGCAGCATTTCCTCTACAACCCGATAGATATGCGCGGATAAGATAAAATGTCACCCGCATCCGCTGTTTCAAATTAATTATCCACCAGCCCGCACGTATAATTTTCTTATATCCGCACCCGACCGGGACCCGATCGTCATTTTAAATTACTCAGTAAATTTTCTAGCACTGTCTTTGTCTATAAATACTTAAATCTATTATTTCGATTTAGCACACACGATGTACCATATTAGAGGTACCAGTCTTATGGCTTTCATATACATACAATGCCTAACAGTCGTTGCATATTACATACCCAGCACTTGATTCATCCTTGTTAACGCTAAAATGCTCCCACACGGTACTTTTCTTTCCTACCTGTTGTCTTGTTTTTAATTCTCCCTTTTTACATTTCACTTTCGTATTTTTTGAGAAATGTTGTAAATATTGTATATGATATCATCACCCGCGACCCACCCGCAATTAATCTGAATGTATTTTTTTTATTACCCGACCCGCGGATCATGCGAAGCGCCCGCGGATTTAACCGCAATCCGCGCATCACTACTGCACAAACTCGTGACTGTTTTTCCATCTAGAAATGCGCATCTCTCTCCTCCCTCCATTGTTGTTTACGTTTGTGTCGCTGTGTGGTATGGGCTATTACACGTGAATTGTCCTCATGCTGAAAACGTGACTTGTCGCATAATGCTACGTGATTTCACTCCCTGAGACGCAAGAAGGCAAAAATTATATATTTTTACTCAGGAAAATGACAAAAATAGTAACGCACAGTGATTTGGATAAATAACTTTAATCTGATTAATGGTTTGAAAAAAGTAACGCATTAGATTAATCTGACCACATTTCCCAGTAACGAGTAATCTAACGCTTTACTAAGTAACGCGTTACCGGCATCACTGGTGTTGATAAGGGTTTGGAATTAAAAATGACTATGATGTGCAGACAAGGGGGTGTACAGAAAACTCTGTGACACCGCGCATAACGAGGTGATGGCTAGAAACAGGATGAATCTTTTCTGTCCTGTTAATATTTCAAACAATCTGTGTTACTATTTGTCTGGCGCATTTTCTGAACCCCGAAATATCGCAGTCAGATTTAATGCCATAAGCATCAGCGTTGCAATAGGGTTAGGGTACTCGGTTGAGGATATGATTGGATTTAATGACATGGCAAAGTTTGAAAGCATGTCATGCATTAAAATAGTGGTCTTCCACAGATCAGACACTGGTATGTTGGAAAAGTATAACGCAAAAGGTGTGCAATATTCCAGAACAGTGTTTTTGTACCTGCAGGATGGTCATTATTTTATGATTAAGAATTTGAAAGCGTTTATAGGCACACCATACATTTGTGATTTTTGTTACAAGGGTTACATGTCCCGTAGAGACCATAGCTGCTAATATGTGTGTGATATCTGTAATGGGCCTCAATGTTTCAGACATGATGTGGAAAAAGACAATGTAACCATTGTCTTCGATACTGCCGATCCGACTATTGTTATGATATGCATAATAAACCTCCATTAGGTCAACAATTTTCACAATGTGCTGTGACCAAATAATGCCCGAGATTCTTGCGGACCCTGCTGTGAAATTCGTCTTTTATGATTTTGAAACTCGTTACCAAGATGGGACGCATGTCCCCAATTTTGTGTGTGCGATTTACATTTTCTGGTGAGGAATTCACAGCAGAGGGTACGGTTTGTGTTGAACGCCTCCTTGGACATTTCAGACATCCACGTTATAAAAGCTATAAATGGATTGCACATAATGCCTCTGGTTTTCATAACTTTATACTTTTGGAACATTTCACAAAAGTAGGGCTCACCCTTAATATCACAATGCAGGAGTGTCGGATAATTTAAATGTTGGACAAGGGTTATAAACAGCATTTTATCAATAGTTACTCCTTCATCCCCATCCGGCTGTCCAAGACAGCTTCTGCGTTAAACCTTACCTGTGAGGACAAGGGGTACTTCCCACATCATTTCAACAGGCTAGAAAACGAAGTTTATATAGGACCATATCCTGTTAAGTGATTCTATGGGTACGAGACTGTCTGAGAAAGACACAGTTTTTTCTGGTCAATAATTAATTTGCTTATAGTTGATGATTTAATGAAAGAAGCCAGTGGTAACAACGAAGTGGAGAAAGTCTTCACACCGTATGTACACCACAGAAATCTTAGTGGTATTTACATTGTAAATAATTTATTTTGTCAAGGTAAATCCCGCAGGACAATCAGTTTGAATACAAACTATTTGGTTTTGTTTAAAACCTCCAGAGACGCCACCCATGTAATTGTACAAGCCAGATAGATGTATCCTGGACAAGTCAAGTTTTTTTATGGAGTCTTATCATGTAAACCTTATGGTTACCTCATGATTGATTATAAAGCAAAAACACCCAAACACTATCGTCTCAGAACAGACTTGCTCTCAACATATCCAGTAGTGTATCTGCAGAAAAGAAAGCATTGAGACTGAGCATTGCGGTGAAGCATGTCTGGCAAACATTTTATAGAAATCTCCGTGTATGAAAATTGCTTTTTTAAGCCACACCCCATCAGAGATGGGTTATTTTACAATCTACCACAGACAAACTTATTTTAACACTGTGTGAGGTCGGCCTTAATGTACATCATGGTAACATACCGCTCACTTCGCAGCAATACCAGAAACTAAAGTCGGAAAACACTACTTAAATTTGTGTCGAAATAAAAGAAATGGACGAATGATAAACCAACAGGGCGGTTTCCTACTCTCACTCTTAAGCATCGCAATACCGTTTATTTCCAGCTAATTACATCTAGATAAAAGAAAAAACAATGGAGAATGCAGAGAAAAGGTTTTTGGTTCCACAGCATCAGCTCAATAAACTTAAATCTGGCATCCCTCGCGAGTCTATACAACAGTCGGTGGAGAAAAATTTGGACACAGCTATAAGGGAAATTCTGCACAGCTCGGATATGGACTCTCATGAAAAAGCTAAACGATACCAAATTTTTTTTGAGATATTGAACATTTGCTAAGCAGGCTGATCGGGAGACAAAATTGATAACATTAAACATGGCTGATAAAAAAATGGTTCGTCATGTACCGAATACTGAAAACTCTGCATTAGGTGATAATGTAGTAAATGATGCGTTTAAGAATGTGCCACAACGGAGTTTGATAAACACTCCATACATAAATAAAATGACTTTTTCTAAAGATATTGCATCATGGACTGCTGTCTTTGCAGCAAATCTAAACAAGGGTGGATTAGAAAAACAGGAACAATACTCTTGGGAGACGACTTGGAAAGTGAAAGCCACGAAGTGAGGTACTAGATCAGTATGGCTGTGTAAAATGGGGTCCTTCAGAAATTCTTTCTGGTGAAACAGCTGGTTACAGCTCAGTATTCCAAAATATTTTCTCAAATATCAAAAATGATTTACAAAAAAGTATTATATTGAACATTTGGCATGGGTTTCTATTGTCATCATAGTTGTGTTTTTGCCTCTAGGTGTTAACTTGTAAGTTTGGTGGTAGTTGGAACAGTCCCTGGTGATGAGCTTGCCTGTTGAGGCTTACAATTATATTGATAGAAATGTAATTAATGATTGTGTGTCTGATCCGGCTCAGTCATTACACCACTGAAGGTGGTGACTGAGGACTGCCACCCTTTTCGTCCCACTTAGATGAAACTAACAGAATTTCTCTCTGCTTTTATGTTTAAAGGTGCTTTCTTGGCATAAATCCAGAGGCTGGCACAAAGTCAAAGACGCAAAAAGGACAAAAAAACAGCAAGTTTGCACGTTTATAAGAAAACTCATCGATTTTAATAGATGACAGAGTAAGCAGTCTAAACCAACGTAATACTGCATGGTCAAGCTTTTGTTAAATTATGTTGTTAGGTTTTTCACTGAGATTCTAGCTGAACATATTCTTGGTTCAGCTTGTCTTGGTTTAATAAAGAGAGTCATGACCTGGGTGTCATAGCAGAAACATTAAGAGAAACTATACTAAAATAAAGAATGTCAAACCGTTGATGCTCGTTTACTTCAAATCAGGTTCTCGGTCTTCTCAGTGTTATTCTGTATTGATGGGTCATCAGATAAGAATCATATTTTATAGTGTAAATTAACAGCACATTATTGGCTCATTATTGGTTCACTTTACCAAATAAATAACAACTATATAAATACCCTAGACTCTTTTAGCTTATGTTGCGCTTTTGAACAAAGCATTTCACAACAAAACCACTTCCAAGGCTTATAATTATTAAAATTGCTGTTGTATACAAGACAATTGTGCTAATTTATTCTTTTTACATTTTAGATTTGACCATCATCATGTGTGATTTAAACTGCAGACCATCACCACATTTTCACTGCTGCTATTGCACTTCAACAGTAATCAGACGGGATGGTATTATTAAACATTAAAACCTGTAAAAACATCCGGACAGCCTCCATTGCCAGCAGCACCATCAGCAGCACCACCTCCATCGCCAGCATCAGCAGCACAACCTACAAAAAGATTACATGTCCAGCAACAAATCAGGGTGAATTGCACACACACTGTGGAATTCAGATAAATCAAAGGAACTTGCTGGTTCATATTAACAGAAGACACAGGCGCAAAGGGAAACTGAAATTACAGCAAAACAACACTGTACTGTTGATGCATTAAAGCCAAAAATGGAACCTGCATTTACTCTGATAAGATGTATATGTTTAAAGTTTATACTAACACAAATTAATGTCTGTCTTCATGAAAACCGCCTTGTTTTATCCTGTATTTTCTTTTTGACAGGTGTGAGGAAAGATGAAACAATACTAATGTGATTTCATGAACTGAACTGTCATGCATTATGAAATGTATGGCAGATTTGTTTGAGATCATACTTTTTTCAGACAGTTATGATTTTCGGTATTGTATAATTCAGTCATAGTAAAACTAAGCCACTGGCTCTAACATAATACGAGGGAAGTTCTCTCTTAAACCGCTAACATATTTATTGCAATATGATCATTTGTGTCTTTTGGATTTGAATGCCCATATTGTTATTAAATCTTGAATTTATTGTTCTGTTGTATTTCTTTAGAAAATTGGCTAATTACATTTCTCCAGGCCATTGGAACATTTTGAGGTACAGCTTTTTAACTTCTTTGCATTTTCCTCTTCAATATCTGAAGTTATGAAAGTTTTTAGGAAAACAATGATTGCTTATTAAGGTTTGCCTGAACATTGAACAAAAAGTAATTACCAGACTTGACAGCTACATTCTGTATTTATTTGTGTATCACTTCAGTTGGTAGGAATTCATTGTGTGAATTCTTCTTGATGGTAAGTGGTCTTTGTAATTTACGATATGCCATACAGGAGCAATAATACAATAGGTGCCAATACAAAGATACTGGTTTCAATAAAAGCTAGACCACTACCTGTTGAGAGAAAGAGAGAGGGTACATGTTTTTTTTTTTAATTTTCTGTCAAGGGTTCACAGAAGAGATGGGTTTTAAAGGTCTTTGAATGTTGTGAGAGATGTGGCTGACCGTACTGAGTTAGGAAGAATGTTGCACCAGAAAGGTTTTACTGCCCTTATGGGAAGGCAATACAAGACGCGGCTGGTTTGCTGAACGCAGGGATATTGATGGAGTGTAGGAGGGTGGTTTTGTATTTCTGTATGCACTCGGTTATGCTCTCAAGGCCATTTGATTTTGCTTTGGTAAGTTTGAACATCAAAATAATAATAAAAATCCAATTTTCAGATACTGTCTTTAATCAGTCGGACATAACTGGATACCTACAATCAGAAAGTGGTAGTGCTTATCAGTAGATTCAGGCATTTCCTCTGACGATGTATATGATATTGATAACTATACTTTCGGTTAAAACCCTCCATAATGTGCATTTCCAGTATGCATGCAGTATATAAAAATAAGATGATGCATGCCTCAAAACATTTTAATGTTTGCTTCACACCCTGGTGATGGGACCTCTGTTCGCCACCTGAGGGCACAATTCCACTCTGTGTTCTGTCTGTATTTTTTTATGACTCCAGTTCCCATCATGCTTTGTCGTATCATGTATCGGTTTCACCTGTGTCTCATTACCTGTTTGTCCCTTCCTCTGTTTATATAGCCCTTGTGTTCAGTTTTCTGGTGTGTACCGTTTTTGTCTGTCAGTGTTCAGACGAGGGAACAAGGAGCCTATCCACTTGCAGTAAATGGTGCTTAATGTTAAAGCCAAAAATCACCAAATGCGGTCGATCCAGGCAGGAAACATGAGGGAAACATACAGGATAACAAACAAAATGATACACACCAGACAACTGAACACAAGGGCTATATATGCACAGTGAAGGGACAAAACAGGTAATGAGAATGGAATGGCGCCCTCAGGTTTTGTAAAATAAAATTCTGTGTGAAAATAAGTTTTGTATTTATATAAAAATAATATTTTTTTGTTATATGTACATTTTGCAATGTAAATGAATCCAGCAACACATCTTGGACAGTGGAATATGTGATTTAAATGACACAACTCCCAAATGTCTATGCATTGGTTGCCTTACTAGTCTCCGAGCACATGTGTGACCCTGATCATCCTGGCAAATCATATGGCTGTTTGGCATACGTTCATTCATATATACGAATAATGGCCGAATTTTACACAAATTAATCATATTATTTTAATTCACATCTAAACCAGATGCTTTTATCAAATGCTAATCCAAAATGAAGGAAAATAACGAAACGATTCATCCAATTAAGAATATATTATAAAATGTAATCTTCTGAGATGGATACAAGGTTTCAGTTGTAAGAAATACATAAATAGTTTTGGTGTAGCATATTTTTATCAGGTGTTCACGTAATGCCGGCGTTTGTCACAAAAACACGATGAAAAATAGGAATGCATGAGAGTCAAAAATAACATCAAATATTAGCACAAGTCTATGGAAAGATTTTAAACATTTCTCAAAGTTCAGTTTTTCTTCAATGGACACTTTTCTTGCCGTGCGAAACAAACTGTATGAGTTTGGACTGAACCTGCGCGGTGATTGGTTGCTCAAGCCCCGCCCGCTAGGTTCGCCCCGAGGGAGAGTTTGAAGGAGCGTCCCCGCCACGAGTATCTTGATTTATACGGACTCCTGATTGGCCCGCAATCGTTCTAATATGACACACGATGACCTGTGCGCGTGAGCTGATCTTATCTTAACTCATATTAAGTCTGAAGCCTCTTGTTTTTCTCATTGTCATTTCTACTGCGTTTCACACCAGTTGACTACAGTTTTCTTAACGTTCGTTTACGGTTTGCTTAACTGCAATCGACTAACGGTGAAATGGGGCAAGAATTTGGCAAATGCGTTAAAACCGACAGCGTTGTCGATCTGAGCGGTGTGTACAAGGAATGCTCACCTGCACGATCGACCACGAACGGTAAACGCGATGGAGGGAGGAAGAAACATAGGTTTTGGAGACGGAAGAAAGAAAAAGTTCAGGTTCAGGTTACGGAAGGTAAATAACGTTTATATCATCACTTAATGTACAGTTACGTTCAAACGTTTATGGTCAGGGCTGCAGCTATCGATTATTTTAGTAATTGAGTATTCTACTGATTTTCCATCGATCAATCGGGTATTCGGATAATGAATACTTTTTCTTTATTAAATAGCAATACTAAATATACAAGAGAAAATAAGACAGGTCTCTTAAAATGAACTATTCATTTTTTTTCTTTTTAGAAAAATAATAAAGTATTGCTGAAATTGTATACATAAATATATGTGAAAAGTTAACCCATTTAATACATTACATTGCCATATTACATTCAACATGCAATATAATACACATTTATAAATAAGAAACATTAATACTAGGAACGAACAAAGCTTCGAGGCAACAAAAATCTCCTGGATGATTTTTTTGTATTCGAATTACTCGAAGAATCGTTTCAGCCCTAGTTCACTTATACAGATTTCCCTGTGTTTCTCTTGTAAACGCATCAAAATGAATTATTTCAAAAACAAAAATGTAGTTAAAATATATGCGAAAATATTTTAAATTGAATCAAACGTTCGTAACCTTTTGGATCTATTATATAATGTAAAAATGTTTGTTATACCTTATACGTTGAATATTATTTATGGTGTTCGCCAGGATGTCATACTGTAACTTATTCGTTAAAGGGATGCACAGATCGTTCTGTTGAAAATCTGAGTGAAATTTGCCCATTTTCAGTATCGTGTAAGATTCATGAATGTTAGGTTAAGTGTTGATTATTTCTTGAATATTCTTTGGTTGACTTGATCTTGTGTGTTTATCACTACAGAGTTTCAGGAAACTCTCTCCTGTGACCTGAAGATCCTCAGCCCTCAGGATCCAGTCTTTTCCGAGACCCATATGCAGGTGCATTTTGGGTCGGAGGTGACTGTTGATGCCGTTCGGGATCCAGTCGTTTCCGAGACCCATGTGCAGGTGCATTTTGGGTCGGAGGTGACTGTTGATGCCGTTCGGGATCCAGTCGTTTCCGAGACCCATGTGCAGGTGCATTTTGGGTCGGAGGTGACTGTTGATGCCGTTCGGGATCCAGTCGTTTCCGAGACCCATGTGCAGGTGCATTCTGGGTCGGAGGTGACTGTTGATGCCGTTCGGGATCCAGTCGTTTCCGAGACCCATGTGCAGGTGCATTTTGGGTCGGAGGTGACTGTTGATGCCGTTCGGGATCCAGTCCTTTCCGAGACCCATGTGCAGGTGCATTTTGGGTCGGAATTGACTGAGGATGCCGTTGGGGATCCAGTCGTTTCCGAGACCCATATGCAGGTGCATTCTGGGCCAGAGGTGACTGTTGATGCCGTTCGGGATCCAGTCGTTTCCGAGACCCATGTGCAGGTGCATTTTGGGTCGGAATTGACTGAGGATGCCGTTGGGGATCCAGTCGCTATCGAGTCGGACTGGGAGGAAGAGTTGGTTTGGAATATGGAAATCGAGCCTGCATCAGTGTGTCTGGCTGAGGAGGAGATGCATGAACTCGAGGAGCCCAGCGTGGTCATTCAGGGTGAGTCTTCCATAATCCCAACATACACCTATTCACTTCTGCTCATATATTAGACAAACATTGTTAAAATAGTTTTCGATTAAGTATCGCTAATGTTGTATTGTTCCGATTTCACGTCTCTTTTAATAGAAATCAACTCATGGCAGTATGAGATTGGTGACATGCTGGCTGAATGCACTTCTGGAGCCATTTATGAAGGAACCCGGGTGAAGGATGGCTTGAAGGTTTGAGTTTTTACTCGCAGTCGCTAACAAATAGTCTTGTGCTCATCTATTTAAATTCTCAATCTGTCCTTTACACACATTCTCCATGTATCTTGTATCCACTATTTAGTGCTTGTATTTCTTACATGCTTTGTATGAAATGATATAACTGTAAATCCTTGTTTGTTTTGTTGATCAGGTGGCAGTAAAACGTGTCAATACGTTGAAGCACATGGATTATATCAGCATCGTAAGTAGTGCCCATTATTTTTCAATTGAAAACAACTTCATCACTGTTTACATACACACACATTCCAGTTTTTTCAAACTCTGTGTAATGATGCTGCTGTCTTTCTTCTAGCCGGGTCATCCTGAGCCTCTTCCTCGTGAGGTGGCGCTTCACATTCTTGCCTGCAAGGGAGACACCTTTCCTGAGGTTGTCCAGCTCTTGGACTGGCAGGTGTATCCGGACCACTACATCATGGTTCTGGAGCGCCCGTCTCCCTGCGTTGATGTACAAGATTTTGCTACAAGCAACGGGGGACAACTCAGCGAGGAGTTAGCCAAAGAAATCATGTGGCAGGCGACCAGAGCTGCCTACAAGTGCTGCCAGCGGGGGGTTTTCCATCGTAATATCAATATGGAGAACCTCCTTATAACGACAGACACCCGATACGTCAAACTAATTGACTTTAGGTGTGGCGATGTGCTTACAAGGTCTCCTTTCAAGATGTTTATGGGTATGTTTGATCAATTCAGACACATCATTTACATTTGTATAAATAAGATGACAGCATTCAGAGTCCGTGCTATGCACACTTAGGCTACAAAATACTGTGGTAGTGTTAACAGTTAAATGATATGAAGTCTATTTTCTTCAGGCACAAGAGACTACGCCTGCCCAGAGTTTCTCAAAACGGGCACATATTACGGACGGCCGGCGACGGTGTACTCGCTCGGGGCGCTGCTCTTCGCCATGGTGTGTGGGACATTTCCCAACCGTATTGACCAGGACTCGATTGACAAAAGAACCTTGTACAAAAACTTGACTGAAGGTGAGATCTTCATCAGACCAACAGTAGTTCTGAATGATAGAAAACCGAACAAGTGCTTTGATGAAAGAATTGAATAAGATAATGAATGAGACTTTAAAGTGTCATTCAGATAAACTCACAGTTTAAGATGATAATCGTCTCTTCTGTGTTTTTATGAACAGAGTGCTGCAATTTAATCGAAGCCTGCCTACAAGAAGATCCTGATGATCGTATTGATCTTGATGAGATCCTTGACCACAAATGGTTTCAGGTACTGAGATGTTTATACACCCCACACATTTCCTGCATTTGTTTTTTGTTGTTGGTTTATTCTGAAATCTGGAAGATTGAAAGTCAATATAATGTATTTAGACAATACACCACTTATATTATTGTTTATTTCAGGACAAATATCCTGCCTACGGCCTCCAGACTCCTGTCCACTTTAATAAGGACAAAGAGTATGATCAGAAGCCCAGTGTGAGAATTGAAGGTGAGTTGAACTTCATAAATCCGACATAACACAACATATAAAACAGATATGGTTTCACCCCTTGTCAATAGCTGTGTTTTACTCGCACAACGATTCTGTGTAACAACACTTTACAGAATTTAACATGTTAAACAGATACTGTTAAATAGTTTTAGGTTAAGTTTTGCTAATGTTTGGTGATTCATGTCTGATGCATTTCTCTGTTAATAGAAATCAATTGCCAGCAGTATGAGATTGGCAGTGAGCTGGGTCAAGGCGGTTTTGGAACAGTCTTTGAAGGGACACGTCTGCGGGACGGATTGAAGGTTTGATATTTTTCTCTTTTTTTCTGTCTTGTGCTCATCTTCTTTTCAAACCTTAATGTATCCAGTGTCCAAGACTTCAGTGCTTGATCTATTGAAACCTGACCACACTTGCTCTTTACTGTTGTAAATGTATTATAGCACAGTTTTGTTCAAGATGAATGCTTACACAAATCCATTTTTTTGTTTTGTTGAACAGGTGGCAGTGAAAATTGTCAAGAAGACCAAGGATGTGATCGATGATCTTATCAACATTGTAAGAAGCTTGTGCTGTTATTCAATTGAAAACATTTTCACAGTTTGTTGGAGACCGAGCTAAATCCTTGTTGAGCTAAATGTTACACCACCTTCATCTATTCATGACAAACAATTGTTTTTCTTTTAGCCTGGTCATCCTGAGCCTCTTCCAAGAGAGGTCGGCCTTCAAATGCTGGCCTGTGAGGGTGTACATGTTCCTGTAATCGTCCAGTTTCTGGACTGGCAGGACTATCCGGACGAATACATGATGGTCATGGAGCGCCCCACTCCCTGCATGGACATCATCAGTTTCGTGATAGACAAGGGAGGCAGCTTGACGGAGAACGTTGCAAAGGCTATCATGGGGCAAGCGACGTATGCATCTGAAGTCTGCTGCTTACGGGGGGTTTTCCACAGGGACATAAAGCTTGAGAACCTCCTAATTAACCCGGGCACGCTGGAAGTCAAACTGATTGACTTTGGTTGCGGCGACCTGCTTGGAAGATTACCTTACCATGAGTATATGGGTATGTTTTATCACTTTCCTAATGAACAGCTGTTAACATAAATACAAAGATGATGATTTTCTGATAGTTCTTCTGCTAACTTCTTAGACATTAAATTTTTTGCACACTAATTTGTTTTGTTTAGGCACAAGGAGCTACGCCTGCCCCGAATACTTTGAGCAGGGGCATTACTATGGAAAGCCGGCGACGGTGTATTCGCTGGGCGTCCTGCTATTCGCCATGGTGTGCGGGGATTTTCCCACCCATTTTGACCTGGACCAGATCGACCTGAAGTCATGGAGTAAAGACGGCTTGACTGAGGGTGAGATCTTCATCAGACCAACTGTAGATCTGAATGATAGAAAACAGAACAAGTGCTTTGATCAAAGAATTGAATAAGATAATGAATGAGACTTTAAAGTGTCATTCAGATAAACTCACAGTTTAAGATGATAATCGTCTCTTCTGTGTTTCTGAATAGAGTGCTGCAATTTAATTCAAGCCTGCCTACAAGAAGATCCAGATGAACGTATTGATCTGGATGAGATCACTGACCACAGGTGGTTTCAGGTACTGAGATGTTTACTTTAAACAAGTTGAAAAGTCAACATTTGTCAATAGCATATAATGAGACAATACAGCACTTATATTAGTTTTATTTGTTTATTTCAACAGGATGATCCCGCTGACGGCCTCAATACTCCTCTCCACACTGGGAGGGATGATGTTTTTGAGGATTCAGATGAGGCTGGCTCTGAATTTAATGATGATTGGCAGGTTATAATACCGCAGACCTCAGTTGGTAGTGTGTCTGCCGTGTTAAACCTGCACACTTCAGTTAGTGTGCCGTCAGATTGGGATCGTGATATATTGCAGAATTCGTTGGATATTGCATCATTCAGGATGGTTGAAAAAGAGTGGAATTCGTTTGATAGTGCTTCGGATTGGGAGGAATTAATTTGATATCGCATCGTACAAGATCAGGAATGTGCACGAATGTTTGAATATTTGATCAGCAATAATTATGCTATTCAAATATTCTATTCAAACTAGTGTTGTCAAAAATATCGATATTTCGATAAGTATCGATACTGAAATATCTGAACGATACCAATACTAATTTCCCGAAGTATCGATACACCGATCCTAGCTGAGCTGTCACTTTCACTTATCTCCAAAGGCGCGTTGACAAACAGCACACGTGACCGCAGTGCCTGTCACGTGTCTCGTCTCATTCGCTCTGGTTAAATAGCAAAAGTGAAGTGAATATAAATATGGCGTGTGCGGCGCCTCCGCAACCGGCTTTGATTGATAAAGAACACAGCAGGAGTGCTATCCGGAAATATTTTGGATATATAGAAGCAAATGAACATGGAAAGCCGAAGGACACAAACAAGCCAATATGCAAGAGTCGCTACAGAGCAGTGCTAACAAAAGGCGCTAACACCTCTAATATAGCAATATGAGTGTTGTCTCGTTTTTCACCGTAATTCGTAAAGTCCGACTGAGGAATCTTTAACTGTGAATCTTTAAATACTTTAACTGTGGTCAAATGTAAATTAACTTATGCTTAATTAACTTAATTAAAAAAAGGAGTACTTCAATTCTGTAATTTGTCTTCATGTCGATCCAGTGAGCATTGTTTTCGGGTGTGATGCACGCAAGTTTGCGTGTGTGGTTCGGTGATATGTGAATCCGGCATTAAAATATGTTCATCAAATAATGTTATGTATTAACCAGCATTTATGAACGATGAGCAATGCATTTGCTACAGTATATTTTAATCTTTGATGACAGTATGTAATAAAATACAACGGATCATGTTTGCTCAGGTCCAATGAAAAAAAAATTAACAGATAGAACTTTGGAATTTAATTAGTACATGTATTAGTAAATGTTAGTTTAAATGAACTTTTAACTAAGATTAATACATGTTTAGGAAGTATTTTTCATTGTTTATTCATGTAACAAATATCTATTACCATTAACTTAAGTTCTCAGATTAGTTACACAGTTCAGTTCATTTTAAAAGTGTGGTCAAAAAAAAAAGTTTATTAAAGTTTGGCATTCTCTTGTAGCACCAGAAATAAGATGAGACCCGACCTGCAACAGTACATAATGCGTTACAACACACATTATGAAGAATTATAATGCATTTTACCCTTTAATAACTCTTTATAATACATTATACATCTTATATTTATCTTTAAATAATAATATTTAAAAAAATTACCACCTTAATGTTGTGGCAGTTTTTTTCTCTGTGGTATCGAAAATGGTATCGAGTATCGATATTTTTCACACTCGGTCTCTCTCGCGCACCGATGCTAGCAGAGTTCGGCACTCATACACAGGGCGGAGCAAAAATAAATAAAAACGAGGAAAGATACATGACGGAGGCAGTGAAATCCGCGCGACCAAAGTCATCCAATGTGTGGAAGCATTTCACACTAAATAAACAGAAAAAGTGTGTTAACTGCTAAATATGCAAAAGCGACATGGCGGGAGCACCACTGCAATGATCTAGCACCTGAAACGATTTGATGAGGAGGAAGGTAGTTCAACAGCAGGTTAAGTCACTACAGAATCATACTTTTGTTCCGTTTTGAAGTGAGGAACGTAATGTCTCTGGTGGGATGTTTACTCGTTATCCAGCTTGACTAGCATGACAAGTTAGCGTTAGCTCGCTAATAACAGAAGTAAAGCAGGGGTAGTTACTTTGCACTTTGCATTGCAAGAATAAAGTCACGTTTTTATTCACTAGCCTTTTTTGAACCATTCATTTATCAATCTGTTGTCATGTATAGCTACACTGCAAAAACAGCTTTTCTTACTTAGTAATTTATTTCTCGTTTCCAGTCCAAGTATCTAAAAATAAATCAAGATTACTAGACAAGAAAAATGTCATGAGAAAATTAATAGATGTTTGAAATTATATCTCAAGATTATTTTTCGTACCCCATTGGCAGATACTATTGCTTGTTTTAAGCAAACAATCACTTCATTTTGAGGTGTTTTTTCAGAAAACAAGACATCATTTCTTATGCTATTTCATGTGTCTAGTAAATGAATCTTGATTTAAGATTTTTTGATATTTGGGCTGACAACAGGACAAAACTACTAAGTTAGAAAAGCAATTTTTGCAGTGTATATTCTGTGCTTTGTCCCATATAGGTTATTATTGACAAATATATTTGTGTGTGTTGTACTTTTTAATTTAATTTTATAGTTCTTTTATAGCACTCGGTCATCTTAAGCTTTGTTTAAATGTGGTATATAAATGAAGCTTGCACTTACTACAATGATGATAATAATTTAATGAATAAGCTTCAAATGAACTTGAGTGTGTGTGTGTCAGTGTGAGAGTTTGTGAGTGTGTCTGCGTGTATGTGCATCTGCGAGTGTGTGCGTCTGTAGTGTAGTGTAGAGAAGAAGTTCTGAGATTCAAACAAATCCTGTCAAATTTTCTGATTTGTATTGTTTATAAATTATTTATTGTTCTGGCAGCTCAGGTGGCACTTTATTTAAAAAAAGTCTATATATTTGGCAGATGTAAAGCATACATGTGTATGTTTTTGTGTTAGTCCATTTTTATTTTATTATTATTATAACAGCTCAGGATAGTTCAAGGAGCAACATGTTTGTGCACTTTCTAAAGATTTTAGTTCTGATTTTGAATAAAGGGTGGGAAATGAATGCTTTTCTTGGTTTATGGTTTTATCCGATTCATCGATTAATCGAAAAAATAATTTATAGATTAATCGATTATTAAAATAATCGTTAGTTGCAGCCCTAGTAGTTACGTTGAAAACTTGCACGTTCAACTTGTAAACACTGACTCTGTACTTCCGCCTACGTCAAGCGTGATCTTTTCAACATAATTATGTATGCTCATCGCAGAACAGAGCAAGGCGAGTGTTTGTGTTTATAAAGTATTCATCATTTTTCTTTGGAGGCGGTGTTCAACCTATCAATGTCGATATAGATAAGTGCATTCCACAACCAGCCGTTCTCAGTAACAACGGTGTTTTCAGTTCTAACACTTGCATGATTTGTTCCCATGAATACGTTTAATTCGTGCATCCTTTAAGACAGCGTAAGTCTGCAAGTAGTGTAGGGATGCTGAGATAAAATTACCCAAGTTAAAGTTATAGCTCAGTGACGCCATTTTGCCCCTTTAATATTGAGTGGAGGTGTTGTATTTCCTTTTCAAGAGTGGAGCACCACTCTCCCCATCGGCTGAAGCTAGACCCCTCTCCACTTTTCTTGAAACACTTTGTGGTGTTGTTACATTGCACGACTAGATGGCACTCAAGCTTCTTGAGTTGTAAAGATGTGAATAGCCAAGAGAGACGAGTGAGAAGAAATACTGAGCGTGTGCATGCATGTTATGCTGACCATTAGTGCATATTAATAAAGTTATAAGAAGGATTTACTTTTTAAGTTTCTTGTCTACATAAAGACATAACAAAATTGGCGACGAGGACTTTTTTTTTCTCTACAACATTGTCTGAGGATGGCTTCAGTAAGTGCTCCATTTCCCAATCCTTTTTTGGCTTGTCCCGGTGAGCCTGCTATACTGCTAGTAACATGGCTGAAGATGTTTCGAAACTACATGCTTGTTATCAATGCTACTGGGGATTCTTGGCCAGAAGCCAGAAAGCGGGCTTTACTTCTACTGTCGTGGCCAAAAGTTTTGAGAATTGAATAAATATTGGAAATTGGAAAAGCTGCTGCTTAAGTTTTTATAATAGCAATTTGCATTTACTCCAGAATGTTATGAAGAGTGATCAGATGAATTGCATAGTCCTTCTATGCCATGAAAATTAACTTAATCCCAAAAAAACCTTTCCACTGCATTTCATTGCTGTCATTAAAGGACCTGCTGAGATCATTTCAGTAATCATCTTGTTAACTCAGGTGAGAATGTTGACAAGCACAAGGCTGGAGATCATTATGTCAGGCTGATGGCAGACTTGACATGTTAAAAGGAGGGTGATGCTTGAAATCATTGTTCTTCCATTGTTAACCATGGTGACCTGCAAAGGAACGCGTGCAGCCGCCATTGCGTTGCATAAAAATGGCTTCACAGGCAAGGATATTGTGGCTACTAAGATTGCACCTAAATCAACAATTTATAGGTTCATCAAGAACTTCAAGGAAAGAGGTTCAATTCTTGTAAAGAAGGCTTCAGGGCGTCCAAGAAAGTCCAGCAAGCGCCAGGATCGTCTCCTAAAGAGGATTCAGCTGCGGGATCCGAGTGCCACCAGTGCAGAGCTTGCTCAGGAATGGATGGCAGCAGGCAAGTGTGAGCGCATCTGCACGCACAGTGAGGCGAAGACTTTTGGAAGATGGCCTGGTGTCAAGAAGGGCAGCAAAGAAGCCACTTCTCTCCAAAAAAACATCAGGGACAGATTGATCTTCTGCAGAAAGTATAGTGAATGGACTGCTGAGGACTGGGGCAAAGTCATATTCTCCGATGAAGCCCCTTTCCGATTGTTTGGGGCATCTGGAAAAAGGATTGTCCGGAGAAGAAAAGGTGAGCGCTACCATCAGTCCTGTGTCATGCCAACAGTAAAGCATCCTAACACCATTCATGTGTGGGGTTGCTTCTCATCCAAGGGAGTGGGCTCACTCACAATTCTGCCCAAAAACACAGCCATGAATAAAGAATGGTACCAAACACCCTCCAACAGCAACTTCTTCCAACAATCCAACAACAGTTTGGTGAAGAACAATGCATTTTCCAGCACGATGGAGCACCGTGCCATAAGGAAAAAGTGATAACTAAGTGGCTCGGGGACCAGAATGTTGAAATTTTGGGTCCATGGCCTGGAAACTCCCCAGATCTTAATCCCATTGAGAACTTGTGGTTAATCCTCAAGAGGCGGGTGGACAAACAAAAACTCACTAATTCTGACAAACTCCAAGAAGTTATTATGAAAGAATGGGTTGCTATCATTCAGGATTTGGCCCAGAAGTTGATTGAGAGCATGCTCAGTCGAATTGCAGTGGTCCTGAAAAAGAAGGGCCAACACTGCAAATACTGACTCTTTGCATAAATGTCATGTAATTGTCCATAAAAGCCTTTGATGTACTGAAATATAATTACAAGCACTTCATACGTTTCACAGAAACAACTGAAATAAAGATCTAAAAGCAGTTTTTGAACTTTTGATTAAAAAATTTTTTTGAAAACGAATATTTATGTTTTGGCCCCGACTGTACATATAATTTCATGGAGAACCTCCAAGTCAACACTTTCTATGAGCATTCCCTATTCTGTCAAATATTGACTAGTTATAGTAATTATATAATCCCAAACAAATCCTTTTGAAGTGTTTTTATTCATTCAGAATACACTGATAAAATGCAACATACTCTTAGAAATTCATTTCTCAGCTCAATTCAAGTAATTTAACAATTTCAAAAAAACTCTAAAAGCTCTTCAAAAGAACAGTATGCTGATGCAACGGAGCCTTTAAAAAACAAATTGCTATTCAAACTTATTTTTTTGTATGGTGAAACACTCCACACATAACATATAATTTCAGAGAGAATGCCTCTAAATGTTTCTGTCTTGCCTCATGAAATCTACCTGCTGCTCTGAGGTGGATGGTTGTCTGAACTGTCCGGTGGTGTAACTACTTTCTCAAGCCTGCTCTTTCTCTCTCTGTTTTTCTGTTTTGCTTTCTTCCAGTAGGCCCACTTTCTTCTTTTCTCTCTCTCACTCTCTGCTTCTCCAAGCTGCCCTTCTTTCAAGATCTGCATCGCGACGAGCCCTGTATCTTTGCTGTCTCTCAGCTGCGGAGACCTATTTAAATTTATCATTTTTAAAAGTAGAATTATATATATATATATATATATATATATAAAGTGTGTGTGTGTGTGTATATATATATATATATACACATGTTCAGGATATAAATAGAATAGGAACAATTAATGATCATGATATGCCATAGAGCACTGATGTAACTTAGTTGAAAGATAGTTGAGCACTGATGTAACTTAGTTGAAAGATAGTTGAGCACTGATGTAACTTAGTTGAAAGATAGTTGAGCACTGGTGTAACTTAGTTGAAAGATAGTTGAGCACTGGTGTAACTTAGTTGAAAGATAGTTGAGCACTGGTGTAACTTAGTTGAAAGATAGTTGAGCACTGGTGTAACTTAGTTGAAAGATAGTTGAGCACTGGTGTAACTTAGTTGAAAGATAGTTGAGCACTGATGTAACTTAGTTGAAAGATAGTTGAGCACTGGTGTAACTTAGTTAAAAGATAGTTGAGCACTGGTGTAACTTAGTTGAAAGATAGTTGAGCACTGATGTAACTTAGTTGAAGATAGTTGAGCACTGATGTAACTTAGTTGAAAGATAGTTGAGCACTGGTGTAACTTAGTTGAAAGATAGTTGAGCACTGGTGTAACTTAGTTGAAAGATAGTTGAGCACTGGTGTAACTTAGTTGAAAGATAGTTGAGCACTGATGTAACTTAGTTGAAGATATTTGAGCACTGGTGTAACTTAGTTGAAAGATAGTTGAGCACTGGTGTAACTTAGTTGAAGATAGTTGAGCACTGGTGTAACTTAGTTGAAAGATAGTTGAGCACTGATGTAACTTAGTTGAAGATAGTTGAGCACTGATGTAACTTAGTTGAAGATATTTGAGCACTGGTGTAACTTAGTTGAAGATAGTTGAGCACTGGTGTAACTTAGTTGGCTATAACTTAGTTGACAATTTCCATATTTCTTCACCATAACAGAAATGGTGGACCTAGCCTAGCTCACCACATGTCATTTTTTTGAGCAGGTTAATGTAAGAATTCAACACAAAATTGCATTATAGTAAATAAAACTTTTTAGCCATGACAATGTACATAACATAGTTGATGGTCCACGGCATATTGTCCACGGTGGTGGACAATATGCTTTTCTACATCAAATATTGAAAAAACTGAGAGGAGACTCACCATGGTGTGTTTGAAATTACAGCCACGGAGGAAAATAACATCACATGGTGCGTCACAGGGTCTTGGGACAAAGCATTTATGAGTTGCTGGGGGAGGTTTTGTTTGTAACATAGTTGACCAACATTTTGTGGACACAAATAAATTGATATATTTTAAGGATTTAAATAAATAACTTGTATTTGAAACTATTATTTTCCTTTAATATTAAGACTTTTGTAAAATATTGCAAAAATAATTAATTTATTTTAATGATTTAATTGTTTTTTGGGCCCTCAACTTTCTCACATTGAAATCGGACATGGACAAAACTTCTAGGGTCATAATGACACCTTTTAAACAAAATGAAGAATATATTGCTCATATTGTCTGTGTGATGTTATTTCAGGAAGCAAGTTTACACACATAAAATGCAATTTGTTTGAAAAAATTTGATTGTAAGTATAATTAACATCAGCGGACATGCAATGTACCCTAAATTATAGAATACCCAGCTGCAGTCAGTGCTTCAAGAAGCACTACGCACAGACGTATGCAAGACATGGGTTTCAGCTGTCGCATTCCTTGTATCAACTCTTGAACAACAGACAGCACCAGAAGCGTCTCGCCTGGGCTAAAGACAAAAAGAACTGGATTGCTGCTGAGTTGTCCATAGTGAAGTTTTCTGATGAAAGTAAATTTTGCATTTTCTTTCGAAATCAGGGTCCCAGAGTCTGCAGGAAGAGAGAAGAGGCACAGAATCCACGTTGCTTGAGGTCCAGTGTAAAGTTTCCACAGTCAGTGATGGTTTGAAGTGGCATGTCATCTGCTGGTGTTGGTCCACTGTGTTTTCTGAGGTCCAAGGTCAACACAGCCGTATACCAGGACGTTTTAGAGCACTTCATGCTTCCTGCTACTGACCAACTTTATGGAGATGCAGATTTCATTTTCCATCAGGACTTGGCACCTGCACACAGTGCCAAAGCTACCAGTACCTGGTTTAAGGACCATGGTATCCCTATTCTTAATTGGCCAGCAAACTCTCCTGAGGTTAACCCCATAGAAAATCTATGGGGTATTGTGAAGAGGAAGATGCGACATGCCAGACGCGATATGCCAGACTCAACAATGCAGAAGAGCTGAAGGCCACTATCAGAGCAACCTGGGCTCTCATTCCACCTGAGCAGTGCCACAGACTGATCGACTCCATGCCACATATTGTTGCACATTTAGGCCTTGAAGAAAATGGTGGACTCAAAATATGAGGAAGCCAAGATCAAGGCAAAGGCTGAAATGGAAAATATCAAGGCTGTGTCTTTTACTTCAGATATGTTGACATTACTTCACACGGAAGCGTTATTTGGCCATAACCACCTCTACATTAATGGGAATGATAAGCTCAACACTGTCTTAGTGGGGGTAGAGAAGTTTCCTGATAATCACACAGCTGAAAATGTAGCCCTCGTAAAAAATAAATATATGGAGGAGTGGGAAATCAAGGCAAAGATCAAATATAATTGCTTGTGCAAAGATACAATCTGCATTGCGCATGCACTTAATTTAGTGGTTAAAAAAAATCGTTCGATCAAGTTTCTACCCTCTGTGACATCCGCACCAAAGAAAGTTGTCACCCATTTCAGACCCAGCACCATTGCCAAAGAGAAGCTGAACCAGATGCAGCAAGACATGCGCAGACCTTCCCTTAAACTTCTCAGTGAAGTTGAAACACGGTGGAACAGCACTTTTCTGATGCTTCAACGCCTATATGGAGGAAGGCAAGCTGTGAAGGCATCCTTAGCCTCTCTCCGTATGCTCTCACCTTTCCAGCATGCTACGGTAGATCTGTCCGCGGAGAAACATGTCTTGTGTTCAAAAGTCTTTCCGCTGATGAAAATGATACATCATCCTTTACAGGGAGAACAAATCAGGTATTTATTTGTATTTATTCAGCAGTTAAAACATTCATATTAATGCTCATATTAATGTTCAAATGTTTAAAACCTTTGGGTTCCTCAATCAAAATAAAATGACTGAAGCTGTTAAAAGGCTAAAAGCGGAGTGTACCACCATCATCAGAATCCAAGAACAAACCCCATCAACGCCAAGCACTGATTCAACAGAAAAATCATCTCAACAGGCAACAAGTCAACAGGCTGCAACTACTTCAAGTATATATCTTTGTTATTATTTTGGAAAAAAACTTTGATGAATAATTCATGACATAAAGTGATGCATTTACATTTCCTGTCATATTTACATTTTGTCCTTCAAATTGTTTAGGTGGAAACCTATCGCACCCACTAGTTAGTGCTGTGGACCGAAGTAAAACAACCTGCAATTCCACAGCTGATGCAGTAATAGAGGTTGATCGATACCTACAGGAAACTAACACACCCAGAACCCATGTTCCACTTGAATACTGGAAAGAACAAAAATATGCTTTTCCCCATCTATATCTGATGGCACTGCAGTTCTTGTGTACACCAGCCTCCTCTGTACCTTGTGAGAGAGTGTTTTCAAAGGCAAGGGAGGTATTGTGCAAGAGGAGAAATAGGCTCTGCCCTAACAGTTCAAAAAAATATAATTTCTCAAAAAAAACCTGTAAATTGTCTTTTATGGGTTCACCTTTTTTTCCCAGCTACACAAGCACATTTAATAACCACATAATCCATGAATAAGGCTATCTGACATTAAGTTTATATAGTCTCCTATACAAGATACAGACAATGTTATTACACATTACAGATATTAGTCAATTACATGTCATACACAAGTATTTTTGTTAAAATAATTCAACATTTTCTCACTTACTCTGGTAACCAACAACACGCTTTACAATGTAACACATTGACTTTTATATTAACAGGAATTGACAGATTATTGTACATGAGTATTATCAGCATATTATTTTTATTTCTACACTACAGAGTACAATTACATCATTGAGGTGGGTGTTCCATCCACTGAGGCTTCATCCCAGATTGTTCCCAGACGACTGTTGTACATTTTATGATCCACTAGATGGCACTGTAATCGATAATCCAACACTTCTCGCTCCAGTTAGAGAAAAGCCTCAAAGCTTCACGAGGCTTCGATTAGACATCCCTACCACAGTGGTTCTCGACTCTGGCCCGCGAGATCCATTTTCCTGCAGAGTTTAGCCCAAACTGTGATAAAACACCTGATGAGGCTAATCGGTGACTTCAGGAACAGACGCGTTCAATTTAATGTTGGACTGCACAGCTTGTTTGGCATATCGCATTAAAGTACCGCGAGAGCGATTCAAATCCGTACAGAGCAATCTGCAGTTGAATTGCTCTCGCGGTACTTAATGGTCACACGCTGATAGATTTGCGCAGCGCCGCATTAAATTGAACGCGTGTATTCATAAAGACGCTGATTATGTTGTTCAGGTGTTTTATATCAGAGTTCGGGATAAACTCGTCAGGAAAATGGATCTCGCGGGTCAAAGTTGAGAACCACTGCCATACCATGTAGGTCTTCATAAGGCTTGAAAAGTTTGTTCAATCGTTACTGAACCCTGTGTGTCAAGATGGTCGGACAGCGTTGTGGAAACCAGACATTCAGGTCTTTGGTGTTTAAAAAAAACCCTAAATTTTTCTGAAATTGCAAGCTTCATTAACGGTATGTGATTTGCGTTTTCTCTTCAAAACAATTACCAAACAAAAGTATATGTAGTCATGGTATTGGTGCCTTGGTTGTGTGTAATGAAATATGTGCTTTGAACGACCACCGATATTCCTGGCTTGTAGAAGAAATTAAAGATCTAAATAGATCAGGCGGAATGCATATCTAAACCTAATATATTTATACGTGTCATAGCGACTAGTAAAAATAATATACTGAATGTTTTAATTTTATCAATAGGTTCGATACAACGCTTTAACACAACCCGGCAAAACCCCGGGGTTTAAGAAGAGGCCTGCGCGCGCGCGTGCTTGCTGTAGTAGTACTTCTTCTAAAATCTTGTAATACATGTTATACTCTTTTATTATTACCTCTAGTGTAGTGTCGCAAGAAATACAAAACGGAGAAAATTCGCATGGAGATGGTAACTATGCACTAGGTGAAGTGTTATGATTACTGTTTGGTTTAAACCACCATGCAAAAGTAACTGTTTAAACGTATGTTTTGTACTTTATAGATTCTTTATCGAAGCTAGTAGCTAATATACCGAACTTGGTTGGAAACCCCAGAGATTCGGTGTCACCGACATCGGTTAGAACTGCTGTGATATTTGCCCAAGTACATACGGAGGCCTCTGGCCGAAACACTATAAGGGTGCCTCAGACCGAGCAACCATGACACGATCTAAAAGTCCGGTCTGGTGAGTCTGAAGATTAAACGTGTAAACATATGATCGCTAATTTATCTCTTGTCTAACACATGTTATTTTTATTATTTATTTCAGAGACCGTTGTAAACGACAACGATGTGGGATCACAATTTAGTTGAAGCGTGGGAAGCGGCCGAGTTTACCCAGGCTGAACCACGCGTCAACCCCGGAGGATGTCTTAAGGTACGATGGGGAAACGGGGTAATCTGCGATGTGCGGACTATTGGATCAGATTGGCACAGAATTGAGGATCGCAAGAGAGGAGATCCGTAGGGACAGAAGGTTGTTTGAAAACTTCAAACGTCTCGTCATCGGTAAGATTTCTAAACTCTGTCGGCCTCAGAGATTCTAAAAGCTGTTAAAGAGATTCTTGACAAACAGGCTCAAAGCGTTGTGTTTATATGGAAATTATCAACATGGCTAAACGAAGATCTGGTGAGTAAATACTTTTGTTTAAAGCGATTTAATGTTTATTGGTTTACACTGCATTGGTTTTATTTTTGGTTTTATTGATCATGTTGATTAATTTGGGTATTTGCTTTGTTTTAAAAAATGTGTTTCTATTAGTTAGCACTCAGCAGCGATTTTTGTTGTTTGTTTTTAAAATAATGTTGTGAAAACGTCCAGAAAACGTTGTCGGGGTTCAGATGATTCTGTAGCAAAAAGATTTAAACGTCAAACTGATCGTAATTTACGTCCCCCACACAGTATTTCAGATGTATTACAGGGTTTTATTTATGCCGTTAGGGGCATGCATAGACATGATGACAAAATTTCCAAACACCCTTAAGCTCAAAATGGATCACATGACTAGACAGAGCTGAAAATTCCCTTTACGACGACACCTGAATTGTGAAAATCAGTTGAGGATCGCGAAAGTTATGATATTTATAATACCGAGGAATATAGTCAAATGGTTAACATTAACTACAATAGAAGTCGTGTTACCGAAAATGCTTATTATTCACACGTTTTGCTTGTAACTTGCTTATTTTATCAGATATTTTGCATGAAATTTGAATAGAATTGTGTTCATTTTTTCAAATGAAATCATGAAAATGTATTGTTTTAGGTGGAATGGGCATCAGACCAATGGTACCTCACTGAAAACAATTATAATTAATAAGCGTTCATTCATATTCATAAACATTTTTTTTCAGAATACAAGAGAAAACAACAATATTAATTGTTAATTCATACTCATAGAAGTACACAACAAATATTCATTCTCTCCAGGAGGTGCTGTTTGGCTAGACCTGGCTCTGTGTCGGCCCCTTTCTCCTTTTCATAATTGGCTGTAAAGACATAACATCGATTATAAGGCCCCTCAACTTTACATGCATTGATTAACACTGGATTTCTCTTAACATAAGCAGCACCAGAAGCCTATCAACATGGCTTATGTGTTCCAGGATGCTTTGGATAAGAGTAAAAAAAAATAACAACAGACAAGCATAACTTTTTGATCACATTCATCCAATGCCACTTTTAAATTATGTGCATAGATTTGCAATATTCATCTAGAGGTTACATGAAAAAAAACAAAAAAAACAATAATATTATGCTTGTTCACTTTGTCATAACCATAATGCAATTGCACAGGCCTGCTGTCATATCTAATGTTCTCGGCCTACTAATTTAGACAGTTACAGGCTAGTCATCCGTAATCTAATTTGAAGTGATGTAAACTATGTAACCATTTTGACACGCATGTCAGAAAAAAACATGTACATATTAAACTACATAGCATCAGTAATAATGTCAAGAAAAACGCAGTCAGGAGTTAAATATAGACAATGTTTTTTTTTTGAACGGCGCCAGCAGTACATTCGCTAATCTACCCGCCACAAATGTTACTACCCAATTTCTGCGATTTAGTTAAATACTTTCTCCACCATGGATTTCGATGGAATTTCGTCAGTAACAAGATAAAAGCTATGTATTTAGGTCCACCTACCTTTCAGTAGTTTCCAAAGCTTAGGTGAAGCCCACCGACCGCTTGAACGCAATGCAAATTTTCTGAAATCCGCGGTGACCTGAAATCACATTAGGGCTGATATCCCGAAGTGTCAAACGCTTCAGGGGCTTGCACTCGATGTAGTTACCGTCGTATTCAGAAAAAACATACTCCCACCAGGCGCCCAGGGGTAGATATTGAATGACATGCACATTTTAGTACCATGCGGTTTCAGTGTTTCCCCTATGTTTACGGCTTTGGGTGGGGGGCTATGCACGGTCTCTATATTTTCTTTGTGGCGGAGGTCCGGACAATACTTTTTCAAATAAATCATATTTAATCAATTGAGCCCAGTCGAATATGTATATAAAAAGTGAACATCCGACATTTTATCAGGCCGTTTATTTTGTATTCAGATAACCACTATTTGTAGGCACTCGTGCTAAAGCAAAGTCCTAGTGGCCTATTTTAATAAAACTACTGACAACTAAATGTCACAAGTGAAAATATTTTATCATGAGGAGAAGTACTTACAAAGTTACTAACAAGTAGCATTTTCATGCCATTCATACTAGAACTGATTCTAAATAATCCCAGATTAAAACATGATTCCTTATGAAATGCTCTTAATATGCTAATTATTAATGCTATTGATAATATTAATATCATTAATGCTAAATGTAGATACAAGATGTTATGGTTTATAATGCAACAAACCTATATAGTAAACTGACTGACAGCCTAAAATACTTCATTACTGCTGCATTTCATTTACGTAAGCGTTACAGTAGTCTGCAGGTCCTCCGTATGCGACGCGTCTTTGGCGGGAGAAGCAACATTTACGGAGCAGAAAGGCTTAAAATGAAATGCGTTTGGCACTATATGAAGATATTAAAGATATCAGCCAAATACAGTCAACATAAATTTCCCTGAGTATGTGTGATGCGTACAGCTCATTTATGTAGAAGCGCTGCTCAATTTAAACTACAGAAAAAGTCTGTGATGTGAATGGTTCATTATGTCCTAATGGAAAGAAGCCAAGCTGGGCTAAAACCTGTCATCCAATGGTGACTGGACCGTTGCTGCTTATCAGGGGCAGGGCGTGCGTCCTTCCTTTACTTGGCCATTTTCACCACCCTGGGAGCGTTTTAAAACACAAATATTTTTATCTGCTTGCTTCTCCGGTGTTCGACACAAAATGCCCAATGATGATGTTGAAATGGATGTAATAGATGTTCAGACAAATGATACACCCGCTTGTCTTGGGCTTGGCGAAACACGGAGAATAGTAAGAGCGGGAGGCACCATAGGTGAATACAGTGTGGTCCCTCGAAGTAAGTTCTACAGCTCGGCGGTACATGGGAAGTAGATAGGAAGATATGGAAGTATTTTAATGACATTAGTCTTTGAAGCAAAAAGCATGTTGAATTGCCACAAATCAAAAATAAACGTGTTGCATAACCAGTGCTTGTATGTTTAGAGTCTGCAATTCAATATGGTTGTACATTTAAGCTGTGAATATTTCAAACTAAAACATTTCCCACACAGTTTCACCGTTTAAAAGTTCAATAATCAAAATTCATCTTTTACATTTCATTAGAAAATTCAATTTGTTTAAAAAAAAAAACTTTAATATTCAACAGAAAATTTTCAGTCCATATTATTTCTGTAAAAATATTAAGTGGTTCAAATTCGGCTTGAAATTCAAAGTTTCACATCCTGGAATCCCAGGAGAAGCAATAGAGCGCCGATTTCGGCAATGCATGATCTCTACATGCTGCCTGACCACTTCACCAGCAAATCGGTTATGACGAAGACCAAAGCAGGAAATGCAGATTCTTTTTTATGTTTGCCACACAGTCCATTCATCTGCTCAATTAAGTGAATTTAGTTGTTCTCATAGATCTCTTCTTATGCATCATCAACATTTTGAGAAATTTAACTGACGCTTGCACTGCCAGTAGTCCGCACAGACAATCTAGGCCTATAATGTTCAGACTTTGACCGCCCCCCTGCTCTAGCTTTAAGGAATTAAGATATTTTGTTACTTCAAAACATCATGTTCACTTAAATAATATGCTTCATCAGCATTTACAGGACATTTATTGTGTTTAAAGCATTCAAATTTTAACACATACTCTCCCACATGTCCTTTTTTATATGACGTAGCAGCAATCTCTACAGACTTTCTTTTTATTTTCCTCACATGACCTTTTTTTCATATGCGACTCAGAAAATGCCTGATGTTGGGGAATTGTGGAAACATTCGTTGTTTTTTATTTTGTTAATACGAGACAGAGAAACTGATCTTTTAGCCAAGTGAACTCCTTGAGCAGGCCAGATAAAACAGACCGCACTTTCTTAAGAACAGACTAGACCCGAAATGTCTTGTGTAGCCAGCAGCCAAAAAAGAATCCTCAACGGCTCCAAATAGTTTTTTAAACGCAAAGATACAAACTTTTGTTGCATTTTTTTTTTTATCCTCTCATACTGACTGAATGAGAAGCAAACATTTTGCTGAATATCCGCAACATGCATGGTGGAACAAAAACATTATAGGTTTGCTAAGTGCCTGTAGCCTACCCTCTCCCTTTAGGGTCCACGGACCACTCATCACTGCCGGTGAACCGTGCTAAAACACTTAATGTTGCTTAATCTTCAGACCAGATGACTTAAATTAGTATAGCCTACACCTTTTTAATAAAGCGTTGGCTGTACAGAAATGTGGAAGAGCCCTGAATACAAAAGCGAAAAATGGCACAATAAGAATTTTACGATGTTTTCTTGATGATGCATAAGAACTTTATGTTCTTAGTAAACTGAACCTAATCATACAGTCAGGTCCATACATTTTTGGACAACGACACAATTCTAACATTTTTGGCATTGTTTTTTTTTTATTGAAACGAACAAGATGTGCTTTAACTGCAGTCAGGGCTCCAGACTAACTTTTTTCACTAGGAGCACAGTGGCCCCCAACTGAAAATTTTAGGGGCACAACCAGAAAATTTAGGGGCGCATACCGTAAATCAACATGCAAACCAAATCTACTAATTTCCACTGTATTACTAATAAATACTTTAATAATAGATGCAGAAATTACAATGTGCTGTTTCAAATTCAGTGTCACATTTTATTCTGCACTTTTGAAGATGCAACAACAAGGTAAACTGACAGCACCATCGCTGTCATGACAGTACAAATAGTAAACAAAATACCATACATTCAGAATAAAAAAAAGTGCTTAGTAACCTTTCGGTCATTTCACAGTTACAAACAATACTTAAATGTATGTTTAATCAGTCTATTGTGTTTAAACTGCGAAGTGCCTGTACTATCGGCAAACTTTGTGTTCCCCGCAGTTCTGGGGTAGCTGCTCCAGTATTCGCAGTTCATATAGTTCGACTGCTTATAGTACCTCAGGCAGCTAAATTCTTTCAGCCAGTCTGACTCTGCATCATCATCCGATGGTGACACTGTAGACCAGGGTTCCTCAATTAGTTTTCACCAAGGGCCAAATTCTACCCACAATAGAAAGTCAAGGGCCACCAACTATAATTTGATAACTACAATGTTTTTTCTGCTATTATTTTTGTTGTTATAATTATTTATTTTACTGTTGTTTATTTGTTAAAAAAAATCACAATATAAAATTATACTTTTTATTAGTTCTATTTTCTCAGTTTCGATCAAACTATAACATTATATTACATAAACATTACCGGGTCCTCTCGCATCTGGTGTTTCTCGCAATGCTTTTGCAAATGTGGAAAGTGTAGCTTTCTTCCTCGAAGATCCCGTTCAAAAAGAGTCAGTTTTAAACGGAAAGCTTCAACAGCTTTGTGCATGTCTGCAATAGTGCGGTTCTTGCCTTGCAATTGCAAATAAAGCTGATTTAACATGATATCACACAAAAAACTCGCGTATCCCATCTATGTGCTGTCGTTCAAAAACCTCAAAAAAATCTCTGCTTTCTGACTTTGGAGGCTACTTAAAAATGTACATAGTTTATTTTGTAATGTTTACCAGCCTCGTCACAGAATCGATCGTCTCTTTAATTTTTCCAGACAACTTGGCGCACAAGACCGATTTATGAATTATGCAGTGAAATGCCACGAGTGTCGGGCTGACAGCAGCTAGTCTGCTTATCGGGCCTTTGTGATGTCCAACCTTTGAGGGAGCCCCGTCAGTAACGACAGACTAAACTTTGCTCAAATGCAATTCATTCTTTTTAAAGAACTCCGTAAGTTCGTTAAAAAGTATTTCTACGGTTATGGCAGCAAACAAAGCAGCGGAAATCCTTCCCATCAAAAAATCTGTCAAACATCAACAGCTGTTCAATGTCGGTTCGGTCGCAAGATATGATATGGCTTCTACTTTCTTTATGTAGGATAACAGATTAGACAGGCACTCACCCGCCAATGCTTCCACTCCTCTTGTAACCGTGCAATCATATAATGGAACCTGCTGTAATAGCTCCGTTACCATTTTCTATGTTTTCGCGTCGTGATTCAGAAGTTGATGATTTCGCCGTCACCCCTTGTCACTAACGGTAAATGAAGCTGCGCCGTTTGAATTTTCGCGCCAGCCTTGTGATTGGCTGATAGAGTACCGCGAGAGCTATGTGAGATCAGAATGCATCGTGTGCTTTCGAGCCGCTCTCGTGCGGTGATGTCATTCCGACTCTAATGAAACTGAACACACTTTTATTGCTTCAAGCAGGCCAAAAAAAATTCATTTGCGGGCCTGATGTGGCCAGCGGGCCGCCTATTGAGGAACCCTGCTGTAGACTCTGGCACTGGTACACTAGCCGCAGGTCGGAAGAACGAATCAATAGTTCGCTTGCTCAAAGCTCAGAAGCACGCACATATCAGGTTGTGATGATATTTGTCTCTGTTTCCTTCCCACAGATGTTTACGCGCGCTCTATTATCTCTAGGCCCCTCCCCCTCCACGCATTTTAGCCACTTACAGTGGCCATTCCCTATTCTTCTCACACGCATTGGCCGCCTCACAGACAGGCATCACTCAATGAAACGCGAGTGTGTGCTCGCGTCTCATGAGTATGTGTGCGAGTGTGTGTGTGTGTGTGTGTGTTTGCGTGCGTGTGCGCTCGCGTCTCATTGATTATTTCATTGCTCATTTCATTGATCATTGAGTGCCCCTTCCACGTTTAATGTATAAAAAAAATACGGAGGGTGGGGGAGGCAAATTTACTGGTAGCACATGTGCGACTGGATGTAAAATTCAGTCGCACACTCTCAAATTTTGGTCGCAAAATGCGACCATTTGGTCGCAGTCTGGAGCCCTGTGCAGACTGTAAGCTTTCATTTGAGGGTATTTACATCCAAATCAGGTGAACTGTGTAGGATTACCAACAGTTTGCATATGTGCCTCCCCCTTGTTAAGGGACCAAAATTAATGGGACAATTGGCTTCTCAGCTGTTCTATGGCCAGGTGTGTGTTATTCCCTCACTATCCCAATTACAATGAGCAGATAAAAGGTCCAGAGTTCATTTCAAGTGTGCTATTTGCATTTGGAATGTTGCTGTCAACTGTCAAGATGAGATCTGTCACTATCAGTGAAGCAAGCCATCATTAGGCTGAAAAAACAAAACAAATCTATCATAAAGATAGCAAAAGCATTAGGCGTGGCCAAAACAACTGTTTGGAACATTCTTTAAAAAATGATGATATGACTGCTGACAAAAGCAGCAGGGTGAATTCTGAAGTATTTCGGGCAATATTATCTGCTCATATTCAGCCAAATGCTTCAGAACTCATTGGACGGCGCTTCACAGTGCAGATGGACAATGACCCAAACCATACTGCAAAAGCAACCAATGAGTTTTTGAAGGGAAAGAAGTGGATGGTTATGCAATGGCCAAGTCAATCACCTGACCTTTGGCATCTGCTTTAGTAATGCAAAAGTATACTAACATGATCTCTGATTCACGAGTCTAGCTGTTTTGCCTGCTGTCCATAAAACACCACAGCTTATTTTCCCCTATTTGCGTGCACAACTATTGAATGAGGCTTGAAATGATTTTGTTCGAATATGATCCCGAAATTTAATCTGTGCAATATATAAATAGTACTGAGGGTATTTGTGTAACTAATTATTACTAGAAGTATCTGCTTTTTAAACGCTTCCATATCGATAGCTGCTCTAATAAATTGTGTACGTCAACTCACTTTTATAACATTTCTTGTACACAATAACTAAATACAAAGAACTACCCAAATAAATTGCAATAGTTTTACTTAAAATATATTGTTTTATAAAAATGGATATATTTTTAGTAAAGAGGAAGTATATTGATACTTTTTGGTATAAAACATATAAAATTAACTAGATTAAAACCATTTAAAGTAAATAAAACCTACTTTGCGGGTGAAGCACTTTTTACAGTGTAGCAGGCCTGAGGGAAGAAGCTTTTTTGGCAGGGGAGCACCAATGATCTTCAAGCTTCAAGTTGTTATGACTGTAGCTCAGTGGTAAGAGCATTGCGTTAAAAAGGCAAGATTGTGGATTTGATCCCAGGGAAGTGCACATACATTGCATTATCCTATACATACGCTTTGGATAAAAGCGTCTGCCAAATGCATAAATGTAAATGACTGCGCCAGACAGCCAGGTGCTCAACCTCCTGTCTGTGCGCAGACTCCTCACCATCCTGGATGAGTCCAATGAGTGTGCTGTCGTCTGCGAACTTCAGAAGTCTGACAGAAGGGTCTTGGGCAGTGCAGAAGAGATCTAATAGAACAACTAAATACACTTAATTGAGCAGATGAGTGGACTGTTTGGCAAACATAAAAAGTATCTGCATTTCTTGCTTTGATCTTCGTCAGAACCGATTTGCACCACATACTGTTGAAGATGTCCGGCAGCAGGTAGAATCATGCATTGGGGGGATCGGCGCTCTGAACTTTGAATTTCAAGCCGAATGTGAACCACTGAATTTGTGGAAGCAAATTTTTAAATTGAACTATCATGGACTGAATTTTTGTTTGTCGAACATAAATGGTTGTATTTTAAAACAACTTGTTTTTAATGAAATTTAAAAGGTGAATTTTTGTAATTGAATTTTTAAATGGTGAAACTGTGTGTGAAATGTTTTAATTTGAAATATTCACAGTTTAATTGTACAACCATATTGAATTGCAGAACCTTAAAATGCAAGCACTGTTAATACAATGCATTTTTTTCAATTAGTGCTTTTCAGCACGTCTTTTGCTTCAAGCTCATTTGTCACTTTTACTTCCATACGAAAACAACTACAGACATGGCAGACTGTTGTTTTTACATGAGGCTTTGTCTGAAATAGTGTCATTTTCCAGACAGCTGGCTGGTGATGGTGGAATAATTAAAATTACATTGCGTGGACCTAGTCTGACATCAGATGTTAATACAATTTTGTCATCTTCAAGAATAGCCACACTATAGTTATTGACAGATAAGTAACTCCAATATATGTGTTGATCAGTGTTGCCACAGTTACTTTGAAAAAGTAATCTGATTACTGATTATACCTCTAAAAAGTAACTTAGTTACTGTACAGATTACTGGATTTTAAAAGTAACTAAGTTGGATAACACGTTACTTTATCAGTTACATTCAGCAGCTGCCGCCAACACCTCCGCTGCCTAAACGTAAAAATGACAATCGGTTTTGCCAACACTTACTTTATTGGAAGTGTATTTTTAACAGTAATGTCAACAAAGTATCTCCTGAAATTTTAAGTTGAACTGAAAGACTATTTCCTGAAAAAATCATGTTATTATTAAAAATAATTTAAAGACTGATTTTCTTGATTTCACTTAACGTATATACTTTTTTTTAATAAAAAATTAAATAAAGACAGTCTTTCTCGACCTGACATATTGAACTGTTAACACTTTAATAATGGCAAAACATACTATTTATAATCTACATTATTTATAAATGTAACTATTAATTTATATTTAACATGTTTTATGAACATTGAACCTGTTGTTCACAGCAGTAGAGCAGCAAGGAGTGTATTTACAAAACAAGTGTAAAACGCATGAAACGAGAGCAATCAACCGTGTTTATGGGCAGCATTTCCTCTACAACCCGATAGATATGCGCGGATAAGATAAAATGTCACCTGCATCCGCTGTTTCAAATTAATTATCCACCAGCCCGCACGTATAATTTTCTTATATCCGCACCCGACCCGGACCCGATCGTCATTTTAAATTACTCAGTAAATTTTCTAGCACTGTCTTTGTTTATAAATACTTAAATCTATTATTTCGATTTAGCACACACGATGTACCATATTAGAGGTACCAGTCTTATGGCTTTCATATACATACAATGCCTAACAGTCGTTGCATATTACATACCCAGCACTTGATTCATCCTTGTTAACGCTAAAACGCTCCCACACGGTACTTTTCTTTCCTACCTGTTGTCTTGTTTTTAATTCTCCCTTTTTACATTTCACTTTCGTATTTTTTGAGAAATGTTGTAAATATTGTATATGATATCATCACCCGCGACCGGAATATCCCCGAAAATATCGCAGTCAGATTTAATGCCATAAGCATCAGCGTTGCAATAGGGTTAGGGTACTCGGTTGAGGATATGATTGGATTTGATGACATGGCAAAGTTTGAAAGCATGTCATGCATTAAAATAGTGGTCTTCCACAAATCAGACACTGGTATGTTGGAAAAGTATAACGCAAAAGGTGCGCAATATTCCAGAACAGTGTTTTTGTACCTGCAGGATGGTCATTATTTTATGATTAAGAATTTGAAAGCGTTTATAGGCACACCATACATTTGTGATTTTTGTTACAAGGGTTACATGTCCCGTAGAGACCATAGCTGCTAATATGTGTGTGATATCTGTAATGGGCCTCAATGTTTCAGACATGATGTGGAAAAAGACAATGTAACCATTGTCTTCGATACTGCCGATCCGACTATTGTTATGATATGCATAATAAACCTCCATTAGGTCAACAATTTTCACAATGTGCTGTGACCAAATATTGCCCGAGATTCTTGCGGACCCTGCTGTGAAATTCGTCTTTTATGATTTTGAAACTCGTTACCAAGATGGAACGCATGTCCCCAATTTTGTGTGTGCGATTTACATTTTCTGGTGAGGAATTCAAAGCAGAGGGTACGGATTGTGTTGAACACATCCTTGGACATTTCAGACCACCACGTTATAAAAGCTATACATGGATTGCACATAATGCCTCTGGTTTTCATAACTTTATACTTTTGGAACATTTCACAAAAGTAGGGCTCACCCTTAATATCACAATGCAGGAGTGTCGGATAATTTAAATGTTTGACAAGGGTTATAAATGGCATTTTATCAATAGTTACTCCTTCATCCCCATCCGGCTGTCCAAGACAGCTTCTGCGTTAAACCTTACCTGTGAGGACAAGGGGTACTTCCCACATCATTTCAACAGGCTAGAAAACGAAGTTTATATAGGACCATATCCTGTTAAGTGATTCTATGGGTACGAGACTGTCTGAGAAAGACACAGTGTTGTTCAACGAGTGGTACAGCACAGTCGGTGATAAGATATTTGATAAAAGAAAAATACTATCCATGTAGGGTAAGAACGATGTTGTTTTTCTGAGGGCAGCGTGTATTAAATCGAGAGATGAATTTATGCAGTGTACAGGACTTGGTCAAATTATTTTTTTACCACAGACTCTGAATGATGATAATTTGTTTCCTGTCAATAATTAATTTGCTTATTGTTGATGATTTAATGAAAGAAGCCAGTGGTAACAACGAAGTGGAGAAAGTGTTCACACCGTATGTACACCACAGAAATCTTAGTGGTATTTACATTGTAAATAATTTATTTTGTCAAGGTAAATCCCGCAGGACAATCAGTTTGAATACAAACTATTTGGTTTTGTTTAAAACCCCCAGAGACGCTCCCCATGTAATTGTACAAGCCAGATAGATGTATCCTGGACAAGTCAAGTTTTTTTATGAAGTCTTATCATGTAAACCTTATGGTTACCTCATGATTGATTATAAAACAAAAACACCCAAACACTATCGTCTCAGAACAGACTTGCTCTCAACATATCCAGTAGTGTATCTGCAGAAAAGAAAGCATTGAGACCGAGCATTGCGGCGAAGCATGTCTGGCAAACATTTTATAGAAATCTCCGTGTATGAAAATTGCTTTTTTAAGCCACACCCCATCAGAGACGGGTTATTTTACAATCTACCTCAGACAAACTTATTTTAACACTGTGTGAGGTCGGCCTTAATGTACATCATGGTAACATACCGCTCACTTCGCAGCAATACCAGAAACTAAAAAGTCGGAAAACACTACTAAAATTTGTGTCGAAATAAAAGAAATGGACGAATGATAAACCAACAGGGCGGTTTCCTACTCTCACTCTTAAGCATCGCAATACCGTTTATTTCCAGCTAATTACATCTAGATAAAAGAAAAAACAATGGAGAATGCAGAGAAAAGGTTTTTGGTTCCACAGCATCAGCTCAATAAACTTAAATCTGGCATCCCTCGCGAGTCTATACAACAGTCGGTGGAGAAAAATTTGGACACAGCTATAAGGGAAATTCTGCACAGCTCGGATATGGACTCTCATGAAAAAGCTAAACGATACCAATTTTTTTTTGAGATATTGAACATTTGCTAAGCAGGCTGATCGGGAGACAAAATTGATAACATTAAACATGGCTGATAAAAAAATGGTTCGTCATATACCGAATACTGAAAACTCTGCATTAGGTGATAATGTAGTAAATGATGCGTTTAAGAATGTGCCACAACGGAGTTTGATAAACACTCCATACATAAATAAAATGACTTTTTCTAAAGATATTGCATCATGGACTGCTGTCTTTGCAGCAAATCTAAACAAGGGTGGATTAGAAAAACAGGAACAATACTCTTGGGAGACGACTTGGAAAGTGAAAGCCACGAAGTGAGGTACTAGATCAGTATGGCTGTGTAAAATGGGGTCCTTCAGAAATTCTTTCTGGTGAAACAGCTGGTTACAGCTCAGTATTCCAAAATATTTTCTCAAATATCAAAAATGATTTACAAAAAAGTATTATATTGAACATTTGGCATGGGTTTCTATTGTCATCATAGTTGTGTTTTTGCCTCTAGGTGTTAACTTGTAAGTTTGGTGGTAGTTGGAACAGTCCCTGGTGATGAGCTTGCCTGTTGAGGCTTACAATTATATTGATAGAAATGTAATTAATGATTGTGTGTCTGATCCGGCTCATTCATTACACCACTGAAGGTGGTGACTGAGGACTGCCACCCTTTTCGTCCCACTTAGATGAAACTAACAGAATTTCTCTCTGCTTTTATGTTTAAAGGTGCTTTCTTTGCATAAATCCAGAGGCTGGCACAAAGTCAAAGACGCAAAAAGGACAAAAAACCAGCAAGTTTGCACGTTTATAAGAAAACTCATCGATTTTAATAGATGACAGAGTAAGCAGTCTAAACCAACGTAATACTGCATGGTCAAGCTTTTGTTAAATTATGTTGTTAGGTTTTTCACTGAGATTCTAGCTGAACATATTCTTGGTTCAGCTTGTCCGGGTTTAATAAAGAGAGTCATGACCTGGGTGTCATAGCAGAAACATTAAGAGAAACTATACTAAAATAAAGAATGTCAAACCGTTGATGCTCGTTTACTTCAAATCAGGTTCTCGGTCTTCTCAGTGTTATTCTGTATTGATGGGTCATCAGATAAGAATCATATTTTATAGTGTAAATTAAAAGCACATTATTGGCTCATTATTGGTTTACTTTAGCAAATAAACAACAACTATATAAATACCCTAGACTCTTTTAGCTTATGTTGCGCTTTTGAACAAAGCATTTCACCACAAAACCACTTCCAAGGCTTATAATTATTAAAATTGCTGTTGTATACAAGACAATTGTGCTAATTTATTCTTTTTACATTTTAGATTTGACCATCATCATGTGTGATTTAAACTGCAGACCATCACCACATTTTCACTGCTGCTATTGCACTTCAACAGTAATCAGACGGGATGGTATTATTAAACATATTAAAACCTGTAAAAACATCCGGACAGCCTCCATTGCCAGCAGCACCATCAGCAGCACCACCTCCATCGCCAGCATCAGCAGCACAACCTCCAAAAAGATTACATGTCCAGCAACAAATCAGGGTGAATTGCACACACACTGTGGAATTCAGATAAATCAAAGGAACTTGCTGGTTCATATTAATAGAAGACACAGTCAAAGGGAAACTGAAATTACAGCAAAACAACACTGTACTGTTGATGCATTAAAGCCAAAAATGGAACCTGCATTTACTCTGATAAGATGTATATGTTTGCACAAGTTAATGTCTGTGTCTTCATGAAAACCACCTTGTTTTATCCTGTATTTTCTTTTTGACAGGTGTGAGGAAAGATGAAACAATACTAATGTGATTTCATGAACTGAACTGTCATGCATTATGAAATGTATGGCAGATTTGTTTGAGATCATACTTTTTTCAGACAGTTATGATTTTCGGTATTGTATAATTCAGTCATAGTAAAACTAAGCCACTGGCTCTAACATAATACGAGGGAAGTTCTCTCTTAAACCCCTAACATATTTATTGTAATATGATCATTTGTGTCTTTTGGATTTGAATGCCCATATTGTTGTTAAATCTTGAATTTATTGTTCTGTTGTATTTCTTTAGAAATTTGGCTTATTACATTTCTCCAGGCCATTGGAACATTTTGAGGTACAGCTTTTTAACTTCTTTGCATTTTCCTCTTTAATATCTGAAGTTATGAAAGTTTTTAGGAAAACAATGATTGCTTATTAAGGTTTGCCTGAACATTGAACAAAAAGTAATTACCAGACTTGACAGCTACATTCTGTATTTATTTGTGTATCACTTCAGTTGGTAGGAATTAATTGTGTGAATTCTTCTTGATGGTAAGTGGTCTTTGTAATTTACGATATGTCATACAGGAGCAATAATACAATAGGTGCCAATACAAAGATACTGGTTTCAATAAAAGCTAGACCACTACCTGTTGAGAGAAAGAGAGAGGGTTTTTATTTTTTTTATTGTCTGTCAAGGATTCACAGAAGATGGGTTTTAAAAGTTTTTGAATGTTGTGAGAGATGTGGCTGACCGTACTGAGTTAGGAAGAATGTTGCACCAGAAAGGTTTTACTGCCCTTATGGGAAGGCAATACAAGACGCTGCTGGTTTGCTGAACGCAGGGATATTGATGGAGTGTAGGAGGGTGGTTTTGTATTTCTCTATGCACTCTGTTATGCTCTCAGGGCCATTTGATTTTGCTTTGGTAAGTTTGAACATCAAAATAATAATAAAAATCCAATTTTCAGATACTGTCTTTAATCAGTCGGACATAACTGGATACCTACAATCAGAAAGTGGTAGTGCTATCAGTAGATTCAGGCATTTCCTCTGACAATGTATACGATATTGATAACTATACTTTCGGTTAAAACCCTCCATAATGTGCATTTCCAGTATGCATGCAGTATATAAAAATAAGATGATGCATGCCTCAAAACATTTTAATGTTTCCTTCACACCCTGGTGATGGGACCTCTGTTCACCACCTGAGGGCGCAATTCCACTCTGTGTTCTGTCTGTATTTTGTTGTGACTCCAGTTCCCATCATGCTTTGTCTTATTATCATGTATCGGTTTCACCTGTGTCTCATTACCTGTTTGTTCCTTCATCTGTTTATATAGCCCTTGTGTTCAGTTTTCTGGTGTGTACCGTTTTTGTCTGTCAGTGTTCAGACGAGGGAACAAGGAGCCTATCCACTTGCAGTAAATGGTGCTTAATGTTAAAGCCAAAAATCACCAAATGCGGTCGATCCAGGCAGGAAACATGAGGGAAACATACAGGATAACAAACAAAATGATACACACCAGACAACTGAACACAAGGGCTATATATACACAGTGAAGGGACAAAACAGGTTATGAGAATGGAATGGCGCCCTCAGGTTTTGTCAAATAAAATTCTGTGTGAAAATATGTTTTGTATTTATATAAAAATAAGTTTTTTGTTATATGTACATTTTGCAATGTCAATGAATCCAGCAACACATCTTGGACAGTGGAATATGTGATTTAAATGACACAACTCCCAAATGTCTATGCATTGGTTGCCTTACTAGTCTCCGAGCACATGTGTGACCCTGATCATCCTGGCAAATCATATGGCTGTTTGGCATACGTTCATTCATATATACGAATAATGGCCGAATTTTACACAAATTAATCATATTATTTTAATTCACATCTAAACCAGATGCTTTTATCAAATGCTAATCCAAAATGAAGGAAAATAACGAAACGATTCGTCCAATTAAGAATATATTATAAAATGTAATCTTCTGAGATGGATACAAGGTTTCAGTTGTAAGAAATACATAAATAGTTTTGGTGTAGCATATTTTTATCAGGTGTTCACGTAATGCCGGCGTTTGTCACAAAAACACGATGAAAAATAGGAATGCATGAGAGTCAAAAATAACATCAAATATTAGCACAAGTCTATGGAAAGATTTTAAACATTTCTCAAAGTTCAGTTTTTCTTCAATGGACACTTTTCTTGCCGTGCGAAACAAACTGTATGAGTTTGGACTGAACCTGCGCGGTGATTGGTTGCTCAAGCCCCGCCCGCTAGGTTCGCCCCGAGGGAGAGTTTGAAGGAGCGTCCCCGCCACGAGTATCTTGATTTATACGGACTCCTGATTGGCCCGCAATCGTTCTAATATGACAAACGATGACCTGTGCGCGTGAGCTGATCTTATCTTAACTCATATTAAGTCTGAAGCCTCTTGTTTTTCTCATTGTCATTTCTACTGCGTTTCACACCAGTTGACTACAGTTTTCTTAACGTTCGTTTACGGTTTGCTTAACTGCAATCGACTAACGGTGAAATGGGGCAAGAATTTGGCAAATGCGTTAAAACCGACAGCGTTGTCGATCTGAGCGGTGTGTACAAGGAATGCTCACCTGCACGATCGACCGCGAACGGTAAACGCGATGGAGGGAGGAAGAAACATAGGTTTTGGAGACGGAAGAAAGAAAAAGTTCAGGTTCAGGTTACGGAAGGTAAATAACGTTTATATCATCACTTAATGTACAGTTACGTTCAAACGTTTATGGTCAGGGCTGCAGCTATCGATTATTTTAGTAATTGAGTATTCTACTGATTTTCCATCGATCAATCGGGTATTCGGATAATGAATACTTTTTCTTTATTAAATAGCAATACTAAATATACAAGAGAAAATAAGACAGGTCTCTTAAAATGAACTATTCATTTTTTTTCTTTTTAGAAAAATAATAAAGTATTGCTGAAATTGTATACATAAATATATGTGAAAAGTTAACCCATTTAATACATTACATTGCCATATTACATTCAACATGCAATATAATACACATTTATAAATAAGAAACATTAATACTAGGAACGAACAAAGCTTCGAGGCAACAAAAATCTCCTGGATGATTTTTTTGTATTCGAATTACTCGAAGAATCGTTTCAGCCCTAGTTCACTTATACAGATTTCCCTGTGTTTCTCTTGTAAACGCATCAAAATGAATTATTTCAAAAACAAAAATGTAGTTAAAATATATGCGAAAATATTTTAAATTGAATCAAACGTTCGTAACCTTTTGGATCTATTATATAATGTAAAAATGTTTGTTATACCTTATACGTTGAATATTATTTATGGTGTTCGCCAGGATGTCATACTGTAACTTATTCGTTAAAGGGATGCACAGAACGTTCTGTTGAAAATCTGAGTGAAATTTGCCCATTTTCAGTATCGTGTAAGATTCATGAATGTTACGTAAAGTGTTGATTATTTCTTGAATATTCTTTGGTTGACTTGATCTTGTGTGTTTATCACTACAGAGTTTCAGGAAACTCTCTCCTGTGACCTGAAGATCCTCAGCCCTCAGGATCCAGTCTTTTCCGAGACCCATGTGCAGGTGCATTTTGGGTCGGAGGTGACTGTTGATGCCGTTCGGGATCCAGTCGTTTCCGAGACCCATGTGCAGGTGCATTTTGGGTCGGAGGTGACTGTTGATGCCGTTCGGGATCCAGTCGTTTCCGAGACCCATGTGCAGGTGCATTCTGGGTCGGAGGTGACTGTTGATGCCGTTCGGGATCCAGTCGTTTCCGAGACCCATGTGCAGGTGCATTTTGGGTCGGAGGTGACTGTTGATGCCGTTCGGGATCCAGTCCTTTCCGAGACCCATGTGCAGGTGCATTTTGGGTCGGAATTGACTGAGGATGCCGTTGGGGATCCAGTCGTTTCCGAGACCCATATGCAGGTGCATTCTGGGCCAGAGGTGACTGTTGATGCCGTTCGGGATCCAGTCGTTTCCGAGACCCATGTGCAGGTGCATTTTGGGTCGGAATTGACTGAGGATGCCGTTGGGGATCCAGTCGCTATCGAGTCGGACTGGGAGGAAGAGTTGGTTTGGAATATGGAAATCGAGCCTGCATCAGTGTGTCTGGCTGAGGAGGAGATGCATGAACTCGAGGAGCCCAGCGTGGTCATTCAGGGTGAGTCTTCCATAATCCCAACATACACCTATTCACTTCTGCTCATATATTAGACAAACATTGTTAAAATAGTTTTCGATTAAGTATCGCTAATGTTGTATTGTTCCGATTTCACGTCTCTTTTAATAGAAATCAACTCATGGCAGTATGAGATTGGTGACATGCTGGCTGAATGCACTTCTGGAGCCATTTATGAAGGAACCCGGGTGAAGGATGGCTTGAAGGTTTGAGTTTTTACTCGCAGTCGCTAACAAATAGTCTTGTGCTCATCTATTAAAATTCTCAATCTGTCCTTTACACACATTCTCCATGTATCTTGTATCCACTA
This sequence comes from Triplophysa bombifrons, assembly GCA_029783895.1. Lineage (NCBI taxonomy): Eukaryota > Metazoa > Chordata > Actinopteri > Cypriniformes > Nemacheilidae > Triplophysa > Triplophysa bombifrons. Next base: position 20,826,114 of record CM056456.1, read on the forward strand.
TTTAGTGCTTGTATTTCTTACATGCTTTGTATGAAATGATATAACTGTAAATCCTTGTTTGTTTTGTTGATCAGGTGGCAGTAAAACGTGTCAATACGTTGAAGCACATGGATTATATCAGCATCGTAAGTAGTGCCCATTATTTTTCAATTGAAAACAACTTCATCACTGTTTACATACACACACATTCCAGTTTTTTCAAACTCTGTGTAATGATGCTGCTGTCTTTCTTCTAGCCGGGTCATCCTGAGCCTCTTCCTCGTGAGGTGGCGCTTCACATTCTTGCCTGCAAGGGAGACACCTTTCCTGAGGTTGTCCAGCTCTTGGACTGGCAGGTGTATCCGGACCACTACATCATGGTTCTGGAGCGCCCGTCTCCCTGCGTTGATGTACAAGATTTTGCTACAAGCAACGGGGGACAACTCAGCGAGGAGTTAGCCAAAGAAATCATGTGGCAGGCGACCAGAGCTGCCTACAAGTGCTGCCAGCGGGGGGTTTTCCATCGTAATATCAATATGGAGAACCTCCTTATAACGACAGACACCCGATACGTCAAACTAATTGACTTTAGGTGTGGCGATGTGCTTACAAGGTCTCCTTTCAAGATGTTTATGGGTATGTTTGATCAATTCAGACACATCATTTACATTTGTATAAATAAGATGACAGCATTCAGAGTCCGTGCTAGGCACACTTAGGCTACAAAATACTGTGGTAGTGTTAACAGTTAAATGATATGAAGTCTATTTTCTTCAGGCACAAGAGACTACGCCTGCCCAGAGTTTCTCAAAACGGGCACATATTACGGACGGCCGGCGACGGTGTACTCGCTCGGGGCGCTGCTCTTCGCTATGGTGTGTGGGACATTTCCCAACCGTATTGACCAGGACTCGATTGACAAAAGAACCTTGTACAAAAACTTGACTGAAGGTGAGATCTTCATCAGACCAACAGTAGTTCTGAATGATAGAAAACCGAACAAGTGCTTTGATGAAAGAATTGAATAAGATAATGAATGAGACTTTAAAGTGTCATTCAGATAAACTCACAGTTTAAGATGATAATCGTCACTTCTGTGTTTTTATGAACAGAGTGCTGCAATTTAATCGAAGCCTGCCTACAAGAAGATCCTGATGATCGTATTGATCTTGATGAGATCCTTGACCACAAATGGTTTCAGGTACTGAGATGTTTATACACCCCACACATTTCCTGCATTTGTTTTTTGTTGTTGGTTTATTCTGAAATCTGGAAGATTGAAAGTCAATATAATGTATTTAGACTATACACCACTTATATTATTGTTTATTTCAGGACAAATATCCTGCCTACGGCCTCCAGACTCCTGTCCACTTTAATAAGGACAAAGAGTATGATCAGAAGCCCAGTGTGAGAATTGAAGGTGAGTTGAACTTCATAAATCCGACATAACACAACATATAAAACAGATATGGTTTCACCCCTTGTCAATAGCTGTGTTTTACTCGCACAACGATTCTGTGTAACAACACTTTACAGAATTTAACATGTTAAACAGATACTGTTAAATAGTTTTAGGTTAAGTTTTGCTAATGTTTGGTGATTCATGTCTGATGCATTTCTCTGTTAATAGAAATCAATTGCCAGCAGTATGAGATTGGCAGTGAGCTGGGTCAAGGCGGTTTTGGAACAGTCTTTGAAGGGACACGTCTGCGGGACGGATTGAAGGTTTGATATTTTTCTCTTTTTTTCTGTCTTGTGCTCATCTTCTTTTCAAACCTTAATGTATCCAGTGTCCAAGACTTCAGTGCTTGATCTATTGAAACCTGACCACACTTGCTCTTTACTGTTGTAAATGTATTATAGCACAGTTTTGTTCAAGATGAATGCTTACACAAATCCATTTATTTGTTTTGTTGAACAGGTGGCAGTGAAAATTGTCAAGAAGACCAAGGATGTGATCGATGATCTTATCAACATTGTAAGAAGCTTGTGCTGTTATTCAATTGAAAACATTTTCACAGTTTGTTGGAGACCGAGCTAAATCCTTGTTGAGCTAAATGTTACACCACCTTCATCTATTCATGACAAACAATTGTTTTTCTTTTAGCCTGGTCATCCTGAGCCTCTTCCAAGAGAGGTCGGCCTTCAAATGCTGGCCTGTGAGGGTGTACATGTTCCTGTAATCGTCCAGTTTCTGGACTGGCAGGACTATCCGGACGAATACATGATGGTCATGGAGCGCCCCACTCCCTGCATGGACATCATCAGTTTCGTGATAGACAAGGGAGGCAGCTTGACGGAGAACGTTGCAAAGGCTATCATGGGGCAAGCGACGTATGCATCTGAAGTCTGCTGCTTACGGGGGGTTTTCCACAGGGACATAAAGCTTGAGAACCTCCTAATTAACCCGGGCACGCTGGAAGTCAAACTGATTGACTTTGGTTGCGGCGACCTGCTTGGAAGATTACCTTACCATGAGTATATGGGTATGTTTTATCACTTTCCTAATGAACAGCTGTTAACATAAATACAAAGATGATGATTTTCTGATAGTTCTTCTGCTAACTTCTTAGACATTAAATTTTTTGCACACTAATTTGTTTTGTTTAGGCACAAGGAGCTACGCCTGCCCCGAATACTTTGAGCAGGGGCATTACTATGGAAAGCCGGCGACGGTGTATTCGCTGGGCGTCCTGCTATTCGCCATGGTGTGCGGGGATTTTCCCACCCATTTTGACCTGGACCAGATCGACCTGAAGTCATGGAGTAAAGACGGCTTGACTGAGGGTGAGATCTTCATCAGACCAACTGTAGATCTGAATGATAGAAAACAGAACAAGTGCTTTGATCAAAGAATTGAATAAGATAATGAATGAGACTTTAAAGTGTCATTCAGATAAACTTACAGTTTAAGATGATAATCGTCTCTTCTGTGTTTCTGAACAGAGTGCTGCAATTTAATTCAAGCCTGCCTACAAGAAGATCCAGATGAACGTATTGATCTGGATGAGATCACTGACCACAGGTGGTTTCAGGTACTGAGATGTTTACTTTACACAAGTTGAAAAGTCAATATTTGTCAATAGCATATAATTAGACAATACAGCACTTATATTAGTTTTATTTGTTTATTTCAACAGGATGATCCCGCTGACGGCCTCAATACTCCTCTCCACACTGGGAGGGATGATGTTTTTGAGGATTCAGATGAGGCTGGCTCTGAATTTAATGATGATTGGCAGGTTATAATACCGCAGACCTCAGTTGGTAGTGTGTCTGCCGTGTTAAACCTGCACACTTCAGTTAGTGTGCCGTCAGATTGGGATCGTGATATATTGCAGAATTCGTTGGATATTGCATCATTCAGGATGGTTGAAAAAGAGTGGAATTCGTTTGATAGTGCTTCGGATTGGGAGGAATTAATTTGATATCGCATCGTACAAGATCAGGAATGTGCACGAATGTTTGAATATTTGATCAGCAATAATTATGCTATTCAAATATTCTATTCAAACTAGTGTTGTCAAAAATATCGATATTTCGATAAGTATCAATACTGAAATATCTGAACGATACCAATACTAATTTCCCGAAGTATCGATACACCGATCCTAGCTGAGCTGTCACTTTCACTTATCTCCAAAGGCGCGTTGACAAACAGCACACGTGACCGCAGTGCCTGTCACGTGTCTCGTCTCATTCGCTCTGGTTAAATAGCAAAAGTGAAGTGAATTTAAATATGGCGTGTGCGGCGCCTCCGCAACCGGCTTTGATTGATAAAGAACACAGCAGGAGTGCTATCCGGAAATATTTTGGATATATAGAAGCAAATGAACATGGAAAGCCGAAGGACACAAACAAGCCAATATGAAGAGTCGCTACAGAGCAGTGCTAACAAAAGGCGCTAACACCTCTAATATAGCAATATGAGTGTTGTCTCGTTTTTCACCGTAATTCGTAAAGTCCGACTGAGGAATCTTTAACTGTGAATCTTTAAATACTTTAACTGTGGTCAAATGTAAATTAACTTATGCTTAATTAACTTAATTAAAAAAAGGATTACTTCAATTCTGTAATTTGTCTTCATGTCGATCCAGTGAGCATTGTTTTCGGGTGTGATGCACGCAAGTTTGCGTGTGTGGTTCGGTGATATGTGAATCCGGCATTAAAATATGTTCATCAAATAATGTTATGTATTAACCAGCATTTATGAATGATGAGCAATGCATTTGCTACAGTATATTTTAATCTTTGATGACAGTATGTAATAAAATACAACGGATCATGTTTGCTCAGGTCCAATGAAAAAAAAAATTAACAGATAGAACTTTGGAATTTAATTAGTACATGTATTAGTAAATGTTAGTTTAAATGAACTTTTAACTAAGATTAATACATGTTTAGGAAGTATTTTTCATTGTTTATTCATGTAACAAATATCTATTACCATTAACTTAAGTTCTCAGATTAGTTACACAGTTCAGTTCATTTTAAAAGTGTGGTCAAAAAAAAAAGTTTATTAAAGTTTGGCATTCTCTTGTAGCACCAGAAATAAGATGAGACCCGACCTGCAACAGTACATAATGCGTTACAACACACATTATGAAGAATTATAATGCATTTTACCCTTTAATAACTCTTTATAATACATTATACATCTTATATTTATCTTTAAATAATAATATTTAAAAAAATTACCACCTTAATGTTGTGGCAGTTTTTTTTCTCTGTGGTATCGAAAATGGTATCGAGTATCGATATTTTTCACACTCGGTCTCTCTCGCGCACCGATGCTAGCAGAGTTCGGCACTCATACACAGGGCGGAGCAAAAATAAATAAAAACGAGGAAAGATACATGACGGAGGCAGTGAAATCCGCGCGACCAAAGTCATCCAATGTGTGGAAGCATTTCACACTAAATAAACAGAAAAAGTGTGTTAACTGCTAAATATGCAAAAGCGACATGGCGGGAGCACCACTGCAATGATCTAGCACCTGAAACGATTTGATGAGGAGGAAGGGAGTTCAACAGCAGGTTAAGTCACTACAGAATCGTACTTTTGTTCCGTTTTGAAGTGAGGAACGTAATGTCTCTGGTGGGATGTTTACTCGTTATCCAGCTTGACTAGCATGACAAGTTAGCGTTAGCTCGCTAATAACAGAAGTAAAGCAGGGGTAGTTACTTTGCACTTTGCATTGCAAGAATAAAGTCACGTTTTTATTCACTAGCCTTTTTTGAACCATTCATTTATCAATCTGTTGTCATGTATAGCTACACTGCAAAAACAGCTTTTCTTACTTAGTAATTTATTTCTCGTTTCCAGTCCAAGTATCTAAAAATAAATCAAGATTACTAGACAAGAAAAATGTCATGAGAAAATTAATAGATGCTTAAAACTTCTGTTTGAAATTATATCTCAAGATTATTTTTCGTACCCCGTTGGCAGATACTATTGCTTGTTTTAAGCAAACAATCACTTCATTTTGAGGTGTTTTTTCAGAAAACAAGACATCATTTCTTATGCTATTTCATGTGTCTAGTAAATGAATCTTGATTTAAGATTTTTTGATATTTGGGCTGACAACAGGACAAAACTACTAAGTTAGAAAAGCAATTTTTGCAGTGTATATTCTGTGCTTTGTCCCATATAGGTTATTATTGACAAATATATTTGTGTGTGTTGTACTTTTTAATTTAATTTTATAGTTCTTTTATAGCACTCGGTCATCTTAAGCTTTGTTTAAATGTGGTATATAAATGAAGCTTGCACTTACTACAATGATGATAATAATTTAATGAATAAGCTTCAAATGAACTTGAGTGTGTGTGTGTCAGTGTGAGAGTTTGTGAGTGTGTCTGCGTGTATGTGCATCTGCGAGTGTGTGCGTCTGTAGTGTAGTGTAGAGAAGAAGTTCTGAGATTCAAACAAATCCTGTCAAATTTTCTGATTTGTATTGTTTATAAATTATTTATTGTTCTGGCAGCTCAGGTGGCACTTTATTTAAAAAAAGTCTATATATTTGGCAGATGTAAAGCATACATGTGTATGTTTTTGTGTTAGTCCATTTTTATTTTATTATTATTATAACAGCTCAGGATAGTTCAAGGAGCAACATGTTTGTGCACTTTCTAAAGATTTTAGTTCTGATTTTGAATAAAGGGTGGGAAATGAATGCTTTTCTTGGTTTATGGTTTTATCCGATTTATCGATTAACCGAAAAAATTATTTATAGATTAATCGATTATTAAAATAATCGTTAGTTGCAGCCCTAGTAGTTACGTTGAAAACTTGCACGTTCAACTTGTATACCCTGACTCTGTACTTCCGCCTACGTCAAGCGTGATCTTTTCAACATAATTATGTATGCTCATCGTAGAACAGAGCAAGGCGAGTGTTTGTGTTTATAAAGTATTCATCATTTTTCTTTGGAGGCGGTGTTCAACCTATCAATGTCGATATAGATAAGTGCATTCCACAACCAGCCGTTCTCAGTAACAACGGTGTTTTCAGTTCTAACACTTGCATGATTTGTTCCCATGAATACGTTTAATTCGTGCACCCTTTAAGACAGCGTAAGTCTGCAAGTAGTGTAGGGATGCTGAGATAAAATTACCCAAGTTAAAGTTATAGCTCAGTGACGCCATTTTGCCCCTTTAATATTGAGTGGAGGTGTTGTATTTCCTTTTCAAGAGTGGAGCACCACTCTCCCCATCGGCTGAAGCTAGACCCCTCTCCACTTTTCTTGAAACACTTTGTGGTGTTGTTACATTGCACGACTAGATGGCACTCAAGCTTCTTGAGTTGTAAAGATGTGAATAGCCAAGAGAGACGAGTGAGAAGAAATACTGAGCGTGTGCATGCATGTTATGCTGACCATTAGTGCGTATTAATAAAGTTATAAGAAGGATTTACTTTTTAAGTTTCTTGTCTACATAAAGACATAACAAAATTGGCGACGAGGCCTTTTTTTTCTCTACAACATTGTCTGAGGATGGCTTCAGTAAGTGCTCCATTTCCCAATCCTTTTTTGGCTTGTCCCGGTGAGCCTGCTATACTGCTAGTAACATGGCTGAAGATGTTTCGAAACTACATGCTTGTTATCAATGCTACTGGGGATTCTTGGCCAGAAGCCAGAAAGCGGGCTTTACTTCTACTGTCGTGGCCAAAAGTTTTGAGAATTGAATAAATATTGGAAATTGGAAAAGCTGCTGCTTAAGTTTTTATAATAGCAATTTGCATTTACTCCAGAATGTTATGAAGAGTGATCAGATGAATTGCATAGTCCTTCTATGCCATGAAAATTAACTTAATCCCAAAAAAACCTTTCCACTGCATTTCATTGCTGTCATTAAAGGACCTGCTGAGATCATTTCAGTAATCATCTTGTTAACTCAGGTGAGAATGTTGACAAGCACAAGGCTGGAGATCATTATGTCAGGCTGATGGCAGACTTGACATGTTAAAAGGAGGGTGATGCTTGAAATCATTGTTCTTCCATTGTTAACCATGGTGACCTGCAAAGGAACGCGTGCAGCCGCCATTGCGTTGCATAAAAATGGCTTCACAGGCAAGGATATTGGGCTACTAAGATTGCACCTAAATCAACAATTTATAGGTTCATCAAGAACTTCAAGGAAAGAGGTTCAATTCTTGTAAAGAAGGCTTCAGGGCGTCCAAGAAAGTCCAGCAAGCGCCAGGATCGTCTCCTAAAGAGGATTCAGCTGCGGGATCCGAGTGCCACCAGTGCAGAGCTTGCTCAGGAATGGATGGCAGCAGGCAAGTGTGAGCGCATCTGCACGCACAGTGAGGCGAAGACTTTTGGAAGATGGCCTGGTGTCAAGAAGGGCAGCAAAGAAGCCACTTCTCTCCAAAAAAACATCAGGGACAGATTGATCTTCTGCAGAAAGTATAGTGAATGGACTGCTGAGGACTGGGGCAAAGTCATATTCTCCGATGAAGCCCCTTTCCGATTGTTTGGGGCATCTGGAAAAAGGATTGTCCGGAGAAGAAAAGGTGAGCGCTACCATCAGTCCTGTGTCATGCCAACAGTAAAGCATCCTAACACCATTCATGTGTGGGGTTGCTTCTCATCCAAGGGAGTGGGCTCACTCACAATTCTGCCCAAAAACACAGCCATGAATAAAGAATGGTACCAAACACCCTCCAACAGCAACTTCTTCCAACAATCCAACAACAGTTTGGTGAAGAACAATGCATTTTCCAGCACGATGGAGCACCGTGCCATAAGGAAAAAGTGATAACTAAGTGGCTCGGGGACCAGAATGTTGAAATTTTGGGTCCATGGCCTGGAAACTCCCCAGATCTTAATCCCATTGAGAACTTGTGGTTAATCCTCAAGAGGCGGGTGGACAAACAAAAACTCACTAATTCTGACAAACTCCAAGAAGTTATTATGAAAGAATGGGTTGCTATCATTCAGGATTTGGCCCAGAAGTTGATTGAGAGCATGCTCAGTCGAATTGCAGTGGTCCTGAAAAAGAAGGGCCAACACTGCAAATACTGACTCTTTGCATAAATGTCATGTAATTGTCCATAAAAGCCTTTGATGTACTGAAATATAATTACAAGCACTTCATACGTTTCACAGAAACAACTGAAACAAAGATCTAAAAGCAGTTTTTGAACTTTTGATCAAAAACTTTTTGAAAACGAATATTTATGTTTTGGCCCCGACTGTACATATAATTTCATGGAGAACCTCCAAGTCAACACTTTCTATGAGCATTCCCTATTCTGTCAAATATTGACTAGTTATAGTAATTATATAATCCCAAACAAATCCTTTTGAAGTGTTTTTATTCATTCAGAATACACTGATAAAATGCAACATACTCTTAGAAATTCATTTCTCAGCTCAATTCAAGTAATTTAACAATTTCAAAAAAACTCTAAAAGCTCTTCAAAAGAACAGTATGCTGATGCAACGGAGCCTTTAAAAAACAAATTGCTATTCAAACTTATTTTTTTGTATGGTGAAACACTCCACACATAACATATAATTTCAGAGAGAATGCCTCTAAATGTTTCTGTCTTGCCTCATGAAATCTACCTGCTGCTCTGAGGTGGATGGTTGTCTGAACTGTCCGGTGGTGTAACTACTTTCTCAAGCCTGCTCTTTCTCTCTCTGTTTTTCTGTTTTGCTTTCTTCCAGTAGGCCCACTTTCTTCTTTTCTCTCTCTCACTCTCTGCTTCTCCAAGCTGCCCTTCTTTCAAGATCTGCATCGCGACGAGCCCTGTATCTTTGCTGTCTCTCAGCTGCGGAGACCTATTTAAATTTATCATTTTTAAAAGTAGAATTATATATATATATATATAAAGTGTGTGTGTGTGTGTGTGTGTATATATATATATATACACATGTTCAGGATATAAATAGAATAGGAACAATTAATGATCATGATATGCCATAGAGCACTGATGTAACATAGTTGAAAGATAGTTGAGCACTGATGTAACTTAGTTGAAAGATAGTTGAGCACTGATGTAACTTAGTTGAAAGATAGTTGAGCACTGGTGTAACTTAGTTGAAAGATAGTTGAGCACTGGTGTAACTTAGTTGAAAGATAGTTGAGCACTGGTGTAACTTAGTTGAAAGATAGTTGAGCACTGGTGTAACTTAGTTGAAGATAGTTGAGCACTGATGTAACTTAGTTGAAAGATAGTTGAGCACTGGTGTAACTTAGTTGAAAGATAGTTGAGCACTGATGTAACTTAGTTGAAAGATAGTTGAGCACTGGTGTAACTTAGTTGAAAGATAGTTGAGCACTGGTGTAACTTAGTTGAAAGATAGTTGAGCACTGGTGTAACTTAGTTGAAAGATAGTTGAGCACTGGTGTAACTTAGTTGAAGATAGTTGAGCACTGATGTAACTTAGTTGAAAGATAGTTGAGCACTGATGTAACTTAGTTGAAAGATAGTTGAGCACTGGTGTAACTTAGTTGAAAGATAGTTGAGCACTGATGTAACTTAGTTGAAAGATAGTTGAGCACTGGTGTAACTTAGTTGAAAGATAGTTGAGCACTGGTGTAATTTAGTTGAAAGATAGTTGAGCACTGGTGTAACTTAGTTGAAAGATAGTTGAGCACTGGTGTAACTTAGTTGAAAGATAGTTGAGCACTGATGTAACTTAGTTGAAGATAGTTGAGCACTGATGTAACTTAGTTGAAAGATAGTTGAGCACTGGTGTAACTTAGTTGAAAGATAGTTGAGCACTGGTGTAACTTAGTTGAAAGATAGTTGAGCACTGGTGTAACTTAGTTGAAAGATAGTTGAGCACTGGTGTAACTTAGTTGAAAGATAGTTGAGCACTGATGTAACTTAGTTGAAGATAGTTGAGCACTGATGTAACTTAGTTGAAGATATTTGAGCACTGATGTAACTTAGTTGAAGATAGTTGAGCACTGGTGTAACTTAGTTGGCTATAACTTAGTTGACAATTTCCATATTTCTTCACCATAACAGAAATGGTGGACCTAGCCTAGCTAACCACATGTCATTTTTTTGAGCAGGTTAATGTAAGAATTCAACACAAAATTGCATTATAGTAAATAAAACTTTTTAGCCATGACAATGTACATAACATAGTTGATGGTCCACGGCATATTGTCCACGGTGGTGGACAATATGCTTTTCTACATCAAATATTGAAAAAACTGAGAGGAGACTCACCATGGTGTGTTTGAAATTACAGCCACGGAGGAAAATAACATCACATGGTGCGTCACAGGGTCTTGGGACAAAGCATTTATGAGTTGCTGGGGGAGGTTTTGTTTGTAACATAGTTGACCAACATTTTGTGGACACAAATAAATTGATATATTTTAAGGATTTAAATAAATAACTTGTATTTGAAACTATTATTTTCCTTTAATATTAAGACTTTTGTAAAATATTGCAAAAATAATTAATTTATTTTAATGATTTAATTGTTTTTTGGGCCCTCAACTTTCTCACATTGAAATCGGACATGGACAAAACTGTACATCTAGGGTCATAATGACACCTTTTAAACAAAATGAAGAATATATTGCTCATATTGTCTGTGTGATGTTATTTCAGGAAGCAAGTTTACACACATAAAATGCAATTTGTTTGAAAAAATTTGATTGTAAGTATAATTAACATCAGCGGACATGCAATGTACCCTAAATTATAGAATACCCAGCTGCAGTCAGTGCTTCAAGAAGCACTACGCACAGACGTATGCAAGACATGGGTTTCAGCTGTCGCATTCCTTGTATCAACTCTTGAACAACAGACAGCATCAGAAGCGTCTCGCCTGGGCTAAAGACAAAAAGAACTGGATTGCTGCTGAGTTGTCCATAGTGAAGTTTTCTGATGAAAGTAAATTTTGCATTTTCTTTCGAAATCAGGGTCCCAGAGTCTGCAGGAAGAGAGAAGAGGCACAGAATCCACGTTGCTTGAGGTCCAGTGTAAAGTTTCCACAGTCAGTGATGGTTTGAAGTGGCATGTCATCTGCTGGTGTTGGTCCACTGTGTTTTCTGAGGTCCAAGGTCAACACAGCCGTATACCAGGACGTTTTAGAGCACTTCATGCTTCCTGCTACTGACCAACTTTATGGAGATGCAGATTTCATTTTCCATCAGGACTTGGCACCTGCACACAGTGCCAAAGCTACCAGTACCTGGTTTAAGGACCATGGTATCCCTATTCTTAATTGGCCAGCAAACTCTCCTGAGGTTAACCCCATAGAAAATCTATGGGGTATTGTGAAGAGGAAGATGCGACATGCCAGACGCGATATGCCAGACTCAACAATGCAGAAGAGCTGAAGGCCACTATCAGAGCAACCTGGGCTCTCATTCCACCTGAGCAGTGCCACAGACTGATCGACTCCATGCCACATATTGTTGCACATTTAGGCCTTGAAGAAAATGGTGGACTCAAAATATGAGGAAGCCAAGATCAAGGCAAAGGCTGAAATGGAAAATATCAAGGCTGTGTCTTTTACTTCAGATATGTTGACATTACTTCACACGGAAGCGTTATTTGGCCATAACCACCTCTACATTAATGGGAATGATAAGCTCAACACTGTCTTAGTGGGGGTAGAGAAGTTTCCTGATAATCACACAGCTGAAAATATAGCCCTCGTAAAAAATAAATATATGGAGGAGTGGGAAATCAAGGCAAAGATCAAATATAATTGCTTGTGCAAAGATACAATCTGCATTGCGCATGCACTTAATTTAGTGGTTAAAAAAAATTGTTCGATCAAGTTTCTACCCTCTGTGACATCCGCACCAAGGCAAAGAAAGTTGTCACCTATTTCAGACCCAGCACCATTGCCAAAGAGAAGCTGAACCAGATGCAGCAAGACATGCGCAGACCTTCCCTTAAACTTCTCAGTGAAGTTGAAACACGGTGGAACAGCACTTTTCTGATGCTTCAACGCCTATATGGAGGAAGGCAAGCTGTGAAGGCATCCTTAGCCTCTCTCCGTATGCTCTCACCTTTCCAGCATGCTACGGTAGATCTGTCCGCGGAGAAACATGTCTCGGGTTCAAAAGTCTTTCCGCTGATGAAAATGATACATCATCCTTTACAGGGAGAACAAATCAGGTATTTATTTGTATTTATTCAGCAGTTAAAACATTCATATTAATGCTCATATTAATGTTCAAATGTTTAAAACCTTTGGGTTCCTCAATCAAAATAAAATGACTGAAGCTGTTAAAAGGCTAAAAGCGGAGTGTACCACCATCATCAGAATCCAAGAACAAACCCCATCAACGCCAAGCACTGATTCAACAGAAAAATCATCTCAACAGGCAACAAGTCAACAGGCTGCAACTACTTCAAGTATATATCTTTGTTATTATTTTGGAAAAAAACTTTGATGAATAATTCATGACATAAAGTGATGCATTTACATTTCCTGTCATATTTACATTTTGTCCTTCAAATTGTTTAGGTGGAAACCTATCGCACCCACTAGTTAGTGCTGTGGACCGAAGTAAAACAACCTGCAATTCCACAGCTGATGCAGTAATAGAGGTTGATCGATACCTACAGGAAACTAACACACCCAGAACCCATGTTCCACTTGAATACTGGAAAGAACAAAAATATGCTTTTCCCCATCTATATCTGATGGCACTGCAGTTCTTGTGTACACCAGCCTCCTCTGTACCTTGTGAGAGAGTGTTTTCAAAGGCAAGGGAGGTATTGTGCAAGAGGAGAAATAGGCTCTGCCCTAACAGTTCAAAAAAATATAATTTCTCAAAAAAAACCTGTAAATTGTCTTTTATGGGTTCACCTTTTTTTCCCAGCTACACAAGCACATTTAATAACCACATAATCCATGAATAAGGCTATCTGACATTAAGTTTATATAGTCTCCTATACAAGATACAGACAATGTTATTACACATTACAGATATTAGTCAATTACATGTCATACACAAGTATTTTTGTTAAAATAATTCAACATTTTCTCACTTACTCTGGTAACCAACAACACGCTTTACAATGTAACACATTGACTTTTATATTAACAGGAATTGACAGATTATTGTACATGAATATTATCAGCATATTATTTTTATTTCTACACTACAGAGTACAATTACATCATTGAGGTGGGTGTTCCATCCACTGAGGCTTCATCCCAGATTGTTCCCAGACGACTGTTGTACATTTTATGATCCACTAGATGGCACTGTAATCGATAATCCAACACTTCTCGCTCCAGTTAGAGAAAAGCCTCATAGCTTCACGAGGCTTCGATTAGACATCTCTACCACAGTGGTTCTCGACTCTGGCCCGCGAGATCCATTTTCCTGCAGAGTTTAGACCAAACTGTGATAAAACACCTGATGAGGCTAATCGGTGACTTCAGGAACAGACGCGTTCAATTTAATGTTGGACTGCACAGCTTGTTTGGCATATCGGATTAAAGTACCGCGAGAGCGATTCAAATCCGTACAGAGCAATCTGCAGTTGAATTGCTCTCGCGGTACTTAATGGTCACACGCTGATAGATTTGCGCAGCGCCGCATTAAATTGAACGCGTGTATTCATAAAGACGCTGATTATGTTGTTCAGGTGTTTTATATCAGAGTTCGGGATAAACTCGTCAGGAAAATGGATCTCGCGGGCCAGAGTTGAGAACCACTGCCATACCATGTAGGTCTTCATAAGGCTTGAAAAGTTTGTTCAATCGTTACTGAACCCTGTGTGTCAAGATGGTCGGACAGCGTTGTGGAAACCAGACATTCAGGTCTTTGGTGTTTAAAAAAAAACCTAAATTTTTCTGAAATTGCAAGCTTCATTAACGGTATGTGATTTGCGTTTTCTCTTCAAAACAATTACCAAACAAAAGTATATGTAGTCATGGTATTGGTGCATTGGTTGTGTGTAATGAAATATGTGCTTTGAACGACCACCGATATTCCTGGCTTGTAGAAGAAATTAAGGATCTAAATAGATCAGGCGGAATGCATATCTAAACCTAATATATTTATACGTGTCATAGCGACTAGTAAAAATAATATACTGAATGTTTTAATTTTATCAATAGGTTCGATACAACGCTTTAACACAACCCAGCAAAACCCCGGGGTTTAAGAAGAGGCCTGCGCGCGCGCGTGCTTGCTGTAGTTGTACTTCTTCTAAAATCTTGTAATACATGTTATACTCTTTTATTATTACCTCTAGTGTAGTGTCGCAAGAAATACAAAACGGAGAAAATTCGCATGGAGATGGTAACTATGCACTAGGTGAAGTGTTATGATTACTGTTTGGTTTAAACCACCATGCAAAAGTAACTGTTTAAACGTATGTTTTGTACTTTATAGATTCTTTATCGAAGCTAGTAGCTAATATACCGAACTTGGTTGGAAACCCCAGAGATTCGGTGTCACCGACATCGGTTAGAACTGCTGTGATATTTGCCCAAGTACATACGGAGGCCTCTGGCCGAAACACAATAAGGGTGCCTCAGACCGAGCAACCATGACACGATCTAAAAGTCCGGTCTGGTGAGTCTGAAGATTAAACGTGTAAACATATGATCGCTAATTTATCTCTTGTCTAACACATGTTATTTTTATTATTTATTTCAGAGACCGTTGTAAACGACAACGATGTGGGGATCAAAATTTAGTTGAAGCGTGGGAAGCGGCCGAGTTTACCCAGGCTGAACCACGCGTCATTCCCGGAGGATGTCTTAAGGTACGATGGGGAAACGGGGTAATCTGCGATGTGCGGACTATTGGATCAGATTGGCACAGAATTGAGGATCACAAGAGAGGAGCGCCGTAGGGACAGAAGGTTGTTTGAAAACTTCAAACGTCTCGTCATCGGTCAGATTTCTTAAAACTCTGACGCCTCAGAGAAAGTATCGCGAGACAACGACTGATTCTAAAAGCTGTTAAAGACATTCTTGACAAACAGGCTCAAAGCGTTGTGTTATTTATGGAAATTATCAACATGGCTAAACGAAGATCTGGCGAGTAAATACTTTTATTTAAAGCGATTTAATGTTTATTGGTTTACACTGCATTTGTTTTTAATGTTTGGTTTTATTGATCATGTTGATTAATTTGGGTATTTGCTTTGTTTTAAAAAATGTGTTTCTATTAGTTGGCACTCAGCAGCGATTTTTGTTGTTTGTTTTTAAAATAATATTGTGAAAACGTCCACAAAACGTTGTCGGGGTTCAGATGATTCTGTAGCAAAAAGATTTAAACGTCAAACTGATCGTAATTTACGTCCCCCACACAGTATTTCAGATGTATTACAGGGTTTCATTTATGCCGTTAGGGGCATGCATAGACATGATGACAAAATTTCCAAACACCCCTAAACTCAAAATGGATCACATGACTAGACAGAGCTGAAAATTCCCTTTACGACGACACCTGAATTGTGAAAATCAGTTGAGGATCGCGAAAGTTATGATATTTATAATACCGAGAAATATAGTCAAATGGTTAACATTAACTACAATAGAAGTCGTGTTACCAAAAAATGCTTATTATTCACACGTTTTGCTTGTAACTTGCTTATTTTATCAGATATTTTGCATGAAATTTGAATAGAATTGTGTTCATTTTTTCAAATGAAATCATAAAAATGTATTGTTTTAGGTGGAATGGGCATCGGACCAATGGTACCTCACTGAAAACAATTATAATTAATAAGCGTTCATTCATATTCATAAACATTTTTTTTCAGAATACAAGAGAAAACAATACTCATCAATATTAATTGTTAATTCATACTCATAGAAGTACACAACAAATATTCATTCTCTCCAGGAGGTGCTGTCTGGCTAGACCTGGCTCTGTGTCGGCCCCTTTCTCCTTTTCATAATTGGCTGTAAAGACATAACATCAATTATTAGGCCCCTCAACTGTACATGCATTGATTAACACTGGATTTCTCTAACATAAGCAGCACCAGAAGCCTAACAACATGGCTTATGTGTTCCAGGATAGTTTGGATAAGAGTAAAAAAAAATAACAGACAAGCATAACTTTTTGATCACATTCATCCAATGCCACTTTTAAATTATGTGCATAGATTTGCTATATTCATCTAGAGGTTACATGAAAAAAAACAAAAGAAAAACAATAATATTATGCTTGTTCACTTTGTCATAACCATAATGCAATTGCACAGGCCTGCTGTCATATCTAATGTTCTCGGCCTACTAATTTAGACAGTTACAGGCTAGTCCTCCGTAATCTAATTTGAAGTGATGTAAACTATGTAACCATTTTGACACGCATGTCAGAAAAAAACATGTACATATTAAACTACATAGCATCAGTAATAATGTCAAGAAAAACGCAGTCAGGAGTTAAATATAGACAATGTTTTTTGTTTTTTTTTTGAACGGCGCCAGCAGTACATTCGCTAATCTACCCGCCACAAATGTTACTACCCAATTTCTGCGATTTAGTTAAATACTTTCTCCACCATGGATTTCGATGGAATTTCGTCAGTAACAAGATAAAAGCTATGTATTTAGGTCCACCTACCTTTCAGTAGTGTCCAAAGCTTAGGTGAAGCCCACCGACCGCTTGAACGCAATGCAAATTTTCTGAAATCCGCGGTGACCTGAAATCACATTAGGGCTGATATCCCGAAGTGTCAAACGCTTCAGGGGCTTGCACTCGATGTAGTTACCGTCGTATTCAGAAAAAACATACTCCCACCAGGCGCCCAGGGGTAGATATTGAATGACATGCACATTTTAGTACCATGCGGTTTCAGTGTTTCCCCTATGTTTACGGCTTTGGGTGGGGGGCTATGCACGGTCTCTATATTTTCTTTGTGGCGGAGGTCCGGACAATACTTTTTCAAATAAATCATATTTAATCAATTGAGCCCAGTCGAATATGTATATAAAAAGTGAACATCCGACATTTTATCAGGCCGTTTATTTTGTATTCAGATAACCACTATTTGTAGGCACTCGTGCTAAAGCAAAGTCCTAGTGGCCTATTTTAATAAAACTACTGACAACTAAATGTCACAAGTGAAAATATTTTATCATGAGTAGAAGTACTTACAAAGTTACTAACAAGTAGCATTTTCATGCCATTCATACTAGAACTGATTCTAAATAATCCCAGATTAAAACATGATTCCTTATGAAATGCTCTCAATATGCTAATTATTAATGCTATTGATAATATTAATATCATTAATGCTAAATGTAGATACAAGATGTTATGGTTTATAATGCAACAAACCTATATAGTAAACTGACTGACAGCCTAAAATACTTCATTACTGCTGCATTTCATTTACGTAAGCGTTACAGTAGTCTGCAGGTCCTCCGTATGCGACGCGTCTTTGGCGGGAGAAGCAGCATTTACGGAGCAGAAAGGCTTAAAATGAAATGCGTTTGGCACTATATGAAGATATTAAAGATATCAGCCAAATACAGTCAACATAAATTTCCCTGAGTATGTGTGATGCGTACAGCTCATTTATGTAGAAGCGCTGCTCAATTTAAACTACAGAAAAAGTCTGTGATGTGAATGGTTCATTATGTCCTAATGGAAAGAAGCCAAGCTGGGCTAAAACCTGTCATCCAATGGTGACTGGACCGTTGCTGCTTATCAGGGGCAGGGCGTGCGTCCTTCCTTTACTTGGCCATTTTCACCACCCTGGGAGCGTTTTAAAACACAAATATTTTTATCTGCTTGCTTCTCCGGTGTTCGACACAAAATGCCCAATGATGATGTTGAAATGGATGTAATAGATGTTGAGACAAATGATACACCCGCTTGTCTTAGGCTTGGCGAAACACGGAGAATAGTAAGAGCGGGAGGCACCATAGGTGAATACAGTGTGGTCCCTCGAAGTAAGTTCTACAGCTCGGCGGTACATGGGAAGTAGATAGGAAGATAATATGGAAGTATTTTAATGACATTAGTCTTTGAAGCAAAAAGCATGTTGAATTGCCACAAATCAAAAATAAACGTGTTGCATAACCAGTGCTTGTATGTTTAGAGTCTGCAATTCAATATGGTTGTACATTTAAGCTGTGAATATTTCAAACTAAAACATTTCCCACACAGTTTCACCGTTTAAAAGTTCAATAATCAAAATTCATCTTTTACATTTCATAAGAAAATTCAATTTGTTTAAAAAAAAAAACTTTAATATTCAACAGAAAATTTTCAGTCCATATTATTTCTGTAAAAATATTAAGTGGTTCAAATTCGGCTTGAAATTCAAAGTTTCACATCCTGGAATCCCAGGAGAAGCAATAGAGCGCCGATTTCGGCAATGCATGATCTCTACATGCTGCCTGACCACTTCACCAGCAAATCGGTTATGACGAAGACCAAAGCAGGAAATGCAGATTCTTTTTTATGTTTGCCACACAGTCCATTCATCTGCTCAATTAAGTGAATTTAGTTGTTCTCATAGATCTCTTATGCATCATCAACATTTTGAGAAATTTAACTGACGCTTGCACTGCCAGTAGTCCGCACAGACAATCTAGGCCTATAATGCTCAGACTTTGACTGCCCCCCTGCTCTAGCTTTAAGGAATTAAGATATTTTGTTACTTCAAAACATCATGTTCACTTAAATATTATGCTTCATCAGCATTTACAGGACATTTATTGTGTTTAAAGCATTCAAATTTTAACACATACTCTCCCACATGTCCTTTTTTATATGACGTAGCAGCAATCTCTACAGACTTTCTTTTTATTTTCCTCACATGACCTTTTTTTCATATGCGACTCTCAGAAAATGCCTGATGTTGGGGAATTGTGGAAACATTCGTTGTTTTTTATTTTGTTAATACGAGACAGAGAAACTGATCTTTTAGCCAAGTGAACTCCTTGAGCAGGCCAGATAAAACAGACCGCACTTTCTTAAGAACAGACTAGACCCGAAATGTCTTGTGTAGCCAGCAGCCAAAAAAGAATCCTCAACGGCTCCAAATAGTTTTTTAAACGCAAAGATACAAACTTTTGTTGCATTTTTTTTTTTATCCTCTCATACTGACTGAATGAGAAGCAAACATTTTGCTGAATATCCGCAACATGCATGGTGGAACAAAAACATTATAGGTTTGCTAAGTGCCTGTAGCCTACCCTCTCCCTTCAGGGTCCACGGACCACTCATCACTGCCGGTGAACCGTGCTAAAACACTTAATGTTGCTTAATCTTCAGACCAGATGACTTAAATTAGTATAGCCTACACCTTTTTAATAAAGCGTTGGCTGTACAGAAATGTGGAAGAGCCCTGAATACAAAAGCGAAAAATGGCACAATAAGAATTTTACGATGTTTTCTTGATGATGCATAAGAACTTTATGTTCTTAGTAAACTGAACCTAATCATACAGTCAGGTCCATACATTTTTGGACATCGACACAATTCTAACATTTTTGGCATTGTTTTTTTTTTAATTGAAACGAACAAGATGTGCTTTAACTGCAGTCAGGGCTCCAGACTAACTTTTTTCACTAGGAGCACAGTGGCCCCCAACTGAAAATTTTAGGGGCACAACCAGAAAATTTAGGGGCGCATACCGTAAATCAACATGCAAACCAAATCTACTAATTTCCACTGTATTACTAATAAATACTTTAATAATAGATGCAGAAATTACAATGTGCTGTTTCAAATTCAGTGTCACATTTTATTCTGCACTTTTGAAGATGCAACAACAAGGTAAACTGACAGCACCATCGCTGTCATGACAGTACAAATAGTAAACAAAATACCATACATTCAGAATAAAAAAAAGTGCTTAGTAACCTTTCGGTCATTTCACAGTTACAAACAATACTTAAATGTATGTTTAATCAGTCTATTGTGTTTAAACTGCGAAGTGCCTGTACTATCGGCAAACTTTGTGTTCCCCGCAGTTCTGGGGTAGCTGCTCCAGTATTCGCAGTTCATATAGTTCGACTGCTTGTAGTGCCTCAGGCAGCTAAATTCTTTCAGCCAGTCTGACTCTGCATCATCATCCGATGGTGACACTGTAGACCAGGGTTCCTCAATTAGTTTTCACCAAGGGCCAAATTCTACCCACAATAGAAAGTCAAGGGCCACCAACTATAATTTGATAACTACAATGTTTTTTCTGCTATTATTTTTGTTGTTATAATTATTTATTTTACTGTTGTTTATTTGTTAAAAAAATCACAATATAAAATTATACTTTTTATTAGTTCTATTTTCTCAGTTTCGATCAAACTATAACATTATATTACATAAACATTACCGGGTCCTCTCGCATCTGGTGTTTCTCGCAATGCTTTTGCAAATGTGGAAAGTGTAGCTTTCTTCCTCGAAGATCCCGTTCAAAAAGAGTCAGTTTTAAACGGAAAGCTTCAACAGCTTTGTGCATGTCTGCAATAGTGCGGTTCTTGCCTTGCAATTGCAAATAAAGCTGATTTAGATGAAACATGATATCACACAAAAAACTCGCGTATCCCATCTATGTGCTGTCGTTCAAAAACCTCAAAAAAATCTCTGCTTTCTGATTTTGGAGGCTACTTAAAAATGTACATAGTTTATTTTGTAATGTTTACCAGCCTCGTCACAGAATCGATCGTCTCTTTAATTTTTCCAGACAACTTGGCGCACAAGACCGATTTATGAATTATGCAGTGAAATGCCACGAGTGTCGGGCTGACAGCAGCTAGTCTGCTTATCGGGCCTTTGTGATGTCCAACCTTTGAGGGAGCCCCGTCAGTAACGACAGACTAAACTTTGCTCAAATGCAATTCATTCTTTTTAAAGAACTCCGTAAGTTCGTTAAAAAGTATTTCTACGGTTATGGCAGCAAACAAAGCAGCGGAAATCCTTCCCATCAAAAAATCTGTCAAACATCAACAGCTGTTCAATGTCGGTTCGGTCGCAAGATATGATATGGCTTCTACTTTCTTTATGTAGGATAACAGATTAGACAGGCACTCACCCGCCAATGCTTCCACTCCTCTTGTAACCGTGCAATCATATAATGGAACCTGCTGTAATAGCTCCGTTACCATTTTCTTTGTTTTCGCGTCGTGATTTAGAAGTTGATGATTTCGCCGTCACCCCTTGTCACTAACGGTAAATGAAGCTGCGCCGTTTGAATTTTCGCGCCAGCCTTGTGATTGGCTGATAGAGTACCGCGAGAGCTATGTGAGATCAGAATGCATCGTGTGCTTTCGAGCCGCTCTCGTGCGGTGATGTCATTCCGACTCTAATGAAACTGAACACACTTTTATTGCTTCAAGCAGGCCAAAAAAAATTCATTTGCGGGCCTGATGTGGCCAGCGGGCCGCCTATTGAGGAACCCTGCTGTAGACTCTGGCACTGGTACACTAGCCGCAGGTCGGAAGAACGAATCAATAGTTCGCTTGCTCAAAGCTCAGAAGCACGCACATATCAGGTTGTGATGATATTTGTCTCTGTTTCCTTCCCACAGATGTTTACGCGCGCTCTATTATCTCTAGGCCCCTCCCCCTCCACGCATTTTAGCCACTTACAGTGGCCATTCCCTATTCTTCTCACACGCATTGGCCGCCTCACAGACAGGCATCACTCAATGAAACGCGAGTGTGTGCTCGCGTCTCATGAGTATGTGTGCGAGTGTGTGTGTGTGTGTGTGTGTGTTTGCGTGCGTGTGCGCTCGCGTCTCATTGATTATTTCATTGCTCATTTCATTGATCATTGAGTGCCCCTTCCACGTTTAATGTATAAAAAAAATACGGAGGGTGGGGGAGGCAAATTTACTGGTAGCACATGTGCGACTGGATGTAAAATTCAGTCGCACACTCTCAAATTTTGGTCGCAAAATGCGACCATTTGGTCGCAGTCTGGAGCCCTGTGCAGACTGTAAGCTTTCATTTGAGGGTATTTACATCCAAATCAGGTGAACTGTGTAGGATTACCAACAGTTTGCATATGTGCCTCCCCCTTGTTAAGGGACCAAAATTAATGGGACAATTGGCTTCTCAGCTGTTCTATGGCCAGGTGTGTGTTATTCCCTCACTATCCCAATTACAATGAGCAGATAAAAGGTCCAGAGTTCATTTCAAGTGTGCTATTTGCATTTGGAATGTTGCTGTCAACTGTCAAGATGAGATCTGTCACTATCAGTGAAGCAAGCCATCATTAGGCTGAAAAAACAAAACAAATCTATCATAAAGATAGCAAAAGCATTAGGCGTGGCCAAAACAACTGTTTGGAACATTCTTTAAAAAATGATGATATGACTGCTGACAAAAGCAGCAGGGTGAATTCTGAAGTATTTCGGGCAATATTATCTGCTCATATTCAGCCAAATGCTTCAGAACTCATTGGACGGCGCTTCACAGTGCAGATGGACAATGACCCAAAGCATACTGCAAAAGCAACCAATGAGTTTTTGAAGGGAAAGAAGTGGATGGTTATGCAATGGCCAAGTCAATCACCTGACCTTTGGCATCTGCTTTAGTAATGCAAAAGTATACTAACATGATCTCTGATTCACGAGTCTAGCTGTTTTGCCTGCTGTCCATAAAACACCACAGCTTATTTTCCCCTATTTGCGTGCACAACTATTGAATGAGGCTTGAAATGATTTTGTTCGAATATGATCCCGAAATTTAATCTGTGCAATATATAAATAGTACTGAGGGTATTTGTGTAACTAATTATTACTAGAAGTATCTGCTTTTTAAACGCTTCCATATCGATAGCTGCTCTAATAAATTGTGTACGTCAACTCACTTTTATAACATTTCTTGTACACAATAACTAAATACAAAGAACTACCCAAATAAATTGCAATAGTTTTACTTAAAATATATTGTTTTATAAAAATGGATATATTTTTAGTAAAGAGGAAGTATATTGATACTTTTTGGTATAAAACATATAAAATTAACTAGATTAAAACCATTTAAAGTAAATAAAACCTACTTTGCGGGTGAAGCACTTTTTACAGTGTAGAAGGCCTGAGGGAAGAAGCTTTTTTGGCAGGGGAGCACCAATGATCTTCAAGCTTCAAGTTGTTATGACTGTAGCTCAGTGGTAAGAGCATTGCGTTAAAAACGCAAGATTGTGGATTTGATCCCAGGGAAGTGCACATACATTGCATTATCCTATACATACGCTTTGGATAAAAGCGTCTGCCAAATGCATAAATGTAAATGACTCCGCCAGACAGCCAGGTGCTCCACCTCCTGTCTGTGCGCAGACTCCTCACCATCCTGGATGAGTCCAATGAGTGTGCTGTCGTCTGCGAACTTCAGAAGTCTGACAGAAGGGTCTTGGGCAGTGCAGAAGAGATCTAATAGAACAACTAAATACACTTAATTGAGCAGATGAGTGGACTGTTTGGCAAACATAAAAAGTATCTGCATTTCTTGCTTTGATCTTCGTCAGAACCGATTTGCACCACCTGCTGTTGATGTCAGGCAGCAAGCAGAGATCATGCATTGGGGGGATCGGCGCTCTGAACTTTGAATTTCAAGCCGAATGTGAACCACTGAATTTGTGGAAGCAAATTTTTAAATTGAACTATCATGGACTGAATTTTTGTTTGTCGAACATAAATGGTTGTATTTTAAAACAACTTGTTTTTAATGAAATTTAAAAGGTGAATTTTTGTAATTGAATTTTTAAATGGTGAAACTGTGTGTGAAATGTTTTAATTTGAAATATTCACAGTTTAATTGTACAACCATATTGAATTGCAGAACCTTAAAATGCAAGCACTGTTAATACAATGCATTTTTTTCAATTAGTGCTTTTCAGCACGTCTTTTGCTTCAAGCTCATTTGTCACTTTTATTTCCATACGAAAACAACTACAGACATGGCAGACTGTTGTTTTTACATGAGGCTTTGTCTGAAATAGTGTCATTTTCCAGACAGCTGGCTGGTGATGGTGGAATAATTAAAATTACATTGCGTGGACCTAGTCTGACATCAGATGTTAATACAATTTTGTCATTTGTCAATAACTATAGTGTGGCTATTCTTGAAGATAAGTAACTCCAATATATGTGTTGATCAGTGTTGCCACAGTTACTTTGAAAAAGTAATCTGATTATTGATTATACCTCTAAAAAGTAACTTAGTTACTTTTAAAATCCAGTAATCTGTACAGTAACTAAATTGGATAACACGTTACTTTATCAGTTACATTCAGCAGCTGCCGCCAACACCTCCGCTGCCTAAACGTAAAAATGACAATCGGTTTTGCCAACACTTACTTTATTGGAAGTGTATTTTTAACAGTAATGTCAACAAAGTATCTCCTGAAATTTTAAGTTGAACTGAAAGACTATTTCCTGAAAAAATCATGTTATTATTAAAAATAATTTAAAGACTGATTTTCTTGATTTCACTTAACGTATATACTTTTTTTTAATAAAAAATTAAATAAAGACAGTCTTTCTCGACCTGACATATTGAACTGTTAACACTTTAATAATGGCAAAACATACTATTTATAATCTACATTATTTATAAATGTAACTATTAATTTATATTTAACATGTTTTATGAACATTGAACCTGTTGTTCACAGCAGTAGAGCAGCAAGGAGTGTATTTACAAAACAAGTGTAAAACGCATGAAACGAGAGCAATCAACCGTGTTTATGGGCAGCATTTCCTCTACAACCCGATAGATATGCGCGGATAAGATAAAATGTCACCTGCATCCGCTGTTTCAAATTAATTATCCACCAGCCCGCACGTATAATTTTCTTATATCCGCACCCGACCCGGACCCGATCGTCATTTTAAATTACTCAGTAAATTTTCTAGCACTGTCTTTGTTTATAAATACTTAAATCTATTATTTCGATTTAGCACACACGATGTACCATATTAGAGGTACCAGTCTTATGGCTTTCATATACATACAATGCCTAACAGTCGTTGCATATTACATACCCAGCACTTGATTCATCCTTGTTAACGCTAAAACGCTCCCACACGGTACTTTTCTTTCCTACCTGTTGTCTTGTTTTTAATTCTCCCTTTTTACATTTCACTTTCGTATTTTTTGAGAAATGTTGTAAATATTGTATATGATATCATCACCCGCGACCGGAATATCCCCGAAAATATCGCAGTCAGATTTAATGCCATAAGCATCAGCGTTGCAATAGGGTTAGGGTACTCGGTTGAGGATATGATTGGATTTGATGACATGGCAAAGTTTGAAAGCATGTCATGCATTAAAATAGTGGTCTTCCACAAATCAGACACTGGTATGTTGGAAAAGTATAACGCAAAAGGTGTGCAATATTCCAGAACAGTGTTTTTGTACCTGCAGGATGGTCATTATTTTATGATTAAGAATTTGAAAGCGTTTATAGGCACACCATACATTTGTGATTTTTGTTACAAGGGTTACATGTCCCGTAGAGACCATAGCTGCTAATATGTGTGTGATATCTGTAATG
The DNA here is from genome assembly GCA_029783895.1 of Triplophysa bombifrons. Taxonomy (NCBI): domain Eukaryota; kingdom Metazoa; phylum Chordata; class Actinopteri; order Cypriniformes; family Nemacheilidae; genus Triplophysa; species Triplophysa bombifrons. The sequence continues at coordinate 20,852,024 of CM056456.1, forward strand.
GGCCTCAATGTTTCAGACATGATGTGGAAAAAGACAATGTAACCATTGTCTTCGATACTGCCGATCCGACTATTGTTATGATATGCATAATAAACCTCCATTAGGTCAACAATTTTCACAATGTGCTGTGACCAAATATTGCCCGAGATTCTTGCGGACCCTGCTGTGAAATTCGTCTTTTATGATTTTGAAACTCGTTACCAAGATGGAACGCATGTCCCCAATTTTGTGTGTGCGATTTACATTTTCTGGTGAGGAATTCAAAGCAGAGGGTACGGATTGTGTTGAACACATCCTTGGACATTTCAGACCACCACGTTATAAAAGCTATACATGGATTGCACATAATGCCTCTGGTTTTCATAACTTTATACTTTTGGAACATTTCACAAAAGTAGGGCTCACCCTTAATATCACAATGCAGGAGTGTCGGATAATTTAAATGTTGGACAAGGGTTATAAACGGCATTTTATCAATAGTTACTCCTTCATCCCCATCCGGCTGTCCAAGACAGCTTCTGCGTTAAACCTTACCTGTGAGGACAAGGGGTACTTCCCACATCATTTCAACAGGCTAGAAAACGAAGTTTATATAGGACCATATCCTGTTAGGTGATTCTATGGGTACGAGACTGTCTGAGAAAGACACAGTTTTTTCTGGTCAATAATTAATTTGCTTATAGTTGATGATTTAATGAAAGAAGCCAGTGGTAACAACGAAGTGGAGAAAGTCTTCACACCGTATGTACACCACAGAAATCTTAGTGGTATTTACATTGTAAATAATTTATTTTGTCAAGGTAAATCCCGCAGGACAATCAGTTTGAATACAAACTATTTGGTTTTGTTTAAAACCTCCAGAGACGCCACCCATGTAATTGTACAAGCCAGATAGATGTATCCTGGACAAGTCAAGTTTTTTTATGGAGTCTTATCATGTAAACCTTATGGTTACCTCATGATTGATTATAAAACAAAAACACCCAAACACTATCGTCTCAGAACAGACTTGCTCTCAACATATCCAGTAGTGTATCTGCAGAAAAGAAAGCATTGAGACCGAGCATTGCGGTGAAGCATGTCTGGCAAACATTTTATAGAAATCTCCGTGTATGAAAATTGCTTTTTTAAGCCACACCCCATCAGAGACGGGTTATTTTACAATCTACCACAGACAAACTTATTTTAACACTGTGTGAGGTCGGCCTTAATGTACATCATGGTAACATACCGCTCACTTCGCAGCAATACCAGAAACTAAAGTCGGAAAACACTACTTAAATTTGTGTCGAAATAAAAGAAATGGACGAATGATAAACCAACAGGGCGGTTTCCTACTCTCACTCTTAAGCATCGCAATACCGTTTATTTCCAGCTAATTACATCTAGATAAAAGAAAAAACAATGGAGAATGCAGAGAAAAGGTTTTTGGTTCCACAGCATCAGCTCAATAAACTTAAATCTGGCATCCCTCGCGAGTCTATACAACAGTCGGTGGAGAAAAATTTGGACACGGCTATAAGGGAAATTCTGGACAGCTCGGATATGGACTCTCATGAAAAAGCTAAACGATACCAAATTTTTTTTGAGATATTGAACATTTGCTAAGCAGGCTGATCGGGAGACAAAATTGATAACATTAAACATGGCTGATAAAAAAATGGTTCGTCATGTACCGAATACTGAAAACTCTGCATTAGGTGATAATGTAGTAAATGATGCGTTTAAGAATGTGCCACAACGGAGTTTGATAAACACTCCATACATAAATAAAATGACTTTTTCTAAAGATATTGCATCATGGACTGCTGTCTTTGCAGCAAATCTAAACAAGGGTGGATTAGAAAAACAGGAACAATACTCTTGGGAGACGACTTGGAAAGTGAAAGCCACGAAGTGAGGTACTAGATCAGTATGGCTGTGTAAAATGGGGTCCTTCAGAAATTCTTTCTGGTGAAACAGCTGGTTACAGCTCAGTATTCCAAAATATTTTCTCAAATATCAAAAATGATTTACAAAAAAGTATTATATTGAACATTTGGCATGGGTTTCTATTGTCATCATAGGTGTGTTTTTGCCTCTAGGTGTTAACTTGTAAGTTTGGTGGTAGTTGGAACAGTCCCTGGTGATGAGCTTGCCTGTTGAGGCTTACAATTATATTGATAGAAATGTAATTAATGATTGTGTGTCTGATCCGGCTCAGTCATTACACCACTGAAGGTGGTGACTGAGGACTGCCACCCTTTTCGTCCCACTTAGATGAAACTAACAGAATTTCTCTCTGCTTTTATGTTTAAAGGTGCTTTCTTGGCATAAATCCAGAGGCTGGCACAAAGTCAAAGACGCAAAAAGGACAAAAAAACAGCAAGTTTGCACGTTTATAAGAAAACTCATTGATTTTAATAGATGACAGAGTAAGCAGTCTAAACCAACGTAATACTGCATGGTCAAGCTTTTGTTAAATTATTTTGTTAGGTTTTTCACTGAGATTCTAGCTGAACATATTCTTGGTTCAGCGTGTCCGGGTTTAATAAAGAGAGTCATGACCTGGGTGTCATAGCAGAAACATTAAGAGAAACTATACTAAAATAAAGAATGTCAAACCGTTGATGCTCGTTTACTTCAAATCAGGTTCTCGGTCTTCTCAGTGTTATTCTGTATTGATGGGTCATCAGATAAGAATCATATTTTATAGTGTAAATTAACAGCACATTATTGGCTCATTATTGGTTCACTTTACCAAATAAATAAAAACTATATAAATACCCTAGACTCTTTTAGCTTATGTTGCGCTTTTGAACAAAGCATTTCACAACAAAACCACTTCCAAGGCTTATAATTATTAAAATTGATGTTGTATACAAGACAATTGTGCTAATTTATTCTTTTTACATTTTAGATTTGACCATCATCATGTGTGATTTAAACTGCAGACCATCACCACATTTTCACTGCTGCTATTGCACTTCAACAGTAATCAGACGGGATGGTATTATTAAACATTAAAACCTGTAAAAACATCCGGACAGCCTCCATTGCCAGCAGCACCATCAGCAGCACCACCTCCATCGCCAGCATCAGCAGCACAACCTACAAAAAGATTACATGTCCAGCAACAAATCAGGGTGAATTGCACACACACTGTGGAATTCAGATAAATCAAAGGAACTTGCTGGTTCATATTAACAGAAGACACAGGCGCAAAGGGAAACTGAAATTACAGCAAAACAACACTGTACTGTTGATGCATTAAAGCCAAAAATGGAACCTGCATTTACTCTGATAAGATGTATATGTTTAAAGTTTATACTAACACAAATTAATGTCTGTCTTCATGAAAACCGCCTTGTTTTATCCTGTATTTTCTTTTTGACAGGTGTGAGGAAAGATGAAACAATACTAATGTGATTTCATGAACTGAACTGTCATGCATTATGAAATGTATGGCAGATTTGTTTGAGATCATACTTTTTTCAGACAGTTATGATTTTCGGTATTGTATAATTCAGTCATAGTAAAACTAAGCCACTGGCTCTAACATAATACGAGGGAAGTTCTCTCTTAAACCGCTAACATATTTATTGCAATATGATCATTTGTGTCTTTTGGATTTGAATGCCCATATTGTTATTAAATCTTGAATTTATTGTTCTGTTGTATTTCTTTAGAAAATTGGCTAATTACATTTCTCCAGGCCATTGGAACATTTTGAGGTACAGCTTTTTAACTTCTTTGCATTTTTCTCTTCAATATCTGAAGTTATGAAAGTTTTTAGGAAAACAATGATTGCTTATTAAGGTTTGCCTGAACATTGAACAAAAAGTAATTACCAGACTTGACAGCTACATTCTGTATTTATTTGTGTATCACTTCAGTTGGTAGGAATTAATTGTGTGAATTCTTCTTGATGGTAAGTGGTCTTTGTAATTTACGATATGCCATACAGGAGCAATAATACAATAGGTGCCAATACAAAGATACTGGTTTCAATAAAAGCTAGACCACTACCTGTTGAGAGAAAGAGAGAGGGTACATGTTTTTTTTTTTTTAATTTTCTGTCAAGGGTTCACAGAAGAGATGGGTTTTAAAGGTCTTTGAATGTTGTGAGAGATGTGGCTGACCGTACTGAGTTAGGAAGAATGTTGCACCAGAAAGGTTTTACTGCCCTTATGGGAAGGCAATACAAGACGCGGCTGGTTTGCTGAACGCAGGGATATTGATGGAGTGTAGGAGGGTGGTTTTGTATTTCTGTATGCACTCGGTTATGCTCTCAAGGCCATTTGATTTTGCTTTGGTAAGTTTGAACATCAAAATAATAATAAAAATCCAATTTTTAGATACTGTCTTTAATCAGTCGGACATAACTGGATACCTACAATCAGAAAGTGGTAGTGCTATCATTAGAATCAGGCATTTCCTCTGACAATGTATATGATATTGATAACTATACTTTCGGTTAAAACCCTCCATAATGTGCATTTCCAGTATGCATGCAGTATATAAAAATAAGATGATGCATGCCTCAAAACATTTTAATGTTTGCTTCACACCCTGGTGATGGGACCTCTGTTCGCCACCTGAGGGCGCAATTCCACTGTGTTCTGTCTGTATTTTTTTATGACTCCAGTTCCCATCATGCTTTGTCTTGTTATCATGTATTTGTTTCACCTGTGTCTCATTACCTGTTTGTCCCTTCATCTGTTTATATAGCCCTTGTGTTCAGTTTTCTGGTGTGTACCGTTTTTGTCTGTCAGTGTTCAGACGAGGGAACAAGGAGCCTATCCACTTGCAGTAAATGGTGCTTAATGTTAAAGCCAAAAATCACCAAATGCGGTCGATCCAGGCAGGAAACATGAGGGAAACATACAGGATAACAAACAAAACGATACACACCAGACAACTGAACACAAGGGCTATATATGCACAGTGAAGGGACAAAACAGGTTATGAGAATGGAATGGCGCCCTCAGGTTTTGTAAAATAAAATTCTGTGTGAAAATAAGTTTTGTATTTATATAAAAATAATATTTTTTTGTTATATGTACATTTTGCAATGTAAATGAATCCAGCAACACATCTTGGACAGTGGAATATGTGATTTAAATGACACAACTCCCAAATGTCTATGCATTGGTTGCCTTACTAGTCTCCGAGCACATGTGTGACCCTGATCATCCTGGCAAATCATATGGCTGTTTGGCATACGTTCATTCATATATACGAATAATGGCCGAATTTTACACAAATTAATCATATTATTTTAATTCAGATCTAAACCAGATGCTTTTATCAAATGCTAATCCAAAATGAAGGAAAATAACGAAACGATTCATCCAATTAAGAATATATTATAAAATGTAATCTTCTGAGATGGATACAAGGTTTCAGTTGTAAGAAATACATAAATAGTTTTGGTGTAGCATATTTTTATCATGTGTTCACGTAATGCCGGCGTTTGTCACAAAAACACGATGAAAAATAGGAATGCATGAGAGTCAAAAATAACATCAAATATTAGCACAAGTCTATGGAAAGATTTTAAACATTTCTCAAAGTTCAGTTTTTCTTCAATGGACACTTTTCTTGCCGTGCGAAACAAACTGTATGAGTTTGGACTGAACCTGCGCGGTGATTGGTTGCTCAAGCCCCGCCCGCTAGGTTCGCCCCGAGGGAGAGTTTGAAGGAGCGTCTCCGCCGCGAGTATCTTGATTTATACGGACTCCTGATTGGCCCGCAATCGTTCTAATATGACACACGATGACCTGTGCGCGTGAGCTGATCTTATCTTAACTCATATTAAGTCTGAAGCCTCTTGTTTTTCTCATTGTCATTTCTACTGCGTTTCACACCAGTTGACTACAGTTTTCTTAACGTTCGTTTACGGTTTGCTTAACTGCAATCGACTAACGGTGAAATGGGGCAAGAATTTGGCAAATGCGTTAAAACCGACAGCGTTGTCGATCTGAGCGGTGTGTACAAGGAATGCTCACCTGCACGATCGACCACGAACGGTAAACGCGATGGAGGAAAGAAGAAACATAGGTTTTGGAGACGGAAGAAAGAAAAAGTTCAGGTTCAGGTTACGGAAGGTAAATAACGTTTATATCATCACTTAATGTACAGTTACGTTCAAACGTTTATGGTCAGGGCTGCAGCTATCGATTATTTTAGTAATTGAGTATTCTACTGATTTTCCATCGATCAATCGGGTATTCGGATAATGAATACTTTTTCTTTATTAAATAGCAATACTAAATATACAAGAGAAAATAAGACAGGTCTCTTAAAATGAACTATTCATTTTTTTTCTTTTTAGAAAAATAATAAAGTATTGCTGAAATTGTATACATAAATATATGTGAAAAGTTAACCCATTTAATACATTACATTGCCATATTACATTCAACATGCAATATAATACACATTTATAAATAAGAAACATTAATACTAGGAACGAACAAAGCTTCGAGGCAACAAAAATCTCCTGGATGATTTTTTTGTATTCGAATTACTCGAAGAATCGTTTCAGCCCTAGTTCACTTATACAGATTTCCCTGTGTTTCTCTTGTAAACGCATCAAAATGAATTATTTCAAAAACAAAAATGTAGTTAAAATATATGCGAAAATATTTTAAATTGAATCAAACGTTCGTAACCTTTTGGATCTATTATATAATGTAAAAATGTTTGTTATACCTTATACGTTGAATATTATTTATGGTGTTCGCCAGGATGTCATACTGTAACTTATTCGTTAAAGGGATGCACAGATCGTTCTGTTGAAAATCTGAGTGAAATTTGCCCATTTTCAGTATCGTGTAAGATTCATGAATGTTAGGTTAAGTGTTGATTATTTCTTGAATATTCTTTGGTTGACTTGATCTTGTGTGTTTATCACTACAGAGTTTCAGGAAACTCTCTCCTGTGACCTGAAGATCCTCAGCCCTCAGGATCCAGTCTTTTCCGAGACCCATGTGCAGGTGCATTTTGGGTCGGAGGTGACTGTTGATGCCGTTCGGGATCCAGTCGTTTCCGAGACCCATGTGCAGGTGCATTTTGGGTCGGAGGTGACTGTTGATGCCGTTCGGGATCCAGTCGTTTCCGAGACCCATGTGCAGGTGCATTCTGGGTCGGAGGTGACTGTTGATGCCGTTCGGGATCCAGTCGTTTCCGAGACCCATGTGCAGGTGCATTTTGGGTCGGAGGTGACTGTTGATGCCGTTCGGGATCCAGTCCTTTCCGAGACCCATGTGCAGGTGCATTTTGGGTCGGAATTGACTGAGGATGCCGTTGGGGATCCAGTCGTTTCCGAGACCCATATGCAGGTGCATTCTGGGTCGGAGGTGACTGTTGATGCCGTTCGGGATCCAGTCCTTTCCGAGACCCATGTGCAGGTGTATTTTGGGTCGGAATTGACTGAGGATGCCGTTGGGGATCCAGTCGCTATCGAGTCGGACTGGGAGGAAGAGTTGGTTTGGAATATGGAAATCGAGCCTGCATCAGTGTGTCTGGCTGAGGAGGAGATGCATGAACTCGAGGAGCCCAGCGTGGTCATTCAGGGTGAGTCTTCCATAATCCCAACATACACCTATTCACTTCTGCTCATATATTAGACAAACATTGTTAAAATAGTTTTCGATTAAGTATCGCTAATGTTGTATTGTTCCGATTTCACGTCTCTTTTAATAGAAATCAACTCATGGCAGTATGAGATTGGTGACATGCTGGCTGAATGCACTTCTGGAGCCATTTATGAAGGAACCCGGGTGAAGGATGGCTTGAAGGTTTGAGTTTTTACTCGCAGTCGCTAACAAATAGTCTTGTGCTCATCTATTTAAATTCTCAATCTGTCCTTTACACACATTCTCCATGTATCTTGTATCCACTATTTAGTGCTTGTATTTCTTACATGCTTTGTATGAAATGATATAACTGTAAATCCTTGTTTGTTTTGTTGATCAGGTGGCAGTAAAACGTGTCAATACGTTGAAGCACATGGATTATATCAGCATCGTAAGTAGTGCCCATTATTTTTCAATTGAAAACAACTTCATCACTGTTTACATACACACACATTCCAGTTTTTTCAAACTCTGTGTAATGATGCTGCTGTCTTTCTTCTAGCCGGGTCATCCTGAGCCTCTTCCTCGTGAGGTGGCGCTTCACATTCTTGCCTGCAAGGGAGACACCTTTCCTGAGGTTGTCCAGCTCTTGGACTGGCAGGTGTATCCGGACCACTACATCATGGTTCTGGAGCGCCCGTCTCCCTGCGTTGATGTACAAGATTTTGCTACAAGCAACGGGGGACAACTCAGCGAGGAGTTAGCCAAAGAAATCATGTGGCAGGCGACCAGAGCTGCCTACAAGTGCTGCCAGCGGGGGGTTTTCCATCGTAATATCAATATGGAGAACCTCCTTATAACGACAGACACCCGATACATCAAACTAATTGACTTTAGGTGTGGCGATGTGCTTACAAGGTCTCCTTTCAAGATGTTTATGGGTATGTTTGATCAATTCAGACACATCATTTACATTTGTATAAATAAGATGACAGCATTCAGAGTCCGTGCTAGGCACACTTAGGCTACAAAATACTGTGGTAGTGTTAACAGTTAAATGATATGAAGTCTATTTTCTTCAGGCACAAGAGACTACGCCTGCCCAGAGTTTCTCAAAACGGGCACATATTACGGACGGCCGGCGACGGTGTACTCGCTCGGGGCGCTGCTCTTCGCCATGGTGTGTGGGACATTTCCCAACCGTATTGACCAGGACTCGATTGACAAAAGAACCTTGTACAAAAACTTGACTGAAGGTGAGATCTTCATCAGACCAACAGTAGTTCTGAATGATAGAAAACCGAACAAGTGCTTTGATGAAAGAATTGAATAAGATAATGAATGAGACTTTAAAGTGTCATTCAGATAAACTCACAGTTTAAGATGATAATCGTCTCTTCTGTGTTTTTATGAACAGAGTGCTGCAATTTAATCGAAGCCTGCCTACAAGAAGATCCTGATGATCGTATTGATCTTGATGAGATCCTTGACCACAAATGGTTTCAGGTACTGAGATGTTTATACACCCCACACATTTCCTGCATTTGTTTTTTGTTGTTGGTTTATTCTGAAATCTGGAAGATTGAAAGTCAATATAATGTATTTAGACAATACACCACTTATATTATTGTGTATTTCAGGACAAATATCCTGCCTACGGCCTCCAGACTCCTGTCCACTTTAATAAGGACAAAGAGTATGATCAGAAGCCCAGTGTGAGAATTGAAGGTGAGTTGAACTTCATAAATCCGACATAACACAACATATAAAACAGATATGGTTTCACCCCTTGTCAATAGCTGTGTTTTACTCGCACAACGATTCTGTGTAACAACACTTTACAGAATTTAACATGTTAAACAGATACTGTTAAATAGTTTTAGGTTAAGTTTTGCTAATGTTTGGTGATTCATGTCTGATGCATTTCTCTGTTAATAGAAATCAATTGCCAGCAGTATGAGATTGGCAGTGAGCTGGGTCAAGGCGGTTTTGGAACAGTCTTTGAAGGGACACGTCTGCGGGACGGATTGAAGGTTTGATATTTTTCTCTTTTTTTCTGTCTTGTGCTCATCTTCTTTTCAAACCTTAATGTATCCAGTGTCCAAGACTTCAGTGCTTGATCTATTGAAACCTGACCACACTTGCTCTTTACTGTTGTAAATGTATTATAGCACAGTTTTGTTCAAGATGAATGCTTACACAAATCCATTTTTTTGTTTTGTTGAACAGGTGGCAGTGAAAATTGTCAAGAAGACCAAGGATGTGATCGATGATCTTATCAACATTGTAAGAAGCTTGTGCTGTTATTCAATTGAAAACATTTTCACAGTTTGTTGGAGACCGAGCTAAATCCTTGTTGAGCTAAATGTTACACCACCTTCATCTATTCATGACAAACAATTGTTTTTCTTTTAGCCTGGTCATCCTGAGCCTCTTCCAAGAGAGGTCGGCCTTCAAATGCTGGCCTGTGAGGGTGTACATGTTCCTGTAATCGTCCAGTTTCTGGACTGGCAGGACTATCCGGACGAATACATGATGGTCATGGAGCGCCCCACTCCCTGCATGGACATCATCAGTTTCGTGATAGACAAGGGAGGCAGCTTGACGGAGAACGTTGCAAAGGCTATCATGGGGCAAGCGACGTATGCATCTGAAGTCTGCTGCTTACGGGGGGTTTTCCACAGGGACATAAAGCTTGAGAACCTCCTAATTAACCCGGGCACGCTGGAAGTCAAACTGATTGACTTTGGTTGCGGCGACCTGCTTGGAAGATTACCTTACCATGAGTATATGGGTATGTTTTATCACTTTCCTAATGAACAGCTGTTAACATAAATACAAAGATGATGATTTTCTGATAGTTCTTCTGCTAACTTCTTAGACATTAAATTTTTTGCACACTAATTTGTTTTGTTTAGGCACAAGGAGCTACGCCTGCCCCGAATACTTTGAGCAGGGGCATTACTATGGAAAGCCGGCGACGGTGTATTCGCTGGGCGTCCTGCTATTCGCCATGGTGTGCGGGGATTTTCCCACCCATTTTGACCTGGACCAGATCGACCTGAAGTCATGGAGTAAAGACGGCTTGACTGAGGGTGAGATCTTCATCAGACCAACTGTAGATCTGAATGATAGAAAACAGAACAAGTGCTTTGATCAAAGATTTGAATAAGATAATGAATGAGACTTTAAAGTGTCATTCAGATAAACTCACAGTTTAAGATGATAATCGTCTCTTCTGTGTTTCTGAACAGAGTGCTGCAATTTAATTCAAGCCTGCCTACAAGAAGATCCAGATGAACGTATTGATCTGGATGAGATCACTGACCACAGGTGGTTTCAGGTACTGAGATGTTTACTTTACACAAGTTGAAAAGTCAATATTTGTCAATAGCATATAATTAGACAATACAGCACTTATATTAGTTTTATTTGTTTATTTCAACAGGATGATCCCGCTGACGGCCTCAATACTCCTCTCCACACTGGGAGGGATGATGTTTTTGAGGATTCAGATGAGGCTGGCTCTGAATTTAATGATGATTGGCAGGTTATAATACCGCAGACCTCAGTTGGTAGTGTGTCTGCCGTGTTAAACCTGCACACTTCAGTTAGTGTGCCGTCAGATTGGGATCGTGATATATTGCAGAATTCGTTGGATATTGCATCATTCAGGATGGTTGAAAAAGAGTGGAATTCGTTTGATAGTGCTTCGGATTGGGAGGAATTAATTTGATATCGCATCGTACAAGATCAGGAATGTGCACGAATGTTTGAATATTTGATCAGCAATAATTATGCTATTCAAATATTCTATTCAAACTAGTGTTGTCAAAAATATCGATATTTCGATAAGTATCAATACTGAAATATCTGAACGATACCAATACTAATTTCCCGAAGTATCGATACACCGATCCTAGCTGAGCTGTCACTTTCACTTATCTCCAAAGGCGCGTTGACAAACAGCACACGTGACCGCAGTGCCTGTCACGTGTCTCGTCTCATTCGCTCTGGTTAAATAGCAAAAGTGAAGTGAATTTAAATATGGCGTGTGCGGCGCCTCCGCAACCGGCTTTGATTGATAAAGAACACAGCAGGAGTGCTATCCGGAAATATTTTGGATATATAGAAGCAAATGAACATGGAAAGCCGAAGGACACAAACAAGCCAATATGCAAGAGTCGCTACAGAGCAGTGCTAACAAAAGGCGCTAACACCTCTAATATAGCAATATGAGTGTTGTCTCGTTTTTCACCGTAATTCGTAAAGTCCGACTGAGGAATCTTTAACTGTGAATCTTTAAATACTTTAACTGTGGTCAAATGTAAATTAACTTATGCTTAATTAACTTAATTAAAAAAAGGATTACTTCAATTCTGTAATTTGTCTTCATGTCGATCCAGTGAGCATTGTTTTCGGGTGTGATGCACGCAAGTTTGCGTGTGTGGTTCGGTGATATGTGAATCCGGCATTAAAATATGTTCATCAAATAATGTTATGTATTAACCAGCATTTATGAACGATGAGCAATGCATTTGCTACAGTATATTTTAATCTTTGATGACAGTATGTAATAAAATACAACGGATCATGTTTGCTCAGGTCCAATGAAAAAAAAAATTAACAGATAGAACTTTGGAATTTAATTAGTACATGTATTAGTAAATGTTAGTTTAAATGAACTTTTAACTAAGATTAATACATGTTTAGGAAGTATTTTTCATTGTTTATTCATGTAACAAATATCTATTACCATTAACTTAAGTTCTCAGATTAGTTACACAGTTCAGTTCATTTTAAAAGTGTGGTCAAAAAAAAAAGTTTATTAAAGTTTGGCATTCTCTTGTAGCACCAGAAATAAGATGAGACCCGACCTGCAACAGTACATAATGCGTTACAACACACATTATGAAGAATTATAATGCATTTTACCCTTTAATAACTCTTTATAATACATTATACATCTTATATTTATCTTTAAATAATAATATTTAAAAAAATTACCACCTTAATGTTGTGGCAGTTTTTTTTCTCTGTGGTATCGAAAATGGTATCGAGTATCGATATTTTTCACACTCGGTCTCTCTCGCGCACCGATGCTAGCAGAGTTCGGCACTCATACACAGGGCGGAGCAAAAATAAATAAAAACGAGGAAAGATACATGACGGAGGCAGTGAAATCCGCGTGACCAAAGTCATCCAATGTGTGGAAGCATTTCACACTAAATAAACAGAAAAAGTGTGTTAACTGCTAAATATGCAAAAGCGACATGGCGGGAGCACCACTGCAATGATCTAGCACCTGAAACGATTTGATGAGGAGGAAGGGAGTTCAACAGCAGGTTAAGTCACTACAGAATCGTACTTTTGTTCCGTTTTGAAGTGAGGAACGTAATGTCCCTGGTGCGGATGTTTACTCGTTATCCAGCTTGACTAGCATGACAAGTTAGCGTTAGCTCGCTAATAACAGAAGTAAAGCAGGGGTAGTTACTTTGCACTTTGCATTGCAAGAATAAAGACACGTTTTTATTCACTAGCCTTTTTTGAACCATTCATTTATCAATCTGTTGTCATGTATAGCTACACTGCAAAAACAGCTTTTCTTACTTAGTAATTTATTTCTCGTTTCCAGTCCAAGTATCTAAAAATAAATCAAGATTACTAGACAAGAAAAATGTCATGAGAAAATTAATAGATGCTTAAAACTTCTGTTTGAAATTATATCTCAAGATTATTTTTCGTACCCCATTGGCAGATACTATTGCTTGTTTTAAGCAAACAATCACTTCATTTTGAGGTGTTTTTTCAGAAAACAAGACATAACTTCTTATGCTATTTCATGTGTCTAGTAAATGAATCTTGATTTAAGATTTTTTGATATTTGGGCTGACAACAGGACAAAACTACTAAGTTAGAAAAGCAATTTTTGCAGTGTATATTCTGTGCTTTGTCCCATATAGGTTATTATTGACAAATATATTTGTGTGTGTTGTACTTTTTAATTTAATTTTATAGTTCTTTTATAGCACTCGGTCATCTTAAGCTTTGTTTAAATGTGGTATATAAATGAAGCTTGCACTTACTACAATGATGATAATAATTTAATGAATAAGCTTCAAATGAACTTGAGTGTGTGTGTGTCAGTGTGAGAGTTTGTGAGTGTGTCTGCGTGTATGTGCATCTGCGAGTGTGTGCGTCTGTAGTGTAGTGTAGAGAAGAAGTTCTGAGATTCAAACAAATCCTGTCAAATTTTCTGATTTGTATTGTTTATAAATTATTTATTGTTCTGGCAGCTCAGGTGGCACTTTATTTAAAAAAAGTCTATATATTTGGCAGATGTAAAGCATACATGTGTATGTTTTTGTGTTAGTCCATTTTTATTTTATTATTATTATAACAGCTCAGGATAGTTCAAGGAGCAACATGTTTGTGCACTTTCTAAAGATTTTAGTTCTGATTTTGAATAAAGGGTGGGAAATGAATGCTTTTCTTGGTTTATGGTTTTATCCGATTCATCGATTAATCGAAAAAATAATTTATAGATTAATCGATTCTTAAAATAATCGTTAGTTGCAGCCCTAGTAGTTACGTTGAAAACTTGCACGTTCAACTTGTAAACACTGACTCTGTACTTCCGCCTACGTCAAGCGTGATCTTTTCAACATAATTATGTATGCTCATCGCAGAACAGAGCAAGGCGAGTGTTTGTGTTTATAAAGTATTCATCATTTTTCTTTGGAGGCGGTGTTCAACCTATCAATGTCGATATAGATAAGTGCATTCCACAACCAGCCGTTCTCAGTAACAACGGTGTTTTCAGTTCTAACACTTGCATGATTTGTTCCCATGAATACGTTTAATTCGTGCATCCTTTAAGACAGCGTAAGTCTGCAAGTAGTGTAGGGATGCTGAGATAAAATTACCCAAGTTAAAGTTATAGCTCAGTGACGCCATTTTGCCCCTTTAATATTGAGTGGAGGTGTTGTATTTCCTTTTCAAGAGTGGAGCACCACTCTCCCCATCGGCTGAAGCTAGACCCCTCTCCACTTTTCTTGAAACACTTTGTGGTGTTGTTACATTGCACGACTAGATGGCACTCAAGCTTCTTGAGTTGTAAAGATGTGAATAGCCAAGAGAGACGAGTGAGAAGAAATACTGAGCGTGTGCATGCATGTTATGCTGACCATTAGTGCGTATTAATAAAGTTATAAGAAGGATTTACTTTTTAAGTTTCTTGTCTACATAAAGACATAACAAAATTGGCGACGAGGACTTTTTTTTCTCTACAACATTGTCTGAGGATGGCTTCAGTAAGTGCTCCATTTCCCAATCCTTTTTTGGCTTGTCCCGGTGAGCCTGCTATACTGCTAGTAACATGGCTGAAGATGTTTCGAAACTACATGCTTGTTATCAATGCTACTGGGGATTCTTGGCCAGAAGCCAGAAAGCGGGCTTTACTTCTACAGTCGTGGCCAAAAGTTTTGAGAATTGAATAAATATTGGAAATTGGAAAAGCTGCTGCTTAAGTTTTTATAATAGCAATTTGCATTTACTCCAGAATGTTATGAAGAGTGATCAGATGAATTGCATAGTCCTTCTATGCCATGAAAATTAACTTAATCCCAAAAAAACCTTTCCACTGCATTTCATTGCTGTCATTAAAGGACCTGCTGAGATCATTTCAGTAATCATCTTGTTAACTCAGGTGAGAATGTTGACAAGCACAAGGCTGGAGATCATTATGTCAGGCTGATGGCAGACTTGACATGTTAAAAGGAGGGTGATGCTTGAAATCATTGTTCTTCCATTGTTAACCATGGTGACCTGCAAAGGAACGCGTGCAGCCGCCATTGCGTTGCATAAAAATGGCTTCACAGGCAAGGATATTGTGGCTACTAAGATTGCACCTAAATCAACAATTTATAGGTTCATCAAGAACTTCAAGGAAAGAGGTTCAATTCTTGTAAAGAAGGCTTCAGGGCGTCCAAGAAAGTCCAGCAAGCGCCAGGATCGTCTCCTAAAGAGGATTCAGCTGCGGGATCCGAGTGCCACCAGTGCAGAGCTTGCTCAGGAATGACAGCAGGCAGGTGTGAGCGCATCTGCACGCACAGTGAGGCGAAGACTTTTGGAAGATGGCCTGGTGTCAAGAAGGGCAGCAAAGAAGCCACTTCTCTCCAAAAAAACATCAGGGACAGATTGATCTTCTGCAGAAAGTATAGTGAATGGACTGCTGAGGACTGGGGCAAAGTCATATTCTCCGATGAAGCCCCTTTCCGATTGTTTGGGGCATCTGGAAAAAGGATTGTCCGGAGAAGAAAAGGTGAGCGCTACCATCAGTCCTGTGTCATGCCAACAATAAAGCATCCTAACACCATTCATGTGTGGGGTTGCTTCTCATCCAAGGGAGTGGGCTCACTCACAATTCTGCCCAAAAACACAGCCATGAATAAAGAATGGTACCAAACACCCTCCAACAGCAACTTCTTCCAACAATCCAACAACAGTTTGGTGAAGAACAATGCATTTTCCAGCACGATGGAGCACCGTGCCATAAGGAAAAAGTGATAACTAAGTGGCTCGGGGACCAGAATGTTGAAATTTTGGGTCCATGGCCTGGAAACTCCCCAGATCTTAATCCCATTGAGAACTTGTGGTTAATCCTCAAGAGGCGGGTGGACAAACAAAAACTCACTAATTCTGACAAACTCCAAGAAGTTATTATGAAAGAATGGGTTGCTATCATTCAGGATTTGGCCCAGAAGTTGATTGAGAGCATGCTCAGTCGAATTGCAGTGGTCCTGAAAAAGAAGGGCCAACACTGCAAATACTGACTCTTTGCATAAATGTCATGTAATTGTCCATAAAAGCCTTTGATGTACTGAAATATAATTACAAGCACTTCATACGTTTCACAGAAACAACTGAAACAAAGATCTAAAAGCAGTTTTTGAACTTTTGATCAAAAACTTTTTGAAAACGAATATTTATGTTTTGGCCCCGACTGTACATATAATTTCATGGAGAACCTCCAAGTCAACACTTTCTATGAGCATTCCCTATTCTGTCAAATATTGACTAGTTATAGTAATTATATAATCCCAAACAAATCCTTTTGAAGTGTTTTTATTCATTCAGAATACACTGATAAAATGCAACATACTCTTAGAAATTCATTTCTCAGCTCAATTCAAGTAATTTAACAATTTCAAAAAAACTCTAAAAGCTCTTCAAAAGAACAGTATGCTGATGCAACGGAGCCTTTAAAAAACAAATTGCTATTCAAACTTATTTATTTGTATGGTGAAACACTCCACACATAACATATAATTTCAGAGAGAATGCCTCTAAATGTTTCTGTCTTGCCTCATGAAATCTACCTGCTGCTCTGAGGTGGATGGTTGTCTGGACTGTCCGGTGGTGTAACTACTTTCTCAAGCCTGCTCTTTCTCTCTCTGTTTTTCTGTTTTGCTTTCTTCCAGTAGGCCCACTTTCTTCTTTTCTCTCTCTCACTCTCTGCTTCTCCAAGCTGCCCTTCTTTCAAGATCTGCATCGCGACGAGCCCTGTATCTTTGCTGTCTCTCAGCTGCGGAGACCTATTTCAATTTTTCATTTTTAAAAGTAGAATTATATATATATATAAATAAAGTGTGTGTGTGTGTGTGTGTGTGTGTGTGTGTGTGTGTGTGTGTGTGTGTGTGTGTACACACATGTTCAGGATATAAATAGAATAGGAACAATTAATGATCATGATATGCCATAGAGCACTGATGTAACTTAGTTGAAAGATAGTTGAGCACTGGTGTAACTTAGTTGAAAGATAGTTGAGCACTGGTGTAACTTAGTTGAAGATAGTTGAGCACTGATGTAACTTAGTTGAAAGATAGTTGAGCACTGATGTAACTTAGTTGAAGATAGTTGAGCACTGATGTAACTTAGTTGAAGATAGTTGAGCACTGATGTAACTTAGTTGAAAGATAGTTGAGCACTGATGTAACTTAGTTGAAGATAGTTGAGCACTGATGTAACTTAGTTGAAGATATTTGAGCACTGATGTAACTTAGTTGAAAGATAGTTGAGCACTGATGTAACTTAGTTGAAAGATAGTTGAGCACTGATGTAACTTAGTTGAAAGATAGTTGAGCACTGATGTAACTTAGTTGAAGATAGTTGAGCACTGATGTAACTTAGTTGAAGATAGTTGAGCACTGATGTAACTTAGTTGAAAGATATTTGAGCACTGATGTAACTTAGTTGAAGATAGTTGAGCACTGATGTAACTTAGTTGAAGATAGTTGAGCACTGATGTAACTTAGTTGAAAGATAGTTGAGCACTGATGTAACTTAGTTGAAGATAGTTGAGCACTGGTGTAACTTAGTTGAAGATAGTTGAGCACTGGTGTAACTTAGTTGGCTATAACTTAGTTGACAATTTCCATATTTCTTCACCATAACAGAAATGGTGGACCTAGCCTAGCTAACCACATGTCATTTTTTTGAGCAGGTTAATGTAAGAATTCAACACAAAATTGCATTATAGTAAATAAAACTTTTTAGCCATGACAATGTACATAACATAGTTGATGGTCCACGGCATATTGTCCACGGCGGTGAAATTACAGCCACGGAGGAAAATAACATCACATGGTGCGTCACAGGGTCTTGGGACAAAGCATTTATGAGTTGCTGGGGGAGGTTTTGTTTGCAACATAGTTGACCAACATTTTGTGGACACAAATAAATTAATATATTTTAAGGATTTAAATAAATAACTTGTATTTGAAACTATTATTTTCCTTTAATATTAAGACTTTTGTAAAATATTGCAAAAATAATTAATTTATTTTAATGATTTAATTGTTTTTTGGGCCCTCAACTTTCTCACATTGAAATCGGACATGGACAAAACTTCTAGGGTCATAATGACACCTTTTAAACAAAATGAAGAATATATTGCTCATATTGTCTGTGTGATGTTATTTCAGGAAGCAAGTTTACACACATAAAATGCAATTTGTTTGAAAAAATTTGATTGCATGTCCGCTGATGTTAATTATACTTACAATGTACCCTAAATTATAGAATACCCAGCTGCAGTCAGTGCTTCAAGAAGCACTACGCACAGACGTATGCAAGACATGGGTTTCAGCTGTCGCATTCCTTGTATCAACTCTTGAACAACAGACAGCACCAGAAGCGTCTCGCCTGGGCTAAAGACAAAAAGAACTGGATTGCTGCGGAGTTGTCCATAATGAAGTTTTCTGATGAAAGTAAATTTTGCATTTTCTTTCAAAATCAGGGTCCGAGAGTCTGGAGGAAGAGAGAAGAGGCACAGAATCCACGTTGCTTGAGGTCCAGTGTAAAGTTTCCACAGTCAGTGATGGTTTGGAGTGGCATGTCATCTGCTGGTGTTGGTCCACTGTGTTTTCTGAGGTCCAAGGTCAACACAGCCGTATACCAGGACGTTTTAGAGCACTTCATGCTTCCTGCTGCTGACCAACTTTATGGAGATGCAGATTTCATTTTCCATCAGGACTTGGCACCTGCACACAGTCCCAAAGCTACCAGTACCTGGTTTAAGGACCATGGTATCCCTATTCTTAATTGGCCAGCAAACTCGCCTGAGGTTAACCCCATAGAAAATCTATGGGGTATTGTGAAGAGGAAGATGCGACATGCCAGACGCGATATGCCAGACTCAACAATGCAGAAGAGCTGAAGGCCACTATCAGAGCAACCTGGGCTCTCATTCCACCTGAGCAGTGCCACAGACTGATCGACTCCGTGCCACGCCGCATTGCTGAAGTAATTCAGGCAAAAGGAGCCCCAATGAAGTATTGAGTGCTGTACATGCTCATACTTTTCAGTTGGATTTCTAAAAATCCATTTCTTTGTATTGGTCTTGGGTAATATTCTACTTTTCTGAGATACTGAATTTGGGGTTTTCATTAGTTGTCGGTTATAATCATCAAAATTAAAAGAAATAAACACTTGAAATATATCGGTCTGTGTGAAATGAATGTATACATTATACACTTTAGAGCTCTGTATGAGACTGCACCTGACACCAATCCTATACACACACAAGGTGCATTATCATAATTTCACTTTGACATTAACATGTGACAAGTATTTGTCATTCAAAATACGCCCTTCCCTTCAGGTTCTCGAAAGCAGATGATTGATGAGGCACTTGTAAATATGATCATCAAATACTCTCAGCCGTTTTCACTGGTGGAGGATGAAGGCTTCAGGGGTCTCATCCATGCTCTGGATCGTACCTATGTTGTTCCAAGCAGGCAGGTGTGTAGTAAAGTCCGATTTACACTGGATAATATTTTAATACTAACCTTTCTTTTACTTTTATTTTATTGTTGCACATTTAGGCCTTGAAGAAAATGGTGGACTCAAAATATGAGGAAGCCAAGATCAAGGCAAAGGCTGAAATAGAAAATATCAAGGCTGTGTCTTTTACTTCAGATATGTTGACATTACTTCACACGGAAGCGTTATTTGGCCATAACCACCTCTACATTAATGGGAATGATAAGCTCAACACTGTCTTAGTGGGGGTAGAGAAGTTTCCTGATAATCACACAGCTGAATGTGTAGCCCTCGTAAAAAAATAAATATATGGAGGAGTGGGAAATCAAGGCAAAGATCAAATATAATTGCTTGTGCAAAGATACAATCTGCATTGCGCATGCACTTAATTTAGTGGTTAAAAAAATCGTTCGAACAAGTTTCTACCCTCTGTGACATCCGCACCAAGGCAAAG
The DNA here is from genome assembly GCA_029783895.1 of Triplophysa bombifrons. Lineage (NCBI taxonomy): Eukaryota > Metazoa > Chordata > Actinopteri > Cypriniformes > Nemacheilidae > Triplophysa > Triplophysa bombifrons. The sequence goes on from CM056456.1 coordinate 20,872,364, forward strand.
AAAGTTGTCACCTATTTCAGACCCAGCACCATTGCCAAAGAGAAGCTGAACCAGATGCTGCAAGACATGCGCAGACCTTCCCTTAAACTTCTCAGTGAAGTTAAAACACGGTGGAACAGCACTTTTCTGATGCTTCAACGCCTATATGGAGAAAGGCAAGCTGTGGGGGCATCCTTAGCCTCTCTCCGTATGCTCTCACCTTTCCAGCATGCTACGGTAGATCTGTCCGAGGAGAAACATGTCTCAGGTTCAAAAGTCTTTCAGCTGATGAAAATGATACATCATCCTTTACAGGGAGAACAAATCAGGTATTTATTTGTATTTATTCAGCAGTTAAAACGTTCATATTAATGTTCAAATGTTTAAAACCTTTGGGTTCCTCAATCCAAATAAAATGACTGAAGCTGTTAAAAGGCTAAAAGCGGAGTGTACCACCATCATCAGAATCCAAGAACAAACCCCATCAACGCCAAGCACTGATTCAACAGAAAAATCATCTCAACAGGCAACAAGTCAACAGGCTGCAACTACTTCAAGTATATATCTTTGTTATTATTTTGGAAAAAAAACTTTGATGAATAATTCATGACATAAATATAGTGATGCATTTACATTTCCTGTCATATTTACATTTTGTCCTTCAAATTGTTTAGGTGGAAACCTATGGCACCCGCTAGATAGTGCTGTGGACCGAAGTAAAACAACCTGCAATTCCACAGCTGATGCAGTAATAGAGGTTGATCGATACCTACAGGAAACTAACATACCCAGAACCCATGTTCCACTTGAATACTGGAAAGGACAAAAATATGCTTTTCCCCATCTATATCTGATGGCACTGCAGTTCTTGTGTACACCAGCCTCCTCTGTACCTTGTGAGAGAGTGTTTTCAAAGGCAAGGGAGGTATTGTGCAAGAGGAGAAATAGGCTCTGCCCTAACACGTCAAAAAAATATAATCCATGAATAAGGCTATCTGACATTAAGTTTATATAGTCTCCTATACAAGATACAGACAATGTTATTACACATTACAGATATTAGTCAATTACATGTCATATACAAGTGTTTTAGTTAAAATAATTCAACATTTTCTCACTTACTCTGGTAACCAACAACACGCTAAACAATGTAACACATTGACTTTTAAATTAACAGGAATTGACACATTATTGTACATGAGTATTATCAGCATATGATTTTTATTTCTACACTACAGAGTACAATTACATCATTGAGGTGGGTGTTCCATCCACTGAGGCTTCATCCCAGATTGTTCCCAGACGACTGTTGTACATTTTATGATCCACTAGATGGCACTGTAATCGATAATCCAACACTTCTCGCTCCAGTTAGAGAAAAGCCTCATAGCTTCACGAGGCTTCGATTAGACATCTCTACCACAGTGGTTCTCGACTCTGGCCCGCGAGATCCATTTTCCTGCAGAGTTTAGCCCAAACTGTGATAAAACACCTGATGAGGCTAATCGGTGACTTCAGGAACAGACGCGTTCAACTTAATGTTGGACTGCACAGCTTGTTTGGCATATCGCATTAAAGTACCGCGAGAGCGATTCAAATCCGTACAGAGCAATCTGCAGTTGAATTGCTCTCGCGGTACTTAATGGTCACACGCTGATAGATTTGCGCAGCGCCGCATTAAATTGAACGCGTGTATTCATAAAGACGCTGATTATGTTGTTCAGGTGTTTTATATCAGAGTTCGGGATAAACTCGGCAGGAAAATGGATCTCGCGGGTCAAAGTTGAGAACCACTGCCATACCATGTAGGTCTTCATAAGACTTGAAAAGTTTGTTCATTCGTTAATGAATCCTGTGTGTGTCAAGATGGTCGGACAGCGTTGTGGAAACCAGACATTCAGGTCTTTGGTGTTTAAAAAAACCCTCAATTTTTCTGAAATTGCAAGCTTCATAAACGGTATGTGATTTGTTTGGTAATTGTCTTAAAGAGAAAACGCAAAAGTATATGTAGTCATGGTATTGGTGCCTTGGTTGTGTGTAATGAAATATGCGCTTTGAACGACCGCCGATATTCCTGGCTTGTAGAAGAAATTAAGGATCTAAATAGATCAGGCGGAATGCATATCTAAACCTAATATATTTATACGTGTCATAGCGACTAGTAAAAATGATATACTGAATGTTTTAATTTTATCAATAGGATCGATACAACGCTTTAACACAACCCAGCAAAACCCCGGGGTTTAAGAAGAGCCGTCGGTAAGTAGGCCTGCGCGCGTGCGTGCAGTAATCTTGTAATAAATGTTATACTCTTTTACCGTTACCTCTAGTTTCTGAAGAAATACAAAAAGGATTAAATTGTTTGGTAAAAACCACAACGCAAAAGTAACTGTTTTAAAACGTATGTTTTGTACTTTATAGGTTCTTTATCGAATCTAGTAGCTAATTGAATCCAGGCGTGTCACCGACATCGGTTAGAACTGCTGCAAATGTGATATTTGCCTAAGTACATACGAGGCTCTCTGGCCGAAACACTACAGTTTACATAAAAAAAGAAGAGCATATGATACCACTCCAAAAAAATAAATGTAAAATTTTTATTTTAATTTAAAGATAAATCTGTAACATTTCAGGCCTATTGTGGGCTCAACACTGTGTGCAAGATCCTGAGAATAAAAAAGAGTGCATCAACAGTTTTTGTTCTACTGAATTCCTTTTAATACTGGAAATTACACGCATTGAATGTGCAAGTTCCTTTGCAATTAAAATGCCATAATTTTCTGAAAATATCTCTCAAAACGTATATTAAATAAATATTAAATAATTGAATCATTTTGCAATTGCATCAAATATATTGCCATTTTCATGATAATGTGATTATTTTTATTTATTTATTTAAAAGGAATTTCACATGACTTTAAAAAAATTTTTTTACAATGACACGTCTCGGATTGGTTCAGACACTGAAATCTCTTAAACATCCCGAAACGTTAAAATGGGGTACGTTCATAGCCTATTTTTTACGTCCATAGACATCCAAGAGGGTCCCTATTAAGAGGTTCCGATGTTGAAGCAGTTTTGCACGTCCAAAGACTTCCATATGGGGTCCTAGTCAGACGTTCAGATATTGAACCAGTTTTGGATGTCCACAGACGTCCAAAAAAGTCCTAGTCAAACGCTTAGGTATTGAACCAGTTGTAAACGTCCACAGACATCTATATGGAGTCCCAGTCAGACATTCAGATATTGATCCATTTTTTCGTGTCTACAGACGTAGACAGACGTCCAAAAGAGCTCCTAGTCAGACGTTTAGATATTGATCAAGTTTTGCATGTTGACAGACGTCTATATAGTGTCCTAATTAGACGTTCAGATGGTGAACCAGTTTTGCACGTCCACAGACATCCATATGGAGTCCTAGTCAGACGTTCAGATGGTTATCCAGTTTTGCATGTGCACAGATGTCCAAAAAGGGTTCTAATCGGACGTTCAGATGGGGAACCAGTTTGGCACGTCCACAGACATCCCAAAAGGGTTCTTATTGGACGATTAGATGGTGAACCAGTTTTGCACGTCCGCAGACGTCCATAAGGAGTCCTAGTCAGACGTTAAGATGGTTATCCAGTTTTGCACGTCCACAGACATCCAAAAAGGGTTCTTATCGGACGTTCAGATGGTTATCCAGTTTTGCACGTCCAAAGACATCCAAAAAGGGTTCTTATCGGACGTTCAGATGGTTATCCAGTTTTGCACGTCCACAAACGTCCATATGGAGTCCTAGTCAGACGTATATATCTTGAACCGATTTTGCACGTCCGGAGACGTACATATGGAGTCCTAGTCAGACGTATATATCTTGAACCGGTTTTGCACGTCCAGCAGACGTACATATGGAGTCCTAGTCAGACGTATATTTCTTGAACTGGTTTTGCACGTCCAACAGACGTACAAAAGGGGGTCTGAACTGACAGACCTTATATAGACATCATCTGACTGCTTGACGTCACATGTTTGCTGGGAAGGGTGCCTCAGACCGAGCAACCAAGACACAAACATATGATCGCTAATTCATATGATCGTCTAACATGTTATTTTTATTATTTATTTCAGAGACTATTGTGAACGACAACAATGTTTAGGATAACAATTTAGCTGAAGCGTGGGAAGCGGCCGATTTTACCCAGGCTGAACCAGACCTGGTACGAACCACGCGTCAACCCCGGAGGAAGTCTTAAGGTACGATGGGGAAACGGGGTAATCTGCGATGTGTGGACAATTGGATCAGATTGGCACAGAATTGAGGATCGCAAGAGAGGAGCGCCGTAGGGACAGAAGGTTGTTTGAAAACTTCAAACGTATCGTCATCGGTAAGATTTCTTAAAACTCTGTCGGCCTCAGAGAAAACATTGCGAGACAACGACTGATTCTAAAAGCTGTTAAAGACATTCTTGACAAACAGGCTCAAAGCGTTGTGTTATTTATGGAAATTATCAACATGGCTAAACGAAGATCTGGCGAGTAAATACTTTTATTTAAAGCGATTTAATGTTTATTGGTTTACACTGCATTTGTTTTTAATGTTTGGTTTTATTGATCATGTTGATTAATTTGGGCATTTGCTTTGTTTTAAAAGTGTTTCTACACTCTAAAAAAAAAGGCTGGGTTAAAACTATCCAATTTGGGTTATTTTGGTAACCCAATGTTGGGTCAAATATGGAAAAACCCAGCGTTGGGTTAAATCTTTGACCCAACATGCTGGGTTGTTTTATTTACATAAACGATTACATTGCTGGTTTAAAACAAACCCAAAATGTTTGATAATACTAATATCATCATAGAATAACTTGAGGCACAAGTAAGAATCAAAAGTTAAAGTTTTATTATGGATCGAAATGCAAGAAAAAAGGAATTCATAAAAACGTGCAATATTTTAATGCTCAATGAACAATAAAAACGGATATAAAACACTTCGATGCAATTTATGTTTATACATATTTAAAGAAAATTAACATCAATAAATTACATTAGTTTGGATTTTAACATGTGCCACTTTAATAACCTTGTTAAATGTATAAGTAAATATAAATAGTTCAACAACTTAACAATTCAAAAACTCATATAGGCCTAAAGTTAACAAAGTGGCACGTGTAAAATGCTTTAGGGCATTTCCAGCGTTATGGATGCGACAAAAACACTATAAAAAGTATTTTACTAAATCCTTGTTGATAGAACCGCACTTATATGATAAAATATCAGTCTATGCACAAGTTTTCTATAAACAAAAAGATATAACCAAGTGTTATGGATGTGAAAAAGGGACACCGTAACTTCCCTCTTCATATAAACTCACAAAACACGTTAAAGAGCGTTAGTTCTTTCGGTTCCAGTACTGCTTAACCTGACACATCCACGGAGCAGTCTTACTGAAGAGGATTCTTTTCCTGGGAGTTTGTAGACAACAGCGTGGTGTGCACTTTTGGAAGTGGATGTCCAGCAGGAGGGTTTCTTTATCAATTTGTTAATCTTTAAAGAGAAAAAGAGACAAGAGACAAGAGAAGAATTTAAGAAAACTGGCCTACCCAGAGCACAATGGATTATAATAAACATATAAAGAATAAATCAAGTTTACCTTTAAGCCTGTTATGAGAACATCCAAGTTCCAGTCGACTTTCTCTTGAATAGAATGATCCATTAATATTTGCTGTTATTCTGCAACCTGTCAGTGAGGGAAAAGAAGAAGAGTGGGATATAGTACAGAAAGTGAAACACAGTCTCAAAAAAACATGGGCGGATCTACCCCCAGCTTCCCCCCTAACTTTGATGATCCAAAAACTGTACTTACAAAAACAACCCACCACTATGTCCAATGCATTTACCAAAAGTGAACAATTTAATTTTTAATTTTAAATGTATTATTCGCCCCTCCCCCCTGCCCCTCAAATACTAGTTACGTCCCTGATTCAAACCTGCAGAGCGGCGTTCGCTCACACACACAGCGAGTCTGCAGCGGTGCGGTGGTCCTGCAACCCGACGAGACTGAGCTTCCCCGGACAGATCCTCTGAAGGTGAAGTGAGTTTCCCCATGTGTAGTTTAAACACACGTTTAACTTAGTTACATTTGTAATTAATGTATTGTATGCTAAAGACGATTCAGCATCAGCAAAAACAGAGTTCACGTTCGCAAAGCTGTCATTATTATTGGCAATAAACTTAAGATGCAGATAAGAGATTCACTTGATATTATTATTAATGCTGCTCTGATGCACTACATTACGCAACGCTCTGTTTGTTGTTAGGAAGACTAAAAGTTCAGCGGTCTAGCTCATCAATGTCAAAATTATTAAATAAGTTAACAAATGCCTGGTAAAATGTAAGTAGATCATTTAATATTTGACTGTTTTACAATAGAAAAGTTAAACTTTTTTTATTTATTTATTAAATTTTGCCTTTTTGAATTGAAAATATGCTATAATTTCCTTGATTCATTTATGTAAATTAAAAATTAAATATTAGTTGCAAATAGTTACAATTATTTCACTAATACAACAAGCCTTTCTTTTTCTTTATTCCCTTAAATTGCTTTAATAATTAATTAATTACTTTAAATAAAAATACCCAATTTTAGTTTGGGCTGTTACGTTACAACACACAATACAGTGCCAGTTAGGAGATCGATCATTTGATTAGCTAAGCAGTCCTATTAAATCCAATTCCTCTCAGATATCACAGCAATGAAACCAGGTTACAACTGGGGAAATAACAAATACAATAGAATTAAGTAGTCTAAACATAACTGGTGTGTGCATGTGATAAATCTTTCTGATTTTATATTTGTTATATAGGCTACTTATTAACTACATGGCCCTACAGTGTAGTGTAATGTAATACAAGGATAACCAGAGGTTTTCACATATTGACGTTGTTTGCAGACAAGAGTAGTTGAAGAAAGTAGCTGGAGCCTCAGCCTAACCATGAAAAGGAAGGCTAAAAGTGGGGATATTGCCAGCTCTTTTGCAAAAAAAAATCAAAGTACACAGGAGGAAGAGCGTGAGGGAAATGAAGGAGAAGGCAGTAAACTGGAGAGACCAGGAGGGTCAGAGCAGGAGAAGACAGAAGGGGACAAGGAAATAAGTGACGGAGAAGAGGAAATAAGTGAAGGAGATGAGGGAATAAGTGAAGGAGATGAGGAAATAAGTGAAGGAGATGAGGAAATAAGTGAAGGAGATGAGGAAAAAGAAGAATCAGTGAGGGATGAAGAGGAGGCTCAAGATTCAGAGAGAGGGACAGAGGCAGGGAGTGATCAGGAGGAGGAAGATGACAGAGATGAAGAGGGTAGACCTGCAATTCCCCCTGGACCACATGGTATGTTTTTATTCTTATTCCATATAAATTGCCGTTCAGTAGGATAATATGTAATGCCACTTATATGCATTGGCATATGTCCATGTACTGTTCAATTGCATTAGATAATTATATTTGGCACTCTCCTCTTTCTTTTTTAAGATATATCAAAATGCAAAGGTGATGCAGCAGTGCAGCCTGATTTAAAGACATTCCCAAAGACACAACATGGAGCAGCAAAAAGAAGCTTCCACAGGGAGTGGTACAGTTCTTGGCCATGGCTTAAATATTCCATGTCTAAAGATGCAGCTTACTGCTTTGCATGCAGACATTTTGCGCATTTAAAAAACAGTGTATTCACATCAGAAAATGGCTATTCTAACTGGAAGAAGGCCACTTCCGAAGACAGTGGGTTTAGTGTACATGGCAGATCAGACACACATGTGAATGCAATGATTGCATGGAGTGAGTTCAAAAGAATGGCCAAGCAAAATACAACTGTCTTGGGAATGATGAGAGATGAAAATCAGAAACAAGTAATCGAAAATCAAAAGTACATTAAAACTTTGGCTGAAACCTTGCTGTTGACAGCCACTCAGAATGTTTCCCAACGTGGCCATGATGAATCGGAAAACTCACAAGATCTAAAATCTCAAGGAAATTTCCCCTGTTTTTTGAGTAAACATGATGCCTTAGTGAAAAAACGGCTGTCACAGGGTCCCAGAAATGCTAAATACACAAGCAAAATCACTCAAAATGAGATTTTGGAGTGTTTAGCAGAAATGGTTAGAGAGGAAATTATAAAAGAGGTTAAAGAAAGTGAGCACTTTTCTATTTTAGCGGATGAGACTAAAGACATTCAAAAAAAGGAGCAGCTGTCGCTGGTCGTAAGATATTATTATAATGGTGTGGTTCAGGAGAGCTTCCTTGAGTACCAGAAAGCAGAGCACTTAGATGCAGCCAGTTTGACAGAGAAATTTATTTCATGTCTGGAAAAGTATGGACTGGAATACAGAGATAATCTGGTGGGCCAAGGCTATGATGGGGCTGCAGTAATGAGTGGCAGGTGCTCTGGGGTCCAAACAAGGGTTAAGGAAGTTGCCAAATATGCATTTTATGTTCACTGCAGGGCACACTGTTTGAATCTTGTCATTGTGGACAGTGTAAAAAATGTCCCAGAAGCTGCATGTTTTTTCACTTTGCTGGAAAGACTGTACACATTCATGTCAGGCTCATATGTTCACATTAAGTGGATGGATGTTCAAAAAGAAATGTTCAGTGGTGGGGCACCACGAGAACTTCCAAGGCTAAGTGACACTAGATGGGCCTGTCGCTATGCTGCATGTAGAAACCTTATGGACAGGCTGCCTGCAGTAATAAGAGTGCTGGATGAAATTTCAGATGAGGCGAATCCACAGAGAGCTGTAGATGCAAGAGGACTACGTTCTCAAATTGATTTTAATTTCAAAGGGCTCCTTGCAGTCTTCAGAAAAGTGCTAGGTGAAACCAAGTTTTTATCTGAGATGCTCCAGTCAACTAATGTGGACCTTACCAAAGCAGTTGACCTTACTGAAACCCTCAGACAGACATTGGAAGATTATCGCAAAGAGGAGAGCTTTAATGACCTGTGGAGTACAGCAATTGACACATGCAATGGTTGTAACATTTCTACCATTGTCAAATCAAAAAGAACCAAACACACATCTAGGAGACTACATGATACTCTTGTAACATCTACACTTGGACAGCAAACACATGTTGACACCAAAGATGCCTTTAGAATAGGTATATTCATTCCTATCATAGACTCGGTGATCAGTGAAGTGGACAGGCGCTTTTCAAACTCTAGCAGCAAGATAATGAGGGGTATACAAGCTTTAAATCCATCAAACAATGACTTCTTAAAGGAAGAATTGGTTTTGTTAGTGGCTGAGGAATATGGCTCTGACTTGCAAGACTTGAAAACTGAGATACACCAGGCAAAAAGACTTCTTGAAAGAAACAGAGCAAATGGCAAAGTAAACCCGTCCAGTCTGACTGAGTTTGTGACGTTCTTGGTGCCTTTTAAAGAGGTTTTCTTTGAGCTTTTTCGCCTGTGCAAGATCACTATTGTTTTGCCAGTGAGTACTGCTGGGTGTGAGCGAAGCTTTTCAACTTTAAAGCTTGTAAAAACTCACCTGCGCTCAACCATGGCAGATGACCGTCTGAGAAATCTGGCTGTTCTCAGTATTGAGAAACAGCGTGCAAAAGCACTAGATTTAGATAAGTTTGTGAAACGTTTCGCTGCAAAGCACAACAACTGTCGCCTTAAGCTTTCCTAAAAAAGATGGGTAATCATGGGTCATTTGAGTATTGGACATCTTGGACACAATTATTGTACTTTTTTTTATAATTTCATTTAGCTTTTTATACTTTTACTTTTTAAAAGATGCACAGTTTTGTTTTGTTTGAACACTGGGCTTATTCCTGTTGTGAATTAAAAAATGTTGTAGTGTGTAAGGGCATGATTAAACAATAACTAATGAAGTTTAAAAGTGTTTTTGTGTTTGTTTTTTTAAAGCAATTCATATATAGGGATTCCATGTAGGCCTACCCCTGCCAAAAGACCTCTTGCCACCCCTTTGCCCCCCCATGCAAAATTTTCTAGATCCGCCACTGGTGGGAAGCGGCAGAGTTTACCCAGGCTGAACCACGCGTCATTCCCGGAGGAAGTCTTAAGGGACGATGGGGAAACGGGGTAATCTGCGATGTGCGGACAATTGGATCAGATTGGCACAGAATTGAGGATCACAAGAGAGGAGCGCCGTAGGGACAGAAGGTTGTTTGAAAACTTCAAACGTCTCGTCATCGGTAAGATTTCTGAACTCTGTCGGCCTCAGAGAAAGTATCGCGAGACAACGACTGATTCTAAAAGCTGTTAAAGACATTCTTGACAAACAGGCTCAAAGCGTTGTGTTATTTATGGAAATTATCAACATGGCTAAACGAAGATTTGGTGAGTAAATACTTTTATTTAAAGCGAACAGCAGAAGTGGAAACTGATCCATCATCCTACCTCACTGTCCCTAGAGTCATGCAGTGGATTACAGGCCAGGGGCATAAGCCACTACTGCTTTCGGAACAGATGGCTTTTCAGATAGTTTTTAAATTTGATCATGACTGTAAAGTCAGAATGCCACAGCACACCATATGCTACCCAATAGTAAGCGCTTAAACTAATACAGTTACTTTCCCAGTAGAACACATGACAACATATGAAGACTTTAGGTGCATCATTGTACAAGCCATAAAATCAGGGGGAACATTTAGCACGGTTTGAATATCATTTTGTGCTGGATTTGAGTTGATCTCTTACAGTTTAACACATTTCCTATCACAACCTGTTGGAGGTCTGCCGTACTTTTCTATCTACATTTACTTGTTGAATTTTCTATAGTGAAATGTTTTAAATGTAAGAGTGCTGTTTCTATAGTTTATATCTGACTTAAGATATGTAACTTGCATTTGCTGTTCAAATTATGCAGCTCTGTTGTAGAGCTTGATTTGACTTATTTTATATCTGTTTTAAGGTACAGATGTTGCATTTCGTTTATAAGTTACGTGTTTTCCAAGAGAACCTTGATGTAGAGGTTTGACAATGTAAATTACAAAAAAGCAATGACATTTAAAGGTTTTTATTAGTTTTATTTTCATGCCAAATGTGTTAAGCCAACAATAAATAATTAAATTCTTTGTTAAATCTCTGTGTGGTAAACACTGAACAACTTTACGTCTGATGCTCCAAATATTGTTATTCAAGAAGCTGCTGCACAAAATGTAACACTGATAAGTAAATATCTTTGCCAAAGTCTGTAGACTGTGAAACCGGATTAATGGTTGTCCTGAGTCGAGCCATTTCATACTCCGAGAGCAGACACTCCACCTGAGGGACCACTACTCCAGTGTTTTGCTCCTCCAGTAGGTGGTGCCATCTTGCACTAAAATGTTGAGGTCCTGGATTACAAAAATACTAAGTGAACAGTAAAGACAAAAATAAATATTGTGCTTTTTTTATTCATTACAATCATACATCCATGTCACATGAAACATTAACTGGATTCTGTGCAAGTCCGATTTCCCACAGCTGATTGGGGGAAAGATTTTGCTCTGTTCGGATGGAATGGTCATTCCATGCACAGAAGAGGTGAATGGTGTTTGATGGGTCAAGAGAGCCACTCTCTTCCAAATTATGTAGAGCATCATAATACAAGATTGAAACAGACATCCACACATCTTTCCACAGCAGTTCTACCCTAAATGTAAGAGACAAAACAAACTTATTTCTTAGTCACTTACAATTCAAAAAGTTAAACAAATGAATTACCTTTGATTATGAACGCTAATGAAACTTCCCCTGCCACAGCCCTGAACAGTGAACATTCACCTTGCAATGTCCACATTTTCTACACCTTGGTCTGCTCTTACCCTACATCAGGGCTCCAGACTGCGACCAAAATTTGAGTGTGCGACTGAATTTTACATCCAGTCGCACATGTGCTACCAGTAAATTTGCCTCCCCCACCCTCCGTATTTTTTTTATACATTAAACGTGGAAGGGGCACGTCAATGATCAATGAAATGAGCAATGAAATAATCAATGAGACGCGAGCGCACGCAAACACACACTCGCACACATAGTCATGAGACGCGAGCGCATGCAAACACACACACACACACACACACACACACTCGCACACATAGTCATGAGACGCGAGCACACACTCACGTTTCATTGAGTGACGCCTGTCTGTGAGGCGGCCAATGCGTGTGAGAAGAATAGGGAATGGCCACTGTAAGTGGCTAAAATGCGTGGAGGGGGAGGGGCCTAGAGATAATCGAGCGCGTAAACATCTGTGGGAAGAAAACGGAGACAAATATCATCACAACCTGATATGTGCGTGCGTCTGAGCTATGAGCAAGTGAACTATTGATCGTTCTTCCGACCTGCGGCTAGTGTACCAGTGCCAGAGTCTACAGTGTCACCATCGGATGATGATGCAGAGTCAGAGGTTGGTGTGGCGAAAAAAGCCCGCACTGACCATTTTCGAGAAGACTGGCTGAAAAATTTCAGCTGGCTGAGGTACTATAAGCAGTCGAACTATATGAACTGCGAATACTGCAGCAGCTACCCCAGAACTGCGGGGAACACAAAGTTTGCCGATAGTACAGGCACTTCGCAGTTTAAACACAATACACTGATTAAACATACATTTAAGTATTGTTTGTAACTGTGAAATGACCGAAAGGTTACTAAGCACTTTTTTTATTCTGAATGTATGGTATTTTGTTTACTATTTGTACTGTCATGACAGCGATGGTGCTGTTAGTTTACCTTGTTGTTGCATCTTCAAAAGTGCAGAATAAAATGTGACACTGACTTTGAAACAGCACATTGTAATTTCTGCATCTATTATTAAAGTATTTATTAGTAATACAGTGGAAATTTGGTTTGCATGTTGATTTACGGTATGCGCCCCTAAATTTTCTGGTTGTGCCCCTAAAATTTTCAGTTGGGGGCCACTGTGCTCCTAGTGAAAAAAGTTAGTCTGGAGCCCTGTACATATTAAGACAGTAAATTTAACATTACATAGTAAGATTTGACAAAACTTCCTATGATGTTTGATTCAGAAAGCCTGGCCAGAAAATTTATTAAATGTAATATCATTTAAAATGGCTTCAAACTTCAAGATAAGTGAGGGTTTTAAGACCAGTCAGTCAGTCTGTGTAGGTAGGTAGAAAGACAGACAGACACACCTTGAAGGAACTCCATGCTTTTCTACTGCCTCGAGAGAGCAACCTAGAGCAGTCTCTGCTTTGTTGTTGGTTGCAGCCCCCAGATACATGACCTGATAGAATAATTTAGTGAAGTTATTGGAATCTTACACAATTATTCCATAATTGTATCACACGCACGCACAAAGAGATCCACATCTAACCTTTCTTGAGTAGCAATCTATGCCCCCAAATATTACTAAGCCATATCTGAATATAAAAAGAAAACATCTTATGCACACAGGCACCTATAATAACAGAAGATATCTTGCTGTACAATATGTGACTACTAAAATAATTTAACCTACCTGATCAGCTTGTGGTTGGTGTCCAAATGCATTAGGGACAGAGGGGCTTTAACTGAATATGATCTTCTCACAACATGTCCAAGTTGTGACATTCTAGCAAGGATTCCAGCTGAATCAACTCTATTCATAGAGTCGCAGACTCTGCTCCACTGGACTCGATGACCAAGAGCTTTCAAGTGTCCTCTCATCATTCTGTAGCCCGAGTGTGGTGATGTTGTTTTGATTTCAACCACAAGATTGTCTAACTCTTCGTCAGTCAGTTGACTGTATGTTCCTCTCACTGTTATGCCAAATTCTTGCATTCTGCGTTCTATGGTTCGTGTTGACGTGCCAAGAAGTTTTGAAATGCAAGGTACAGTCAGACCAATTTCAATCAATCGTCTGATGTGCTGAGGTCCCGTTTGTCCAGCAATTTCATTCACAACAACTGAAGAGGTACATCTTGTGTCTAGGCGATTTAAAAGAACAGAACACAGGTTTGAAAGACACTGCATTGCCTCTTGAGGTACACGTTCACAACTTGTATGTGAAGAGATCAAAACAAAATCATTTGTGAAAAAAATATATAAATAATCCAGGTCTAGAGGCAAGCGCTGAATAGCCTGCTGTAGTCGTGACAAGAGTCTCTCTACAAGCAGTCTTGACACTGCCTGTGAATATACAATTAAAGCAATCAATTAATTATTTGTACCTAGACCGAAATCATCAAAACTGGCATAATTCACAAAACAAACATAAGACCTTTCACCCACAAATGAATCATTAAAACCTAATTAATTACCTGAGATTGTCCGGCATTTGCCTGGTGACGCTGGTTATCCATCTTCACACGCCTGCCACGACACGAGTCGCATTGGAGTGACGTCACCTCCCCCTTCGACGGATTGGCTAGAGGAGTCAATCTAGAACTAGTTAACCAATAGTGACGTTGAAGCCCGCCCTGAGCTAGACCTAATTTACATGAAACTCTAACCGCAACATTTGGAATCGCAAGCACAGAACGTGGAAACGAGAGCAAAGGGGAAAAAAACGTAAGCACACAAAAAAAAATATGAGTGGGAAACCTGATTTTGTTTGTGATTTGGAAAATGTTGAATTCATGTTTCAGTTTTGTGCGGTATAATTTTAAACGTGTTTACATTTTCGATTCAAGCTTATTATTTTTGCGTTGTTTGTTATTCACATTTTTTTTGCATTTGTTTTTCAGTTTTTTACGCTATTATTTTAGACTAATGTTTTTATTTGCGCTTATTTTTCAGACCATGACCACGATAGTTGTGGCGGGATTCTGATCCCATACGCGAACGGCACGTCTACCGAAAATCCTGTGAAATTCAGATGACGACTTCGAACATGCTGAAGTGTTTCAAGAAAAGTGGAGAGGGGTCTAGCTGCAGCCGATGGGGAGAGTGGTGCTCCACTCTCGAAAAGGAAATACAACACCTCCACTCAATATTAAAGGGGCAAAATGGCGTCACTGAGCTATAACTTTAACTTGGGTAATTTTATCTCAGCATCCCTACACTACTTGCAGACTTACGCTGTCTTAAAGGATGCACGAATTAAACCGTAGTCATGGGAACAAATCATGCAAGTGTTAGAACTGAAAACACCGTTGTTACTGAGAACGGCTGGTTGTGGAATGCACTTATCTATATCGACATTGATAGGTTGAACACCGCCTCCAAAGAAAAATGATGAATACTTTATAGACACAAACACTCGCCTTGCTCTGTTCTGCGATGAGCGATCACGACTTCACGCGATACATAATTATATTGAAAAGATCACGCTTGACGTAGGCGGAAGTACAGAGTCAGTGTTTACAAATTGAACGTGCAAGTTTTCAACGTAACTACGTATTACGTGGAATCATGAACAGAGCAAGGCAAGCATTTGTGTTTATCACGCATACACATTTTTTTTTTATTGTGTCGCTAGATAAGACCCCATTCATCGTCTGGTATCAATTAAAGCCCTTTGAAGCTGCACTGAAACTGTAATTTCGACCGTCAACCCTTTGGAGTCCATTGAAGTCCACTATGTGAAATAATGGAATGTTTTCATCAAAAACCTTAATCTTATTTCGACTAAAGAAACACATACATAAACATCTTGGATGACATGGGGGTGAATAAATTATCGTAAAAATTTCTTTCAAAATGAACTACTCCTTTAACCCTCTGGTGACGCAGTTTTTTATTCTCATGAAAAATATGAATGTTTGAATAGAATATTTGAATAGCATAATTATTGCTGATCAAATATTCAAACATTCGTGCACATTCCTGATCTTGTACGATGCGATATCAAATTAATTCCTCCCAATCCGAAGCACTATCAAACGAATTCCACTCTTTTTTAACCATCCTGAATGATGCAATATCCAACGAATTCTGCAATATATCACGATCCCAATCTGACGGCACACTAACTGAAGTGTGCAGGTTTAACACGGCAGACACACTACCAACTGAGGTCTGCGGTATTATAACCTGCCAATCATCATTAAATTCAGAGCCAGCCTCATCTGAATCCTCAAAAACATCATCCCTCCCAGTGTGGAGGGGAGTATTGAGGCCGTCAGCAGGATCATCCTGTTGAAATAAAAAAATAAAACTAATATAAGTGCTGTATGGTCTAATTATATGCTATTGACAAATATTGACTTTTCAACTTCCAGATTTCAGAATAAACCAAAAATAAACGTAGAAAATGTGTCATGTGTAAACTAAACATCTCAGTACCTGAAACCACCTGTGGTCAGTGATCTCATCCAGATCAATACGTTCATCAGGATCTTCTTGTAGGCAGGCTTGAATTAAATTGCAGCACTCTGTTCAGAAACACAGAAGAGACGATTATCATCTTAAACTGTGAGTTTATCTGAATGACACTTTAAAGTCTCATTCATTATCTTATTCAATTCTTTGATCAAAGCACTTGTTCTGTTTTCTATCATTCAGATCTACAGTTGGTCTGATGAAGATCTCACCCTCAGTCAAGCCGTCTTTACTCCATGAATTCAGGTCGATCTGGTCCAGGTCAAAATGGGTGGGAAAATCCCCGCACACCATGGCGAATAGCAGGACGCCCAGCGAGTACACCGTCGCCGGCTTTCCATAGTAATGCCCCTGCTCAAAGTATTCGGGGCAGGCATAGGTCCTTGTGCCTAAACAAAACAAATTAGTGTGCAAAAGATGTAATGTCTAAGAAGTTAGCAGAAGAACTATCAGAAAATCATCATCTTTGTATTTATGTTAACAGCTGTTCATTAGGAAAGTGATAAAACATACCCATATACTCATGGTAAGGTAATCTTCCAAGCAGGTCGCCGCAACCAAAGTCAATCAGTTTGACTTCCAGCGTGCCCGGGTTAATTAGGAGGTTTTCAAGCTTTATGTCCCTGTGGAAAACCCC
Organism: Triplophysa bombifrons; assembly: GCA_029783895.1. NCBI lineage: Eukaryota > Metazoa > Chordata > Actinopteri > Cypriniformes > Nemacheilidae > Triplophysa > Triplophysa bombifrons. The sequence goes on from CM056456.1 coordinate 20,889,223, forward strand.
CCGTAAGCAGCAGACTTCAGATGCATACGTCGCTTGCCCCATGATAGCCTTTGCAACGTTCTCCGTCAAGCTGCCTCCCTTGTCTATCACGAAACTGATGATGTCCATGCAGGGAGTGGGGCGCTCCATGACCATCATGTATTCGTCCGGATAGTCCTGCCAGTCCAGAAACTGGACGATTACAGGAACATGTACACCCTCACAGGCCAGCATTTGAAGGCCGACCTCTCTTGGAAGAGGCTCTGGATGACCAGGCTAAAAGAAAAACAATTGTTTGTCATGAATAGATGAAGGTGGTGTAACATTTAGCTCAACAAGGATTTAGCTCGGTCTCCAACAAACTGTGAAAATGTTTTCAATTGAATAACAGCACAAGCTTCTTACAATATTGATAAGATCATCGATCACATCCTTGGTCTTCTTGACAATTTTCACTGCCACCTGTTCAACAAAACAAATAAATGGATTTGTGTAAGCATTCATCTTGAACAAAACTGTGCTATAATACATTTACAACAGTAAAGAGCAAGTGTTGTCAGGTTTCAATAGATCAAGCACTGAAGTCTTGGACACTGGATACATTAAGGTTTGAAAAGAAGATGAGCACAAGACAGAAAAAAAGAGAAAAATATCAAACCTTCAATCCGTCCCGCAGACGTGTCCCTTCAAAGACTGTTCCAAAACCGCCTTGACCCAGCTCACTGCCAATCTCATACTGCTGGCAATTGATTTCTATTAACAGAGAAATGCATCAGACATGAATCACCAAACATTAGCAAAACTTAACCTAAAACTATTTAACAATATCTGTTTAACATGTTAAATTCTGTAAAGTGTTGTTACACAGAATCGTTGTGCGAGTAAAACACAGCTATTGACAAGGGGTGAAACCATATCTGTTTTATATGTTGTGTTATGTCGGATTTATGAAGTTCAACTCACCTTCAATTCTCACACTGGGCTTCTGATCATACTCTTTGTCCTTATTAAAGTGGACAGGAGTCTGGAGGCCGTAGGCAGGATATTTGTCCTGAAATAAACAATAATATAAGTGGTGTATAGTCTAAATACATTATATTGACTTTCAATCTTACAGATTTCAGAATAAACCAACAACAAAAAACAAATGCAGGAAATGTGTGGGGTGTATAAACATCTCAGTACCTGAAACCATTTGTGGTCAAGGATCTCATCAAGATCAATACGATCATCAGGATCTTCTTGTAGGCAGGCTTCGATTAAATTGCAGCACTCTGTTCAGAAACACAGAAGAGACGATTATCATCTTAAACTGTGAGTTTATCTGAATGACACTTTAAAGTCTCATTCATTATCTTATTCAATTCTTTCATCAAAGCACTTGTTCGGTTTTCTATCATTCAGAACTACTGTTGGTCTGATGAAGATCTCACCTTCAGTCAAGTTTTTGTACAAGGTTCTTTTGTCGATCGAGTCCTGGTCAATACGGTTGGGAAATGTCCCACACACCATAGCGAAGAGCAGCGCCCCGAGCGAGTACACCGTCGCCGGCCGTCCGTAATATGTGCCCGTTTTGAGAAACTCTGGGCAGGCGTAGTCTCTTGTGCCTAAAGAAAATAGACTTCATATCATTTAACCGTTAACACTACCACAGTATTTTGTAGCCTAAGTGTGCATAGCACGGACTCTGAATGCTGTCATCTTATTTATACAAATGTAAATGATGTGTCTGAATTGATCAAACATACCCATAAACATCTTGAAAGGAGACCTTGTAAGCACATCGCCACACCTAAAGTCAATTAGTTTGACGTATCGGGTGTCTGTCGTTATAAGGAGGTTCTCCATATTGATATTACGATGGAAAACCCCCCGCTGGCAGCACTTATAGGCAGCTCTGGTCGCCTGCCACATGATTTCTTTGGCTAACTCCTCGCTGAGTTGTCCCCCGTTGCTTGTAGCAAAATCTTGTACATCAACGCAGGGAGACGGGCGCTCCAGAACCATGATGTAGTGGTCCGGATACACCTGCCAGTCCAAGAGCTGGACAACCTCAGGAAAGGTGTCTCCCTTGCAGGCAAGAATGTGAAGCGCCACCTCACGAGGAAGAGGCTCAGGATGACCCGGCTAGAAGAAAGACAGCAGCATCATTACACAGAGTTTGAAAAAAACTGGAATGTGTGTGTATGTAAACAGTGATGAAGTTGTTTTCAATTGAAAAATAATGGGCACTACTTACGATGCTGATATAATCCATGTGCTTCAACGTATTGACACGTTTTACTGCCACCTGATCAACAAAACAAACAAGGATTTACAGTTATATCATTTCATACAAAGCATGTAAGAAATACAAGCACTAAATAGTGGATACAAGATACATGGAGAATGTGTGTAAAGGACAGATTGAGAATTTAAATAGATGAGCACAAGACTATTTGTTAGCGACTGCGAGTAAAAACTCAAACCTTCAAGCCATCCTTCACCCGGGTTCCTTCATAAATGGCTCCAGAAGTGCATTCAGCCAGCATGTCACCGATCTCATACTGCCATGAGTTGATTTCTATTAAAAGAGACGTGAAATCGGAACAATACAACATTAGCGATACTTAATCGAAAACTATTTTAACAATGTTTGTCTAATATATAAGCAGAAGTGAATAGGTGTATGTTGGGATTATGGAAGTAAACTCACCCTGAATGACCACGCTGGGCTCCTCGAGTTCATCCATCTCCTCCTCAGCCTCATGACACACTGATGCTGGCTCGATTTCCATATTCCAAACCAACTCTTCCTCCCAGTCCGACTCTATAGCGACTGGATCCCCAACGGAATCCTCAGTCAATTCCGACCCAGAATGCACCTGCACATGGGTCTCGGAAACGACTGGATCCCGCATGGCATCAACAGTCACCTCCGACCCAGAATGCACCTGCACATGGGTCTCGGAAACGACTGGATCCCGCATGGCATCAACAGTCACCTCCGACCCAGAATGCACCTGCACATGGGTCTCGGAAACGACTGGATCCCGAACGGCATCAACAGTCACCTCCGACCCAGAATGCACCTGCACATGGGTCTCGGAAACGACTGGATCCCGCACGGCATCAACAGTCACCTCCGACCCAGAATGCACCTGCACATGGGTCTCGGAAACGACTGGATCCCGCACGGCATCAACAGTCACCTCCGACCCAGAATGCACCTGCACATGGGTCTCGGAAACGACTGGATCCCGCACGGCATCAACAGTCACCTCCGACCCAAAATGCACCTGCACATGGGTCTCGGAAAAGACTGGATCCTTAGGGCTTTGGATCTTCAGGTCACAGGAGAGAGTTTCCTGAAACTCTGTAGTGATAAACACACAAGATCAAGTCAATCAAAGAATATTCAAGAAATAATCAACACTTTACGTAACATTCATGAATCTTACACGATACTGAAAATGGGCAAATTTCACTCAGATTTTCAACAGAACGTTCTGTGCATCCCTTTAACGAATAAGTTACAGTATGACATCCTGGCGAACATCATAAATAATATTCAACGTATAAGGTATAACAAACATTTTTACATTATATAACAGATCCAAAAGGTTACGAACGTTTGATTCAATTTAAAATATTTTCGCATATATTTTAACTACATTTTTGTTTTTGAAATAATTCGTTTTGATGCGTTTACAAGAGAAACACAGAGAAATCTGTAGAAGTGAACTAGGGCTGAAACGATTCTTCGAGTAATTCGAATACAAAAAATCATCCAGGAGATTTTTGTTGCCTCGAAGCTTTGTTCGTTCCTAGTATTAATGTTTCTTATTTATAAATGTGTATTATATTGCATGTTGAATGTAATATGGCAATGTAATGTATTAAATGGGTTAACTTTATGTGGGTTAAATTTTTGTATACAATTTCAGCAATACTTTTCATTTTTTTCTTTTTAGAAAAATAATATAGTTCATTTTAAGAGACCTGACTTATTTTCTCTTGTATATTTAGTATTGCTATTTAATAAAGAAAAAGTATTCATTATCCGAATACCCGATTGATCGATGGAAAATCAGTAGAATACTCAATTACTAAAATAATCGATAGCTGCAGCCCTGACCATAAACGTTTGAACGTAACTGTACATTAAGTGATGATATAAACGTTATTTACCTTCCGTAACCTGAACCTGAACTTTTTCTTTCTTCCGTCTCCAAAACCTATGTTTCTTCTTTCCTCCATCGCGTTTACCGTTCGTGGTCGATCGTGCAGGTGAGCATTCCTTGTACACACCGCTCAGATCGACAACGCTGTCGGTTTTAACGCATTTGCCAAATTCTTGCCCCATTTCACCGTTAGTCGATTGCAGTTAAGCAAACCGTAAACGAACGTTAAGAAAACTGTAGTCAACTGGTGTGAAACGCAGTAGAAATGACAATGAGAAAAACAAGAGGCTTCAGACTTAATATGAGTTAAGATAAGATCAGCTCACGCGCACAGGTCATCGTTTGTCATATTAGAACGATTGCGGGCCAATCAGGAGTCCGTATAAATCAAGATACTCGCGGCGGAGACGCTCCTTCAAACTCTCCCTCGGGGCGAACCTAGCGGGCGGGGCTTGAGCAACCAATCACCGCGCAGGTACAGTCCAAACTCATACAGTTTGTTTCGCACGGCAAGAAAAGTGTCCATTGAAGAAAAACTGAACTTTGAGAAATGTTTAAAATCTTTCCATAGACTTGTGCTAATATTTGATGTTATTTTTGACTCTCATGCATTCCTATTTTTCATCGTGTTTTTGTGACAAACGCCGGCATTACGTGAACACCTGATAAAAATATGCTACACCAAAACTATTTATGTATTTCTTACAACTGAAACCTTGTATCCATCTCAGAAGATTACATTTTATAATATATTCTTCTTAATTGGACGAATCGTTTCGTTATTTTCCTCCATTTTGAATTAGCTTTTGATAAAAGCATCTTCTTAATGATGTAAATTGCTATACTTAGTGGGCAAAGTTAAAGCTTACTGTCTGTGCACTCTTCCATTCATTTTTTCATCGCATTAACGTGTGGTTTAGATGTGAATTAAAATAATATGATTAATTTGTGTAAAATTCGGCCATTATTCGTATATATTTGAATGAACGTATGCCAAACAGATTGTAAATGTAATAATTTAAATGGAATAATAAATCTGTAATTGAGGATAGACTCAGTCTTCACGTGGTAGGCTATGGATTATGCTATTTCAATATGTGACCAGACTAAAAGTAGTCCGAAAGCAGCCATGTGATTTGCCAGGATGATCAGGGTCACACATGTGCTCGGAGACTAGTAAGGCAACCAATGCATAGACATTTGGGAGTTGTGTCATTTAAATCACATATTCCACTGTCCAAGATGTGTTGCTGGATTCATTTACATTGCAAAATGTACATATAACAAAAAACTATTATTTTTATATAAATACAAAACTTATTTTCACACAGAATTTTATTTTACAAAACCTGAGGGCGCCATTCCATTCTCATTACCTGTTTTGTCCCTTCACTGTGCATATATAGCCCTTGTGTTCAGTTGTCTGGTGTGTATCATTTTGTTTGTTATCCTGTATGTTTCCCTCATGTTTCCTGCCTGGATCGACCGCATTTGGTGAATTTTGGCTTTAACATTAAGCACCATTTACTGCAAGTGGATAGGCTCCTTGTTCCCTCGTCTGAACACTGACAGACAAAAACGGTACACACCAGAAAACTGAACACAAGGGCTATATAAACAGATGAAGGAACAAACAGGTAATGAGACACAGGTGAAACCAATACATGATAAGACAAAGCATGATGGGAACTGGAGTCATAACAAAATACAGACAGAACACAGAGTGGAATTGCGCCCTCAGGTGGCGAACAGAGGTCCCATCACCAGGGTGTGAAGCAAACAGTAAAATGTTTTGAGGCATGCATCATCTTATTTTTATATACTGCATGCATACTGGAAATTCACATTATGGAGGGTTTTAACCGAAAGTATAGTTATCAATATCATATACATTGTCAGAGGAAATGCCTGATTCTAATGATAGCACTACCACTTTCTGATTGTAGGTATCCAGTTATGTCCGACTGATTAAAGACAGTATCTGAAAATTGGATTTTTATTATTTTGATGTTGTTCTCAGTCCTTCTTGCTTAACAAATAACCATAAATGGATGCAAACTTACCAAAGCAAAATCAAATGGCCTTGAGAGCATAACCGAGTGCATACAGAAATACAAAACCACCCTCCTACACTCCATCAATATCCCTGCGTTCAGCAAACCAGCAGCGTCTTGTATTGCCTTCCCATAAGGGCAGTAAAACCTTTCTGGTGCAACATTCTTCCTAACTCAGTACGGTCAGCCACATCTCTCACAACATTCAAAGACCTTTAAAACCCATCTCTTCTGTGGATCCTTGACAGACAATTAAAAAAAAAACACTTACCCTCTCTCTTTCTCTCAACAGGTAGTGGTCTAGCTTTTATTGAAACCAGTATCTTTGTATTGGCACCTATTGTATTATCACTCCTGTATGACATATCGTAAATTACAAAGACCACTTACCATCAACAAGAATTCACACAATTAACTCCTACCAACTGAAGTGATACAAAAATAAATACAGAATGTAGCTGTCAAGTCTGGTAATTACTTTTTGTTCAATGTTCAGGCAAACCTTAATAAGCAATCATTGTTTTCCTAAAAACTTTCATAACTTCAGATATTAAAGAGGAAAATGCAAAGAAGTTAAAAAGCTGTACCTCAAAATGTTCCAATGGCCTGGAGAAATGTAATTAGCCAATTTTCTAAAGAAATACAACAGAAAAATAAATTCAAGATTTAATAACAATATGGGCATTCAAATCCAAAAGACACAAATGATCATATTGCAATAAATATGTTAGGGGTTTATGAGAGAACTTCCCTCGTATTATGTTAGAGCCAGTGGCTTAGTTTTACTATGACTGAATTATACAATACCGAAAATCATAACTGTCTGAAAAAAGTATGATCTCAAACAAATCTGCCATACATTTCATAATGCATGACAGTTCAGTTCATGAAATCACATTAGTATTGTTTCATCTTTCCTCACACCTGTAAAAAAGAAAATACAGGATAAAACAGGTGGTTTCCATGAAGACACAGACATTAATTTGTGTTAGTATAAACATATACATCTTATCAGAGTAAATGCAGGTTCCATTTTTGGCTTTAATGCATCAACAGTACAGTGTTGTTTTGCTGTAATTTCAGTTTCCCTTTGCGCCTGTGTCTTCTATTAATATGAACCAGCAAGTTCCTTTGATTTATCTGAATTCCACAGTGTGTGTGCAATTCACCCTGATTTGTTGCCGGACATGTAATCTTTTTGGAGGTTGTGCTGCTGATGCTGGCGATGGAGGTGGTGCTGCTGATGGTGCTGCTGGCAATGGAGGCTGTCCGGATGTTTTTACAGGTTTTAATATGTTTAATAATACCATCCCGTCTGATTACTGTTGAAGTGCAATAGCAGCAGTGAAAATGTGGTGATGGTCTGCAGTTTAAATCACACATGATGATGGTCAAATCTAAAATGTAAAAAGAATAAATTAGCACAATTGTCTTGTATACAACAGCATTTTAATAATTATAAGCCTTGGAAGTGGTTTTGTTGTGAAATGCTTTGTTCAAAAGCGCAACATAAGCTAAAAGAGTCTAGGGTATTTATATAGTTGTTATTTATTTGGTAAAGTGAACCAATAATGTGCTGTTAATTTACACTATAAAATATGATTCTTATCTGATGACCCATCAATACAGAATAACACTGAGAAGACCGAGAACCTGATTTGAAGTAAACGAGCATCAACGGTTTGACATTCTTTATTTTAATATAGTTTCTCTTAATGTTTCTGCTATGACACCCAGGTCAGGACTCTCTTTATTAAACCAAGACAAGCTGAACCAAGAATATGTTCAGCTAGAATCTCAGTGAAAAACCTAACAACATAATTTAACAAAAGCTTGACCATGCAGTATTACGTTGGTTTAGACTGCTTACTCTGTCATCTATTAAAATCGATGAGTTTTCTTATAAACGTGCAAACTTGCTGGTTTATTTGTCCTTTTTGCGTCTTTGACTTTGTGCCAGCCTCTGGATTTATGCCAAGAAAGCACCTTTAAACATAAAAGCAGAGAGAAATTCAATGAGTTTCATCTAAGTGGGACGAAAAGGGTGGCAGTCCTCAGTCACCACCTTCAGTGGTGTAATGACTGAGCCGGATCAGACACACAATCATTAATTACATTTCTATCAATATAATTGTAAGCCTCAACAGGCAAGCTCATCACCAGGGACTGTTCCAACTACCACCAAACTTACAAGTTAACACCTAGAGGCAAAAACACAACTATGATGACAATAGAAACCCATGCCAAATGTTCAATATAATACTTTTTTGTAAATCATTTTTGATATTTGAGAAAATATTTTGGAATACTGAGCTGTAACCAGCAGTTTCGCCAGAAAGAATTTCTGAAGGACCCCATTTTACACAGCCACACTGATCTACAGGGCCTCTTTGCACGGCTCTGCCTTCATCTGGTACCTCACTTCGTGGCTTTCACTCTCCAAGTCGTCTCCCAAGAGTATTGTTCCTGTTTTTATATTCCACCCTTGTTTAGATTTGGTGCAAAGACAGCAGTCCATGATGCAATATCTTTAGAAAAAGTCATTTTATTTATAATGTATGGAGTGTTTTTCAAACTCCGTTGTGGCACATTCTTAAACGCATCATTTACTACATTATCACCTAATGCAGAGTTTTCAGCATTCAGTACATAACGAACCGTTTTTTTATCAGGCATGTTTAATGTTATCAATTTTGTCTCCCGATCAGCCTGCTTAGCAAATGTTCAATATCTCAAAAAAATTTGGTATCGTTTAGCTTTTTCATGAGAGTCCATATCCGAGCTGTGCAGAATTTCCCTTATAGCCGTGTCCAAATTTTTCTCCACCGACTGTTGTATAGACTCGCGAGGGATGCCAGATTTAAGTTTATTGAGCTGATGCTGTGGAACCAAAAACATTCTCTCTGCATTCTCCATTGTTTTTTCTTTTATCTAGATGTAATTAGCTGGAAAATAAAGGGTATTGCGATGCTTAAGAGTGAGTAGGAAACCACCCTGTTGGTTTATCATTCGTCCATTTCTTTTATTTCGACTTTTTAGTTTCTGGTATTGTTGCGAAGTGAGCGGTATGTTACCATGATGTACATTAAGGCCGACCTCACAGTGTTAAAATAAGTTTGTCTGTGGTAGATTGTAAAATAACCCGTCTCTGATGGGGTGTGGCTTAAAAAAGCAATTTTCATACAGGGAGATTTCTATAAAATGTTTGCCAGACATGCTTCGCCGCAATGCTCGGTCTCAATGCTTTCTTTTCTGCAGATACACTACTGGATATGTTGAGAGAAAGTCTGTTCTGAGACGATAGTGTTGTTGGGTGTTTTTGTTTTATAATCAATCATGAGGTAACCATAAGGTTTACATGATAAGACTCCATAAAAAAACTTGACTTGTCCAGGATACATCTATCTGGCTTGTACAATTACATGGGGGGGGGCTCTCTGGGGGTTTTAAACAAAACCAAATAGTTTGTATTCAAACTGATTGTCCTGCGGGATTTACCTTGACAAAATAAATTATTTACAATGTAAATACCACTAAGATTTCTGTGGTGTACATACGGTGTGAAGACTTTCTCCACTTCGTTGTTACCACTGGCTTCTGTCATTAAATCATCAACTATAAGCAAATTAATAATTGACCTGAAACAAATTATCATTCAGAGTCTGTGGTAAAAAAAAAAATTGACCAAGTCCTGTACACTGCATAAATTCATCTCTCGATTTAATACACGCTGCCCTCAGAAAAACAACATCATTCTTACCCTACATGGATAGCTATTTTTCTTTTATCAAATATCTTATCACCGACTGTGCTGTACCACTCGTTGAACAACACTGTGTCTTTCTCAGACAGTCTCGTACCCATAGAATCACTTAAAATAAACTTCGTTTTCTAGCCTGTTGAAATGATGTGGGAAGTACCCCTTGTCCTCACAGGTACGGTTTAACTTAGAAGCTGTCTTGGACAGCGGGATGGGGATGAAGGAGTAACTATTGATAAAATGCCGTTTATAACCCTTGTCAAACATTAAAATGATCCAACACTCCTGCATTGTGATATTAAGGGTGAGCCCTACTTTTGTGAAATGTTCCAAAAGTATAAAGTTATGAAAACCAGAGGCATTATGTGCAATCCATGTATAGCTTTTATAACGTGGATGTCTGAAATGTCCAAGGATGCGTTCAACACAAACCGTACCCTCTGCTGTGAATTCCTCACCAGAAAATGTAAATCGCACACACAAAATTGGGGACATGCGTCCCATCTTGGTAACGAGTTTCAAAATAATAAAAGACAAATTTCACAGCAGGGTCCGCAAGAATCTCGGGCAATATTTGGTCACAGCACATTGTGAAAATTGTTGACCTAATGTAGGTTTATTATGCATATCATAACAATAGTCAGATCGGCAGTATCGAAGACAATAGTTACATTTTCCACATCATGTCTGAAACATTGAGGACCATTACAGATATCACACACATATTAGGAGCTATGGTCTCTACGGGACATGTAATCCTTGTAACAAAAGTCACAAATGTATGGTGTGCCTATAAACGCTTTCAAATTCTTAATCATAAAATATTGACCATCCTGCAGGTACAAAAACACTACGAAAAAAAGACTAAACCAACAAGAATAATCCTTTCGGAAACGATACAAATTTTTACCAAAAAAAAAAAATACATAATGAATAAACATTCGGTTTAACGAAACAAAACGTATTATTGAATTGAATTACAAATGAACTGACCTTTGATTTGAGAAAATTAACGACGAGCCCCCATATTTGTCACGACCGGCTCAAAAGCCGTGACAAATGAATGGAGGAAATACTTGAGTTGGTTTAGTAACAATATAAGTGTTTATTAACAATAGTAGAATGATAAATAAAACATGAACAACAGAATCAAAGACCATTACGCCTAACGTCAACGCGTCAGACAGAACCAAATGTAAATCAAAACGAAATAAACGGGAGCCAGCCAACCTCACACCAAAAGGACCAAACGGATTTATAGTGGTTAGACCAGGTGGACATTGTTGACTTGATGAGTCTCCTAGCCACACCCACCAACCGGCAATAGCGGGAAGAACCAGGAGACCCGTCACATCTGGAATGTGGCACATCTTTTGTGTTATACTTTTCCAACATACCAGTGTCTGATCTGTGGAAGACCACTATTTTAATGCATGACATGCTTTCAAACTTTGCCATGTCATTAAATCCAATAATTTCCTGAACCGAGTACCCTAACCCTATTGCAACGCTGATGCTTATGGCATTAAATCTGTCTGCGGTATTTCGGGGTCCAGAAAATGCGCCAGACAAATAGTAACACAGATTGTTTGAAATATTAACAGGACAGAAAAGATTCATCCTGTTTCTAGCCATCATTACGGTGGCCGCTAGGTGTCACTGCGCTGCAACAGAAGAAAACATGCAAACACAAAAAAACACAAGCAAATTCAGAAAGCATCTTCATTAGTTTGACGACACATGCCCTGCAAATACTCGCAACACAAACCAACACAGAAACGCGCTGCATATACTCGCAACACAAACAAACACAGAAACGCGCTGCAAATTCTCGCAACACAAACAAACACAGAAACGCGCTGCAAACTGCTCAGACGACAACGGAAGTGTTTCCGGGGGACCGCAAAAACTGATGCACCTGATTTGGACGCGCTTCACTTTGACTGTTCAAATTCGTTAGTGGAGTTGTCAGCCACATTTAAGGTAATTGCTTTATAACTTTATTTTAACTTTCTTAACGTACGTCCGTAGGATATTATTAGCCTGTCGATTTGAACAGTTTAACAAAAACGATGAGACGTAGTAACTGATCGACTTACTTAAACAAGTGTCATTATAAAAGAGTTTAAAGGTTTAAAAAAATGATTAAAAACTTATTCTAGTCGACATAGTCAGTGTGGCTGACGAATTTGAACAGTCAAAATGAAGCGCGTCCCAATAAGGTGCATCAGTTTTTGCGGTCCCCCGGAAACACTTCCGTTGTCGTCTGTGCAGTTTGCAGCGCGTTTCTGTGTTTGTTTGTGTTGCGAGAATTTGCAGCGCGTTTCTGTGTTTGTTTGTGTTGCGAGTATATGCAGGGCATGTGTCACCAAACTAATGGAGATGCTTTCTGAATTTGCTTGTGTCTTTTTGTGTTTTCTTCTGTTGCAGCGCAGTGACACTTAGCGCCCACGGTACATCACCTCGTTATGCGCGGTGTCAGAGTTTTCTGTACATCCCCTTGTCTACAACTCATAGTCATTTTTAATTCCAAACCCTTATCAACACCAGTGATGCCGGTAACGCGATACTCTAATCTGACCACATTTTCCAGTAACGAGTAATCTAACGCGTTACTTTTTCCAAACCATTAATCAGATTAAAGTTATTTATCAAAGTCACTGTGCGTTACTATTTTTGTCATTTTCCTGAGTAAAAATATATAATTTTTGCTTTCTTCTTGCGTCTCAGGGAGTGAAGTCACGCATTATGCGACAAGTCACGTTTTCAGCATGAGGACAATTCACGTGTAATAGCCCATACCACACAGCGACACAAACGTAAACAACAATGGAGGGAGGAGAGAGATGCGCATTTCTAGATGGAAATACAGTCACGAGTTTGTGTCCACTAGATGACAATATTAAGGTTTGTTGTACTGTCTGTGCTGGCGACAAAGTGCTATCTAGCTACAAAAACACTACGTCAAATTTGAAGAAACAATTGGAGTCGCAGCACTGCACAGTCCAACTTACAGAACAAGTCCCACCACGTGGTGCGAAGCAGAGAGCAGCAGGTCCCCCAGCACCCAAACAAGAAATGCTGGACATGGTGCAAAACCAGTAAGTGGGGGAGAGTTGAAGAAGTTGGTCGAGCAGTAGTGATGCGCGGATGGCGGCTAAATCCTCAGGCGCTTCGCATGATCTGCGGGTCGGGTAATAAAAAAAAAAATACATTCAGATTAATTGCGGGTGATGATATCATATACAATATTTACAACATTTCTCAAAAAATACAAAGTGAAATGTGAAAAGGGAGAATTAAAACAAGACAACAGGTAGGAAAGAAAGTACCGTGTGGGAGCGTTTTAGCGTTAACAAGGATGAATCAAGTGCTGGGTATGTAATATGCAACGACTGTTAGGCATTGTATGCACCGGCGGTGCCAGGGGGGTCTTGGGGGGTCTCAAGACCCGCCCAAAAAACACCTTCACTCCCCATTTGACCCCCACCCCCTCCCTGATTTAAATATATTTAATTTATATAAAAATATATATATCCGGGATAAAGATTTAACAATGGTCCTCTTCAAACTACGCAGAACAATAATAATTCATAATTTATTCGAAATATAAAATATAAACATAAGTCGCTTTGATAAAAGCGTCTGCTAAATGACTAAATGTAAATGTACTGTAGGAGCTCTTCCAGTCTCAAGTACCACCTAAACGCAGAGCATCCCTTAGCTAATGCGGAAGTAAACACAATTACATCTTATTGAACAATTTTATTTTCATCACCAATTATCATAGTAGAACAGCTTTCTCAAGCAGTTTGTGATGCATTTTGGAAACAGGAGATGAGCCCCTGGTCTAATGCGCGACCTGGCTTGAGAAACCCGTTCTCAAAGACTTACTTTTAGTCATTATTTGGGTAGCACACATATTCTGAATGCCTTCCGCAGAATTCAAATGAGCCATTTTAATCTAGATTAATTCCAAGATTAAAAAAATTATCTATGCCCACCACAAATCTAAATATACATTTCAAATAACGTATGTGCAACATTAAGTGCAAAATGAAAATAAAAATTCAATTATATCAATTACATTTGGGAGTTCCTACACAGGTTTTATGATTTCAAATGTAATGGATATAATTGAATTTTTATTTTCATTTTGCACTTAATGTTGCACATACGTTATTTGAAATGGATTTAACAGGGGATTTAAGCCATGGCCCAGCCGAGAAACCAAGACAGCCTAAATTAAAATCATAACAGTGTCGTTCTTTTGGATCGCAGGGGGCAGCCAACATCCAGGGGTTTTAGTTACTCTTGGTTCAAACAGTACCAGTGGCTTGAAAATTCTGTCAAAAGAAGCGGCTTTTTGCTTTGCGTGTCGTCATTTTGCCTGTCAGTGTGCATGTTATGTCAACAAAGTGAGTGTTGGCAAAACCGATTGTCATTTTTATGTTGAGGCAGCGGAGGTGTTGGCGGCAACTGCTGAATGTAACGGATAGTTACGCGTTATCCAATTTAGTTACTGTACAGATTATTGGATTTTAAAAGTAACCAAGTTACTTTTTAGAGGTATAATCAGTAATCAGATTACTTTTACAAAGTAACTGTGGCAACATATATTGGAGTTACTCTGCATTATATTTTCGATCTTATCTTCAAGAATAGCCACACTATAGTTATTGACAGATGACAAAATTGTATTTACATCTGATGTCAGACTAGGTCCACGCAATGTAATTTTAATTATTCCACCATCACCAGCCAGCTGTCTGGAAAATGACACTATTTCAGACAAAGCCTCATGTAAAAACACAACGTAGTCTGCCATGTCTGTAGTTGTTTTCGTATGGAAATAAAAGAGTGACAAATGAGCTTGAAGCGAAAGACGTGCTGAAAAGCACTAATTGAAAAAAAATGCATTGTATTAATAGTGCTTGCATTTTAAGGTTCTGCAATTCAATATGGTCGTACAATTAAACTGTGAATATTTCAAATTAAAACATTTCACACACAGTTTCACCATTTAAAAATTCAATAACAAAAATTCACCTTTTAAATTTCATTAAAAACAAGTTGTTTTAAAATACAACCATTAATGTTCAACAAAAAAAAATTCAGACCATGTTAGTTTGATTTAAAAATTTGCTTCCACAAATTCAGTGGTTCAAATTCGGCTTGAAATTCAAAGTTCAGAGCGCCGATCCCCCCAATGCATGATCTCTGCTTGCTGCCTGACATCTTCAACAGGAGGTGGTGAAAATCGGTTCTGACGAAGATCAAAGCAAGAAATGCAGATACTTTGTATGTTTGCCACACAGTCCACTCATCTGCTCAATTAAGTGAATTTAGTTGTTCTATTAGATCTCTTCTGCACTGCCCAAGACCCTTCTGTCAGACTTCTGAAGTTCGCAGACGACAGCACACTCATTGGCCTCATCCAGGATGGTGAGGAGTCTGCGCCAGACAGCCAGGTGCTCAACCTCATAACAACTTGAAGCTGAACACGCTTAAAACAGTGGAGCCGATTGTGGACTTCAGGAGAAACCCCCCTGCATTCCCCCCTCTCACCATCATGAACAACACTGTGGCAGCATCATCTCTCAGGACCTGAAGTGGGACAATCACATTGGCTCCATTGCTAAAAAAGCCCAGCAGAGGTTGTACTTCTTACATCAGCTGAAGAAGTTCAACCAACCACAAACCAAATCCGTTTTACCCAGCAGTCATAGAGTCTATCCTCTGCACATCCATCACTGTCTGTTTTGGCTCTGCCACAAAGTGACACGTCAGAAGAGTACAGAGGACGGTTGGGACTGCTGAGAAGATCATTGGTGCTCCTCTGCCAAAAAAGCTTCTTCCCTCAGGCCTTCTACACTGTAAAAAGTGCTTCACCCACAAAGCAGGTTTTATTTACTTTAAATGGTTTTAATCTAGTTAATTTTATTTGTTTATACTAAAAAGTATCAATTTACTTACTCTTTACTAAAAATATATTGTTTTATAAAAATGGATATATTTTAAGTAAAACTATTGCAATTTATTTGGGTAGTTCTTTGCATTTAGTTAGTGTACAAGAAATGTTATAAAAGTGAGTTGACGTACAAAATTAGAGCAGCTATCGATATGGAAGTGTTTAAAAAGCAGATACTTCTAGTAATAATTAGTTACACAAATACCCTCAGTACTATTTATATATTGCACAGATTAAATTTCGGGATCATATTCGAACAAAATCATTTTGAGCCTCATTCAATAGTTGTGCACGCAAATAGGGGAAAATAAGCTGTGGTGTTTTATGGACAGCAGGCAAAACAGCTAGACTCGTGAATCAGAGATCATGTTAGTATACTTTTGCATTACTAAAGCAGATGCACAGATGTCAGGTGATTGACTTGGCCATTGCATAACCATCCACTTCTTTCCCTTCAAAAACTCATTGGTTGCTTTTGCAGTATGCTTTGGGTCATTGTCCATCTGCACTGTGATGCGCCGTCCAATGAGTTCTGAAGCATTTGGCTGAATATGAGCAGATAATATTGCCCGAAATACTTCAGAATTCACCCTGCTGCTTTTGTCAGCAGTCATATCATTTTTTAAAGAATGTTCCAAACAGTTGTTTTGGCAACGCCTAATGCTTTTGCTATCTTTATGATAGATTTGTTTTGTTTTTTCAGCCCAATGATGGCTTGCTTCACTGATAGTGACAGCTCTTTGGATCTCATCTTGACAGATGACAGCAACATTCCAAATGCAAATAGCACACTTGAAATGAAATCTGGACCTTTTATCTGCTCATTGTAATTGGGATAGTGAGGGAATAACACACACCTGGCCATAGAACAGCTGAGAAGCCAATTGTCCCATTACTTTTGGTCCCTTAACAAGGGGGAGGCATATATGCAAACTGTTGTAATTCCTACACCGTTCACCTGATTTGGATGTAAATACCCTCAAATTAAAGCTTTCATTTCAGTCTCTACGTTTACAATTCTCCTTTGGTCTCCGTATCGAGTTCCGCTCTGATGCGAGCGCTCCGCTCACACACAGGTAAGCACACTCCGACCAGTGGACAGAGAGCGTGTCCGACAATATTTTGTGTCGAACACCGGAGAAGCAAGCAGATAAAATATTTGCGTTTTAAAACGCTCCCAGGGTGGTGAATATGGCCAAGTAAAGGAAGGACGCACGCCCTGCCCCTGATAAGCAGCAACAGTCCAGTCACCATAGGATGACAGGTTTTCGCCCAGCTTGGCTTCTTGGACCGCGGGACATAATGAACCATTCACATCGTCAGACTATTTCTGTAGTTTAAATTGAGCAGCGCTTCTACATAAATGAGCTGTACGCATCACACATACTCAGGGAAATTTATGTTGACTGTATTTGGCCGATATCTTTAATATCTTCATATAGTGTCAAACACATTTCATTTTAATCCTTTCTGCTCCGTAAATGCTGCTTCTCCCGCCAAAGACGCGTCGCATACGGAGACCTGCAGACTACTGTAACGCTTACGTAAACGAAATGCAGCAGTAATGAAGTATTTTAGGCTGTCAGTCAGTTTACTATATAGGTTTGTTGCATTATAAACCATAACATCTTGTATCTACATTTAGCATTAATGATATTAATATTATCAATAGCATTAATAATTAGCATATTAAGAGCATTTCATAAGGAATCATGTTTTAATCTGGGATTATTTAGAATCAGTTCTAGTATGAATGGCATGAAAATGCTACTTGTTAGTAACTTTGTAAGTACTTCTCCTCATGATAAATTATTTTCACTTGTGACATTTAGTTGTCAGTAGTTTTATTAAAATAGGCCACTAGGACTTTGCTTTAGCACGAGTGCCTACAAATAGTGGGTATCTGAATACAAAATAAATGGCCTGATAAAATGTTAGATGTTCACTTTTTATATACATATTCGACTGGGCTCAATTGATTAAATATGATTTATTTGAAAAAGTATTGTCCGGACCTCCGCCACAAAGAAAATATAGAGACCGTGCATAGCCCCCCACCCAAAGCCGTAAACATAGGGGAAACACTGAAACCGCATGGTACTAAAATGTGCATGTCATTCAATATCTACCCCTGGGCGCCTGGTGGGAGTATGTTTTTTCTGAATACGACGGTAACTACATCGAGTGCAAGCCCCTGAAGTGTTGGACACTTCGGGATATCAGCTCACCGCGGATTTCAGAAAATTTGCATTGCGTTCAAGCGGTCGGTGGGCTTCACCTAAGCTTTGGACACTACTGAAAGGTAGGTGGACCTAAATACATATCTTTTATCTTGTTACTGACGAAATTCCATCGAAATCCATGGTGGAGAAAGTATTTATCTAAATCTCAGAAAATGGGTAGTAACATTTGTGGCGGGTAGATTAGCGAATGTACTGCTGGCGCCGTTTAAAAAAAAAAAAAAAAAAAAAAAAAAAAAAAAAAAGTCTATATTTAACTCCTTCTGACTGCGTTATTCTTGACATTATTACTGATGCTATGTAGTTTAATATGTACATGTTTTTTTCAGACATGCGTGTCAAAATGGTTACATAGTTTACATCACTTCAAATTAGATTACGGAGGACTAGCCTGTAACTGTCTAAATTAGTAGGCTGAGAACACTAGATATGACAGCAGGCCTGTGCAATTGCATTATGGATATGATAAAGTGAACAAGCATAATATTATTTAGGTCTTTTTTGCTTTTTTTCATGTAACCTCTAGCTGAATATAGCAAATCTATGCACATAATTTAAAAGTGGCATTGGATGAATGTGATCAAAAAGTTATGCTTGTCTGTTAATTTTGTTTACTCTTATCCAAAGCATCCTGGAACACATAAGCCATGTTGATAAGAACATTTTATGTCCAACTTTCTTTAATCATACAGATTATGTAGACTTATAAACATGGAGAATCATTTTACATGTTTGTTAGGCTTCTGGTGCTGCTTATGTTAGAGAAATCCACACTGTAAAAAAAGTCAGTAAAATATACAGCAAAACACCGTCAAATTCCAACGGTAATGGAGCGTAAAACCAAAAACTGCCTTTTACTGTATTAAATAGATTGAATAACCGTTAATTGTGAGACTGGATAATACTTTGTTTTTTACTGTAATAAAATGTTGAAATTATAAATATTTTCTGTGAAAACAAATAAATATGCATACATTTTACAATTAAATATTGTAATGTTGAAAATGTCTAAAAACCTTAGATTTTATGGTATTATTTGAGTAAAACTACATCTTTTGGGGTTGTGCACATTGGAATTCACAGTATAAATCTGTAGATTTTTAAGCAAACAAAAACATTCATTTTACAGAAGCAAGGTGTTAAAAAATAGGGTCCACCGTAATAATACAACCAGTAAATACCATTAAAAAAAGCAAATATCAGCAGTAAAAGACAATAAAATTTATAGTATTTTTATTTTAAAATTCAGATACTGATATACAGATTAAAAGTTAGGCCTGCAGTATATCATTGTTAACCTTCTGATAAAAAATCAACAGCGAAAGAAGATGTCTAAAATAAAGTTAATGGTTGTGAATAAAATTGATTTCAATAATCTTTTTTAATTATTTTTTTAAAACAACTTTATGTTATGTTTCACTCCATATTATCAGAGCACCTTAAGTGAATCCGCCTTAAATTTTGAGTTTGTGTGATCGCTGTTGATTGGTTGCTGGTAAACTGTGTACAGACATTTTACGTTCGAATTGCAGAGAAAAAATGTTTTCTGGTAGCAACATTGTGCAGTATGAGCGAACCATTTCACCAAAAAAAGGGGAAGCAAGGCAAGACGTGGCTGCAGCAGTCTGCAGACGTGACTTCTGATCAAACCTCCTCCTAAAGAAACAAAGAGCAACGTTACATTGCGGGATGACGTCACCTGAAAATGACGCTGCTGAGCTGTGTGCCGCGCTTTTTTGTTTTCTCTTGCAGGAGACTTGTTGGCTTCGCTAACGGTCGCAGTTTTGAACTCGTATTAGCGCCATTTATAGCTGCTTGGACCAGCATCTTCGGAATTTGTAGACATCCTGGCAACTTACAATTAATTCGAGGTGAGGTCAGTACATGCAACTTCAAGTTATCTCTCTTATAAAAACCCACCAGCCCAGCTTTTATAGATAATTTTAGGAGTTCGTTTTTTATGAGTGAGGTTTAGAATTTAGTTAGCATTACTGTGGCGAGGGAAGCATTGCTCTTGATTAGCTTCTGTGTTTGGCGTGCTTATTTTGCTAGGGAGGAATTACCAAAGTACATGGAGATATGTTAACCTGTAATTTCTGTGGTAAGGTAGTTCAGTCATCAAGGGGCTACGTGCTTCATTGTAAACTGCATCGGAATGAGCCACGTTGTTTCTTTCGGTGTATTGAAGCAGACTGCAAGCAGACATATAACAGCTATGGCGCGTTTAAGGCTCATTTTTACCGAAGACACTCTGCCCCTACCCATGTCACTGGTGTGGCGGTGGTTTCTGCGTTTACATGTGCAATGGCGATGTGTGAACGTCAGTGTCAAAACTCTAAAGAGTTAATAGCTCATCTGAAGAGCCATATTGTGGAAGGACACGTGGTCACTTGTCCAGTAAGAGGATGCACAAATACCTTTAGAGTTAAATCATCTTTTACTGCCCACATGTCACGTAAACACAGAGAGTTTTCAGACAGCAGCATTGGTGATTTATATAGAGAGTCTGCATGTCAATCATCATCTGTTCCAACCACATCAGATGACTTTGTACCCTTGATTTCTGAGCCTGCTGCACAGTCTATTACAGATGAAGATAACACGGAAATGTCCCCTGAATTCTGTGATCTTTTTCTGAGAAACGTTTCACAATTCTACTTAAAATTGCAGGGTCAGTTTCTACTGCCTGCTTCAACCATACAGAACATTGTGGAGGAAATGCAGAACATACATGAGTTGGGACAGACATACATTTTGGGTAAACTTGCATCACTATTAAAAGATGACACATCATTATCAGAGGAGGACATCAGCAAAGTCTGCGAGTCTGTCAAAAGCTATGATCTGTTTTCTTCATGTCATACCGGGCCATTGAGGACAGTGTACTCCAGAGCTCAGACCTTTAAAAAAGCCTTTAACTATGTGGAACCAAAGAAAATGTTTTTAGGGAGAGATGAAAACAGAAAAGATAGGTTTTCCTATTATGTGCCTTTAAGAGAGACTTTGAGATGTCTGCTAGAGTCTGATCTGTGGCAGAAATCAGAAGAGCCCTCTACTGAGCCTCCTGCTGATGTTCTGCGTGACATAAGTGATAGTAAGCTGTTTAAATCAAATGATTTTTTTGGTCAAAACCCATCATGCCTCAAGCTAGTACTCTACCAGGATGCCTTTGAAGTCGTTAACCCTTTAGGCTCTGCAAGGACAAAACACAAGGTATTAGCTGTATATGCATCAGTGGCAAATTTGCCACTTCATGTACGCTCAGACACAGACCACATGTCTCTTGTCTTACTGTGCAGGGAGAAAGATTTTAAAGAGTTTGGTCATGCTAATGTGTTCTCTGAATTACTAGCAGACTTGAAAGAATTGGAGGACAGTGGGATTGTTGCATCAGATGAAACTAGAGTCAAAGGAACTTTGTTTTGCATTGCTGGTGATAATCTGGGTTCTCACTGTATTGGTGGCTTCACTGAAAATTTTAGTTCTTCAAAGTACTTCTGCAGGTACTGCCTGATAACGAAATCTGAATTTCAGGGTGCTGACCCAAATCTGTGTGGACCAGAACGTACCAAAGAGAACTACAACTTTGCTGTTGATCGCCTCCAGATTGACAATACACCAGACGTTGAAGGAGTGAAGTTCAGGTCAGTGTTCAATTCACTCAAATACTTCAACGTTTGTATGCCAGGCTTGCCACCATGTCTAGGTCACGATATTTTTGAGGGAGTTTTGGCTTATGATGTGGCACTGTATCTGAAGTACTTCATAAAGAAAAAAGCATGGTTCACTTACTCCACTCTGAACCGACGCATCAAACAGTTTAGTTACCATGGCTCTGATGCTTCTACAAAGCCATCTGAGGTCAGCCCTCAAGCAGCTAAACTCTCAGGACAGGCTGTACAGAACTGGAACTTCCTCCGATTGCTGCCTCTCATAGTTGGTGACATAGTGACAGACCCCACAGATGATGTGTGGAACTTAACTCTGCAGCTGAAAGATATTGTAGACATGGTGTGTGCTCAGAAAATTTCAGTGGCTCAGGTAGCATATCTTGATATTCTTATTCAAGAATATTTAGAGTCAAGAAAAGCTCTGTTCCCAGAATGCAACCTGAGACCAAAACACCATTTTCTACGCCATTACCCAGCACTGATTCTGAAATTTGGCCCACTGATAAGATTATGGACAATGCGCTTTGAAAGTAAGCACAGTTATTTCAAGAGATGTGCAAGAAATTTGAAAAATTTCAAAAACCTCTGCCATACACTCTCTGAAAGACATCAGATGTTTCAGGCCTATCTAGCAGCAGGTTCATTGTGTCAATCTGTCTTGAAAGTTAAAGATGGTTCTCCATTTCACTCAGTGCTGTACAGTAAAGCCATTCAAGATGCAGTCCAAATGTTTGACTTTACTGAAACCAATACAAAGGTCACAGTAGAAATGATGTACAAGGGAACACAGTACAAGAAAGGACACTTCCTTGTCACAGGGGGCTCTGACTCTGTGGAGTTTGGTGAAGTAGTTCTCATTTTGATTACGCATGACAGTGTTTATTTTCTGGTGTCGGTGCACGTGACAGAATACCATTCTCAGTATCATCTGCACTCAGTGAGAAAGGAAAAAGAAAAGATGCAGTGTGTGAACATCATTGACTTAATTGATTTCTATCCATTAACATCTTACATGAAGTATGGGTACCAGATGGTTCCATTGAAACACTGTGTGCTGTCACAATAATGGGGCTGTTAGTTTGGTACTTACGAAACACTGTATAAAAGTGTAGTATTAAGCAAGATCAGCTTCATATTTTAACACCAAAGGTACCACTTGGTGTAAATTGACCTTTATTCACATTATTTTATCAGACATTTCGGAAATGGGGGACAGCATAAGGAGTTCCATTACTAAGGTGCTGCCGGACCTGTCTGCCTCAATCCTTGAAATTGTACTGGAGGCACTACAATCATTAGGAGTGGAGACATCTGAGGACTTGCAGTTCATCAGTGAGACTGATCTGAACTCTGTCCTGAGACCAATTCAGGCAAGAAAACTGCTGGCTGCCTGGAAACAAACCAGTAAGTATTGCACAATAGCCATGAAGGTCTTTCTGTTTTTTCTATTATACTTTGGCCAAGGTCCAAAAAGTACAATTAATCGTATAGTTTGTGATTTTGTTTTAAAGCACCAAATACGGACATTTCAAGCCAGGCCTGCCTATCGTCTTCATCTTCTTGCTCCTCATTTTCTGCCTCCCCCTCACCCAGTCCAATATATTCTTTAGACTGGGTAGATAAATTTAGAATTCCATGTGAAGATTTTCCAGAAGACTTGATCCAGTGTCTTCAGAGAGAGAAAAGACCAAAGCCTCGATTGCGGAGGGAGATGATCCGCATCATTGTGAAGGAGATGATGAAAGCCTGTGCCTCTCCAACTAGAAGAGCCTCGACTGAAATTGCAAAAAAACTGGTTGCGATGTATCCCAAGTCACTGCTGGATGTCATCGTGGGGGATGTGGTAGGACAGGGGTACCACTCTTGGGTAAAACAGATTCAGGCACGAATTGAAAACGTGAAGAGGTCTACTTCACCAGTGTTACAGAAGCGCAAACTGGGAGGATCAGATGACACCGATGAAGTCACACCTGAAAAGCGAGCATCTGTTCAAGACACATATGGCTGCATAAAGTGGGACATGAAGTTTTTGCCAGTCACTGAGACACTGGAAACCCAGCAGGAGAAGAAAGAACGTATGAAGATTCTCAGTGAACAGACAAGCTTCAGTCATGAAGAAGTAAAAACTCTAATGAATTGCACCTACTACTCTCAGCGCAAAGCAATAAATAGCGGAGCAGACATGCAAACCATCATAGAAGAATGGCCTTTTTTGTTTCAGGCGATTGGAATGATAGTCCACTTTGAAGAACTTACTGGGGTACCGCTGAAAGAGACTTTCCTCACCTGTCTGGAAAAGAAGGGAAAACGGCTTCTGGACTTTCTGAAAAATACTTGTGCAGACAAGAGCAAGCGTGTCTTGGAGGCTGTCATAAAGCTTCGAATGCAGAGGGGACAGCTGAAGGGCTGCTCAGAAGACGTGAAAGATATGATGCTCCTCCTTCTCTCCTATTTCGATGAAAGAGAGGAGACCCTCTTCCACTATGTCGATGAAACATGTCTGGCAAAAGAAGTCCAAGTGGAAAGCCTGCCTGTGACACCATGTATAATTGTTTGTGGTCAGTTGAAAATCAGTACAACTGCACAGAACTTAAGCTAATGCAAGGATACGCTATATTAAATGTCTGCACTTTCACTATTTTAAGACACATTTGAATGGTAAAGGGGGTTTTACAGTTAATTATTTTACACTTGTTTTTCATTCCAAGGATCCTCCTGCTTTGCATCGAAACTGTTCATGCTCAGCATTGACCACAAAGTCGTGAATGACCAAATAACTGACTTCATCTCTGCAATCTGTCTGATGCTTGGTAGCTATTACTGCCTGAACATCCACTACCCACTGGAACTTGGCTCCACACTTGAATTCCTTCAGAGGTAATTTTTTTACTTTTCCCTCGCCTTTCCCTTTTTTTTTCTTCGTTGTATACGGTTTTATTATGGATTATTGTGTTTATCAAGGTGTTTCTTCAACATTAACCCAGAGAAGGGAACAAAAGTTGAAAAAACTAAGAAGAAGACACTGCATGTGAACCCAAGAGTACTCACCCTCATCGCCGATCTCTCTGATCACGAGTGGCGAGAGACCGTTTAAAGACAGCTTAACAGTACTTTGACTGGGAACTACTGTGTTGTTTATGTTTTCAGTTGTCCCAGCTGATATTGAGTAATCTTACCTGATTTCTGTTATCGCATGCTTTTCAGAGGTTTTGATCTTAGATCTTTAAACAATCCCTCTTACTAGGGATTATTGAGAACTGTACTGTTGATGTTTCTGAGATGTTCTATTTTCTATACAACAGAGTATAAACTATTTGAATTTTGTATTGCCCTAATTAGCAAACAAGTTAAGTGTTGCACTGAACTGTTAACATTGAAATTTAAACAGCACTGTCTGTTACAAACATTACTTGACTTTAACTGTTATAGCATTATAGCATTTTGTAGCTGTAAGGTTCTGCAAAATTGATGTCACAAGCTTATGTGCTTGATAACTTATGTAAACTCATACTTTAAAAATGATGCTATTGCATTTCTTGTCATTTATTCATTGAGGCATTCATTTTTCTGTTTTTGCTAAAAGAATTAAGGAAATTAATGTAATTCATGTTTTGCTGAAAATGGTTAATATACATTTGTTTGTTGACTTTAAGTGGAGAGCTTAAGCAGTTTTGGCTTTCTTTTTCCATAATGCTTGGAGAAGCTTTAGATGCTTGTTTTGCCTTTATTTGTTTAAAGCAATATATTTGCCTAGCAGCAAGTGTGTGGAGGTCAAAATATGTTGAAGACAATAAAAATGTCAGTGAAGGACATCTGAGCTTTTGTTGCAGTGGTTTTCTGATGCATGTGTTTAAGGTTTAAGGGTGGTGACACAGCTAAGACCCGAGAGTCTCTTTCAAGGTTAGTAAGGTAAACAGATTCTAGAAGATATTTTACACATTTCTCTGTTGTCTCTAAATCTTATTTTGTCTGTATTATGATTAAAAAGGTTTGTTTTGTTCCTGCCCTTTTCAGACACTGAATTTGAGCAGAAACCATAAGGATACTCAAAGGACCTGTGACTCTCAGGAAATGGTGAGATTTCAGATCATAAGTTTTTTTTTTTTTTTCATTAAATGAATTTTCCTTTGTCCCTTTACAATATAGCTGTTTTGTTTTTGTAAACAGCATCAAATGAGAGTGACAGGTGAGACAGTTTCAAGAAAATGGCAGGAAACGCATTCTGAAGATTGAATCAAACCTTGGCTGGAAATATTTGGTATGTGTTTTACCGTAAATCAAATTGTTGAAAAACATTCAGCTACACTGCAACACAGGGAAACTTGTTTTGCACTTATTTTCTTGTTACTTTAATTTCTTGTCTCATTATTTTTGTCAGTTATTATTATTTATGGTGTATGCCCTTTTTGTTTTCTTTCTGAATGCAGAAGGGATCTATCTACCCAGTCCACAATGAAAGCTTCGTTGCCCCCCTGTGAGTCTTCTGGCAGAAATGATGGCGCCTGTATTCTTTGGTTTCCCTAAACATCACACCCTGTTTATACGAGGCTCTTCAATTAAGTCTGCACCCAAAGATTCAATAAGAGGTAAGCAGTGGTATTATTCAAGTTTTGCAAAAGAAAGATGGACAGGAGACACTAATCTTAATCAGCCGAGCTCAGGTTCATGTCCAGGTGAGCAGTTTCATACGATGAAGGAAACTGACGCTATAAAATGTAGATTGAATGATAGGTCTCATCACCATGTATTCAGTCATTAACTTCAAGTTCTATGATAAATCATTTAGAAACTTAAATACAATGTTTTCCAACAAATTATGATTGTGATTAGGGCTGCGTTGTCAATGTACATAAGTAGATTTAAAGGATTAGTTCACTTTAAAAAAAACTTTTGCAGATAATTTACTCACCCCCATGTCATCCAAGATGTCCATGTCTTTCTTTCTTCAGTCGAAAAGAAATTAAGGTTTTTGATGAAAACATTCCAGGATTTTTCCCTATATTATGGTCTTCAATGGGACCCAAACAGTTCAAGGTCAAAATGACAGTTTCAGTTCAGCTTCAAAGGGCTTTGAAAAGAAATGAAAAGTTGTGATTTTCTATGCTGATATGGCAAGGAACTATATTCTCATTCCGGCGTAATAATCGAGAAACTTTGCTGCAGTACTATGGCGTCAGCAGGCGCAATGATATTAGCAAAGTTTCTTGATTATTACGCCGGAATGAGAATATAGTTCCTAGCCATATCAGCCTAGAAAATCACAACTTTTCATTTTCTGTCGGTCTTCGTACACGATGTAACTACAGAAGAGTCCAGTTTTAAATAGGAAAAATATCGAAACTGGTCATTTTTTTTATTGAGATGCTAGTGGTACAATCTGATTCAATGAACTATGCCAAGCTTTGCTAAAAGTGGTACCGCCAGAACCAGAGATCGGCTGTATGGATTCAAAAACGGTAAAACTCAACTGTTAAGCTCTGGGGGAGATATAAAATGAGCCTTTTTCCAAAAAACGTGTAGTATCCCTTTAAACGATACCAGACGATGAATAAGGGTCTTATCTAGCAAAACGATCACTTATTTCAAAAATAAATAAATAAAGTGTAAGTTTTATAAGCACAAATTCTCGCCTTGCTCTGTTCTGTGATGCGCATTAGTGACGTCACGTAATACGCAATTACGTTGAAAAGGTTAAGTTAACGTGTTTACAAATGTGCGGAAGGAGGACCATATACAGCACATATTCAAATGTATTTGTGTCAGTTTATCGTTTAAAATGCCCATTTCGTGTGCGTATCCTGGGTGCTTTAATATTAAAAAGCCTAAAAGAAAATTTTCTTCAGGACAGAAAATTTTCAAGCGTGACCTTTTAAACGTAATTGCGTATTACGTGACGTCACGAACGCAAATCACAAAACAGAGCAAGGCGAGCATTTGTGCTTACAAAAACTTAAACTTTGTTATTTATTTTTGAAATGAGTGATCGTTTCGCTAGATAAGACCCTTATTCATCGTCTGGTATCGTTTAAAGCCCTTTGAAGCTGCACTGAAACTGTCATTTGGACCTTGAAATGTTTGGGTCCCATTGGAGACCATAATATAGGGAAAAATCCTGGAATGTTTTCAACAAAAACCTTAATTTCTTTTCGACTGAAGAAAGACATGGACATCTTGGATGACATGGGGGTGAGTAAATTATCAGCAAAAGTTTTTTTTAAAGTGAACTAATCCTTTAAGAACTGCATACTTTACACCTAAGAAATCATTTATCATTAGATCTGTTTTTGACAGCATGTTTTGTTCATTTCTGTGCATTTTGCTCAAGCACTGATCAAACTTTTGAAACTTTATCCATTTTTTTGCTGCAGAGGGGATCCTGCCAGTCCAAAGTGAACTCCTGATGGACATTGAAGTACTCCTGCAGAGCTTGTATCTTCGACACCATGCGCATTAGAAACTCCACTGAGTGCTTTCCTTCACCAAGGCAGGACCCAGTGACTCATTACTGTTGATCGGTCAGGGGCAGCTCATTTTTTGTTTCGTGTTTATTCATTTCTCCATGGATTACCAGCCATATATATGGACACATGCTGTATTTTCAAGATCTATGCTGTTTGGTAGGAATAGAGAAAATGATATGTTTAGTCTGTTTTCAAATGGTATGTCAAATTTTCTCATTGTTTATCAGTAATATTCACTACCTTGGCTATATATGAGCATCTTTAGATTTTTCTATATTTAGCAGTTGCAAATGTAAAATGTACGGGAAACTATTAATGTTCCCCATTTTGTACTGTATTTTTAGCGGTAAAATACCGGCAGCTGTGGTTGCCAGGAATTTACCGTAAAATGTATCTGGTCAAAATAAAATGCTGTAATTTGTTATACAATTTCACTGTGTTTTTTATTGTCAAAGGTTTTAATAAGGTTTAACATATTTCTGTTATTTTTACAGTTATTTACCATAATAGGGTCTATCCTATTACTGTTAAATTAACAACAAATTACTGTATATATTATTATATTATAACTTTTTTTTACTGCAAATATCCGTAAAAAGCTATGGAAAGTTGCATTTTTTACAAAAAATTACTGTATAATTGACAAATATATTTGTTTTTTTCTACCATGATTTTGGTAAAAAAAATACGTTGTCGACTGTAAAATTTAGGGTTACAAAACCAGTATACCGTATTGTCTTTTACATATTCCACATTTTTTTCACGGTATATTCCTGGCAACCACAGCTGCCAGTATTTTACCGTAAATTTGACAGTTTTTTTTTAACAGTGCAGTGTTAATCAATGTATGTACAGTTGAGGGGCCTAATAATCGATGTTATGTCTTTACAGCCAATTATGAAAAGGAGAAAGGGGCCCGACACACAGCCAGGTCTAGCCAGACAGCACCTCCTGGAGAGAATGAATATTTGTTGTGTACTTCTATGAATATGAATTAACAATTAATATTGATGAGTATTGTGGTTTTCTCTTGTATTCTGAAAAAATGTTTATGAATATGAATGAACGCTTATTAATTTAAATCGTTTTCAGTGAGGTACCATTGATCTGATGCCCATTCCACCTAAAACAATACATTTTTATGATTTCATTTGAAAAAATTTCAAATTTCATGCAAAATATCTGATAAAATAAGCAAGTTACAAGCAAAACGTGTGAATAATAAGCATTTTCGGTAACACGACTTCTATTGTAGTTAATGTTAACCATTTGACTATATTCCTCGGTATTATAAATATAACTTTCGCGATCCTCAACTGATTTTCACAATTCAGGTGTCGTCGTAAAGGGAATTTTCAGCTCTGTCTAGTCATGTGATCCATTTTGAGCTTAAGGGTGTTTGGAAATTTTGTCATCATACCTAGTCTATGCATGCCTCTAACGGCATAAATGAAACCCTGTAATACATCTGAAATACTGTGTGGGGGACGTAAATTACGATCAGTTTGACGTTTAAATCTTTTTGCTACAGAATCATCTGAACCCCGACAACGTTTTCACAATATTATTTTAAAAACAAACAACAAAAATCGCTGCTGAGTGCCAACTAATAGAAACACATTTTTTAAAACAAAGCAAATACCCAAATTAATCAACATGATCAATAAAACCAAAAATAAAACAAATGCAGTGTAAACCAATAAACATTAAATCGCTTTAAACAAAAGTATTTACTCACCAGATCTTCGTTTAGCCATGTTGATAATTTCCATAAATAACACAACGCTTTGAGCCTGTTTGTCAAGAATGTCTTTAACAGCTTTTAGAATCAGTCGTTGTCTCGCGATACTTTCTCTGAGGCCGACAGAGTTTAGAAATCTGACCGATGACGAGACGTTTGAAGTTTTCAAACAACCTTTTGTCCCTACGGATCTCCTCTCTTGTGATCCTCAATTCTGTGCCAATCTGATCCAATTGTCCGCACATCGCAGATTACCCCGTTTCCCCATCGTCCCTTAAGACTTTCTCCGGGAATGACGCGTGGTTCAGCCTGGGTAAACTCGGCCGCTTCCCACGCTTCAACTAAATTGTGATCCCCATCGTTGTCGTCTACAACGGTCTCTGAAATAAATGATAAAAATAACACGTGTTAGACAAGAGATAAATTAGCGATCATATGTTTACACGTTTAATCTTCAGACTCACCAGACCGGACTTTTAGATCGTGTCATGGTTGCTCGGTCTGAGGCACCCTTATTGTGTTTCGGCCAGAGGCCTCCGTATGTACTTGGGCAAATATCACAGCAGTTCTAACCGATGTCGGTGACACCGAATCTCTGGGGTTTCCAACCAAGTTCTGTATATTAGCTACTAGCTTCGATAAAGAACCTATAAAGTACAAAACATACGTTTAAACAGTTACTTTTGCATGGTGGTTTAAAGCAAACAGTAATCATAACACTTCACCTAGTGCATAGTTACCATCTCCATGCGAATTTTCTCCGTTTTGTATTTCTTGCGACACTACACTAGAGGTAATAATAAAAGAGTATAACATGTATTACAAGATTTTTGAAGAAGTACAACTACAGCAAGCACGCGCGCGCGCAGGCCTCTTCTTAAACCCCGGGGTTTTGCCGGGTTGTGTTAAAGCGTTGTATCGAACCTATTGATAAA
This sequence comes from Triplophysa bombifrons, assembly GCA_029783895.1. Lineage (NCBI taxonomy): Eukaryota > Metazoa > Chordata > Actinopteri > Cypriniformes > Nemacheilidae > Triplophysa > Triplophysa bombifrons. The sequence goes on from CM056456.1 coordinate 20,920,198, forward strand.
ATTAAAACATTCAGTATATCATTTTTACTAGTCGCTATGACACGTATAAATATATTAGGTTTAGATATGCATTCCTCCTGCTCTATTTAGATCCTTAATTTCTTCTACAAGCCAGGAATGTCGGTGGTCGTTCAAAGCGCATATTTCATTACACACAACCAAGGCACCAATACCATGACTACATATACTTTTGTTTGGTAATTGTTTTGAAGAAAAAACGCAATCACATACCGTTAATGAAGCTTGCAATTTCCGAAAAATTGAGGGTTTTTTTTAAACACCAAAGACCTGAATGTCTGGCTTCCACAACGCTGTCCGACCATCTTGACACACAGGGTTCAGTAACGATTGAACAAACTTTTCAAGCCTTATGAAGACCTACATGGTATGGCAGTGGTTCTCAACTTTGACCCGCGAGATCCATTTTCCTGACGAGTTTATCCCGAACTCTGATGTAAAACACCTGAACAACATCATCAGCGTCTTCATGAATACACGCGTTCAATTTAATGCGGCGCTGCGCAAATCTATCAGCGTGTGACCATTAAGTACCGCGAGAGCAATTCAACTGCAGATTGCTCTGTACGGATTTGAATCGCTCTCGCGGTACTTTAATGCGATATGCCAAACAAGCTGTGCAGTCCAACATTAAGTTGAACGCGTCTGTTCCTGAAGTCACCGATTAGCCTCATCAGGTGTTTTATCACAGTTTGGTCTAAACTCTGCAGGAAAATGGATCTCGCGGGGCAGAGTCGAGAACCACTGTGGTAGAGATGTCTAATCGAAGCCTCGTGAAGCTATGAGGCTTTTCTCTAACTGGAGCGAGAAGTGTTGGATTATCGATTACAGTGCCATCTAGTGGATCATAAAATGTACAACAGTCGTCTGGGAACAATCTGGGATGAAGCCTCAGTGGATGGAACACCCACCTCAATGATGTAATTGTACTCTGTAGTGTACAAATAAAAATCATATGCTGATAATACTCATGTACAATAATGTGTCAATTCCTGTTAATATAAAAGTCAATGTATTACATTGTAAAGCGTGTTGTTGGTTACTAGAGTAAGTGAGAAAATGTTGAATTATTTTAACAAAAATACTTGTGTATGACATGTAATTGACTAATATCTGTAATGTGTAATAACATTGTCTGTATCTTGTATAGGAGACTATATAAACTTAATGTCAGATAGCCTTATTCATGGATTATGTGGTTATTAAATGTGCTTGTGTAGCTGGGAAAAAAAGGTGAACCCATAAAAGACAATTTACAGGTTTTTTTTGAGAAATTATATTTTTTTGACGTGTTAGGGCAGAGCCTATTTCTCCTCTTGCACAATACCTCCCTTGCCTTTGAAAACACTCTCTCACAAGGTACAGAGGAGGCTGGTGTACACAAGAACTGCAGTGCCATCAGATATAGATGGGGAAAGGCATATTTTTGTTCTTTCCTGCATTCAAGTGGATCATGAGTTCTGGGAATGTTAGTTTCCTGTAGGTATCGATCAACCTCTATTACTGCATCAGCTGTGGAATTGCAGGTTGTTTTACTTCGGTCCACAGCACTATCTAGCGGGTGCCATAGGTTTCCACCTAAACAATTTGAAGGACAAAATGTAAATATGACAGGAAATGTAAATGCATCACTATATTTATGACATGAATTATTCATCAAAGTTTTTTTTCCAAAATAATGACAAAGATATATACTTGAAGTAGTTGCAGCCTGTTGACTTGTTGCATGTTGAGATGATTTTTCTGTTGAATCAGTGCTTGGCGTTGATGGGGTTTGTTCTTGGATTCTGATGATGGTGGTACACTCCGCTTTTAGCCTTTTAACAGCTTCAGTCATTTTATTTTGATTGAGGAACCCAAAGGTTTTAAACATTTGAACATTAATATGAACGTTTTAACTGCTGAATAAATACAAATAAATACCTGATTTGTTCTCCCTGTAAAGGATGATGTATCATTTTCATCAGCGGAAAGACTTTTGAACACAAGACATGTTTCTCCTCGGACAGATCTACCGTAGCATGCTGGAAAGGTGAGAGCATACGGAGAGAGGCTAAGGATGCCTTCACAGCTTGCCTTTCGCCATATAGGCGTTGAAGCATCAGAAAAGTGCTGTTCCACCGTGTTTCAACTTCACTGAGAAGTTTAAGGGAAGGTCTGCGCATGTCTTGCTGCATCTGGTTCAGCTTCTCTTTGGCAATGGTGCTGGGTCTGAAATAGGTGACAACTTTCTTTGCCTTGGTGCGGATGTCACAGAGGGTAGAAACTTGATTGAACAATTTTTTTTAACCACTAAATTAAGTGCATGCGCAATGCAGATTGTATCTTTGCACAAGCAATTATATTTGATCTTTGCCTTGATTTCCCACTCCTCCATATATTTATTTTTTACGAGGGCTATATTTTCAGCTGTGTGATTATCAGGAAACTTCTTTAACCCCACTAAGACAGTGTTGAGCTTATCATTCCCATTAATGTAGAGGTGGTTATGGCCAAATAACGCTTCCGTGTGAAGTAATGTCAACATATCTGAAGTAAAAGACACAGCCTTGATATTTTCCATTTCAGCCTTTGCCTTGATCTTGGCTTCCTCATATTTCGAGTCCACCATTTTCTTCAAGGCCTAAATATGCAACAATAAAATAAAAGTAAAAGAAAGGTTAGTATTAAAATATTATCCAGTGTAAATCGTTAAATTGGACTTTACTACACACCTGCCTGCTTGGAACAACATAGGTACGATCCAGAGCATGGATGAGACCCCTGAAGCCTTCATCCTCCACCAGTGAAAACGGCTGAGAGTATTTGATGATCATATTTACAAGTGCCTCATCAATCATCTGCTTTCGAGAACCTGAAGGGAAGGGCGTATTTTGAATGACAAATACTTGTCACATGTTAATGTCAAAGTGAAATTATGATAATGCACCTTGTGTGTGTACAGGATTGGTGTCAGGTGCAGTCTCATACAGAGCTCTAAAGTGTATAATGTATACATTCATTTCACACAGACTGATATATTTCAAGTGTTTATTTCTTTTAATTTTGATGATTATAACTGACAACTAATGAAAACCCCAAATTCAGTATCTCAGAAAAGTAGAATATTACCCAAGACCAATACAAAGAAATGGATTTTTAGAAATCCAACTTAAAAGTATGATTATGTACAGCACTCAATACTTCATTGGGGCTCATTTTGCCTGAAGTACTGCAGCAATGCGGCGTGGCATGGATTCGATCAGTCTGTGGCACTGCTCAGGTGGAATGAGAGCCCAGGTTGCTCTGATAGTGGCCTTCAGCTCTTCTGCATTGTTGAGTCTGGCATATCGGGTCTAGCATGTCGCATCTTCCTCTTCACAATACCCCATAGATTTTCTATGGGGTTAACCTCAGGCGAGTTTGCTGGCCAATTAAGAATAGGGATACCATGGTCCTTAAACCAGGTACTGGTAGCTTTGGCACTGTGTGCAGGTGCCAAGTCCTGATGGAAAATGAAATCTGCATCTCCATAAAGTTGGTCAGCAGCAGGAAGCATGAAGTGCTCTAAAACGTCCTGGTATACGACTGTGTTGACCTTGGACCTCAGAAAACACAGTGGACCAACACCAGCAGATGACATGCCACTCCAAACCATCACTGACTGTGAAAACTTTACACTGGACCTCAAGCAACGTGGATTCTGTGCCTCTTCTCTCTTCCATCAGACTCTGGGACCCTGATTTCGAAAGAAAATGCAAAATTTACTTTCATCAGAAAACTTCACTATGGACAACTCCGCAGCAGTCCAGTTCTTTTTGTCTTTAGCCCAGGCGAGACGCTTCTGATGCTGTCTGTTGTTCAAGAGTTGATAAAAGGAATGCGACAGCTGAAACCCATGTCTTGCATAGGTCTGTGCGTAGTGCTTCTTGAAGCACTGACTGCAGCTGGGTATTCTATAATTTAGGGTACATTGCATGTCCGCTGATGTTAGTTATACTTATACAATCAAATTTTTTCAAACAAATTGGATCTTATGTGTAAACTTGCTTCCTGAAATAACATCACACAGACAATATGAGCAATATATTCTTCATTTTGTTTAAAATGTGTCATTATGACCCTAAATGTACAGTTTTGTCCATGTCCGATTTCAATGTGAGAAAGTTGAGGGCCCAAAAAACAATTAAATCATTAAAATAAATTAATTATTTTTGCAATATTTTACAAAAGTCTTATTATTAAAGGAAAATAATAGTTTGAAATATAAGTTATTTATTTAAATCCTTAAAATATATTAATTTATTCATGTCCACAAAATGTTGGTCAACTATGTTACAAACAAAACCTCCCCCAGCAACTCATAAATGCTTTGTCCCAAGACCCTGTGACGCACCATGTGATGTCATTTTCCTCCGTGGCTGTAATTTCAAACACACCATGGTGAGTCTCCTCTCAGTTCTTTCAATATTTGATGTAGAAAAGGATATTGTCCACGGCCGTATTATTAACCATCAACTATGTTATGTACATTGTCATGACTAAAAAGTTTTATTTACTATAATGCAATTTTGTGTTGAATTCTTACATTAACCTGCTCAAAAAAATGACATGTCGTGAGCTAGGCTAGGTCCACCATTTCTGTTATGGTGAAGAAATATGGAAATTGTCAACTAAGTTATAGTCAACTAAGTTACACCAGTGCTCAACTATCTTCAACTAAGTTACATCAGTGCTCAACTATCTTCAACTAAGTTACATCATTGCTCAACTATCTTTCAACTAAGTTACATCAGTGCTCAACTATCTTTCAACTAAGTTACATCATTGCTCAACTATCTTTCAACTAAGTTACATCAGTGCTCAACTATCTTTCAACTAAGTTACATCAGTGCTCCACTATCTTTCAACTAAGTTACATCAGTGCTCAACTATCTTTCAACTAAGTTACATCAGTGCTCAACTATCTTTCAACTAAGTTACATCAGTGCTCAACTATCTTTCAACTAAGTTACATCAGTGCTCAACTATCTTTCAACTAAGTTACATCATTGCTCAACTATCTTTCAACTAAGTTACATCATTGCTCAACTATCTTTCAACTAAGTTACACCAGTGCTCAACTATCTTTCAACTAAGTTACATCAGTGCTCCACTATCTTTCAACTAAGTTACATCATTGCTCAACTATCTTTCAACTAAGTTACATCAGTGCTCAACTATCTTTCAACTAAGTTACATCAGTGCTCAACTATCTTTCAACTAAGTTACATCATTGCTCAACTATCTTTCAACTAAGTTACATCAGTGCTCAACTATCTTTCAACTAAGTTACATCAGTGCTCTATGGCATATCATGATCCTTAATTGTTCCTATTCTATTTATATCCTGAACATGTGTATATATATTATTTTACTTTTAAAAATGATAAATTTAAATAGGTCTCCGCAGCTGAGAGACAGCAAAGATACAGGGCTCGTCGCGATGCAGATCTTGAAAGAAGGGCAGCTTGGAGAAGCAGAGAGTGAGAGAGAGAAAAGAAGAAAGTGGGCCTACTGGAAGAAAGCAAAACAGAAAAACAGAGAGAGAAAGAGCAGGCTTGAGAAAGTAGTTACACCACCGGACAGTCCAGACAACCATCCACCTCAGAGCAGCAGGTAGATTTCATGAGGCAAGACAGAAACATTTAGAGGCATTCTCTCTGAAATTATATGTTATGTGTGGAGTGTTTCACCATACAAATAAATAAGTTTGAATAGCATTGTTTTTTAAAGGCTCCGTTGCATCAGCATACTGTTCTTTTGAAGAGCTTTTAGAGTTTTTTTTTAATTGTTAAATTACTTGAATTGAGCTGAGAAATGAATTTCTAAGAGTATGTTGCATTTTATCAGTGTATTCTGAATGCATAAAAACACTTCAAAAGGATTTGTTTGGGATTATATAATTACTATTACTATGAGCAATCCCTATTCTGTCAAATATTGACTAGTTAGTGTTGACTTTGAGGTTCTCCATGAAATTATATGTACAGTCGGGGCCAAAACATAAATATTCGTTTTCAAAAAGTTTGCTGCTAAACTCCTTTTAGATCTTTGTTTCAGTTGTTTCTGTGATGTACTGAAATATAATTACAAGCACTTCATACGTTTCAAAGGCTTTTATCGACAATTACATGACATTTATGCAAAGAGTCAGTATTTGCAGTGTTGGCCCTTCTTTTTCAGGACCTCTGCAATTCGACTGGGCATCCTCTCAATCAACTTCTGGGCCAAATCCTAACTGATAGCAACCCATTCTTTCATAATAACTTCTTGGAGTTTGTCAGAATTAGTGGGTTTTTGTTTGTCCACCCGCCTCTTGAGGATTGACCACAAATTCTAAATGAGATTAAGATCTGGGGAGTTTCCAGGCCATGGACCCAAAATTTCAACATTCTGGTCCCCGAGCCACTTAGTTATCACTTTTGCCTTATGGCACGGTGCTCCATCGTGCTGGAAAATGCATTGTTCTTCACCAAACTGTTGTTGGATTGTTGGAAGAAGTTGCTGTTGGAGGGTGTTTTGGTACCTTTCTTTATTCATGGCTGTGTTTTTGGGCAGAATTGTGAGTGAGCCCACTCCCTTGGATGAGAAGCAAACCCACACATGAATGGTGTTAGGATGCTTTACTGTTGGCATGACACAGGACTGATGGTAGCGCTCACCTTTAGAGTGCATCGAGGACATAAAACATAAAACATTGGATGACTAGTAATTTCCTTCTTTTAAACTCTACCAAAACGGAAATATTACTTATAGCACTAAAACACCTTAACAGAATATCTCCTATTACAGACTGCAAATTGAAGGCTGCACTGTTACTCCAACCAATACAGTTAAAGACCTAGGCGTTAAATTAGACGGCAACCTGTCATTTAAAAATCACATCTCAAATATCACAAAAACAGCCTTCTTCCACCTTAGAAATGTTGCCAAATTACGAAATATTTTATGTGTTGCTGATGCAGAAAAGCTTATTCAAGCATTTGTGACCTCAAGAATTGACTATTGTAATGCTCTACTTAGTGGTTGTCCTGTATCATCAATAAACAAACTACAGTTAGTTCAGAATGCAGCTGCCAGAGTTCTTACTAGGTCAAGAAAATACGATCACATAATCCCAGTTTTATCATCGCTTCACTGGCTACCCATTAATTATCGTATTGATTTTAACATTCTTTTAATTACTTACGAAGACTTAAACGGTTTAGCCCCTACTTACTTAACTGAGCTTTTATCACATTTTAACCCATCACACTCTGTAAGATCTCAAAACTCAGGACTTTTGATAACACCTAGAATAACTAAATCCACCAAAGGGGGTCAAGCTTTCGCATAGGTAGAACCTAAACTCTGGAATAGTCTTCCTGATACTATTCGAGGGTCAGACACACTCTCCCAATTTAAATCGAAATTATGAATAATGAACAGCAGCTACGCTAATTATTTTCTTTCTCATCATTATGCCCATCCCGAGGTAGGAAGATATTCCGCCAGGTCCAGATGATCGACATGTGCCCATCCCCAACTAGAGATTACGCCAGCTACGGCTCCAGACTGATTGGCCATCCCAGCTCCATCGAAGGCAATTCAACCACCACCCATGAGAAATACGACCATCGGACTATCGCAGCCCAGAACACTACATCCCCAACCAAGAGCAAAGACGGACTACTTGTCACGTTAATGCTGAAGTTACAATACTTGTGATGTAAATTGAGCATTAAATATCATGTCAGCAGTTTGAAGTTATAGCTGCATTCAGTGGCCCTGATTGGAGGTTCCTGGGTGGGTGTTTGTGGGGACTGAGGGGGCGCGTTGGTTGTGGTTGGGGGATCCATTTGCTGGGGCATTGTGGGTCCAGTTTGGCCTTGTTTTGTGGTCGAGGTCGAACAACAGAGGAATTAATTTACAACATGCCATTACTATTTTCCCTGGTTGTTCTTCTGTTCTCTGGTGTCGACCGTGAAGTGGGACCGGGTTGAATCTGCACGGTTTTTGGCGAGTGGGGCTTTCTGGGTTGCGGATAGTTTTGATGCGCCATTTTGACAAGAGCTGCTACAGTAAAGTGTGATTCTAAAGGAAAAGTAAACAAGACAAGACTTAAAACAGATTTTATATGCACCATCTTGTAATATAATATATTATTCTCACGGAAAAGCATGCGCCACGCTCACGCGGCAGCATGGAGAGCAGAAGGAGCATGCATAGACGTCACTTTCACTTGTGTACAGGTGAGAGCATAGGTTCGGGAAGTTCAGGTGTTTGTTTACTGCATTTGGTTGATGAATCCCAGCCATCCCAGCACTAAAACATGCCGGACATGAATCACATGCGTTGAGTGAAACTGATGTCTGTGTTTTGGGTGCGCATGTGCTTTGGTTCAGCCTACCCCTCCCATCCCACCCACGAATGCGGCGTATGTTTTCGGAAACAATTAATCGTAAAGCTCTATATCTTTTATAAATGTGATCAAACTAAATACTCTTTGAAGATACGAAGAAAGCAATACTATTCTATAGGTACTCAAGATTGATATGAGATTGGCAGAAACTCCTTGTTACGACCGCTTTAAGAAGTGACTGGTTCACCCAGATGTGTTTAAAACGAACCAACAACTCAGGATTAAACCAAACTTTGTTTTACATTAGGTCTCGGAAAGGCAACAAATGGCGTCATTCAAGGTAAGACCGTGGTGACGGTCTGAGAGAGGTTAAAATAGATCTTAGCAAGCAAACAAAATAAATGTTTCACATCCCAGACATGAGTACGCCTTCATCCTTCAGAGAAAGCTACCAGCCTATGCTGTCATGTTTTGGAGAAAAGACATTCAGGAATGAAAACGAAATCATAAGCAGGAGGTCATCTACAATCATTTTAGTGAATGGGAAGCTTAAAATAAACATTTTTGTTATCGTCCGCTGGTGTGGACTCAAATATTGTTAAATCATTTTGTTATCGTTTTAGTTAATGTGATTGGCCTTTAAAAGACAATCATTACAGAACTTGACTAAGAATAAGGTTTTATCAAATATACCACCCTTCATATTCATTTTCACTATTTATTAAGGCCCTGAATATGCAGTTATTTGTTGGACTTTATAAAGTGAAACACCCCTTTTGATGCTGCCACAGTTCCTCTGACATTTCCGACTTTCCCCTTAAACACTCCTCAAGCCCCAGCTGGCTCGCTTTCACCCAAGGTTTACGCCGGGCCAAAAAAACCTTGCCGTCGGCCCCGAGTAGCCCCGGTGTGCAACGATCCAGCCCCGGAAGTGACCCTCGAAACTTGACTGGCCCTGGCAAGCTCACTCTGGGCTTGATAGTGAAAGGCGGCTATTGAAAATATGGGATTTAATATTAAATTTAAAACCGGAAATGAATGGAATGTTAGACATTAAAATTTGTAAAAATCTCTAAGGAAACCATATAATGAGAATTAATACCGATAATACTTTCCAAGGATGTTCGGTTTGTTAAAATTTAGTAAGTTTGTTAAAATTAGTTAGTGATGCATCAAGTATCATAGGATTCTATTGTATTTGAGATCTTAACGTCATTTGTAAACTTCAGTTACTGATCTACAAAGCATGCAAGAATAACTTCTCCATGTCCATGTTTGCTAGACTGCATGTTGTTAAAAACAAAAGGGAAACGAACGACATTGTGAAACAAATCTAAAAAATGTATGTGCATTTTTCATGTGCAACTTCTTTGAATAGCCTTGTTATATAAAACTATGTATGACATTAGAAACATTCCAAATGGCAATATCCGTTCATATATGCCTGTAACAATAAAGAGTTTTCCTGTAGTTAAATGACAGATAATTTGATTGAGTATTACTCTTTGCTTTGCTCAAACAGAATGTGCATTACATTGCAAAATTTGTATGTTAAAGTATACTGATACATAGAGTTAAATCTACTCCTGAAGTGTTTTGTTATAAGCGGCGCAATGTGGCCATCATGTGGTTTTAAAATATAATTGCATGCACTATGATTCTGAGTATTTTGTTGGTAATATGTTTATAGATTATGTCAAAACAATCAGTTTAGACATGACATTATTCTGATAGCACAGAACACATTATTGTTTATTGTGGGTTATTATTTATTGTTTATTTTATTAATTTTGTCATGATTTATTTTACTCAATTAGTGAAGCTTTACTCAAAAACGTCTGCTATTTTATTTCAGAGGCTTTGTTGTAACCACTCCACATTTATGGAAAATTTACATATTTGGCTATTTCAAAATATAACATCTATTTAATTATATATAATTGCACAGTTGGGTGTGGGGTGTCAACTGCAGCTCAGCATTTAAGGAGGCTTAGAAAAAAATAACACATATACAGTATATAAGCTTTTGGAGTCACGCACCAGTAGAAAGACTGCCTTTGTATACAACCTACTGATAAATTCTAGTCAATTTTATTGTAAAAGTTGTTTTTCTATTGTTTTTGTATATTACTATAAAACATAAGTTCCTTGAAATTGTAGTTTGCCTTTTTTGTCGATTGTCTGAACCAAGTTGCATTTAGTCCATTTTGAACATTACTCTTCCTATTTTTATGCTACATTCAGATTTTAACAGTATTAAAAGCAAACGAGGTGCCCTTTGGATATAATTTTGGACACTTCTGTATATAATCTTAATTTTGTTCTAAATCTCTTGAGGTTAGTGAGAATAGGTTTGAGAGTAAACAAAGAGAATACAGAGTGTTCCATTATTGACAGGTCAGAGATGCAGAGGTTGCCCGGGTGACAGCCACAACCATGTGGAGATATCAGAGGCCATGTCACTTCTTTCACACCTGCAGCACACAGTATGATAAATCTTATTGATTTGTGAACGTAGAGAGGAGAGTGTGGTTTTTGAAAAGGAAATTCCAAACCCATAGGAAACCAATAAGGTCCACAGAGTCCTATAATATGCAGCATGTGTCTTGGGTTAAGGTTTGTTTTGGGGTAGGGGTGGACTGAGCTCCAATCTTACATTCTAAGACTCATCTGGCTTTGAAGGTCCCCTGATAATAATAATATCCGAACCATTATTGTTATTATTATTATTATTATTAATAACAGGCCTTTAATTTGGTGTACATTTTAGGTGTAGGCTAGGTGAAATTTGAAACACTTATGTTGTAAGTAACAAAAATGCTTTATCAATTATTAATTCATTGCAAAGTGGAAAGGTTTGGTTAAGATGAATAGCCTACGAATTACGCTTCTTATAAAACTGTGTAAATGCAAGGCATGGAAAATAAAAGTTGCATGATTTCAAATACATTTAGAGGCAATTACACAGCGACTTCAATAAAGATGACTGTACAACAAAATCCGAGGTGTAGATCTCATATTCTTTTAATATACTTTCGCTCTTTGGAGGCGGTTTGACATCCATTTGAAATCTTTGATGATGCTGCCGTTGTCACACCTCTCGCTCACACCCCGATGTTTTTTTTTTTTGATGCAGCAAGAAATCGCATCACTGGAAACAATAGCAATCCTTTGCACTCATGTAACATATCGTCCGTAACCTTTTTCACGGCTAGCTGGTCAACAGATATTTGGACTTAAGAAGCACATATGGAGGCGTGTAGGCTACTGTCACTCTTGAGAGTGCACGTGAGAGCTGTTGAATGATGCATCCGTGGTGTTTCCTGTGATGACTGAATACATCGGTAAGAATACTATATTCGTACAATTTTCTTGCATGTTTTTTCCAAATCGCTCATATGTATTTGTAGCATATTTTATTGCATGATTTTTCAAATCCGTGTTATAGTTTTATGATTAAATGTTATTATTGTGATTTAATAGTCGAGAAACAGATAAGACATCTATTTCAAAGCACGTTAACATGCAAACAGCTCTGCTTCTATCAGCCTCCACGGCTGAAGACAGATCCGGCTCTCTGTCTATCGCTGAAATAGTGTTGAAAAACACCCATCTGGTAGGCCTAACTTAATAAAGGACGTGTGTTTTTATTAATACTTTTGATAGCTACTCTGTAATAATTAGCAGACTTGATGATGATCGATTTGATTTTAAACCTCTCTTGTGGTAACCATAGCAACCAGTTGATGATGTAACCAAAAGTAGGATCCTAATTTTGCGTTCCAGACAACTCGTATTTTGGGTATTCCCAACCTCAATCCCGGAATTATACGTCTGGGACGGAACAAAATTGGGTATCCGACCTTTGAACTCGGGGCAGATCGATCAACCCCGAGCTCAGCGAGACGCGTCATTTGACGTCACGGACAAGATGGCGGTTAGCCTTAGCAACCTTTTGTGAACCGTAAAAAAACGTTAAACTATTTTTACAACACGTAATATGTATAAACATTAACGTTTAAACATCCATAAACAGTTTATGAACAAATGCCCATGTTTGAATAACTACCATAATGCGAACGGGGTCTCATAGTGACATCATGTGGTAAACATGCGAATGTGACGCGTGATTGACTGGAACGCATTGAGGTCGGAGGTATGATAACTTGATATGAAATCCAATTTGTCTGGAGCGCAGCAAATACCCACAGTTGTGGTCTCTGTACTTGACTACTTGTATACATGATTTCGAAGTATTCTAGTGGCCGTGAAAGAATGTCTTACCCAATAGGACACAATTGTCCATTGACAAACTGTAATATTGTTATGTTCCTAATTATGTGATAAAAGTTGCAAACGTTTTGCAATCTATTTCTACAGTTTACACCAATAAGTGGCATTCAAGTACTACAGACTTTAGGCAACATCTGCGCTTATTTTTAAATTCTGTGTTTACTATGTTTATGTGTGTAGAAAATTGCATATTTTATACTTGTGTTTTAAACTTGCTTAGGACTGGAGTGTATGTGCTGTTGGCGTTCTGTGGTGAATTCTTGGAATCTACGTAGCCCTTTATATCTGCACTATCCTTAGCAAAGAACGACCCAGAGTAACCATGGCAACAGCAGCATCCTGCGAGTCTGAGTGAGCATCATTCCCCTGTTTTGTCAGTAAACATGAAGTCATTTTGTGTTTGTAGTGTAGATGCTCACCGTATTGCTATGCAGAAACAGACAGACGTGGTGTTGTACACATTTGATCATTTATGTCATTGAGAAATGGGACATTGATCCCATTTTAAGTGTGCATGTGCTTATATGAAGGTTTTAGACAAGTCAATCGCTGAAATACCATCACAAATACCACCTGCCTACATGATAAAATCATAAAGTCTTTTCATTGGTTTATTTAAAGATTGAAAACTCATTCTTATCATGGTCTTCTGTTTCAGATACCAGACACACATAACGACAATGTGGAGAGTAATTCCATCGGTTGACACTGTCAGGACCACTGCAAAGGATTATGTATGACTTCTCAGCTGGGAATGGATGATACCTGCTAACAGCTGCCATGTTTACATGTAATGGCAGCACATTGGATGGGTGTGGCCTCCTTGAACCGATTGAAACTGAGATTCAGGATGCTGAGACCGCCCTTATGCCCACCACTCTCAGGGTGGCACTGGCTGCCATCATGATCTTCATGATCACCATCGGTTTCCTCGGCAATGCCATCGTGTGTCTTATCGTGTATCAGAAACCGGCGATGCGTTCAGCAATTAATCTTCTGCTGGCAACGCTGGCCTTCTCTGACATCATGTTGTCGCTGTTGTGCATGCCGTTCACTGCCGTCACCCTGGCAACGACAGACTGGAGCTTCGGAGTGGGCTTCTGCCGTGTGTCGGTAATGCTTTACTGGCTGTTTGTTCTAGAGGGCGTGTCTATCCTGCTTATCATCAGCGTTGACCGTTTCCTCATCATCGTTCAGCGACAAGACAAGCTGACACCCCATCGAGCCAAAGTTCTCATAACTGCGTCATGGGCTCTGTCGCTTTGCGTGTCCTTGCCGTCCGTGATTGGCTTGAGGACTGCTGGGGTCGGGGCGCAAGTGCCGCAGTGCATTCTGGGATATAGCGAATCGCTGGCGGACCGGGGTTACACGGTGCTGCTCGCAGTTGCTGTGTTTTTTGTGCCCTTCAGTGTAATGTTGTACTCATACCTGTGTATTCTAAACACAGTCCGTCGCAATGCTCTGCGCATCCACAACCATACCAGCGAAGGCAGCGTCGCCATCAACCACGTCAGCAAACTGGGTTTAACCGGTCTGCAGCGCCCCCAAGTCAACATTGATATGAGTTTCAAAACCAGAGCGTTTACCACCATCCTCATTCTTTTCATCGGCTTCTCTGTGTGCTGGTTGCCACACACCGTGGTTAGCCTGCTGGCAGTGTTCAGTAAGCGGTTTTACCTCACCCCAGCTTTTTACCCCATCAGCATCGGAGCTCTGTGGCTGAGTTACCTAAAAGCCGTCTTTAACCCTGTGATATACTGCTGGAGAATCCGAAAGTTTCGGGAGGCTTGTCTGGAGTTTATACCCAAGAGCTGTCAGCTCTGTCCCAAGATTCCTGGGAGAAGTCGCAGGCGTATACGACCCAGCAACATTTACGTGTGCAGCAGTGAGACCCAATCTTCAGTGTAGGATGCACACCAACGTATATTTAAACCAACAATTTAAGATTCTTTGAGTGTGGTACTATATCTGTGCATGTTTTTTTTATCTTTTCTGCCTTAATTTGAAATATAATCTACTTTGCTTCAAGTCATTTCAATTTACTAATTTAATTATTGACCAATGCTAAACTGATATAACTTTTAAAAAAGAGTTACAATTGCTTAATTTATTTTGACCCGGTTTCACAGACAAGATTTAGCTTAATCCAGGACTATGTTTTATTTAAACAAGGATTTTTAAGTCGCTTTTATAAAATGCCATAGATAAAAACATTACTGGTGTGCATCTTGAGAAAAAAAACAATGGCAATTACATGTTTAAAGATATGTTTGGGAAAGTTATTTTCAGTTTAGACAGTTCAAACTTTCATTTTAGTCTGGGACTAGTTTTAAGCCTTGTCTGTGAAACTAGGCATTAGAGTTAAAATGATGTTAAAATGTTGAAATGACATGAAAACCAAGTTGATATTTAAAAATTCAGACAAAGAATTGAAATATGTCTCAGATGTGTTTGAAACTATTTGATGATTATATGTTTGAATGCAAGTCTTGACAAGCAACTCCATGTGTCATAAGATGGCTGATGCTGTTCCCATCATTACTGCAGACTAAGTTTTTTAAGCAATATACACCTATGTTCCTAAACAGAGTCATTTTTTTTAAGTTATTAAGTTTTGTAAAACCGTTAAATTGCCAAATAAAGTAACTCAACTCTCGAACTGGAAAAGAGTATTTCCTATAAGTAATGGAATGATTTTTTCAATGCATATTTTAGCTGTGCATTATTTATATTGTGTGCATTAGGCAGCGAAAACATAAATTAGTTTAGATTTCATCATTTTATTAATACATGAATGCATTTCATGGGAAAGGAACTCGTGACTGGTGTTCCTACAATGGTCATCCTCTGGTATGATGGCCAAAAGCGTGCATAATCCGACAAGTTACTATTTGCTGTTATAACGGCAGTACTGGTTGACCATTGCTTATAGGGAAAGTTCACCCAAAAATGATTTTTTTTCATTATTTACTCACAAAATTCAAAATCTGTATGACTTACTTTTCTTCACACTAAAGAACGTATTTTGAAGAATGTTGGGGTTCATACATTTACATTGGTCTTTACTTGCCCTCTTGTTGTTTTCTGAATCAGCTTGTCTCTTTCGTTAAATGGATAGTTCACCCAAAAATAAAAATATGTCATTTACTCGCCCTCAAATTGTTTCAAACCTGTATACATTTCTTTTTTTCTGTTAAATACAAAATAAGACATTTTAAAGAATGTGTGATACCAAACAGTTTCGGGGCACCACTGACATAAGTTTATTTTCCTACTATGGTAGTCAACAAAGGCGGTAGCTATTGACTTGCATTGGTTTTGTCAGCATTCTTTAAAATACCAAGAAGAAAGAAAGTCATACAGGTTTGAAATGACAATAGGTTGAGTAAATGATGACAGAATTGTCCTTTTTGGGTCAACTATCACTTTAAGGACAAACATGAAATAAGATTTTCGTAGCACAGTTACACTGTACTTCAAATTAAATTCAGACTATGTTTTATACACCATTGGTTTGTTTTGAGTATCACTCTTAACTGGCAAATTGATCGTAGAGGTGTGTGGGTACATCTATACCATCTCAAATTGTTGTTTGGACCAAATTTTGTTCGAAATCAGGTCACAGACGGTCGTTTTTCAATTTCGAATGTAGTATGCTGAGCCCTTTAAAGGTGCAACTGCTTAGGCGAAAGATAATATTATTATGTAAATTACAAATGTATATTTGTGTAAATAAATTAGCCATTTAATAAACCAAAATTTGGTGTCGTTTTAAATCCTTTATATTATATTAATATTTCATATATAGGCCTAACTCTAAAACGAGTTCTCCAGATTCAATTGCATGTGTGGTTGTGTAACGCACATCCTCCTGAGGGTGGCAGTAATGATCGTTGTGCGATAAAACGCTACAAGCGTAAACAGAGAAGGGGCCTGTCTTCCTGTGCTCTCCGGAAGTGGGGTGACAAATATGGCGTCGCGCAGGCAAGAATACACGAAACAGCGCACATCAAATTCTGGAGATGTTTCAAATGTCGACTGTCTGCTTCATCCTGAGCTCCTGTCACGAGAGTTTATTCAGCTTGTGTTACATGAGGTGAGATGAAGAGGCGTCAGGTTGTTGAGATGTCGGACGATGGGAATTCATGCAAATGCTGATCAATCTACCAACCAAAATCATGTTTTGTGTTGTGTTAGAGGAAGATAGCGGTGGATGATCATGAGGACAGTGACCGGCTCACAGATCTGTATATGCGGCATGTCATTCCGCTGCCACAGAGAGATCTGTCAAACACACGCTGGGCTAAGAGGGTGGAGAGATGCAGAGAGAGACAGAGCTCCAGCAGTGTAAACAGGTGACAAACTATGCTTGCATTATGAATCTATCGTCTTTACATAGGTAATAAATAATAATCCGCTTTTAAAGGTTTTAGGAATCCTCTTTCTGGAAACTATTGGAAAGCGTTCTCATTTTACGTCATAAGTAAAAAATGTTTTGTTTGTCAGCCTGCTTCAGGGAGAACTATCTGTGAAATTTATAAACTTTTATTCAAAGTGTGTGTTGATTTGAATCAACACCAGTAAGACTTCCGTAAAACAAAAATATTGTAGTTTTGTGTCCATAGAATGCGGTACAATGTTGTTTCGTTATGTCTTTAAAATATCTCCTTTTGTGTTCGGCAATCAAGTTAGTTATACAGGTTTAGAATGACATGAGGGTGAGTGCACGAAGAATTTTTTTACTTATTTATGAACTCTATTATAAGTCTAATTTCATATTACAGAAATATTGAAGTTCGTAGGGATGTCACAGTGTCATGAATGATATGATATTGTTTTTGGTTACAAATGAAATGATTAAAGGGGTGGTATGACACGGCTAAAACAAATATTCTCGTTTTTTTTCCAATGTAATGCAATGTGTTGACACGATATAAGGTTAAAAAACGCTATATTTTCCACATTCTGTGCATGTTTGTATCTCCTCTTTGCCCCTCCTCTCTGCAACACACTGATTTTTCTAAAGCTCATCGCTCTGAAAAGCGAGCTGTGCTTATCATTGGTCAGTTAACCAGTGCGAGTATTGGTCGAATACTGCAAGCTAGTGATTGAAATGTAACACCTCTTACCATATTTGGAACATCAGGTTCCAAAGCAATTGTACGCCCATCTTACTTGCGTATACATTTCGGCAGTCTTAGTCAAATCATACCATGAACTAACATCGATTTGTGGGGGTGTGGTTACACAAGGTGTTTCAGGCAGGTCTGGTTGAGTATTCGCTTTTAGATAGAATTTGCCATGACACTTTAATTTGAGCAATAGCAATAACACACCAAAGAAACAGAAAAATGTGTATTTGCGCCATATGACCCCCTTAACTGTTATGTCCTAACTCACCATTTACATGCATGCAATTGGCAGATGTTTTTATCCAAAGTATTAAAAGGTGCAAATTTTTTACGAATTGTGTGTTCCCTAGGTATTTACATTTACATTTACATTTAGGCATTTGGCAGACGCTTTTATCCAAAGCGACTTACATTGCTTTATCCTATACATTTTATATTTTTTATATTTGCAATCCCCTGGGATCGAACCCACAACCTTGCGTTGTTAACGCAATGCTCTTACCACTGAGCTACAGGAAATTTAAACCCCTGTGTTTTCTGTGTTTCAGTTCAGGCATAGACAGTGGCAGGAAGAGGCCGTTGATCGTGTTTGATGGCAGCTCTACTAATACTGGCAGTGTTAAGTTGAAGAAACATTTTACTTCACCAGCACCTGCTGTACATGACCGCCTGAAGCCCCCAGTTTCCAGTGCCAGTCTCTCAAACCCCATCCGCAAGCTGTCTGGGTCTTCTACAAACAACACTTCCTCAAATTCCCATAATATTACCCCAGTATCACCCCCAGGGAGCGGCCACAAGAGCCCTGCAGCTACATGTAATCATTCTGACACTGACAGCGCCTCGGTGCATTCAAACAACATGACGTCTAAACTGAAGCGTACGGCCCCCAGTGACACTGCTGTGAGTATAGAAAGTATTCTATGGAAAGTTTTATGTTGACAGGTTTTGTATAGATTTAATCTTGTGATTTAATCTCATTTGAGTTGATTTGGATAGTTTTTTTGAATGATTTGCCTTTTTAAACAACTTGGATTTTATTTTTTCCAGAAGGACATTAAGTCACCAGATATGAAGAAAAAGGTTCAACATATCAAATGGCCATAATCTTGTCATCACAGACATCTGGTTGGATAGACAGTTGGGTATTAGAGACCCCTCAAGTGACGACTCTTCAGCCCTTCCCTGATCATTACAAACCAGCCACTGGTTTTATGGAATATGCTCCTTTGGTTCAGTACACAGTAGGAGATGCATTAGGTGTTAAGGAATGAAGATCGTGGCAGTCGAATGCTTACTCGGCTGATCCTCTGCGCTCCATTTTTTTGGTATACTGGGTGAACTATCCCTTTAAGAGTTTTTTATGTATTTTTGGTCCCCACACATTTTGGAAGTCATGTGTTGTTTATCTTGCAGAAAGCAATGTAAAGAGGTTTTCACATTCTCATCTTACACATTTTACAGACTTTTACACATTTGTCATCCAAACCATGATGTTCCAGTGCATGGAATGTGTCTCAGTGGCAACAAGCCACATAGCATAAATAGCTGAGAGTACAGATTTTGGTGTTTGTGGTCCTCATATTCCTTTTTAGGCCAAAAATCTAAGCCTAAATTTCAATGATTTTTGAGCAATGATTTAATGCAACTTTAAAGTTTATATAAAACTAATAAAGATGTTCAAAGGACTAAACAGCTGTGAGTCTTTAAAGGAGCAAGTCTTTTGCTGGTTTTGAGGCATTGATTATGTTTTGTGGGTGTTTGACAATGGATGTTCATGTTTCTAATTTAAAAAAACGCTTTATATTTCAATTATTGTTCACCGCTGTCCCCACGACTGGATATCTTCGGTCTATATAAAGTCCCTCCCCAAACGCTCTGATTGGTAAAGCTGACCAAGTCTGTCTTGATTGGTTCCCCGCTTTGTGTGTGTGTGAGTGTGAGTGTGAGTGTGAGTGTGAGTGTGAGTGTGAGTGTGAGTGTGAGTGTGAGTGTGAGTGTGAGTGTGTGAAGATGTCACACCCATACCATATCAGCCTCTCAGTGCATGTGTATTAATAAACTTTGGCTTTGAGCAATAAACAGTAACAATGGCGTCAACTTCACTTTATCAGTTCAAATTGAATTGTTATTACCAGCTATAAGACTGTGATGCAAATGAAGCGCACAGCCCAGACAAATGTTTACTATCTCTGATAACCAAACACTACTCCTGCGGATCTTCCTCGTCTCTAATGATGGCCTTTAATACTGTGAGGTTATTTGATTGGTGTTCTAGAGTCAGTATGCGATATGTAAGAAAAGGTTGGTTCATTGTTGGATTACAAATAAAAAACGGTCACAGTTAAGCCAGGACAAGCTTATGGTTTGCATCTTGTAAAAAATGTGGTATGTTCTTCCACCCATGTCTAATTAAATTTATTTGTTACACTAAACGAAATGCATGAATATAATTTCTAAAGATCTCATGTAAAGAAATAGTGTTATTATTAAATGAAAAATATATTTTCTATTTACTGGTGAACTGAGAAAAATAATTTAATTCAATTTGAACAGCGTTTTTTGCTCTTTTCCTCTCACCTTTACCCAATGTAAAATACTGTACACATTACCTTGCATTGTGTTTAACCTCAAAGATATACAGTTCTTTAACAGTTATTGTCATTGTCTCATTTTACCATGTTAAAATGTCCATTAAACAAAAATATAACACCATATCAATTTGTTTTTAATAATTTTTAATGATAATTGTAATTAAATTGGTTATTAAAGTCCATTTTGAATCAATTATTGCATACAGAAAACACCAAATCCTTTTTTTTGTTAGTTAAGACATACCATGTTATGTAACACATGGTAGAACGAGTCAGATATTTATATGGTAAGTAATAAACAGCTCTTTCTTCAATCTTCAAACACTCATAGAATTCTATTGAAAAAAAGATCATTTCTTTTGTTAGACTATTATACTTTCTGTAGTCATAGTATTCACTATATTTTCATGTATCGCCTAAAGTAAATATACTTGTCACTCGCACACAGTTTCATGCTTTGGCATTCATCAATGCTTTGGTAAATTAACCTCTAGACTGATTAAGAACAATCGATCAGATGTCTTTGCCACAGTCGGGGCACAAGATGTCATCTCTCTCAGTGAGAAAACCTCTGCCCACCAGTGACACTGAGCACTTCTTGCAGTTGAAACAATCGTTGTGCCACTGGCGTTCTTCAAATGAGATGTACTTGCTGCCTCCAAGTCCTACGGCAACATGAAATGACAAACATGTTAGGAGCATATAGATATCGCCATACGTTTGATTTTATTTGATGAAAGATTTACAAACTAATTTATTGAATATATAAAATAATTATACATTTTACAGTACCCAGCTTTGAAACCACCACATATAAATTGGTTTTCATCATAACTGACATATGACTAGGAAGTTATTCATGGCTACACATGCTGGCTTGTGCATACCACTAATGGGGGTGGTGCAGGAGGCACATTTTTTGGCATACAAGTTACAGAAGCAGTTGAGGCAATAGGCAAAGTCATCACGGGAGGTGAAGCGCTGGCCAGACAGCTGCTGCTTACAGCCGGTACACAGGAAACAGTCCTTGTGCCATGGCTGGTCATGATAGGTCACACCTCCAGTGGTGATGGGCTGCAGAAAGAATAGGAAAAGTATAAATAGTATTAAAAATGAAATACAATTGATGTGCTTTAGCTTTTAAAAATATTCTATGGCTGTTTAACATTTACTGCACCTTCTTGCAGTGAACACATTGCATGGCAAACTGCTTTTCATAACAGGGCACACAGTAGTTATAGTTGTCTTTAGGGATGAAGCTCTTGGTGCCAATCGGCTGCTGGCAACGCTGGCAGGTGAAGCAGGTTTCATGCCAGCTGTTTCCTTTATGTTCCATCTTCCTGGAGCCTGGGTAAAGGGACAGAAAAATATTATTTAAACAGCTCTTGTTAGCGTTGTGCTTTATTGCAAATATTTTTTATGGTTAGATAATATCTAGAATGGACACTCAAATGAAATCCTACAAAGGTGTCTGAAGTAGACAAGACAGACATTTTAATAGTAAGGTCTCGATTCTGGGTTGATCAGAATTTAAGAACTTCTATTAAAGAATATGAATTTCATTTAATTCACAAACAATGTAAAAGAGGGAAAAATGATTTGTGATTTATGATGAGTTTTGCAACAAAACTTTCGTTTAAATTATGATTTTCAACTAAATATGCCTCTTTATTAAAACTTTCAAAACAATCAAAACCAAATACATAACAAATAAATATATAAATTATAAATAAATGCAATAGATATATAATAAAGAATAGTTTTCACATAACATCAAAATTACTAGCGATTACAAAGCAAATTGAAGCGCTTTAAAAACACTGATTATTCATTAAATCTATTGTTTCTGGGAATATCTATTGTGTGTCTGATAATGTATTGGAATAAAAATTGTCTTAATAAAAGTAAGACTTTTCATTCCATTTATTTAATTAAAGTCAGATTATAATTCTGTCTAGTTTGCTACCTTAATATGAAATTCAATTAAAATTCATCAAATGAATCAGAATTTATTCTTAAATGAATTCTGAATAATGCACAGCCCTTCTTTGATTCAATTACCAAGTCATCAGACGTAGCATAAATCTCTATCCAGACATCCTGACAGAAACTCTATAAATACCAGCAGTGGTGCAGTGAACCCTCTGAGGACAAGGCTTCGTTGTTTTTAAGAGTCTGACTTTAATCTCATATCTTTTGTCTGCATGCTTCAGGCATTAAATATTAGCTTTCATTCTGTGGGAGTCGGAATTTTCTGCGTATTGTGTGCAGAGACTGAATTACATTTATTACAGCAGGGACCAAAAATATCTTTCTGTGGATCCATCTAATAATCGTAGAGGCCCAAACGATTTACATCAATCAATATGATAAACTGGTTTTACAAAAACATCAGTTAATATGAGGAAAGAGTTCCTTCCAGAAAGAATCTCCTACCAGGCATGATGGTCTTCTTGCATGCATGGCATTTGGAGGAGTATTCGTTAGAATAGCACTCGGTACACAGAAGCTGCTCATCTTTGGTAGAGAAGGGCTTGTCCACCAGCGAGCGCTTGCACTGGAAGCAGTGGAAACATTCTTCATGCCAGTGACGGTCTTTGTAGGACAAATCCTAAATCAACGAGAGAACAGGAGACTTTGATGACAACGCCATTCAAAGAACTGGATAATACTTTCGCAGTCTGGCAAGCTCTATTCTGAACTTCTGGGAGTAACAGCACACAGGTTTTATCAGGACACTTGGAAACAAAGTTGCCTTTACGAAGTATTGGGTTGATGCGATGAGCCGTTTGAAGACCCACTGAAGTGACACAGCTTTGTTCGATGGGTTTATGTAGAAATACACAATAAAACAGGAAGTTAGGGTGGGGTATATTGAGTGGCAACTCCCCCTTTAAAATTAACCAATAGCATTTGCCTAACAACATAATGTGCAAAATATAAAAAAGTGTCAATATGTTTTGGAGCACACTGGTCAAACATATTTATATTAAACGCCAAATTCTATTTTGATTTCATTGGGATGTTAAACAAATACTAAGAACTGGATATGAGTTTGCAACAGTTGTCAAAATAATCGATACTTATTTAATAATGGTGTCTACACAAATTTTCTCTATACCCATTGACATTTACACATTTGGCAGATGCTGTTATCCAAACCGACTTCCATCACATCATACTATTTGTTTCTAAGTATGTGCAATCCCTGGGATCGAACCCATGACCTTGGCGTTGCTAGCACCATGCTCTAACCACTGAGCTCTGGATTGTGAAATCTGTTTGAGATAAACCTGCCCCTTTATTTAGAAACAAAGCAAACTGTGATTTCTTTTTAAGTTGATGGTTCTTTTCTGGAATGTGGAATGTGAGCCAGACCTAATGTCGTAAGGCATTATTAAACATTCCACATGACTTCTAACTTAACTGGGTCTGTACTATTTATTTTGTACATGCAGTATGTAAGTGGTTACCCTGCTGTTGCAGCCGATGGGTTTCTTGCATTCCTCACAAGTGTTGGAATACAGACTTTCATAGCACTTCACACAGTACGGGTTCTCCTCACGAAGAACATACTTATTCCCAAACAGGGACTCTTTACAGTAGTGACAGTCATAACGCTCAGTCATCTTCACTTCTTCCTTTAGTCCTGAAAGCTAAGAAAAAAAGAAAAGAGAAAACAATTTGAAGGGAAAGTCTTTTGACTAAGTTAAACAATCTTACCTTACATTGTGAGATATTAGGTTTCTTTTTATATACAGATAAATGATGAAGGTTCCCAAGTATGCAAGAGGATGAGAGATCTTGCCAACCCAAGCACCCTATGTACCATTTTTTCCATCAGCTGAATTCACACATACACACTCACGGTATCCTTTTAATCCACTGAAATTCCACAGTGCACTACATCATACTATCATAAGCAGTCTATTATCTCACTTCCAGCTGTCAGCGATTATATCGTGTGTGTGTGTGTAAATATTCCTGTTCTGGAATGGATTTGTTTGGCAATAAGCATAAAGACAAATTTTACTTTTTATGTGTCCATGATAAGGCACATAATTATAAAACTATAACAAACTTTAGTCTGATTCTAAAACTAGTGATCAAAAGTGTTGTCAGGAGCACATATTTCTACAACATTGGCTTTCAATGCACCCTCAGGTTCAGAATTGTGAAAATTACACTGTAAAACTTGCCAGTAACTGGCTGTAGATTTAATTTACAATTTTGTTTTAAACATACAGTCAACGTACCTAGTTCTTATATTTTTTTGTTATGTAAATGTATCGTGCGTTAAGAACTTTTTTATATT
The DNA here is from genome assembly GCA_029783895.1 of Triplophysa bombifrons. Lineage (NCBI taxonomy): Eukaryota > Metazoa > Chordata > Actinopteri > Cypriniformes > Nemacheilidae > Triplophysa > Triplophysa bombifrons. The sequence continues at coordinate 20,944,909 of CM056456.1, forward strand.
TTACTAGAACAGAAAACATAAATGCTGAGGAAGAATGTCATGTTTGCAGTGTTGCTGTGCTTATGCCAGTAATGAGACCAGTCTCTTCCTGCTCATTGTGAATCTCAAAAGTCAAAGGGTTTTAATTTTTATTAAAGTAAAGTTGAACTCAAATTGAAAACAGTACTTATAGAAAAGTATATAGTAATAATTAAATCTACAGTAAGTTATTGATAAACCTGCTGCAAAAAAACTGCAAAGTTTACAGTGTACATATTTTTTTCATTACTTTAACCTATTTGGTTAATATCATTATTTGATTAATGTAATTGGCAAACTACAGCACATCAGGAAATATGGGTTTTATTATAATACGTAAACAGACGCACAGAAACAAAAAGCATACAGGAAATAAAGCATTAATTAATTACAAATCTTAACATTATATTGATACACCCCTGTATTTGACTACAGAAGTCATTGTCCTGGACCAATGACTCAATACGTTTTCCAAAGTTGGACATCACTTTTGTCCACTACTGTATATGAAATGTTGTCCAAGAGTGTATGTTTGCTGCAAAGACATCAGGTTAAGAGGGCTTTTAAGATTTCTTGAAAGTTTTATAATGATGGCATGCTGGGGTAGCATCTACTTACAAAGCTGTTTGAGTTCCTGTTAAGCCCCTCTGCGTATTTTTCCCATGAGCCCTTTGGTGATGTGTGCCACCTCACTCCGTCCCAGCTGTCCTGCCCTGTGCCTCTGCCTCAAAGGTCCCCAGTGTGCTCAGCCCCCTGCTATCGCGGTCTGAGCGTGTCTGACTGAGCTGCCGTACGTCCCGGGCTTTACTACTCTACTAAATCCCCTTCCACAGTTTGACCATAAAAGGCAGCAGATGGTGGAAACCAGAAGAAGCGGCTCTGTATCCTTCTAAGAAAATACTTTTCTGACTTGCACTCCAAGTCCTTCACTCCCCCTCTTCTGCTTCCTGTTTGTCTTGCCCTTTTTTGCTGTCGCTTTTGAAGGCTTTCTCCCTCCAACTGGCAAGCCATCTCTATTCTTTCTGTCGGAATGCTTCTGTTGCTTTCATCGGCAATCGAAATAGCTCACTGCTGGTCATTCTTGCCAATTTTTTTTATATTTTCTCACCCGGATCTCTCAGTTTGGGAAATAGGATCTCTTTGACTCTAAGCACACAGTAGTTAGTCAAGAAGACATTTCTTACTTTGATATTCTGTTGGTTATATACACTGTAAAAACTGTAATTTGACCGTTTTATTTTACAGAATTTCAAGGATTATTGAAATACGCTAAACAATAATGTAAAATTACAGAAACTGTTCTGGCACCCAAGCTGCCAGAATATTCCAGTTTTTTATGGTTATTTTAGTGTTTAGTGAAATCAATGAATAGTATTAATACTTATCAGTACATTTCTCTCATAAAAGTATCGCTGGCTATTTAATAAAAACAGGTATTACCTAAAATATTACTGGTAGGTAGGTGCTGTTTTGACATACTTACTTTATTGAGTTTTTGCTATTTGTGCTGTATACAACTTCATCCAAAGCCATTCTCACTTGAAATAGGTCGACACTTTATATATTTACACTTCCGACCTGATCTCAGAGGAATTCGTAACTATTTTACGAGTTGGGTAATTATTATAAATTTGTAAGATTTGAATCGCACAAAAATGTAAGATTATTAAATAAGAAGCAACACTAAAACCCCTAAACCTAGCAGGGTGTGAAATTAAATTGTGCTGAAAACTTACGAACAAGATTGTACATATTCATACGAATTAGCCAGAAATAACTAGTTCGTAAAATAGTTTTGAAATCCCTGTGAGATGTATTTACTAGTTAAATCAGGGTATATTTGATTCAGTAAGCTTGTGTAGAAATGACGGTATGCTGCAGAAAAGAGAAAACGTTCATTCATGAAATACACATAATTGAATTTTGTTCATTACTACAACATACGGTTTCCTCATATGTTAGGAAATCTTGTTATTCTAATCAGATTTGTTCTGAAAATAGTCTTCATAGCTCTACTTTACCTTTCTCTATTTTCTTTGTCATGGTTCACATCAGGATTACATTTAATTTAAACCCACACTATGATTTTCTGTCACACAAATGAAATCATACATAAAGAAAATAATATGTTAATTCAAAACGTTTATTGGAAGCATTGCTACCGTCCACTCAGTCAATTAAAGAATTATAACAGACATATGTTACATCCTAAATGTCAAAGTTGATTAAGTTGGTTACCAGGGCACACATTCACCTTTATATTTAAATATCTCATTTCAAGATGCACATTCAGTTTTACACGACTTACTATCTATCAAATCTTTTTAATAATTCTTTCAGCTATGTTAAGACACATTCACAAGTGCTGGTGTCAAACAACACATAGCAATAATTTATAGCAGAGCTCTGATAGAAAAAAAGATGGAATGCTTTTATAAACCACTAAACACAGCCTGCAGACAGGTGGATGAAAGACTATCTCCCCTGAGATAAATCCCCTGCATTTTCACTCAACCTTCACACTCTATAGCAAAGATACAGTGCAGTATCTATATCTATGGAGAGGGGGAGACCGACCACCCATCATGACTACATATTCCCACTATGACTTTTATCTTGAGTATAAATTCTTTATGAAGAACTTATAGCTGTCAAATACCTCATGGTGTCACATACAATGGCTATGGTCTGTTGTGAACAAAATACTAAGCAACAGTGGAATTAATTCTTTACTCTACACAATAAAAAATCCATCAAAATAGTGCAAAATTGAATATATTATTATGATTCTGTATTCATTTTTGCAGTTTTGCGCTGGTTTGAGTTGAGTTTTAGCACAGAGTACCGTCAGAAAATGAACAGTATATTTGCCATTGTTTTATGTACAATACACTTTAAAGAAACTGCAGCTTTACATATTTTTTATTTTATTGTTACATCATTTTATTATGTTTTTGAAATACGGTAAAATGACAAAAATAAACGGGAATGTTGGATGTAAAATAACTTTACGTTTTACTTTAAAAAAAATAATACAATACATATTAAGTACAGTTATTGAGAAATTTTTAGAGTGTATCTGTAAGAAGATATGTTTCATAATCTCAACTAAAGAACTGACAAGACCTCCAAATTCTTTGCAGTCTCTTTTAAGTTTTGAAATTGGATGCAGATTTTTGTTAAATCTAAATGCATTGACAGTTCGAAATATTATTTACTATCTAATGCTAATTTTCTAAATATTTAGTGACAGATTACATGGAATAGTTGTACCTTTTGGAAGCCCGTTTAAAATGAGCCAGAGAACTAGAATCCATTCACGGTACCCCAAATATACACTTTACTTTACATTTCAATCTAAAATCTTGATATCATCTTTTGCCGTATTGATAAAAAATAAACATGGTTATGTATCGGTGTTCATTTTTGAGAAAACAAATGCAAATCAATTGGATTTCAGGTATTTAAATGTTTGTTGGCATCTACAAAGAATGATACATGTTTTAAGCAGAAAACAAGTATTTTAAATGAAGAGGAGATTTATAACATTATAACAAAAGAGTATGCAATGCAAATGAGACCAGAGGTCTTGACACATTACACATAAACCATTGTAGCTTTGACAGACTACACACAGATTTAGTGACGGATTTGATCAGTACTCACAAGGTTGTATTGTTAAAGCAGTGGGGTTAGATGTTAGTAATCTACCTGTAGACACAAGCGCCCATAGTTCTTACCTGGTGAAGTGTTTCTGTGAAAAGAGTCTGGTCAGACTGAGCGTTGATGGCTCTCAACCGAGGCTGTTGTTCTCTCGATTCAATTACTCCACCTATGGAGTGACTAATTGAAGTGGTTGGGTTTGGGCAGCCTCTTTTTATCAAGATGAGCTATAAATACATCAGCAACAGCAGTAAAAGGACCGCAACAGATGATAAAGCCCACTTGAATGTACACACACACACAAAAATCACTCTCATATCCTTTTAAGGGCTTTTAAGAGCAATAATTAGAAACACATTAATGTCAAATAAGTATTTAACAAGTAAAAGTAATTCCTTGAATATTTAACATTAAAAATGTACAGTAGCACATTTGTGCAAATGAAAGACAAGCACACATAGAAAAGTGCTTGAACCCAAAAGTATTGTTATGTAAGATTTTCTGCCTCATAGTCATAACTCTGGTCTTCATCATCTGCCCCTGATTTCACTTCTGTCCCTCAAGCGTTTGTGAGAAGGAGCCAGAACAAACAAATAGAGAACAGAGAAGTCTAGCAGAATGTTTACAGACCTCCTTCCATGCATGTTTTTAGTTGCAAAAGACAGTTTCCGCTTTTTATTTTATTTAACTCCCTGGTTGCCCAACCTACTAAGTTTACTCCAAAATAAAATTTCAGCACACAAAAGAAGATATTTTTAGAAATGTCTTAGTGGTTTTGTGTCCATGCAATAGAAGTCAATGTTGTTTGGTTACCAATGTTTCTCCAAATATACTCGAGTGGCCTGCCAAAGAAAGGATAGTTTGGAATGACACGAGGGTATCATGTAAAAATTTGTAGAGTATCAAAATTTTTGCATGAACTTTGCCTGGCATGACAGATGTCGCTTTTACTTTTACTGTCACCGTTTTCACATTTACTCTTAATCTCCCACCCAGCACTCTTGGACTCTCTCTCTCCTGTGGATCGTGTTGAAGATGCTTTCCATGCGTCCTGATAACAGACCCCTCTGTGTGGATTCTGAGAATATTCTGCCACTATTTCTGGACCAGCTCCACACCAGCACCCCCATCCCCTCAGTTGATTCTAAAACGTTCAGGTAATTGTCAAATCAGCCGTATGATTTCAGAAATCTAAACGGCTTATTGGTCAAACAAGCTCTTAAGCCTCCGCGCTCATTAATTTGTTAGACAGTCAGTAGCTCCTGATATTTAACACCAGTATAAATCTTGGACTATATCGGTCGGGGATGCCCTCTCTTGTAGAAAGAAAGTGATTATGGATGATATTCAATAATAAGCAAGTGTTGAGTCTGGGAAGTCATCTCATCATCACGGCAACAGATGGACTAATGACGGCAAGCACCATACACATCTGTCAGCTCCAGGCTTAATCTATTAACAGCCACCCAGCTTGTGTTTCATATGCAATGAAGTGCATATTGACTGCAGTCTGTGGAACCACTAATGGTGAACATTTGCCATTCTTCAATGACATACAAAATCACATTGGATGAGTTAATTTAGAATGTTATATGTTGTGTAAAATAAAGGTAGCTCATGTTTTTTGTCCTTTTTCTTCTTTTGGTCTAAGCCAGTAAGATCCATATTCCTAGTTTTTTATCATGCAATGTTCTAACATAAAATTATTTATTTATAAAATCCTTCATGGATTTATATTTTAGATATATTAAAATGTAATTGGAAGGGTGCCTATTCACATTTATCTGATTAACCCCTATCTGTAAAGTTTTCCACAGTCTACTTAAAGCGGGCGTAACACACGGGGTTTCTGCCAATCTCATATTAATCTTGAGTACCTATAGAGTAGTATTGCATACTTCGTATCTTCGAAGAGTATTTAGTTTGATCACATTTATAAAAGATAGATACAGCTTTACGATTGTTTCCGAAAACATAAGGCGTGTGCGGGGGGAGGGGGAGGCTGAACCAAAGCACGTGCGCACCCATTGTCAACCAAACACAGACATCAGTTTCACTCACCACATGAGGTTAATGTCTGGCACTCTTTTAGCTCTGGGACAGCTCCAAATATCAGTTTCAAACGATCTCCAAATCCAGAGTTATATCCACAGTTTATATAATATTCATCACCCAAATGCAGTGAACAAACAAACATCTGAACTTCGCAAACGTACAGTTGAAAGAAAAAGTATGTGAACCCTTTGGGCTTACTTGGATTTCTTCATAAATTGGTCATAAAATGTGTTCTGAACTTCATCTAAGTCACAACAATAGAGAAACACAGTCTGCTTAAACTAATACCGCACAAACATTATATGTTTTCATGTTTTTATTGAACACAACATGTAAACATTCATAGTGCAGGGTGGAAAAAGTATGTGAACCTTTGGGTCTAATAACTGGTTGACCCTCCTTTGGCAGCAATAACCTCAACCAAACGTTTCCTATAGTTGCAGATCAGACCTGCACAACAGTCAGGAGAAATTTAGGACCATTCCTCTTTACAAAAGTGTTTCAGTTCAGCAATATTCTTGGGATGTCTGGTGTGAATCGCTCTCTTGAGGTCAAGCCACAGCATCTCAATCGGGTTGAGGTCAGGACTCTGACTGGGCCACTCCAGAAGGCGTATTTTCTTCTGTTGAAGCCATTCTGTTGTTGATTTACTTCTATGCTTTGGGTCGTTGTCCTGTTGCATCGTCCATCCTCTGTTAAACTTCAGTTGGCGGACAGATGGTCTTAAGTTTTCCTGCAAAATGTCTTGATAAACTTTGGAATTCATTTTTCCATCGATGACAGTAATCCGTCCAGGGCCTGAGGCAGCAAAGCAGCCCCAAACCATGATGCCCCCTCCACCATATTTCACAGTTGGGATGAGGTTTTGATGTTGGGTTGCTGTGCCTTTTGTTCTCCACACATAGCGTTGTGTGTTCTTTCCAAACAACTCAATTTTGGTTTCATCTGTCCACAGAATGTTTTGCCAGTAGTGCTGTGGAACATCCAGGTGCTCTTTTGCAAACTTCAAACGTGCTGCAATGTTTTTTTGGGACAGCAGTGGCTTCCTCCGTGGTGTCCTCCCTTGAAGTCTATTCTTGTTTAATGTTTTCCTTATTGTAGATTTGTCAACAAAATGTTAGCATGTGCCAGAGATTTCTGTAAGTGTTTAGCTGACACTCTAGGATTCTTCTTCACCTCATTGAGCATTCTGCGCTGTGCTCTTGCAGTCATCTTTATAGGACGACCACGCCTAGGGAGTGTAGCAACAGTGCTGAACTTCCTCCATTTGTAGACAATCTGTCTTACCGTGGACACATGGACATCAAGGCTTTTAGATATACTTTTGTAGCCCTTTCCAGCTTTATGTAAGTCAACAATTCTTGATTGTAGGTCTTCTGAGAGCTCTTTTGTGCGAGGCATGGTTCACATCAGACAACGCTTCTTCAGAACAGCAAACTCAAAACTGGTGTGTGTTTTTTATTGGACAGGCCAGCTTTAATCAACATGTCACAGGTCGGAGCGGACCACAGTTGTCGTGAGTCACGCCCCTTCCTTGTTTCCACCTCGAGGAGGTCCCCAGAACGCCCCAACGACCAGACACACACAAGAAGACCAGTAATTAAATATTAAAACCACTTTATTAAATTACTAAAAAAAAGGTTGTGGAAGGGAAGCTCAAATCCAATTCTCCGATTGGGGAGTAACAGTCTCGGGTCTCTTAAGCTCCGTCACGGGAGATCTCAGATGAGCCCTTCACTCCTTTGTCCTTTGGGCTATATCACCAATCAGCTTGTTCACCAGTATCCCTTGTTCTGGTTTACAGGGCGACTGTCCAGGGCCCCCTCCTTTCCTGGACGTGACAAACACAAGTGGTAAGTATTTGAAATTTGAATGCACCGGGGATACCTGCTGTTACTCGCGGCAACTCCGAGTCGGCCCAGCGGATTTGGACTCCCGGTCGTCCCAATGAAAGTGGAGCGTACAATGGCTGACGGGATCCGACTGACACCGTACTGGGAAACGTACGGGGAAGCTCTGCGGTTTCTGTATCCGGAGTGGCGGGTCAATCGTGTGGGTAGGTGCTTCAAAGGGCCTCACTAGTTCTGCACAAGGACATACAGGTAGATATAACAGGACTTGGGCACAGACTATAGACAGAGGGGCCGCTGGTGCTTTACTCAGGACACAGGTCAGTCTATAGACAAGACAACTGGGGCTTCTCTTGGCATATAGGCGAGTGTACAACACAATATGCTGGCTTTAGCTTTGGGCATAAGGTAAGTACATAGAAGGTGACTGGGACTTCACTTGGGCATACAGGCGGGTGTACAACACAATATGCTGGCTTTAGCTTTGGGCATAAGGTAAGTACATCAAAGGTAACTGGGACTTCACTTGGGCATACAGGCGGGTGTACAACACAATATGCTGGCTTTAGCTTTGGGCATAAGGTAAGTACATCAAAGGTAACTGGGACTTCACTTGGGCATACAGGCGGGTGTACAACACAATATGCTGGCTTTAGTTTTGGGCATAAGGTTACGGTGAATCTGCAGGGAAACGGGAAGAGAATGTAACTCACAGACACTTTGAGGAAAAGACGTCGGGCGTTCCTTTTCTGAAGATTCAACTAACTGCTGATAAGACTGTGAATAGGCAGCTGCTGCTACGCCGGGCCGAACACGGCCTCCGCTGGTGTCACACACACACCGCTGATTTCCTCCGCTGCCACAGAGAAGAAAGATAAGGTGTCGTCGACGGCATATAATTTGAGATGTTTTCTTCGCCCGCCTCAGCACTCTTCTTTTACAGGGTTTCGTCAGGCCTAAAAGGTGGTTGTTGACGACACAAATACAGCACCACACTGCAATTTTTCCAGTGCATACACTCACAGCAACGGAAAGAGACTCACACACTGCACTCCACACACTCTTGGTGAATTTAGGGTCACAAATCCGACTCAGACTCGTCCTGGAAATCGTAGAGGACTGATGCAACGAATCTTCCTTTAAAGCGTCACCGCCACGACTACCCAAATTCTTGCTCTCGCTCACTGGTCCCGGCTCACCCACAATCCTCCTCCACAGTGGGGCCGCACAATTACTATGCCGCAAACTCACAAGAAGGCTCACAGTTTGTTACACATGTCCATAAGGTTTTTAACAGTCAAGTAGACATCCCAATATACTCAGCCCGGCTTCTGTTTCTGCCGAATCCTTGTCTCCGTCTTCGCCCAGCCAACAATATCCTCCGCCTTCTTCCTGCTGCCCTCGCCCAAACACTCCAACTCGCTCGCCGAAAGGGCTGGAATCAAAGACCTACGCAACTCTCTGCAGTTTCTGAGGCCCTCTTTATCCTCCTCCTGCTCTTCATACTGCCCAATCCGCGATCGCGCCGCTCATCAACCACCTGCGAGCGATAAACCCCTGATTTCTTTTCCCGGAAGTATCCGGTGTTTGAGGATTACGGTCCGGGCGGAACCAATCTCCGTCGTTTTTTTATCGTTCCGCCCTTACAAAGTCACCCCGTGACAAACACATCCAATCTCATCACATTGATTGGACCCCAGGTTGGCTGACTCCTGGCTCCAATTAGCTCTTGGAGAAGTCATTAGCCTAGGGTTTCACATGCTTTTTCCACCCTGCACTATGAATGTTTACATGTTGTGTTCAATAAAAACATGAAAACATATAATGTTTGTGCGGTATTAGTTTAAGCAGACTGTGTTTCTCTATTGTTGTGACTTAGATGAAGATCATAACACATTTTATGACCAATTTATGAAGAAATCCAAGTAAGCCCAAAGGGTTCACATACTTTTTCTTTCAACTGTATGCTCTCTCTCTATCCTGCTTACAAGTGAAAGTGACGTCTTCTCATGCTCCTTCTCCTGCTCTCCTGTGGCCGTGGTGCGTGCTTTTCTGGAAGAATCTGGAAGAAAAGCTGTTACAAAACAGTTTTATATGTTCGTAAAAAAACTTTCCGAAACCAGTACGATCGCTGGGTGAGTGTATCGAGCACAGAAATCCAACGTTATACCCCCAACTCGTTTTTTGACAAGTTGACCATGAGAAGACCGCACGTTTAACATTGTAAAGAAGTCAGAATGCATGACACGTCGTTGCAGGGCTGCTTTAAACATATATATTTTCTTGAGTGTTGTTATTTCCATTTTACATTTTATGCATTTGGCAACCGTTTTTATCCAAACATTGCTTTATCCTATACATTTTACATAGGTATTTGCAATCCCCTGGGATCGAACCCACAACCTTGACGTTGTTAATGCAATGCTCTTACCACTGAGCTACAGGAAAGCTGGTTAAAAACTTTGTCCTACTTGTAAACATTGCCTTATAGACCACACTTATTGTTAGCTCATTGACAAAATGTTTAGTGCTCTCTCATTTTTAAGTCGCTTTGGATAAAAGCATCTAATGAATGAATGGTCAGCCTTAAAAGGAGAGTTCAACAAATAATAAAAATCCGGTCTTCATTTACTCACCCTCGAGTTGAGCCAAATCTGTATACATTTCTTTGTTCTGATGAAGATATTTGGAAGAAGGCTTGTAACCAAACAGTTCTTGGCCACCATTGTATTAGGAAAAATTACAAGGGTTGTCAAATGAGTCGGAACCGTTTGCTTTCCTACATTCTTCAAAATATCTCATTTTGTGTTTAACAGAACAAATAAATTTACAAAAGGATGATGCGAGCAAATCATGACACCATTTTCCTTTTTGGTTGAACTGTTCGTTTAAAGGGATAGTTTACCCCAAAATGAATATTCGGTTATAATTTACTTTCCCTAAGGTTGTTCCAAACCTGTATAAATATCTTTGTTTTGCTGAACACAAAAGAAGACTATGGTAGCTGTACTGTGGCTCAGTGGTAAGAGCATGGCACTAGCAACGCCAAGATAACTGGTTCGACCCCAGGGGATTGCACATACTCAGAAACATATGTATAGTGTAATGCAAAGTACTGTAAGTTGCTTTGGATAAAAGCGTCTGCCAAAAGTGTCAATAGTGTCCCATAACATAATAGTGTTTGGTTACAAAAAATTACCAAATATCTTTCTCTGTGTTTAGCAGAACAATGAAAGTCATAGGTGTATGTCAGAATTTTAATTTAGGAACTATCCACTTAAAGGGACAAAAATGTAAATTCTGTCATCAAGTAATCACTCCCAGTTTGTTCAAAATCTATGTACATTTCTTTGTTCTCATGAACACAGAGTGTCAGGAACCAAACAGATCTCATACCCCATTGACTGCCATAGTAGGAAAATGGGAGTCAATGACGGATGAGATCTTTCTCTGTGTTCATCAGAACAAAGAAATGTATACAGGTTTGGAACAATCTGAAGGTGAGTAAATGATGACAGAATTCTCATGTTTGGGTGGAGTATCTCTTTAAACATGTTGCTTTGGCATATGCCATGTTATCAGACAAGCAGTGCTTCGCCCATAAAAAGTTTATGCATAAAGAATGTTCAGAAAGTTAAAAATCTTTCATAAAATTATTCTAAAATAAGCACTTTTAAGGAGATATGTCACTATCCTTTATACATATGGTGGTTTACCCTTATCCAAATCTGTACGGAAAAGTATAGTATGGATGAAACCATCACTTCTTTTTTATAATTCAGGTTATTGTACTTGCTAAAGTAACCAGTACTACAGTGATTATGCCACAGAAACGAACACTGATGTTATCCATTGTAATGTCATGTGCTATCTGACTAAGCAACAACAACCAAGAGAAAAAATGTTAGCAGAAGTAGAGAGGCTCTGTCACACATCACATTGAACCCATTGGGAAAGCAGAAAATGTAAGTCAGATGTTAGTCCTTAAACCAGCATTCTTCAATATGTTCTTTCATAAACTCAGCCCTGTGTTTGTCTAATCTAATTGACCTTCCCTTTACTTCTATTCATGATTCATGCTGAGGATTCCTTAGAAGAAAACACGTCACTATAAATTAGGTTGATTGTTTTTTAGGGTGCATTTTAAAAGGTAACATTATTGTTAGCTTTCCTGTAGCTCATTGGTAAGAGCATTGCGTTAAGAACAATTGTGGGTTCGATCCCAGGGGATTCCACATACCTATGTATAAATGTATAGTATAATGCAATATAAGTCACTTTGGATAAAAGCGTCTGCCAAAGGCATAAATGTAAATGTATTGTCGAGAATATAAACGGTTTAATATATTTGTAATATAAAATATCTGTTTAGTGGTTCAGGAAGTTCAAGAAACAACAGAACGGACAACTAGTGATGTTTGTTCTGCTTAATGGAAGTTGAACCATACTTACATTCCAGAAGATATTGAACCAACTTTAAACAGCAGTCTTGTTTGTATTCGCAGTCATTTTCTAAAGACTTTCTTAGAGGTTGAGACCTTCAAAACACATTCATAAATCTAGCATAGCTTATCGAAATCACAAGAACAACAAGCTATTTTTTAATGCCGTCTCTTTGCAATACTCAACCCCTCTACATTTCCAATAAATATATCTTCACGTAAACCTCCCGGCATAACAAGAGATCAACTACAATTTCCAATGAATCTCCTTAAGTTTTCAGATTGGGCCTCATTCATCTGCCTTCAGCCCTTCTGAATCTATTTATATAGTCTCATTCCACGGCAGGGTTAAGAGGGGCTTACCAGCCCAGAGGTAACATTACAAAAGACTGTTGCTCTCCTATGTATGCCAACAAAAACAAACACGAAAAAAACCCTAATATGCTGTATCTCAGTGTTTGTTATTCATGCCTGCTGCGAGTTTATACTCAAGTTGTTTCTTGACTGTATTCTCTTTAATACACCATATGCAGCATTTAATACTATGAATTTCTGGTCCAAAAATGAGAACTACAACAAACATACAATAACAAGCACTGTTGATTTATCATTCCTTCAAACATACCATGTGAACATTCAGGGTGTGTGAACTCCTCAGATTGAGATGCATGAAGGTAAAGGGGTTACAAAAAAGTTTATCGGTAAGCCTTAGTGTTTATGCAATCTATGGAAAGATAATTGATTTATAAATAAATTCAGCATTGTAGCTCTCTAGACTGTCCTCCAAGTTGTGACACAATCCACATACAGTTGTGTTCAAAATTATTCAACCCCCAATGCTGTAAATGGTTTTAGGGAATTTAGTGTACATTTGTAATTGTATTCAGAATGAAATCCTACATGGACTTCTTAAAGAACCATATGCAACTAAAATGACATCAACTAGTTTTGTAATACAGTAGTAAATGTTTCTTTTGTGAATTCTTCATTGACATAATTATTCAACCCCTTAAAGACTACCACTCTGAAGAACAGAGGTTCAATGAAGTGTTTTCAATCAGGTATTGAAAACACCAGTGGATATCAGTGAGCAGCAATAAAGCCTAATAAGCACCAATTAGGCAGCTTTAAAATGACTGTGATACTCAGCTCCTTCTAGACATTTACTGGTGTGGTTACAAACATGGTGAGGTCAAGAGAATGGTCCAGGAAGACAAGAGAACAGGTGATTACTCTTCACAGGAAGGGCAATGGCTATAAGAAGATTGCAAAGATGTTAAACATACCAAGAGACACCATAGGAAGCATCATTCGCAAATTCAAGGCAAAGGGCACTGTTGAAACGCTACCTGGTCGTGGCAGAAAGAAGATGCTGACTTCGACTGCTGTGCGCTACCTGAAGCGTAGAGTGGAGAAAAGTCCCCGTGTGACTGCTGAGGAACTGAGAAAAGATTTGTCAGATGTGGGTACTGAAGTTTCTGCTCAGACAATACGGCGCACCCTGCGTAATGAAGGCCTCCATGCCAGAACTCCCAGGCGCACCCCCTTGCTGTCCCTAAAGAATAAGAAGAGTCGACTGCAGTATGCCAAAAGTCATGTGGACAAACCACAGAAGTTTTGGGATAGTGTTCTGTGGACTGATGAAACAAAATTGGACCCATGGATCAACGCTATGTTTGGAGGAGGAAGAACAAGGCCTATGAAGAAAAGAACACCTTGCCTACTGTGAAGCATGGCGGGGGTTAATCATGCTTTGGGGCCGTTTTGCTTCTGCAGGTACTGGGAAGCTTCAGCGTGTGCAAGGTACCATGAATTCTCTTCAGTACCAGGAGATACTGGATGACAATGTGATGCAGTCCGTCACAAACCTGAGGCTTGGAAGACGTTGGACCTTTCAACAGGACAATGATCCCAAGCATACCTCCAAGTCCACTAGAGCATGGTTGCAGATTAAAGGCTGGAACATTTTGAAGTGGCCATCGCAGTCACCAGACTTAAATCCGATTGAGAACCTCTGGTGGGACTTAAAGAAAGCAGTTGCAGTGCGCAAGCCTAAGAATGTGACTGAACTGGAGGATTTTGCCCATGATGAATGGGCGAAGATACCCGTAGATCGCTGCAAGACATTTGTGTCAAGCTATGCTTCACGTTTAAAAGCTGTTATAACTGTAAAAGGATGTTGTACTAAGTACTAAGATTGAATGTCACTTGGGGGTTGAATAAAACTGATAATGATGTGAGCTCAGAAAAGACATTTGTGGTTATTTCATTATAAATGTTATGTTATATTTGTCTGACCTACATGTGCCTCTTTGATTTAATTGTAAGCAGGATGACTGAATGATCATAATCAATGTCAAACCGACCAAAACAATCAATTTCAGTGGGGGTTGAATAATTTTGAACACAACTGTAAGAGACATGTTTACCACTCTGTGAAAACAGTTCTTTTGTGCATTATAAATGTTTTTTTTTTTTACATGTTTCCTTATCCATTTTATCTTCAAGAATTGGGACTCTACCTGTCATGTGGATGTGCATGTGACAGGAAGTAGGAAGTAGCCTCTTACCTGTTGATATAGAAGAAGCAGCATGGTTTAGCACAGGGCTAACACTTAACGGAGGCTAGTTGATGTTTGTCTAATACCTGGATTGTGGAGAACTCTTTGTGGACACTTTAATTCCCAGGACTTGCACTTGCAATTTGGATCATCACTTCTTTGGATTGTATATAAACAGTTGGACACTTTGGATTATTACTAATACTCATGGCCAAAAGTTACGTCTTAAGGATGAGCGCCCTCTAGCGCCAATAGCTTATTACGCCATACGGTTATGTGATTTGTCGTCCAAAGTATTCCACTGCCTTAGGTGGTTCACTTTATGCATTTATTTGCGTCCTTGGTCCCCTGCCGCTTCTAGCTTTTTTTGAGTACCTATATAGACTATAGAGTCCTCATCAAAATAACAGTTTCGCAATCCACATCCCCTCGTTCCAGAAGCGCTGAAACAGCTAAGAGGTGCGTGCATCTTCACCAAGTTGGACCACCGAAGCGCAAACAATAAAGAAGACATTTTCATGGACTAGGGGAAGGAACATGCTCAATGGGTGACATGTCTGGTGAGTATGCTGGCCATGCAAGAACTGGGATGTTTTCAGCTTGCAGGTATTGTGTACAGATCCTTGCAACATGGGGCCATGCATTATCATGCTGCAAAATGAGGTGATGGTCGTGGATGAATGGCACAACAATGGGCATCAAGATCTCATCACGGTATCTCTGTGCATTCAAACTGCCATCAATAAAATGCACCCGTGTTCATTGTCCATAACCTCCGCCTGCCCATACCATAAAACCAGCGCCACCAACGGCCACTCGATCCACAACATTGACATCAACAAACCACTCACCCACATTACTGCCATCTCCACTGTAGAGTGAAAACCGGGAATCATCCTGACATGATGATGAACTGCAGTCAGGTCGAGACCCCGATAAGGATGACGAGCATGCAGATGAGCTTCACTAAAATGGTTTCTGACAGTTTGTGCAAAAATTCTTTGGTGAAAACCGATTGTTTCAGCAGCTGTCCAGGTGGCTCGTCTCAGACGATGGAGGTGAAGATACTGGGCTGGTGTGCTTACACATGGTTTGCAGTTGTGAGGCCAGTTGGATGTATTGCCAAATTCTCTTAGATGCTTTTGGAGACGGAATATGGTAGAGAAATTAACATTCAATTCGCAAGCAACAGCTCTGGTGGGCATTCCTGCAGTGAGCTTGCCAATTGCACACTCCCTCAAAACTTGCGACATCTGTGGTATTGTGCTGTGTGATAAAACTGCACATTTTAAAGTGGCCAGCCTAAGGCACACCTGTGCAATAATCATGCTGTCTAATCAGCATCTTGATATGCCACAGCTGTGAGGTGGATGGATTATCTCGGCAAAGGAGAAGTGCTCACTTACACAGTTTTAGACAGGTTTGTGAACAATATTTGAGAGAAATAGGCCTTTTGAGTACATAGAACAATTTTTAGATCTTTGAGTTCAGCTCATGAAAAATGGGGGTAAAAAAACTGTAGCATTTATAATTTTGGTCCGAGTATGTTTACAGCATTTAGACGGATCGTTAAAACCTCATTAAAGGCGGGGTAACCGATTTCCTAATTTCACTTTAGACAATGGAGTCGAAGAAGGGGGGGAAAAACTGTAGCATTTATAATTTTGGTAAGTGTTTGTTTACAGCATTTAGACGGATCATTATAACCTCATTAAAATCCTATCATTAACGCCGGGTTAACCGATTTCCGAGTACAGGCCGAGTACCAAAGCAAAGTTCATGGTATGAATTGATTAAGACCACCCAAATGTATACGCAAGTAAGTTGGGCGTACATGTCGGTACAATTGCTTTGGAACCTAATGTTCACGATCTCCTGGAACCATCAAGGACAGTATCATTATCAAGGTCCTCAGCCTTTCATTCATATATCAGGCATGCATTCAGTTTGTGTGTGTCAATAAAGTGTTGCAAAGTAACTTATCATCTGCCTTTGGAGTGCTCTGTTAGCCTGGAAGTTCATCAGTTCAGAAGACCTGCTCACTTAAGCTTCTTTTATTCATAAAAATTGATCGTTTGACCTACAGTATGTAAAGCAAACTTTGAATATTTGGTACGTTTTGGAAAAAACATTATATATAAGACAATAATAGTCCACATCAAAATGTTTTCATTTGAAAATGATCTGGTCTACACTAGCTTCTTTTAAGAGTTTTCCATGTGCTGTCCATCCACACTATCTAGGAAATCTGGGAAATGTTGCATCCATGTTCTGCACATAACGTAAAACACTTCAACTGTGTCATTTCTGTCAGACATTTATTTACTTACCGTCTTGGCAATGTAGAGGAAAGTCACAGTTTTTTTTAATGGACGGACAATATTGGTCTTAATATTTCTGGTGTTCTGGTTGCATGTTCTTGTAAGGTCTTTATTTTACTTGGTGGTGAAAAAAATTTGAAAGAGTTTTTACACCGTGTCATTCAGTTCCCGTCATGATATGTAATGATATTTTGAGACATAAATCTCAGTGATTTTGCGTCTATACAATGGAAGTCATTGGGGGCCAATGTAGCTTGGTCACAAATATTCTTCCTAATGTCTTCTGTGTTGTGTAGAACGAAAAAGTTTTACAGATTTTGACTGACATAAGGGTGAGTAAATGATGAAGGAATTTACATTCTGGGAGTGGGGACTATTATTGGGCATTTATTCACCTCTTTTTTTCATACTGAATACATGGTATTACTATGGCTTTTTAATAAATACTAAGTTACAAATACACTCAGTTAACTTTGGTGACCCTTTCGGGAACTTGACTGTTTCATTGCACACATCGTGCTGAAATTCAATTTGTCAGGTATGTTTATTCTAACTGCTTAAACACCGAGATGCTGTTCATTATCAGCGTAATATCATTAACTGTACTGTATAATAATCTGCAACGTCATTAACGTGAAAGTTTGTGACTTGTCATTGAACTCATGCTGGTAATTGAATTCATTCAACTCACACAACAGTAACGCTACAGACAGCGTGGAGAGTTTTGAAAGGCAGTGATTCACTACTTTGTCAACCCTGCGTGACCACGAAGAGGCTGAAAGGCCCTATCATGTTTCCTCACTTGGACACCGGGCCACAAAAGTAAAATCTGGAGTCCCTGGCCACTTACTGTGTCCAGGGCCTGTAAAGCCCTGTGGATATTTGCAGCGAGGTTGTGCTGCCTGGTATCCTAGCACAGCTGGTTATTTTAGGGAGTGGGCTATAGTAACAGACTTTACTTCAGGCTCTCCTCCAGGGTCTGGCAGTTCACTTCATCCATGGAAAGTTCCAGGCTGGTTTTTGGGTCAAATAACCAATGACCCTTAGATTTTTGCAAGCAGGGGGAAAAAAGATTTTAAGCCCATCTAATTAATAAGTGGTTTCAAATGGACCTGGATTTCACAGTATCCATTGGTGCATTTGAACTTTTTAACATCCTCAATGCAGAGAGTTTTTTTCTACGTCAGTCTCACCGGAGAGTAAAACCACTTAGCAGTTTTACCCTGTGAGTGATATGATCTTGTTTATTAATAGTGCATAAGAGTTCTCTGTTTATCTAGCACTGTTGAGCTGAAGACAGCTGGGCTTTAGCATTTAAACACAAAGGATTTTAGACCATGGACACAAACCCCCACAAAATCCTCAACTGTGATTAGAGATCGGAGAATGGCGGGGGTGAACCAACTGCTCTATATATCAAATGGATCCTTTACTGGGCCATTCCTGTCAAACTCTTCCTTAAGCTACCGCTCATTGAATGCCATCCAGAATTAGGAATCTATTTCAACATTTCTTTTGATGTAACCTTTGTATTATGTTTGCGGGTCTACTGGATGGACCCACGGCAAAATTAGTTTTTTAAATCCATAGAATGCCTACAATAGAGTGCCTACAACTCCTTCAGCTGTGACTTATTCACAATAAAGCTCTAGCCTCAAGTACCTTAATGCTTCTATAAACTGCATATGTGAATAAAGCACAGCTATTGAGAATCGAGGACTGGAACTTATCATTTATTAAAGTGCCAATAAATATTATTTATATATGACATACTCAAATTTGGAACAACTATAACTATTTTACTCCATCAGAGGAGGAATAACAGCATAACAGTTTACATCTTTAGGATTTCTGAGTTCTAATTTCGGATGTGTTTTTTAACACATAGGTGATATGTATCTTCCATCATATCAACATTGGTACTACCAACGTCATCATCATCATAATTGCTGTATCATAATACGAAACCAATGCCTGTACCCCTAGCCCACAAGGAGTATCTTATTTAACAGTACTATTACACTTATTATACCAGAGCTGTTGGACACATAGACAAATATTACAGCCAACATTTTTATTTACTTTTTTTAAAGTATGGAGTAACCCAAACTCATGAATGTGTAACTGATCTCATATTTCACTCTCACAGACATCTAAGTTATTTAAGCACTTACCATATTTTTCAACATCTGAACTCATCATTCACTTTCAGACAACAAATAAACTCTTCTCAAGTTAATTCCGAGAGGTTTGATAATATGATAAGCATGATAAGGACTGCAGGTCTATCTGAAAAAAATGCTTTTAGACAATGTCACTACAGTGTCATTCAAGTTACCAAATTACATTTGAGGACCAAATCTAATGTTCTTGGTTGTGTTGGAAGGGGGGTTTTAAACGCATAACAGAAACATATACTTTGGCTTTTACAGTGAACTCGTCTCTTTATAATTTCCAGTAATATCTGGAATTCCCCACAGTCAATGTTTGTGAATTGAAGGATTAATGACAGAATTTAGATTTTTGGATGGAGTATCTCTTTAAAGCATATTGTGGAACTAGGACAGTGACTGTGGGCAGAGCCAGAAGCCCATCTGCAAATTCAGAGGAAAAAAAAGAAAGGACTCAATTAATTTTGCTCCTGCAAATGTTAAATAAACACGCACAAAATATCAGAAACAAACCTTTAATTATCTCTGGGTAAGAATTTATTTGCGTTTTAATTAAGGATATATAATTAACTTTAACGGTTATAAGATTTTTGTCGTTCATGTAAAGACATTATACTTCTTTCATTTTTGTATTATACGAATTACAAACTGTATTTTGTTGTTACCGTTCATCCCGCTGCAATGTGGTCAGCAATCACCAGGGGGCGGTAAAGCACAAATAAACACCGCTGCGTGACGACCACAGCCTGTAAGGATAAATTCACATCATAGATCGAAATCTCGTGATTTTTATCCTATACACCCACACAAGCTGAGGAATTAAGTCATGTGCATATAAACAAAAATATCATAATATGAAGGCTGATATAACTGCAAAATGTGCAAAACATTTCCTTTCATCTTATTTGGTACACTGGCTTTAAATGTAGCTTGATGTACAAGCAAGTTAATGTTGACTGGATTCAAATCCCCCTTAATGTGCATTCAGGCCCCCAGAATCCCTTGCAGCTGAGAGCAGCCCCTATTAACACACACCATGCTTCCAGTCCATGACTAATGGCAACGCAGGAGGAAACCTGATTATGTGAACATGGAGAAAATTCATGTGTGTGATTACAGGACATGTGTATCTAATCCTTTACCGTTCCCTTTCAGTGAATTTGAACAGTGGGCATTATAAAAACAATTCAGTAAGGTCCACCACATAGATTAAAGAGTGATTACCACCTGAAGATGTGTTAACAAACATAGGTAACCTACTGCTAAATATTTAAAGAAAAGTCAATTTAATACCCTTAACCATGGCTGCTTTAATGGATCTTAATTGTGAGAAATGTGCTCTTTCCAAATCCACCAGTGATCCAATTAATCAATTACCCGCGTCACATCTCACAGAGAAAACATGATGTAATAGACCTCAATTAGTTTGTTGTCCTCCCATTAGAGGAATGACAACATCCAAACTACTTCTATTATAGGAATTGATTTTCTATTTTGAGGTCAGGTCATTGAATTCTTTGTTAGTTAAGTGAAACTATGTATACTGCTTTCTAACATTACACTGCCTGTGTTGCTTTGTATAGCCGTTACCATTTATTGCTACCTGTTGTGAAGTATATTCTATACTGCTAACTATTTAAAGAAACAATATTCTAATATTTTATTTTTTCCACATTTTTGTCACCTGACCTCATCACATGACCATAAGTCACCTTATCATAAAAAAAGGACATGTGTTACTTTTCATGATTTTAATTTTGTGTGAATGTTTTGGACATTTGGCGGTCCATTCCATGAGATACTGCATTCTGCGGAAACAACGAAAGTATTAGCTTATACTATTAGAAATTTGTAATATATATCAATATAATTATCAGTTTTGGAGATACTTTCAACTATTGTCTGCTGGTTAAAACCAATGGTTATGGCACAAAGTTCAGAGTCTCTTACATGCATAGAAAACATAAATATTTCAGCATTTCTACGAAATCAAGTTAAAATGTGTGAGGCAGATACATGGAATGGACTGTCCATGTTTGCAGGCCAGTGCCCGCAGAGGATCGCATTGATGTTTGTCGAACAGAGGATTAGGCGTGATGCCCGGTTGAGAGAATGCAGAACACAGGCTGGCTCTGAGAATGGACAGTAATACAGTATGTAAATACAAAGGAGATAATTGCTTTAGATAATCCATGTTGTGTTCTGTGTATGAGTGGGAATGAGGCTAGCTGTTGAATATTTTACATTCATTTTGTTCAGTAATCAGATTGGACAGATTCAATTGGCGGGAAGGGACATTTACCGTTTGGCTCAAATACTTATCATATTGTTTGTTATACCAGATAGAATGTGCTTCTGTCCCTTGTTTACTGTTTCTCAACTATTTCAAATCAGCAAAATGTAAACAAAGCAAAAACAGGATTTTTTTCTATTTATACAGTACTTATATGTATACTGCTGGTTGGGTGACTTTTTGTCCAAGTTCTGTTAACTGCCTGCTGTTACAGTTCCCATACAAAATGATATAGCTCTGTTTCTCAGTCCATTTTTTGCAGTTTCACAACAAATACTTTAAATCACTTTAAAGGGCACGGTGGATAAATTGTCACTGTCATACAACTCTAAAAGACAACTGCTCACATCAAAACATTCTTGGTCATTGAATTGGAGTTATTTTGAGATGATAAAACTTTATCCTTCAATCTGACAGAAACTCTCATCAAAAATAAGAAGTGAGTCAGACTCGTGACAGCGACAGAATGACATTTTACTACAGAGCAGTCTTAAGATCCCACTAGGTTTTGGGACCAGTCATCAGCCTATGAAGGGAATTTAATGATTTAATGCATGATCAAATTATGTAGACCCTTTAACAAAACCTTAAAGGAAAAAGGACTGTATCGGTATAGTAAAATATAATATTTAAAAATATATATAATACAAATTAAATCTAGAAAAATAAAAATCACCAATGTAAGTTTCACTTACAGGGAATTACATGTACTTTAGTTTTAGTAATTACTTTACATCAGCTACAAATACCAGGGAATAGGTCATAAGATAATTTGAAAACGTTTTCCTTAATAACTCACAAAATGCAACAAATTTACGTGTCATCGCTAGCATGACAAAAATATTTATGTGCCAAAAGCGATAGTACCATATCTGCATATGTATTTGGGTAGTTGACAGACTAATGCAAATTTTTCCTGTAATGTGACTGCAAAAGTTTAGAAAAAAAACTAACAATGAAGATCAATCTCTCTTTTGTATGATAAATATGAATATTAATAATACAAAACATTGTAATATTAAAAGTTTGTCTTCTTAATTTTTCTATGTCACATCACATGACACGTACGATTTATTCGTCAACCATTTAAAAGAAAATAATTATATTGAATTTAAATTCCACAAATTGCTCATTAACAACTTAAAAGTACCTTTTCACTTTTTTACCTTTGTAAAGTTTGTGGTACTCGGTTCATTTCCACATTTTGAAACTAAAGCCCTCATTCCCAGTCTCTCCATCACAGCACCAGCTCCGCGCGCTCTCGCGCCTCCGTCCGCGCGGCGGGTGACGTCACCCGCGCATAGACTCGCGCTGCTGCGAGAGCTAGAGGTTGAACGCATCGAGGTTAGAGAGAGAGAACAGCGGCAGGGCCGACGAACAAAAACTGATTCAAACGGATTTATATTCGCGAGCCAAGTCTGCACAGAGTGTGCGTATTTCTTCCCAGCTGTCCCGAAGCCTGAACTGTCAAGAGTTACAGCAAGGTAAGAGAAAACAGACATAATATAAACTGGAGTAATAAATCACTCGCTTAAAGTTGCCCCGGTCTTCTTTCCGAGCGCAAAACCCGCGATTTGTATCGTGCCCTGTATCGATGTCGCTTTTACGCTGCACGCGACGGGAACGGTGTGTGTGGTGCATTGCATTGCAAAATGTGAAAGAAACAAAAGTGATTGTTTTTTTCGCGCTCTCTCGCGCTCGTCTTTTGTGTCTTTAAGAGGTCTGTTACCTCAATAGAGCTCAAAAGCAGATTCTTTAAATTGTTGGATTTGACACATTGTGACAGTGAGGATCATACTGGATGCGTTTCCATTTTTGTTTTCGTGATCATAATAGAGAAAGAATGTAATGATGGCTGCTCAGATGCCCATTGTCATTCACTAAATGTTCTGTGCACGCGCCGTGGACTCTTTTCACATTCACAAAGCTTTTTGACTCCTTGTATTCCGTGTTTTTAACGCATATATATATATATATATATATATATATATATATATGCTGATTGCTGATGATGGGCAGCTCGTGAATAAGATGTGTGCATTGCTCTAATGAAGTGTGCTTTTTACTTTTTTGGAAGTTGGATTGCCGATGTTGTCTGTGATTGGCTGTAGTGGGATTTAAGCATTAAATAAACAATTACTCAAAAAAAGATACAAATATAATTTAATTTCAATTTATGTATATAGTGCTTTTCACCATGTGCATTGTTCCAAAGCAGTTTTACAGGAGCAAATGAGAAATACTGAAAGGTAATACACAGTACAGTGTATGGGGTTTATTTGCATATGTTCTCAATTTGTTTTATGATACTTTCTGTAAACACGAAACATCAGGGTGTTGATGCAGGTTTTCAACATTAATAGTCATGTTTTTGTCCATATTCCTTTCCGTCTCCCTCTCTCACAGACTGTGTACTCCGATACTTTCCTGCATTATGATAATTGAATTTTACAGCAGTCAGGATTTCACCCGCTCAGCTTATGTGCTGTAAGTGGCTCAAATACTGGGCTACTTTGAAGACAATAATCCTATTTTTATAGTTTCTTAAGAAATGCCCTTAGAGAAATGAAAGCAGTAACCAGCTTATACTTGCTACGTACAGATAGTACTTGAGTAATATTTTCATCACATTTGCGAACCCTAAATCTTTATAGTATTGATGTGTTTTCATCTTCCTTTGGATTTCTTACGCTTCTCGCTTTGGTCTGTGTCAATACACTTGCGAGAAAGCCCAAAGCTGATTTAGGTTTTGAATGATCTAATGTTATGCAATGTTCTCATCACACCCACTCCTGACGTTTCTCTGTCACAAGCGTGTTTGTTTTGCAGTGACAGGTATGCATTCCTAAACTTTTTGTGTTCATGGTAACATACCTTTTCTGTTACGAAACCCATTGCTCATTGTGCAATGCAAAAATCTCATTCTGCCCCTTTTCAATAGAAATGTATGAAACACATTTTCATATTGAAGACAACAGTGCCATCCTAATGCATTCCTCCTTTTATCTCATTCACCCAAGGAGTGGATCTACACAGTCTACGCCTAAAATAATGTCTAAACTCTCTTGTGCCTCAGCTCACTTACAATCAAGCTGTTTTCTGGACCCGGCGCCGGAATGTGCTGTGTAGTCTCTCAGTACCAGCCAACAGTCTCCAAACAAAAGACTGCTCAGTAAAAGCTCTCACTTTGCTTTCCCCTTGTGTTTTGCAGAGGAGTGCGGCCCATACCCCATCCGAGCCTTGCCATCTATATTGCCAAGGCCTTTTACATGGAAGCTGCATTATTGTGAGTTGATCTGATCGCTCTCCATCAAATGCAGTCATTTGAATCTGTTAGTGCTGTAGTGCTGTTTAGAAATGTTGTATGCGGTCATTTACTGAAAACTCAGTTAATTGCAGACATGTTTGGCCTTGCAGTCTCAGACATGATTTGTTTGAAATTATAGTTCATGGTTGATGGTTAATGCATCCAGCCTAGAAATCCTGCAAGGCAAGTGTTTTGTGTGCGTCTCCGCCAACCTCACTGCAACTGGCTCCCTCAGAACTTTGACCTAAATATACTTTAACTTTTCTAAAAAAGGCTATAATTGCAGTGTTTATGGGTTTGGCGATGTCCTGCAAGTATTCGGCATGGCCGCAGATAGTTTGTGGTTTAGTATTTGGTAAATGTATTGATTTATCACATGCTGGTTGTTCAGACTTCCCATTTTTCAATGCCGGTCACATGTCCGCTGAAAAATATTTGCAGTTTGTATCATTTTGTGAGCCTTGTTTGAGACGACGTGTCAAAAAGTTGCAGAATTTTGACAATGCTGAATATCCTGCGTGTAAATGCTTGCATCCATCCATGCATTTTTGTATAGAGGTAGATTGGGGAAATGACATTGGGAGAGAAATACGAGCATGTGATGCATCACATCTCCAACAGACTTTGGGGTCTGCAGTGCGAAATTGCTTTTATGACATGCCGTCCTACAGAAAAATGTAATCTTAAAATAAGTTGCTTCGTAAGTAAGGGCCAGATTGCCTGCCCCGGAGACAGACGGCCCCCGTCTAACAGAACACACAGATGACAGTTAAAGGTTTTGTTATTTTTATTATAATCATTTGTAATCTGGAGCGGCCATTAAGCACAGGGCTGATTTAACAATAGGAACTTGGTGGAGCGAAATCAGGTTCCAATGTGTTCGGATGAGAAAGAGGATTTACATGTCAGATGGTGCTGTCGTAATGTGTCATTCCTCTGTTTGGATGAGATTGAAACGGCAAGTATGATTTTCTCTCCAGTGCTAGTTTTTATAGGTCACATGTGCTGACTGAAGAGATTTGACTGGTAAAGAGATCATGGGCCATTATTCAAGAGAATTCACTGTTCCTCTAAATCAGCAAAAACATCGTTTTTTTTCATGGTGGAATATTTAGTGCCTCCATAGAGAAGAGAAATAAATATCTTAATGTACAAACCTTGAAGATGATTTAGATCGTGAGGGCAGTGTCCCACTTATTTTTAGTGTTTGCTGGCAGAAATCCCATCCATTTGGCTTGTTATATTTGATATGTTTGTGGACTGATTGTGTCAACAAAGGATGGTGATAGTTGATATTCAGGGCCTCCCTCATTTGCATTTGCAAATACTGTTTCACAATGCTTTGTTTCACATGCTGAACTTTTGTTCGTGTGGGTTGCTGCATGGGTGTTCGGTACATCTGTTTAGACAGCAATTTATTTAACAAGGACATTGTTTGGTTAATTGTGTTTTCATTAACTATACAAGGTTTGTTGACCACAGGGAGCATTCTCGTGGGTAACTATTAGCAGGTAAGGAAAACTTTAGCAAAAAGGTCTTTGTGTGTGAAATCTCACAGGGAAATTAAAAATACATGTCCCTTGGCTGAACCCGCAATTTTAACAGGCTTTACAGCATTTCCTGTCTTAAACATACATTTGCATAAAGCATATTTTTCTCTTTCTGCGAGTTGGTGCCTTCTATTACTACCATGTACTGGACCTAGTTTAACTTATTACAGATTTTTTCCTCTCTTTGTGTTATATGCTACACACAGTATATAGTATGCATACGTATATTAGAGAGGATGTCTCATTGATCCTCTTTCACCTGATATCTGCCTGTTAAGTCTGACGTAACACACCATTGCTTCCGGGTCCAAAGGCTAACAATAAACAATACAATGAATATACGCTCACGGAGTGCTGTAAAACAACTTAACAACCATGGTCCTAACCTTTATCTCAATAACACACTTGGACTTGGACCCGGAAACTGTGTTCCTTGCATAACAACGTAATGGGATACTTCACCCAAAAATGAAAATTTGTTATTTCAAACCTGTTTGACTTTCTTTTTTCTGCAGAACATAAAAGAAGATATTTTGAAGAATGGCGGTAACCAAACCATGGTGCTACCCATTCACTGTTATTGTATTGACAAAAAACCAATGCAAGTCATTGGGTATTGCCGTTGTTCGGTTACCAACATTATTCGAAATATCTTCTTTTGTGTTCTGCAGAAGTAAGTCGTACAGCTTTGAAATGACTAGAGGGCGAGTAAATGATAGTGATAAAGCCACAGTTTTGTTTTATATTTATGTAATCTGCACTTTAGTTTCTGAGATTAATGACTTCCATGTTACACCAAGCTATTAGCTAAATTGTCAGTGGTTTATGTCATGACAATTATTTCATGTTTAAACGGCTATAAATTTATCAAATCATACAATATACTACTATGATTAAGGTAATTCTCTAAAAATATTTTAATCAATTCGTGCATCAACTAATTTCATTTTAAGCCTGGCCTACAGTTTATGGTTAATCTGTTTTGTATTGCGTTGGTTACCATGATTTATTGATTTTCTTTATTAAATAAATCAGAAGATAAGGTGCTTAAAAAATAATAGCGTATTAAATCGCAATATTTGTAAAAAAAACGTCGTGATTACATTATTTTTCCAAATCGTTCAGCCCTAGATAACATAAGGACGTGTAAACGGTGATCATTTTCATTTTGGTGTGAACTACTCCATAACATTTTGATGATCTGATTATAAGTGGTCAGGGCTAAAAGCAGGTGGAACAAGATCCAAATGCTTTGTGATCGGACCACTAAAACATACAAATGAAGTCAAAAATGCATTGAATTTGCAAGAATAAAGTCATCCTCAATGTGTCCCTGCCCGCAGTGAATCACACGTTTTGTACAGTTCTCTTATTTGAGAGGACATTTTCAAAAATCCCAAACCTGTCCAGACCCACACCAAAGAATATGCAGATGTAGTCCCTCTCCTTTGCAACCTATTTCCATGCACACATAACTCATCATTAATTCATTTTCAAGTCGTAAACGCCCTCAGAAGGGTTTCTTCAGCTTTCTTGTAGCTCAGTGGTAAGAGCATTGCGTTAACAATGCAAGGTTGTGGGTTCGATCCCAGGGGATTGCAAATACCTATGTAAAATGTATAGGATAAAGCAATGGAAGTCGCTTCGGATAAAAGCGTCTGCCAATTGCCTAAATGTAAATGTAATTACGGCTCAACTGACCGGGTTTAAATTTCTTCAGCAAAATGGCCATTCTGGACCAGCTGCGGTATGAGAGTGTGAAACTCAACACCACCTTTAAGTGCTCTCTGCGGCTAAACGCGAGCCGCAGATTTGGGCCCTGCTGCCACCTCTTCCCTGCTGATTCAAAGACTTCTGCTGCTTTCCTTCAGCCAGATCTGAGCTTACCATCAGATTTGCCAAGGTGCTTTGAGATTTTTTGTCTATCAGAAAGAGGTTGGCTCTTTGTTCACTGCAATAAGACTTAAAATGTCTGTTTTGCGATTAAATCATGGTTGCACGCACCTACATAAGTAGAATAAAAATGAGGCTGTCACAAATTCACTTCAGTGTTTTAGTAAGCAATGGTGGTTGACCGTGGCCTTATGCTGGAGAGCGAGTCGAGTCGACTGTCAGTAGTTGACCAGGGGCTTTGTTGAACTGTGACGGGCTTGTTTATGGATATCTGTGACTTCTTCAGAGCTAAGTCCTGACCAGTCACAGTCAGCCTCTAAGATACAGGTCACGACCGCTGATTTGTGCTGTCAACCACAGAGAAGAAAAGACGAGAGGGAAGGCAAGAGATGGAGAGGAATAGAGAGAGAGTGAGAGTGTGAGAGAGAGATGGGGAAGTTCACATGAAAGAGTCACAAAAAAAAGAAAAACACACCAGTGGGGCACAGGGAAAGAGGCAGGAAGTTGAAGCAGAGGGTTTGATGTGCTTTCACTGTCAAATATGATTCTGTTGCCGCATTAAGTGTTTCAACATATAGTGATTGTTTGAGCTGCTGGTGGCTGCTTTTGCTCCAGGTCATATCAGGCAATTGGTTTTCTGATTGCTTGAATCCAATTGTGTTTAAGTGGTTAGCATCCCTATGAAGAAAATTGCTTTTATCTGTGGGCTGTCACTAAGGTGAGTATTATGTTGGGGTGATGAGTATGTCTCTATTTTTTATCTTTTTGGATCAATATTTCATATATTGCCATTTTGCCAAGTGAATGCAAAAAAAGAAAGAAGTAAATTGTTAAGTTTTAAAGGAATAGTTCGCCCAAAATGACTCCCTAAAATTGAACACAAAACAAGAGAGTTTTAAGAATGTGGGAAACTACACTGTTCTGCTGCGACATTGTAGATTTATTCCTACTATTTTGGCCCCTTTTTTGAGCCGACGTCACGATAAGTCACGGCATTAGCTGGAGGGAAAACTAGTGGAAAACTAGAGGTGGCCAATACAAATTAGCACAGAGGCTGATACATAAGGAGTTTAAAATATCATTTTACTGTGTTTTTGAGTGCCAGAATCGACAGATTGAAGGCTCCAATCTGACATTCTAACACAATTCAATTCAAGTTTATTTTATATAGCGCTTTTCACAATGTGTATTGTTTCAAAGCAGCTTTACAGGGGCAAACAGGAAAAACAGAAAAGTTAAAACACAGCACAGTGCATGGTATTCATACAAACGAGTAAGATCATACTAATAAATAATATCTAATTTCTAAATAAATAAATAAATGAATGAATGCAGTCTCCCGGTGAGCAGGCCAACACTGCCCTGCTGTGGCGAGGAACCCAAACTCCAATGATTAATTAATGGAGAAAAAAACCTCGGGAGAAACCAGGCTCAGCCGGGAGGGCCAGATCCCCTCTGACGTGTCATAGCTGCACTCAAACTGGTGACATGTGATTTAAGTTTAGCATTTAATACCAAATATTGTAACTTCAGCATTAATAAGACAAATAGTCCGTCTTTGCTCTTGGTTGGGGATGTAGTGGTCTGAGCTGGGATGGTCCGATGGTCATAGTTCTCTTGGCTGGTGGTGGAATTGCCTTAGATGGAGCTGGGATGGTCAGTCAGTCTGCAGCTGTAGCTGGCGTGATCTCAAATTGGGGATGGGTATCTGTCGGTCGTCTGGACATGGTGGAACTTCTTCCTACCTCGGGATGGGCATCCCGAGGCAGAGGCGGAAAGAGAATAAAGAGGATAATTAGCGTAGCTGCTGTTCATTAACTATGCATTAAGTGAAAGCTTGGCTGAAAAGATGTGTCTTTAATCTAGAAAAGACACATCTTTCACAAGCTTGCCATTGCCAGAAAAAAACACAATAAAACTAGCGGACTTCACAGAACAATCATCAAAGATGCTTGCATTTACAGGGCATACATATATCACTTAATAAACTATTGTGTTATGTTGGTATGGATTATAGTTTGGGTATGTGTCTAAAATAAAACAACTTGTAATGAATCCCCACCGAATCAGAACCAGGGGATTAAGTTAAGTTATTTTTTACGTAATGTTAACCAAGCTTTCTTTGTGGATTGTACAACTAGCAGTTAGCCAACCACTGGAGTTTAAACTTAAAGAAAACAGTTTGGCATCACTATTTCTACAGCTTTCATGAAACCCGGGAGAGGGAACAGTGAGAAGGCTCATGTTATGTGTCAGGTGTGTGTGTTCAAGCTGCATTTGCCGATGTTTATTACTGTTAGTACTAAAGATGCAATCTCTCTTTTTGTCTTGACTATACACGCTTGGCTTCCTTTTGTATGTGGTATGTGTGAATGTCAGACCACTTAACTGGAGGTAACGTAATCCTGACAGTTCGTCCATTGATTGAGTGAGCGTGTCCCAGAAAAATTATTACAAACATTCTTCCAAATATCTTCTTGTGTCCATACCTTTTACATATTTATTTCTCAACTACTGATTTACAAACAGACCGTATATAAAATCGAATATTGTTGTTCGTGATAAAATTATATACCTTTGTTACATAATCACATATTATTAGAATATATCACTCCCTTATATGAGTACACACAAGCTTGCATATTCAAAAAGCCACAGTGAACATCGTGAGCTCTTCCCACACTGAAACACAAAACCAACCACAAGTATATAGTCAGACACACACACATAGTATAACAGAATTTCAAGTATTTCCTCGTGTTGTTTTTCTCTGGGCTCAGGTACCTGTTCTTATAGCAGCAGCGGAAGCGTTTAAGTTTTGTTTACATAAGGAGTTTAACATGATCTTACCTATACGACTGGTAACCTGCTCCCTCCCAGTTGAACTTTGAACATGAGTGAGTCTAAAATCTCTGCGGCAGTGCTACAGTTCCTTTTGGAGGACAATGCAGCTTAAACTCTTACACAGTTTCTTAGAAACTGTGACTGTGCCTGATACACAATCCTATTATCTCTTCTTTCATCTTACATTTTTCTTCTTTCTCTTTCACACAGTTTTCCTCTTTTTTGTCTCTTCGCCTCCACCCTGTCTTTTCCTGTCTTTTCCAATGTCATCAGTGATTTTTATTGCACAGCTTTTCCTTATGGGAGCCTGTCATAAAGCTCCATGTAATGTTCGAGTTTGGAATACTTTTTAGAATGCAAAAAATAAAAAACCTTAAAAATAAAGACATCAAACAACCAACGTTCACGTTGTGTAAGCATAAATAAAATACAGTTGTGATAGAACAGTGGTTCTCAACCTGGTCGCTCTCATGTAAACCCATTTAAAGAACTGGCGTCCCCCACACACTGTACATTGAGGATTGATAAGATCATGTGTAAATATACATATATACATAGTATAATAGAATACGTATAATAGAAGCAAAAAATACAACTCTATGACAGATTAATCTAATGACAGAGATCAGATTATAAATGTAACAAACCTGCTGATAAAAACAAAAGAAACCATCACAGAAATGATTGGTTTCCATTAAAATATAACTGTGAGCCTTTACGTTTTTGCATTAACACCATTACAGAATAGTAGTGTTTTGGGCATGATTCCAATAGGATTTATCTGCCAGATCTCGAAAACAGCGCACATTTCATTGATTTTAACTCGAGAGTTTATTCAAAGTTTATAAAACAGACGTGTTGTGGTGTCATTTATCTGTCGAAAACAGCACTTTACATCTTTTATAACAGTCAACAGCTTTAAACAGCCGTCCAAGCTCAGAAATATATGAAAAGGCACTTTATTTACACGCCGCTCCATTCACCCTCACTTTGAAACTCTGGAGAGAGAGAGAGAGACTTGCACTTGTTCTGAAATTAAAGTCTGAAAGACAAATATACTTCTATGATCTACCTGTTTCTTAAAAATGATGTAAAGGTAATTGCTCCTGCTTCCTGAGTGGACGTTTGCCTGCTTTGTAGATATTAAGCTTTTGTGCACAGCCTAAAATTGCACTTCAGATGGAACATTGCCCTCCGTCAATTTGCATTTCGTGTTCCTATATGTGGGCATATGTTGGGTTTCGGGGAACTGTCCCTCCTGCAGTACTTCTACTCCTAAAGACCTGTTTTTTCCCAGCTTTCTGATTTTTGCGTTCATGGTCTAGTGAATGATTTGAGATTATAATCCAGGTTAAATCATAAATCCAGTCTTTCCTCAGTCTTTCCTTTGTAGGACATGAAGATATTTGCTGATGCAGCAATGCTGTGGGTTTGTTAGACTGTTTCCATTGGGGACCTTTGAAGACCCAGTACTGTTAAACCATCAGTTTCCAGGTCTAGCGAAGGCTGCCTTTCCCTCTGGCCTGGCCTCAAATGGAGAATCCAGTTGTGTTCAATTTTTCCTCGATATTCTAATGGGAAAAACACATGAATCATTGCAATTTATAGATTAATGGTTAGCAGACACCATACAAAAACTTTAGGCATTCAAATCTTTGTAAATGTACTTCCGGACATCTCTGTTGTAGTTCTGTACTTGGTGGTTAAACTCCGGGATTAAAGTTGGCTCCCTGCCAGTATGTTGTTCTTCTGGTGTTATTAAGCCGCATTCCGTTGTGCCTCAGTATAAATCTCAAGTTCAAGTTACTATTTACCTTTTTGTCAGTGTACTGTATACACTTACACTGACAATCGCGCAAAAACGGATCTATATGCAACCTAATAATCCAACTCGCAGTTGCACATTAACCATTTGCTCGCAGAAAATTTTCCCTGCGTTCCATTCTACAGTTATCATCCCTATGTATGCCCTACTCCCTCCGCAGCTCTTAAACTTTTTGTTTGGTGTCCCCTTCTACGCACTTGTTTCGGTTCTGCAGCACCTAGCCTCGCACTGCCTATTTGCAAGTTGTTCTCGGCCGGTGCCCACTGTTGTTTAAAAGTTTCATGTCATAGTAACCTGTTTATTAAGGCTCGACTTCCAATTTATATAATTTTAATCAAATTTGAGTATTAAAAGCGGTTTGTTCGTGGTGTGCGCGGCAGCAACGGTGCTCAAATTAATGGGTCAATTCAATCATTGCTAATGTTGTATGAAATTTTGCCAGAAAAGAACTGGAGATACACATAGATACAATTCTGTGGACGTAAATAAGGAAAGGGCTCATGCCTGTACAGAAAGATTATAGCTTTGTAAACTGCTGGCATCTACAGTAGAATAATTTTAATCAGAATTTTATTGTTCATAGCAGAGGGCTCTCTCAACTTATATTTTACAGTTTGTCAATTAATAAGATTATAAAATTTGTATATGCTGTATGCATCCGTCAACATTCCCCACAGAGCCCCGCCATTTGACAAATCCCATTTTAACCCCGGGTTAAACATGAGACAAGATGCTTTCGCAAAGCAAGTATGCTTTTATTAGCAAGTATGAAAGCATTTAGATGGAGCATTACATCTATGTTTAAAAACTTGACTAGTAAGTTAGAGCTCGTAAATTCATTTCTGTGAATTTGTTTAGGTTATCCAATTTGAATGTAATTCTCAGTGAAAAGGATTTAATATGTATTTAAACCATTTTAGATAAAGTACATAACATTTTATATATATTATCATTAATTTTACTAAAAATACAGATATGCAATGGCAGTATGTGACACAGTTAAATAGATGTAATGCACTGGAAACCGAGGAGTTAATCCTTGTAAATGGAATGGATGAGAATGGAAAAATTTAGTATGAATGGAAGAGCGACAAGGGACATCTTGACCTGAAACTGCAGTGCAAAAACAAGTCTTGAGCTGCTGCCAAGTCTCTTGTTTTTATTTTTGTTAGTATGGTATGCCAGCCTACTGTTTATTTGTATGCATGCTCACTCATGCACAGTTACATACTTAACAAAAGCCTAACAGACAAACTTAGTCTAACGACTTTCTTACATTAGCATTGGGTTAAGGGTGTGGATACGTACAGGTTAATGAGTAATGACTTTATGGCCCGTGCAAACACACATGACAGTCATACAGTCATTTTTAAGCGGTATCGTAGTTGTTTCATTCGGCTTGTTAAAAAAATGTTTTAGATCTTTTACAGAATATTACAAAATATATATTTTCAAGTTTTTACAGAAAATGTCACATCCATAACATTTGAATTGCCCAGTTTACTGTGAGTTAATGGCTGTGACAAATTCCCTTTAAATTAGCGTTTGTGTATGTAGTCAGTGTATAGTAATAAAGGTTCATTAAACCACACACATTAAGAGGGCTAACCTTAAAGTGCACATGGATGAGCGTCACCTGGCTTTGAGTCATCCGCATGGTAACAATGCTGGCCTATTAACAGATCTCCTGGCGGGCTAATTGAATGACACATTAATTGCTCAGGCCGGTGCTCAGTGAAGTGGAATGGTAATTACGGAGTGCTGCTTCTAATAAATAGACTCCCCATCACAGACGTTTGGTTGGCAAATGCTTTTTTTTTTTACAGATTTTGCATTACTGGCGTATTAGGCAATGAGAATGGAGGCCTGTGACAGCTGCAGTGCGCCCCAAGCAGAGAGAAGCAGAGGGGAAGCAGACAAACAATCCCCAAGCGTGTCTCTACGCTGCCCCAGAATCACTCAAACCACGCCAGATGAGTGTGTAATTGAAGTTCTGTTTCGTTGCCTAAACCATTGCTGTTCTGAGGTTATGTCAAAAGACGAGGATATGCGAATACTTATTTAGTGTGCCTAAATCCCATAATCCAGTCCCCTGCCAGCCCTTGTTCAGTTGGCACATTGCTTTATAATGACATCATCTGCTGAAAGATATAGATGGAAAATGAGACCAAGAGAGAGACAAATACATAGAGACTCTCAGCAGTAGCGTGAGAGAAAAAGACCAAGAGATGAGGTTGGATGACAATCTCTGCAGGTATTCATTGCAACTATGACAAAAATGCAAAAATTTGCCAAAAAAGTGTAGTTACCATTGATGAAAACCGTCTCTTTATCCTAAATGTTTCATTTCAGGAGCAAGTGACTCCCGGTCAATGTTTAGTTTGGGGTTGTGCTTCAGTTATTGAGTGATGGATGGGAAGGTAGATGGATAGGTGAATGTAGAGGGAGGTGCAGGATGTCAATTTTGCTGTCTCAGCCGTAAGAGTTGTTTTGCCTCAGCATGTCATGCTGCAAACGGACATGCTGCCAGGCTCTGCCCTTCAGGAGGCCAGAACACGATCTGCTCAAACGAGAAGCATCCTCTCCTTCCTCTGGACCCTAACCTCGCTCTCCACAACCGTCTGCTCTTTCACGATAACATACAGGGGTTACGTAATGACCCGCCACCCCAAGCTCATCCACCCCCTGCTGGAAAGCATGAAAAGGACCATAGTAACAAAAACTGCTTTTTTGCATTGTGGGATGAGTTAGTATTCTGGGGCTTTTTCTGCCGCTGCGCTAAATGCACTGACCTTCAAGTGTCAGCTTTGGTGACACCATTAGCTTTTTGTCCTTTGTCATAAAAACTAAAGAGCCATCTCACTAATAATGGCTGCTATCGGTGGAGGGAGGGAGTGTTGGATACTGCATTTCTTTAGTAGGGCTGAAACAAATGGGCAATGTTATCATCATAAGTGTTGGGCGATCTTATCCATAGTCACATCTCCCTATGTCTGTGGACGATCCAGCCTGTGAGATTGGCGATACACAATGTCATCGGGGGCTTGGAAAAAAAGCTTTTTTTATTTGCTCATCTATTATTTTAAATGTTGCATGCAATCCCAAAAATTTTAATTTAATTCAAATCAGATAGCAGAGCAAGTATGTAAAAAATTTAAAACAGTCTCCAAGCTCCAATTGCAAAAGCTAAGCTTATAATAATGAACAAGTTGAGCTGTTGGGTAAGATTTTGCAGGTCAGTTTGACTTGATTTAAATTCAACCTTTGTAAAGAAAGTAAATTAATCTGCATTTTATGTTCTTAAAAGTGATGGCGATAAAGTTAAGAAAGCAGTTTTAAGACAACTGAAGGTTTGTTTTTGTATAGTATGGAGTGTAAAGTCTACAAACTGGAAGGTCTAATTTATTTTTTTAATGAATTAAACTTACAGCTTAAACGGATAGTTCACATTTTTATTAAAATTCTGAAAGGTGAAAGGAAATCAATGGCAGGCCAAGCACATGAAGTTTGATGATCTATTCATTCCAAAATTAATATTATTGGATTAGTGTACGAAAATGTTATAGTCCGGTTTGATTTAATACGACAAAATTATATAATCCATGTAATCAAGTTTACTTGTTTGTAGTTGTCACATGGCGTCGGCGGTCATTCAGTTGCGCTCAGCGAGGTGCTGAAGAAATGGTGCTGTGCAATCTTTCAAAAAGATCGGTCTGTATGCAAAGATGTAGTGTGCCATTTATCAAACTTATTTTAAAACCAATCAAGACATAACTGAGGCGCCATTCGGCACCACAAAATCTGCCTGTAATAGATTTTTTTAACAAGCAGACCAAGAGGCAAAGCATCTCGCCGGTGTGGTGCCAAAAATGACTCCTGCCAAAGTATGACTCCGTCCATTCTCCATCCCGACCCATTTAAAAATGTAAAGACCGACAGGTATGTGCTTGATGATAACATCACACTTCAAATAAACCATAAAGTGGGTCGCATGGGACACGATGCGCAGTCTTGCATCCCGTCTAGGAAAGCTGTAGGCTATCGCACACCGGACACATATTCAGTGCGAGCTCAAGTTCAAAGTCTACTCCTGATGCAAGTCAGGGCTAATTTTAACCTGGCCTACTTTTACGTTATTTTTATCAGACAATATGTGGTATTTGAACGTTATGTAATGAATAGACTATATCACATTGTTAAATCTGTTATTCTTTTTCTGTGTCTTCTTTTTCTGTGTCTAACTCTTTCCTCGCCATTGACAAGTTATCTCGTCAGTTAAAAAAAAAACGTTCCCTGCCAAAGACAAGTTATTACGGCAATCAGTGTTTGTACTGTTATACAGCAGGTGGCGCTGTTACACACCTTTGGGAAAAAGTACAGAAGCTCTGAACCTTGAACGTATATGTTTTATCTGTTTTTATTGATTGTTCTGAGTGTAATCTGGGTCGAGCCTTGAGTGTATATGTTTTATCTGTATTTAATGATTGTTATCAGTGTAATCTGGGTGGAGTCTTTGACACAATTTTTTAAATTATCGATATTAGCTTTTCGTCAAGTTGCCCATCATTTCATGTTTTCAGGTTATTTTAAACTGTTTACAGGTGAGAATTCTGCGTTTATGTTTATCAGTAGTGTCTTTCTGTAAAGACCCCTTCAAGCGGTCTGTATATATCAGGCAAATGTATAACATAAAAAAGTGTCACCTTATGAAATTGTTTTACTGAGACATATTTCCTATACAAGTAACTTCAATGCATTTATAGTTTTAAGGGAGTTAAACTTTTGCATTTAAAGTAGAAAAATGAAAAAAACCTTAAGTTTACTTATGGAATTTGTGGTTAAACATTTCTCACCATAGTTACTGTAGGTTAACCATGAAATATGTAATAATTTTGAAGCAAAGTCCAACATATTACATACCTAAATGAACTATTTTATCGTCAGAACCTCTAGTTAATTATGTATTACTTTAGGTCATCATTCAGAATTGTTAAAGAATCGCAATCTCTATTTGAAATAAAATAATTTGGATCCTCAATTTATCCAGAATCGTGCTGCCCTAAAGTGACTATTCTTATTTTATTTTTTTATTTTTTATTTATTTATTTATAAAGCGCTTTTCACAATGTGTATTGTTTCAAAGCAACTTTACAGGGGTAAACAGGAAAAACAGAAAAGTTAAAAGTGTGCATGGTATTTCTACAATGAGTAAGATCATTCTAATAAATAATATCTAGTTTATAAATAAATAAATCAATGAATGCAGTCTCCCGGTGAGCAGGCCAACACTGCCCTGCTGTGGCGAGGAACCCAAACTCCAATGATTGATTAATGGAGAAAAAAACCTCGGGAGAAACCAGGCTCAACCGGGAGGGCCAGATCCCCTCTGACGTGTCATAGCTGCACTCAGACTGCTGACATGTCGTTTTGGTTTAGCATTTAATACCAAATATTGTAACTTCAGCATTAATAAGACAAATTGTCCGTCTTTGCTCTCGGTTGGGGATGTAGTGGTCTGAGCTGGGATGGTCCGATGGTCATATTTCTCTTGGCTGGTGGTGGAATTGCCTTAGATGGAGCTGGGATGGTCAGTCAGTCTGCAGCTGTAGCTGGCGTAATCTCAAATTTGGGATGGGCATCTGTCGGTCATCTGGACATGGTGGAACTTCTTCCTACCTCGGGATGGGCATCCCGAGGCAGAGGCGGAAAGGGAATAAAGAGAATAATTTTCCTTATTTCCTCTTCCTTACTTATAACCGCAAATCATAATAAGATGACAAGTCCATTGGTAGCCGTTTATTCAAACTTGTATTAATAAACTGTGTTGTTGATGAATTATTCGAGTAAAATTTTAAAGAAGTCAAACAATTAGCAAAATCATTGTTACATTCAGTCCTATCTCTTTGTAGTTGAGTTGTATCGTTTGAACTATGACTCTCAACTAAGTGATGTCTATATATACTTTTGGACAGGCATGTGCTGCATCTGTCTGTGTGAATGCTTCTAGGGCATGCACAGCAATATTCACTTGACAGTATCTCAGCTGTGCCTTTTGAAGTCGTATCTTCATTGTCAAAGTGGAACATGAAAACCGATTTGATTTAAGACTGTTTATCTCTGTGGGAACTTCACAGTGCTTCGCTTTCTAAATATAGCACTGCTGTCTTTCATTTGATTTATTGAGTTTTTAAACACGGCCGTAGGCGCACCTTTCTTTATTTAACAGCTAATTGCGCCATTCTCTTAGTTGCGCAGTAATCCCAGAATCGTGGTTCTATTTTTGGATAGGGGCCCTATTATAGCGGAGGAAGATGAGAGGAGAAATGTTAGGCAGGTGAGGATGTTAAAAGCATGCTGTTTGTGCACAAGCTGCCTTTTCACTGCATGAGTGGGTTTTCAGAGTCTCTGCCTACTTCCCCTTGTGATTGCTCAATGAAGGGTAAAAACTCTATTCGGGTTAAAGTGAAACTGTCATTCGGATGATGTCTAAATGGAGGACTAAGTGCCTGAATTTGCATGTCATGAATTAAGGACGTTTTTGCAGAGTCTAAAGGCCATTTTAATTGGTCTACTACAATGGTGCAAAAAGTTTTAATTCAAATATTAATTTCAACATTCATCCTATTGGCTCCTGAACCGTCGGATCGCAACCAGTGTTTACCTGCTTATTTGAATGACACATGAGTGATCTTCTGTGTATCAGAAAGAAAACGGGAGCCAGTAGGGTAATTGACTAAAACTTATAAATGTTATTTCTAAACATTAATAAAATGGCTTGTAAACATGGTCATGACTGATGTGAGCAGCACATAATCCACCACTTCAGACCTTGAAGTGTCAACAGTTTCTGTGTGTGTGTGTGTGTGTGTTTGTGTGTGTGAGTGAGTGTTTGTGCATAGGTTCATCAAAGGGAATAATTCAGCAGCGATCAGAGAGAGGAAGCACAAAGGTAAGGTGAGGGATACATTCAAAGTGAGTAAGCAGCTGATCTGACTCCTGCTCATTAGAATTTGCTCCATATGCACATCTGTAGAGAGGTGCTTTGCATATTTGATCTTTATATTGTTGACAGTCTGCAGTATCTACTGGGACCTGTCCTGTGGATATCTACCGTTTCCCCTTCTTAAGATGTTGACATCCTCCATCTGTGATTTTCTTTACCACAATAACAGCCTTCTTAACCCTGTTTCTTAAATAATTCAAACTTCCTAGAATCCCAGTGGGGTTGTAACAATGCCAAACTTATGTTGTTGATGCAGTGAAATTTCGCAAAATTTGTCGTCATTAATTGTGATACCACACAAAATCAAGTTCTACTGAAAATTCTTGATTATTAAACAATTTTAGACTAGGGGTGTGAGTACAATATACTGATATTGACAATAACTGTGATATTAAAAACATGATTAGCTATTTGTCTTAATACTACTTGGGGCTGGAATAATATATATCGCAATATATTATAGAGTCTGAAATGGAAAAGGCTTCGATTCTGTGTTTTATGCACAGCTCTTCTGTTAACTACCGCTCCTCGATCAGTAGGAAGTATTGCTCGGTCTATAATCACTACGAGATTGAGTCGTTTGTTATGTGCATTTGAAAGAGCAACACTCGTCAAACATCATCATTATAAAAATACTTTATTGTCATTAAAAAAACCTGAACATTTTTGAAGAACAGCGATAGAATATGACCATTAGCATTTACTTCTTCTATGTCCCATATTCAGAGTTTCTGTGCGCGTGCACCCTCTGGCTTTCGGATGTGACAGCATTTAACCATTGAAAAATCTACAAAAAAAATACTCAAAATATCGCCCCAGTCCTGTAATATTCGTGTTTTTATTTTATTCTGTTTTAGATTGTGGGGTGAACTTTATCATGTGTTTTTTCTTGTTTTATGGTTATTGGATGTATTGTACACCACTTTGGGCTGTCCTAGTGGCAGTAGAAATGTGCTATATAAGAAATAAACCTAAACCTACAACGGCAAAGTGTGTCAATGTGTACAGAAAACAGAAGAAGCACAACAGAAACCCCCCTGCTTTTGAGGATACATCACATTCATTTACATTTCATGGATTTCTTAAAACACGTACCCGCCTTAAAGTGGTTGCATTAATAAATAATGTGTGTTTCGATGAATTCTTCAGATCCGGTTGTTAGGGCAACGTGAATATTTTTTCGTCCTTACCATCCTCGTGCATATAGATGATATTTGAGGGTTATTGTCAGAACTCTCTGTGGAGCCTAGGCCAGCCTATCAAAGAAATTAACCAGCGTCTGATTACGGCCTGGGATTATGCCCGACATAGTCTAACTGGGGCATGGAATACATGGAGTAATGAGGAAAAGAGATGAGACCCTCTCTATGGATGTCTCTGAGGGACTGTGATGGAAAGAAGTTGAACAGATCTCTTCTGTGGTACATAGCGTGTGCTGTAAGAGACCTACATGTGGAGTGAAGACGAGGAGAGAGCCAAATGCACCAGTTCAAGTGTCTTAGGAGAGAAGTACACAGATGTTTAATTGGACAGGGGTCAGGAAGAGCAGCTGGTGGACACCACACCGGAGTCATCGGAAGACT
Organism: Triplophysa bombifrons; assembly: GCA_029783895.1. NCBI lineage: Eukaryota > Metazoa > Chordata > Actinopteri > Cypriniformes > Nemacheilidae > Triplophysa > Triplophysa bombifrons. The sequence continues at coordinate 20,986,288 of CM056456.1, forward strand.
CACATCTGGGCTTTATTACAGACTTCAATATATTCCCCAACACCTATGAAATTCAATGTGTAAAACTTGACAGAACATCGTCTGCGTCATTAATATTTGGAGACACAATCTTATCACAAGTGGTCACAGGAGACAACAGAAGACATGAATACCAAGTGTGAGGTTGTTTGAGGATCTTCAAGAGAGTTGTGGGCTGTTTGAAATATACCTTTATTTAGTTAACTGTGACTTTCTTTCTTCGGCAAAACCCAAAAGAAGGCTGAAGAATGAATTGCATTGGTTTTCTGTCTGCACAATAGAAGTGAAAAAGGAAATGATGACAGAATTTTCATTTTTGGGTGAACTATCCCATTAAAGTCACCATGAAACGGAAGTTGCGATTGACTTCTTTTCCGTATCGTGACGGATATCCATGTGAAACTGCTTCTGAAATTAGAAATAAATGTCGGGCAGGGCTTTATTTTGCCATTCCTTTTTGATTGGTTTGTTGTAAGTTGTGCTTGTAGAGGAATGCTAAAATTGTCTGACCATTGGACTATCAGTATAGTCCTACATCTCTTTTGTTGCTGACTTCATGTGTTGAAGATTTGTTGACGGGGAGAGGAGCTTAATGTTTTTGATTAACGATTACAAGTGCAGTGATTATTATAAATGATTTGCAAGGTGACTTTAAAAGTCTTCGTCAAGACTTTGTAACCAAGTCTGACTTAAATGGCAAAGTTCTCAGTCCTACAAGTACAGGATCTGTTTGGAAATGTACATTTTATTGACGTTCATCAAATCAAAAATACAATCTGACAACAGTAGATCATACATTTAGAATTTTTAGATCCAGTTTTATGCAAAAAAGTTATTATGTTCGCTAAATGTTACTCTTGTTGCATCTGCTGTTATTTCTTACATTTACATTTAGTCATTTAGCAGACGCTTTTATCCAAACATATGAGGTAAACTATAGAAGCAATTGGAACAACATAAGGACAACAAAAAGCATAAGTGCAGTAAACACTGGTCTCCTATAGCCCACCACAGTATACAAAGCTAAGGTTTTTTTTTAAGGATAAAAAGAATAGAAAAGAAATAGAAGTCAGTAATGGGAATTGATGGGAGAGATGTTTTCAGCCGATTCTTAAAGAAGGCTACAGAATCTGCTGATCTTGTAGCAGTGGGCAGATCATTCCACAAATGTGAAACAGATCCAGTGAAGGTAAGTGAGAGGGCTTTTTTTCATTTTTGGGATGGCACTACAAGATGTAGTTCGTTTGCAGAGCATTGGGATCTGGCGGGTATATAAGTCTGTATTAGCGAGTGAAGATATGGGGGTGCCGAACCATTGGTGGTCTTGTGGGCCAAGACCAGAGCTTTGAATTTGATGCGAGGGACTATAGGGAGCCAATGTAACCTAATGAAGAGAGGAGTGACGTGTACTTTCTTCGGTTTATTAAAGACCACTCTTGAGACTGCATGCTGGATCATCTTTAGAGGTTTGGTTGTGCACTCTCGGATTCCAGCCAGTAGCGCATTGCAATAGTCCAGTCTGGACAGGACAAGAGCCTGGACTAGGACTTGCGTGGCATGCTAGGACAGGAAAGGTCTAATTTTCCTAATGTTGTAGAGGATAGATCTTCAAAACCGGGTGGTGATGGCAACATGATCTGCTAAGTTTAGCTGATCATCGTAACCACTCCAAGGTTTCTGGCCATTCTGGATGGTGTGATGGTTGATGAGCCTAGTTGAATGGAGAGGTTGTGCTTAATCTTTGGGTCGGCCGGGATAACAAGCAGTTCTGTTTATGCAAGGTTCAGCTGCAGGTGATGGTCTGTCATCCAGAGTGAAATGTTACTCAGGCATGCTGAGATGTGTGCATAAATAGTCGGATCATCAGGCTTAAATGACAAGTAGAGTTGTATATCATCCGCATAGCAGTGATGGGAAAATCCATGTTTCTGAATGATAGATCCTAGGGATGTCATGTATATGGAAAAGAGCAGCTGTCAAAAAACTGGGCCCTGAGGCACCCCTGTATTAAGATATTTGGACTCTTGTGTTGAAGGGATGTGTTGAAACCTACTGGAGAGGTAAGACTTGAAGCCTTGTATAACCATTCCAGAGACACCCATGGCTCTGAGGGTCGATAGGAGGCACATAGTTGAATGGTCTACATTAAACTCCAGTGACTTTCAGCTTGAACGAACAGGGTCAGTTTTGCACATTTACTAAAAGGGACACTCCACCCAAGAAAAATTCTGTCTTGAATTACTCATCTGAGGTCGTTCCGCACCTGTTAGACCTTCGATCATATTCGGAACACAAATTAAGGCTTTCTGACCGTCCAATAGATGGCAATGCAACGCACACTAGTGCAATAAGTAAGTAAAGACATCATTAAACTTTTAAGAAGCAAAGATAATATTTTTTGTGTGCAATAAAAAAAAATAGTGACTTCATTCCTTCATACAATTTCCTCTATTTCATGCCAGGCTACAACGCGCATCTATGAGAGCACGCGACGCATGCGTGTGGTGCTGACGTGGTCTGTCCTCTCCCCCATTTAGTGTCTCTGATGTCCTATCCTGGCGCCACTATTTCCCACAGCAAACATTCTCGCGTCACTGCTCGTGGGCAGGGCCCCGTCTCGAATTTGCTAGGACGTCTAGATTTGCAATATGCAGCTTTTGTCCATGTCTTGTATCTCTTGGAGTCACAGTGGAGTGTAACATAGACGCAGCTGTGTGAGTGCGTGCAATGCTGCTGTTAGATTGAGATTTATGGCTCTGTTGAGATTTATGGCAACTGCAGCAATGCCATGATCACGCCAGGCTCCAGAAAACATCATTTCCTCACGTTCCTGACAAACGCCCTTCTGTCTGTCATGTTCACAAGGCTTTTTTATTACCTCAGCCAGAGATATAGATGCCTTCAATCTTCACAAATGAATTCTTCTCACCCTGAAGATGTTCAATACTCATGTCTTTGTTCTGTTGAACACATAGAAACATATTTGGAAGAATGTTCGCAATTTTCAATTCTGAAACATCATTCACTACCATTGTAGAAACTATTTTGTATATCTTTTGTTTCGTTAAACACAAAATGGGATATTTTGAAAAATTTAGGAAAGCAAACCATTCTGGGGCACCTTTGACTACCATTTACATTTTTCCTACAATAGTAGTCAACACTTACCCTCTCTCTTTCTCTTAACATGTAGTAGTCAAGCTTTTGTTGAAACCAGTAACTTTGTATTGGCACCTATTGTATTATTGCTCCTGTATGACATATCGCTTATTGCTCCCTAAACTCTTTGTTAGTCACTTTGGATAACAGCACCTGCTAAATGACTAAATGTAAATGTAATGTAGTCAATGATGTCACAGAACTGAAAATTGCAAACATTTGACCAAATATTTTCTTCAGCATTAAGCAGAACAAAGAAATGCATACCGGTTCGGAACAACTTGAGGTTGAGTAAATGAAGACTGAAATTTTATTTTAGGGTGAACTTTCCCATTCAATTTAGCGGCCCCACTGTCTGTTCAGCGGCAAAATTCTTGCTTGGGTACTCGCAAGAATAAGACTCGGATGCTGTGGGCATTTGTGGATTTGTGTCTTGTCCTGGCCATGCCTGGGAACGCAGGTATTCTATTTTCTGTGCACTCATATACATGTAGTAGACCACAGGTTTTTATACCATGTGTGTGGGAAGAGATGTGTCTGTTCTGATTTAGAGCTGCAAGAGATGTGTTTGTTTTTGGATGTGTGTGGGTGCATATATTATCTGTATTTCCAAGAGAGCTGTAAGCGTACTGCGAATGCTTCGCCTATAGGGCAGAGAGAGTCATTAGTTGTCTAGTGGAAGCAGCTGGATGACACACACACACAAACATAAAGCCTGGAGTACATTTTCGGGCCAGTCTAGTTAGAGCTGCCATAAAGTTTTCTTTATTAGCATATCATCAGTTTGTGTGCCTGCTCGAAAGTCTGAGTTTGGAACTTTTACTTTCTTCTAAGGTTGTCTTTAAGGTGTTGGGGGAATTCTGTGATTGAAAAAAATTAGCACCCTAGGCCACCTACTGTACTTTATCTCAGGCCTTAGGATGTCTTTCTTGAGATCTCTTTTTTCACAGTTAGGTGTGGGTACGAATACTCCACACCTCAAAATTGGATTTGAGTTCAATTGACGGAGTAACAATGTGATTAGAAAACGATTCTTGATGCACCAGTGCAACAGCAAAGATCTCTTGCGATAAAATGTGATAGATCTAGTAATTTGTTTTGCCTTTTCCAAAGTACTTTGCTTGAGCATTCTCCGTACAGAAGTGACAGCAAAAAGAACATACTGTTGTTCCTGCAGCATTAAATTGAAACACGCGGTGTGATTTCTGATGTTAATTTTGTCTCCACATATTTCAAATTTGTGTGACAGATTGTGCACACAGCATGCCGTCTCAATGTGTTAGGAATGTGCAAAACTACATATTTTCAAAATTGCTTGATTGGGTTGCCTGAATAATTAGTCAATCTTAAGGAAGTCACGAGGAAGGGTCCATGTTTTTTTAAGAGCGCAACAGATTGAAACAGTAGGGATCTGGTGATGGTCCAAGACATTGCAAATAAAAAGGTGAGACAAATTTGTACATAGACCAAAAATGTAGTATTCTGTAATATATAACAGAGACTGTTGAACTAGATAAATAATAGGAACAGGGAATCAGAAGAATAACTTTAAATGAAGATGATGAAGAAATCTACTAGTTCTGCCCATCCATATTATCTACTGTTGGGCATTTGATTTATCAGGTAACAAATTAAAATTCAGTTTTTATTGTGAATATGTTGACATCAGTTCAGGATAAATAAAAACATTGTTTAAGATCTATGGATGTTGTAGAACTGTGATTTTGTGTGTTTGCTCTACTAAGTGACATGCAGAAACAATATAGCCAAGCATCTGAGTGAGCTAAAGCAGAGAAGTTCGGCGTGCCAACTGACATCTCGTAAAAAAATTCATTGTGCAGTCTGACAGAGATCTCTTCTGGTTTGACTCAGCGGACATGGGTTGCGGGCATGTTTGTTTTGACAGGTGGCGAAACTCTTCTCCAGCTCTGCAGTTTAACAGATCGTAACTGTAGCTGACGGTGAGAGTCATGCGGCCTGGAAAAGGCTAGTTAGCTTGGGTTTGCCTCGGGCGCTGTGAAAATCCTGGCCCGTACTGAAGGCGAGGTCAAGCGATTGCACAAGGTAAATGAGCAGGTAATGAGACACCAGACTCGTGTGTCGTCCTGTCCTGTCTTTAAATGGCTTTCTGTGCTGGAGGGGCTTTTGTATTTTTGTCTGTACCTGTTCTGTGATGACACTTTAGATGATTTAATGGTGCATTTTGTATGTGTGTTGTTCAGGATTGTTTGTTTGCTACGGGGCACGGCTTGCGTGTTTGATGCATCACATATCCTTTTGATCACAGTTGGATTTTGCTTGAGATTGTATCATAATGTCTCTTGAGCAACACTTAAGTTGAGTTACATTTGTTTTACTTAAGGCCTATTGTGAATGCGCTGTAAAAAATAAAAAATACTTTAAACAAGATCAATTCACTTCAGTAGCAAAATCTTCTTAAGGTACGTTTTTGGAGAATGCATTTTAAATTTAGTTTGTTATTCTTACCCCATTGGCACATTGTTTTTTTGTATATGAATTGAATGTGAACGAGCTTGAGAACACGCTGTGCTTGTTTGTTTGCTTGCTTTTTGACAATGACTAGAAAACAATCTGATTAAATTAAAACATGTAAGGTCACTTACTGTGCAGGTCGCACATGTCTGTCACAAATATTTAACTGTCTCGAAAACTGATAGTAAAATGCAACCAGTTAGTCGCAGCGTTCAAAAGTTAACACTATGTGAAAAATAACCAAACTTGTTCCCCAGTTTCTGGTTAGGTGGGCAAACATGAGATATTTTTAGACATTTGCATGGAATTGCCAACTGTGTTTTTTCACCCTCACACAATGTACAGGCTCGTCTTCAAGGCAGTAGTTTAACCCCGGCTGACAGATTCCCATGGAAAACACCCTGAGGGAATGAATCCGGATGAGATTTGATTTGCGGCTTTTAAACCACTGAGAATATAAACATAAGGGAGAGAAGAATATAGGAGTTCAACTTACGCTACATGCTAAATGTTTCACTGCAAAAATTACGGATGCAACAAATCACAACACTCACGGTTGGGATCATTTTACAGCCTTTTACTTCACGCATCAGATCACTTTTCGGATTTTAATCCTCTTCATAGTTTTATTATTATAATATATGCAGTTTTAAGAATTTTATAAAAATGAACTTGTGAAATTTACCCCTACTGCAAATGCGTGTGCCATTGGTTTTACTCTAGAATTTTCTGACTGATAAAGAATCAGTTTCATCTTGTTTATGAGGTCAGTGTGAGTCGTAGAACAGGATGGACTAGATTCAACACAATATAGTGACTTGTTGTGTGATATGCGTCCCTAGAACAGGAGTTAATGAGAGAATATTTTGTAAAGCAAATGTGGATCTTGACCTCTTCATGACATCTGTGAATTTACCACACATATCGATACACAACATCCGTTCTGCTTTCATTTCTGCTGGAAGAAGGTAAACATAAGTGGGTAGCCCTTCAAAGCTTCTGTTCTCAGTTTATCACTGTTTTTCTGTTTGTTAGTGCATGTGGGAATATTGTTGGGCTTGTAGACTCTCGCAAACAGAACAAGGAGAAAGAGAAATGAGATAACATCACTCTGAGGAGCAAACAACATGAGAAAATGATGAGTGATTTGAAGGTTTTATTTTTACAGGAATTCACATTATAGCAGAAGAATGACAAGGGGCCATTTAGAGTGTACAGAGTAAGGGAAAGTGATGATCTAAACCTTTAACAGCACAACTGATAAATATGTAATTTATTCATTTCCAAAGATGTTTGGCTGGTCTAAACTGGTGAAACAGGTTGGTTTTAAAAGGGTTTTGGCCACTTTTTCGCTGCTCAAGCTAGTTTTAGTCTGTCCATCGCCACAGAGCGGGCTTGATAGCCGCCCGCAACCATGGAAACTAGCAAACAATGGCCTATATTTTGTAGGGCTGTCATGATTAATCGTGCAATTCTTATGCTCGGGTTTCTCAACGAGTTACGGTTTAATGCCGCCACATCCGAAAGCCAGAGGACGCTCTCGCGCAGAAACTGATTTTAGAATGAGCTGTACTTCCTACTGATCAAAGAGCCGTAGTTCACGAAAGAGCTGTTCATAAAACAGTATCGAAGCCTTTGCGATCCTAGACAGATATAATTAATGTGAATATCCATGAATCATTTCCACGCCTAATATTTTGAGGAGGGGGAGTTAGTAAGGAAAAGTGCGAGTGAAAATGCTCAGAGCTGGAAAGGAGATCAGTGTATGTGCTCTGTTGTATGGTAATCTGTCTTGGAGAAATGAACCTGAGAGCTGTCAGACCTATGACATGAATGAGGTTACGCACATGTATGTGTGTATGTAAACGGCAAAATGTTCATGTGTATCGGAGGAAACTAGTGACTTCAACTTCATCTTCTACTAGTTATTTCTAAGTTCATTGAATCTTCATAGCCTGCTGCATGTGTTGGTATCAGTTGTCAGTTATCGCATTATTTGGCACCTTATCACATATCACGTTTTTCATCAGCAGCCTAATTCCAGCCCTAGACTGATGTTTTTAAAATGAATGAATTGCATCTATTCAGAACTTTAATATTGATTATTATGATTATATGGTTATATTATAATGGTTTTGTGTGAGATGGGCATAGCTATAGCCACTGTTGACCAGATATCACACATGCACATTTGTATACCTGCACATGAATAGTATATAAACATGAGTAAAGATTTTCTAAGGCTGGGTGCATATTTGTGTGGGTTTTTGTCTTTGTATGTCAGAGTTCAAGGGTCATCTCTGGATCAGGAGGTTCTTTAGATTATCACTCAGTGGTCTGAGATGCATTTTAAACAATGAAAAGACTGTTTGCTGAACAATGCTGAATTCATTTGAGGAAAGAGCAGTGCTGGAACATCGTAGAGGAATGACATCAAAGACAATCTAGTTTCCATGTTTTTTCATTGCACTCAAAGACTTAATTCACATCGTTTTCAATATGCAAAGTGATGACAGAAACCCACTGATTTGTTTGTGACACAAACAAGGTTGTTATTGTAAGAACATCTTAGTATACAATCACATAACTCTGACATGTGCTGGAAATCTTTGTTTAAAATCAGTCTGCGTTTTGGCTTTGGTGCTCAGTAATGGGTTTCAGACCTGTAGTTCTGTTTCATTCTTGTTGATAAAGCGAGAATTGGAAAGCAGATCTGTTCACCATTAGCCATGCAGTTCAATGCCTGTCACATCAAGGCCTTTTTGATGATGCCATCATGCCACCATTCATTTTCTTTTATTGCTTGGTGAAGAGGATCAATCGCTTACCTCATCATAGATGTTATGTGTCGTCCATTCTCTACAGTTTTGCCTTTAGGAGTAACTTTAAAGTAGAATAGGAATTGCAAGACAAATGTGACCCTGGATGACAAAACCAGTCTTATGGGTACATTTTTCAAAATTGAGATTTATACACCACATGAACGCTGACTAAATACACTTTCTATTGATATATAGTTTGTTATGATAGGACACTATTTGGCCGAGATATAACCATTTAAAATTCTGGAATCTGAGAGTGGGAAAAATCTCAATTTTGAGAAAGTCGCCTTTAAAGTTTTCCAGAAGTAGTCCTTAGCAACGCATATTACTAATGATGGGAAATAAATGAAACTTACACCATTGATTAACCACAGCTTAAACTTTATACACACAAAATTTCATAAAATTAATTTTCCAGGAACATATAAAATTTTACACCTGAATTTTACACTTGAGCTGGCAACGAATCATCAATAACAGAGGCAGACCAACATGCTAAGATGATGTTTTGTTTACATTTTGTCAGAGCAAAATTGGCATAACTTTGACAAACAACTCATGAAAACCACTACTTTGTAAAGAAGGCATTTAAGAACGTATGTGACTGACTGACCTGAACTTTGAAGAATTTTCCCACTCAAGCGGGTCGAATTCTGAGTCTGCAGTGAACACTTTGTATTCCTTCATGGCACGGAGTCGAAGCGATCTAAACATTAATTGAATTCGTCGTCTTCCGGGGCATCCTCTTATGTCAAGCCGGTCTCTGGACATTCTGTATTATCTTCCCAATGATTTGCGAAACAATCATTTACTAGGTTCGTTAAATTATTGCTGTCATTAGCGTTTAGATTGAGCAAACGCGCTTCCATCAGAATCCATGTTTTTGAAGCGCGATCATGACGGATTGTGTACGCTGCGCACGTGAGACGCTATAGCAGGCCGTTGCTAAGAGGAAACAGGTTTGTTTTAACACTCTCTATTGGCTTACCCTTGTAATGACATAGAAGAGAGTAGATTAACTTGAAAGCGGAATCTCTTAACTTTACATAGATACCAAACTTGAATGGGTAGTTATCATAGAGCGGACAGCAGCGAGTTAAGTTTGTAGGCATGTTTCTGACCATTTTTTGTTCGCGATATTAAGGGATCGACTCACATAAATAAAGTTTTGATATATTTACGGTAGGTAATTTACAAAATATCTTCATGGAACATGATCTTTACTTAATATACTAACGATTTTGGGCATAAAATAAAAATTGATCATTTTGACCCTAACAATGAATTTTCGGCTTTTGTCAGAAATATACCCGTGCGACTTACGACTGGTTTTGTTGGCCAGGGTCACAAATGTTTATTTATTAAAGAATAATTTGATGAAAACTGGAAAACAAGTGGCGAAAAAAATATAACATTTATTATTTAACCCGAACTTGCCTTATGCACAAATCAAACTGGTTTGGTATGAAAACCTTGTCTCTTCCCCACTTATCAAACCTGGCTACTACATTCCCTCTTCCTGTGTTTTCAGGGGTAAATACAATGTATATCATATCACAACAATTTACGTCAGTAAATTACGTCATTACAGACGTATGACACAACTATTAAACTATATGCATTTACACGCAAGTCATCACAGTACCGAACGTAATACAAAAGAACATTTGCAATTCAAATACCGAAACAGGGTGTGATATATTGTGAATATAGGCACGACTTAAAGGGATAGTTCGCACAACAAAAAAAAAAATTCTTGCATGATTTACTCACCCCTTCATGTCATTCAAAACCTGTATACTGTATGACTCTTTCTTCTGTGGAACACAAAAGAAGATATTTTTAGCAATGTGGTTTTGTGTCCATACAACGGAAGTCAGTGCGGCCTGGTGTTGTTTGGTGACCAACATTTTTCAAAATGTATTTTGTGTTCTGCAAATTTAAAATGTCATACAGGTTTGGAATGACATGAGGGTGACTTTTGGGGGAACTGTCCTTTAAGGCTGTGTTCACATTTTATTTCTCTTTTTAACAAGAAAAAGTTGACAATGGCACTTTTTTAAAAAAAAGCAACCGGCAATGTTCTGAGGCAGCATTTGTGCTTTAAGGCAGCTCAGAGACACAGGCTTCATAATGGAAACTGAGGGCGTCTTTGCAATAACCTATCGCATATTTAGAAAATAACAATACTAATTTTTTGCTAGAAATGCGATCAAAAGTTTTTGAAAGTGAAAATTAAACACTATGTTCCATTGGGCATTTCGGCCGCCAGTTTATTATATCGACCAATCACCTTCCTCTCGTGTTGTTATGGAAACGATAGGTCTCTGTCATTGGTTAGCTGTGAAAAAGATGCTTTCAGGTTTTTTTCAGAAAGACTTTTTTAAAAACACTTGACTCCATAGGATTATAATGTAGAACAGACGCTAGCAGCTTCAAAAAAGAAGTCAAGTGTGAACATGGCCATAAGGGTTGTTTCACTGAAGAAGCAACTAGTAGGATTTACTTAATGTTTTATGACCCTTTTCTCCTGTAAAGCTGCTTTGAAACAAAACACATTTTTAAAAAGCGCTTAATAAATTAAACTGAATTGAATATTTGAATAATTGACGTTTTTTGTCGTGAGTATATTTTACCTTTTTTTTAGTCTATCTGACATAGAACGCCTGCTGTGTACAATGTTATTGGTGAGACTTACTGTAAGTCTCACACACACACCCATGCTTACTCTTTCAGCATGTTTCTTAGACTGTATTATTTGGATAAAGCTTTATTTAGTTCTTTTGCCCATGTGTTGAATTTGACGAGTGTTGTTGTCTCGACATGACTGGTGTTGACAGTCTGCTGCTGTTTCATCAACTTCCCAGTCTCTCATTTACAGAAATAACTGCTTTGAGATTTTTCTTTTGGCATATTGCTGTTAAAACTTGCTTTCTGCTCTCTACTTTCTATTTTAAGCCACTCTTGTATCTCTCACTGTAGTACCTCTAGTGTGATGTAACGTCTTGGCATTCTTGGATTGGAATTGGTGCGTGTGTGAAAGTTCATTGGTCAGGAGAGAGTCACAGATGAGGTGTGGATGGGCGGATCGCCGGTTCGGACTAATCATTAACTCGAGCAATGGGAAAACGCATGTTTGTGAAGGTCCTGGCCTGGTTTCTCTAACCGTTTTACAACGGGCCAGATTTCACCCACAGCACATTAGCCTAATTGTAGAACCCATTTGGAAGATGCTGAATAGTTCTGTATTAGTGCCAGGAGATGTTTTAAGGGTAGAGATGAATGTGGTCGTCCCTTGTTGCTATGGACATGACTAAAATCCAAAAAGAGGATATGGAGCCTTGAATAAGATGATGGGTTGATTCGTCCTCGACCTGAATGCGGTATAATGAAGATTCTGGAGGGTCTTTTCTCCACCCACCATTTTCCCTGTTTCTTTGTGTTCCTCTCTTCCCCTCTTTGCAGTGTTTTTTTGCTTTGAAAGAGCACACGAGAGAGTTTCTCTATAGACTGCTGATGCAGCCAAACAGAATCCTTTCTTTAATTCCCACTCCAAATTCCCATTGAGGAGGCAGGCCAGGCCAGCGGCATTCTTGGAAAGTAGAGGTACCGTCTGTAAACTCTTTCTTCAATTTTCGTCCGCTGTCATACATTCTTTTTTGTTGTTTCTACTTCATCTTTCTTTATGAACTAGCAATGTAAAAAAAGAACGCAGTGTGGTCTTATTTGAGAAAGCCCAAGCATTTCTGGAACATATGCCAGGACAGGGGGATAAATCAAAACCACACAGAGGAATTTGTTTTATTGCTAAAGGTTTCTCCGTTATACCTCAGGAAGTAATTGAAGTTCTCGGTTATGTTTTATTCAAGTGTCAACTAAGTGTCTGAGTGACTTAGACGTTTCTCAGCAAATTACTTTGAAGAAATACAGTGGGATTTGAAAGTCTTAAGCCCACCAAGTCAGAATTTCTTGGGTTTTGATTTTTTTATTAGCAAACAGTCATTCCAAAACCAATGCTCTCTGTTATGCCAGCATGAGTCACAATGTTCCAAACAGCATTTCAATCAAAATAAAGAAAATCTGACATTAGGGGCATTCCCACCGCAGGAGAGTTTTTGTAGTTCCTTAACTCATTGCCGCCTTTTGTTGTGTTCACACTTCTTTAGATTGCATACCGATTATTGATGCCTTGGCACATCTTTGTACAATTTGAGATATGGTCGAGATCTCCAATCTTGTGAAAAACAGTATAGGAAATGTCTACATGTATCACCTTGAGTGATGTTGCATTGAAATTATTCTTCAATTGTTGTTTAATCTGTAAATTTTAAGCAGATTTTTTGGCAAGCGATTCGGCATTGTGCGTGCAAGGCGAGTTTAGCAGGGTTAAGCGAATGTGAGCTGGACATTTGCCCAGCGGATGTATTAGTCGTAATAAATGCTTTCAGTCCCTGGAGTGCAGGGCTTAGAGTGTGGGAGTGCTATGAGTTTCTGGACTATGGGAACGCATCTCGACTGAGGATGGATCAATTCAAGGTCACCGAGTGGCTTCCTGCACTTCTGCTCTGTGCAAACAATGTACACTTGAACAGTCTGAGAAAGCCGTCGGCTGTAAAAAGACTCTTGTTTTAAAGTCTTTAGCGTTTATGGGAATCGTAGTACAGCTTTTTTTATTCTGCCCGTGATGTAAAATGTTTATAACATGGCTAATTGTCTCTTTCCGGCTAAAGAGCTTCTCCTGTGATCGTGTGTAAGTGAGCATAAGCCGACATTGAGCGGGGTAAGATTGATCGCTAGGAAGCGGCTTTATGGCGTCTGAGCGAACGCTGAGCTGTGGGGATTGTTCAGCTTTCCCGTGGCAGATCTATCGGTCTTCCTAACAGTCCTCATTATGAAGGAGGCGGGTTAAGCTGTGTGGATATTAGGGGGGGTTTGGGGGCGGGTCTCCGATTAGCAAAATGGGTGTCATCTATCACAGCACTGCTGGGACAGAGACCTCGGTTTTTTGAAGAGGAGATAGAGGATGGTGATTAACGGCGACCTTTCAACAACGCCCCGTGACACGGTGCCCACGGTTGTGTCTGGATCTATGAAAAAACAGTGAGGGATGAAGGCAATACAATGTTCGATTAGTAGACATACGATAAGCCCAGAAGCTTTTATCCAAAAATCTGTCACACAAGCTTGAAGCTTATTTTCCCATGACTGCGTTCAGTTGTCATTGTTGATTTTTAATCTCAGCAGATGGTACTCGAAACATCTTTTACTGTGCTTTATTGCTCTGTGGTAGTGCTTTTTTGGAAAAGTGCCATCAGATTCTATTGGCCTGATACAAGGAGGTCTAAGACACCTGGAGAAAGCTGTCTATTAGCATTTCTATCTTAATGGCTTCCCTTGAATGGCACAGGACACCCAGAAGTATTGCAAAATATTAATGTTGGAACATTACGCGCTGATGACATCACAAGAGCTTTTTTTAGCCACCATTTTGTGCTCTGATGTGCAGTCCAGCAGATAGAAATATAGAAATCTATTGGATTACACACTTTTAAAGGGACAGTTCAACAAAAAAATATGTTTCACCCTTATCTTTTTCAAAACCTGAATATGACTCTTAAATCGGTGTTTATATGATATATGTGAAACACAGAACTAGATATTTTGAGAAATGTCTCGGTGCTTTTGTGTTCATACAATGCAAGTCAATAGGGTCCGGTACTAATATTCTTTAAAAGTGAACATTTTTGTGGTCTGCATAAAAATACATACAGGTTTAGAATGATATGAAGGCGAATAAACAAAATAATTGTGTTAGTAGACTAAGCCTTTAACTGGCATTAAACAAATTAGTTACAATCAAAAGAAGCACATCTAGCATAATAAAATGAGGGTTACACAATATAAAAATAAATTGCAATAACTTGGTAAATTTGATTCAGTGAAATGCTATTTTGCTTTAAGATTGTAAAATCAATTAAAGTATAGTTCAAAATGGAATATAATGTAACCAACAACAATCTTATTTTACTGTTGAAGTTCTTAAAAACAAATTTGACAATGTTATTGCAAGCTATTGCGGTATGCATATTTGGACATTTGCAGTACATTGAGATATATTGTGCAGTCATATAAAAATATTACTTATGATATTTAGCTTGAAAAAATCTATTTCAAATGTCCATTAATATAGAAAACCAAAGTTGTTTTTTTATCCATTTTCTCTGCACAAATACATTTTGGCCTCACATTTTATCTTTCCATTCTAACCTATCTGCATCAATGATAAGCTTTAAACTGATGTGTCTCCTGCCCCCCATTTGCCTGAGAGAGGAATCGTATCAAGCATCCCCGTCTTCTCCATGGCTCTCCTTTTCCCTCTACCAAAACACGGAGAGTTGAGGTCACGCTTCCAGTAATGGATGAATCCGATGCACGCAGCCGGTAAAGTGGAATGACTAGATTAAAGCGCCGGGACATTTTTATTCAGCTTCCGTGCTGTCTTAGCCGGCTTCTTTACTAATTGAACTGTCATTTGATGACCGCTTTCAGGGCAGACTAGCCCTGCCTTTGAGCTGCCATATTTGCATATGTGAAATACAGCCCGCTGTGGATATTCATCTCACCAGTGCTAATGAAATCTTTTATGTGCCGTAATTGCATGTGGGAAGCTTTGTACTCTAGTGTGATGGGTGTTCATATTGGAATTACAGTCTTATTTACGCAGCAAAACAAAAAGCGAAATGGTGATTAGTCTGTGTTCAGGGTCCATAATGAATGGTCACATTGGTCTCATGCTTGGCGAACAAGGTTTGCAGTTTATTGTGGCGAAGACTGGGGCGCCTAAAAATCTGACATGTGAAGTGCACAACCATACAGTCATACAGTCAATATGGACCATCATCAGAACATCATTAAACAGGCTGTGGATGGGACATGGGAATCAGGATGTCGATGAGGGCTGAGACTCCTTAGAAGGACGCCAGAAGGTGTACATTTAAATAAGAGAATTTTAGACCAACTAAGCGGTTTCAGCATTCCAAAATAGGAAGTCTGGCATATTGGATCTACACCACTTGTGCATTATAGTCAAAGCGTGAAATGAAAGCTGTCACTTATGCATATACACCCACATGTACACACTCTCAGCCTCGCTAGGTCTCTCTCGCTTTCTCTCTCTCGTTCTTCAAATGGCTGTGCATTTGACTCCATAGCCATTCCAAAAGCCTCTTCGAGCGAGGAAACGGAGCTTTAAGTGTGCTTGCCCGAAACACCATCAATACTTAATCAGTCTATTACTATTCAGTGCATATTTAATCCTTCAGCATCTCCCCCTCACGTAGCAGGCAAGGCGTTTAAACTCCGCCATGCCAATAATCCCGCCTACTTATTCATTTATGGGTTTAGCAATTGCCAGATATATCGTTTCTCTCATTGTGCTGGAAGGAACAAGAATATTTCATGTCTGTGCACAAGTTTTTGAAACACGTTTTTTAATGGCTTTCCTGCACTGTTTTTTTTGTACGACCAATGGCAAGGATTAAGTGGCTTAACCTTTGTGTATATGCGTGACAATTTTCTTCCTCTTTCTCTTTATTACTCTGCCTTGGTTTCTTAATCCTCAGTTTGATTGTTTGTTTGGTTCTTTAGGCTTGTTAGTGTTGTCAGCTGTACTGAGATATATTCGGTTCGACTGTTTAATGGAATGAGGATGTTTATGGAACAGGAGCTTTGTTGGTTGACCTATATGAATCAATCACAGACAAAGCTGGCCAATGTTGAACAGAAAAAATAAATCATTTTCAGATTTTTCGAATTAACTATTTCTAGGAATGTGTTGATTAGGTAAAATTATCATTTATGCATTCTGTGAACTATTAACAATATTTCTTCCAAATTTCTAATAAAATGTTTGTTTCTATTTGCATTTATTTGCAGAAAATGAAAACTTGGGAAACAGGTGAAAATAACAGGAAAGATGCTCTATTATTTCAGACCTCAAATACTGCAAAGCAAACAAGTTCATATTGACTTTTAAGCAATACAATGTTAATATGTGTATATATATTTAGTAAAATTTCAACAATTTTCTTTTTATTTGATAACCTGGATCTTAGTTGTCAAGTGTCTTGTCATGCTGTCAGTCTTTCACATTGCGGTTGGATGTCTTTTTCTCTCCTGAGGTTTGATTTTGTTGAAATTCAACAGACACTGGACTGGAATATTCATAATACATCTAGACATGCTGATTAAATGAACATTTTGAATCGTTTTCTGGGCTGTATGCGTTATAAAATAAGGCGTATTAATCTTATTTAAAAAAGTAATGACATTTATTTTATTTAAACATGAATCTTTGTAAAACATCTTTGCACTTCTCGCGATTTCTCTCTGCATGGGGTTGGGTGGAGGGAGTGTGAGCTCACCTGCCGTGTTAAATAGAGCGTATGTAATCACGTCTGTCTCCTGTCTGAGTCATGCATTCGTCAGAAAGACCTGTCTTAATGTCTTATTGCTGTAAAAGGTCTGAAGCTCTCTTAAAAGCCATTTAAAGTGAATTTTCCATCGTATCTGTACATTTACCTTTGCATATAAGAGACCGTATAAGAGTTAGATGGTCTACCATGTAATAAATAATTAGATTCTGGGCACTTTTCTTATTCAGTACTGCGAGTATTTGTGGAGTTTATTGGATAGGTCATCTTAAATTCAATTCTCTCTCTTTCTTGTTCCAGTGGGACTCGATGAAAGATGACAGAGGAGGTGATTGTTATAGCCAAGTGGGACTACACAGCTCAGCAAGACCAGGAGCTGGACATCCGGAAGAACGAGCGCCTGTGGCTGCTGGATGATTCCAAAACCTGGTGGAGAGTCCGCAACGTGTCCAACCGGACCGGCTACGTCCCCTCTAATTACGTGGAGCGCAAGAACAGTCTGAAGAAAACCTCGCTAGTGAAGAACCTGAAGGACTCTCTCGGTAAGAACTTTCATAGTTAAGTGAAGCGGTATGTCAGTTCATAGTCATAATAGGGCGAACCGCTTCGCTCGGTGGCAATCTTGCAAATGTCCCGGGCACCTAGTTTCTGTTTGGGTAATAGCCATTGACATCTTCTTTGTGCTTGCAATCTCCAAAACTGTTGGCTAAGCTTATGGTGCAATAAAATATTTTGAATTACCAATAAAAACTGACAACAGGAGTACTATATTGTGCTCCATGATGCTAAGAAACTGCATTTTTATGTCTGATCCAACTAATGAGCATGTGCTGTGTAGAGCAAAAAAGATGAGGCAGCGAGTTTGTAATCGAGCCAGTTGGCTTGGTTTACCTGAAAGACTGTATTTTTTTCTTAAAACCAGATTGCCCTTTCTTCTTCCATTTCTTTTTCTATTACTAGTCTGTCTCCTTCATGTGCCGAAGTGGCAGTTTTCTTCAGTATAACATCAGAGCTGTTAAAAGGATAGTTGACCCAGAAATAAAATTCTATCATCGTTAAGTCAACCTTACATCATTTTATACCTTTCTGACTTTCTGTCTGTGAACACAAAAGTAGATATTTTGAACAACGTTGATAACCAAACAACATTGGAGCACATTGGCTTTTGAAATTTCTCAAAATATCTTATTTTTTGTTTCAAAGAACAACTCCTTTTTAAAAAATTTTTTTTAAATTGGTGTTAACTATCCCTTTAAAGGCCAAGTTCACCCAAAAATGAAAATTCTGACAAAATGTACTATTCATTTCTTTGTTCTTATGAACACAGAGAAAGATATTTGGAAGAATGCTTATAACCAATAGAGCTTGCTCCATATTCACTCCCATAGTAAAAAAATACTTTATATTTTTTTGTTCTTCTGTTGAACATAAAATAAGACTTTGAAGAATGTTGAACAGCAAACAGTTCTGCGGCACTTTTGAATCATTGTTTTTTACCTACTATGGAAGTGAATGGAGGGCAAGCTCTGTTTGGTTAAAATCATTCTTCCAAATATCTTTCTCTGTGTTAATGAAAACAAATAAATAAATGCAGATTTGAACACGACGGTGAGTAAATGATGACAGAATTTTCATTTTTGGATGAACTTGCCCTTTTATACCTGGCCGTCTTCTATCCTCACGGATTTAAGGTTCAGCTGAAGATTGGTTGGTCATTAGCTAAATTGTGTTTTACCGATGAGCTCGTGCAGGTCCAGACTTCTTGCCGCTTTGGTAGGTGATGACGTGTGTGAGACGCCCTCGCAGTCGCCGTGCCCTACTTCCCTGTACGCCTCCAGAGCTTATTGCTTTCAGCACTCAATCTGTCATCTCAAGCCACTAAGGCACACTCTTGGGACGGAAGCTTTTTGTGTACATGCTGATAGCACAAAACAAACACACAGAGATATATTAGGAAACACCTTGAGTGTCTTTGGTTATGTGACCGCTTATAAAAATGGGATTGGAGGTGATGGATATGGAGTTAAGTCGAAGGCATTTTTTTTATGCCTTTTGTAATACATTAGAGGCGTTTGTTTTAAGATGTATCTTAGGTTTGTGGCCCTTGTAGCTGGTTCTTGAAGACAAGCGACCCCTACTGTCCATTATTATTCATGAAGGTATAGTCCATTATCCGTATGGTTGGACCTTTATGTGAACATTGGGTTGTTTTGCCTTGTTTTATTTAGGTTTCTTAGGGGTGTTAGGAAATATTGTGACGTGATTTAAAAATAAGTACAATAATTATTTTGGTTCTATGGTTGTTTTGTACAGACAGATGATGCATTTGATGCTTTTGTTGAGCTGCCAACGCATGTTGTGTCTTTTTCTGTGCTTTAAGTGCTCTCTCTTGGTGTTTAATTTTCTAATTCCTTTCTTATTTTTAATTTTATGTTAGGTCTTTTTTTCTGTTCATTTCTTTATCATTTACGGTTCATTTAAATGTGATTTGCCAATTGTGTAACAAGTTATACATAAATGTTTTTAAATGGTTAAGATTTAATAAATAAATGTGTTATTTATAGTTCAGGATAATACTTTACAGTAAGATTTTATTTGTCAAAATAAGTAAATGCGTTAACATGAACTAACCCTGAGCAAAGTTGTATTTCAGTATTTATACATTTTTATTAATGTTAAATATTATCAACACAGTTATTCATGTTAGTTCATGGTGAATTAACTAATGTTAACAGTTACAACGTTTGATTTTTAAGATGAATAAATCCTGTAAATGTGTAGATCATTATTAGTTCATGATAGCTAATGCATTAACTAAAGTGTTACCAATGTCAGTATCATGTATTGTTTGGGATCATGAGCTGATTGTATGGTTTCTATAATATTTTTTCATCCCTGCACATTTTTTTCTGTGCTATATTACATTAGAGTAAATCAGTTGTGTGCAGAGTCATATTTACCATCACTGGCTTTACCGCAGGTGTAAGTTATTCATCAGTTCTCCCATGGGCCATCTCAAGACCTAGATTCAGTAAGACATACAGGTGTGTCAGGATTAATGAATTTTTAGGTCCAGTGCATACCAATTCTTACCCTGCTCATGCAAAGCCTGAGTTTCCACATGCTCCTGAAAGAGAGAGAATTCATTAGTATTGCTAGAAAATGTAACCTAAAAATTCAAGAGAAAATACAGAATGCATGAAAAGCCCAGGTCTCTTACAGATAGGGATTTTATTGGATGCTGATTTATTATAAGATACTATTCACACGGCACTGAATAATGTATGTTTATGTTTACCTTCCACATTCTCCATTTTACATCCTTTGCAGGTCTTCGTGATCGCACGCTTAGCCCTGCATATGCTTTAGTCCATCCCATTTGTGATTAGCATGAGTATATGAGCTCTGAATAACATTTTGTTATTTTGTTAATGAATTCCTAGCAACAGGAAGCAATGAATCGATAATGCCGCCTCTGCTGTGGGGGTAGAGACGCAGAGAGTTTTAATAGCTAATGAAGTTGTTAAACGCAATGAATTTTCCCCGAGACAGCCAATGAAACTGGAGCAGGCCATCATTTAGCTTTCAGGAAACAGTGTTAGGTTTTACCTGCTTTATTTCCATTGTGTTCCATTGTGTGTGCGTACATTCTTGGCAGGTTAACAGGAGGATTGTTGAAGCAGGTTAGACGAGACGTTGAAATTCAACTCCTCACTCAGATTTAATCTGTCACTTCCGATTCAGTTTTGAGATAACAACCAATGTAAAGGTTTCAATTATTTTTGCTAAAAGCTGAGAGCTCAATGTCTGCACAGTTCTTATTTAGTCTCTGCATGCTCTGTTTTTCTGACAAAAACTATTCCTTGCGTGGGATTCTTTTTTCTCTGACATATCGTAAACAAGTAACTATTTGGAGTTCTGGATGCATTAATATTCCCCCTATAAGGTGTGAAAGAGATTGCGGGGGGATATTCTTGTATTCCATTGTGAAGGTCATCAATATGCAGCGGTGACCTTCTGAGTTAATTCTGTATTGAGAATTAATTCTCAAAGTGAGGCCATAGGGGACTTATGATTGGTGGTTGTCAAGGATACCTGCATCTATACCCTGCCTCCATCCTGTTGAGCGCAAAACCTGTCACTGTTTGAAGATCTAAGGATCGTCAGTGTGTACACGCACAGGAATTCAGGTTACAGACACACTAACCATTATTCCACATGCATCTCATGAGAGCTGTAGTGTGAATTGGCAATTCTTAATAACTCTGTATAGTGGAAATTCTTGGTTCTGTCCCCCTAACAGCAATGTTCAAGGTTCAATATGAGATTGATCGTCTCAGAAATGCGTTTTTTATGTGTCATAAACCTGCAACCAATCACATCAACACCATTGATCAAGTGGAACGATTAGTCTTAGCAATAGCTATATAAGCGACTCTGGTTCTGCGATGCGAGCAAGCGCTGGAAAAAAACACAATTAAACAGTGTGTTTCCGATCAATCATTAAACCTGACATGAACTGTACCATAACTTTGGTTTGCTATGGTCACCTTTTTCTAGGTCGCTTCAACTGCATGCACACAGGCTGGCAAGAGCATCACGAGAGCTCCGCCCCAGAGAACCGTCAATCAATATTGATCTACGATTGGCTCGTTTCAATGGAATTGGAACTTCCTGTGCTAAAGCGACCATATTTAGCATTGTATTCCTACCTGTTCAGTGTAATGGCAGTTGCGCATCTTGTCAATATTTATATATTTGGTTATATTCAAGTCATTTTACTGCATGAAGAAAATATTGTCACAGGAAAAAATACTTTTACATATGCTGTTTTGATGTTCAAAATGAGTTTTAAGTGATAAAATTATCGACTGCAGGGGGAGTTTAAACTTTTTCGACAGCATTTGTAATGTCGACTTGGAGAGTTGTGGTAACAGTAGGCATATAGACCCTTTTTTACCATAAACAGTAACTATAAAGATTGAAAATAGCATCGATGGGAGTGGACATTTCTGTGGGTGATTTACTAACAAAGCGCACATTAAAGAACACAAACGCAATATCTCATTCCCATAATGACCAACGCAATCTATTAAACATTGCGTAAATTAGTGAAGGGTAGTAAATGTTACTATTTTACAGGTCGGGTGGACCAATTGATACAAATGAACACTGTGATTAATTACGTGCTGCAGATAAGATAACTTATTAATGATGAAAATATCAACAAAAATGTAAACTTCGTCAAGCGTTGTACAGTCTCTCATCAAACTGTGTGAACTTGTGGGGGGAATGGCATCACAATGTCATTCTCCCCTGCACTGAATGAATGAATCCTCTTTTCAGGTTAAATAAAGCGCAATGCCTGTTAATCTGTTTTTAACCATACCTGTCAACATTGGGTTACAGAATCTAGGAGACATTGCGTCCATTCGCAGTCGCCTTCCGGGGGAGACCCCATCTGGTGGCCTGCGATACCTCGAGTGAGAGAGCTTTTGTCTGCGCGCGCCCCACGTTCTCGGAGTTTAGTGGGGACAATGATCGGAAAACGGGATGGTTGAGGTGTGTCTGTAACACACACTATCAAAAAGTGTGTCAAAGAAACGGTCAAAAAGCAACCAAAACAATGTGGAAGTTGTATGCTAAAAAGCAAAATAAGCTTCTTGTCGAGGTTATTCTCATTAATCTACTAATAACCAAATGCAAACTGACACCTGCACAGATACCTATAAGCTCAGATGGAGAGATGGGTGATTTATTTTTAAAAGCTTATTCGGGTGACGTTAGAGCTAGGAATTGTCCGAAATGAAAATGTAATGCTTGGCTGAAGGCCAAACACCGACATGGCTTTGCACATTTTTTCTCTTTATTTGCCAAATCTTTTTACAATTGGATAAACTGAATGGTCAAAATGCGCAGCATGATGTCAAAGGATGTCGCAAACGGCGGGGGCTACTGTCAAACTTGCCGCTCCAGTCTGAAGTACACAAGTTACCGACTGTTAAAATGCTTTCATTCAGAAATGTATTTAACAATTTCCGTCCTGTTTATTTCTCTGATACTTAAAAATGCTCCACACTCTGCCGACACATTTACTGCATTAATAAAGCATGTGTGTGTGTCTCTCTTAATTTCAATAAAAGTGTGCTTTATTGGCATGACAAATGTATATTCCTATAGCCGAAGCATTTGCAGCTGGGGTGCATACAAAAAGAAAAATAATTATTGTAATAAAATATGTGATGATGTAGTGCATCTTAAAGTGGTTTATAATATATGTACATATATAAAAACAGAAATAGAGCATAGTTTAAACACAGATTAACAAAAGAAACATATATTTTTAAGTAGCAGAATAAAGGGATATAATAATATAAGGTAATGTACATATATTGGAAACATCATATCAGGGGACATTCGTTGTTTTCTCTGATGTTGTGACAGGCAGAGACATATTGTGCTGCTAACACACAGCAGTCCTTTTCCTCGTTTCACAGACTTTCAAATATCTGATGTATGGACTTGATTTTCTATAAAACATTGTCAGTATATCAGTGTATTTTGTGCATTCCGTGGGGAAGTTGAGTTCCGTCTCAATTTTGTTGAGATGACTGTGTGGGTACAGTCTCTGGTCCAGTGGCAGCCATGTTTGTCTCTATAGTCTTGTCAACTTGGCTCTTAGTTTTTTTTTTCCATTTACTGTGTACAGTCTGCCATACTGTATTCCGACTTTAGGGCCAAATAACATTTGCATTTTACTTTGTTGTTTTGTTTGGGTTTCCCAATAAGTGAGTTTCATTTGTGTTGTAATTTGGTTGAGTCTGATTTTGCCAGTATTGTTGTGGTTGAGAGCATCTGTAGATGTTAGAACTGAAACATCATGAATTGAAGCTCTGGACCAGCTGACAGAGAGAATTAATTTCTTTAGTCATCACGTTATGTTTCAGGGCTTTATAATGATAGGAGTGAGGGTTACTGTGTTTTAGATGTTTCCAAAGTTGGACTGCCCGTTTTTCTATCTTTAGGATTAGTGGATATTTGCCTAATACTGCCCTGCATGCATTGTTTGTTGTGTGCTGGGGCACTTGTAAGATAATTTTACAGAGTTCTATATGCAGGCTCTCAATTGGATGTTTTCCCATTTGATAAAATCTTGATTTGGATTTGTCAGTGGACCCCACACTTCATTGCCATAGAGGGCAATCGGTTCAATTACTGATTCTTATATCTTCCGCCAAATTCGAACTGGGATTTCTTTAGGACATTGACTTGATGGCATAGAAGGCCCTGCATGCTTTATCTCTGTTTATTCACTGTATGATTAAAGTTTCCTGTGGATGTGATTTTCAAACCAGGTAATTGTAGTGTGATGTGTGTGTTATGGGGTTTGTACCTAATGATGTGATATTTGGGATATGGATCTTTTATAAAAGGTGAACATTTTAGTTTTTATGAACATTTATGTAGTTTTTCATGTTGATTTTTATGCCGGATTTACTCTAGGTGTACATTGAATTAATAGAGTCGTAGGTTTTACCACCTACAGTATGCCACTTTCAGTAAGTTTGTAAAACAGTCCTTGCTGCCAAATTGATTCAAAACTCAAAGTCTATAAAGCATTCATATATTTGACCTTTATCTTGATTAACATGTTCTAGACTATGTAGCATGTAGATATGATCGGTTATGCTGTAGTTTGGTAAAAATCCTAATTGACTTCTGCTCAGGACATTATCACTCTCACTCTCTCACTCTCACTCTCTCTCTCTCTCTCTCTCTCTCTCTCTCTCTCTCTCTCTCTCTTTCTCTCTACGCTGGTTTCTGCTTGATCATATCATACGTCATGTTCTGTAAAATGTAAACGTATTTCACTTATTCGGTCTATATATGTTTTAGTATATAATTTTGGTTGCCGGACTATTAGTGCATCCCTATTTAGAGCTCATCTGCGCATCACTAGCGCAGGGTTTGTGACATGCTTTTTTTGGTTGTTAAGTAAAATACCAGTATAATGACAAGCCCAAACCTTAGTAAATCGCATTGTGTGATTCATTAACAGTTAGTCTTTTGAATACAAAGTATTTTACAGCTTTAGACACTTGACAATGTTTTTCATTGGTCACTTAGGTGATTTTGTTGCTACAATATAGAATGTCTGCTTAAGAATGTGATGTTAGTATCCAATTTTGCTGGTAGATTGTTTAATAAACTTAAACAATTAACTTGGGATATGCAGAAGCCCGGGAATACAATCTGGTACAGAAATTAATACTCGGTGACAGAAAATTAACTTGCATTATTTTATATTTATTGCACAGACAAATGGTTATAGAAGTAGAATGTGCTGGTTTTCCCCAAAAGACGCTGAGCTCCAGCGCTAAACATAAAAAAACCCAGCACTTAACTTTTTATGAAAATAGAGGATGTAACATCATTTTGACATTGTAATACAGTATGCAAATGCAAATGATAAATCTGGTCTTCAGACATTCTCTTCGTGTAGCCCAGCATCACTTATCCTGTAAAATAAAGACCATGGAACATGATATGGAAAGATTATGTGAGAGCAAGAAATAATGTAACATACATCTATAATCCCTGCTGAAATGACTAGCATGAAATGTTGCTGTGCTGTTGTATCCAACAAGCTGCTTGACTGCAACACTGTCTTGGTCAAAAAGCTCTACTAAAGTCTATAGTGTCTGACCAGGTTTTGTCCAGCTCGTGAGCATGTACGCTAGCCCAACAGCTTGGAAATGTGGTGTTTTCAGCAGGTTAACAAATTCTGTATATCTCATGGAAAAAAGAAGCTTTTAACATACCGCAGTAGAGTCTGTTAACATGAAGGATGTCATTTTGGCTCATTTTTATAGCTTTACCAATTTCATCATCGCGGTTTGGAATGGGAATCATGGTTGGTTTATGGTTCACAGAGAAAGCATCGCTGAAACACACAATAACAATAAATGATTGTTGACTGTGTTTTAGTATTAGTGTGTCTAAATTATTTTTGGTCTGATCTTAAGCAAAACTTGCCTTCGATAGTGCATCAGAGTTGTAGTCATAGGGAGTTGCCAGATTGTTGCTGGGATGTTTTTCAAAATTGTGCTCGTATACTGTTAAAGTGAAAAAAAAGGTATTAAATAGATTGTCGGTGGGTCTTTTTTTAAATGGTGCTCATGTCCTGTTAAAGGGAATTCACATTTTGACGATAAATATAGCGATAACTAGAAGCATAACTGTATTTGCGTTCACACCAGCGAATGATAACAATAACACTGTTTAAAGAAATTCCAAAATGAACATTTTGTCATAATAAATTCAGCCTCATGTGGTTCAAAACTTGTATGTGACTCTTTCTTCTGTAGAACTCAAAGAAGATATTTTGAGAAATGTCTGTGTGTTATTTTTCTCTACATACAGTGGAAGTCAATGCGGCCCCAATAGTGTTCATCTTTTTTCAAAATATCCTCTTATGCTGATTGAATGAAAAGTAGCTTCATGGATTTAGAGGGTTTTGCATCTGAACTCTCATCTTTCCAGCTTGCTGAGACTTGTTATATATAAGCGTTATATCAATATGTATTTCAACCCATCGTGAACACTACTTTTCGACAGCTACTGTGTTTAATTTGGTTTTAAAACCCATGTTGCATTCAGCAAAGCCAAACAACATTCCGAGATCAACCAGAGAATGTTTGACAGAATGTTTCATCGCTTTATATCTTTATCATTACAGTTGTGATGATATATAGTTTATCATTATATTCTGCTATTCTCTTAAATCAGAAACGGTTTAAATAGATAGTTTAAAATAGATTTTTATGAAACAAAATGATATAGTTTTACAACAGCTGTCGTACATAGTATGAACTCCCCTTTACAGTGTGCAAGAAAGTATTATAAAGTGACTCTGGTAAATACTGTAATACGTAACCGACTATAGGTCATGTGATATTGTCGTTAAAGTTTTATAAAAATTTAAATGTTAATACATTTGTAATATTTTTCAGGGTGAACCTTGTATATATGACAGACCCTTTAAAGACTCATCACCATCTAATAGTTTAGCAGACTGTAACCAGCTGAGTTTAAAACATACTAAATATAAAGCAATATCTTGAAATCTAAAAAAGCTTTACCAGGTTTCACGTTTTCAAAAATAATTTGAATATGTTTATCCCGGTCATTGCGGTTCTGCTCATGATGGAACCTGAGAGCATGAAGCAGCTCATGCTGAAACAGTTTTGTGATGAATACACTCAGGGCGTTCCAGAGACACTACCTGGCTTTCAGCTTGACGTCCCAAAGATGAAAAGCAGCTGTAGACCACACAAAGGAATCAGGTCTTACTTTAGAGTGAATCTATACACAGATTTATGCACAGTAGAGAGCAAGATGAAACGTCATCTATGTATTTACCCACTAACAGACTTTATGTTGATGAAGTGCCTTTGTCCATTGTGAGGAACGAATCGAATGCAGGTCGACTCGTCGAAAGATTTCAGGCCTCTTTCAATCACCTCTCTTTCTTTCGGAGCTGTGGGAGAAGCAGAACGTTAAGTGAAACATGTACAGTGAGGGAAATAAGTATTTGATCCCCTGCTGATTTTGTAAGTTTGCCTGCTTACAAAGAAATGAAGGGTCCAACATTTTTAAGTTAGGTTTGTTTTAACTGATAGAGACAGAATATAAAAAAATCTGAGGATTTTTTTTATAGAAAGGTTATAAATTGATTTTGCATTTCATTCAGTGAAATAAGTATTTTATCCCCTACCAACTAGCAAGAATTCTGGCACCACAGATTGGTTATGTGCCAATATGGTCCACAGATTAGTCTGGTAACTTTAAGAAAGTACTTTTAAGTCAGCTTGTTATGTATATAAAAGATGCCTGCCAACAGAATCTGTATCTTCCATTCAACCTCTCCGCCACCATGGTCCAGACCAAATAGGTTTTAAAGGATGTCAGGGACAAGATTGTAGACCTGCACAAACCTTGAATAGGCTACAGACAGATGCTTGGTGTGAAGGAGACAACTTTTGTAGCGATTACTTGGAAATAGAAGTAATACAAAATAATTCTCAAGCTCACTGCAAGATTTCCTGAATGGAGTAAAGATGATCAAGAGAAAGATTAAAGATCAGCTACACAGAACTACACAGAAGAAGCCTGTTTATGCTTTGAAGACCGTTGGTGCAAACCTGAAGACCAACTGTCAGAAATGTTTTACGTCTGTACTTGGTGGAGAAACCCTTGTTGGCAAGCACAAAGTTATATTTTGCTCGGGGATCAAATACTTATTTCACTGACTGAAATGCAAATCAATTTATAACCTTAATATGACATTTTTTTTCCCTGATTTTTTTTTATAATTCTGTCTCTATCAGCAACTTACAAAATCAGCATGGGATCAAATACTTATTTCCCTCACTGTAGTATTATATGATAAGTCTAATAAGAGTTGTCATTTACAGTACTGGATGGAGATGAAGTAGGGCACATAGACTTTTCCGTCTCTGCTTCTATCCCATTTGCACCCCTTAGCTGTGCATGGATCTGCATTCTGTAACCCTGTCGCTACAGCAATTTCTCCAAACATGATCACAGGATCCTCCGGTCCTTGTTCTGTGTTATATAAGGCTGTTGTTCTATCGACTTGTTGATTCTGTGAAAAGATTTTTATAATCGAATTACTTTTTGCATTTATTTATTTATTTATAGATTTACCAGAATGTTTGTTATCCTCCATTATTCTTGACATTGGATCATCATCTTGTTCAGTGCTGGCATCTGACAATTTGTAAATTATAAATAAAACACACAGAAAAGTACTCATTTAAATAAAAATCATCACCAGTTTATGTACTAACAGATAATGTCATTGGTGTATCTTACCAGTCTCATCAGAGATCCTGCTGAAGTAATTCTGTTTAAGGATTTTTATCACATGTAAATTATTTAAATTATTGAAGCTTTTCATTTCTGGTGTTTGTCATGTGTCTGCTCTTACCGCAACAGAACGACTCTGAGCTGGAACGATGCTCAGCAGAAGAGAGTTGTACATTACTAGCAGGTACATGATCAGAGCTTCCCAAAACAATGTGCTGGTCTAAACATAACTGTGTGTTATATAGTCTTTTGAAGGCGTTTAACTTCCCTTTTTGTAAACCAGCCTTCTTGAATTGACAAATCATACAAAATTAAGTTTCCTCATTTCTGAAAAGAAATGCAGACAATTCAATTAAATTCATGTTTTTTTATATAGCGCTGTAACAAATCTCAATAAAAGGGAAGGAAGGAGGCGAGAACCGGAAGACAATAAAATAAACATTTAACAAAGTAATATAATAGCCGGCGGCCCCTCACGGACGGCCGCCGGCAAACAACAATACAATACAACATAAAACGAAATATAAACACAAGTTCGGGCCCGGTCCTCTCTCTTCGACGGTCTGGTCGCTCGTTCCTTTTATGCTCCCAATCTCCTACGGGATTCGAGCCCGGTGTGCGCACGGCTGGCGCCCTTTAACAATTACTCACCGGACTTGAACCACGGTCTCGCCCCGCCTACTCTACTACATACCCCCATCACCCCTCACTGGCCGGGGGGCACCCCCGCGACTGTGCATGCTCCCTCCCCCTCCCTCGGGGGGGGTGGGGTGGGGGGTATGCAGCAATGAGACGAGACAACGGAGACGGGAGCCCTCGGAGCGACCGGAAAGAGATAGGGGAGAGAGGGAAAAAAAAATAGTCCGGTTCACTGACATGCTGCCGCTCGTTCCTCAACCAGCCGAGTACTCTCCTTCGCGGTGCCTTGCGGTGGCCCTGGGGCTTCGGTGGACGGCTCGACCGTCCGCCCCCTGGCGGCCGGCGGTGGCTCCTCCTTTATCTGGGAGTCGGGGCGAGTTCCCCGTCCCCTGCTCCTCCCCCTCGGGCGGACGGACGCAGGCTCCGGCCTCTGGCGGACGGCAGTAACTCCCCCGCTCCCGCTTGGACGACAGCCGACCCACCTCGACCCAGGGTCGCGGCAGCAAAGATCGCCGTTCCACCGAAGTTTTGACGGTGGCCGCACTGTGCACTTCCGTTCCCCAGAGCCACCGCTTCGGGCAGCCACTGGCGGACGCCCTTCGTCCGCGCTGCCTGAACTCTCCGGCACCGCGAGGCCAGTCGGTGGCGAGGACTCTCCGACAGCATGTCTCTCCTTCCTCCCGGGTTTCGGCACCAATGTAGAGAAGCTCAATAAAAGGGAAGGAAGGAGGCGAGAACCGGAAGACAATAAAATAAACATTTAATAAAGTAATATAATAGCCGGCGGCCCCTCACGGACGACCGCCGGCAAACAACAATACAATACAACATAAAACGAAATATAAACACAAGTTTGGGCCCGGTCCTCTCTCTTCGATGGTCTGGTCGCTCGTTCCTTTTATGCTCCCAATCTCCTACGGGATTCGAGCCCGGTGTGCGCACGGCTGGCGCCCTGTAACAATTACTCACTGGACTCGAACCACGGTCTCGCCCCGCCTACTCTACTACAAGCGCTTTTTACAATGTGCATTGTTCCAAAGCAGCTTTACAGGAGCAAACAGGAAAAACAGAAAAGCTAAAACACAGCATAGTGCATGGTGTTTATAGAACAAGCAAGATCATTCTAATAAATAATATCTAATTAATAAATAAATGCAGTCTCCCGATGAGCAAGCCAACACTGCCCTGCTGCGGCGAGAAACCCACACTCCCATGATTGATTAATGGAGAAAAAAAACTCTGGAGAAACCAGGCTCAGCCGGGAGGGCCAGATCCCCTCTGACGTGTCATAGCTGCACTCAGTGACCCTGACCAAAAGCCACCGAGCAAATATCCAAGAGGAAGAGGGAGAGCCCACCATCCGCGACCCAGAAAGTCCCACTCGCCGAAAACCGTGCAGGTCCAACCCTGTCCCACTCCACGATCGACACCAGAAAACAGAGGAACAACCAGGGAAAATAGTAATGGCATGTTGTAACTTTATTACTCTGTTGTCCGACATCGACCACAAACAAGACCAAACCAGACCCACACAGCCCCAACAATTAAAATCCCCCCAACCACAACCAACGATGGGGGTAGGCCACTCAGGATCTCCTTGTCCCACCAGGGACCAGATATGGAGGTTACAGATGTCTGGCCTGGGATGCCACAATGTGCCCTTCCCCCGAGAAAGCAGGTCCTTCGTCAGGGGAATCGGTCAGGGTGGAGTTGTCGTCAGAAGCATTAGCTCTGAGAACCAAGTCTGGTTGGGCCAGTGTGACGCAACTAATAGCACTTGATGCTCCTCTTTCCTGACCTTGCACAGAGTCTGTGTGATGAGGCTCACTAGGGGGAAGGTGTACTTTTGCTTGTCCTGCGGCCATCTTTGCGCTATAGCATCCCTGCCGAGGGGGGCCTCGGACAGGGAGTACCATAGCGGGCAATGTGTGGTGTTCAGGGAGGCAAACAGGTGTACCTGAGCCTGCCCGAACT
Source organism: Triplophysa bombifrons (assembly GCA_029783895.1). Lineage (NCBI taxonomy): Eukaryota > Metazoa > Chordata > Actinopteri > Cypriniformes > Nemacheilidae > Triplophysa > Triplophysa bombifrons. The sequence continues at coordinate 21,017,717 of CM056456.1, forward strand.
AGACCCAAATGAGCTGGACTGCTCGGAGTGGAGTCGCCACTTGCCCCCAGGCATCGACTGAGGAGGATGCTTTGCACGGGGGAAAGTATCCTCTTTTCTCGGTTGACCTGTAGTCCCAATCGATCTAGGTGCCGGAGCACAAGGTCCTTGTGTGTACATAACAGATCTCGAGAGTGTGCGAAGATAAGCCAGTCATCAAGATACTATAGGACCCGCACGCCTCTGTCCCTGAGAGGAGTGAGAGCGGCGTCCACGATCTTCGTAAGGACTCATGGGGACTGGCACGGACCGAAAGGGAGGACTTTCGATCGCTCCTTTTGCCAGCAGGGTGGCAACCTCGGCCCGCAGTACGGGAGCATCCCTGCCTCTGACTGAGGTTGAGAGGATGTCTCGAGACTTGACGCAATGTCGGGTTGCCGAACACCATCGTGAAGAGGGTGAGAGTGGCTGTGAAAAACACCCAGAGGGAAAGGAATACTCCTTGAAGTGTACACTTAGTATGCTTCTCCTTAAGCCACTCTTTGGTTGTCTTGGCAATATGTTTTGCCTCTTTGTCATTTTATAGGCACATCCACGACCCATCTTCAGTGATCTAGTTAAAGGGAGGAGGTTCTCGTCCGAGATTTTACGGTACATGTGCCCGTCCCTCAGCCCCTCAATGTGGTGAAGTCATCCTGAGACCGTAGCAGAGAAAAAGCCCTAAAGCTAAATGTTTCCAACACTGTGCTTCTCTGTAGTGAAGGTGTTCTTGGGGTCATAGTCAAAATTTCTCTCCCTATAAACACAGGAGTCAATTTTGGTCTCAAAGCAGTGCCAGCACTTTCGCCATCGTCAAAGCCATTTCCGAATCATTTTGATGTTCATTGTCAAACTTGAGACGAGACAGACGGGCCTTCTTGGGCAGTAGGAACTTGCTAGTGCTTCAGGATTTCAATCTATTGTGGCATAGCGTGTTACCAATGGTTTTCTTGCTAACTGTAGTACCAACGGTCTTTAAATCATTAACAGGCTTCTTCTGTGTAGTTCTGTGTAGCGGATCTTTAACCTTTCTCATGATCATCTTTACTCCATTGGGAAAATCTTGCAGGGAGCTCCAGACCAAGGGCAATTGATGGGTATTTTGTATTTCTTCTGTTTTCAAATAATCGCTCCAACAGTTGTCTCCTTCTCACCAAGCTTCTGTCTGTAGCCTATTCAAGGTTTGTGCAGGTCTACAAACTGGTTCCTGACATCCTTTAAAACCTATTTGGTCTTGACCATGGTGGTGGAGAGGTTGAAATGGAAGATACAGATTCTGTTGGCAGGCATCTTTTATATACATAACAAGCTGACTTAGAAGGTCTTTCTTAAAGTGACTAGACTGATCTGCGGTCCATATAGCAGACCTGCCAACATGCACGCATTTTGCGTAGCAGGTACGCATTTTGTCCTCAAAGTACGCTGGTATGATTTTCCACTCTAAACTACGCAAAAACCTGAGGACGCCTCTGCTGCGTGCAGTACTCAAAACAAGCAACAGAAAAAAGAAGAACATGTCCAATCATAGCACTGAGTTCTTCCCCCAAATAGAAAGCGGCGATGATTGACACGTCCTATGGCCAATCAATCAATAACAAGAGTCAGCAAATCGGCAGAACCACAAAATGCCGCGTGATCCCCTTCCACCCACACGTTCTGATGTATTGTTTAAAACGAAGCGTCAAGACGTCTTCTGAGCTCAGGTGGATGTAGAAGTTGAAATATTTAATTAGCTTAATCCTATGCAGTCGATGATCTCGCGGGCTCATTTGGTAACGCGCACTCACATTATTTCTGATTTATAAATGATCGCTCACGAAAAGTTATCATGATTTTACCAAGTACCATAGGCGCCGATTGCGCTGGTGTATTCTCACACTCAATAACGTGCACTTATATCTGCTAGAGTGCATCAAGTTTTATTCACATAAAAACGGCGTATCGGCGCCGTTCTCTTTCAGTAAAGGGAATCCGATTGAATGCGCTCTTCAAAATCGAGCTCTCGATAATTGTCAATAAAATAAAACGTCATATTCAAACTTTTGAGATTCCTTATTTATTCACGTTTATAATGATTAAAGAAGATTATGGCAGGCTGGCAAAAAATGTAAATGCACGTGTGCAGCATAGAAAGTTACATAGAGATGTTTGTTTGTGCGTGTGCTTGTGTTTGTGTGTGTGTGTGTGTGTGTGCATGACTTGCAGCAAAAAATGACATCAGATGAGGACACAGACAGGGAGGGAGAAAGCAGCAGACCACCTAAAAAAAAAAGAAACGAGCCCATGTCCCATAGCAGTTCCTAAAAGTGTATCTGGAGCAATGGCCGTGTCTCCGCCCATCAAAACTGCTGAATCATGCATTTTGCACATTGTACAATTATGATATTTATGTCAGCCATCAGGGAGCCTCAGGTAAAATTGTGGCTTTAGGAAGGCCTATAGTTTTAATTAAACAGAACACATTTGTGATTCTGCCCATTTCTGGATGTCTGTATATTATTAATTATTTTCCCACCACCCTTTTTTTATAAAGTTACCAGCAGGCATAAATCATTTGTGATAATCACAATAAGTAGGCTTTAGGTACACCCCATAATATTTTATTTATTGAATATATGAACATTTATTACATGACAAAACATTCCCTTTGCTTTTAAACAAACAGAAAGCAAGAGCCATATTATTCTATCTTTATTTGATAAATAATACTTGTTTTGGTGCTGTAAAAGCTGTACTTTTTTATGATATGTATAACCACGCCCCCCAAATCAGTGACCTATGAAACAAAGCAGTCAAGAGCAAGTGCAACTGCAAGTAAATCTGATTGATACACATCAAGGGTATCGCGTTGAAGATTATTTACACACACAATATACTCAAATGTTTCCTAATTTTTAATTTACATATGTTTACATTTACATTTAGTCATTTAGCAGATGCTTTTATCCAAAGCGACTTACAAAGAGTTAGGGAGCAACAAGCGATATGTCATACAGGAGCAATAATACATTAGGTGCCAATACAAAGTTACTGGTTTCAACAGAAGCTAGACCACTACCTGTTGAGAAAAAGGGTTATTTTTTGTAAAAAAAAATTCTCTTTTGTCTGTCAGGTATTCACAGAAGAGATGGGTTTTAAGTAGTTTTTTTAATGTAATGAGAAATGTGGTTGACCGGACTGAGTCAGGAAGAATGTTCCACCAGGAAGGAGTTGTGAAGCAGAATGAGCGGGAAAGCAATAAGAAAAGTTATTTTCAAAAATGTGACTGCGATGCTTTTTCACAACCAATATGTTATATGTTAAATGTTAAAAACCTGTGTTCTGTCTCTTCGGCGGATGGTACTCAAAAAAATATTTCAAGGTTGGCAGGTCTGATATAGGCACATAACCGATCTGTGGAGCCAGAATTCTTGCTAGTTGGTAAGCGATCAAATATTTATTTAACTCACTGAAATGCAAATCAATTTATAACATTAGTATTACATTTTTTCACCTGATTTTTTTATATTCCGTCTCTATCATTTTAAAATCAACCTGTCATAAAATTATAGACCCTTCATTTCTTTGTATGCAGGCAAACTTACAAAATCAGCAGGGGATCAAATAATTATTTCCCTCACTGTATAAAGCATTGTTTAAAGTCTTTATTTTAAAATAAATGTAATTTTCCATCGCAATGTTTCAATGTAGACATTGTCCAATGCCAATTAGATAGACATCGCCCACCCTTATGCAGTTTCTACACGTATGTGTCATGTTCCATACTTTAGATGCGTCGGCACCGCATCAAGAAGAAAATATTGAGGTGGTTTGACCTAGACTGTGAACAATATTTAGTAATTTAAAATCTACAAAGTTCTACATCACTTTTGGCCACTATTGTATGCGTGTTTTCTGTGAAAAACAGGATTTTTAAGAGCTGCAAATTTTCTGAAGCGGAACATCTAAGCAAACTGCTCATACCAACCTGGTTTAATAAAGAGGAAGTTGTGAAGTTGTCTCTGGTTTACAGTTAACCAGATTTTGTGCCATGCCTTTAGCAATAACCTCAAAAGAAGATGTTGAAATATTTCACAAGACGTTCACCATAAACATTGAAGGGTAGAGATAGAGGGAGGGTTCATCAGATTATAATACATAGATAGATAATTATTATGTGTTTATTTGATTTGTTTTGTTTTAGAAGCAACCATTAGCTCAGTTCTGTTTGGTATCATGGCTACAGTCACTTACTTTTTTTTTTACAAAGTTTCCACATTTTTTATAGTAATCTCGTTAAAACTATAGAAAAGCATAGTTGAAAAAATTGGAATTATGTTGAGCAAAATAAATCGAAGGGATGCTCTCAAAAATGCTGGGCTGTTGAGGGAGGAGCTGTATGGACAGAGGCGATAACTAGGGCTGTCAAAAGATTTAACGCAATTAATCGCATCCAGAATAAAAGTTTGTTTACATAATATATGTCTATGTACTGTGCATATTAATAATGTTTTTATAAATACAAACACATACACATGTATACATATTTAGGAAATATTTACATGTATTTATTTATATTTACCAACAATTGAAATTATAAATCTTTAATAATTTTTTGATTTTTCTTAAATATATGCATGGATGTGTATGTGTTAATAAATACAAAGTTATTATGCACAGCACACATATATACAGATATATATTATGTAAACACAAACTTTTATTCTGAATGCGATTAATCGCAATTAATCTTTTGACAGCCCTAAAATTTAACTTAACGTGGGGTTGTTATGTTTTTAGAATTTTCCACAATGTATTCTTGGCATTTTATCAACCAACTTGTTAAAAGTTTCATCCTGAAATGAAAGTTTCTTTTTAATGTTCTTCATTGTCTTGTCCAAGTCATTCCTTTCAAACATTATTTAACAAAAATATTTGTTTTGTGTAATAATTTAGGGGAAAATGTTAAATGCTCCCTCATTTATGGACCACTTTCAAAATAAAATAAAATCTTATATGTTGGGTTATAGTTTTTCAACATAACTAATTAACATAAATATGACATATGCCTTCATATCAAAAGGTATTTAAGTTTATGTGACCCTACTCTATGGAATGATTTTGCGGACAAAATTAAAAAGGAATTGCAAGCTGCATTTGCAATTGTTTTTTCTATTCGATCATGTAAAAACGGTGGCATAATTCAAAGACAAATGCAAACCGTTTGCCTTTGCATTTATTCTAACAAACAAACATGTTGAGAGGAATGTTACAGAAGGTGATGATTATCCGTCCTGCACAGTAGTTTCACATGCATCTCTGAGGCCAGTGTTCCAGCGCGATTTATTTCCAAACAAAAAAACTGAAAACCGCACTTTTTTCAATGCCGATTGTTTGTGCAGTTGTAATAGTTAGCAAAACAGCAAGCGTTAACTTTACTCTTACTGTTTTTATCTGTATATTAGTACTGTTCTACTTCAGTACGAACGATTTACACAAAAAAATCGTTCTGCTCGTGTTTCATGAATGAAGCCCAATGTGTTTAGCTGTATAATACTACCTTTCTAATATATATCCTTCCAGTCAACGGTGAACGACTTCACTTCCCCATACAAACACAGCCATTGCATAAGCCCACACCCGCCATTAATTGACAGGTTTCTGTACAAGTCAGAGGAAACGCAAATGCAAAGGGATTTGTTTTTCGTGGATGAGTTTTCATGCTCTAATATGAGTATTTTAAATTACGTTATAGGCAAAATAAAAATAACTAACTGAAGACTCACTGAAATACTGTTATACACTTGTCCTCACAGTTTACACACCACGCCTCAAAATTTACACAGTAAACACTTAATAAAACTCAGTGGGATGGAAACAACCCAAGAGGCAATGTGAAGATGTGTTGGATGAGGAGGAAGAGTACGTCCTGCAATGTTATGGGTGTGAGGTCACGGCTCTTGGTCATCTTCTCCTTTGTCTTTACCACTCCTCCTTCCCATCCTGTTCCTTCATTCATATTTCCAAAAAAATCTTTTTGATGCCATCCAGTCAACAGGGCACTTTGTTAGCTTTCTCTTGAAATTGCATCTCGCTTTGTTTGGAATGATTGTTATTTCATTTTCTGTTATATGTATTGCAAAATTATGATTGCAGGAATGCTTAAAACATTCTGTTTCGATTGTGTTTTTAGCCATTTTGAAAGGAGTGTGTGCACACAATTGAAACAACAGTGCTTGTCTTAGTAAAAAAACGCTTTGGTGGACACATAACCTTGGCGTTCCAGTTATCTTCACAGTTATTGTTCTTAGTGTAAACAGCCCTTACAATGTGAACAACTGTTCTCTCAGTGACCATCTCTAAGCACATTTTTAAGTATAGAGGCAATACTGAATGATGAATGGATTATACAAGTTTACTGTGGCTTAAGTTTCAAGCTCATCACAGAAATGGGCAGTTAATTGAATGAAGGGATATTCGGCTAATGTTGTGAAATGGGCCTTAGTGGACAGCGTTATGTTAGGGGAAGCACCATTATTACAGCTGTGATGGTTGGATGATGATGGATGCTTAAAGGTCAACTTGATGCTGGACGGATGGCGCAGGTAAACAGTGGGTTCAGAGGTTAATAACCATAGAAGGTGGAACACTATCGGGAAATACGAGGTAATGGAGAGTTCATGAGTCAGCTCTTCTGAAAATGATGGAGGTAGAAGAAGAGCTTGTGAATTTAACTGTGTATTAATATATGCGGCTGAGCCGCCAGGATATATTTGTCATTGTAATGCTTGTAGTTGTTCGGTGTGTCATGTTTTTGTCATTTGAGGTGGCCGTGAGCCGCTCTTCAAATCTTCTCTGCTCATGTCAACAGCTTCCTCCCTCTCTGGGCCTTTAGAGGTTTTATATTGTGTCACCTCACACATTTTTTTCATAGATTTTCCTCTTTTCAGTCTATTTTTTATAAGCCTTCTCAGGCGTTCCTCTCAAGTATTTGGCATTGGTGGTGCTGTGCTTCTATTTCCTGATTTCCCAGAAGTTCTTTATTCTATGTTCGTGTCTTTATTCCCTGTCAGCCTGAACTTCAGAAATACACGTCACTCTCAGCCAACACGCTTACGGCTCCATCGTGAGGAAAAGTTTTGACTTTGAACAGGAAAAGCAAATGTTAATTATTCTTGTACAAATATCTAAATCTGCATTCGCCGAATCGCCAATAGTCGTTAATTATTCCTTTCACTTTGTTTGTGCCTTGTTTTCCTTGCATGCTCTATGTTGTTGTTAAGCAGGTTAATACTTACATCAGAAAGCCTTTAGCGTTGTGTTATAGGTTAATATGCAGGATGGTATGAGTATGACAGACATCACTAAAGTACCTGTCAAGAGCCAGGAGAGACCACTTTTTCAGACATACCCAAGCTTAGGCTGGCGTGCTAGGGCTGTTTGCATGTAAGGGCCTGTGCCTGAATGCGTACGCGTGTCAAAGCATTGCTGTTCATTTGATGGCTTTCCAAGAGAATTGTGACAGACATGAAATGTTCTTTTGCATCACCATGTCTTCATTTCTCTGCGGGTCATCGCTTGCCAAATTGCCTTCGCTTGCTCCTGTCAGCTCAGGTCAGAATGAGTTCTTTCTTTGTACCCTTCTCGTCCTCCCGTTCCACCTCTGTCTGTTTTATCAGTAGTAGACAGGAAAAGAACATGGGTGGAGACAGAGCTCTTCTTCTGTAAGAACTCTTAGGCCCTGCTTACACTTGGTTTTAAGATGCGTCGTAATACTAAGTGTAATGCTGTGTTCACAACAAACATGAATTAAGCGATTTGCGTGTGTAAATTATATAGCAAGTGTTACGTGCCCAGTTTTAAGTCTAGGAGTATGAGAGGACGTACAATAACTGTGATAAAATTTAAAACAACTTCGTCTCAAAAATCACAACTTGACAACAGATTTTTATTTTCAATAAACGAAGGTTTATTTTAAGTGTCATAAGTGTTTGCGTTCCTGGGAAGCGCCAGGAAACAATAAAATAAATTAATCAAATGCAAAATTAAAAAATTACCTCAGGAGCGGGCCCAAACAAAACGACAAAAAAAGACTTCTTTTTATGTAGACACTGGCTTACCTTTCAAAGAAATGATGCCTTTTGGCAAAAAATAAAGACAGATCGCTTCCCTTCCTCCCTCTCTGCGGTCAAACAGGAGAAAATATCAAAAGAAAAGGAGCCCATTCCCTACAAATACCGGAACACTTTGGTTTCTTTGTTAAATAATATGATGCCACCACAACACCGTAAATCTTTGAAACACAAACGTCGGTGTAACTTCACACAAGGTCACACAAAATGACATCTCTCTCTCTCTTGCTGGCGTGAAGTTGTCCTTTTCTACCACAAACACGTAGAGTCAGGCAGTCTAGGAAACAGCTGTAGTTAGTTGAACTCGCACCAATGACACAAATGACACAAAGTCAACTCGAGCAAGAAATTCTTGCAAAAAGTTTATTGACACCTACTGTTTGACACGCCCGACTCAGAACACATGAACACACTCCCTGTCGAGAAATCTTTTCGCGCCACTTGCGTTGAAAGGAAATATTGAAGTATTACCGCAAGTAATGAAGAGCGGTGGAACGCGATCGAATGCTTCACGATTGGCATGAACACAGCATAAAGTGTCGTTCATGTTATCTATATTTTAAACTCACAAATCAGCTCAAATAAGCTTGTTCATTGTATCAGCAAACACAGATGAATAGAACTCCAACCTAAAAAATTCACTTTCTTAAACAACAAAAAAAGATCCAATTTCAAATAAGAACCGGTTGTTGGTTTGCATCACTTTTAGAGGGACTTCAGATGTGGGTCTTTTTAATAAAAATAGCTATTTTATTTTTGGGGGTTGCTGTAAAAAAGAGGCTGTTTGGTTCAATTGAACTTTAAATTCACTTTAAAAAGCGTTTGTTTGGAAATATTAGTCTGATTGGTTTAATGATTCATTGGTTTAATGAACCGCCAAGACTGGGATGAATCACTCTTTCTGTTTTGAGATATTTTTCTTATTCTACTGCCTCTTCTGTTTCTCCAGGCCTGGGAAAAACGAAAAGGAAAACCAGTGCCCGTGATCCCTCTCCTACTCCTAGCACAGAGGCAGAGTACCCGTCCAATGGAAGCGCCGGAGGTGGTGGAGGAGGCGGAGCCGAGCGGATCTATGACCTGAACATTCCCGCCCTGGTAAAGTTCTCCTATACAGCGGAGCGGGACGATGAACTCCACCTTGTTAAAGGGGAGAGGGTGGTGGTCATGGAGAAGTGCAGTGACGGCTGGTGGAGGGGGAGCCACTCTGGACGTGTCGGATGGTTCCCATCCAACTACGTTCAGGAAGAGGTGGGATACACAGACCACGACGGAGTCTTCGGAGGGCCTTTGGATGGCTTCCACTCCTTAAAGCTGGGGCAAGAGGTGGCCATGCTTAATGGTCGGCCGGGGGGCTCAGCGAGCTCCGGTCTCCATGTGGTCCAGACTCTTTACCCCTTCAGTTCTGTTACAGAGGAGGAGCTGAACTTTGAGAAGGGTGAGACAATGGAGGTTTTGGAGAAGCCAGAGAACGACCCAGAGTGGTGGAGGTGTAAAAACAGTCGCGGGATTGTCGGACTGGTGCCCAAGAACTATGTGGTGGTGCTCAGTGATGGGCCCGCAGTGATGGGCCTGGGGACTAGTCACGGCTCTCCTCACATCCGCCACACGGGGCCTTCGTGTACTGGCAAATTTGCTGGAAAGGATTGGTACTACGGTAGCGTAACACGACACCAAGCGGAGTGTGCCCTTAATGAGAGAGGAATGCACGGTGACTTTCTGATACGGGATAGCGAGTCATCGGTAAGTTAAACAGAGAAACATTTAGAGGTTGCAATAGAAAATATTTTTCTTACAACATGGCATGAGTTAAAAATCTAAAATGTAAATGTACAAATGTTTTAAAGCTACAATCTGTAATTTTTACTTTTATATTGACGTCTCTTTTTGAAACATGAACAAAACGCTTTCCTGGCAAGCAAGGAATTTTCTGTGGTTTACACTGTTGAACAGCAGATGGTGCTGTTACACATTTTCTGAAGGAAAATTGGAGAAAAAAGTTGGTTGCCAACTGTAAAAAAAAAAAAGGCTGACGGGTAAAGAGTTAATAATAACATTAATAATGATGATGATGTAATTTTTATGTTTGAATTAGCTTTTATTTAAAATAGCTTTCATTTTTTATTCTATTAATTTTAGTAAATTAAATTACTGAACAGTTATTGATTCTTGTGAAGTTAAGTTTTGGCCACATAACATTTTTGTTGGTGTCGCTGAAACCATCTTTATTTTATATTTTCCTTCAGTTTATTATTTTAGTGACTCACCTTAAGCGAATTTCAGGTTATTGCTGAGGTATCATATTTAATTTCTGTTTAGTTTTTTTTATAATATTTAGAATTTTATTTTTATTTCAATAAATAGAGATCTTTAAATAGTTTTGTTTTAGTAAACTATAATATCCTTTATTATAAGCGTACCATTCCAAATCATGGGTGAGGCAAGGTTTTGTGCAATTTTTCATTAACTAAAAATAGTTACATATTGGAGCTTTGCCCGCCCCTAAAAGGATTAGAGATGAGATTTAAAGTACATTTTCATGTATAACTATAAAAAATGCTTTTTGTCATCATCCAAACTTTGTCACATACTGTCTTGTCTGTGTAAGTAGTGTGAGACTTTCTATAATACAAGCAAGTGCTGCCATCTGCTGTTTCCACATAAAAATGCAACAGCACACTTCTGTGTTTCACCAGTGTATTTATTCGCATCTTTATTTATTTTTTCCAGCCCAGTGATTTCTCAATTTCCCTGAAGGCCGCAGGGAAAAACAAGCATTTCAAGGTACAGCAGCAGGACGGCATGTACTGCATCGGTCAGCGGCGTTTCAGCAGCATGGAAGAGCTGGTCGAACACTACAAGAAAGCGCCTATCTTCACCAGCGAGCAGGGAGACAAACTCTACCTGGTCAAGGCTCTCGCCTGAACATAACAAACTTTACCTCTCGCCTCCACACCCAATCCTTCATCAACTGTCCTCCTCCTCTCTCAAACACACTGTCTCTTCATTGGACTTCACTGAAGCCTTGATTGAGAAAAAAAGATCGGAGTTACTTTGCCAAGCAGCTTCCACGACTTTTCTATATTGCCTCCAATCTGGATATAAAGCAGCTTGTCATTCTTTTAAACCAAAATGCCCTTTTTTGATATACATGTCCTGTTTAGTCACGGCCACTTATGTCAAGCTGTTTTTTTTCCTCCCATTGCTGATAAAACGGTGTTGATCCAACTCTTACTTTACACTGGTTTACAGTTTACATCTTTGCACATAAAAGAGCCAAAACAGTAGGTCAGCATCACATGGCCACTTTTAGAAGATGCTCAAACTTGTTGATCTCACATAAAGAAGAGATTTGATTCTAAATTTAACTGAATTCGGTTTGTGCTCTCCCAAATTCCAGCTTTTTTTTGCACCTAAAAACTCCATCCAGGATTCGTGGAGGCAGTGATTTGGACTTCTATCCAAACGCTCTTAATACTGTCACATGGTGAAAGCATACAGCATTCCAGGTATTTTTCATGGATCATTCAGGGTTTCTTCAGGATCAGGGCGCATTCTACCGGAGATAAATGACTCCGTTACGGCAGAAGGAAAGGAGACAGAGATAAAAAGAGAGTAGCGTTTGAGACTGAGTGGTTTCTGTAGCCCAGGGCAGAGTTTGAATGTGTGTCCGTTCAACCAAATGTGCCACCCGCTTCCAGTTGAGCCAGCCTTGATGTCTTATCACACGCCTCACCAACACACCTGTTCTATACTCGCAGTAACACACATAGTTGATTGTGAACACTAATTCAGAGGAATAAAACAAAAACAAAAAACTATGATTTTATGTCTTGATTTTTATGTCTGTATTTTTGTCATATCACTCTCAGACTGTTTGCCAATAAGAGTGTTGGTCAAGGGGTTTTCATTTTTTTTTAACTATTGTCTGAATGTTATTGAGCAATGTTATTTAATTCTTCTTTCCACTGTATGTACATATATATATAAAAAGATATGGTGCAGATATGAATCATTTAGATCAAACATTATGGTACTGTATTGAGGACAGTGTGGTGAGAATTCAAATACTTTTGTTCAATAAAAGTTTTGCAGAATAACTTAAACGCACCTTCAGCTGTCTCGTTTTGCTTCTTTTACATTTAATTTTACCCCCTCACTTAATAAAACAGGTCAAGAACTCCCAATTTTCCTGTTTTGGGTACATAGTAATAGCCTTCAGGACTATTATGTAACTGTCTGGAATGAATGGAATCTACATTTATATACAATGTGCTTTATCAATGTACAAGGAAAAAATACATGCCACCATACAGTAGCTTGCAAAAAGTCTTGGATACGGATAATCTCAGTTCCCTGATGGAGGGAACAAGACGTTGTGTCAAACTGACAGATGGGTTCCCCCTTGAGAAACCATCAACTTCGACTAGCTTAGAAAAGGCCAATTAAATTGGCAAATGAAATTTGCATCCCAGATATCCGGGTATAAAAGGGAGACAGCGTGTTGCATTTACCTTTAGTTCTGAGGAGCCTGAGAGCCTCTCACGACTGCTACAGCAAGTGGCAAGCGTTTGTGGCAAGGAGGACACAATGTCTCGTTCCCTCCATCAGTGAACTGAGGTTACATCCGTACCAAGACGTTCCCTTTCTGTCGGTCTCTCGACATTGTGTCGAACCAACAGATGGGGTTCCTATTGAAAAAGCCACAGCGCTGTGCCGTATCACAATCTCTAGCGAAGCCATGGTGACTGGCCTCGTCCTGTCAGACTTCAGCGCTTTTTCGCGAAATTGTTATCTTCCAGTGGATAGGTAGGTGGGGGTCCCAGAGCTTTTTGAAAAGGTGGGAAGCCTCTGCCTTCGGTGCCGTAAGGCCACTGGGTAAGTGCTACTTCCTCAAAAGGGAATGCACTACCTAGACCATTTCCTACCGTCGGGAGGAGTTACTGGAGACACCAGCATGGTCTCACCATCAGGGGAGAGCTCATGGGAAAAATATGCAGACTGAAGTAGTTAACCGCAAGGTGGAGGTTCACCTAGGGAAGGTCATGGGTTTCCAAGGTGGGAACCAATCATGAGGATACATCAGACCGGGGGAGTTACAACGTCCGGTAGCACCAGGTCCGGTTAGAGCTATATGTGGATAACTCCGAAGGTACCCAGCCTAGGAGGAGGTACTTGCTTAGTGATGTATGGAATGCCTGTTCTTCACCTCATGGGGGAAGAAGGGAGGCTAAATAGCACACTGACCCACCTATGGGAAGGTGCTTTTGCAGGCATGCGCCCTACCGGCTGCCGGTCCTACATGTTGCCATGCAAGACACGGGCTGATAGCGGTTCTATGTGGCGGTGTTGGGCCAGACATGGAGGTTCCAGAGATCTGGCCTGGGATACCACACATGCCCTTCCCCTGAGAAAGCAGATCCTTCATCAGGGGAATCGGGCAGGGGGAAGTTGTGGTCAGGAGCATTAGCTCCTAGAACCAAGTCCGGTTGGGCCAGTAAGGTGCAACTAGTAGCACTTTATGCTCCTCTTCCCTGACCTTGCACAGGATCTGTGCAATGAGGCTCACTGGGGGGGAAGGCGTACTTCCGCTTCTTCAGTGGCCAGCTGTGCGCTACAGCATCCGTGCCAAGGGGAGCCTAGGACAGAGAGGACCATTGCGGGCAGTGGGTGGTCTCCAGGGAGCAAACAGGTCTACCTGAGCCTGCCCGAACTGCACCAAAATGAGTTGGACTGTGCGGGGGTGGAGTCGCCACTCTCCGCGAGGCGTCGACTGACGAGAGAAAATGTGTCGGCTGTCTGGTTCAGGTTGCCTGGGAAATATGTTGGTCTCAGGGAGCGGATCACCTGGTGACTTCACATGAGCCACCCTGGTGGTTGATGTGCGCTACGGCAGCTGTGCTGTCCGACCGGACCAGCACGTGCTTGTCCTGCTTGAGAGGTTGTAGCCTCTTTAGTGCAAGTAGCACAGCCAACAACTCTACACAGTTGATATGCCAGCACAGGCGGGGGCCCGTCCCCCGCCCCGACATTGCGTTATCGTTGCACACTGCACCCCAACCATGCAGGGAGACTCCATCGTCACCTTGAGGAACGGTCTCTTGGGGAACGGTCAGACGAGACTAGGTGTGAACGGTCCACGAGCCAGTGGCTGATGGATTTAACGCTCACAGTAATCCTCATATCACCCTCGCTACTCCCCGTAGCGGACGGCAGGGCCGTAGCCACTGCTGTCACGGAACAGGAAGCAGACAAGGTGGTGGCTGAGTCCCGTGGGAACACAGCCGCCCGTGACGCAACATCTGAATCATGAACCGCCAACAGTGCGGGCAGAACTTATCCACAATGGCTGCCCCAGCGTGCTGGAAACCCAACACTTGAGACAGCCATCGTGTCCGTCCCCCCTCCTCAATGAGTGTATTACATCCATGAGAACAGTGGGACATGCCTCGCTGGAGAAATTTGCTCTTTTGGAGAAAGATGTCCAAAACATGTCACACATATGCTGTGACATGTTAGATTATCGCTTTTCATAACGGTTTCAATGTTTATTTTTCACTTTGTAAATGGGTTCGGATTTGCGTCACCCTGTGTAATGCCCGCCTACAATCAATCTGCAACACTACACACGATGTAATTGGATAGACCAATTACAGCAGACTGGACCATCTGACCATTCAGATCAGAGTGCGCTGACAGAAAGGGCTGGTTAGACAGATCGCCGAACGTATCATTTGAGAGTGTCAAGAACTAAGGTAACAATAATTGCCTATTATTAGAAAATGAAAGTGTTTTTACAACGTGTATGTACGTGAATTTATTGTCGGACAATCCATAAACCAAAGTAGGACCTTAAAAAGAAAAAAAAAATTGTCTGAAAGCGTGCGTGATGCAGTTTTACATTTCAAATTTACAAGCTCTTCAAATTTTAATATGTATTGCTTAGCTGTCATTGTAAAAATAATTGATGTGAATCATTTCCGGATCTGTTAACTGAAGCTTTAATTCCCTCTGACGATCTGGTGATCTGAGCGCTGTTCCATAAAACAAGATTTCGAAATAAGCCAGGCTTATATTGGTAAATCAGATTTATTGTTGGTCAATTTGGTTTCATAATGCACACTTATAATAGTTCGAACTCAGTTACTACGGAAACTTATGCTGGGAAACTAGCCTGGTCCGTGGCAGTCTAACTGTCAGGCTAAGCCTTACTTGTTGCTTATCTAGAGGTCAGTTAACATTGACCCACCTGTAATGTGATGATATTACCACTGATTCTCATGATGCAATTTTATTATAATATATAAATTGTTCAAAATTGTTACACATGTACACTAATAGTGCATTAACAATATGTCGAAATGACTACAAATACGAGTTTGAAATGAACTCAATTAAAATCAATTTTAAATCTTTTTTTCCAACTTGGAAACCCTGAAATTTGTAAAAAAAAAAATGGCAGCAGCCCCAACAAGCCTTGAGAATTTTATAAATATGTGTTTAATGTATAATTTCAATGATAGACATTGTGGCCTGGTGCGCTTTTTTTTTTTCTTTAACACATCCGCAAATTTACATAGTGGACAGTTCACAACAGCATCCAACAGAAGATTAAACAACAGTAATTAAAATAATATAAAAAAGAATCACTGTATACTGTAGGCAGAATTTAGTGAATATATCACTTATAACTATTTAAAAATTTATTACGCTTTTCAAATTGCAAATCGTTTAAATAATTCTAAATTATGAAGTATTATATCACTTTATCCACAATTCTTGTGAATGTATATACAGGCTAAAAGTTTTCTTTGGACATGTTGTCTGACACATACAGACAGTATAAACACAGTGAGGATGTGAATGTCTGTGCTGACGCCATATGGTTTTCTCTCCCACTCCTGAGATCTGTCGTGTCAATACAATCTTATATAATCATGACTGGCATTGTATCTGGTAAATCTACCTGTGGGCCTTCAGAAGTACGAATGGGAGCGGAAACGCAGGAAAGTGTATGAAAAGCTTCAATTTGATATGAAATTGCGTAAGAGGTTAAAGAATGTGTTGTTGGCAGAGATTGTGTTTTGTTTGAGTGTGTTTGTATGACTTTTGGTTGTTGCATGTGACACTTAAAACATCAGATGCATTTGCAGGGTGTTGGGACCATTTCTTTTCATCTCACAATTTCTCCCCCTTTCTTCTCCTTAATAGTGTGTCAGATTGAGTGAGTCAGACTTTCCACAAAGATTGTTGAACGCATAAACATAAACAACTGTGTACTTCGGTCCTTGAAAGAGGGATTGAAAATAGCAGACTAAGACTGTCTGAGAGTATTCATTTGTATTGTACTTTTGTTCTTGCGTCACACAATCCTTATCCAGTCTTTTTGTTGTCTGGGTATAATCTTGGCTTGGTAAATTTGGTAACTGTACGGGTCCAGGTCTGACAGTATTGTTCTAGATTCCAATGGCAGTTTTTTTTACGCCAAAAAGGCATTAACGCTGCTGCAAGCTTTAAATTCTGTCCCAAAGTTTTAAATTCATTCTAAATTTAGGAGAGTAGAATAGTCCACAACACAACTACAATGACAAAGAGTAACAGGATTGTTGGACTTTCATATAATTTTTTCTATAATGAATGATAAAATACATGCTTATATTTTACCTGTTATTCAGTAGGTGGCACTGTTACCCATCATCTCAAAAGTGAAAGTGATGTGAGGCCAAGTTCGGTGTTCCATACTCGGAATTTGTGCTCTGCATTTAACCCAACCAAGTGCCCACACACAGCATTGAGTAAAACACACACAGTGAACATACACCCAGAGCATTGAGCAGCCATTGCTGCTGCCCCCGGGGAGCAGATGCTCAAGGGTCTCACCTCAGCAATGGTATTGAAGGCGGAGAAGAGCGCTGATCATTCACACCCCCATCTACCCTACCTGCTGGTACTGAGGCTCGAACTGGTAACGTTTGGGTTGGTCTTTAACCATTAGGCCACGACTGCTCCTAAAGATAATTTTTATAGCTTTTTGAATATAGTGTATTTAATCTTTTGAATCAAAAAGTATTTTACGGCTTTGGGCACTTGACAGTGTTTCAGCTTAGGTGATTTTGTTGCTACAATAGAGCATATCTGCTTAAGAATGTGATATTAGTATCTGATTTTGAAGATAGATTGTTTAATTATCAAATATATTAATATTGCAGTAGCCCGGGAATACAATCTGGTACAAAAATGTATACCGGAGACAGAAATATAAACTTGCATTGTCTTTTAATCATTGCACACAGACATTTGGTTATAAGTAGGATGTGCTGGTTTTTCTTCACCTCTCTGCAACAGACGCTAAGCTCCAGCACTATATAAAAAAACAGAGCACTAGACTTTTATAGTATAGAAGTGTAACATAATTTTGACATTGTATTACAGTATACAAAGGAAACAGGTTTTCAATTCAGGTCTTCAGACATCCTCTTCTTGTAGCCCAGCATCACTCACACTGTAAAATAAAGAGCAGTGGACATGGGAGATTATGGGAGAGTTAGAAATAATGAAACATATAACGGAAATCCCCGCTAAAAAAAGCTAGCATGTAATGTTGCTGTCATGCAGCTTTCCTGTAGCTCAGTGGTAAGAGCATTGTTTGTGGGTTCGATCCCAGGGGATTGCATATACCTAGGTATAAATGTATAGGATAATGCAATGTAAGTCACTTTGATTAAAAGCGTCTGCCAAATGCATAAATATAAATGTATGTAAATGCTGTTGTATCCAACAAGCTGCTTGACTGCAACACTGTCTTGGTCAAAAGCTTCACCAAAGTCTATGGCAGCCATCGTCAATAGGCGGACCTTGGGCCGGATCTGGACCTTTGCTTCGTTCAGTCCATTTCTGTAATTGATCTTTTGTGGCTATATCATCTAATATCTTTATCTAGCGCCACAGACGCACTTCACCTTTCAGCTCCGGGCACTGCTTCTCTCCCGCCAAAGACACGGAGCATGAAAAGCAGCAGAAACGTTTTAACAACGCAAGTTGGTAGGGGATCAAAAACTTATTTCACTGACTGTAAATCCATTTATAACCTTTACATTACATTTTTTCCACAGATTTTTTTCAAATATTCTGTCTCTATTCAGTTAAAATAAACCTACCATAATAATTTTTATTATAGACCCTTAATGTCTTTGTCAGCAGGCAAAATCAGCAGGGGATCAAATCATTATTTCCCTCACTGTGTATATATATATATATATATCCATGTGGGCTAAATTTATTAAATATTTATCATTTGTTATTTTCAAAAAACCTGTTGTCTGGACACCGTTTGGAAGAAAATATAAAACTGGACCTCTTGGAAGTTTAATTGAATATCCCTGGTCTGTGGGTTTTGAACAGGTTTTGTCTAGCTTGTGATTATAAATGCTAGCCAATCAGCTTGGAAAGGTTGTGTTCTCAGCAGGTTAACAAATTCTGTATATCTCATGGAAAATAAAGCCTTAACATACCGCAGTAGAGCCTCCTAACCCTTAGGATGTCATTGCGGCTCATTTTCCTAGCTTTACCAATTACAGCATTGGAGTTTGGAATGGGAATGATGGTTGGCTTACGGTTCACAGAGAAAGCATTTCTGAAACACACAATAACAACACACGATTGCTTACTGGGTTTTAGTATTTGTGTGTTTAAAGAATATTTGGTCTGATCTTAAGCAAAACTTGCCTTCCATAGTGCATCGCAGAGCTGTAGTCATAGGGAGTTGCCAGATTGTTGGTGGGAACTTTTCTAAAATTGCGCTCCTTTCCTGTTAAAGGGCATTAACGTTTGGATGATAAATATAACAAAAACTAGAAGCATAACTGTATTTGCGTTCACAACAGCCAATGATAACAATAACACTGTTTAAAGAAATTCCAAAATGAACATAATATCATAATATATTCAACCATAGTGTGAACTTCCCTTTACAGTGTGTAAGTATTATAAAGTGACTCTGGTAAATACTGTGATATGTAACCGACTACAGGTCATGTGATAACGTTCGTTAAAAGATAAGTTTTCAAATATGTAAACCTTATATATTTTACAGACCTTTTAAAAACTTCTAAAATCTTCTAAAAGTTTAGCAGACTGTAAACCGGCTGAGTTAAGACATACTTAATATAAAACAATATCTTGAAATCTAAAAAAGCTTTACCAGGTTTGATGTTTTTAGAAATAATTTTAACATGTTTGTCACGGTCACTGCGGTTCTGCTCATGATGGAACCCGAGAGCATGAAGCAGCTCATGCTGAATAGTTTTGTGACGAATACACCCATGGCGATCCAGAGACACTACCTGGCCTCCACCTTGACGTCCCAAATATGAATAGCAGCTGTAGACCACACAAAGGAATCAGGTCTTACTTTAGAGTGAATCTATACACAGATTTCTGCACAGAATAAAGAGAAAGATAAAACGTCATCTATGTATTTACCCACTAACAGACTTTATGTCGATGAAGTGCCTTTGTCCATTGTGAGGAACGAATCGAATGCAGGTCGACTTGTCGAAAGATTTCAGACCTCTTTTAATCACCCCTCTTTCTTTCGGAGCTGTGGAAGAAGCAGAATGTTAAGTGAAACATGTACTAGTATTAGATAAGTCTAGTTAGTAAGAGTTGTCATTTACAGTACTGGTTGGAGATGACGTAGGGCACATAGACTTTTCCGTTTCTGCTTCTATCCCATTTGCACCCCTTAGCTGTGCATGGATCTGCATTCTGTAACCCTGTCGCTACAGCAATGTCTCCAAACATGATCGCAGGATCCTCCGGTCCTTGTTCTGTGTAATATAAGGCTGTTATTCACTCAACTTGTTATTTCTGTGAAAATATTTATCAAATATAATTACTATTAACATTTATTTATTGATTTACTAGAATGTTTGTTACCCTCCATTATTCTTGACATTGGATCATCATCTTGTTCAGTGCTGTCATCTGACAATTTGTATATTATAAATAAAACACACAGGAAAGTGCTCATTTAAATAAAAATCATCACCAGTTAATGTAATAACAGATAATGTCATTGGTGTATCTTACCAGTCTCATCAGAGATCCTGCTGAAGTAATTCTGTTTAAGGATTATAAACACATGTAGATTATTTAAATTATTGAAGCTTTTCATTTCTGGTGTTTGTCATGTGTCTGCTCTTACCGCAACAGAACGACTCTGAGCTGGAACGATGCTCAGCAGAAGAGAGATGTACATTACTAGCAGGTACATGATGAGAGCTTCCCAAAACAATGTGCTGGTCTAAACATAACTGTGTGTTATATAGTCTTTTGAAGGCGTTTAACTTCCCTTTTTGTAAATCGGCCTTCATGAATTGACAAATCATTCAAAGTTTTCTCATACGTGGAAATAAACTGCAGACACTGACAGACTTGAAAAACTGTAATGTGATAAAAAGTGATGTTGATAGAGCATTTTTTGCAAATAAAAAAAAACATGGTACAATAGACTGAACACTAAATGTTTCATCTTTTCTAATAAAATTATTTTGCAAAAATAATTGGAATACGAGTAATATTCAAATAAACAACAAAAAATATGCATGGAAAAGCAAAAAGAGCAAAAGTTTGTGGGTCGATTCCCAGGTAACACATATAAGCCATAAAAAGTGCGCAAATGTGTTATTTTCAACGCAACCGTGTTCAAATAGTGAGCGATGCAGTTTAGGGCTGGGCAGATAGACGATGCCATTGTCTATCGCTGATGGCTGACAGCCGGCTCACCATTGTGCTTCCAACAAATGTGTAACTTTCGTCGCGTGAGTCTCACTACACAGTTGGCGCATATCCGCCTGACTTTAGGCTACTTACACCTGGTCATTTCATGCGTATTCTCTGATCGGATAGCTATCCAATTTGTTACAACGTATCTATTTACACTTGGCCACATGAATGCGTTTGAGCTGAACAGATATTAATCTGATCTTATGTTCCCGCACTAAATGCAAATACACATCCGCTGAACTGAGATGGCAGCCACTGGTATTCTTCTCTATCTTGGTTTGCGAATGCAGTCCAAAAAAAGAAGCTTGCTGCAACGCCTACGCAACAACTCAACTCAACTTTTTTATACAGCGCTTTTTACAATTTTCATTGTTACAAAGCAGCTGTACATGATGAGACACATTGACTATAAGTAAAACAACTAAGGTAATATACCTGTAAAAACAAGAAAAAGGTGAAAACACAAAAGACAGACATACAAATGCTCCACATCCACAATATGCATACATACTTACCCACATTGACATAGACGCACACACGCAAACACACACGCACAGTAAAAGCACACATTTGAGATAAAGGAGAGAGAACCACAGGTCAAATATTAAACAGACTATAAATTCCTATTTGCAATAATAATTATATAAAACTTCTGAATTCTTAAGCAGCCCCACCGGCCAGGCAAATAGTGCAAAACAGTATGCAAACGGTGGCGAGGAACCCAAAACTCCAATCAAGAAAAAAAACTCAGGAGAACCCAGGCTCAACCAGGGGATTCCAGTTCCCCTCTGGCACAAGCTGCTGCCTATGCACAAGGTCAACAGTGCTTGCACAACAAGGCTAAATAAAAAATAAATAAACTTACTAATAAGGTAAATTATAGATTTAAGATTATCATTAACAATCTAATAGCATTTGAAATTTTGTAGTGAAATCGTGTCAAGTCGCCGCGTCCTTCCTCCAGCTCTATAATCTCAGCTCTTGTCAGGTCACCGCTTCCCATTTTCAGCTCTCCCATCAGGTCTGGGCATGAACTGCATCCTGCGGTAACCTTGGAACAAAGAGACAAGTCTGGCTGAGAGTAGAGTACTGTTCTCCACTCTTTGATGCAACAAGTACATCATTTGTTGTTGGATGTGTTCCTGGTTCCGATGATCTAAATCAGGGGTTCTTAACCTTTTGCAAGCTGGGCCCCCCCAAAACTGGTTCATTGCAGCCCCCCCCACACCACATTGCATAGATAGATAGATAGATAGATAGATAGATAGATAGATAGATAGATAGATAGATAGATAGATAGATAGATAGATAGATAGATAGATAGATAGGTAGGTAGGTAGGTAGGTAGGTAGGTAGGTAGGTAGGTAAGTAGGTAGATTAGGTTGCCCTATTATCATTACTAGGCTATTTTTATAATTGGCAGTAGCACCAGACTTCTAATGTGAGCTTGCAGACATTATTATTATTATTATTATTATTATGAGTAGTAGTATGCCCAGCATCATTACTAGGCTATTGCTATATAACTATACGAGGTTACATGAGGTTACATGCTTTATTGCTGACAGGTGCTCAGACGCTGATTGAAATAGGGAAGAGAAATCTAGTGATGTGCCTGCATCCGTGATAAAGTCTGCAAGGCTGGGGAACATGTGCCAGTTCCCTCGACTGATGTGGCCATGCCAGTGGTCTAGTTTTTGTGTGAAGGCGTGCACTTTGTCTGCAAGGAGCAAAATATGAGTTCCGCGGCCTTGCAAAGACAGGTTGAGGCCGTTCAAGTGGTCAAATATATCGACCAAATAGGACAGAGACGCAAGCCACTTATTGTCATCCAGATGCTTCGCCAGATCTGAATTTCATTTCTGTCAAAAACCACTTAACCACTTCACCAAATTTTTTTTCAGGTTTTTTTCCCTCCCATCCTGTAGCCTACTCACGCCCCCCAGGGAGAGTGTCCGCACCCGCCCCACCGGTTCAGAACCACTGATCTAAATAATGCAGCCTAAATCCTCTGAGGATTAATATTATGGAAGTGTAGTGTATGCAAGATTAAAAAGATGCGTCTTTAGTCTAGATTTAAACTGACAGAAGGTGTCTGCCTCCCGGACAGTGCAGGTAAGAATATTCCAAAATTTAGGCGCTAGATAAGAAAAGGATCTACCAACTGCACTTGATTTTGAAATTCTAGGTATTACCAACTGACAGGACGCCTTAGAACGTAATGCACGTGGAGGACTGTAATACAATAGAAGTTCACTCAAATACTGCGGAGCTACTCCATGTAGGGGTTTATAGGTAATAAAAAAGATCTTAAAGTTAATCCAATGCTTTATAGGTAACCAGTGCAAGGTTGACAAAACCAGGGTTATATGCTCATACGTTTTTGTACGTGTAAGAACTCGAGCTGCCGCGTTTTGAACCAGTTGTAGTTTTGTAATAGGCCTGCAGGGCAACCACCTAAAAGTGCATTACAGTAATCTAGTCTTGATGTCATGAATGGATGAATGAACTTCTCCGCAGCTGACAGTGACAGCATTTGACGTAGTTTAAATATATTCTTAAAATGCAAAAACGCTATTTTACAGGCGTTGGCGACATGGCTCTCAAATGACAGATTACTATCAAGTAGAACGCCAAGATTCCTAGCTGACAATGAGGGTATTGTGGAGCATTCCTCAAAAGTCAAGCAGTATTCTTGGTTGTTACGAACGGCAGTGTAGTGGAGTAGGCGGGGCGAGACCGTGGTTCGAGACCGGTGAGTAATTGTGAATGAGTGCCAGCTGTGTGCACACCAGGCTCAAATCACATAGGAGATTGGGAGCATATAAGGGAACGAGCGACCGGACCGTCGAGGAGAGAGGACCGGGCCCGAACATATGTTAAGTTTATATTTATGTTTGTGCTGCCGGCAGTCGTCTGTTAGGGGCTGCTGGCTGTTTATTATTTATATGAAATCTTTATTTTAACTGTCTTCCGGTTCCCGCCTCCTTCCTTCCATATCTTGAATCTTGTTACAGGCAGTTTTCGGTCCAATAAGTAACACTTCTGTTTGTCCGAGTTCAATAATAAGAAATTGTTACTCATCCAGTTTTTTATATTGACTATGCATTCCATTAATCGATGGAACTGCTGTGTTTCATGAGGCTTTGAGGAAATATAAAGTTGAGTATCATCAGCATAACAGAAAGCTAATTCTGTGTCGCTTTATTATATCTCCTAGATGTAGCATGTATAATGCGAAAAGCAGAGGCCTTAGGACTGAACCCTGTGATACACCGTACTGGACTTGTGATTTGCGCAACACCTCATTGTTTATTGCTACAAATTGAAAACGGTCAGATAAATAAGACTTAAACCATTTCAATACTTTTCGAGTCTATGTAGGACTGTGCTGTGGTCAATGGTGTAAAATGCAAATAACGAAATACAACCTCGGATAGACGCAAAAAGCAGATAATTTGTAACAGTAATCAAAGCAGTCTCTGTACTGTGACATGCTCTAAATCCAGACTGGAATTCTTCATTAATGTCATTCCTTTGGAGGATGGTGCATAATTGAGTTCAAACTACTTTTTCCAGAACTTTAGATATGACAGGTAGATTCGATATAGGCCTGTAATTCCCTAGTTCTCTAGGGTCGAGTTGGGTTTTTTGGACAAGGGGCCTTATAGCAGCCACCTTATATGCTTTAGGCCAGGGGTGTTCAAACATCTGGTTGAAGTTTCTAGTCTGCTTTGTGAGACCTTGATTAGCTGTTCGGGTGTGTTTGATTAGGGTTGAAGCTAAACTTTGAAGAACACAGGCCCTCCAGGACTGACTTTGGACACCCCTGCTTTGGGCTCATGTCCTAATGTCAGAGATGAGTTAATAATACTAAGAAGAGGATCTATAATTTCTGGGAGCATCTCTTTCAGCAGTTTTGTAGGTATAGGGTCTAGTATACATGTTGTTGATTTAGATGAACTAATTATTTTAGACGGTTCATCGTGATCTACGGTAGAAAAAATATTCATTATACCACGGTGTTGGGCTGCCTTTTTTAATCTTCTTTAAACACAGAGGAGTTACTGTGTCTAGTGTTTCCGAGAGGGTAGAGTTTAAATTTTCATTAGTAATGTCAAGATCATCACCATTATTTTTCATGCTAGAGATTTGAAACAATTCAGGCAGATTATCAAGAAACGCATCCTTGGAAGTTGAAGTAATTGTTCTACCATATTTGTAACAAGGAGTTTGATTTACAGCCGTAGGCCAGTGAAGCAACATAATATCAGATAATGATCCGACTGTCTTCACTCTGCTGAAGGAATTTAACGTCGTCCACATTTATACCGTAAAACAGTATTAAAGTGAGGTGAGTTGGTCCTGACACAAATTGACTAACCCCCATGGAGTTATGAGTGTCTTTGAATGCCATTCCTAAGGCATCTGTATCGTTATCTACATGGATGTTAAAGTCAACAATGACAAGGACTCTATCTGCGGCAAATACTAGTTCTGATAAGAACCCACCAAATTCTTTAATAAAATCTGTGTGGTGCCCTGGAGGCCTATATACAATAGCTAGTATAAATTTTAAAAATGTTTTGTTCCTAGTATTAGGTGTTGATAGATGAAGTACCATGACTTCAAAAGAATTGTATTTAAAATTAGACTTCTGGGAGAAGCTAAAATAATTATTGTAAAGTGCAGTGACACCTCACATATAATATATATAATAATAATCTTGGGGACAGATTCATTTAAAGTAATATAATCATCTGGTTTTAGCCATGTTTCTGTCAAACAGAGCATGTCTATTTTATGATCTGTTATCATATCGTTAACAAAAAGTGGATTATTAGAGAGAGATATAATACTAAGCAATCCGAGTCATAACAGTTGATTATCTGTATTATGTTTATGTTTGTTTAATGTTTATTACATTACTTTCAATAGGTTTACACATTATTTTATGTTTTCTAATCCGGGGGACAGTTTGGGACATGTTTGGGAGAAGAGATAATTACATGTTGTACATTTTGTGTATTCTGCGACTTGAGATGGCAAGCAGACAGTTGGTTAAACCATTCTGTCTGCTCCCTGACCTGGGCCCTAGAGAGTCAAGTTTTAGCATTAATAAGACTTTGTGCCATATTTCTAGACAGGAGGGAAGCCCCATCCCAGGAGGGATGGAGATCATCTCGTTTCAACAGGTCAGGTCTGCCCTCAAAACTCTTCCAGTTATTTATAAAAACTATATTATTCTACAGGCACCACTCAGACAACCAGCCTTTTAGTGATGGTAATATGCTATATATCTCTTCACCACGATGAGCAGTGAGGGGCCAGAGAAAATTGCAGTGTTTGACATCGTGCTTGCGAGCTCTTTAATATTATCTTTGGTTATCTCCGATTGACGGAGTCTAACATCATTTGTGCCGACGTGAATAACAATCTTACTGAATTTACAATTAGCCTTAGCCAGCACATTTAAATTTGACTTGATGTCAGGTACTCCCGGTAAACATTTGACTATGGTGGCTGTGGTGTTAACATTCTAAACAATAGAATCACCGATCAATAGGGCACTTTCAGCAGATTTCTCAGTCTGTGCGTCCCTGTGCGGGGCTAACCTGTTCGAGACTGTAATCGGAAAGGTTGAGTGATGTTTTGTCCTGCGACTATGCCGTCTCACAGTCACTAATTTTCCCAGCTGCGGGGGATTTTCAACCGGAACCGAGGTGTGAGCGCTAACGTTGCTCGCATCCAAAGTGTTTTCTACAGTCCTAACACTTTCTTACTATCCTCAAAGAAAGATTGGATGCGAGACTCTAATTCTATGATCTTCTCCGCAGAGGTGTCAAGTAACGAAGTACAAATACTTCGTTACCTTACTTAAGTAGAAATTTTAGGTATCTATACTTTACTGGAGCAATTATTTTTCTGCCGACTTTTTACTTCTACTCCTTACATTTTCACGCAATTATCTTTACTTTCTACTCCTTACATTTTAAAAAGAGCCTCGTTACTCCTACTTCATTTCAGCTTATTTTCATTCCGGCTTGTCATCGTAAAAAAAAATCACTCCATCCGGATAGAGTGAATTTGGTTGTGGTTGGATGAGAAGTATAAACATACCATTCCGACATCCTATTGGTTTGAATGCAAAAAACAACTTGGTTTGTAGCGCTGCAAGCTCTGTGCACCCGAGCCCCACTAGCTAATGGCCTTCAAAAACTCGCCTTCTAATTTTAAAAAGTATATTGAGGTTAACTGAAATTTTGTTATTACTTTTGCGAGCTATCTTTATGTATCCAGAGAGTCCTTGAAAAATCAAGTCATTTTTAATTAAGTGGGGAACTGAAAAGGGTTTTGTAACGTGTACAGAAAATCCTGAGTCAAGAAGTTGAGACCTCTATGTGATATGCTTAATATTATCAAACTACAGAGACTAAAATAGGCCATTTCTCCATTTAATGGCTTAAAACTATACAAATGCCTGATCTAGTCACTGTTTAATATAAACGTGTCGAAGTCTCTACTGAATGCATACATGTAAATGTATAAATACCGTAATATGAAGCGTTTACAAATACTTTTCATTACATGCGGATTACTTTGGACAAACACTGTATGAATGACGTAATGCGCCAACTAGTGGCTGTGTATGGTAGTCTCTTGAGGGCGCTGAATTCTTTACTGTTTGTGTTCAATTGTTTAATGAATTATTGCTGATTACAATAAAATTTAATGTATATATCTAACTATATATATATTATGTATAAATATAAACTATTCAAGGGGTGCCATTTGTTAATACCATCTTATTTGACATTAGCATAAGATATTTGCACAAAGCATCAACCTGTTTTATTCAATATTGTTTAGGTGACTGTTAAACTAATAAACATTTGAACTCATATTTCCGAAATTGCCAATCAGAATTTAGTAATTATAATAGTTTGGTTTTGTGTTGCTAAGTGAAAAAAAAATATTTTTGGCAAACAGTTGCCTGTTTTTAATCATGTAACACTTAATTAGTAACATTAAAGACTTTTTTGGAGGGATGGGGTTGGGCGAGGATCCCTGCAGTCTTCCTTCTTTTTTTTCCTGTGCTGATCACATTCCTGATGAAACACATGTTAATGCTCAATAGTACACATATGTGGTTCTTTAATGTATTTGCATTGTACTAAAGTGCGTTCATTTTCAATGGGCATATATGCGGCTGAAACAGGTAGTCTAGTGCATCCCAAATTTTTAAACATTAACATTTTAATATAACATTATAGTCATTATGGCCTGTACAAAAATGTATTTTTGAGGAGGTGGGGTAGCGCACAATAGGCCCCTGTGGCGCGGCCTAAGCTTTTGTCCTTAATTTTGAAACCAGTACTTTTACACTTTTACTTGAGTAAAAAGCTTGAGTTGATACTTCAACTTCTACAGAAGTCTTTTTAAACCCTCCTATCTATACTTCTACTTGAGTAATGAATTTGAATACTTTTGACACCTCTGCTTCTCCGTCAGCCTATCTATTTTCCAGCATTTATCGCATGTAAAACCCTCGCAGTTGACAGAGAAGCTAAGCTTAACATATGACATGAGGTGCAAGTAACAATAATAGGAATAGAAGCCATAACTCACCGGGTTTGAAGAGTAATTCTGATTTACCAAGGTTGCTCGATGAATCGTAGAATATACGCTTACAAAGAGAAACAGTTAGCACACAAGACAAACTAGGCAAGATGCTATTCTACAGTGTAAACAGAAAGAAAACTACATGCTAATGCTGTGCTAACGGCGTTAAGTTAACAATCAATTTTGATTTAGAATCTTAAATTATAAATAATTTAACAACGACAGTGAAAGGGAACGATAATAAAATACACACATATAAAGACCAAGTGCAAGTGTGAGGATACAAACTAGCCGGTGGAGTTGTACTGAAATCCAACTCCCCGCACCAATCCGTGGAGCATTAACAATGTTAACAAGCAAATAAGTCTTTTATTATATTTTTCATGCTATTTTTAAAAATATAATAATATCTATGAGAATGAGAAGTGACCTAAACTGTGAACAAAAGTCCTACATCACTTTTAGCCGCTATTGTATGTGTGTTTTTTGTAAAAACAGGTCTGACAAAAAGAGGATTTTTAAGGGCTGCAAAGTTTCTGAAGCGGAACATCTGGTTTGATATAGAGGAAGTTGTCTCTGGTTTACACTTAGCCAGATTTTGCGTCATTGCATTAGCAATAACCTCGAAGAAAATGTGGAAATATTTCAAAAGAAGTGCACCTTAAACTGGGAGGGTTGAGATAGAGGGAGAGATCAAAAGATTATTGCAGATAGATAAATAATTATTATGTGTTTATTTTATTTTATTTGTTTTAGAAACTGTTCATCTGACCAAGTTCTGTTTGCACGGCTACAGTTATTTTTTTATTTATTTTTTACAAAAATTACACATTTATAATAGTAATCTCTTTAAAACTATAGAATAGCACAGTTGAAACAATTAGAATAATGTTAAGCAAAATAAATCGAAGGTACGCTCTCAAATGCTGTGCTGTCGGGGGGAAACTGTATGCACAGAGGCCATATACAATAACTTACCGTAGTTTTTTTTAACCCAAAGTTATGTTTTTAGAATTTGAACAATGTACTCCTGCCATTTTACCAACCAACTTGTTAAAAGTATCACCCTGAAATGAAAGAAGTTGTTTTATTATTTTTTTGTTCTTCATTGTCTTGTCCAAGTCATTCATTTCAAAAATTATTTAACAAAGATATTTGTTTAGGGGAAATGTTAAATGCTCCCTCATTTATGCACCACTTTCAAAATAAAATTAATACATTCAAATCGTATACGTTGGATTTTAGTTTTTCAACATAACTATTTTTAACGAGCCATGCGGGACGACAGGTGTGAGGGAACGATGCTGGACCGGTTACGCGAGTAATAATGAGTGTCAGCTGCGCGTTGCACCGGTCTCGCATCTCTCAAGGAGGAGATCGGAAGTATAAAAGGACAAGCTACAGGAGGTTACGATGAGAGAGGACCAGACCTGGACACAGTTGTGTTAAGTTTTATTTATGTTTGTGTGTCCGACAGTAGTCTGTGATGTTTCTTTCGGACCTTTACTTTCGTTTTGAATCGTTTACTTATTTTATTAAAGTTGTTAAATGTTCGCCGGTTCCTCCCTCCTTCTTTACATTCCTTGGAATCTTGTTGAATCTGTGCTGAAACCCGGGAGGAAGGAGAGACATGCTGTCAGAGAGCCCTCGGTGCTGAGGGGGATCGCGGTGTTGAGGAGATCGGGCAGCGCGGACGAGGGAAGTCTGCGAGGGACTGCCCGAAGTGATGGTGCTGGAGCGAGTAATCGGGAAGGACGGAGAGAAGCAGTACATCTTAGAAACTGCTCATACCAACCTGGTTAAATATAGAGGAAGTTGTGAAGTTGTCTCTGGTTTACACTTAACCAGATTTTGTGTAATGCCTTTAGCAATAACCTCAACAGAAGATGTGTAAATATTTCAAAAGAAGTGCATGTTAAACCTGGAAGGGTGGAGAGAAGGAAGGATCATTAGATTAATACAGATAGAAAGATAATTATTATGTGTTTATTTTACTTGTTTTAGAAAATGTTCAACTGACCATATGCTCAATTCTGTTTGGTAGCATGGCCAGTCAGGGCCGGATTAAGAACACATTGGGCTCTGGGGCTATAGCAAACCCAAGGGTCCCCTTCCTTTAATTGCCACGCCACCGTGTCTGCTGAAGTGTTTATTACATTTTATTGCTATTATTATTATATTTCATTTTCTAATAATTTCATTTTAATTTTCTACCGTACGAATTCAATTCTATAACTATTTCTTATATATTTATTTATTTATTTCATAGCAATTTAATTTTACAATTAATACTTCTATTTCATTTATATTTTATATAAGCACAAGTTTGCATACTAAACTTTCCAGGCTATTTAAAAAAAACATTAATTCAATATTTATTTCTTATAATTACTTTTCTAATTATTTGATCTAATTACATTAGTTATAGCGGTTCAACAGTATAATTGAGAGCTATTATGTCAAACAGGTAGGAAATATACAGAAATTTAAAGTTCTCAAAAGTTCTCAAACACTTTACAGTATTTAATGCTAAATTAAATACAGAAGAATTTTCATTAAAGCTACAAAACACATTGAATTACTCTTTTCTTTTGTTCTTTTTTGGTTAACATTATAGTGACAGGAGTCAAGCAGCGGGTTTAAGAATGCGGCCCCTTTAAGAGCTGCCGCGTTGCGTTTTGCCGCGTCCCACAGAAGCTGTCTATCTACACTGAACGCGTCAAAGCAACTGTTTCAAATCGCGCTTAAGTGGTTTAAAAGTCAGGGAGGAGCCGTAGCATATAATCAAGCCCGGCTGATGCGCATTTATCATGTTATTTATCAATTATCATGACTTCGACCCTATCAGACCCAGCGAACTATTCAATAAATTGGTTTAAATAAAATTCATGCTAAATGCTAAATGTGTATTGCCGCTGCTCCCAATGCCGCTGAGATTGATATTTTATCACAGAGGGAACTAAAAGTAGATAGTTAGTTTTGGAATTTAAGCTCTAAGATTAACCTCCCGGCTTTCCATTTCTACTTTATTTCTATTTATTGCGCACCAATATCACGTTTTTGAACACCGGCGAGCCAAACGGAATTCTCGACATGCGAAAGCAAAGAGGCGTTTCCTGCCGTAATGGCGCAAACTGTAATATGATTTTGATTGGACCGTGAATTATATCAGTCAGCAACATTTTCCAAAGGATCCTCATTATTTTATAATCAACCACCTATATTAATTGTCAATCAATGATGTAAGGACAGATCTCATTTCCTTCAGCCAATCAACGGCCCCCTCCTTCCGCGGGGGCTTGGGCTTCAGCCTCACCATGCCCTTGTGTATATCCGCCCATGGCTACAGTCACTTACTTTTTCTTTTTTGCTTAATTTAAATCCATTGATGGTGCATTAACATTGGTACAGTCACTTATTATTTATTACAGAGTTTCCACGGCTTCACATGGATGAGTTTTTCATGCTCTAATATGATTATTTCAAATTACGTTTATAGGCAAAATAAAAATAACTGAAGACTGAAACACTGTTATACACTTGTGTTGTAAAGCCCTTCACACAGGTGACAAAAGGGAAACGCAGGACAGTCCTCACAGTTTACACACCATGCCCAAAATTGTTCACACTTGTTTCTAATGATGTGAGTAAAAAATTGTACACAGTAAACACTTAATAAAACGTAGTGGGATGGAAACAACCCAAGAGGCAATGTGAAGATGTGTTGGATGAGGAGGAAGAGTACGTCCTGCAATGTTATGGGTGTGAGGTCACGGCTCTTGGTCATCTTCTCCTTTGTCTTTACCACTCCTCCTTCCCATCCTGTTCCTTCATTCATATTTCCAAACAAAATCTTTTTGATGCCATCCAGTCAACAGGGCACTTTGTTAGCTTTCTCTTGAAATAGCAACTCGTTTTGTTTGGAATGATTGTTATTTCATTTTCTGTTATATGTATTGCAAAATTATGATTGCAGGAATGCTTAAAATATTCTGTTTCGAATGTGTTTTTAGCCATTTTGAAAGGAGTGTCTGCATACAATTGAAACAACAGTGCTTGTCTTAGTAAAAAACGCTTTGGTGGACACATAACCTTGGCGTTCCAGTTATCTTCACAGTTATTGATCTTAGTGTAAACAGCCCTTACAATGTGAACAACTGTTCTCTCAGTGACCATCTCTAAGCACATTTTTAAGTATAGAGGCAATACTGAATAATGAATGGATTGTACAAGTTTACTGTGGCTTAAGTTTCAAGCTCATCACAGAAATGGGCAGTTAATTGAAAGAAGGGATATTCGGCTAATGTTGTGAAATGGGCCTTAGTGGACAGCGTTATGTTAGGGGAAGCACCATTATTACAGCTGTGATGGTTGGATGATGATGGATGCTTAAAGGTCAACTTGATGCTGGACGGATGGCGCAGGTAAACAGTGGGTTCAGAGGTTAATAACCATAGAAGGTGGAACACTATCGGGAAATACGAGGTAATGGAGAGTTCATGTGTAAGCTCTTCTGAAAATGATGGAGGTAGAAGAAGAGCTTGTGAATTTGACTGTGTATTAATACATGCGGCTGAGCCGCCATGATATATTTGTCATTGTAATGCTTGTAGTTGTTCGGTGTGTCATGTTTTTGTCATTTGAGGTGGCCGTGAGCCGCTCTTCAAATCTTCTCTGCTCATGTCAACAGCTTCCTCCCTCTCTGGGCCTTTAGAGGTTTTATATTGTGTCACCTCACACATTTTTTTCATAGATTTTCCTCTTTTCAGTCTATTTTTTTATAAGCCTTCTCAGGCGTTCCTCTCAAGTATTTGGCATTGGTGGTGCTGTGCTTCTATTTCTGGATTTCCCAGAAGTTCTTTATTCTATGTTCTTGTCTTTATTCCCTGTCAGCCTGAACTTCAGAAATACACGTCACTCTCAGCCAACATGCTTAAGGCTCCATCGTGAGGAAAAGTTTTGACTTTGAACAGGAAAAGCAAATGTTAATTATTCTTGTACAAATATCTAAATCTGCATTCGCCGAATCGACAATAGTCGTTAATTATTCCTTTCACTTTGTTTGTTCCTTGTTTGCCTTGCATGCTCTATTTTGTTGTTAAGCAGGTTAATACTTACATCAGAAAGCCTTTAGCGTTGTGTTATAGGTTAATATGCAGGATGGTATGAGTATGACAGACATCACTAAAGTACCTGTCAAGAGCCAGGAGAGACCACTTTTTCAGACATACCCAAGCTTAGGCTGGCGTGCAAGGGCTGTTTGCGTGTAAGTGTGTGTGCATGGATGTGTACATGTGTCAAAGCATTGCTGTTCATTTGATGGCTTTCCAAGAGAATTGTGACAGACATGAAACGTTCTTTTGCATCACCATGTCTTCATTTCTCTGCGGGTCATCGCTTGCCAAATTGCCTTCGCTTTCTCCTGTCAGCTCAGGTCAGAATGAGTTCTTTCTTTGTACCCTTCTCGTCCTGCCGTTCCACCTCTGTCTGTTTTATTAGTAGGAGACTGACCCTGTTTCCTGAGAGGCCCAATGCGCTTGAGTTGCTCGCTGACAGCCGAGGTTTGGAGTTGCCAGGCCTCAGCTCCATTTCCACACCTCACTACACTTGCCTTGTAGTTTGTGCTTGTTAACTCTCCGGGTTTGCTTTACTTAGCCACATGATCAATAGAGGAGGAAAGAACATGGGTTAAGACAGAGCTCTTCTTCTGTAAGGACTCTTATGCCCTGCTTACACTTGGTTACACTTAAACAACATAAAATATGTAAACGCTTTTTGTCATCATCCAAACTTTGTCACATACTGACTTGTCTGTGTAAGTAGTGTCAGACTTTACAATACAAGCAAGTGCTGCCATCTGCTGTTTCGACATGAAAATGCAACAGCACACTTCTGTGTTTCACAAGTGTATTTATTCACATCTTTATTTAGTTTTTCCAGCCCAGTGATTTCTCAATTTCTCTGAAGGCCGCAGGGAAGAACAAGCATTTCAAGGTGCAGCAGTATAGACACCTGGTCAAGGCTTTCGCCTGAACTTAACAAACTCAACCTCTCCCCTCCACACCCAATCCTTCAACAACTGTCCTCCTCCTCTCTCAAACACACTGTCTCTTCATTGGACTTCACTGAAGCCTTGATTGAGAAGAAAAGATCGGAGTTACTTTGCCAAGCAGCTTCCAGGACTTTTCTATGTTGCCTCCAATCTGGATATAAAGCAGCTTGTCATTCTTTTAAACCAAAATGCCCTTTTTTGATATACATGTCCTGTTTAGTCACGGCCACTTATGTCAAGCTGTTTTTTTCCTCCCATTGCTGATAAAACGGTGTTGATCCAACTCTTACTTTACACTGGTTTACAGTTTACATCTTTGCACATAAAAAGAGCCAAAACAGTAGGTCAGCATCACATGGCCACTTTTAGAAGATGCTCAAACTTGTTGATCTCACATAAAAAAGAGATTTGATTCTAAATTTAACTGAATACGGTCTGTGCTCTCCCAAATTCCAGCTTTTTTTGCACCTAAAAACTCCATCCAGGATTCGTGGAGGCAGTGATTTGGACTTCTCTCCAAACGCTCTTAATACTGTCACATGGTGAAAGCATACAGCATTCCAGGTATTTTTCTTGGATCATTCAGGGTTTGTTCAGGATCAGGGCGCATTCTACCGGAGATAAATGACTCCGTTACGGCAGAAGGAAAGGAGACACAGATAAAAAGAGAGTAGCGTTTGAGACTGAGTGGTTTCTGTAGCCCAGGGCAGAGTTTGAATGTGTGTCCGTTCAACCAAATGTGCCACCCGCTTCCAGTTCAGCCAGCCTTGATGTCTTATCACACGCCTCACCAACACACCTGTTCTCTGCTCACAGTAACACACATAGTTGATTGTGAACACTAATTCAGAGGAATAAAACAAAAACAAAAAACTATGATTTTATGTCTTGATTTTTGTCATTGTTGGTCAAGGGTTTTCAGTTTTTTTAACTATTGTCTGAATGTTATTTAATTCTTCTTTCCACTGTATGTACATATATATATAAAAAGATATGGTGCAGATATGAATCGTTTAGATCCAACATTATGGTACTGTATTGAGGACAGTGTGGTGAGAATTCAAATACTTTTGTTCAATAAAACTTTTTTTTTTGCAGAATAACTTAAACGCACCTTCAGCTGTCTTGTTTTGCTTTTTTACATTTAATCCATTAATTTTCTTCCCCCTACAAAAGACTATTAATATCTCATTGTTACAATGTCAGTAGTTCACCAATAGATGTCACTATTAGATGATGGTACTCTACATATCCAAACATTTTAGACCACCCCCTCAATTTATAAAAAAGGTCAAGAACTCCCAATTTTACTGTTACAGTACATAGTAACAGCCTTCAGGAGTCTATGGTGTAACTTTCCTGTACTTCAGTGGTAAGAGCATTGCATTATCAACGCAAGGTTGTGGGTTCGATCCCAGGGGATTGCAAATACCAAAATATTATATTATACGATACTGCCAAATGCATAAATGCAAATGTAACTGTATGGAGTGAATGGAATCTACATTTATTTACAATGTGCTCTATCAATGGACAAGAAAAAAATAATACGTGCCACCATACAGTAGCTTACAAAATATTTTTTTTGATAATTGAACCTTCAACAGTCTTTCAAAATGTACACAGGTACGCATATGCTGTGAGATGTTAGATAAGCTTTTTTGCTTTTTATAACGGTTTCAAGGTTTATTTTTCACTTTGTTAATCGGATATATTGAAGAGAGTCCTGGGCACTTAACTTTGAAGATCTTTATTCCTTAAAAAAATGAAGC
Organism: Triplophysa bombifrons; assembly: GCA_029783895.1. NCBI lineage: Eukaryota > Metazoa > Chordata > Actinopteri > Cypriniformes > Nemacheilidae > Triplophysa > Triplophysa bombifrons. The sequence goes on from CM056456.1 coordinate 21,054,076, forward strand.
AGTGCACTTTATGTACATAAAAAAGCTTGATCACAACAAAAGCAGACTATAAAGATAACTAGAACAATAACTATGTTAGTGTTCACACCAATGCATCATCATTTTGTTTTAAAGAGTAACTTTGTCCTCAATATTACATTTCATGCAGTGTGTAATGTAGCTGTGTGTGAATGAAAGCAGTCGGTCAAGTTGTAAAGCCCAAAGTGAACGAATATCAAGTTAATGGCTTGGGAAAAAGGAGTCGACTCTGAATCATGCGAACGAGTCGTCTGACGTTCTAATTTCATCTCCGGGTCGAATTTGCGTCACTCCGTGTAATGCCCGCCTACGTTTTTTTTGCGACGCTACACGCGGTAGACCAATCACAACAGACTGAACCAATCAGATCAGAGTACGCTGACAGAAACGAGGGGATTAGATAGATCGCCGAGCGTATCATTTGAGAGTCAGTCAAGAAGTAAGGTAACAATAATTGCCTATTATTAGAAAGTGTTTTTACACCGTGTATGTACATGAACTTGACAACCCATAAACCAAAGTAGGATCTTAAAAATCACAAAATATTTACTCTAAGCTACACGCGGCAGTTTTACATTTCAAATACACAAGTTCTTCAAATTTAAATGTGTATTGCTGGGCTGTCATTGTGTTATTGTTCATTGTTATATATATATTTGAATCATTTCGGGTCCGAGGCTTTAATTCCCTCTGACAGTCTGGTGACTTGGCCTAGTTCCTTATCTAGCCTTGTTTATAAGACCTTATTCTAATCTTGATGATATGTGGTTTGCAATGATGATTTCAATAAAGTTTTTGATCAAAATTGTTACACATGTACACTAATAGTGTACTAACATTATGTTGAAATGACTGCAAATATGAGTTTGAAATGAGTTCAATTAAAATCTGAACATTTTTTCCAAGTTGGAAACCCTGAAATTTGTAAGGAAATGTCAGGAGCCTCAACAAGCCTCAAGAATTTAAAATAAATTGTGTTTAATGTGTAATTTCAGTGATAGACATTGTGGCCTGGTGCACTTTCTTTCAGTTCTTTAACATTCTGCAAGAGCAGATCGAGATGAATGAATAGCCATTGAGATTTAAAAAGTCACTAACACCAAATCCACACATCCACTTATTTACATAGTGGACAGTACACAACAGCATCCAACAGAAGATTAAACATCATAAATGAAAAAAATATAAAAAAGAATCACTGTATACTGTAGGAAGAATTAAGTAATATATATAACTATTTAAAAATCGATTACGCTTTTCAAATTGCAAATAGTTTAAATAATTCTAACTAATGACTTATTATAAAACTTGATCCACAATTCTTGTGCATGTGTGTACACTTTTCTTTGGACATGTTGTCTGACACATACAGACAGTATAAACACAGTGAGGATGTGAATGTCTGTGCTGACGCCATATGGTTTTCTCTCCCACTCCTGAGATCTGTCGTGTCAATACAATCTTATATAATCATGACTGGCATTGTATCTGGTAAATCTACCTGTGGGCCTTTAGATTTATTCCATTTCTTCTTTCTACCTGGCTGTCGTCTCTCTAAATGCGGTCAGGAAGCAGTTGAAGTAACATGAATATGGTGACTCTGGCTCAGAAGAAGTTTGTGAAGGCAGCTTTTTCAGCTGAAAAGCAAATAAAAGTACTTGTGCTAGTATGTGATATTCAGGAGTAGAACTCTGATGTAAGCAGAACAGACACAATCTCAAAGTGAAGAGTTTAGAGGGACTCAGGTAAGTGGATTTTACAGCACTTTTGCAGTTTACAGATTGTTTTGCAGTTCGGAACTCAAAACTCTTCATCAAATAGTTTTGAACCATTTGATACTTTTGTTTACCATGGTTGATTTAAACTTGTGAAATTTTATTAGATATAAGAAAATACCTTTATTATAATATTTTATAAATAATATATTAAAAAAAATGTTTTAGTGTACACTCTTAAAAATAAAGCTGCTAAAAAGGTTCTTCACAGTTGCCAGAGAAGAACCATTTTTGGTTCCTTAAAGAACCATTCAGTTTGTAATTGCCTATTATATGTTTGTTATTAATAAGATGCTTATTATTACAATGTAGTTATGTTAATTTCCGTTCTTTTTAAATGATACAAGGGTTTAAAAATTATTATATTAAAATCTTTAAAATGCATTGATTGATTCTATACTTCAAAAATGTTTTGATTTTATTATAGGTTACCATATCACACTCCATTTTGTGCTTCTTCGACTTTTCTTTTAAGTATTAAGCCTTTCTTCTTTTGTAGGGGTTAGTTGTATTATGTGTCAGTGTCATTGAGTGTCAATGCAACAGTGAACTCTAAAAATAAAGATGCTTCACGATGCCATGGAATAACCTTTTCTGTCTAAATGGTTCTATAAAGAATCTCTAACATCCGAAGAACCTTTCTGTTCTATATGGTAAAAAAGGTTCTTCAGATTGTAAAAAGGTAAGAAAGAGCTGGTTCTGTGTGGAGCACATTTTTTTTCTTCAATGGCATTGCTGTGAAGAACCTTTTAAGCACCTTTATTTTTAAGAGTGTAAAATATAAACTCTTGATGGCAGACAGAATTATATTGCCACTCTTTCCCTTCACCTGTTCAGCCAACAAGTTGACGTCATGTCTCGTATCTGTGTGATTCTCTGCACCTCCTTGCTGATCTGCTGCTATGCAGCAGGTAAGATTCTGTTCTCTGTCTCTCCCGTCTGCTCATCTGAATAATCGTCCTTAAGTCATTTTTATGATGCACCGTTCTGCTTCAGCTTTAGTCAAATCCATGTTCACCTGGTTAGAAGCTTAATACAGAAAGCCAATACAGAGCTGAAAACTAACATTGGAACTTCAAGATATAGAAAGCAATAATAGTAAAAAGATCATACTTTACTATGTATACATACTTTAAATGCTTTACCGTCGGAATCTATTTTTCTCTCTCCTTCAGGAGCTGAGAATGGAGAGAGATATCTTTGTTCAGATGAAGGTTCTATTATATTATATAAGCATTGTACTTGCATTTATTGCGATATATAATAATAAAATGCCATTTCTGAATGTATTGTTGCAATCACAGTGCAGTCAGTGTGTTTAATTAGAAACAAGTCTCAGGAATTTTATGAAATAACCCAACAGCAATGTGAAAGACTTGGACTTATTTGACTTGAAATGTACTTACAAATGGTAAATTCAGAAAACCTAAAAGTAGGTTCTATGTAGTTATCCCCAGGTCACTATTCACTTTTATTGAATTTCAAAGAAGGAAATGATGCAAGTTTAAGTAAATGACTTGAGAAATCCAGTCGTTTCATTTTTTGCACATTACTAGATCTAATGGAAAAAGTTTGTATCTCCTCATTGAGTTTTTTCCTCTGTTGCGTGCCAGGTGCTCCAGCTCAGAGGGAGAGCAGGGTAAAGAGGAGTTTACCATACTGGAATCTGTGGTCCTCAGACTTTTATGGCTGGGTGGAGGAGTTGCGATCTCAGAGCGGATATGACACACTGCTGGATTTGGCGAGGACCTATTGGGCTCACTTTCCCATCGCAAGCTTTCTAGGTTACGAAACCACCCCAGAGCCAGAAGAGCGTCCAGAGCAGAGAATTGATAACTGAGAAAACATCTGGAAGTGTCTTTCCCCAGAGCGGCTCTGCTGTGTAATTTTCTTCTCCATTAGCTAAACTGATCTTTTACAGTACATGCCCTTGTTATACAGCATTATTTTACAGCCTCCTTCTGTGTTATGTGGAGTATTTTATATTTTTCTCTAGTTACCTCTTTTATGTTTTTTATTATGATGAATTTTGTAAATGATATTAAACTGATCTATGTGATTCATAGATTTGATTTAATTAACCTTTCGCAGATTATTTTTTATTCTTCAGAAAAGACAAAGAAAATTGTTATAATATACTTACATTCGTGCCAACTTGTAATGAGAACAGATTTTCTGTTGTAGAAAGAGGGCTTTTAAGAGACAGGAACGTTTTGTTATGAATTCTCAGGGAAGAACCCAAGTGCAGGCAAGCACGAGACGGCAGGTAGGGGTAACAGGGGTTTATTGAACATAAACAAGACAAAAAGGCAAAACAAAACCCACAAGGGGGAAAACAGAACAAGATATATAAATATAAATAAACAAGGACAAGGACTAACTAAACTACAAAACAAAGTACTTGAAATGAACACTGAACTAACACTTACAAGACACGGGGAAACAGGAACAAGGCAAGACTGGGTAAGATTACCAGCAAAACAGAAGCAATCAATTGAGCATAAGCACAAGCATCTACACGTAACGAACCAGCACAAGACAATGTAACATGAGAGGTATATATAGGGGAAACAGACAAAGGATAATTAATAGGGACCGGGTGATAGGGGTTAACAATCAAGGAAAGCTAACGAGACAGAAAGGGCGGGAACTGACGAGACTCGGGGAGAGAGTATGGAAAGCCAAAAGGCCAAAAACTTCTCTCCCCACATAAAACAGGGAATTCTGTTCTGGTTCTGCCTCAAGACCAAGAATAGCCAAACATGATAGGCAGAACCGTGACAGAACCCCCGCCTTAAGGAGCGACATCCTGACGCTCCTCAAGGAGACTCACAGGACAAGACAGACTGGGACATTGACAAGACCAAACAAAACATAGAGAACAGAATCAGGGGCAGACAGGCAAGAACAAACAGGGGATTGGGATGACTCAATAAAAATAACAAACATGGGAGGGGGAACAATAAAGTTCATGGGGGAATGTCCAGTAGGGTTGGGATGGGGGGGAACAGATTTAGACCGGGGTGACGCTCGAGAGCGTGAAGCCCCAGGGGTCTTAACTGGAGAAGTCCTGGGGAGCGCAGTCTTAGTCCCAGAGGACCTTGTAGGGACAGTCTTGGCTGCCGGCTGGACACGGGTAGGACCCAGGTATGCTACCAGTTGAGTCACCGGCAGGGCTGCAGGCTGAGTCACCGGCAGGGCTGCAGGCTGAGTCACCGGCAGGGCTGCAGGCTGAGTCACCGGCAGGGCTGCAGGCTGAGTCACCGGCAGGGCTGCAGGCTGAGTCACCGGCAGGGCTGCAGGCTGAGTCACCGGCAGGGCTGCAGGCTGAGTCACCGGCAGGGCTGCAGGCTGAGTCACCGGCAGGGCTGCAGGCTGAGTCACCGGCAGGGCTGCAGGCTGAGTCACCGGCAGGGCTGCAGGCTGAGTCACCGGCAGGGCTGCAGGCTGAGTCACCGGCAGGGCTGCAGGCTGAGTCACCGGCAGGGCTGCAGGCTGAGTCACCGGCAGGGCTGCAGGCTGAGTCACCGGCAGGGCTGCAGGCTGAGTCACCGGCAGGGCTGCAGGCTGAGTCACCGGCAGGGCTGCAGGCTGGACCGGAACGGAAACTGGACTGGACACCGGCTTGACCGGAACGGAAACTGGACTGGACACCGGCTTGACCGGACTGCAACATCGGGGACACAGGATCACCGGACTCGGGACCGCCGGAACTGGATCCACCGGACTCGGGACTGCCGGAACTGGATCCACCGGACTCGGGACCGCCGGAACTGGATCCACCGGACTCGGGACCGCCGGAACTGGGACCTTCCCCCTCTTCGGCTTCTTTTTCTTGGGCTGGCCCCTGGTATGTGTGACCAGTTGAAGAGAAGTGGTGGGGGGTCCGCCCAGCTCCGTGCTGGAGGAATCAGACGGGGAGTCCCACGACTCCCTCCGTCTACGCCTTCCACGGAGGCTAGTCGATGATGGCGAGGCTGCTGCGGACGAGGTGGAAGATGCGGAGAGGCCCACGGTCCTGATCTGCAGGGCTTCACCCTCCCGGATAACACCCAACGGAGATGGGCAGAGAGGCTGTATAGGACTCCTGGACTCTGGCCGGCTCATGGCCAACCGAAGAACCCCATCGAAGTCCAGTGGGTTTAGCCTCCTCATCTCCGCTGGTGATAGAGGGACCCTGAGACCGTGGTTGAACATCTCAGACACTTCCTCCTCCCCAAATACACACTCCGATGCAGCCTCCAGGAACCTGTCTGTGTAGCTCATGAGGTCTTCTTCCTCCTGACGGACACTACACAGGTAGCGAGTCTGGCGGGCTCGCTCGGACCCGTACATAATGCCTACTGGGTTCAATAGTGGCTGGTTCGTTCTGTTATGAATTCTCAGGGAAGAACCCAAGTGCAGGCAAGCACAAGACGGCAGGTAGGGGTAACAGGGGTTTATTGAACATAAACAAGACAAAAAGGCAAAACAAAACCCACAAGGGGGAAAACAGAACAAGATATATAAATATAAATAAACAAGGACAAGGACTAACTAAACTACAAAACAAAGTACTTGAAATGAACACTGAACTAACACTTACAAGACACGGGGAAACAGGAACAAGGCAAGACTGGGTAAGATTACCAGCAAAACAGAAGCACTCAATTGAGCATAAGCACAAGCATCTACACGTAACGAACCAGCACAAGACAATGTAACATGAGAGGTATATATAGGGGAAACAGACAAAGGATAATTAATAGGGACCGGGTGATAGGGGTTAACAATCAAGGAAAGCTAACGAGACAGAAAGGGCGGGAACTGACGAGACTCGGGGAGAGAGTATGGAAAGCCAAAAGGCCAAAAACTTCTCTCCCCACATAAAACAGGGAATTCTGTTCTGGTTCTGCCTCAAGACCAAGAATAGCCAAACATGATAGGCAGAACCGTGACACGTTTAGGCGGAGGATTAATGTACAGTATAAAAGAATGTGTTTTGAACTTTAAATCATACTTTATCAGACCCCCGCGCCCCCAAAAAACTGTGAACTTCATAATGAGCTTCATATACTTTTATTGTAATACCACTGTAAAAACGTCATACACCTGCTTTCATCATATGTGAGGATGAGATTTTCTAAAGTCACATCTCAAATTTATTCTAACTAAAAAAAAAAAAAAGTCCCTTAAAGCTTTGTTGTATGGCTGTGTGGTTATTTTATGTCTATACTTTGCAGACCCACTGGTGGGTTCAATATTGCATCATCAAAGTTGTGAAGCACAAAACTAGACAAATATATTTATAGGTATGCTATCTTTTGAAAGCTTAGAGCTTTCTTACTGGTTTTAATGTTAAGCATTTATGTTACATGCAAGAACATAATAAGGTCTGAATCATCTTCCCAAATCCCAGCCTGTAAAAATCAAACAACTAATACTCAATTTCATATTTATACCACAAAAACTCACAAAACCTCAAATGTGCGCTCTCACTCTCAAGAATTTCACTGTAACTGTTATCGATCTAACACAGCATTGATAAATTGCTAGATTATTAAATGTTACAATTTAGAGGGTTTTCTGTAAAATTTGACAATTTCTTTCAATTTATTCCAATGTAAGAAATGTCTTTTCATGTCACTCTTATTCATGTTCTTATATACATATGCATATTCTGTTGTTTTTATTTTGATATCAAGATCACTGTCATTCATCCTGAACAGCCAGCTGTGCTTTTCGTTGGAGGTCTTTCAGTTAATTCAATCTCAACACACGATCAAAAACTATTATTGCTGTATGTTATACTATGTTTTGAACTTCTTTCTTTCAGAAAGGTCCCAGTCCCCAGGTATTAGTGATTTAAATGTCTGGTCCAGTCCTGAAACAACCCATTGATAAGAAATTACCATTTCAATGCACTCTTGTGCCGGTTTATAATAGTGAGTACTTTTACTTCTGTGCTAAACTCTCATTTAGATATTACCATCTAAATATACCTATTATTGTGAAATGTGGTCCAAACAATTTCTAATTATGACATACCAAAAGAGGAAGCCTTCCCTGTTATTCGTTTGTTTGTTTATTTGCCCACACCGTAAAGCTCTATAAAGAGTGAACGATCGTTTTCTGTCTTTGACTCACGCTGAAACTGATTTTGTTTGCCATGTTCTTATAAAAGGAGTACTGTTTGAAAGATGCTGGGAATGACTCTTGGCCAACCAAACAATCTGTGTAATCTGGATCAGTTACTTGAGTCTTTACTTGGACACAAAACCATTGGTTCAAAAACTTTACAGTTTAGATGCAAACCAATATACACATGCATCTAACAGACAAATGGCAGCGCGAAAGATTACACCTTCATTTGCATAATAATTATTCAAAGAATTACTTCTTGTTATTTGCAGAGTCTTACTATTTAAAGAAGCTTCACTACAAACTGCATTTCAGTATGAAGTCCTGCAGCTCCAGCAGTTGTGGAAAACTATTCATGTCACACATGTGTAAGCACTTAAATATACAAGGAAACAAGGCCTTTCTTTTTGCTGCCTTAGATTTACAGTAATTTGCCAGCGGCAGGCTGAAAGTTTCCATTCAGAATGTGTGCATGGGCTTCCCTCGGGCCGGAGAGAGGGGGGTCTTCTCTCTCGTCTCTCTGCTCTTGAGCAAGCAAATCTACACCGTTGTGCAAATCCACAGAGAAGTCGAGAAATCATGACTTCTCAAAAGTTTTACCTGCATCTGCTCACCTTTGTCACCTTACTGACTTTTCTGGCTCTCTCAGGTAAATGTCTCTCAAGCTTTTCATTCTTGCTTTTTGTAGGTCAGGGTTTGTTTAGAAGGTGTCTGCTAAAAGTTGTTTGTTTGAAGTACGAATGAGAGCAGAGACGCAGGAAAGTGCACAAAAAACTTCTATTTGATATGAAATTTTGTATAAGGTCAAAGAATGTGATGTTGGCAGAAATTGTGTTTTGTTTGAGTGTGTTTGTATGACTTTTTGGTTGTTCAGTTGCATGTGACACATAAAACATCAGATGCATTTGCAGGGTGTTGGGACCATTTCTTTAACATATTTGTCTGTAGCTTCATTTCTTTACATCTCACAATTTCTCCCCCTTTCTTCTCCTTAATAGTGTGTCAGATTGAGTGAGTCAGACTTTCCACAAAGATTGTTGAACACATCAAAATAAACAACCGTGTGCTTCGGTCCTTGAAAGAGGGGTTGAAAAAAGTATTAATTTGCGTTTTACTTTTGTCCTTGTGTCACACAATCCTTAGCCTGTCTTTTATTGTCTGAGTATAATCTTGGCTTGGTAAACACACTTTTCAAACCGATTGAATATAAACTAATCGACAAAATCTTTTGTGCTTGTGTTTCTGTGGAATGCTGTGTTTTACTTCAAATTACAAAATAAACAAAAAACAATTACTTTTTTTCTAGAGGTAGAAAGCGAGAACAAATTGGAAAGAATCTTGAAGAAAGGTGAGTCTTTGTTTTCACTAGGCAACTTGTATCTGTTTTTTAGTTTAGATTTGTTTGATATACATTTTCCCCTAATTTTTCCATAGTGACTACATAGTCTTACTTCAAATGTATTAAAGGGATACTTCCCATAAACTTCTCTTCTTCTAGCTGTTCCAAACTTGTGTCAATTTCCTTACTTGGTTGAACACAAAGAAAGATATTTGGAAGAATGTTGCGATTTCTGGGGCACCATTGACTACCATAGTAGAAATATATATATATATATTTGAACATTACTCAATACTGTTGAGGAACTTTGAAGAATTTATGAAATATGACTACCTACTACTATGGTAGTTAATGGTGCCTCATAAATCTCAGTTGCTAACATTTTTCTTAATATCTTTCTTTGTGTTTAACAGAACAAAGAAATGGATTGGAACAACTTGAGGTTGACTGAGTCATGACAGAATTTACACTTTTGGGTGAACTACCCCTTTAAACTTTAAACAGTGGTCAGAGCATGGTGCTACTTTAGCACCGCCAAGGTCATGGGTTTGATCCCAAGGGACTGCACATAATCTGATACAAATATATATCATAATGCAATGTAAATCACTTTGAAAAGGAGCGTCATCCAAATGCATAAAAATATTGCTTTACTACAAATAAAACAAAAAAGTATAGATACTAAAGATAAACCATGGTTATTTTCAATAAGTGTGTCTCTGCGAGCAACATGCTTGACAATTTCTTGACACGGTATGCAAGCTGGCTGTTAGAAACATATTTTAAGGTTGTTTAGAATATTTTTACAGGCCAATAGGACTGCATGGTAAGCAGCTGAAACCCTAGTTCCCTTTCTGTTGGTCTCTCGACGTTGTGTCGAGAACGACAGATGGGGTTCGCCCTTGAGAACCAATCAACTCTGACTACTATAGAAAAGGCCAATGAAATTTGGCGAATGTAATTTGCATGCCGGTCTCCGCCCCCTGATGTCCGGTATAAAAGGAAGCCGGCGCGCAGCATTCATGAACCTTTTGTTCTTCAGAGCCTTCGCTCATGACTACGAACAAAACAAATTCAATGAATTCTTCTTCTTCTACATTGCCGGATCTACGACGTAGAGCAGCGGATCGTCCCTACCTGCAGCGACCTTCCCCTGGGCGTCTCGGTGGTGCCGGAGGTGTTTTAGATTTTTTTCTAAAAAGGTCCTTTTCAGGACTGAGCATTCTCCAGCACGGCATGTCCCGCTGTTCTCTTGGGTGCGGCACCCTCATCGAGGAGGGGGATGGACACAATCGCTGCATTAAGTGTCTGGGCGTCCAGCACGCTGAAGCAGCGTTCGTTGACACATCTTGCCCGCACTGCGGGTGGCTGTCACAGGTGGCTGTCTTCCTACGGGAACCAGCCACCATTTCGTCTGCTACCCGGGCCGTGACATCGGTGGCTACAGCCCCGAAGTCCGCCTGTATTAGCAGCGTTAGTGATGTGGGGACCTCTGTGAACGTAAACCCGCCAGCCAAGTGCTCACGGGCCGATCGCACCCCGATTCGCTCTTCTGAACGTTCCCCAACCGGCGGTAGCATACCGTCCGGATCCTCAGGCACGCACTCGGAAAGGATGCGTGACGTAGATGAGATGTCGCTCGCAGCATCGGAGGGAGATTGGCATCCGACTCTGACGAATCCGAAAGTGATGTCAACCATGCTAACCCGGGGAGACGTGGTTCCTTAGGTCGGAGCGCAGTAAAAAACGCGCCCACCCCGGGTGCCATGTTTTTTCCGGGAGGTGCATGAGGAGCTGTGTAAAACTTGGAGCGCTCCACTCACGGCCCGCTCCAGTCAAACCAGCTCCAGCTCCCTTACTTCCCTCGATGGTGGGGCAGCCAAAGGCTACGTCGAGATCCCCCGGGTGGAACGTGCGGCTGCGGTGCACCTGTGCCGCAGACGGCTACCACCTGGGGGAATCGGCCACGCCTACCGTCCAAAGCGTGTAAGACTTCGGCATCCCTGGCTATGCCCAAACACCTTCGCAAGGGTTAACAACCTTCGCGTAAACCTGGTGTCAGCCCACATCCTGCGTGGCGACATGTAGGACTGGCATCCGGGGGGGGGCGTATGCCTGCGAAAGCACCTTTCCACCCTCCAGTAAGTTGGGTCAGTGTGCTATCCACATCTCTTCTTACCCAAACATAGAACAGGCATTCTATCCATCACTAAGCAAGCACCCCCTGGGGGTTGGCTGGGCAGCCGGGATACCATATGAACTATCACAGATAGCTCTAACCGGACCTAGTGCTACCGGACGTCTGTAACACACCCTCCGGGGGCTGTTCCGTCTGATGAATCCTCATGAGAATGGTTCCCACTCCTGGTAACCCATGAGCTTCCCCAGGTGGACCTCCATCTCCCGGTTAACTACTCAGTCCACATGTTCCATGCGTTCTCCTCCAAGGAGGAGACCATACCTATGTCCACAATATTCCTCCCCATGGGTAGGAGGTGTCCTCTGCAGCGCATCCCTAATTAAGGAAGTTGCGCTTACCCGGTGTAAACCCGAGCCGGACGGCCTCTCGCCAGTAGAGAGCTAAGGCCTCCGTCTGTGAAAGGTTACCGGTCAGGGCTGTACCCATCTTTCCCCAAGAAAGCTCTGGAACCCCCCGACCACCTCACTGGAAGGTTACAGTTTCGCGAAAGCATCGAGCTGACACGCCCAGGCCTGCTACCATCGCTTCGCTAGAGATTGTGACGCGCTAAAGTGTTGTGGCGTTTTCCATAGGCAACCCATCTGTTGTTCTCGACACAACGTCTAGAGATCGACAGAAAGGGAACGTCTTGGTTACGTATGTAACCTCAGTTCCCTGATGGAGGGGACAAGACGTTGTGTCCCTTATGCCACAAACACGTATCGTATTCTGCTGCAGTCGTGAGAGGGTCTCAGGCTCTTCAGAACAAGAGGTAAATTAATGCTGCATGCCGGCTTCCTTTTATACCGGATATCCGGGGGCGGAGATCGGCATGCAAATTTCATTCGCCAAATTTCATTGGCCTTTTCTATATTAGTCAGAGTTGATTGGTTCTCAAGGGCGAACCCCATCTGTCGTTCTCGACACGTCTCGTTCCCTCCATCCAATCAAGACGTTTCTGTGTGAACCCTATCTAGTCCACTTGTTTTTTCTTTGTTTCCCACTAGTGGATGGAGATGTGAAACCAGCTGTGGCAGTGACTCCTTCCAAAGCCAAACAGTTCCTGTCATCCCTAAAGAGGCCCAAAAGGAATTTATGGGACCGCAGTCGTCCTGACGTCCAGCAGTGGATCCAACAGTTCATGTATATGGGCTACGATGAAGCAGTAAGTGCTTGTGTTATAGAAAGTTGTATGAAAGGTTTATGAGATACTTTGAAACCACGTGTTTGACCTTGATGTCACTCTTACATTAATGGAAAGTCATCAAAGTCCTCCGCCTCTGTGTTTTTTCGCAGATATTTTTCAAGTCAGTTCATTCTTGAAACACTGTCTTCAGTCTCCTACTGTGAAAATGTCTGTCAGTTATGCATGTCTTTGTTGTTCTTCACCATTTCACCCAGTCCGGTATCCTTAGAGAGGTTTGATGTATGGGCTGCATTTTAAGCAGTGCACATCAAAGAAGAACATGACTTGTGTTCCTATCAGAAGAAATATGGGTTCGTTCTATTCTTTACCTTGCAGTTTCTTTGCATAGAGATGACTAACAGTCACAGAACGCCCCAAAGTGAGGTTACAGTTCTTTGTACATATAAAATGTAGCGGTATTACAAATATTTTCCAGAATGCTTATTTTAGTGTCTTCTGTCAGGTAAAATATGTCATAATTTAGAGTAGCACACAATAAGTGTATACTTGTTAACATTAGTTTATGTACAGTAAGACTAATAAATACTAGAAAACTGTATTATGGTTGTCATGCCTTCACACCAAACCCAAATGAAGCGATTTTCGCGTTCTTGTTAGTTAACACATTCACTAATGTTAACAAAGAAAACTTATTGTAAAGTTTTACTACATTTCTTACTACAATTACTTACAAATCTTTAAATTTAATTGTGAGTAGTTCCTAAGGTCAATGAGTTTAAAAAGTCATTTATGTCATTATTATGTATATTTAAATTATGTGAAATAACATTTGCATAAATATTATTTTAGCTGCTAAAATCTTAAATTTTTAAAGGTTAATGTAGTTTTTCATAATTTAAAGAAATGTTTGTTGCATTTTGTGTTTGGTGTGAACACAGCATTAGTCACTAATGTTAACAAATGCAACCTCATTTGTAAAGTTTCACTACAATTATTTACAATACTTTAAATTTAATTGCGAGTAGTTCCCAAGTTCAGTGATTTAAAAAAGTTGTTTAATTTCATTATTTTTACATTTAAATTATGTAAAATAACAGTTGCATAAAAATATATGTTTGGCTGCTAAAGTCTTCTGTTTGTAAAGGTTCATTTGGTTTCAATCATTTCAAGAAATGTTTGTTGCATTTTGTGAAAATCAATAACTGTAGTGTATTTTGATGGTCTCTTTTAAATCATGCAATCATGTTTAATTCACACGTCTAAACCTCTTTTTAAAATTCTCTGTCGTTAAGGATCAGACATTTCTTTCCAATAGTTTTTGTTGTAATTGTTTTATGTTTTTTCAGAGACTTGAAGCTGATCTCGCCTATTGGATGGATCACTATCGATCCAATGACCAAGGTCGCCAGCATCACTATGATGAAAACTCTCCCATAGGTTCTCGAGGACCTGGATCATACAGGCATGGAGCAGATGTTAACTATGACAACTACTAAGTCACCTTATCAGAACTGCGCCCAGGAACTGAATATCACTTTAAGACATCCTGCCTTAAAATACAGTACTTGACAATGAAATCATTTGTAATCGGTAATACACATATGATTAAGAATATTTAAAGATGAAAATGTATTATTCATCTGTCATGAATTACTCGCCCTTATGAGAGCTTTCTCAGTCTCGACTGTGAAACGATAAAATATTTGTTGATTATTAATCTTGCGTCTATTCAATGATTTCTGACTTGTGTTTGTTTTTGCTGTCATCACCAAATCACCTACGTGTACTTCAGTGGATAAACAAAACCTGTTGAAGGATTCTCAAAAACGCTTCTTCACAAGCATATCCGTTCAGCTAAATATGTCTTCAGTGTTGGGTAAGTTACTCTGAAAAAGTAATTAATAACTAGTTACTCATTACATATTCAATAGTGTAATTAGATTACTGTCCAAATTACTCTGTCCAAAAAGTATTTAGTTACTCATTACTAATTACTTTCTATATCCTACATCGACCTTGATTAGTTAAGTGATTCAAGGATAGACATGAAACGGCTTATTTAATTCATTCAAATAAATAATATTATTAACCGACCAAAGTATTACAAATGTGAGCACAGATTTTAAAGTAAGACTTTGAATTTTGATGTCAATTACACTATTGCACACGCATATATTTCACAAAGTATTTAGTTTAAGTACATCAAAAGTAACTGTAATTAAATTACAGAAAACATATGAGTAATCCCTTACTTTACTTTTTCAAGGAAAAAGTAATTAAAATACAGTAACTAATTACTTCGTAACTAGTAACACCCAACCCTGTATGTTTTACATGGTTAGTCTGGATAGCAACAGCAGCTTCTGTAACGGAGGGCAGAGAAAGTGTAAGAAATAGGGTGAAAATCACAGTAAATATTTTATTAAAATACCCTTTTCACTTGAAATCAATTAGAGGTTCAAAGTTCTGTATGCGAAGTAACAGATTTTGCTTGAAATCACCACAAAGTTTAACGCAGAAATAACTTCTCTTCCATCCGTCCTCAAATCTTTTATGGCAGACCTGGGTGACATTTCCTGCTCCCGACCACATTCAACATCTCAAGTCACAAAACATCATTGCCATAATAAATGGTGTCCGTTCAAAAAGACACTGCTAGTTTGACACTGATAAAAAAAAGTCACATCAATTAAAACACAAAATGTAAACACACAAGAACAAAAATGTACATGATCTAAGCTGATTTTAAATAACAGACAGACGACTGACAAACCAAAGTGCAAGGCCAATCTGTAAATTCAATATCTGAGGCACATTTGACTGAGAAAAAACTCTTTAGAGCAGTTCTGTATCGGAGCTGCTTTTCAAAAGATTGCCAAAAAAAATCACGTTTTTCTTTGAGGGGGCGGGAAACCCACTCTGAAAAGTTCTCCAGTATCCCCGAGTTGAACACAGTTCTTCAGTTGTGTCGGGGTCTGCCTTTTTTCATGCGTGCAGCCTTGGGTTTGGGGATATACTGATTGTTGGCTTGATGCTCCAGCTCTCGGCTGAAGTATTGGATGGTTTTGTTCAAGCCTTCTTCCAGCGGCACCTGCAAGCACACAAAGAGCATGTTAGAAATAAAAAAATTTGATTGCAGGTGCCACATTTTACTCCGTTTATGAAATCTTTATTATAAGCCTGCATTCTGCATTAGGATATGTTCAATTACACAATAAATGGTCCTTATTGAGCAGTTCAGGATTTCTAGTGGTTTCCAACTCAAAGCACAGCATTCTGCGTAGAGATAAATTACGTTACATGATAAATGCATTAGGTAAACTTGTGACTTCTGTGTGGCATTGCATTTGCAAAACAATTATCTTGCGTTCCTAGTGAACATACAGATTTAAAAAAACTGATACACAGCGAGTCACTAATAAAAACATCTGCCAAATATAAATAAAACAAATTTCCAGAGACAACACATCACAAAAAAACCCAGGTGTGGCATTGAAATGAACATCATGAATAAAACGTTCTCTATGGTATTCATCTATTTGATTGGATAAAACCAGAACTCACCACCGGCTCCCAGCCCAGAAGCATTTTAGCTTTACGGATGTCTGGCCGTCGTCTCTGTGGATCATCCTGAGCTTCTGGAAGGAACTGAATATGACTTCTGCTCACTGAGGAGACGATCAAGCGACATTGCATTAACTTCATTATCGATTCTGACAGTCCATCTGCAGTTTTCCACTTCCAACTTACCTACTAGGCTCTTTATGAGCTGAGCAAATTCCAATATGGTGTGTTCCTCTGGATTTCCCTAAAGAGAGAAGAGTGAGCAGGCATGAGAAAGAAAGACCAATAGGCCGATAGAAACAGACAGGGGCTTAATATGGCCTTTAGGTTGAACTGGTTCTGACTAAAGGCCAAGCAATTTCCCCTCAGGATAATATGACTGGTGCTAAATGCTATATTCTCTCTTCAATTATTTGTTAAAGAAAACAGAATTATTCTCGAACTTTAGTGAATTGGCTTAGGAAATTGGAAATATGTGGCAGAAAACTGATTATGAAAACTGATAACCATTAGTTTGTGCTATTTTTAATTGTCGCTATATACAGACATATCTGTCGGGCTGACGTAATTGGCTACGGCGGATAAGTGTCGCATTAATACGTCAAGTTAAAAATATTTCAACTTTTGACACTCTGTAAGTTTTCAAACTTTGGACCAATCAGATGAGAGCCTCAGTGGAGGATAAACATACAAAGTAAACAGTGTGTGTATACATTAGCATCTATGAGACTTAATTCATTTCTAATCTTGCCTTCTGTTCAAATCCATACCGCTCTACGTGTCCTGTGGGAGCTCTTTAGGCTTTTAAAATCAGGCGAAATGTTAAAACTCACCAGGTTGACTGGACTGCTGACGTTACTATTCATCAGAGACACCAGCCCATTCACCAGATCACTGCGAGAAAAACAAACAGGAAAGTAAAACATGAGATGAATGTCTTGAAATTTAGTGGGTGTAGGAGCAAACCAACAAAGAAAATCCACTAAATTAAATTCAGCTCATCAGTAATTTACTGCTGTGGTGGATCAATGCAAACTGATTGGGAGCTTGAATGACATCTTTCAGAAAGTGCTCAAGTGTCTCATCTACACAACAGTATGTAACAAAATAGTGATTTGAAATAGATATTTATTAGCTCATTTTTAACCAATGCAGACCTTCCGCGAGGAAAACCACTTTCGGTTTGAAGGTAAGACACGACATTCAAATGACAGGAACAGGCAATTTGGTTTAATTATTTGTAAATGTAAATGTTTGTGTAATATTAAACTGTGCCTGTCAAAATGATTTGCAGCATCCGGGTTTCCATGTGTTATCAGTTTTGAGTGGTTGTCACTATTGAATACAACCAATGCTGTGTTGTGCAGTGGGTACAAAAGAGGAAGAGACGCTGGAGAAATGTTGGACTGCAGTACATGTAGTGGGTCACAATTAAAAGTGCTTCTCAGTTCTTCAATGTGAACTTGAGGTGAGGAGATGTTGCATGCCAATCAGAAGAAAATTAGTAATTGGCTGATATAAGGGTACTTTGAATGCGCTGGAAGTCGTTTTGCATAAAAGTGTCTGCCAAATGCCCTCAATTCTATTCCAAATTTATTTCCATAGTCCAATTTGCATAATGTAAACATTGGTCCAAATGCAGTTCTGGTTTAATTTTTTATTGATTTTATTTTAAATCTTACATACATAATTAAATATATCTGTTGAACATTTTCATTTGGTTATTAATGTTCTGTTGGATGTATTTGATTTTAAACATTTGTGCAGTGTTTTAAAACTTGTAACTGTGGCGACACCCAGGTATTACGTTTAACAGATAACAGACTTCACTTTATGTTCGGCCGCCAGACGGAAAGAACTGTCAAATTGATTTTACACCGATAGCTCTAAGGCTAATGGTTACTCACAAAAGGGAATATATATATATATATATTTAACTATATTTATATGAAGCAAAGCAAGTTAAATTCTCATCAAATTAATAAATTCTTTATTATGAAAAATCTAAAATATTTTCTCCCAAAATAATAACAAATAATAATGAGCAACAACCAACAAATGTTTTCCCCCAACATGAATATAACAATGAGCAACAACCAACACATGTGCTACCCCAAAAAACAGTTTGGGATGCAATGGAGTAATTGGTTAAATAAATTCTTATTAAATAAAGTATTTTTCAGTCACTCAGAGTTCATGCAAATATATGGTTGTTTGAATAGAAGTTCCAGATTTGTCACCGAAAAACAGGGGGTTTCTTTCCACAGCAGCAGATTCAAGACCACTATTTTCCCCACATGTGCATACGCAATGGAAAGAAAATGAAAACATGAAATTTCATAAAGAATATATCAAAATAAAAATATACCTTCAAAACAAACTAATGTATAGAAGAAAAAAAGTTTTGCATTTAAAAAATGTGTGTGCCCGGTGCGTCCAAGTTAATAAACATATGAGTTTGTTAGAAAGCACGTTTAACTGCGTGTGAGTGTGCAGGGCCGGCGCATACATATAGACGAACTTGGCAGCCACCTAGGGCGGCAGCACATTCAAGGCGACGAGAGAGAGCAAAGCGAGAGATAGACATGGATAAACTCTGACTTTTAAAACACTTCTTATCTACATTTCTTCACTAGAGAGCTTTAATACGTTGGAATTATATTAGTATTAACAAGAAAGTTTCCACGCCATTAGTTTCCCGCCACCACCCCACCTAAAGCGGTATCAATTAGTCTACATGCAAAATACGTTAAGGAATATCAAAAGATGTCAAAACGAATAAAACTATCAGGTTATGAATACAAATGACCACGACTTATAAAAGAGCAAGTGTTAGAGAAACAAAGAGGCTCATTTATTAAAGGAATCTCTTCTGGAAGTCAAGACCACAGCGCAGATAAAAGCAGCGACCATGCTTATTACAGCTAGGACGTGGACGTTAGCAATTCACTGGGAGCGGGCACTAGCTCGTCTGACGCAGTTACAGATAGAACACCAGGGAGAAATACTGTCAGGCGAAGAAATATGTAATGATCCCGGCAACTGTCCAGCAGTAATAAACCCTGGACTCAAAAACACTTTGGTACAGAGAGGGCCACATCAGCCCAAGGGAATCATTTTCCCAAATGTAATTGGGAACAGGAGATTTACAGAGGCTCGTTACATTACAGGTGAGAAACTAGAAAGAGACCATGGCTCTTTATTTGATTGGCAAGGATGCAACGGTTTGCTTTTTTTGGTAAAGTTTTTGGTGATAGCGAGGGAAAATCTGCTAGGGGGTGTCAAAGACTAGAAAGATCTCTCCAGCAAACTGAACTCACACAAGAAGTCAAGAGAACATGTTGACTGTTTCCATAAATGGAAAGTGCTGGACACACGGTTGGTCACTCAAAATACAATTGATGCACAAAACCAGCGTAAACTATGAAGCGAAACATTACACTGGAAGCAGGTGTTGGAACGTTTAATGAGCATTGTGAGTGTAATGGTATAAACATGGCATTCAGAGGCAGCACAGATAAGCTATTTTACTATTACTATTTCTTGTAACTTGTAGAGATGATTGATCAGTTTGACATTGTAATTGCAGAGCACATCAGAAGAATACAATATAAGAAAAATCATGTTCACTATTTGGGCAAAGAGATGCAGAATTAAATAGATTTGCTTGCTTCTCCGATTCAGCAGGAAAAATTCTCAAAATGCTCAAATGCTCCAAAATTTAGGACTGCACCCCTGACATGAGCAGAACGGAACAGATGACAGTTATTGTGCGCTTCGTGACAGCGCTGCAAAGTAGTGTGACGATTAAAGACTATTTCTTAGAATTCGTGCATATCGGATTCTAATGGTGCTGGGATGACAGATGTTGTGCTTGAGAAACTGGGCGAGCTAGGGATTCATATCATGGATATGAGAGGTCATGGATATGAGAGGTCAAGGATATGACAACCGGTCAAATATGCGTGGGAAACACAGCGGTGTCCAAAAGAGAGTGCAGGACAAAAATCCAATAGCGTTCTATGTCTCCTGCAGCGCTCACTCTCTTAACTTAGTCGTGAATGATGCAGCGTGCCTGCAGGCAGTGGAATTCTTTTCAGTGATACAGGGGGTGTACAAGTTTTTCTCCGCTTCCACTTGATGCTGGCAGGTGTTAAAATGGCGCGTTGGTGAGAGTGGTCTCACAGTTAAACCCCTTAGCAATACTAGATGGGAAAGCAACATTGTCGCACTTAAACCCACCCGACATCATTTAGATGTTTATGAAGCTCTTTTATCAATAGCTGAAGATGAAACACAGAAGTGTTTGTGTTGTCAGAACCAGATGTGAATCAAGAGGCATTGCTACCAAAATAAAAACCTACCCATTTCTGTGCAGTTTCATAGCATGGTATGACATTTTATATGAAATAAATATTACCAGCAAGATACTGCAGACAAAGGACATTGGCATTCAACATGCAACATGCAACAGAAGGCTGAACGCGACAAAGCAATTCCTTGTACACTATCGCACAGATTGCAATTTTGAAAGGGTGCTGTCCAGTGCAAGAGAAATAGCTGATGAGTTGGAAACAGAGGCCGTGTTCCCTTCACAAAGTCTAGCGCGAGAACCAAAAAGAACGAAAATGTTTACTTATGAAGGAGACGACGCACCTGTCATGAACCCAAAACTTCAGGGTGAGCTTTTTAACCAAGTGCTCGACTGTGCCATCCGTTCTGTGGAAGAGCGTTTTTCCCTGCTTCGAGATCCTGGGCACGTATTTGTCTTTTTATATGACATTGCATCTATCAAAGACAAAGATGAGACGATTGTTCTTGGGGTTCGCTTAAAACTGGAAAAGGCCCTGACTCATGGAGACTCACGGGATGTTGATGGACATGAACTGTTTGAAGAGCTGACTGCTTTGGGCAGACGCCTGAAGGAGGGAACTAAACCACTGCAAGGGCCTAATTTAATTTGTGAAAAAAAGTTGAATGTTTTTGTGACATTGAGAGTGCTTCTGACTCTCCCTGTCACTGTGAGCTCTGGAGAATGCAGTTTCTCAAAGTCTAAACTCATTAAAAACTATCTCCGGAGTACAATGACACAGTACAGACTTAATGGACTAGCAACAATTGCAATGGAGCTTGAACTTGCAGAGAACATTTAAATCAAGGACACAATCAAAACTTTTGCAGCTATGAAAGCCCGACGCACATGCTTTTGAAAGGTAGGCAATGCTTTAGCTATTTAACATGTAAATATGTATCACTCAAGGAACATTTAAATCTCCACTATAATTTGACTAAATTGTGTGCAGAAATGTTGGTCTACATTCTGAACATTTACTACAATACAGAATTAGCATTTCCATTGTATGCGGTAATGGATTAGTTAATTCATTATTTAATTATTATGATTATTTGTACTGTACATAGGAAGAATGAAAATAAATCCAATTACATGCTTGCACATGTCTTTTTAAGTGCTGTTTTATGAATAAACATTTACGTTTGCATACATCTTAAAAATGTAATGAATTGTGTGTGCGAGGTTGGGGCGGGATGATTGTGTTCGCCTAGAGCGCCAGCCGAGCTTGAGCCGGCCCTGTGTGTGTGTTTGGAAGTGTGTGTGAGCAGAGCAGGTGGGAAATCACTGACCGGGTTTGAGCAGATCGCAAGTTCTCTGATGAGTGCTTCGGGAAAAATCAGGCTTGTGTACATACCAGTTCAATCCTCACTTCTATCCCCAATTCTCTGAAGCATGTTCAGAAACAACTAGCCAGAAGCTCACATCGTTCCCCGTCATCACGCTTGCTGCTCACCTTTCCTGCAGGGAGAGCTGACACAGGAACTACGACCTCCACGGTCCAATACGTCCAAGTGAATTGCGGTTTTCCGTGCGCTAATTTACACTGTGAACTGGCTCTGTCTGTGTTCGTCTGTATGCCGAGATAGATAAACGCATTCCCAATGTCTAATAGCGAGTGGTGATCAGGCGATGAAGCGAGACTGTGCTAGCAACACGAGAAGCAATGTGCTGTTTTTGAGTATAATGCTGACGAACAGACGCAAGCTGTCTGTTGTACTAAAGTGATAATGTCCAAATTTGGCACATCAAGAATGTATTTTTACACTGCATACGAAAGCAGCACGTTTGCGTTGCTCTCAGCACATGCAGCAAGAGCATCTCTTCTAGCACCATGCCAAAGTCCGTTTTACGATTAAGTCCGTTTAAGTCTTGTCACTCGGCGGCCATTCGGACAGCTATTAACGTCTTAGCAAGAGCGCCTCCTAACAGCTATTTGGCATTGCATTTCTTCTAATTTATTGCAAAAGCAGTGATGCACCTTGTTAATATATTATCTTTGGCCTTTCCCATTGACCACACGTTTACTTCAATTACAGCAATCGCAAGTTTGCAATACGTCCCTTCAATTACTATGATGCACAAAACCTCTTCAAGAAGCTTATTCTACTGGTGTTGATGAACAGTAACCCAAAAACTGCTGTGAGCTGCCAGTGTAAATCTTTACATTTATTAAATACACCAGTAATTTGTACAGATTGTTTTTTGCTTAAAGATAATAAAATAAGTCAAGATTTTTTTTTTTTACTGAAATTCACTTTATTTTACTTAAGTTTTTACTGTTCCTGTCACATAAGCATAAAACTATCAAAAAAACCCTTTGATGTGCCGAAGCCATTAGAACCGAACCGAAAACCGTGGGCCATAAACCGAGGTCCGTATTGAATCGTGGGTGAGCTGTATTGTTGCATCCCTAGTATTCAGAAGCTTTGGATTGTAGCAATAAACCGTAACAATGGTGTCAACTTCACTTCATCAGTTAAAAACATGCAGATCGATCAAAGTGTAACAGAGGTCTCTTAGTGCAGATCGGTTATCACTAATAACAAAAGCATTAGTTTTGCCTTTTTAAATTGTACCAGAGTTGGATAATAAAACAATCAGATTGACTAGGAGACAGCAGGTAGGACTTCAGAGGACATCTCATAGATGTGTTTTAGATAAAAGTACACACACACACACACACACACACAATATCATTGTATTACACAGAACAGCTTTCACAGCCAAGCTGCTATTTGAACATTGGTTATCTTAGAATGTGTGTAGCTGAATTCTTATTAACAGCTGTAGGACTGGTAAGCGGCTCTTCCTCTTCTCTTAGGAAGTCCTAGCCCCTTTCTTGGCGAATTCCTTTGGGCGGAGGTTATTAAAAGCACTCGGAATACTGACATCATGTACCCGTGAAGTAGAAGGCTGTAGTCAATTCCAGCCAAGTTATTTCTGTTAAAGACAAAATCTCGTTTGGCATTTAACTTTTAGCTTTACCCTTTTGCAGGTATTATTTATGCTATAATAGTAATATTACACACTAACTAAAGTTTGAAAAATGCGATCGCGGGGAATGGCAGCTTAAAGTTTGAATGCGGCTTAAAGGCGGGGTGTCCGATTTCAGAATTGCGCTTGATTAGACAAAGTCGGGCCGAAACAACCTTGCAGCCAATCAGCAGTAAGGTACACAGTGCACAGGATGGACTGAGCCGAATGTGAAGAAAGCAACGGCTATGAGAAATTGGACATTCTGCCTTAATAGCTTCTCTGTTACAAACTGAAACAGGAAGTTGTTCTGGACACAAGTCAAACCAGCGTTTACTTCATCTGAAGAAGTCTATAGCACCTGTTACAAATTAACATGTTAAACCCCCAGAATAATTAGGGATATGAGGGTGTTGACTATTTTAAAGCAAACCCTGGGTATAAAGGGTATGCATAGGAGTTACTTTACCATGTGAACTCCACGTGAGCACACAGGAGCGTCCATCATGGGTGGCAAAATGACTGCTTACAATATCAGGAAATGCAATTCCGCACAACATTTCAGTGTCCAGGAATACCTAATTCCTTTTTAAGTCGTAGGAAAGCTGTAATGATCGCCATCGAGTCCAGCTGCTTGTTATTTTAATTCAGCGTTTTAGTCTTGTTTTTTTTTGTTTCTACTATTCTCCTCAGCCATTTTGCTGCGTGTTTTACAAATCAGGTGAACGTGTCCTGGCGCTCAAGGGGTGCGTGTCCAGGCGTGTTGATGTGGGAAGGTAATGCCAATGCATGCACTCTAAAGAGAGATGTGTGGCTTAAAATATTAAAGGAGCAATGTGGAGATTTTAGCAGCATCTAGCGGTGAGGTTGAGAAGTTGCAACTAATGGCTCACTCCACCTCTCACCCTTTCTTCCGAAGCATTACGGTGGATGACACAGAACTACGATTTTTTTTGCTTCTTTGCTGAAGGAGATAATATAATAACAAAACACGCTCTGTAGAGCAGTTTGTCCGTTTATGTGTACTTTAGAAATAATATAGCAAATTCCATGCAAGCAGACCCGCGATGTTTGTAGATAGAAATAGCTCTTTCATGGTAATAAAAACATAACGCTTCCTTATGTAAGGTCTTTATCTGAGGTGTTCCGATTGATCGGTCGGCGATCATAATCGGCCGATAATCGCTTTGGGAAGCATCCTAAAAGGCCGATCCAGAAAATCTGATCAGATGACGCAAAATTGGCGAGACATTTATTTTACGCGCTATGAATATGGCTTCACCGGTCTGGCAATTCTACAAGGTGTCTGAAATAGACAATGCATTATCAATCTGAAACGTGTGTACTATGCGAATTCCACGATGCGGGAAGCACCCAAAACATTTTTACACCAGCAACCTCTTTAGACATTTGAGGGTTAGTCACGTAGAGGAGTGTGAGTAGTTTTCAAAGTTAGCTAACGCAGAGTGAGCGGACAGTTCAGCAGCTCGAGCGCCACTCAGCTGCACAGATCGCGTCAACCGAAAATTCATTTTTTCTACCAGTGTAGGAAAAATCTGAAGGCAATCTGTCATTTTGACGGACTACAATAAAGGCGATTTGTAATTCCCTATTTATCATTTCGTGTCATTAGAACGTGATTGTGAATGGACTGAACTTGATTGTGAGTGGAAGGAGGTAGGCTATCGCGAAGGGACGTGTGTTTCCTATTCAGTAGCTTACTATCAAATGCCTGCTCAGTTTGCTAATGTGGTCAACAGAGACTCGAGGTGCAAATGCATCCATCACTCCCCGTGTATGCATACACAATGGCGCGCTGTGGTGCCATCTTTACAGAGTTTTAACCTCATAAAATAGAGTCTTTTTGGATAAATAATAGCTTTCGGTAAGTGGAAAAATGTCTCGCACTGCATTTTCTCTGTTCAGTGAGCGGCAGAAGCAGCACATACAGTTGAAAGAAAAAGTATGTGAACCCTTTGGGCTTACTTGGATTTCTTCATAAATTGGTCATAAAATGTGTTCTGATCTTCATCTAAGTCACAACAATAGAGAAACACAGTCTGCTTAAACTAATACCGCACAAACATTATATGTTTTCATGTTTTCATTGAACACAACATGTAAACATTCATAGTGCAGGGTGGAAAAAGTATGTGAACCTTTGGGTTTAATAACTGGTTGACCCTCCTTTGGCAGCAATAACCTCAACCAAACGTTTCCTATAGTTGTAGATCAGACCTGCACAATGGTCAGGAGAAATTTTGGACCATTCCTCTTTACAAAAGTGTTTCAGTTCAGCAATATTCTTGGGATGTCTGGTGTGAATCGCTCTCGAGGTCATGCCACAGCATCTCAATCGGGTTGAGGTCAGGACTCTGACTGGGCCACTCCAGAAGGCGTATTTTCTTCTGTTGAAGCCATTCTGTTGTTGATTTACTTCTATGCTTTGGGTCGTTGTCCTGTTGCATCGTCCATCCTCTGTTAAGCTTCAGTTGGCGGACAGATGGTCTTAAGTTTTCCTGCAAAATGTCTTGATAAACTTTGGAATTCATTTCTCCATCGATGACAGTAATCCGTCCAGTGCCTGAGGCAGCAAAGCAGCCCCAAACCATGATGCCCCCTCCACCATATTTCACAGTTGGGATGAGGTTTTGATGTTGGTGTGCTGTGCCTTTTGTTCTCCACACTCTTTTTTTGGACAGCAGTTGCTTCCTCCATGGTGTCCTCCCATGAAGTCCATTCTTGTTTAATGTTTTTCTTATTGTAGATTTGTCAACAAAAATGTTAGCATGTGCCAGTGAATTCTGTAAGTGTTTAGCTGACACTCTTCTTCACCTCATTGAGCATTCTGCGCTGTGCTCTTGCAGTCATCTTTACAGGACGACCACGCCTAGGGAGTGTGGCAACAGTGCTGAACTTTCTCCATTTGTAGACAATCTGTCTTACCGTGGACACATGGACATCAAGGCTTTTAGATATACTTTTGTAGCCCTTTCCAGCTTTATGGAAGTCAACAATTCTTGATCGTAGGTCTTCTGAGAGCTCTTTTGTGCGAGGCATGGTTCACATCAGACAACGCTTCTTCAGAACAGCAAACTTAAAACTGGTGTGTGTTTTTTATTGGACAGGCCAGCTTTAATCAACACATCCAATCTCATCACATTGATTGGACCCCAGGTTGGCTGACTCCTGGCTCCAATTAGCTCTTGGAGAAGTCATTAGCCTAGGGTTCACATACTTTTTCCACCCTGCACTATGAATGTTTACATGTTGTGTTCAATAAAAACATGAAAACATATAATGTTTGTGCGGTATTAGTTTAAGCAGACTGTGTTTCTCTATTGTTGTGACTTAGATGAAGATCAGAACACATTTTATGACCAATTTATGAAGAAATCCAAGTAAGCCCAAAGGGTTCACATACTTTTTCTTTCAACTGTATATGAACAAACCACAACTTTCTTGTGAGTACAAAACACCTTTTACAGGCACCTGTCATTGTTACTGATTGGACATATGAACATAAACATTTGCTTGTAATTAGATTATTATTTTATGTCCGACAACAGAAACATTGCATAATAAATGAAATGTTTAAGTCTAGCGCAACCTCTCCTCAGCTGTCAGTAACAGAGACATTTTGAAAAGCCTCAACTCTACACATTTAAAATTGGTTATAATTCTTTACAACTACATATAATGCATTACAACACACATAATGAATAATAATAATGCATTTTACCCTTTAATAACTCTTTATAATGCATTATACATACATGCTTCAAGGAAAGTGTTACCAAATATGTTACTTACCAATATTCATTGGTTCATTCATGAGACTTTCTCTTCTGGTACTGAGAAAGCTTCAAATAGCTCCTGTAATCGGTGATCGGTATCGGCCGATACAGCTTTCAGTGATCGAGGATCGGCTCCAAAAATCCTGATCGGAGCACCCCTAGTCTTTATACACCTCTGAACACATAGTTATGTATATTATATGGCATCTCTGTCTAAAGATCCTCCTAAAAATGACACACTTCAACAATGCCATTGACTTCATGAATGTGAAATAAAAACAGTGAAACTGCCATAGTATTCACATTCATTAACATTTCAAGTAAAGTAAAATTGAGAGTAAAATACAATTTTACTCATAGGCGCCATTTTGTTTTGCATCAAAATACTTGACGTCAAATGGTTTCAACCAAAACCCATTCTCTTAATGCTACAGCGAAGCACACACGTTTTCCATTGATGTACATATATATCAGTAAAACATGAGCCGATAAACATAAAATCATATATATAAATACACTGCGACAGTAGATAGAGAGAGAGTAAATCTGGATAAAATGCATTTTATAATGGCTATAAATATATTATAATACATTCACAATAATCTTTAGTTATAAGTATGTATGTATTGTTTCTGCCCAACAAGACGCACGCATTGGCATCTAGTGGTTGAGCTTGGTATCGCAGTCTAAATTACAAATATTGGAGAGACAAGTTTTGAAAAGTAACTGTTCTTCTCGGTTTCTTTTGATTGTTATCAGAAATAATCTACAGGCACTCTATTGTTTATGAATGTGTACCACAACTTAAGTTGGGGTCACAAAAGTGCGCATTCGCAGTAATGTTCGATTATGTTGTTAACAGTCTACAAAAATAAACCCATTATATTTTTTCTCTCTTCATTATTTTATTATTATTTGTTAAATATTTACATGCATATGCGTGCAATAATCATCGAACTAGAAATTGGCAGCCTCCTTAGGTTGAAATGGGTATTAGATTTATTTTGTTTTTTTATGAAAATATTTGATGCGTTTCTAGCGACAAATCCTGGTAGTGTAATTGGGCGTTTAAGCAGAACTCGCTTTTTCTGTTTAAAAAATGCGGGTCACTGCCTTTTCGTTGACTCTTTGAAAAGAGTAGCGTTTCTTTAATGGGCCGCAATCCCAGAAAATGCACTTTTAAATGTCTAACCAGAAATTTAGTCGCCAGTGTTTGTGCAGGGTTCATAATTACACCCTGTAATTATAAAAATCCATCTATTCTTTTTTTGTTATCTCCTTTAAACCACAACAGTGACACAAAACAGGCTGCTGGGGATCCCCTAACAATCTGATGTCACATTGTTTACGCATGCCCATGACTGCTCACAGTGCCTCATGAGCGCTTACGTCTACCTTCAGACAGAGACACGCTGTCAGCCATTTTCAGGCAAAAGCAGATGTAGCCACTAGCTAGCGACAAAAAAATCTAAGAAACAACAAATGTGTGCTGTCATTGGATGTAAAATGGAACATAAAAGGAGGCCGGGAGGATACCATTCTGACGAGCCCAAGTTTGACGCGGAGAACTCTTCAGTGTCTTTCTCGTTGAGTTCAGTGTTTTCTCGTATGTCCTAAGTGCGACAATACTTAGAGCGGATAGAAACAGAGTGCGCATTTGTAAGACAATCTGGTTGCGGATCTTTACATACAGTTGTGTTCAAAATTATTCAACCCCCAATGCTGTAAATGGTTTTAGGGAATTTAGTGTACATTTGTAATTGTATTCAGAATGAAATCCTACAAGGACTTCTTAAAGAACCATATGCAACTAAAATGACATCAATTAGTTTTGTAATACAGTAGTAAATGTTTCTTTTGTGAATTCTTCATTGACATAATTATTCAACCCCTTAAAGACTACCACTCTGAAGAACAGAGGTTCAATGAAGTGTTTTCAATCAGGTATTGAAAACACCTGTGGATATCAGGGAGCAGCAATAAAGCCTTATAAGCACCAATTAGGCAGCTTTAAAATGACTGTGATACTCAGCTCCTTCTAGACATTTACTGGTGTGGTTACAAACATGGTGAGGTCAAGAGAATGGTCCAGGAAGACAAGAGAACAGGTGATTACTCTTCACAGGAAGGGCAATGGCTATAAGAAGATTGCAAAGATGTTAAACATACCCAGAGACACCATAGGAAGCATTATGCGCAAATTCAAGGCAAAGGGCACTGTTGAAATGCTACCTGGTCGTGGCAGAAAGAAGATGCTGACTTCGACTGCTGTGCGCTACCTGAAGCGTAGAGTGGAGAAAAGTCCCCGTGTGACTGCTGAGGAACTAAGAAAAGATTTGTCAGATGTGGGTACTGAAGTTTCTGCTCAGACAATACGGCGCACCCTGCGTAATGAAGGCCTCCATGCCAGAACTCCCAGGCGCACCCCCTTGCTGTCCCCAAAGAATAAGAAGAGTCGACTGCAGTATGCCAAAAGTCATGTGGACAAACCACAGAAGTGTTCTGTGGACTGATGAAACAAAATTAGAACTGTTTGGGCCCATGGATCAACGCTATGTTTGGAGGAGGAAGAACAAGGCCTATGAAGAAAAGAACACCTTGCCTACTGTGAAGCATGGCGGGGGGTCAATCATGCTTTGGGGCTGTTTTGCTTCTGCAGGTACTGGGAAGCTTCAGCGTGTGCAAGGTACCATGAATTCTCTTCAGTACCAGGATATATTGGATGACAATGTGATGCAGTCCGTCACAAACTTGAGGCTTGGAAGACGTTGGACCTTTCAACAGGACAATGATCCCAAGCATACCTCCAAGTCCACTAGAGCATGGTTGCAGATTAAAGGCTGGAACATTTTGAAGTGGCCATCGCAGTCACCAGACTTAAATCCGATTGAGAACCTCTGGTGGGACTTAAAGAAAGCAGTTGCAGTGCGCAAGCCTAAGAATGTGACTGAACTGGAGGCTTTTGCCCATGATGAATGGGCGAAGATACCCGTAGATCGCTGCAAGACACTTGTGTCAAGTTATGCTTCACGTTTAAAAGCTGTTATAACTGTAAAAGGATGTTGTACTAAGTACTAAGATTGAATGTCACTTGGGGGTTGAATAAAACTGATAATGATGTGAGCTCAGAAAAGACATTTGTGGTTATTTCATTATAAATGTTATGATATATTTGTCTGACCTACACGTGCCTCGTTGATTTAATTGTAAGCAGGATGACTGAATGATCATAATCAATGTCAAACCGACCAAAACAATCAATTTCAGTGGGGGTTGAATAATTTTGAACACAACTGTACCTGTGTGTCATATACAAGTACTCTGAATGCATGTTTTTGCCTATATCCGTATTTATGTCTGTTAGTAATATGCATGCACACGCCATATTGCTTGTCTTGATGTCATCCAAAGCACATGTGTAAGCACTCTGCGTCATATTTTGCATACAGGGAGGGGAGCAGAAGCTCATTTGTATTTAAAGAGACACACACAAAAACGGCGTGTTTTCCATTGCAGCCACAAATGGCCAATGTTCAACATATTGTAATGAAAGATATGTGGTGTATTTTGAGCTGAAACTTTACAGAGACATTGTGGGGATACCACTGCCTATTTTTACATTGCAGAAAACACCTGGAATTGTAGCCCTTTAATGTTGCTATTCAAACCCCCGAATCAGCTGCCTATCAGTCAGAGATTCATGGATTAAAGTGAAAAGAAATTCTTCTGAGTCATTTTTTTCCAGGCCAAATGCTATTCCTCTAACCGACACCATCTAAATAGTCAAATCCAATAGCGTTTTAAAGGGAGATGTTTTGAACCACTGTACGTAGTATTGCAAGTAACGAGTATTTTTAATCTGTGAAAAAAGTAATACTTACCTAGACAAAATAATCGACCATCTGAAACTTTTCAGTGCATTTTTTAATTTATCTTCTAAGACCAAACAATGTTTTCTGCAGAAAAAAATAACAAAATAGAAGCACCACTTAAGACCAAAAAATTTGTTTCTATTTGTCTCCAGAGTGCTTTTCACTTTTTTTGCCTTTTGGCTGTGAAATCATATTCTTGAAGCTTGGCTACACCTGACAACCATTTCAGTGTTTGATTAGCTAGTAATACAGTGTATAGTTACAGTGTTTGAATAGCTTTTTCCAAAGCGTCCGTTAAGAAGGTAGCCTATCACTTTTATATTTCCATGGCGATGCGGCACTGCTTATTATGTGACACACCACAGAGCCACAGTAGCTGTATGACTGATGCATTCCTTTTACAGATTTTTTTTTTCCCCGCAACAATTCACAAACTGTCATGAAATATCTGACATTCCGATTGTCAAACATGTGCATGTGTTTTGTTGTTTAAACACTTTTATAATGATCACATTGGGCGCCGCCATGTTTGTTTCTGCCGCGATATGAGATCTGTCGGATTTACATCACATGAATTCATCCACTGATCTTGACAATTGCTTACATTGCAGATGCTGTGTCTGATGTGAATAAAACACATCCGTCAAATTACATTTGAGGAGATTGTTATTGCCCCATATAGACAATCTCTAAATTAATTTTGTGCTTGTAGGCACGTGTATATGTCTGAAGCCTAAATTAAACATTGTGTGGTTGAAAGCACTTCATAGTTGTGATATGTGACAGGGTTGAGTATGTCTCTGGCTCAATGCCAGCCAAAGCAAAGAATGTTCTAATTGCAAAATCGAAAATTGGTTAACAACATTATGAAAAGTGAATTTAAGACATTAAGGACAGACTGGAACCCTGCAATTGATGAAAATCCATTGTAGACACGCTGTAATTAACGGAAATCGTAGCGACAGAGATCTTTAATCCATGGAGTTTATAGTGCAAGCACTCTAGTTGCTGTTAACTTTCATATTAGCAGACACTAAAAGCAAAAGGTGCTTGCTCTGACCTTGCTAGGTTAACCGGTGTGATCCAGCAAGTTTCTCCATCCCCTTCAGCACTGTTTGGACAAGCAACTGTAAAGTTCAGTCACCACAATGGAATGCTCGGCTGTCCTTTCATTAGATTGGACAATGGGGAAAAAGGCGAATGACGTCAACTGCGTTACTGCTCAGAGTTGATTTTTTTCAACTTCAGGAGCTCCGATAAAACTAAAGGCGCCTGGCGCATATAAACTGCACGCAAAAAACTCCCTGCCAATTGAAAAAGAGGCGCCTAACTGCAAAAGACATGTTGTTCAATCTCTCTATTCCCAGGGTTCCCTTTAAGTGTTGAGGATTTTGCAGGTTTTCATACACACAGATAGCAGAAACAGAAGTAGAGAGATGCAAAAATGATATGCAGTCGAAAGAAAAAGTATGTGAACCCTTTGGGCTTACTTGGATTTCTTCATAAATTGGTCATAAAATGTGTTCTGATCTTCATCTAAGTCACAACAATAGAGAAACACACTCTGCTTAAACTAATACCGCACAAACATTATATGTTTTCATGTTTTTATTGAACACAACATGGGGCTTATTGCTTTTATAAAACAGTAACTCCATATGCTTAGGAAAGTTTCATTAAATAAAGTAAATAAAAGGATATTTAGTGTATGTGGTGCGGTCAGCCGTTATATATCGGGGTATTTTATAACGGCTTAGAACTCCGCTCAGCCAATCAGAATCAAGGACCAGAACTGGCAGTTTTATAATTCACGATAACAGCAGGCAGCTTGTACATTCTCCCGCTTATTATACAGCTACTTGCCAAATGAGAAAAAAAATGATATGTCAATTTGAAAAATTTATTTAGTTCATTTTTACTGAATGCAGAACTTCCACGAGGAAAAGCCCTTTACTTTCGGTTTTGGGGTATCAAGATATGAAATGACATTCAAATGTCACGAGCAGGAAATTTGGTTTAATCATTTGTAAATATATTGTCGTATACAATATGTTAAAATACATATTTAATTAGTCAAAAACACCTGTCAAAATGATTTGCTGCATCCGGGTTGCCGTGTGTTATTAGTTTTGAGCGATTTTTATCTGGGAATAACGAACCTGCAGAGTTCGCAGCTGGCCAATCCAAATCAAGTATTCCAACGAGCCGTGGAAAAAACATTGACAAAACATTTGTACTTTGTACTTTTGTAAAATGTAATCGTTCCTTTTGTAGTGCAGTGTAGTCGTGTGTCATATTTTTCATGGGATGTACCTTAGTTCTAGCCTGGTAATACCAAACTCTGGAAGGGCATAATTGACAAGCGTTTACTTTCTCGTGGGGGGGGGGCACTTGTCTGAAGTTTAAAATCATCGGTGCACCCATAAGCCAATCACATAACGTTTGGTTATGACGTATGTTATGAGTCGGCTCAGACGTCTCAAACTTCTGCTGTAAACACAGGTATGCGGCGAGAACATAACCATTGAGCGAAATACCCGAGTGAAGATTGATGTGAACGACTTTTGCAGAATATGTTAAGTAAATCTACGCATCCACGGTACAGTAAGTGCATCTAAACTAATGTTTGACAGTAGAGACAAACAAGAACATATTTGCAGCCAACTGTTAGGATTAGTTCTGTTAAACGAAGCTCTTCGTTCATTTCGAGTCTATTCGGCGCTTAGTGTCTACGTCACGGCTCTCAGCCTGCCTTCTGTGCGTTGGTTGGACGGCTGGTGTGGAGCCGGAGAAAATCTGAGAGCTGGTTTGCTATATCAGACATTGTACAGATATACATAGGCGAACTGAAATTGAGCGAGAATAAGAAATCTGACATAGTCAGGCTACCTTAGTTGTACTTTACAACTGTAAAAGTGATTATAATCACTTTCTGCATA
Source organism: Triplophysa bombifrons (assembly GCA_029783895.1). Taxonomy (NCBI): domain Eukaryota; kingdom Metazoa; phylum Chordata; class Actinopteri; order Cypriniformes; family Nemacheilidae; genus Triplophysa; species Triplophysa bombifrons. The sequence continues at coordinate 21,088,153 of CM056456.1, forward strand.
GAAAGATTTGATGACAAATACATCACATTTAAACCTTTTCAAGAGATGGATGGGCATGTACCTGTCATGAAGAAAGCTCCCGTCTTATTTCTTCCCTTTAAAATTTATGAGTTGGCCAAGCTGTTAACGGACTATGACAGCTCTAAGATGACTGTTCTTACTGCACGTTCAGAAAACAAAGCATCATGACATATTATTGTACAGGACAGTTGTAGAACACATTCAACAATATTCAAACATTGGCAGGCTTTTTATGATAAACAGTGTGCTGTTTTAGACATGTGCTGTTTATTTGGGAAGGTGTTGCCGGTAAACCTGTGGAAGCTATCTGCAAAGAGATCATCTATGCTGTGAATACAGATGGGAGGATGAGTAACAATCGACCCACTGTCGTCTCTTAATGCTGTGAGATAAATTATAATGGTCTATCTTCTCTTCGCTCTGTGTACTGCTTGTTTGAGATAAGACGTCTGTATTTATCTTGAGGATGAAGCAGAGCAGGGGTACAGAAAAACTATCAAAAACTATCTCCTTTAACTGTGTGGGCTTTGACCCTGGGAAATACATATCTGTGAAAAGAGACCTTCCCTACTGGCTGGCATATTCTCTAGGATTCCCTTTTTCTGTTCTCTTATTTGTTCCCCATCTTTAGTGGCATTTTCATTAACACCTTACAAAAATGTTTTAGTTTTTAACTAGGACTGGGAAAGTTAAGGCGTTATTATTGCATTAAATGGGTCATATGGGACGAATACATGTTTTTTTGGTGTGTTATAAGTTGCCCATGCATGTATTAGACACGTAAAATTGCAAAAATTAAAGTGTTGAAACAAATATCCATTCTATCTAAAAGCGATTGCTCACCAAGATCTGTCTGAATCACCTGGTGTAACCACACCCCCACGAATGTACGTCATTTCATGGTATGACTTGACGAGACCGCACAAATGTACACGCAAGTTAGTTGGGCGTACTTGTAAATCTCATTGCATCATCGCAGCCATGTCGTGGAGACGCTGTGTGTTTCGTTGCGAAAAGAAAGCCTCTATGTTTGTTCTTCCAAAAGCTAAGACAACTAAAAATGAATGGTTAGATTTTATTTACAACACTGTTGAAAAAAACTACAATCCGAATATTCAGGTTTGTGCAGCGCATTTCACCGACAATTGCTTCACGAACTTGGGAGAGAGATTAAGACCGGCTATGCGCGAAAGCTTTGGTTAAAAAGTGGGGCCATTCCAACCATTACAACTTCTCTGGCACTTCAGATTTACAGTCTGTAAGTATATTGTCATTGTAAAAGACCAACGTGAGTTGAGTTTGTCATGTGTTTGTGATCTGCAAATGCAGACACGTGCGCAACGTGAAAAAAAGACAACATAAGTCCTCATAAGCAATAATAATGTTCCAACTAGTGGCAACAAATGTTGTGTTCATAATGGGGTTTATTGTCTTTGTTGAGTCGCGTTGAAAAAAATGTGCGCGTTTCAGAGAGGCGGAGCAAAGAGGAGATACAAACATGCATGGTACGTGGAAAATACTGCGTTTTTTAACCTTAAAACGTGTATACACACGTATTGAATAATATTCGTTTTAGCCATGTCATTCGACCCCTTTAATACTTTTTTTTTTCAACAATTATTTTATCTAGGGATGCACCGATACAACTTTTTCCTTTCCGATCCGATTCCGATACCTGCATTCTGCGTATCGGCCGATACCGATTCTGATCCGATACTAGCACTGTTTTTCATGATCAAAGTAGACTCGCATATTTTAACTTTTATTGCCAGAGGTGGATAGTAATGCATGTTTACTTTCAAGTAAATTTTAAAACATCTGTACTTTATTAGAGTACTTTGGACAAAAAATACTTCCCTACAGTATGAAGCACATCATACTTACTCCACTACAGTCCATAAATAAATGTTTTTTTTTTACTTTAAATCCACGAGTACATTAAAATCTACCATTTTCCTTTACTTAAGTATTTTTACTTAAAAGTAGGATTTTTTAAATGTAATTAAGTGCTGTATTAAACTTAAAAAAACATACAAAACAAAAATGTGGTCTCATAAAGCCCAGATACTTACAAAATGTTTAACAAATAAATCTCTGTTTATTACACAAAGCTATCACAATATAAAAGTCTCCAAACTCGCTCATGGACATCCTGGACACAAAATGATGCACTTCATACATTCGCATCTACGTTATTTAAAGTCATGCGCATTGGACGCAGAATGATATGCACCCGCTTCACTCACGAGCATCCCGGAGAGTGATGATCCTGATGTCGCGGGGATCTTTGCTTCCCAAGTTCAAAACAGTTATAACACAAAGAGAAGAGATATGTTATGTGTTTAAATCATAGAACATTGAATCCATCCTAAGGTTAAGAGTTATTGTGCATGAATGATGCATAACATAGACCGCTTCCATTGCTTGAATCTAATGACGTTACACTCAGCGAGTACAGTCTCCGGCAAAATGCATTTTAAACAAAACCACAGTCTATTATCTAGTGATTATGAAAAATATTGAAAACTTTGGAACGAGTAACGTCTTGACAGTTCCCGGACACACGCATGCTGGATAGAGATGACAGATGACAGCACCAGCGGAGGTCAGAGTTTTTAAATTATGCTATATTGGTTTATTCCTTGCATAAAGCAATCAAAATACATGACATCGAATATAGTGCATGACAACTTTTATGGTAATTTCCTGATAGTTAGTCCTTTATGAAGCTTTACAGTAACATCCACGGAGTAACAAAAAGACCCGGATCGGCCCCAATTCCGATCCAGAGTATCGGATCGGTGCATCCCTAATTTTATCGGGCATTAACGCAGTTTGTTTAAGTATAACTTTATTTTGAAAGTCCGTTGCTCACTGGCTCTGAAACGTAGAAACAAACCATGGGTCACAGGAGGGGTGGGATGTGATCGGAACTGGCTGGGGAATGGCGTCACACGCGAATTAACCAATGAGAGCATTTGGGGTTGGCCTAAGACTGCTGAAGCACGCAAATGAACCAGGAACACAAGAACTGAACGGAGAGGTACTGAACTCTTACAAGCACATTTTGATTGAAATCTCTTCCTAACGGAACAAACCACTCCATCTCCTCTTCCCACCTTCAGTCATGCGCTTATCTATCAGTGGCCTCTGTTTATAATGTATGATAAAGAAAAAAGAAGTATATAATAATTAAGTTGGTTAAAAATGTGCTTTAAATACACTTTAAATATAGTACACTTTACACTTTGTGTTGAAAGAGAGTTTTTGTATAAGCAATAAATTAATAAATCACTATAACTTGTTTTTCTATATCAAACTCGACAGAATGTTAATGCCCTGGTAGTGGCAGATAGCTTTGGTTTATATTTAATTTGATTTGAGGTTGAGATCTATAAGAAATATTTAGTTTTCTGGAGGATCTAATGACAGAAATGCAATTTAATATACATAACTATGTCTTCAGAGGTGTATAAAGACCTTAAATAATGCAGCGTTATGTTTTTATTATCTTAGAATGAGCTTTTTCTATTTAAATACATATCTGGTGCCCTTGAATGGAATTGTTTCTACAGTAGCACTAAACATACAAACTGCTCTACAGAGTGGGTTTTGTAAATACGTTATCTCCTTCAGCAAAGTAGAAAAACTGCGACGACATCTTAGTTCTGTGCAGCGTCCATACTGCTTCGAAAGGGAGGGGTGGAGTGAGACATTGGTTGCAATTCGGAACCTCACCAGTAGACGCCGCCAAAATCTACACATTACTCCTTTAATGCATTGGCTAGCATGACTAAACAATAAGTAATACTTTTACACCATTTATAAATGTCAGCATTTACTAATACATTTAAAAAATCTTTGTTGACATTAGTTAAATGCACCATGAACTAACATTAATATTGGTTTAGCATTAACTTTAACAAAGATTAAGACATGTTGAAAAACAACACAGCTTATTGTTAATTCATGTTAGCTAAAACTTTACTATATTACTACTATACTACTATATTACTGCTATAACTAATGTTACCAAACTCAACCCTATAGTGTTCAAAAGCATTTTCCCAAAACAATTTCCATACAATATATGTATTCCGTCCAACAAATAAAGGATATATATTCAACATAGATTTAAGACTTGAAAATATAAATATAGGACTAGAAATAATATAAAAAATAAATTAAGTAAAAAAACACTAAATAAAAAAATATTTATTATAAATATTTGTGTACACTTTTTTGTGTTGCCACACTCACACTCTCACACTCACACTCACACATCTTTCTACCTATTAACAGCAACTGCCATTCTTCTTTGGCCTTGTATGCCAGTTTATAATTCATGTTAGAGCATTCATGTTCAATTCCTTCTTTTTAAAAATGTATACAATACATTTAATTAGCTGTGTAGTATAAGCACTGATGTGAAGACTTTTTCTGGCTCAAGGACACATACACAAGGGTACACAAGATAAAGACAAAAGCTGCATGTACAGTGTGATGTACAATATATAATTACATAATATTAAATGTGATGACCATATCTAACGGCATGCTGTAATCCTCTTCGGTGTGAATCTTAGGAAATTGGTTCTATATCATTTGCTGCTTTGACAATAGCAGCAAAACAAAATAATATTAGGGCTGCAACTAACGATTATTTTAATAATCGATTAATCTGTAAATTATTTTTTCGATTAATCGATGAATCGGATAAAAACATAAACCAAGAAAAGCATTCATTTCCAACCCTTTATTCAAAATCAGAACTAAAATCTTTAGAAAGTGCACAAACATGTTGCTCCTTGAACATCCCTGAGCTGTTATAATAATAATAAAATAAAAATGAACTAACACAAAAAACATACACATGTATGCTTTACATCTGCCAAATATATAGACTTTTTTAAATAAAGTGCCACCTGAGCTGCTGAATAAAGAACAATACAAATCAGAAAATTTCACAGGACTTGTTCTCTACACTACACTGCAGACGCACACACTCGCAGACGCACACACTTTTGCAGACGCACACACTCACAAACTCTCACACTGACACACACTCTCTCTCTCAAGTTCGCTTGAAGATTATTCATTAAATTATTACCATCATTGTAAAAAGTGCAAGCTTCATTTATAAACCACATTTAAACAAAGCTTAAGATGACCGAGTGCTATAAAAGAACTATAAAATTAAATTAAAAAGTACAACACACACACATATATTTGTCAATAATAACCTATATGGGACAAAGCACAGAATATACACTGCAAAAATTGCTTTTCTAACCTAGTAGTTTTGTCCTGTTGTCAGCCCAAATATCAAAAAATCAAAGAAATGATGTCTTGTTTTCTGAAAAAACACCTCAAAATGAAGTGATTGTTTGCTTAAAACAAGCAAAATTATCTGCCAATGGGGTACGAAAAATAATCTTAATGAGATATTAATTTTCTCATGCCATTTTTCTTGTCTAGTAATCTTGATTATTTATTTTTAGATACTTGGACTGGAAACGAGAAATAAATTACTAAGTAAGAAAAGCTGTTTTTGCAGTGTAGCTATACATGACAACAGATTGATAAATGAATGGTTCAAAAAAGGCTAGTGAATAAAAACGTGTCTTTATTCTTGCAATGCAAAGTAACTATACCACCCCTGCTTCACTTCTGTTATTAACGAGCTAACGCTAACTTGTCATGCTAGTCAAGCTGGATAACGAGTAAACATCCGCACCAGGGACATTACGTTCCTCACTTCAAAACGGAACAAAAGTATGATTCTGTAGTGACTTAACCTGCTGTTGAACTCCCTTCCTCCTCATCAAATCGTTTCAGGTGCTAGATCATCGCCGTGGTGCTCCCGTGCCATGTCGCTTTTGCATATTTTGCAGTTAACACACTTTTTCTGTTTATTTAGTGTGAAATGCTCCCGCACATTGGATGACTTTGGTCGCGCGGATTTCTCTTCCTCCGCCATGTATCTTTCCTCCGCTATTTTATTTTTGCTCCGCCCTGTGTATGAGTGCCGAACTCTGCTAGCATCAGTGCGCGAGAGAGACCGAGTGTGTTCACTCCGCTCCGCGCTCAAATAAAGTTTTTTTATAATCAAACGTCTCCGTGTCGCGCGACACAACGAATCGATAATGAAATTCGTTGCCAACTCTTTTAGTAATCGATTTTTATCGATTAAATCGATTCGTTGTTGCAGCCCTAAATAATATATTTCCCATCATTCTAAACACCCCCTGAGAAGACTATGTGCATTGAAAACATTTCTTCTGAGTATCAAACAACACTCCAAATTGTAAAGCATTGAAAATGAATTAAAAAAGAACGCAACTCACTTCTTCCAAACATACTATCTGTAGGGAGCCATATTACTGCCAGGCATGACGGATTCGCTCTGCATTTTCTTCCCCTCCCGTCATGTAAATTACTCTTCTTCATGAATGAGTCATGATGACCTCCCCCCAGCATTATTAATAGCAGGGTGGCTGAGTTTTTTTATCTAAACCAGCCCTTCTCAAAGTATGGATCCTGACCTGGAGGGAAGTCGATCCGGACCCACATCCATCCCCTTCAAATTAAAGTGCTCTCTCATCAGACCTCCTTGGCACATAAACCCCAGAGATGTGCGAACCAATGTTGCAGTGTTTACAGACTTATTCACCATTATTATAGCAACTAGCGACATTTTGGATAAACCTCATCTTTCATCACGTAGAAAAATGTTGCCGGGTTCTGATCTCCTAACTCATGTAAGTGACGAGTCTTTCAAAAAAGCCACATGCCTTTATAGATGAAAGTAAACAGATTAAAGAACAGCAGATTATGTTTTGCATGTGTTGTGTGTAGGTGTTTGGTTTTGGCGGTTTCTTATATCCCACAATCCCCTGGCTGTGATGCCCCCGTAGTAGAAATTTTTTTTGTCTGTACTGAAGCACACACACACTATCAGTCTGTGGCTTTTAAATCTAAACATAGGCTTCAGCTTTTAAAATACATTCAATGCCATTACCATGAAGCATCAGCAGTCCCATCAAATGCAGGCTTTCTTCCTTAAAAAACGCACCGAGCAATCCGTCCGCAAAGGCCTGATTTAGCCAAAGGTTCATTTCATTATGGCAAAAGCTATAGCTGTAAACACTCAGATGTAGAGTAACAGAAGCTTATGGAAGTTTAAACTAAAAGTTTTCATAGTGGGTAAATGAAAACTCTTTGCTTGGTTGAGAAATCATGCGTCACATTATTAAGCCTAAAATGAAAGTGGATATATTAAGTGACTGCATGCGTATCCATAAACGCCCATATAAAACTACGCACTAGTGTGTGTGCACTAGTGCTGTGTGCAGGTGGCAATCTGAAAAGTTGAAATATTTCCATCTGGATGCATCGAAAAATGTCCCTGCCGTATTTACATTTAAAAAAATGAACTTGTGTGCACAAAAGATCCAAAATGTGAATCGCCCCTTGGTTTTCTTCACATTCTTATTGTTTTTAGGGCATGAAAAACTACATAGAAATAGAACTGAACGGTGTCCACTGTACTAACTCTTTATGTGTGGAAGGGTTAAAGGGAAACATGGCTGAATTAGCCTGTGTTACATCAGTTCTTACCTTACATACTGGAAAGCTCTCGTCTGAGACCCTGGCCCATAAACCTGAAATAGTACAGAAGCCCAATAAACGTCAAAATGTTCAGAGCTGCTACAAAGTCAGTGAGGAATGTTCAATTCACTACATAACATTCTCAAGAGGATTGAAGTGTTCAGAAAACGCAAAAGTGTTTCCACTTACAGATACTTGTGGTGTGATTATAAATGACATTATTTTAACATTCCAGAGTTTAATACTTCAATAAAAACAACAGCTTTCACCATTTAGCCAACCTCATGTCATTCCAAACCTGCTTGACTTCTTCTGCAGGAACCAACAGAAATGTTGGTAACCAAACAACACACCGCATACAGGTTTCAAGCAACATGCGTTGAATAAACAATGACACTATATTTGGGTGTGAACTATGACCTTCATAATGTTTTACATTCTTAAACCATTTAAAAATTGATCGTTTGGAGATGTGATGAAATCCTCCACTGTGTGTTGATGAGGTGAAGGGGTCTTACCGTCAGCGGCTCTCCTTGTAAAGCCTGCAGAATGAAATTACTGACCACTCGCCCGTCATTCATGTGCATGCGAGACCCGAAGGTGTTAAAGATCCGAGCCACCCTCACCTCCACTCCCTCCTGTGAGACACAAGCACAAGCAAAATACCATCACCTCATAGGTTTCTATCTAGAGTTTATGGCTATGCATGAGAAAATCATATAATGATATATTGATGAATAATTCAATCACAATATTGCACAAATAATTAATTTATAACAGCAGGTCTATTAGTGTAAAGTATGCAGGAGGTCATCTAATAAAGGTTTACCCTGAAAACAACTGTTTTTTAACAAAATAAACAATGTTGAATCATGTTTGGGTAATATTTCAATGTGTCTGTATTGTTTTGCTTAATAAATAAATAAATAATTTTTTCTATATTTTGGTATATGAAAAGATGACGCATATATTAAGAGCTGGTTGCTGATAAAACGATTGATCGCATCGCATCCAAAATAAAGTTTGTGTAAACACATGTCTGTGCATTGTGCATATTAATTTTGGCTTTATAAACACATTGACATACATGGGTATATTTAAGAAAAATCTAAGATAAAATCACATATAGAAGGCTGACAAAATAAAGAAAAGGGGCTATTTCAACTTGAGGCTTGCTGGAAAAACAAGCCTCAGGCACACGTGCAACTGCAGGACAAGGGAAGCTAGTAGGGATGATCTCAACTAGAGATTTTTTTTTTGTCTACTTGTTGTTCATTTAGGCCATTAGTCGACTATTCACACTTTTATATTATTAATGTAAATATTTATACATGGGGAATGGGGACTTCAGATGATGCTTTGAAACTTCATGTATGAAAAATATATTTTATGTAACATTACCAACATTGTTCTAAATTACAGAGCTACACAAAATCATTATAATGAGCCTATAAAATATAAATGAAATGCTCAAACGCATGCATAATGCAATCCTCCGTGACACCGCCACAATTTATGATTATACGTCTCAAAATAAAATTTCTACGAACTAGTGAAAAAAATAATTTTAGGCAAACGAACCAAAACGCCAATCTAAAATATTAGTGTAAAAAATAAAAAGGCTTACAGACACATAATGAAACCTCCTTACTCTGGATCAGACCGCAAAATAGCCTATGATGTAAAAAAATGCCAATAGTGTGAAAAATAGCCTTGAATGCGAATTTTCTCCCACAAATTTCTTTTGCAATATTTTAAAAGTAGAATATAAAATAAGTTGTAAATAAACTATAAAATAAAAATACAGCAAACCGAAGCAGTTTAAAAGAACACATATCAGTGGAAATAATCAAGACAGCTTTACAACCAAGGTCAGAACGCAAAAACTAGGAATAAATAAATACAATACATTAACAAATAAATAAAATATAAAGCAGCAACTATACATTATAAAAATATAGATCATTAAGTTTTTCCTTCGATTTCCGCATCTCTGCCATCATGCCCTTCTTCATTAAGACGGGCGCACTGGTTTCCTGGAGAACACGGAGATCATTTTTCCCAACATTAAGGCCAAACTTTCCTTCCTGCGGCATTCCAAAAACTAAATGTTCTTTATACACCATACAATAAAGCATATTATGTAAAGAAAAGCACAAGCCTCGAACATGAATGCAAAGTGCTCACACATTGTCCGGTGATCCTTTATTGGTGCGCTTTCCGTTCACGTTCTAGGCTCTTTTGCATTTCTTTACATAATATGCTTTATTAAGGTGTATACTGAATTTGATCTTAATGAATTTAGCCACATTTAGCTTTTTGGAACGTCGCACATAGGATTGCATATTCCTCATTTTTAGCCACTATGTTACTCTTACACCTTTGGACAAATATACAATTAAACATGCTTATAATAGCATTCATTTATCCGAAGTAGTGTTTGAGAGAACGACTATGTAAAGCCACTAAAGTAGTGCGTAAAGCATTTTAAATAATAAGCAGACAATCGACTAATAAAAATTTGTTTGAATAAGTGTCTTTAGGTAGAATAACAAATAGTCGACTGTAAGGGGCAGGCCAAGAACCTACACATCAACGTTAATAGCATTGTCAATATGGATATGTATCTTAAACAAACAGATCGCTTGGCTTCAGAAGACCTTTGTTAAGACCTGGGGGCCATGTCTTTGATCGATGGATGGACTTTTTGAAGCTTCAAAAAGTAGACGCCAATTCACTTCCATTTTATGGCTTGGAATTAAAATGAGACATGGTTTAATAATTTCGATGGCATTATTCTTCAAAAAGAAAAACATATTCAGTTAGTATGCCTTGAAATCATGGGGAAATGTGGATTTGCTCGTGAAATATCCCTTTAACCTTTATCTAAATAATGATAATCAAATATTAGTTTTATGAGCTCTAATATTCATATACAATATTACTGAGAAAACAACGAGTTTCAACAGTTAGTTCAAAACAAACAAAGAGAAAGTAATTGTAATATTTATATTACAAATATTTTGAGTTGTCATTTGTTTAATTACTTTTTATGTTACTCACAATTCATGTTATATTTTATGTATATAATATATTAAAAAATGTTCAGATATTTTTATGTATTAATCTTTTAATTTTTTACCAGAATAAGAATTAGAAGGAGCTTTATTTTCAAGTATTTTAACACACCAGGGCTGAGCAAAAAAAAAAACGGATTGATTCACTATCGATTCTCAAAAGCTCTTAATAATTTTTTTTTCTTTCATATTTACGCAAGCACTGAACATTTATTAACGTTAATGTTATTGCTACTACTATCCACTAGATATCACTTTTCTTTTTACAACGGGTGGATGTAACAACAGGGAGCGTATCCTTCATTCATGGCTTAATTATCATGGGGTGTGCAGGTGTGTCGTCAAATTTAACATCAGCTTCATATAACAGGCAGCAGTTCACATGATTGCATCCTCTATTTACAGCTATATTTTGTTTGCTATACTGTATCTTAAATTTAAAATAACTGTTCTGTTTCAATATACCCAAGTGTGTTTAAAGTTTAATATACAGGTTTGTGGCTCTTCATGTAATTTTTTTATTCACCATTGTAATGTGATATTTACTGATCTTTTTTAGAAATATCTATAGGATTTGTATTAAATCTATCCCCAGATAGCAAGCAACCATTGAATCAATGTTTAAAAAAATAAAAATTGTCAATGTTAACTGCATTTGAATCAATATCACTTTTGCACATGCTATTAATGTTGAAAAAATGTTTAAATCGCCATTAGAGTGATCAGTTTTTGATTTAGTTCTTGACTCTTGTATTTTAATGTTAAGTTTTCTTTAACTGGTTATGTTTAAAAGTCACTTTCAATCTCTTTCTCTATCAATGTATAAGTGTTCTTATTAAAGCACTACTGTAAACAATAAAAATGAAAAAAGAGTTGCCTGATCACAATAATGGTGATTTGTAGAAATTTCTAAAACAATTCTACATTAACTGCAGGTGCAGAAGTGAAATTTATTCAATGCAATTCACATTGACAAATCAACTATTTTTTAACATTGATTCAATAGTTGCTTGCTATCTGGGTAATAATTGACTTGAATCGAGGATCGAATCAAATCGAATCAAGAGCTTTCGAATCGGAATCGAATAGGAACATCAGAATCAATACCCAGCCAACACAGGAATTTGACTTGGCGACAGGAGCTTAGTGCAGTAGAAATTGTACACATGGTGAAACTATACATTAAGAATGAAATAATAACAATAATGCAGTACATACAAAAAAATATAGACTAAAAAAACACAACAATTAAAAATATAATTGTTTAAATGAATACGCAGATGTGTTATTTACAGGTTTAACGTATTGTTTCTTACAATGTACAGTTTCCAGATGCTATGTGCAATGTGATGGACAGTGTATGGTAAGAGCTTTTAGTAGTTCAGGCCGAGTATAGCCTGCAGGATTTTTTTTTCTTGTGTATGGCTGTCTTAGTGGTCAGTGCTATGTAGCGCCGCCATTGTTGTTTTCACAAGCGACAGAAGTATACGTAACGCCATGGCTAAAGTTTGTGGACAACATGGAATGTAGTTGCTGCACAGAGCCCAAACCTAGGAGGATACAGCAGTGGATTCATTTAATTTAAACCTAAAGGTAAAATCCTGCTTGTTTGCGCGAATCACTTCAAGTCGGAGTGCTTTTAAAACCTGGGGGGACAGTACAAGCAGGATAAGCTTCAAAGTTGTTCCTCAAGAGGGATCGAGACCGACTGAACGAGACAAAACTGCGGATGTGGGTAATGGTTATCAACAGTCTAAATTGACCTAAATGTAGCGTATATATAGGAGGATAACGTTAGTATATGATAGCGATCACAGTCACAGGCTAAATAGAACAATCAAAGGCTGTGTTAAACTTACTGTATATAAATGCAGATGGAAACTTGGAGTTTAACTGTATGAAGTTAAAACATTATGTGCGTTAATATGTTTAGTTGGAGCAAGCTGTTTGTTTTGCTACTGAACATGAGCGAACACTGCAGGTTAGTTTCGTTTTAAACATCTCTAATCATTCGTGCTTAGGCTGAAAAAACCATTCACAGGGTACTAGTTATGCTTTCACTGTGTATGTGTAACAGTTAACGTTATAACTTGTCAATGCCAAGCGCTTCAATCCACGTTATTCCTCTGAAATCTCAAGTGCGCAATCCGTGGATTTACGGAATGCATACGTGCAAAACGTGAGTGCCGTTTGCTGTGACAGATTTGTTTGTATCCGGAGATTTGAGATGGTTTAAGACGAAACTTACCGCAGAGGAATTCAGGAAACATAATTTACTAAACGATTGCCATGGCAGTACTATACTTGTGCTGTGTTGGCAAGCTGGACGGAAGGGGGGTGCGCTGTAACTCATTATCATTTAAAGAGACATGCACTAAAACATTTTGCTGTGAGCAGAGCTGTTTTTGACGAGGCAAGAAGGGTTTTGTTTACACAGCCATCGAGTGTTTTTAAGCAAAATATGTTCAAGACATCTCATGAAGACCCTAATAAATCATACCAACTTGTTGAAAGTGGTCATATGATGTCTCCTTTAAGGGTACGATGCTAACCCAGCCCTTGTAGTCTCTTAATGTCTAAACTACACTGCTATGGATGAGCACAAGACAGACTCGGGATGGCAGAGTAGAACAGTGTGAGCACCTCCTGTGGCATGTGGAATTTCCTCAGCTGGCGAAGGAAGAACAACCTCTGCCGGGCTTTTTTAAGTCTATGTGAGTGTCCAACTTCAGGTTCTGTCTGTGATCCATTGATAGATTGGGGTGAGCACGGAGAGCTGGGTCAGTTTGTCTGAGAGAAGGTCAGGCATGATGTTATTAAAGGCTGAACTGAAGTCCACAAATAAGATCCTTGCGTGATTCCCAGGTCTATCAAGGTGTTGCAGAACATAATGCAGCCCCATGTTGACTGCATCATCAACAGACCTGTTTGCTCTGTAGGCAAGCTGAAGAGGATCGCAATCTAAAATCTTGCCTAGGGCACCAACAGAGGATAGGCCGGCCCTGTGTGTACGTGTATATGTTTATAAATATTAAATAAATATGTACCGCACACAGACATAAATAAACACAAACGATTAAATAATTAAACAGCCCTGGTTAATACTCAACCATACTGGAGTCCCTCTGGTGTTTTTCTAAATCACAAAAACATGGAGCTACAAATGGACTCATAATGGAGACAAGAGCTTTATGGGATGGAGACGACCATTCGGGATGACTCACCAGGTGCCAAAGAGGTTTAACTATTGTTCAAATACGTCAATACTACTTTTATGCATGTGTGATTCCTGCAACGTTGAACATATTGGGGGCCATTAGTACAGCTACAATTATTTTACCATATAAAAATAAATGTATTATATATATTCGTTTAAAATTGCCAGTTCCAAAAATAGATGGCTTCAGAAAGTCCACAATCTACTATCATCATCAATAACTGTTGATGGAGATCTGGGCCACGAGTCCCATACAGTCATTTTGATATCCTTGATATTTAACTAAGAAGTTAATATAAAAAAAATCTCTGGAGAGTCAGTTTGCAAAAAAGGTCAGTTGAATGGTAAGCCATGCAAAGTATCAGGGGGTAAGAATACAAACAGCTTAACAAACAGTTTGAGTGGCTGCACAAATCCATTGATGGCCATAAATAAACAGAAAGCAATAAACTGAGAAAAGACTTCTGGGAAAGGACACTGGATGTGATATCAGGTCCATAAATCATGAAAGACAGCCGGTCTCAAGCCAGACCCTGAGCTGTGATGTGCTCACATTAAATACTGGTCTTGAAGTCGAGAGAAAAACTAGTAACTTAAGCAATAGCTTTACCTTTTAACATTAAACATGAATAAAAACATGAAAACTCTCATGAAAAGCATTATAAATGACAGCAAGAAAATGCCAGAATGCACGGAACAGGGACGAAACAAGGACAACCTACCTAAGTGGCCTACTTGGGGGAAAAGAGCACCTGCTTGACTACAAGGCTACCAGTTTGCCAGCATACTAATATCAACACCGCATACAAACACTTTGTGCGCATGCTGCAAAACACTTCAGTTTATATTGTGAGGAACTCACAAGGGGACTTTGAGGAACTTTCTTTCAGTCGAACACAAACAATTTGATATCAAACAACGTGATGCGGTGATGAACGTGTGAATGATAAAGAACCCATGTAATGCAAAACTAAAACAGTTTCCCCAGGAGAGCTGTGACCACCCCAATGTCTCAGAAAGGCCGATAATATAAAGCCTCTGTTTATTAGTCAACTGACTGCATATTTTAATTTGACATCTTTTCTTTCTTTGAAAATGTGTCAGATGCCACAGTGACTTGCCTGCTTGAGCGTAAATAATCTTAAGAAATAATAATCATAACCTTTGAAGCCAATGAGCTTCTAGTTTCACCTTAGTGTGTCGTCAGGCCTGCCGGCGGAGAGAAAATAGCTGGAGGATAATACAAAAACAGCAATAATGCAAATCTTTATAATTGGATAGATCATAAGCTGTAGAATGTAGAATGCATTTTATTTGTGTTGGTGCTTATTTTATGATGATGGTGGTCATACTATTATATGATTATTAGGCTGGTAAAATTCCAATGCATATTTTAAGACTATTCGCACAGCTGCATAAATAAAGGTTGACTTAAGTGATACCTTTAGATAGCTTTAATCACCTTTAAGTGATGCCTTTAAAAAAGTGTATGAAATTTAGCACCATCTAGTGGTGAGGTGCGGAATGCAACCAGCGGCTCACATTCCTCCCTCCCTTTCGAAGCACTAAGGTGGCTGACACAGCACCAAGTCTTGATAATGTGCAGTTTGTCCGTTTAGGGCTACTGTAGAAACGATATGTTGAATTCCATGTAAGGGGACCTGCGGTGTATGTAGATAGAAATAGTTAATTCTAAGGTAATAAAAACAAGGCTTTATTATTCAAGGTCTTTATACACCTCTGAACACATAGTTATGTTTATTTTATTGTAGGGGTGTGATGACATCTCGTGGCACGGACGACTATTTCCTTACTCAATTGGCATGATGGAGTGCTGGGCCTAGATTTAACCTGTGCAACCTCAAAATATACGTGGGAGCATTTGTGTGGGTGCACATTTTGTTGTGGCGTGACCTATTTTCATGAATGTACAGAACACGCTAATAACTACACAAAGTATGTGCGTGCCGTGCTGTGAGCTACAGTGAACGGCCCTGCCATTCATAGAAAACGTGATTTTCCATCCCGTGGTGCTACTTCCCCACCATTTTCCATGTAAATACGCAGTAGACAAACGTGTTTCAAGCTTTACGGCCGGTTCGTATCGCCAGCAGCTCTTTGGGACTGCTCGGCTGTACAGCAGCTTGGCTGTCTGTACCAAAAGTAAAGCAACTGCAAGTTCACATTAAGTTATTTTAGATGCATAACTGCATAATATAATTCATCATAATAGAAATTTAATGCGTTTCCTAAAGAACAAGTTGATTTTATAATGGCAACATTTTTTGCATTTTGTGTTAAGGTGAATAAAAGAATTATAATAAAGTCTAAAAATCTTGTCTCGTCTCGTTCTCGTGAACCCAGTCTCGTGTCTCGTCTCCTCAGATAAGTGTGTCATCACACCCCTATTTTATTGTATTTCTGTCAATAGAGCCCCTGAAATTACACATTTGACCTTTAAAGGTGGTGCTGCTCATAGATTCACAAAAGACATTGGTGCTTCTGTGCTCGGTCGGACCTCGAGACTTTTCTCATAATGAGATATCACACAGATGTTAGACAGTAATTGAGTAAATTATTTAAGTAGTATTATTTTATAACGATGATGCATTTTTAATTAAATAATAATTCAAGAATTCTGTTGTCAAGTAAGAGTTCAATAATCTTCGCCCTTTATTGTTCATTTAATGTGTTCACAGGTTTCGATGCAGTTAATCCAATGGCATTTCAAAGCCAGAAATATCTGAATCATAAAATCGCATTTTGAATCCTGACAGCATCTCTGGACTGTGAGGTCTGCTGGAAAAGCTAAAAGCTTGAGCAGCGGGACAGCAGCTCACTATGAGCTTTGTATGAAACAAAGAGGACAATTCTTCAGGTAAAACGCATTTCACACTTACCACACTCATATAATCGGACCATCGAGTAACCTCAGTACTGAGATAAAAGTGATTGAATGATTGCTGAACAAAATGATGAAGGAACAAGTTATAAAAGAGAGAGGCAACTGCGTTAAAGATGGTGATTAAAAGGGATGGTTAAACTAAAAACAACATGTATTGTTGTTATTTACCCTCACGTCATTCAAAACCTGTATATTATAGATGTGAAGGTGATGAAATTTGCCCACCGGTTAAAAGACGTGTAAAAACACGTAACGGTGACACCGGGGGTGGGGGGTTTGCTGTGGAGTGGTAGAAGATGCGGCCGTGCGCATTATGCATTTTACTTTCCGGTTTGAATTAGTGGCAATACAGAACAGAAATTGCTTGAATAAATGGTGGACTCAATATCTTTCTTAATAAAACAGACAAAACCACAAAAAAAGGAAAATGACATTTGCTTATATTAAAAACAGACCTTACAAAATGAATACCATCCTCACAAACAATGAAAAAATAAAAAACAAATAACAAAAATATTAATGTCAGATAGGTGGCCTTTAATGAAACTAATAATTACGACACATCAAGCAATACATTTTTATAAGAACGAAAATAAAAATCCTTTAGATAAAACATTAGATAACTTGCCTATATTAACAACATGAGTACCCTAATCACGGCGGAATTGGAAACTAATAAGAAAAGAATACGAAATGAAAAATGTTTATGTTAAATAATTAAGAAACAAATAAGAAAGCAAGACGAAACGAAAAAAAATGATGTTAAATAAATGGCAAAGCACCAGCTTTTTAAATGTAGAACACAAAGAAAATTAAACCTTATCTGGCTTTTGATAACAGTACTTACATATTCTACTACATGTTCTTTGCCAGTAAAGCACCGCAATCATCATGTCAGTCATCTCACTTCACTCTCCTCACATGATAAATAAAATCTGACACCTGCTGCTGATCTTTGTTGCAACACTTGTTCCGCTGAAGATAAACCCCAGACCTGGAAGTGTAGTCTGGCCTTTAACTAAACCAAGTGATTTATAACTAGAAAAAATCAAAATGACGGTGAGGGTCGGAGCCGCGGTGGACAAGTGATGTAATTGGTAGGAGGGTGGACACCGTGTATCACCGTTGACACAGACTAACGCAAAAAGCCAATTGCATATGACACTTTCCCTGGTGGAACACAAAAATAAGATATTTTGAGAAAATGTCTCGGTGGCATTGTGTCCAAACAATGAAAATCAAGGGAGGCCAATGTTTTGGTCTTCAAAATATCTTCTGTGTTGTGAAGTCAATGAGTAAATTTAATTATTTTCTTTTTGGGATGAAATCTTTCTTTAAGTGAATAAAAACAGTCAAGAAGATCAAGGAGTTTTTCTTAACAACCTGCTAATATAATATACATTTATAAAATTATACAGTGTACACAAAATGCAGAGGTGGAGGTTACTGTAGTATTTTATTCTTCTCAAGTACATTTTTAAAGTCAAATACAAGTATCTACATAGTATACGCAATTCTCTTAATGTTTTTACTCCAGTACTTTTTACTCATAAATCATAAAAACATATATTTTAAAAAGCAAACTTAACATTAAAACCTCTAGTACTTTTTACTCAAGATTTTTTTTTTAAATACTTAGGTAAAAACTGGAAAAAAGTATTGTAAGAATGAACGAGATTGTTAAGGTGCCGATGTACAAAAGGCAAATAAACACAACCTGTATTCATTATTTGGAGTAGTGTAAAAAGTATGACGCATGCTTGATAATGCAGTAAAGTATAAACACTGTGATAGATACTACAGATAGTTAAGGATAAAAATTATAAAGAACTGTCCACCTCCACACAGATGAGATGCGTGAGAATAAGGTAAACGAGGAAAAAGAGAGAAAGGAGGATTCAGAAAAGATAAAAGAAGACTTGGTTTAATAAAATATTTACTAAATGGACTTCAATGAATGTTCAAAGAGTAACCACGTGGTCAAAACAACTCTGAGACACCATTCAAGAGAACAAAAACAGCATAATAATCAATGGTTTTATGTAGCCTGTCTGGATGTTGAATAGACGACTGTGATATTTAGATCAACACCAGAATGAATCTTTTTCTCTACATAATCTATAGATATCTAATACTGCAATAAAATTAAAACCGTTATGGAAGAGAATGCAGTCTGTCCCTGGATGACCAAAGAACAAACCAACATCTTTATCATTACATTATACTATTATAAAACACCAACGAGTGGATGATAATACAAATCAAACTAGACAAAACACACAAAATACTGATTAGTTTTATGCAGTGTGTCACAGAACTTTAAAGTTCTGGAATAAAAAGAAGATGACTGTAGAAAAACAGAATGTGGACTGTTGAGAGCAACCAGATGAACAGAGAAATGCATTGATGTGAATGAATTTATGTGATTCATGTGTAGCTGAGCATAAAACAATGTCAGAACAGAAAGCAGGAACAGATGAAGCTTTGCGACCAACTCAATGATCTTGGCTCTGCCACAGAGGGGGTAAATGTGTGATGGACAGACATATATGGAAAAGAGGATACCCCACTGGGCAGAAGCACAAAAACAATAAACATGAACAACCAATAGCGCAGGGGGACACATCTTCCCAGATGATCCTGTGAAGTGACATGACAATTCCTACTGACAATCTAAAGTTTGACTCCTCAAAGGCTTATGGAAGCACAACTTTTCTCAGTAAACTGAATCACAACTAGCTTTCCTTACAGTTGGCCATTTTAGAAAAGCGTCAGTCAATTCCGCCGCTTAAAGGGGTCATATGGCGCGAATTCGTGTTTTTCTGTGTCTTTGATGTGTTATTAGATGCGATTGCTCACCCACACCTGCTCGAAACTCCTCGGTATGTGAAAAATACAGCGCTTTTGAACCTTAAATCTTGTAGACGCATTGCATTACATCTAAAACAAATGATAATATTCGATTTAGCCATGACATTTGACTCCTTTAACAACTCTTTGAGTTTGATGATGTGTTAGCATGCATTCAACTGTATTGTGCTCAAAAAACTTAATCACAATCATTCACTTTTCCTTTTTCTGTTAGTATTTTAATGCCATTAGTCTCTGAAGCAAAAAGGATGTTGAATTTCCTCTTATAAACAAAAAATCTGTTGCATTACCAATGCTTGGATGTTTAGAGTCTGCAATTCAATATGGTTGTTCAATTTAGCTGTGAATATTTCAAATTGAAACATTTCATACATATTTTCTGAAGGTTTTAAAAATTCAACAATTAAAACACAACTTGTTTTCAAATATAACCTTTAATATTCAATGGACAATTTTCAATCCATATGATTTATGTTTAAAAGTTCACTTCCAAAATTTCAGTGGTTCAAATTCGGCTTGAAATTCAAAGTTACACATCTGGGAGTCCCAGGAGAAGCAATAGAGCGCCGAATCCACCAATGATTTATCTCAGACTTTGACTGCCCTCCTGCTCTGGCTTGAAGGAATCAAGTTATTTTTTCATTCAGCACATCATGTGAACATAAATCTTACACACCAGCAGCATTTACAGGACATTTATTGTGTTTAAACCGATCAAATAACTGAGATTTCAACTAGCAGCTTATTGACAGCCACTCTGATTTATAACTTTCCCACTACGTGCATCTGTTTATATGATGAAGCAGTAAGCTTTCTTTTTATGTCGCTCACATGATCTGTTTTATTTTGCCACACTCAGAAAATGCTGGATGTTGTGGAATTGTGGAAACGTTTGTCATATTTTATTTAGTTACTACGAGAAAGAAAAAGTGATCTTTCAACCATGCGCAATTCTTAAGCAGGCCAGATAAAAAAGACCAGATAAAAATAGACATCACTTTCTTAGGAACCCGACTAGCCCCGAAACGTCGTGTACAGCCTGCAGCCAAGCAAGATATCTCAAGCCATTATGGATTTAACAGCTGCAAGATGTTTTCTAAGCACAAAGACACAAACTTTTGTTGTATTCTGTGTGCGTTTCCCAATAATGTGCTTCAAGCAAACATGCGAGTATGGCTACGCGCCAAAGTGTAGTCTAAAAATGCTAGAATTTCAATCACAAGGTAATTAATTATGTGTTAAGTTTGACGAAACAAAAATTTGTTGTTTACCTAACCATTAGATTGATTTAATTTGTGTCTTTCAGGTCGATTCGGAATAAGCACATTCATTTAAAATGACCAGAGACCTGATGCAATATCAGACTTGACCCGTGCCCAAGGCATTTGTTAAAGCTTTAGACCCATTAGCATCTGGGACCTGTGATGACGTGTGATGGTTTTGGTTTTGAAACATGCAAGATCGAGAAAATAAAGTGTGTGACTGATGATAAAAGAGTAATTAATAGAGATAAAGTGCAGGACCAGATTGATGAGAGTTTTAAGAGCTCAATAAAGGGATATTAAGAGCTATCTTAAAAAAAGAATGGTCAAAAAGCAAAAATACAAAAGTAATCCACACGGCTCCTAATGACATATTAATGTATTATGAATCGCACCCAAGTGCCTTACTCACTTAGAAGGGCAGAGCTCTAGAAGTGGAAATTTGAAAGGGAGACTGGCAACTGTCCCTCAAAACAAAGCCTTCCATCACATGGGTGAACTGAATAATAAACATCAACACTTTGCATTCTTCCCTTTCAGCAATACTTTTCATGGGCGCAAACATGACATTTAGAGCGGGTGATTCTGTTTGGCCCAAGGACCAAAAAAGACGACGTTGTTAGCAGTTATCTTGATTCTGGTTGGCCAATTAAATCCAGGTGCTGGACAGAATGCGTTTCAGATGCTCGAGAGTAGACACCTAAGACACCTAAAAAACTGTTCGGATTTACACGATTCACTGAATTTCGCCGAAAAGCGACTAGTTTGCAGGTATGATTATACTTTTATATAAGGCTATAGCCCATAGGTTTGTTTTAAGTGTAACTTACCCAATACTAATGTAACAAAAACTAAGGCTGTCAATAGTTAATAAAATGTAATGGTGAAAATCGCATCCTTTCCGTGCAATTAACTGCAATTAACACACACGTATAGTGAAATTAACTATACACTATTTATTTTGCTTAACATGTCAATCGATTAAAAAAATTAACCAAATAATCTCAAACAGCTTTAAATATACATTTAAATTCTATTAATTTCACATTTTATCACCAAATTAATGTAGAAACAACACATTTCTTTAACAGCGCATTTTATGAATGAAAGCCAACATTCTAATATTGTTGGCTTTGCAACTGATGTCTTTTATTAAATATATTATTTTTTCTACTAATCAAACCCATTATAATAAGTGTGCCCTGTGTAACAGGTAGGACATTCTCAAACACTTAACAGTCTTAACTGCTAAATACATAAGAATCCATTAAAGCAAAAAATCACATTGATTTCTTATTTTCTTTTGTTCTTTGTTGAAAATAAGTGTCAGGAGTCAGAGCAGCCTCTTAAGAGCTGCCGCTCAAACCATTATTTGATGACTTAAAGCGGCCGTAACACATGCAGTTTCTGCCAATCTCATATTAATCTTGAGTACCTATATCCAACTTTTATATAACATTCATCATCCAAATGCAGTAGACAAACAAACACCTGAACTTCGCGAACGTATGAAGTCTCTAAGTCCTGCACACAAGTGAAAGTGATGTCTCTCCTTGCTTCCACATGGGCGTGCCACATGCTTTTCCCGGAGAATTGTCCAAAAAGGGACTGTTTTACATGTTTGAAAAAAAACTTTCCCAAACCTGTACGATGGCTGGGAAGTATATCGAGCACAGAAATCCTACATAATACGGCCAACAATTTTGACAAATTAAACATGTTAAGCATGAGAAGACAGCATGTTTAACATTGTAAAGAAGTCAGAAACATAAACTCGTAGCTACTATAGAATGGCAGTTCTAGGAGATCGGGTAGGACACTTAAATAATTAAATTTATATATAAATGACTGATAAGTCCACTGATTCAAGGGCACCTGGAATTGTCCCCGTGCTCCATGTCCATTCCAGGGCTGATAGTGGTGAGCTAAGCTGCCAGTACAAGCATCAATAAATGTTTTCTTGATGATCCATAAGAAGAGATCTATGAGAATAAATAAATTAACTTAATCGAGCGGATGAGTGGACTGTGCGGCCAGCGTTTGGTCTTCGTCAAAACCGCAGCAGGTTGAGATCATGCATCAGCGGATCCAGCGCTCTATTGCTTCTCCTGGGATTCCTGGATGTGAAACTTTGAATTTCAAGCCGAATTTGAACCACTTGATATTTTTACAGAAATAATATGGACTGAAAATGGTCTGTCGAATTTTAAAGGTTGTATTTTAAAACAAGTTAAATATTGTATTGCAGACTCGAAATCTGTTGCATTACCAGTTGCTTTTCAACCAGCAATTCAACATGCTTTTTTACTTCAAAGACTAATGTCATTTAAATACTTCCATACGAACGGTTCTTGGAACGCTGAAGAACAGTTCAAGTTATCTTTCCAGATGCCGTTTGGCAAAGCATGATTATAAACCACGGTCAGGTCTGAATTCACAGCATGGTTGGCTAACAGCCACTCAGAATTTGGTCACTTGTCTGTTGCCTGGCTACCAGTTTTTCTCTGTAGCAGACCAAGCGCACTTGAGCATTTGATGGTCTCACGCGCTCTCTGTATTTTACATTTTGTCATGAGTTGTGCGCTCTGTTATTCCGGCAAACTAAGTAAAGATCAGTGAAAAACGAAAATATCTGATCTTCCTCCAAAACCTAGTCATTATTTGTGTCTACCGTCATTGCGTTACAAATGCGACAGATGCATTTGTATTATATTCTAAAGAGCTCTGTTATCGATCCAACCGTGACCAAAGTGGGTACTTAGTGCAGATTTTTTCAATGCAAAGCATTGAGATAAAGTTGCATAAAATGAAACGCATTTATCAAGAATACATAGACATATTGTAAATAAACAAAATTCTCTGCGTTCAAATCATCTTAAATGTCACTGGATTTCTTTTTTAAAGGACAGGACAGATAGCAGCTGCCATTTATGGGTCGGGACGAATTTTTAATCATATGTTCCTGATCTATAAATATGTCATTTAGTAAAATAAGTACATTGGTGAAACAGTGATGGTGATAAAAATCTGACACCAAGTGTGGAAAAATAGATATAATCACCTGCTACAAAGGCTGGTGCCATTCAATCATATTGACAAGAGGACACCAGAAGAAAATGAAGCTGTCAGTCCCATTGCACAAAATTATGGTCATTAGGATCAAACGTATGCCCTTACTCCCTACTTTAACAAAATGTACTGATGAATTTGCTCTAACCTGTTTCATGTAGGCGTAACACATGGTCTCAGCAACCCGCTTCCCTTCATCATAACAGGCCCGTGGGCCGATAGGGTTCACGTGGCCCCAGTACTCCTCATTTTGAGGGTGCACCTCTGGGTCTAATTGAAAGAGAAAAACAAACATGTAATGAACAATTTTTGTAAACTCCAAATATCATACAATGCAGCTTGTGGTATTATAATAGGGGATTTTATTGTTCTTCAACAATAACAGAAAGCAAAATTAAGTCTGTTAAAGCAGACATACAGCGAGACTTCCAAGAGTATCATTGCAGCTCACTGAAACAATCAACACAATGAAAAAGAAAAATCCTGACAGTGGGGTGCATCATCTCATGATCGTATAGTGTAAAATGAAGTTTGAGACCCTTGTATATAGGAACATCTAGAGCAGAGCAAACCTCTGGTTTGAGATGTGATAAACATCCGCTGTTATGTTGATCACAGCTGGAGGTGGTACCACAGAATGAAAAGCCTGATGGAAAGGTTTCATCTCTGACATCTGTCAGCCAAACGGTCACCTTGGGATAAAGGCTTTTAATTAACTGGTGCAGTGTAGACCCCCACAGAGCTATGTGGCACAGCTAAATCAGGCTGTACATATTTAACAGTCGATTCCCAGGCATGAGGAATAAAGAATTCTCTTAATGAAGTACACAGTCCAGGGTTTTTCCTTGCTCAAAATGAGGCGGAGGTGGTGCCATACTGATCTTGTACAACCACACACGTAGGCCTACGGTACATTTAAGTGGCTCAACCAAAGTTACTTTGAGTTTGACTTATTAAAAGTTATAAAAAAAATTGATAAAAATAACAATGAAGTTGTATAAAACATTACTTTAATTTAACCAAATAGTAATGTTTTTTTATCAAATAAAGCTTTTTTATCATTTTCAACTAACTTTTCAGCCCACAATAGCCAACTGAATTAACCAGTCTTTCTAAATGAGATAAGCTCATTCACATCTTGCATTCTCTGTAGTTCACTTTGAATGATTCAATGATCTCTTACATTCGCTAGTGACTGAAAAGTTCAATAGTTTAAATGAAACTGTTCAAATGATTCATTCTTGTGCTAGCCTTTCTGACCGCAATGTGTGTTCATTCTGGCGAACTCGCTGTGTACACTATACGCTGATTAAACAATCCAACAGCAAAGCTAAAGACATTACAATCATGTACGTCATGTTAATTTAAGAAAATTAAGAAATTACACGTACTTTGATTCAAAACAAACAGCCGTGAAACACAGGCTGGCTCTTGTTCTGCAACTCTTTTTAGCGCCTCAGTGTGCTGATAACGAAACGGCGGCTCCAATGTGGCGTAATGTCGCAACTGCAGTTACATATGACAGTCTGTTAAATGCATACAGCATTTCTTGTAAAGACACCCAACATAATTTTGGCGAGAGTGTGAGGGGGCACGACATTTGACGGAGGTGGCCGTCTCCAATTTCTCTATGCAGGAAAAACCCTGCAGTATGGCTCAAATATGTTCTTGCGTACATGTTCTTTGGAACATACTTTGCTAATCATTGCAAAAGGGTGTTTAAAGAAACCGACGCTTTAATCGATTATTATGGAGTAAAAAGAGGCCTGAAGAAGGGGTTAGGGTTAAATAGACCGGTTTTATGGACTTTCAGATCAATGCTTTGACGCCACCGTCATACAGAAAAGTAATAGCTTTTTGTAATTCAGCAATGTTCTTTAACATGAAAGCAATAAATAATTTAAATCAATTGCTGTTAAAAAGAGTCTCAGAAAAATAAGCACAGTGTTTCTTTGTAATGTATATTACCCCGCTGAAATATTTACATTATGTGATTTATAAGATTCTCAGATATACAATCTTCTTATATTATACAGTTTTATAGATGCTGTTCCAAAGACAAACCAGGAGCCATCAAAGTGCGTGCATGTGTGTGTTAAAAATAACTCTTAAAGATAGTGAAAAGAATTCACAGGTTCACTGCTGTGCCCAATGGTTGAACATGATAAGGGTGTTGATCCCAACGGTTTACACTGTTTACAATGATGGACAACAAAACCATCCCTGAAGAAGTATATACAATGGCTGACTTCATTTCCATTTTATTCCAAATTGCCTGTGTAGAGTTTATATTCCGCATTTTCTTAGTTACTACATATTCTTTTATATTTAACAGTCTTGTAATATATTGTTTGTTGCCCATCATTCACATCATCTTATGACGAAAAAATATGATAATTTTATTGTACCCAAGAACAATAAAGTACAATAAATAAATTTTATTGTACCCAAGAACTATCTGAAAATAAGTAGCGATTTTCAGATAGTCGATTAGTTGATTTAAAGGAGGCATGAATTAAAATCAAAATTTTAACCCAAGCTTTTGTTATATATGTATCATGTAAGTGTCAGAACTCAAAACGCCCTTGTTACTGAGATTACATCTGTTATTGACACCAGGCACAGCGAACAACTGGTTCTGCAATGCAATTCCGGGTGCTGTGTGATATCCTTAAATTACCCGGAGTCTCCCGTTCATTTATTTGACATGGAAACTAGTAGTATTTGAGATTCGCGATCACGGCTCTCAAATGCTGACAGGTACTGTCATATATCATTTAAACAACATACAACTATAGGCTATACAAACTATTTGCAATGCCTTGCCATCACATCCGGGAAAGAAGTCCGTAAATTTGAGTCAAAATTTATAAATCACAGAAGGTCTCCAGATAATACTAATGCCATGCGAAAACTGTGAATGGTGCTTATGTATAACCTGACGTTACTTCTCTAACCAAATTCACAGAAGAATCCAACTACACAAACTGCTATCCAATCAAAGCAGTGGGCGTTTACTTATAAAGTCTAAAATGCGGCACACCCATTTCTCTCTCGCGCACTGATGCTAGCAGAGTTCGGCCCCTCATAGACAGGGCAGAGCAAAAATAAAAATAAACGAGCGGAGGAAAGATACATGGCGGAGGCAGAGAAATCCGCGCGACCAAAGTCATCCAATGTGCGGGAGCATTTCACACTAAATAAACAGAAAAAGTGTGTTAACTGCTAAATATGCTAAAGTGACATGGCATGGCACAGGAGCAACACGGCAATGATCCAGCACCTGAAACGCAAACATGTTGGAGTCTTTGATGAGGAGGAAGGGAGTTCAACAGCAGGTTAAGTCATTACGGAATCATACTTTTGTTCGGTTTTGAAGTGAAGAACGTAATGTCCCTGGTTCGGATGTTTACTCGTTATCCAGCTTGACAAGCATGACAAGTTAGCGTTAGCTGGTTAATAACAGAAGTAAAGCAGGGGTGGTATAGTTACTTTGCACTTTGCATTGCAAGACTAAAGACACGTTTTTATTCAAAAAAACCTTTTCTTACTTAGTAATTTTATCTTGTTTCCAGTCCAAATATCTAAAAAATCTTAAATCAAGATTACTAGACAAGAAAAATGGCCTGAGAAAATTAGGTGATGCTTATAACTTCTGCTTGAGATTATATCTCATTAAGATTATTTTTCCTACCCCATTGGCAAATAATTTTGCTTGTTTTAAGCAAACAATCACTTAATTTTGAGGTGTTTTTTCAGAAAACAAGACATAATTTCTTATGCTATTTCATGTGTCTAGTAAATGTTTTACTAAAAAAAGATTTTTTTGATATATGGACTGACAACAGGACAAAACTGTCCTGTGAGAGTTTGTGCATCTGCTAGTTTGTGCGTCTGCAGTGTAGTTTAGAGAACAAGTTCTGACATTCAAACAAATCCTGCTAAATTTTCTGATATGAATTGTTCTTTATTTTTTTATAAATTATTCATTGTTCTAGCAGCTCAGGTGGCAGTTTATTTAAAAATATATATTTGGCAAACGTGTTTGTTTTTTGTGTTTTAGTCAACACTATTATTTTATTTTATTATTATATTTATTATTATTATAACAGCTCAGGGATGATCAAGGAGCAACATGTTTGTGCACTTTCGGAAGATTTTAGTTCATTTTTGAATAAAGGGTTGAAAATGAATGCTTTTCTTGTTTTTATCCGATTCATCGATTAATCGAAAAAATAATCAATAGATTAATCGATTATTAAAATAATCGTTAGTTGCAGCCCTATCTATAACAGTGCTGAATTGTGCTAACGAATGCGCGGAGAGACGTTATAGCTCTTGTGTTATAAAGGCAGCGCATGACGCGTGTGTGTTTACATTCTAAAAATGTCTGTTATCACCCCTGCGCTGAAAAAAAAAAACATTTGTGTACCGGCTGGCATGAATCAGCATGGTGAAAGGAATAAGCAACAAGAACGATTCGGCACGATGGTGGAAATGTGCTCATTGCTGTTCGGTCAGCCCTTTTTAACTCATTCCCCACCAGCCTTGAAAAAAAAAAGTTGCCAGCCTACGCCAGCGTTTTTTACATTTTTACCCAACTTTAATGGCTCACAGTAAATTTTCTAAAGAATATATGGACAAACAATATGTCAAATGAAAGAATAGCGTCTCCATCCTCATTTGTTAGTTTTTTATCACTCCTTAGATGTGGGTAGGTTTCTTCAAAAATGCATCACTTTGATTAAACAGCCATCTGTACTTTTTCCCCAAAGTTGTGTAATAGCGCCACCTGCTGTACAACAGTACAAACACTGATTGCCATAACTCGTCAATGGCGTTGAAAGAGTTAACATGCTGGTTACCCCCATGACATAATTTTCCGACATGCAGGGTAAGCAGATTTTACCGTTGTTATAAAATTGTATATTCTATATGATTTGCAATGATGATGTTTCGGGTTTGATTTAAGTTTAACGGGCAGGATAATTGCGATAACATGACGCTATTCAGGCAGTTTGAGCATGTAATGAAACAGTTTATTTATCGTAATATAAAAACACAAGATGCAAGCAGTAACAATGTTGTTAAAAATTAAACAAATATACCATGGGAATCAACGCAAAACGATTGATTTGTACGAGGAACAGATGCAAAAGTGATCACCTTCCACCATTAATCTCAGATCCAGAGTGAGCCGAAAAACAAGACGTCTAAAAATTGCCACTAGAAGAGTTTTGAAGTAAATTGCAATTGGCTCTCCAGTGTCTCGGGACCGATCAGGTCATTTCGTTGGCTTTGAACGTGAAAAGGTATTGGTTCTCGCAATCGACTTCATCTAGATAATGTTCCGGTTTCCTTTTTTAATGAACTAGGTGCGTTCACGGACACAGCATCTACCTATAAAGTTATCGTATGGCTTTGGTGCAAAAATATCTGCGACACGAGTTGTTTGTAATACTTTGTCTTTGCTCAGTTTGTGAAACAAATACCTATAACTGTGCTTTTATTTGCGTGTTGTGTTTCATGGTTGAGAAGTGGTTAGGTTTAGGTGCTCCAAAATATTAAAATCACAAACAATTATGAAATGTAGGACTCTCAGTCTGGAGCATTTAGTGAACAGCAGCGATGACCGAACGTAAATATGTGACTAGTCGGGAGTGAGAATGGGTTGTTTTTACAGATTACAATAAGGTCAATCTATTTTATAATTTCCTTTCATCATAACTTGATTGTGAATGTACTGAATGTGATTGTGAGCAGCAGGAGGTAGCCTACATCACCTGCCATGAACGCTATCGCCATGGGACGTGTGTTTCCCATTCATTAGCTTACTTACAAATGCCTGGTCTGTTTTAAAAAAACACTTGCGTCACAGATGGATCTCAGCCCCTGCGTTACGTGGACGCATACACACACACACAGAGGCGTGCAGTGGTGCGGTCTTTACAGAGATTTTTCCCTCAGAAAGGTGACTTTTGGAATAAAAATTAGCTTTCAGTGAGTGGAAAAATGTTTCTCTCAGCATCTTCTCTGTTCAGTGAGTGGCAGAAGCAGCACATTCATGAAAAACCGCAGCTTGTCAGTGAGTGAGTACAAAACACCTTTTTCAGTCACCTGTCATTGTTATACTACTGACTGGAGTTACAGTACGAACATAAACATTAATTATTATTAAATGTCTGACAACAGA
Organism: Triplophysa bombifrons; assembly: GCA_029783895.1. Taxonomy (NCBI): domain Eukaryota; kingdom Metazoa; phylum Chordata; class Actinopteri; order Cypriniformes; family Nemacheilidae; genus Triplophysa; species Triplophysa bombifrons. The sequence goes on from CM056456.1 coordinate 21,118,379, forward strand.
AACATGAAACATATAAATGAATATAAACTATATTGGCTTTATTGGGCATTCAGTTGTATTAAAATAAAGTAAGTTCAGAGAGTAAACGAAAGTAACGCGTGATGACGTCACAATCATGGTATTAGCACGTAACACCACCTTGCACCGTAGTGATGGGTTATAATACATTAAGAATTTTTTTTAACGTGCCGTCAAAATAACGGACACTTGCGACCTCTGCATCTCACTAAGTACTAAGGATGCGTCGATATCAAAAACCAACAATTCGTTAACATTTGAAGGTAATAACTGATACTGGATGATATACAGTATCTACACACTAGACTAAAACAAAAGGTGCTTTTATTTTAAAACATTGACATCTGAATACCAGGTAACCATTTGTTCTCTTTGTTCCCTGAAAATCATGTAACGAGCCTTCTTGACACTAGAAAAAGATTCTTTAACTTTTCTGGTATATTTTTTTATAAAGTGAATGATCATGACACAAAGACAGTTCTGTACTGGATTTCAACTACGAGCAGTGTGCACCTGAACTCAACTATTATTTATATGTCTGATTTAATTATCCGATTACATTAGAAATGATACAGCCAATAATTTATCATGCATCCCTTTATCTAGACCAGGGGTCTGCAATTCGTGGCTCTCGAGCCGCATGTGGCTCTTCTGTCCCCCTGCATGTGGCTCCCTGCAATCTTTATAAGGCCCTGTTTATGCCTGATATTAATATGCTTTTTGGTGGATCGGATCGAAAGAGGCACATACCCGTTTACACCTCCTGCTGTAATCCATCTATTTTTACCACTTTTGACAACTTCTGTCCCCATTTCTTCAAGAAATATCTGAAAAAGCATCCACATTTACCCAGCCATACACCCTAGCTGGGTAAATGTATTTCCTTTTTCAGACCTTTCATTTGAATAGACAAAATAAGTGCATGCAATGTACATACGAGCGTGACCGGAGATGACAGAAAAAAAGTTGATGTCTAACTACAACAGTGCCAGCAAGCTACTCTCCTATTTCCAGGCAACACACCCACTTCTTGTATAAATTGCCAACTTCTAAATACTATTAAAATCGCACTATTTTGCCACCTAGTGGTGCAACTGGGTAACTACTACCTAACATGCATAAAACCTGTTTTATAGAAATTTAAAGGTAACAAGGTAAAGACTTTACAAAGAAAGTGGCCAGATGAAAACCACTAAGTTTTGCATAGCATCTTTAGGTTCGAGTAACATAAAAAATTATAATCCAGATTTTGATTTGAAAGATCTCTTACAAAAACTGAATGCAATAAATCCATGACAATTTTTTTTCAAAATGCAATACATCCATTGAATCGATATAAAAGTTATTTTTCATATTGAAACTGTTGAAAATACACAACAAAGTGAGTTGATCTACATATGACAGCCTCTGAACTCAATACAATACTAATCTTACACATGGGCTTCGCTAGCACTATTTATTCGGGGCTCTAGCCCCGATTGTTTGTAATTTAGCCCTGAATGTTTTGGTCTGGAAATATAATAACAGGAATTCAGTAACTGGACGTTTTATCACTGGATCCGCGCTTTACCGCAAGTCTTAAAGAGCTAGCAGCTCAGTCACACCAGAAGTTATCAGGCAACTGGCTGTTTGTGTTTACTTAAAAATTTACTTCAAAACTTTTAATTTTTTATTAATAATAGGTTAACCATTATCAATTATAGTTATAAGTATTCCTATTCATATGAACACTTTTAGTATTTAAGTAATTAAAGTTGTAAAAATGTTTTTACAAATATTTACACAATTTACAAACAAGGAAAATCATTAAGGAACTGACTGTTAATTTCATGCCTTATTATCGCCAAGCTCATAAAGGTGAAAGCTCAAACGCACTCAAAAATATATGCTTTTTTGCTCAAATGAAGTCAGGAAGATACTCTGTGATGATTCCACTTTCAAAAAAATGAACAGGAAAATGACTTGGATAAAAGAATCAAAGAAATTTTTAAATTCCACAAGAGAAAGGAGTACAGTAGATATAAGTAGCTAGACATAGATAACAAGTCAGATGTATAAAGTTACTTTTGATAATATATTGCATAAAAAAGTTCATGCAAACCGTATTTTCCTTGAAAAAATATCCCTTACAACCAAATCCTAGTAAATGTTTTAGGCTCAGCCCCTGATGGTTTTATAGTCTAGATAAGCCCCTGATCTTACATACAGGCACTGGACTAAAAATACATTCAGTCATAACTCTCAATCCTTTTAATGCTATAAATGAGTGCCTCATCTTCTTAATCTCCTCACGTAAATGATTAGATTTCTATGGTTTACGGTTCTTCCCCACTGCAGAAACCTGCACAGTTCATCAATGCAGTCAAAATTATTCATTTTTTTGTTTGTTTGTTGAACACAAAGTACAAAGTAGATCAGAGATACTAGGAGCCAAATGTATTGAGAGTGCCGCCATTATGGTTTACAATGCGTGGAATGGTGTGCTGTGATTGGTTGAGCGGAAATATCGCATTCTGCAGAGAAGTGAGACTGGCATGTACGGCGGTTTGGAAATAAGGGAGAAAGCATGACAGAATAACATAGCAATATCGCATTTTGCGTCAAATTTTAAAGTGCAATTTCTATACCGACCTGATACAATACTGATTTAGGAGTAAATACATTTTTTTAAATGGTGTTTATCGCGTTTTGAAACAAATTTTTAACATTTTGCAGCTCCAGGCAAAATTTATTTTATAACATAAAATTTATTTATGTTTGAGGCCCATATTTTGGTCCAAAAAGGTTGTCGACCCCTAGCACATAATATAAAGACATTGAATGTTGAATCTTATTTCCCTCTTAATGCACTCTTGGATGGAGATGTGGATGTTATATTAAAACAATACAATTTATTCATGGATTTGTTGCTCAATTATACAAGTTTACATACAAGCCATTAAACCTCCCACAGAATAGTTCGTCTCTATGATGATAAATCCCTTGTTCCTTTGAAGTTATACACATTGTTTTATTTTCTTAAATGTTTTGAATCATTATGGCAATTGCAAATCTACTCCAAGCATCCCACACAATATTGATGTCACCACCTTGCTTTACAACAGCTGAGGTTCTTTTGATCAAAAGCAGCCTTTTCCCCATAAATATTGTATAAAAATTAAGGCCATAAAGCTCTTCCTTTGAAGATCATCAAATATCGTTCAGATGCCTGACTGACGTACTCTAAGTTACTGAAACACTGTCTCTCTTGACGTTATTCAGGGGTCTGTCTAGCCTTTTTATCTCAACAGGATTCAGCCACAGACACGTATTCTGTATTTGTTTGTACCAAACACTGAAAGTTATAAAAAAGAACATAGTCATAATAAGGGCTGTTCAATGATTATCCGTATCCAGAATAAACCTCTTTTTTACATAATATATGTCTGTGTACAGTGCATATTTATTTTGTATTTATGAAAAAAAACACATATATACATGTATATATAGATATATATATATACACACACACACACACACAATTGTTTTTTATATTTCTATTAAATATATACATGTATGTCTATACAGGGTTCCAACACATTCTCCATTTCGAAATTCCATTCATGTTCAAGTTCAAGTGTCAAACAAACAGAATTCTCAGACAAAAATGATTTTTCAGGCCATATTTAACAACTGAAAAAAGTCGTGGCTGTTAAAATCCAAAATATATATTATATTATTTTGCCAAATAATCAGGGTTGTAGCAATACCTCTTACAAATGAATGAACAACAAACCAAGACATGTTCAATTTTAATGGAATTTAGTGCAATGTTAATAATTTGTCAAATTAAATAACTGTAAACCTTCAACCGACAGCAACAGAAAGATTAGTAAAATGTTAATTAATGAGCATGAAGAAAATTGAAGTCCATTAACATGGCTTCTTTCAAAATTTGACGGGCCACACGCAGGATTTTAGAAATACAGAGGCCCAAAAACAGGTTTGTCCCAAACAAAAAATACTTTTTTTTGCTACATTTGTGCATTTTAGAACAATTGGATTGCAAACTAGATAACAAAAGCTAAAACCATGTCTGTCTTTTTATGTTTATCAGTGATGATTAAACACATGGTCAATTTATATTTTAATATAAATATTGCCAAATCGAAAAACAATCAATCTTTCAAGAGCATTTGGGTTTGGAATGACAAATGTAAGTGATATTTTCCTTCGACTTTTTGTGTAGCTACAGACACAGACATCAAATTACAAAAGTTGCAGACACTTATTTTTAATTTAAAACAGTTAAAATAATATAGAAAGAGAATTAAAGAACAAGAATTCATTGATGTGTTCGAAATATTTGCAATAATATCGTTTTTATAGGCTAAACACAAACTATAAAACGCCATGCGGATTAGGAAGAACTAGTGATGGTCTTGTCATGTTTATGTCTCGTTTCAGCATTTTGTAGTTTGCATTATTGGATATTACAATCAGCCATTTAGTCAGGTTCATTATTTAAATGTTGATGGGCGTCAGGTATGCTCAGTTTGGGAGCGCAAACAGTCCACTAGCAGATTTGGTCTAGCGCCGATCTTTTGGTAGCGCTCGAAATATGCCCCATAACTTCATAAAAATACGTTTGTTATCAGAAATTCTTTATTTTATATTTTATAAAACAGAATAGAAACTTAATTTTCTTTTTCCATAATAATCCAGACCTGGAAAAAAAAATCCATACTTTTCTAAAACGCGTAGGAACCCTGTGTGTATAATATACACAATTAATATGCACAGTGCACAGAAATATATTATGTGAACACAAACTTTAATTCTGGATGCGATGAATCATGTAAAATCGCTTAACAGGCCTAGTCATTATATCTTCATAATAATATTGATGGGTTGTTGTCTAAAGTTATGCTTTTAGGGTAATTACAATGACTTTTACCTATTTTGCAGCACTTTTATTAGGATAAAATTTATTTGACCACAGTACAGACTGGAGACCTTTGTGGAGAGCAAACATACCTCCATACACTTCTGAAGTGGAAGCAAGGAGCAGGCGTGCTCCGACTCGCTTGGCTAGACCTGGGACGACATGAGAAAATTTGTAATTAATTTTTGCATCCAACCAGATACTCTGACTAAGCCATCTATGACAGGCCAACTGAGAGAGTCAAAAACACACATCATTTAGAAAGAAGCCTCCAATACCAAAGCAATCAAACCATACAGCCCGATCTTGATTAATAAAGCGCAACTATGTTTATTTCAAACCTTAATGTTTAAAGTTAAATTGTAAAATTACTGCTTAATGTTTTGACTGGCTTAAGAAATATTAATATCAGCCACTTTATTAGAACATGTCGTGCAATGAATGTATGGTATAAATGAAGATTCAACAGTTAGTTCTGGACTTTGAATCCGATTGGACAAGAGGCATTTCAAGTGTGCTGATATTTCTGGGTAACAGCACTGGGACAGAAACCATTAAGAATGACAATCACAGATTGACAGATGCCCTGACACACCACTGGATACAGCATTTCATGGGTGTCAATATGTTTCTGTGCTAAAGCCTGTAAGGTGCTAATGGACATAAAAAAAACTGTCATTTCGTGCTATAAAAGTCTATACTTGTTCTGTACTTCCAATGTACCCATTTGAGTTAATTATGCAGTCATTCAGGATGGATTTATAAATGTCTTTCAGTTGCAGCTCGTTACTTATTTAAACATCAGTGACAGTCAGTACTTACCTAGCATGTTCAGAGTACCAATGGTGTTGGTTTTCAGAGTCTTGATAGGGTTGTACATATAGTTTGGTGGTGATGCTGGGGAGGCCAAATGATATATCTGGTCAACTGAGGAAATTAAAGAAGAATAGAGAGTTAGAAATGGAGGGAAAAGACATCAAGGGGTTATTTTTAAATCACTAACTGGGACTGTTATGGGTAATTGTGTGCAAGAAGTACATGAACAACTGGTCCCAAAGTTTGGCTACAAAGTGCTACTGAGAGAAAGAGAAGAGAAACTAATGATCACTCGAAATGCTTCTGGCATTCAGCCACTAGAATAATGTTTACAACACAACAAAGGACTGAAATCCACAGATATAGAGGCTCAATGCAACTCATACAGCATAAGAAGAGGAAGAGCCGCTGGAGTAGTGTGTGGTTATCAGAGATTGTAAACATTTGACTGAGCTGCGCGCATTATTACTTTCACTTGCATCACAGTCCTACAGCTGCTAATAAGAATTCAGCTACACACATTCTAAGATAACCAACGGTCAAGTAACAGCTTCCATGAGTTTGACATCGGCTGTGAAAGCTGTTCTCTGTAATACAAGGATATCATGTGTGAGTGTTCGCGCATACCTCTAAAACACGTCTACTGTATGAAATCTCCTTTGAATTCCTGCTTGCAAACGTCTCCTGGTCAATCTGCTTGTTTTATATTCAACTAAGATCCAATAAAAAGAGGCAAAACTAACGCTTCTGTTATAAGTGTCAATTAATATAACCAGTATGAACCATTCGGTTCGGTGTCATTTCCCTCACCATGGTAGGGAAATAAATTTGATTTATAACAAAGATTGAGGTTTGCAAAGGACAAAGAGAAAAAACTGATTGATTGCTCCTGACTGATTACATTATGACTTTAGTAAGGTTTAATTTATGAATCCTTTATTTATGTGATATTTATATGGTGAAATCTATAAAGGATTATTTTACATTTGGTAATTTCATTTCTGTACCTGATAACTACTATTAGATCAACCTGAAAAGCACTCATTATTTTTATTTGTATGTTTGCTTTATTACATTTACTTGTGCTGTTGCTTTTGCACATTCTACTTTTTTTACATACCGAGTAGTTGTCGTCAACAGTATTTGAAATTTTAGTTAGGCCAATAGTTACCTTATTTATTAAGATTAAATAACTAGATAATATTATTTATTTAATACTTTTTAAGGTGGGGCCAGTGAAAATTCTACATTCCAGTGAAAATTTGAATCACTTGCCTGACCGGGCAAGTAGATGAATGTGTAGCGTTGAGCCCTGTATTCAGCCCAACTTTCTGGATAAGAAATTATACATTTGCCAGATTCAGTGCCATTCTACATTAAACAGTAAATTCAGTTTTTACCGCCTTGATTCCACGATTCAGTCCACACTTTTAACAAATCCGTAAAAATAGGGAACAAAATACTGTATTAATATGAAGGAATTTTCAGTTGACATTTTACACTGAATTAAATTGCATTTGAGCATTAACAGAAATGTCTGTAAAATAAAGGAACATTTATTGGTAATTTTCTGCCAATAGGATTTTTTTTACAGTGTTTTCCGCATTGTGGAAATCATAGGGCCCAAATTCAACAAAATCAACTACTAATGTTCTGCTAACATACAGACGAACACAGCAGACAAGTATTTTTACTTTTGCTTTCGTACATTTTTCAAGTATCTGTTCTTTATGACAGTGATTTACTTTGGAAAAAAATACTTTACTACATTAAGCATATGTCGTACTTTTACTCCACTACATTTCATTAATACATTTTGTACATGTTTTTTTTTTAGTTTAATTAAGTACATAAAAAAATCTTACAGCCTACTTTCCCACCTTTAAGATTAAATGTACTTACGTAAAAGATAAGAAATACTAGATGTAAGCTTGTACTTAACTCTTTCCCCGCCAGCCTTTTTTTTCAAGTTGCCAGTCAACGCCAGCGTTTTTTTTTTAATTTTCACTTAATTTTGATGGCTCACAGTACATTTCTTGCAATTCATTTATGGACAAACAATATATAAAATGAAAGAACAGAGTCTCAACTTTTTTGGTCAAAAACTCCACCCAGATTACACTCAGAACAATCATTTAAAACAGATAAAACATTTACGTTCAAGGTTCAGAGCTTCTGTAGGTGTGTAACAGCGGCACCTGCTATATAACAGTACTAACACCGATTGCGGTAATAACTCGTCTTTGGCGGCGAACGTTTTTGTTTAAAGGACGAGTTAACTCGTCAATGGCGGGGAAAGAGTTAAGGGGTCATATGGCGTGAATACGTTTGTCTGTGTCTTTGGTGTGTTATAAGTATGCCATGCATGTATGACACGTAACATTACAAAAGTAAAGTGTCAGACCAAAAGATGCATTCTATCTAAAAGCGATTGCTCACCCAGACCTGCCTGAAGCGCCTTGTGTAACCACACTCCCACAAATCTATGTGATTTTGTGATATGACTTGACTAAGACCGCCAAAATGTATACGAATGTAAGGTGGTTGTCATTGTAAATCTTGGAGACACTGTGTGTTTCGTTGAGAAAAGAAAGCCTCTTTGTTTGCTTCTTCAAAAAAATGAGACCACTAAAATCGAATGGTAACATTTTATTAACAATACTGTTCCAGAACAGTACAATCCGAATATTCAAGTGTTTCACAGATGATTGCTTCATGAACCTGGGAGTGATCAAGGCCGGCTGTGCACGAAAGCTTTTGTTAAAATGTGGGGCTATTCCAACCATTACAACTTTGCAAGGACAGTCTGGTGCTTCAAATTTGCAGCCTGTAAGTTTATTTTCATTTAAAAAGACTTACGGACTGTTACTGACTAATGCGAGTTGAGTTTGTTGTGTGTTTGCGATCTGCAAATGCAGACACTTGTGGAACGTGAAAAAAGACAACATAAGTCCTAATAATCAGTAATAATGTTCCAACTAGTGGCAAAACAATTTAGTGTTTATAATGGGGTTTATTGTCTTTTTTTGTCGTGACGAGACATGGCTTAACACTGGTTGAACACTAACGGCAAATCTCTATAACGTCGTATATAAAAGGTCAAATAGTAAGCTATAGTTTATGACTATTTAACATAATATATTTTTTAAAAACCTTTTCAATTATTTACATCCTGCGCTCAAGTCGCACTGGCAAAGTTGATGTATCGGCTTGATCGTCTTCATTTTTTCGGATGAGATTCGAGCTTGAATTGATAAGGAAAGTACGGATGACATTTTATCACCTGTCAGTACAAATGCTTGGGAACAGGATGTTCCGAATATGGTAAGAGGCATGACGTTTCCTTCACATGCTTGCAGGATTCGATCAATCACTACCCACTGGTTAACTGGCCAATCATAGAACACCTCGCTTTTCAGAATGATGAGCTTTGTGAAAATCTGTGCGATTCAGAGAGGTGGGTGAAAGAGGAGATACAAACATAAACATTATGTGGAAAATACAGCGCTTTTTAACCTAAAATCGTGTATACACATTGCCTTACATCTGAAACAAACGATAATATTGGATTTAGAACTGTCATTTGACAACTTTAACTATTAAAAGGTAAAAAAAATATTTATTAAATGTATTGAAGTAAAACCTATTATATATCCTCTGTATATATATAGTGCAGTAAAAACACTCTCATAAGGTACAGATTCTTAAAAAAATTCTTTTTTGTGTAATTTTACTTTCGTTGCTATCGTAATTATTATCAAAAATTTTCAACATCAATGTTGCGAATGTCGTTTCAACTCTCAATGCGATAAAATGTGCTTACCATTTGACAACAGACATTTTATTTTCATTTCATGATCCGCCTTTCACACATCAATGTATTGAACAATGTCTGTCACAACAAAAAAACAATAGTGTCTACACACTTATAGTGCTTGGGCCCTAATAATTACAGGGTGCTTGCCAGAGCATGTGAGCAAAGCGGTGGGAGAGCGTTAACAAAGGATCTCACAGAAGTGAGTACACCCCTCAAATTTTTGTAAATATTTGTGACAACACTGAAGAAATGACACTTTGCTACAATGTAAAGTAGTGAGTGTACAGGTGATAATGTGATTCTTTAGTGTAGAGCATGATCCCCTCCCTTCTGGAGACTGGGCCACAGGGCAGTATTCCAACATGATAACGACCCCAAAAGGAGTTGAGGGTAAAGGTGAATGACTGCCCAACCATGTCTCTAGACCTTAACCCTATTTACATCCACCAGCTCCGTGATGTCGTCATGGAGTGGAAGAGGAATCCAGTGGTAATCTGTGAAGCTCTGGTGAACTCCTTCCCCAAGAGGGTTAAGGCAGTGCTGGAAAATAATGGTGGCCACACAAAATATGACACTTTGGGCAGCTGCTCGACAAGGAAACGTAGGAGATTTTGTGTTGTTGCTACTATAAAAAAAGGATGAAAAAGGAGATGCAATGTTCGCCCACTGCATGCCACAAAACGTGGAGATGTAGCATAAATCGCTCTTGTGAAGCAGATGCGTGTGATGGACGGGGAAATGCATTTCAAACTATTGTTTGTTGATTTAATAAATTTTTACATCAAAATTTTTGTTCACTCTTTCATTTCTGTGCATAATGCAGACACATTTCTACATATTGTTGGTTAGGGACTGCTAAATGGGACTGCTACTTTACGCTACTCCAGACATACGTACCCGCCAGATGCCTACGCTCTGCAAACGAACGGCGTCTTGTGGTACCATCCCAAAAAGGTAAAAAAATCTCTCTCGCGCACCTTCTCCGGATCTGTTCCACCTATGTGGAACGATCTACCTGCTGCTACAAGATCTGCAGATTCTGTAGCCATCTTTAAGAAACGTCTGAAAACGCATCTCTTCCGTCTACATCTGACTGATCTGTTCTGACTCTATTTTCTTTACTCTTTATTAAAAAAAAAAAAAAAAAAAAATGAATGAATGGTTCTGTATACTGTGTTAGGTTATATGAGACCCAATCCTCTTTTTTTTTTTTCGATTGCACTTATGCTTTTGTTGTACTTATGCTGTCCCAATTGCTTCCATTGCCTACCCAAATGTAAGTCGCTTTGGTTAAAAGCGTCTGCTAAATGACTAAATGTAAATGTAAATGTACATTGCCATAGATTAACCCATTGGATGTCTTTACGTTATATAAAATGAGAAGATATAAGAACAGTTCAAAAGAGCAATGTTGATAAATATTGTTTCATTCTAGATACAACATAAAACAGACAAATTGATCATAAAAGATGTCTGTACAGGCGTACCTGTTCAGCCAAAATCTCTTCAAAGCTTTCATGTTGACTGCGGCGCCTGTTCGCTCGAGTCACAAAAAATGTTGTGCACACCGCCACGCGAAATGAGCTCGCGCTCACCCAAAGTGAACTCCGCGAACACCGCGATGACGTCATATTTGGCGCGCGCACCCAGGCGAACTAGCGACTGCGTCGAGTATAACCAGCCCTTTACTGTCCCATGTACACCGCATGAACCTGATTGCCTGAATAATAGCACAACGGCAACAGCATGCGCGTCAACTACAAACGGGTCATCCATTTGCGGAGGTGCATGGGCAGTAAAAAACATTATAAAATGAATAGGGATGCACCGTTGTATCGACTACCGATATTAATCGGCCAATATTGGATTGATTTAACAGCATCGGCATATCGGCAATAGCATGAAAAGAGTTTATTAGGGCCCTTTGATTTCTGTGAAGCGGAAAAAACAGATGGAAAGTAGCAAACACGCCAGAAAGTACCGCTGAACAGTTTATGAAATACAAATTGTGCTATGAATAGCGCTAATAGTTATTCAGCTGCTGTTTAAATATGCAATCTGCTTGTTCTACGTGTGAATGAGTGGTTTGGTTTTGTCTAACTTACTGAAGTAGACTTTTTAGCATCTGGTTGACACCAACACAAACTAAATCAGCACAGTTTACCTCAGGCGCATTTTACGGTTTAATTTAAGGGAAGCTTGAGGCAAGCTGTCAAAATTAAAGTCCGTCATCAAAATAAAAGTCCAGTTAACCTCATAACAAACCTGCTACTAAAATGGTACAAAACTAGTAATTAAATGTAAGAAGACTGGTTCATATTAAAACATAGATGTACACCACAAAAACTTTTAAAAACAGAATACAGAAAAATAAAAACGGAAAAAATGAAATTGAAATGAAACGGATTTCATAGGTCCCTGGTATATTAATAAACTGCAAGGAGGCAATGAGTTGGATGTCTGAATTAGGGCTGCAACAACGAATCGATTTAATCGATAAAAATCGATTACTAAAAGAGTTGTCAACGAATTTCATTATCGATTCGTTGTGTCGCGCGACACGGAGACGTTTGATTATAAAAAAAAAACTTTATTTGAGCGCGGAGCGGAGTGAACACACTCGGTCTCTCTCGCACACTGATGCTAGCAGAGTTCGGTGCCTCATAGACAGGGCGGAGCAAAAATAAAATAAACGAGCTGAGGAAAGATACATGACGGAGGCAGAGAAATCCGCGCGACCAAAGTCATCCAATGTGCGGGAGCATTTCACACTAAATAAACAGAAAAAGTGTGTTAACTGCTAAATATGCTAAAGCGACATGGCGGGAGCACCACGGCAATGATCCAGCACCTGAAACGCAAACATGTGGTAGTCTTTGATGAGGAGGAAGGGAGTTCAACAGCAGGTTAAGTCATTACAGAATCCTACTTTTATTCCGTTTTGAAGTGAAGAACGTAATGTCCCTGGTGCGGGTGTTTACTCGTTATCCAGCTTGACAAGCATGACAAGTTAGCATTAGCTCGTTAATAACAGAATAAAGCAGGGCTGGTATAGTTACTTTGCACTTTGCATTGCAAGAATAAAGACACGTTTTTATTCACTAGCCTTTTTTTGAACCATTCATTTATCAATCTGTTGTCATGTATAGCTACACTGCAAAAAACAGCTTTTCTTACTTAGTAATTTATTTCTCGTTTCCAGTCCAAGTATCTAAAAATAAATAATCAAGATTACTAGAAAAGAAAAATGGCCTGAGAAAATTAATTGATGCTTAAAACTTCTGTTTGAAATTATATCTCATTAAGATTATTTTTCGTACCCCATTGGCAGATACTATTGCTTGTTTTAAGCAAACAATCACTTTATTTTGAGGTGTTTTTTCAGAAAACAAGACATCATTTCTTATGCTATTTCATGTGTCTAGTACATGTTTCTTGATTTAAGATTTTTTGATATTTGGGCTGACAACAGGACAAAACTACTAAGTTAGAAAAGCAATTTTTGCAGTGTATATTCTGTGCTTTGTCCCATATAGGTTATTATTGACAAATATATTTGTGTGTGTTGTACTTTTTAATTTAATTTTAAAGTTCTTTTATAGCACTCGGTCATCTTAAGCTTTGTTTAAATGTGGTGTATAAATGAAGCTTGCACTTACTACAATGATAGTAATAATTTAATGAATAAGATTCAAGTGAACTTGAGAGAGAGAGTGTGTGTGTGTGTCAGTGTGAGAGTATGTGAGTGTGTGTGTCTGCGTGTGTGTGCATCTGCGAGTGTGTGCGTCTGCAGTGTAGTGTAGAGAACAAGTTCTGACATTCAAACAAATCCTGTCAAATTTTCTGATTTGTATTGTTTATAAATTATTTATTGTTCTGGCAGCTCAGGTGGCACTTTTATTTAAAAAAAAGTCTAAATATTTGGCAGATGTAAAGCATACATGTGTATGTTTTTTGTGTTAGTCCATTTTTATTTTATTATTATTATAACAGCTCAGGATAGTTCAAGGAGCAACAAGTTTGTGCAGTTTCTAAAGATTTTAGTTCTGATTTTGAATAAAGGGTTGGAAATGAATGCTTTTCTTGGTTTATGTTTTTTTCCGATTCATCGATTAATCGAAAAAATAATTTATAGATGAATCGATTATTAAAATAATCGTTAGTTGCAGCCCTAGTCTGAATTAACTATTTTTTTTTGTCTGAGCAAAATAATTACTGTAAATAGCAACAGCACAGACTTTATTTAAATATATTAAATAAATTGGCCCAAAAAAATGGTGCATCCCTAAAAATAAATATTTATTTCTCTTAAGAAGACATTGCGGTGTCCCTTACCTGATTCGACAGTTGGTTTTCTGAAATAAAACCTGAATAAACTTTGATGTCATATGCGGCCGAGGCCGACTAATATGATCTTTTGAGGACGCAGCCTTCGAAGACGCAGATAATTTGTCCAAGTTTCTCAAAGTACATTAAAAAATGCTGTAACTGTTAAGGTTTGACGTTTTATGACTGTATTTCCCATTGTTTAGATCTATTTTTCTTTTGAACCCGTTTTTTTTATTAATGTCAGTAACAATAAAGGTGTTCATATAGTGCATTTCATCTTTTGTGCGTTTGTTTTGAATGTTGCACTTTGGCAGCTATGTGTTCACGGAAATAAAGTAACACAACTGCTCTTCATCAGCCCACTACTTAAAATGAGACATTTATTCCCGAAGTTTGTCATAAACTGAAAACAATTAGGCTTACTAGACACATTGCATGTCAGAGTGGAATCTGAGCGGGATTTGGTTTGAGCGTGAGCGTAACGTGAGCGGAGCGTTTGCTTGGTCCGTGAGCGACTGAGCGAAAATCACGGTAAAAAAGGGAAATATTGGATAGAGCGTGCTCACATGCTCTGGTGCTCAACAAGGCATAAAACACCAACCACACACAAAAACAAACAACGGCACTTTTAAACATGATCATGTACATAAAGCACAGTGTACATGGCAGATGTGCTCAGTAGGGGTTTGAAATTCCATTATCTTGATAATGAACTTTGTTCACACTTCTCTTAATTAACAGCGGTTCTTGAGGTGTGATGCTACCTGACAGAGAAAAGCAGAGGAGAGACTGTGTGTCTAACAACTGGACCATAAGAATTATGGTCCCTCAGAGTTTAGCCTCTTGATTAAAGTGGCTTCCACTCTATTGTGCTTATTTCTGTCCACCTCTTGAACTTTAAAAGCTTTTACAGCGTTTTAAAGCCTCCGTGGAATGTAAATCACATTTCCTCTTCCTGTGAAAGTCCTCACAGTAAAAAAAGTCTAAAAACGAGAGACGCAGCACTCAGACCTGTTTAAAAAAAAAGCGAAGCCTAGAACGCCTCCTCCGCCATGTTGCTGTCAAATAAAACAGTTGTCATGCCAACTTGCTACTGTAAACAGAAGCACGCAAGGCTTGCCCCGCCTCCAAATACTTCTAATTGGTTGACTGCTTTAGGAACTGACATTGATGAGCAGCACTGAATGTAAAAGTTGATTTTATTACTTAACATGGCATCTTCCAAACGCAGCGCTCGTGTGCGAGGTGCTTAAAAAGACGTGAGTCGCGAGCGTAACAGTGATTCACATCCGTCAAACGCGTGTTTACATAGAAAAACAACGGGAAAGTAGTCCATTGGAATGGAAAATTGCAGAAATGAGTTCTGTCTGATTGGCCCCTTACATTGTCATTTTTGAATATTCAATCCTTTTTAGAAAGTTCTTGCACTCTAAAAGTGGATTTCACAGACAAGGTTGCTGGCGAGATACAACTGAACAGGATAAAGCAGGGCTCTATTTCAGCACGTGATTGTGCATAATTTTAACCATTCTGGCAGGTCTAGCTTTAATAAAACAAGAAATTCCAGCATAATTCCAGACGCGCATGAAATCCAGAATTTATATCCACAATCAACGCTGCACTGGCTTTCTCTCTTTCGCTGAGCCCCGTTGTGCATCGGCCTGTTGCACACTGTCAATGCTGTGTTCTACTTCTATCTGATCTAAACCGAACCAGATCGCACACACCGGAGACGCCATTCGCAATTTGCATCAGGAGTAGACTCTGAGCTCAGGTACTTTCGGCGTGCGTGTGCAAGCTCAAGTTTAAAGTCTACTTTGTGAGTTGTAGATCTAGCTTTCCTGTAGCTCAGTGGTAAGAGCATTGCGTTAATAACGCAGTGTTGTGGGTTCGATCCCAGGAGATGCACATACCTATGTATAAATGTATAGGATATTGCAATGTAAGTCGCTTTGGATAAAAGCGTCTGCCAAATGCATAAATGTACATGTAATGTGGCGCATCTTATCCATATAACATTCTTTGGTTATCTTTGGTTAAATAACATGATGTTTGGTTGCCGGTAAGGATGGTACCTCAAATTTTTTATGTCCGACAGCTGATGATTGTTGATCAATAACAATTAACTAATAAAAAGGGTCTATATTTAAATAATATTTGCAAACAGCAGCATTCACAACAACAGCATTTCACATGTTGATTCACACATTGTTGAGACATAAACAATTTAAACATTTTATGATTTCCAAAAGTATAAAGTTACCTGTACACAGCTATGCCACATGTGCTCAGGGACATTTATTGTGATGATCTTTCGCATGGTATCCTAAACTTCTATTTCGCTTAAATTACAACATAACACACCTTCAACAACAGCACTCTTGTTTCAGTTCAACTGATTATTAGTATTATTAGATCACAATTCTTACTATCTTACTATTATTAGTAATATAGTAGTATTCCATTCATCTTTTTTTGTCAGCATTCTTTAAAATGTCTTCCTGTCTGTTCTGCAACTCATACACAGTCAAAAAAAGAGAGTAAATGAATTGTATTTTTGGGGTAAACTACGCCTTTAATGCTTTCATACTATCAACACTAATTTTATTCAGTAATAAATCGTAAATGTTCCAGATGCATTCGGTTTTTACCTTCGATATATAGAGGCTCCACCACATCATGGTTGATCAACTCGAAGTTCTCGTGGCCAATCCAGTGCTCCACATTCCGTTTGCGGCCAGTGAAGAAATTATCCACAACGGTCAGTTCATGACCATCCATCATCAGTTTATCAGTGAGGTGGGAACCCACAAATCCAGCCCCACCTGTGATCTACCAGAGAACAAACAAACACCTCTTCTGTTTCTCACTTCATTTTTATTCAAATATTTCACATAAACGATTCACAAACCATTTTTGCTGGGCAATATTGGGCAGAAATCTAAAGGAACAGTTCACTCAAAATGAAAATTCTGTCTTTATTGACTCACCCTCAAGTTGTTCCAAATCTGTCTAAATTTCTGTGTTTTACAAATTTCTGATGAACACAAAAGATGTTTAGAAGAATACATGTAACCAAACAGCTCTTGGCCAGCATGCCTACCAAAGTAGGAATATTTGCATTATAAAGTAATTTGTTCTGTTAAACACAAAAAATATATATATATATAGAACGTAGGAAAGCAAACACTTTTGGGGCACTTTTCCTCATTTTTCAGAACAAATAAATTGTTACAGATTTGTATTAACTCGAGGGTGAATAAATAATGATTTTTTTAGGGGGGAGAACTGTTCCACATCATCAGTCCTAACTTTCGATGTTCAAAGTGAAGGCTCATTTAGGCCAAGCAAGGTAACAATAACTAAAGATAGTATGTTGTCATAGTGCTGATAGGAGATAAAACATCGACAGTAAAAAAAAACGTTCAAACACGATAACTATAAAGTTTTAAAAATCGTTCTAAATGTAAAGGTCTGCACAATTATAACATTAAACAAACAGAGGAATGACACGCCCTTTAGAAATGTGAACAATGTTATCTTCATCTGGTGTGAACAGGCCTTAAGAATTACCATAAAGATCGTCTTGTGATTTCAGGCAGAAACATTTTTAGCTAAGGGCATATACATGAGGGCGAGTAAAAGCTAATACAATTTTTATTTTATCGAAACTAACCGTTGAAAGCATAAAAATAACTCAAAGAAACATGCTAAATTAAGCAGTGGTCTTGCAGGGGGTTGATTTACAACATATGACAGAAAGAGAACAGGGTGCAATTAGAGGAAATGAGCGGCTTTCTGCTCCCTGCTGTGTCTGCGGTCTTCTTCCCTGATAATTATCTGTGACACAGCCACTCTATTTGTCTGGAGCCATTGCAATGAAACCACACCTGTCAAATATTGTGATGGTGTTTTAATCTGCAACTGTAACCTTTTACTGTAAACGTGTGAGCTTTCTTTTTGATAAGAGAAAAAAACGGTCATTGGAAAGACCAACTGTAATTTAGTAGCGCAGTCACGAATAGACTTGACTTTTTTGCTTTTGTATAGTATATTAGAATTTATGTCTGGACACAGAAGACTGAAAAGAAATTGAATTCTTACCAAAATCCTTTTTCGGTCTTTCTCAGACAAGAATTTCACTGGCGGGTACTTTTGGGTGAAACTGAAAATGAACAAGAAATGGACACATAAAAGGTTAATGAATATATAAAATCATTCCAGTTCGGTCCAATAATCTCTACTACATTCCAACAAAAACAAACACATCTCGGCATTCTCAGCGAAAGACAGATAGTTTTTTAAATTTCTCAAACCTGTCTGATTGTTTGATGTGGCTAAATCTTGATGATTTTCTTTAAAATATCTACCACGGGAGTTATTTAAAATGTTTGATTTGAATCGTTTATTTTAATAGTCCGTCTAAGGAATGGAATTCTAATGCCAAATGCAATACAACCCATTTATTAAAACAAAAAACTGCACGAAATATTCTTTAAATAAATCTTTCTTGAGTTAAGATTTTTTTTTATGATTTTAGACAATTTCCAACAGCTACAATACCGCATGCAAAAAAATTAACTTGATTTAAAGTGTAAACTGATTATCTTTACTCATTAATAAAAAAAAATCTCTCAGTTTCAAACATGGAGGTGTGGCTGGACTGAATAAATGAATACCGAAATGCATTAAAAAACGATTTGCATTGATTATTTTCTATATGGACAAAATCTTGTTTTGTTCCCATGGAACCAAAGGACAATTAAAATTGCATGTTATGTCAGTGGCTCTCATCCAGATGAGAACATTTTGTACCTTTGCTCAAGCTCACGTATTTTCTCCCTGAGAGGTGCCACTGCCTATAAGAATCAAAACAACAGACACATTCATCAGGGGGATTAAAAAAAATCTAATCAGATGAACAGAAGAAGAAAATGTGCATTTAGAGAAAAGGAACCGAAAAAGACACTCAACCAGATCATTAACTCTTTATTATTTATTTTATTAAGAAACCAATTAGATGGCAATTTAAATAGAAGAAAGGTGGCTTTGTCCAAAACTTTTACTGGTTTGACTATATAAGTAATACACAGTGATTTATGATTTTAAAGCTGTAATCTGTAATAAATTCAAATAGATTCAAAATAAAAATAAGTTATGAAGCAAGTAAATAATAGAGATCTTGCAGTGATAGAATTTTCCCATCGGTTAATCGACATGTAAAAACAACGGTTGTACCGGTGACACCTGGGGGTGGGGGGTTTGCTGTGGGGTGGTCAAAGATGCGGCAGTGCCCATGACCCATTTTATTTTCAGTTTGAAAACAGCGGCAATTTGAGAACTGTGTTTGCTTGAATTAATGGTGGGTTCAATATTTTTCTTAAAAAAACACACAAAACTATAAAAAAGTACAATGACATTTCCTTACATTAATCTCAGACCTTAAAAAAGGAATAATGACAGCACACATCAAGCAAAATATAAATAAGAAACGAAATAAAAAAATATTTATGTTAGATACTGTATGTTGCCTATATTAAAAAAAACAAGTAATCATGGCACACATTGTGTAAGAAATAAATAAACAAGAAACGAATAAGAAGGGAATGCGAAACAAAAATCCTTTATGTTTAATAAATGGCAAAGCAACGTTTTTGAAAATTTGAACAAAAAGGAAATTAAACCTTAACCAGCTCTTGACAACATTGCTTCCATATTCTACTACATGTTCTTTGCCAGAAAAGCCTCCACCGTCGTCTTGTCAGTCAGCACTTCACTCTCCTCAGATGACGAATAAAGTCTGAATCATGCTGCTGAACTGTAGTTGGGAATTAAACTTAACCAAGTGATTTATTGTGATTATTATTTTTTGTGAACAGTAGTGATTTTACTCTAAAAATTAAAATTGAAGGTGGGGGTCGGAGCCATGGTGGACAAGTGATGTAATCGGTAGGCGGGTGGACACCGTGTATCACCGGTGACACAGACTATCCCAACAAGCCTAGTACATAAACAATCAAACTGTTCAAAACTGTCTCCATTTATGACCAGGATTCACAATAGAAAGCTTATGTTAAAGGTCTAGTGTATTAAATTTAGCAGTATTTGGCGGTGCATTTCGGAGCACTACGGTGGCTGAGACAGAACACAGATGTCATCACGTTTTCATTTCTTTACTGAAGGAGATAATGTATTAATGAAAGGCGTTCTGTAGAGCAGTTTGTCATTTTATGGCTACAAGCAACATGGCGAATTCCATGCAAGACCCACGGTGTGTGTAGATAAAAATAGCTCATTTTAAGGAAATACAGACGTGCTCAAATTTGTTGGTGCCTTTACAGTTCATTGAAAAAATGCTTAATTCCTCCTGAAGAATGATGAAATTAAAAGCGATTGTATCATGTATACTTGCATGTCTTTGGTATGTCGTACAATAAAACAAAGAAGCTGTGGAAAGAGAAGAATTATAGCTTATTCTAAGAAGATATTCTAAAATTGTCCGGACATATTTGTTGGTACCCGTTAGAAAAGATAATACATAAATGCATTATAGTTATTTTTCAAACTAATTTGTGTCTTTAATTAGTATCACACATGTATCCAAACTTGTGATCAGCCTATTTTAACGGAGATAAATAGTCACTGTGCTGTTTAGAATCATTGTGTGCACTACACTGAACATGAACCAGAGAAAGTAAAGAATATTTGTCTGAGGAGCACAAAAAGAAAATAATAGACAAGCATGGTAATGGTAAAGGCTACAAAGACCATCTCCAAGCAGCTCGATGTTTCTGTGACAACAGTTGTAAATATTATTAAGAGGTTTAAGGTCCATGGGACTTTAGCCAACCTCCATGGGTGCTGACGCAAGAGGAAAATCGACCCCAGATTGAATAGAAGGATAGTGCGAATGGTAGAAAAAGAACCAAGGATAACTGCCAAAGAGATACAAGCTGAACTACAAGGTGAAGGTACGCCAGTTTCGGATCGCACCATCCGTCACTTTTTCATCATGGAAGAAGACCCAGGAGGACTCATAAAAAAGCATAAGAAACATAAAAAAGCCAGACTGGAATTTGCTAAAATTCATATTGACAAGCCACAATCCTTCTGGGAGAATATCCTTTGGACAGATGAGTCAAAACTGGAGCGTTTTGGCAATTCACATCAGCTCTATGTTCAAAGACGAAAAAATCAAGCTTTCAAAGAAGTCACCATGCCTACAGAGAAACATGGAGGAGGCTCGTTTATGTTTTGGGCGGCTTTACTGCATCTTGCACAGGGTGCCTTGAATCTGTGCAGGCCACAATGAAATCTCAAGACTATCAAGGCATTCTGGAGCGAAACGTACAGCCCAATGTCAGAAAGCTCTGTCTCAGTCGCAGGTCGTCTAACAGGATAATGACACTAAACAACAGCTAAAATCGAATGGAATGAGAATAGAATGGATAAGAACAAAACATTGGACTTTTCTGAAGTGGCCTTCTATGAGTACTGATCGGAATCCTATGGAACATATATGGAAAGAGCGGAAATTTCCAGTATGGAGAGGGGCACCCATCAAACCGGAGACAGCTGGAGGATGAGTGGGCGAAACTACCTGTTAACAGGTGCAGAAGTCTCATTGAGAGCTAGAGAAAACGTTTGCTTGCAGTGATTGCCTCTAAATGTTGCGCCAAAAATATTATGTTAGGGGTCCCATCATTTGTGTCCATGACATTTTCATTTGTTTTATTATTTACAAATTATATTGAATATAAAAACAAAAGAAAAGTCTGATTTCTAATAAATATGGAATTAACTATGGTGGATGACATTTATTTTTGTCAGTTTCAAGTTATTTCATAGAAATTTGTGCATTTTTTTGTGGAGGTATACCAACAAATTTGAGCACATCTGTAAAATCATAACGCTTTACTATGCAAGGGCTTTTTACACCTCTGAAAATGTAGTTATTTAAATTATATCCCTGTAGCACAGTGGTTAAAGCATGGCGCTAGCAACGCCAAGGTCACGGGTTAAATTCCAGGGATTGCACAAATTCAGGTACAAATGTATAGTACAATTCAATGCAAGTCGCTTAAGATAAAGCATCTGCTAAATGCGTAAACGTAAATATTGCATTTCTATCAACAGATCCTCATTATTTAATATAATAATTTATGTTAAGTAACCTGCAATTTTTTGTTTCAAACAGAGATGCTGATTGTAGCAAAAAACTGCAGCTTTAAAAAAACATATAAATTAATAAAGAATTCCAGATTTTCAAAACTCCAAAAGGCAATGGAAAAAAACAGATATCCGCTTGATCAAAGCCTATGAATTGGGTTTAACAACTTTAAAACTGTAAAAAATCTTTCAATGAAATATCAAGCTTCAGGCAGGAGAATAAATGTCACTGTTTCTCAAAGCAATCACACATGCATCCATATGTGTTTAAAAACACTTTGAACCTGAAGGTCAGTCAGATGAAGGAAAAGGCATCTTCTATGAGCGTTTGCAGGTGATAAGCAGACATTTGAAATCTATAATGAGACGATACGGACTGCTTTCACAGCACTGACTTTTAATGTGAATCTGTGTGTGTTGACACGAATAAAATGGAATGAGCTTCATCCGAGATTAACGGAGTACACAGTTTCCAAACATGCTGGGGCTTTGCTATACGGTTGCTTGGATGATTGCTGTGCCATTGCTTCCTGGCATCACCACTAAGGGCCGGTTGCACAAACTGTTAAGAGTTTACAAGTTAATTATCCAATTTTTTTCATCAAGACTGTTCATAACTTTTTTAAATCAGTTATATAAAAAGGTAGATTAGGCTAACTGAAATATGAAAAGTAAGACTGCTGTGTCATAACTAATTGGAAGTCAGTGAGACAACTGTGCCCACGTCTCTGTGATGTACTGACCTATAGATATTAATAGACTCATGTCCCTCCTTTAGTATAGGGATATAAAATATTTCTCTTTCTTGCTTGGTTGATTTAACAGTAAAGAAAATCACATGGTTGAAACTTTTTACGATTCAAAATATAATTCATATCCGACAGAAAGGGTGAAAAACAGGCAACACATTAATATTCAAGGTCTATATAAAATGTCATTCCATTCACATCAAACTGCGGTACCGCAGAAAAATTCTGATTGAAACATGACATTTACCAGGGAGAAAGAAATTAGTGCAGGACTTATTTCTATTCACCGGAAAGTGGTCTCTGTATGAAAAGAAACAGGGTAAATCTAAACCCCTATTCACGCATGACTAGTATGATCTGAGGACCTCGTGTGATTAAGAAATTACCTCCCCAAATCTGTATTTCACATGGCGCATTCGCACGGGATAAGTAAAGCCTGTGATTCTTCTCAAATTTACGGACTTGATATGTCCGGATATGATGGTAAAAAGGCTTTGCGTATTTTGCATATAGTTGTATGTACAGTTCCTAGTATGGTGTTTAACGATACGATCATACCTCACAGCATGTGAGACCCGCGATCGCGTTCCGGGAGCTCGCTCTGTCCATTCGCATTATGGTAGTTACACAGGAGAAATAAAAAAAACGGCATCGTTGGCAGGTATGGATATGACCCAGCACCCAAAATACTATTAAAACACTACAAAACAGCCTCCGTTATTCACGAACGTTAGATAAAACCTTGAAAAAGGATATCCTGCCCCATCACATAGATGCAAATTCACACAGGACTAATATTATCAAAGGTCCTCGATGTTCGTCAAAATATGGTAGGTAATTTGCGGGTGAATTTTATCGTTACAAATACAAAACATGGCTGATTCGCATGGGAGTAAGATCACAGACAACCTTCTCAATTATTACAAATGACAAGAGGTCACCAGGTAATGGTAATCCCCATGATCACATGTTGATGTAATGTTACAAAGATATTAGGTCCCTAGAATAAAGTGGATCGACAAAATGTTCTTAACACTAGGTACATATTTGAAAGTACCCAGGGTGTTAGGGCTCTCAAATTTCACAAGTATCCTGATAAGGATATGCCTCGAAAAACTGTACCATAATCTTCAGTTTCTTGAACTATCCTATTGTTTCAGTAAATAAGCACACTGCTGGTTTCTTGCCCCCGACAATGAAATTTAATTGGTATCAAAGGCATGAGTAATGATTTATTCATTCCAGCGTGCTCTCGGGTAGCTGCACCATGTTTCCCAGGGACTTCAATGGATATCAATTGATGGGGAACACATTGTTTCCAGCAAAGATGTTGCTGGTGTTGACGATAACAAGAATGCAAAAATAAATAAAAATAAAAACACAAAAGTGAAAAAGGAAAGGCACAGTATAAAAATCTGCATTAAAGCTTGTTCTAACGTACCTCATCTATCCTCTGCTCAATCTTCATTTCCCCTTGTTCTTGGATAGACCTTTGGGAAAAAACAACACAACGTTATCTTCCTCACACAGATACCCAAGTAAACAAAGTAAAGCATAATAAGCAACACAATTCTCTCCCCTTAGTTTAATTAGCAAATTTAAGTAGTTTCAGCAAACATCACTTCCTAAAACATTACTTGTGTGCTTTTTGAGACAATGCAAAGGTACTGAAGTATTTTAAGATATGTCAGTGCAAGTTGTTTTCAGTTTGGATAGCTCTTACATTTATTTTAGTCTAGGACTAGTCTAATCCCTGACTGAGCAAACACCCCTTAGAGTTTAATTAAGAGTTCAATTAAACCATGTTTGATTAAAAGAGCTAATAACTGTGCTAATTTGATCATGCGCTTCCAGTAAGATTTAAGCTATTTTAGTTCTGTGTATAAAGTCAATGTTAAAGGGCAGCTGGACACTCCGTAACATGACATTTACGAGTTTAAAATACTTCATAATAAGCTGTGGGGTATCGTTTTATCAGTAAAAATGTGTATTCACTAGATTGGAAAATGAAGGCAATTTTGATTTAGAGTTAAAAAGTAAATTACGGAAAACTCTGAGGAGGTTTTTTAACTAGTGCATGATCATACTGCATGTAAGTAGATTTTACATGCGTCACCATGGCAGCCCAATTTCAGTGCAACTCAAAAATGAAATGCTAATTTCATCATTATTACCGTTAAATTAATATAAAAAAATGAGTTATTTTACTTCATTTAAATTGATTCTGTCATCATCTTTACGGCAATGTAAGACATGAAAGAGTTGTGCTGATCTGTTCATCTTTTCAGAATTTAAAGCAAGAGACGCTGGATGTTTTAGAAGAATAAGATGGAAAAGTGCCTAATACATCTGTTAGCACAAAAATAAGATGTAATTACCTCATATTTGCATAGGTTCCCCAGACAGCTGAAAAAGAGAAGAAATTTCACATTAACACATGGTCACAACAAACCAAACTGCTCCAGAGTTACCAGAGTTTATTAAAGTCCTGATAACACCAAGAACTAACTATAGATAAGTACATTAGCGTAAGGACTGTTCAAAGATTAATTGCAACCAGATTAAAAGTTTGTGTTTACATTAATATATGTTTGTGCACTGTTCATATTTATTTTGTATTTATAAACTGATGCACGTACATGTATATATTTTAGGGCTGTCAAACGATTAATCGTGATTAATTACATTTATATTATCCTTGTGGCGTGAACTTGGCTATTCTGTTAAATGATCATCCTTGGTGGGAAAATGTTTCAAAAACGTAACTTAATTACAAATTCATCAGATGTTGTTCGTGATTAATAGTCACTAATGGAATTCTGTGCTGTGATCTATTTTGTAATCCTGTAAATAAATAACAGTGAGCACAAGTTCATGCTGTTCCTAATTGACCTATGAATAAACAACATTTAAAAGCTAAAATAATAAATCCCAAGCACACACTGTCTCTAAATTTGTCCTCTAAAACCTGTATGAAAAATGTATTTTTTGCTCTTGAGAAGGTAAAAGCCTGTTTACACACTTTGTCGTGGGCTCACTCAGAGTGGGCATTCATGGCCTAATGGTTAGAGAATAGGACTTGTGCTAGCTCCCCACTGCTCCTGGTGTACGTATGTTCATGACTCACTGGATGGGTTAAATGCAGAGGTCACATTTCGGGTATGGGTCACCATATCTTACCAACAGGTCACTTTCACTTCAATCTTATAAATAGAATAAAATTATAACCTTTATCAATACACACAAGCCCCTCATACTCTCGAAAACGAAAATCTCCCACTTATCGTATCAACCCAAATTATACAGGTAAAAAGCTCGCATCAAACAGGTGAAATTCCCCATCATAAATATCCATCTTTTACGGCATCGTTCACACCAGGTGAGAATCATCATATCTCTATTAGGGATGCAGCAATTACAGAGTTTCACTTCTAACCGCGATTAAAAATGTCACCGTTAATTAACCGTGTGTTTCTATTGCACGGAACGGAAACGTTGCAACCTGTACAAAATGAAAACAAAGTTACACCAGCGGTGCACCAGCTTAAAGAGCCATGCTTGTCACAGACACGGAGGCCTCAATACACACTAGAATTACTGTGGCATAGAGACCAAACAGCCAATCTTACATGTACATTCACAATCAAGGCTGTAGCGGTGACAGTTGGAGTTTCAGTGCAACGTAAACAAACATAGCAGCATGTAAGTTAACAGAGTCGCACTCCGGACAAGAAGCGTCACGTCGAGGACAGCTCATAGGATGCATACATTCTGTATGTGCAAGCTCAAATTCTACTCCTGATCCAAGTTGAACTAATTCATCTAGAAAAAAATATGACAAAATATTACTATCTTTAGTTATTGTTACCTTGCTTGGCCTGAATGAGCCTTCACGTTTTACATAAAAAGTCAATTTGGACTGATGATGTGGAAAAGTTCACCCCAAAAAAAAGTATTATTGACTCACCCTCGAGTTATTACAAATACAGTTGTGTTCAAAATTATTCAACCCCCAATGCTGTAAATGGTTTTAGGGAATTTAGTGTACATTTGTAATTGTATTCAGAATGAAATCCTACAAGGACTTCTTAAAGAACCATATGCAACTAAAATGACATCAACTAGTTTTGTAATACAGTAGTAAATGTTTCTTTTGTGAATTCTTCATTGACATAATTATTCAACCCCTTAAAGACTACCACTCTGAAGAACAGAGGTTCAATGAAGTGTTTTCAATCAGTTATTGAAAACACCTGTGGATATCAGGGAGCAGCAATAAAGCCTAATAAGCACCAATTAGGCAGCTTTAAAATTAATGTGATACTCAGCTCCTTCTAGACATTTACTGGTGTGGTTACAAACATGGTGAGGTCAAGAGGTCCAGGAAGACAAGAGAACAGGTGATTACTCTTCACAGGAAGGGCAATGGCTATAAGAAGATTGCAAAGATGTTAAACATACCAAGAGACACCATAGGAAGCATCATTCGCAAATTCAAGGCAAAGGGCACTGTTGAAACGCTACCTGGTCGTGGCAGAAAGAAGATGCTGACTTCGACTGCTGTGCGCTACCTGAAGCGTAGAGTGGAGAAAAGTCCCCGTGTGACTGCTGAGGAACTGAGAAAAGATTTATCAGATGTGGGTACTGAAGTTTCTGCTCAAACAATACGGCGCACCCTGCGTAATGAAGGCCTCCATGCCAGAACTCCCAGGCGCACCCCCTTGCTGTCCCCAAAGAATAAGAAGAGTCGACTGCAGTATGCCAAAAGTCATGTGGACAAACCACAGAAGTTTTGGGATAGTGTTCTGTGGACTGATGAAACAAAATCAGAACTGTTTGGGCCCATGGATCAACGCTATGTTTGGAGGAGGAAGAACAAGGCCTGTGAAGAAAAGAACACCTTGCCTACTGTGAAGCATGGCGGGGGGTCAATCATGCTTTGGGGCTGTTTTGCTTCTGCAGGTACTGGGAAGCTTCAGCATGTGCAAGGTACCATGAATTCTCTTCAGTACCAGGAGATATTGGATGACAATGTGATGCAGTCCGTCACAAACCTGAGGCTTGGAAGACGTTGGACCTTTCAACAGGACAATGATCCCAAGCATACCTTCAAGTCCGATAGAGCATGGTTGCAGATTAAAGGCTGGAACATTTTGAAGTGGCCATCGCAGTCACCAGACTTAAATCCGATTGAGAACCTCTGGTGGGACTTAAAGAAAGCAGTTGCAGCGCGCAAGCCTAAGAATGTGACTGAACTGGAGGCTTTTGCCCATGATGAATGGGCGAAGATACCCGTAGATCGCTGCAAGACACTTGTGTCAAGCTATGCTTCACGTTTAAAAGCTGTTATAACTGTAAAAGGATGTTGTACTAAGATTGAATGTCACTTGGGGGTTGAATAAAACTGATAATGATGTGAGCTCAGAAAAGACATTTGTGGTTATTTCATTATAAATGTTATGTTATATTTGTCTGACCTACACGTGCCTCGTTGATTTAATTGTAAGCAGGATGACTGAATGATCATAATCAATGTCAAACCGACCAAAACAATCAATTTCAGTGGGGGTTGAATAATTTTGAACACAACTGTATGTATCACTGCTCCTGACTGATCAACTTTAATAACTTAAAGGAGTCATATGACACAGCTAAAACAAAGATTATAGTTTGATTTCGATTTAATTCAATGTGTATAAGATTTTAAGTTAAAAAAGCTGTATATTAATATTACACATACCGTGCATGTTTATATCTCCTCTTTGACCCGCCTCTCTGAAATGCGCAGATTTTTTATAAAGCTCATCAGTCTGAAAAGCGAGGTGTGCTATGATTGGCCAGTTAACGTTTGCTTAGTGATTGGTTGAATACTGCAAGCGTGTGATGGAAATGTAACAACTCTTACCATATTTGAAACATCAGGTTCCAAAGCAATTGTACTGACAGGTAGGCCGTAACTTGCGTTTACATGTGGGCAGTCTTTGTCAATTCATACTAGGGATGGGCATTTAAAGCAAAAATAATATTCGAAGATCGATGAGAACTATTCGAAAATTATTCGAAATTCGCACCCCTCCCCCACATGGACGCATTTACAGTATTACACACACAGACAAACGGAGAGAGAGAACATTTACGCTTCAAATCCGTATGACGGAACACTGCTTTATGTATTATGGAATAGGCAATCTTACATCAAGCAATACATTAAGATAACGCGCTGAAACATTAATATATTAACAACCGAATGACGGCACTTATTAACAGTACGTCGATCAGCATCAACCGCTCATAATGCTAGGACATTTCCTTGTAAAATATGAGCATGCACATTTATACCAACTAAAAAACAGTGTGATTGATCAGGAAAATATATTAAAGCCATAAAGATTTTAGGCCAGACTTAACACGCGTAAAACATATTAATGATGGCATTTATTAACAGTTCGGAGCGATTTCATGAATTAACAGCTCAAAAGGCTTCAGTTTCTATTGTCATGAAAAAGTTTCTGCAGTCTGGCAGTGATCGTTTTTCTAGACTTTTCTAGAATTGGTTGTTCTGACCATAAAGTAGCAACTGATTGCTGACCTGTGGATGGACCTGCTGGGTGCTTCGCCCTCAAATGATTGTGCATCGTAGTTGTTGATCCATGATAAGCCAGCTTTGCATTGCAGAGTTTGCACTGCACTTTATTCTCATTCATTTTATTAAAGGACACCCACACAGAACTAGGGCTGTAACTAACGATTATTTTAATAATCGATTAATCTGCAAATTATTTTTTCGATTAATCGATGAATCAGATAAAAACAAACCAAGAAAAGCATTCATTTCCAACCCTTTATTCAAAATCAGAACTAAAATCTTTAGAAAGTGCACAAACATGTTGCTCCTTGAACATCCCTGAGCTGTTATAATAATAATAAAATAAAAATGAACTAACACAAAAAACATACACATGTATGCTTTACATCTGCCAAATATTTAGACTTTTTTAAATAAAGTGCCACCTGAGCTGCTGAATAAAGAACAATACAAATCAGAAAATTTAGCAGGATTTGTTTGAATGTCAGAACTTGTTCTCTACACTACACTGCAGACGCACACACTCGCAGATGCACACACTTTAGCAGACGCACACACTCACAAACTCTCACACTGACACACACACTCTCTCTCAAGTTCACTTGAAGCTTATTCATTAAATTATTACCATCATTGTAGTAAGTGCAAGGTTAATTTATACACCACATTTTAACAAAGCTTAAGATGACCGAGTGCTATAAAAGAACTTTAAAATTAAATTAAAAAGTACAA
This sequence comes from Triplophysa bombifrons, assembly GCA_029783895.1. NCBI lineage: Eukaryota > Metazoa > Chordata > Actinopteri > Cypriniformes > Nemacheilidae > Triplophysa > Triplophysa bombifrons. The sequence goes on from CM056456.1 coordinate 21,148,519, forward strand.
CACACACATATATTTGTCAATAATAACCTATATGGGACAAAGCACAGAATATACACTGCAAAAATTGCTTTTCTAACTTAGTAGTTTTGTCCTGTTGTCAGTCCAAATATCAAAAAAATCTTAAATCAAGAAACATGTACTAGACACATGAAAAAGCATAAGAAATGATGTCTTGTTTTCTGAAAAAACACCTCAAAATGAAGTGATTTTTTGCTTAAAACAAGCAAAATTATCTGTCAATGGGGTACGAAAAATAATCTTAATGAGATATAATTTCAAACAGACGTTTTAAGCATCAATTAATTTTCTCATGCCATTTTTCTTGTCTAGTAATCTTGATTTTTTTTGAGATACTTGGAGTGGAAACGAGAAATAAATTACTAAGTAAGAAAAGCTGTTTTTGCAGTGTAGCTATACATGACAACAGATTGATAAATGAATGGTTCAAAAAAGGCTAGTGAATAAAAACGTGTCTTTATTCTTGCAATGCAAAGTGCATTGTGCACTATACCCCCCCTGCTTCACTTCTGTTATTAACGAGCTAACGCTTACTTGTCATGCTAGTCAAGCTGGATAACGAGTAAACACCAGCACCAGGGACATTACGTTCCTCACTTCAAAACGGAACAAAAGTACGATTCTGTAGTGACTTAACCTGCTGTTGAACTACCTTCCTCCTCATCAAAGACTCCAACATGTTTGCGTTTCAGGTGCTGGATCATTGCCGTGGTGCTCCCGTTCCATGCCATGTCGCTTTAGCATATTTAGCAGTTAACACACTTTTTCTGTTTATTTAGTGTGAAATGCTCCCGCATCTTGGATGACTTTGGTCGCGCGGATTTCTCTGCCTCCGTCATGTATCTTTCCTCCGCTATTTTATTTTTGCTCCGCCCTGTGTATGAGGCGCCGAACTCTGCTAGCATAAGCGCGCGAGAGAGACCGAGTGTGTTTACTCCGCTCCGCGCTCAAATAAAGTTTTTTTTTATAATCAAACGTCTCCGTGTCGCGCGACACAACGAATCGATAATGAAATTCGTTGCCAACTCTTTTAGTAATCGATTTTTATCGATTAAATCGATTCGTTGTTGCAGCCCTACACAGAACACATTTTTGACATCGTCTCAATTTACCGTTTCCGTTATGCCACGCGGGTCTACAGTGTGCGTAACTTCCTTACCAATTATTGTAGGAAAAAGTTTTCCTCTACTGTCTCTTGATTGACAGCCTTTAGGTTTTAGGTGCGTCGTTATTGGCAGCGCCACTCTTTGGTTACATGAACGCGTTACACGTGAAAACACGGCGTGTTTTTTAAGATCGCACAAACTATTCGAAATTCTATAATTTAATATACTATTCAAATATTCGAAATTCGTGACTCATCCCTAATTCATACCACGAAATGACGTAGATTTGTGGGGGTGTGGTTACACGAGGCATTTTATGCGGGTCTGGGTGAGCGTTTGCTTGAATGCATATTTTGTTTCGATACTTTAATTTTTGCAATTATACATGTCTAATACATGCAAGGGAAACTTGTAAGACAAAAAAACACAGAATAACACGTATTCACGACATATGACCCCTTTAATATGGTTTGATCTATATTTTTTTATACTATGAAGGCTATGAAGTTTTATTTTACATTTGACTCCACTATTCAGTTTCTGTATCTAATAACCACTGTTAGACCAACCTAAAACACCTAAAAGCAATGTTAATTTTATTTGCGGATTTGCTTTATTACATTTATCTGTGCAATTGCTCATAATTTGATTAACTATTATTATTAGAGTTAGGCTAATACTTTTATGGTATTTATGAGCTGATTTATTAAGATTGCATGTGTAAAAAAGAAACGACTGTAACAACTAGACATTATTATTTATTTATTACTTCTTGTGGCAGGTAAGTAAAATGTTTGTCAGGCCCAGTTATAATGTAGAAATTAATGTGTGCATAATAATCGTCATAATCATGCAACAGTGACTTTAATCATAGTAAAAATATAATCATTGCATCCCTAAGCTCTATAGCTCTTTGTTTTAAGCGTCCCAGTAAACCTCTGTACAGTTGACACTGAATTCAACACTGTAACAGATTTTTGTAATTTGAACAGTATTTAAACAGTATTATACTGAAAATAGCAAAGGATTATGGGATCATTTATACTCACTAATGTAATTCTTCCCTAGTGTATTTCGATTTATGCCTGTGAAAACTTACCAATGACAAGGGTTTTTTTCGTTTGTTGGGAGTGGCGGACAACGGAGGAATGACTCAACAAAACGGTTAGTGTTCTGTAATTATTTTATGTAAAACTAAGATATTTTCAAAAGGAGTAACTTGAATTAGTGGGGCAATTTGAGTAAGAATAGCATTATTAAGCTGTAGTTACGAGCCTTTTTCTCTCCGAACCCCTCCCCCACCCTAAAATTAGTGAAAGCATTCGCATGAAGTCCCATTTATCTGTGTATGGCGGATTTACATGTTATTGATTAAATATCATATCAATCTTTTTTTTTCTGTTAGAACTGTGCCATTTGGAATACCAAGGGGGTCTGAGTCTTGCCACGACACAGAGCGCCACACATTAAATCACACAGATACAACATTATAGTTTTACATTTATAGTTTACCGGGAATTAAAAAAAAATATGTTAAGATAAACAGGATGAAATGCCCTGTTTGGTTAACGTTCAAGCTGACAACTAGGTTGCCTAGACAACTGATACAACAAAACAATTGTACAGATTTGTGAACATTTTACATATACTTTTCAACGATATACACCCCTCTATAATAATAATGTTAAAACTTATCAATTCTTGTATCTATTGAAGAAGTAGACGACTTTGAGCTCGTACGCTTTGAACTTGATCTGGCGAGTAGCGCATGTAATGCCTGTATCACACTTATTACACAGCTATACTTGCCACATGAGAAAAAATAAGACATGAATTAGGAGTTTAAAATATTAGTGCATTTGATGTTTTATTTAAAACTTCAAACCTTCCCAGGGCGTTAACAACTTATGTGTTAAAAAAACGCGTCTGTGCCAAGAATTAATTAACCAGAGCTGCATCTTCGTTAGTGAGTTGGTCATTGTGCTTGTTTGTGTAAGACTTTAAGCAAATGGCACACCGCTATTATACTTGTATAACTTTTCTCGAGTTTTCAGGCTACATTGAGTCCGTTTAAGTAGATGCGGACTCACCGACGCGGAATTCTGTTGTTTAAATATTACATCTGGCTGTTTTGCGTGTCTGAGTGAATGAATGAACTACACTGTTAAACGTGCTACATGCTTGAGTCTCGTGGATTTGTCTGCACTGTATAAGGATATTAACAAATTAACTTAATTTCCAGAGTTTCTATGAAAGTACATTTCACCAGCATTCTACTGTTTGAGTAAAGCTATCGTCCGCTCTGAATACCATCAAGAACAAGGACACACACACACTAAAACTCAAGCGTTTTCCCGACGACCCGTCAAAATAAAAGTCCCTTTTACTTGAACACTCAGACGAAAAAAATACTGTAGTGTACTGTGTATTTGAATGCAGTTGATAGCAGATTTGTTCTGCTCATTCAAAGAGGCAGAGAAGCTTTGTTATTGATTGATGCTAAGAGGACTGTTTAAACTCTGAATACACCAGACGAAATTAGTACTCGAATTTCATTTGAACCAACAGAAAAGGAGCATGTCAAGACCATATTAATATATTATTAATAACGTATGAAAGAGTTAACATTTGATTGTTTATAGAGTTTAAAGCAAAAAAAGGGGGTTGTGTAAATACGTTTTGTTGTTGATTTCAGTTTGTAATAATGACATTTTTCTGCATGTTCACTACGTAATGTAAAGATAACTTCAAATAAAACATAAGAGAATTTGTTTGTTCTTGCTTTGAATGGATTTGAAATGATCCAGTGCTGTCTCAAGTTATAGACAGATAAATATCGTTCCCTGAACTTCTTCGTGGAAAGTTTAGTTTTAAACGTCTCGAATTTCACATTGTTTGTCCTCGGGCTCACTAAAATCTGTCACAGCAAACAGCGCATCATAGTAATGCATGTTGTGTTTGTATACTAGTCAATAACAAGCGGAGATCTGCTGGCACTTCCGTGCTGCCTCATCGGGCTCTGGTGCGCTGAGCTAGAAAAACAGAGAGCAGAGCACTGGCTCTGAGCATGCGGGAAAAAGCCCAGACGCTAGTGTAACCGATCGCACCGCTCCTGATACGAGCCTACGAGGCATGGGCGTCGGGCGCTCTTACGAGGAAAGACTGCAGCCTCTGGTGTCTGCTGCTAGAGCACCTCTTGGGGTCGGGAAGTGAGGTTTACCTGCACAGTTCTCTCTCTCATTGTCATTCAGGACACTGATTTTTTATTTAGGTGTGGCGCTTCTGTTGGAAATGCCAGTGGCGATCTCTGCAAAACTTTCTCTCGCAAATTAATATTTTTGGTCGCAAATGTGACCATTTTAGTCACAGTCTAGAGCCCTGTACTGTAAAATTTACAGCAAACTTTTAACAGTGAAGGCAAGGTGAGCATGAACAGGAAACTTGCTCTCTAGAGAAGAGCATCCGAGAGGTAATTATGCAAAACCTTCATTTTTCAATCTGAGCAGTTTGGCCTTGCTGCTGTCGCCAGCAATTCCTGGGTGCTACATGATTTATTACAAGCTGTCCTGCAAATGGCCAACTCGGCATGTGCCGCCCGCCCAACACCTTGCCAAGGCAAACAGCAGAAATCACAATCGATTTGCTCACTTAAACCCATCACTGTCTTATCAACTTATAATGTAGGGACTGTGTCTGTTCCCTGAGCCAACAAATGCAAAAAACATTTGAAATCATCACGGTCATAAAATCATGACAAAATAGTCATAAATCAAATGTGTGTCGTATAGCATTCTTCCATCTTAGAAACATATCTAAAATGCGTCGTCACTTCAATCTCTGGTTCTTGCCTGATGCTCTTCCCAGTCCAGCCAGACGCTCGTGATGATGGACAAATCACCTGATGACAACTACAGCCACAACCTACAGTCATCCAGAACCAGAATAATATTGGACAGACTTAAATATCTCCTTTTTTCCATCCTCACTGGTTCTTTCCTCTTTTCACTGACCAGCACGGTGAACTATTTCCGATGAATTTCACAGTTTACAGTAATTATTCTCTCTGTAGTTGTAGCAGTGTTATTTTAATATTCAGAGAACTGGCTATTCCGGTTGAGTCTGGCCCCTCCAGACGTTTCTTTTTTCTCCACTCTTATACACATATACATCTGTAGTGGAGTTTTGGTTCCTTGCCACTGTTACTCACTGGGATACCCATTTAGTTTAATCCATAGTATAAACATCTTGCGTTCAACAACACACATGCACGTTAACATATTTCACAGCATATTACAAGAGAGATCCTAGTGTGCTGTATCGTCATCGGAATTTGATTCAGATGTTATGGAATATGTGAAATTCTCACAGTGGCAACATTATTTTTAGCATGGCCTATGAGTAGGTGTGTGAAAAAGGGTCAGAAGTTGTTTTCTGGGACAGGTGGGCAAAAGCGTTAGACTGGTTTGCCAAGGTCACTTTCTTGGTGCGCACCCTTTCAGAGCCCTGGGGTATCTTATGAGGTCAAAAAAACTAGAGCAGATGTTACTCAAAATAGCACTCCCCATGACCCAAATATCCTCATATGAAAGTCCCAGTCATGTAACTCAGGTCAAAACATACTCTGTGCAGCAAGTACATTAATAAAAATGTGTGCTGCATTATGAATTGAACACCAACAATGTAGTCAATTTATTCCTAGCGTTATTGTGAGTGTTGTTATAGCAGGCAATCCCATAAACTGTCTGATTCTTTAATTGTGTTTTTTTTCTTACAGATAAACTTTGCCATAACACACCAGGAAAATCTTGCTGAGCAGTTTATAAAGATATATTTTTATAGATAGGTACCTCAATAACAGCACATCCAGATGAACTCTAATAGTAGAGACTATAGAGATCTAATAGATTAGTTTATATCACAGAATCGGTCGTTTAACCAAAAATGAGGGTTCTTTCACAATTTACTCATAATTTTCCCTCATGTAATTTCAACCCTGTTAACAGCATGAATCTTGCTTCTGCAGCACAGACGAAAAAATAAATTTGAAGAATGTTGGAAACCAAACAACAACGGCCCACTGACCCCCTCTGTATGGACACAAAACCACTAGGGCTGAAACGATTCCTCGAGTAACTAGAGTAATTAGAATACAAAAAAATCATTGAGGCTATTTTTGTTGCCTCTAAGCTTTGTTTAATCCATCTGACTATAGTACACATGGAGCACTGCGTTTCCACATGGGCCGTTATTACTAACACACAGCATGCTAAACTCTATACATGTTACAGGGCTCTCAAGTCTCACGCATTCACTTTCCGCCAGAGACATGCTGTCAGCCATTTTCAGGCAAGAGCAGATGTAGCCACGAGCCAGCGACCAAAAAGGTCTAAGAAACATCAAATGTGTGCTGTTGTTGGATGTAAATCGGAACATAATAAAAGGCCAGGAAGAGACCTTTCTGACGAGCCCAGGACGCAAGCTCTTTTTTCGGACCGACACACCAACATTCACCAGTCCTATCTCCGGTCCGGAAAGACTTACAGAAACAAGCCAGTACTCGTTGGAAAGGTCTCTGCCTCAAGAGTCGATGCGACCCCTAGGCCCGGAAAGGTTGAAAAAACGGATTTGTAAGACAATGAGGCCACGCAGAAAATGCTGCTCACAACGTAATAACACCTGGTTGCTGATCTTTACATACCTGTCTGTCATATACAAGTACTCTGAATGCATGTTTTTGCCTATATCCGTGTTTATGTCTGTTAGTAATATGCATTCACATGATTTATCATCAATGGCCAACATTTTATACAGCATATGCGTTTCTTTCTATGTTTTTGTCTTTTCCATTTTTTTATGAACAAGGCATTAAGGTGATTTTTATTGCAGTTAGTGTATGGTTTTGGTTGTATAGGGTATAACAGACGTAATTGCACTTTCTGCCATATTGCTTGTCTTGATGTCATCCAAAGCACACGTGTAAGTGCTCTACCTCCTATTTTGCATAAGGGGAGGGGAGCAGAAGCTCATTTGCCTTCAAAGAAACACACAGAAAAACGGCGCATTTTCCATTGCAGCCACAAATGGCCATGTTCAACATATTATAATGAAAGATATGTGGTGTATTTCGAGCTGAAACTTTACGGAAACATTCTGGGGATACCACTGCCTATTTTTACATTGCAGAAAACACCTGGATTTGCGCCCCTTTAAAAGGAAACAAATTAGTAGTTCATTTTAAGAGACCCGTCTTATTTTCTCTTGTATATTTAGTATTGCCTTTTAATGAATAAAAGGTATTTATTATCCGAATACCAGATTAATCCATGGAAAAATCAGTAGAAAAAAAACAGAGATTTCTCAAAATAACTACTTCTGTTATCCATAGAATACACATTATGGTGGATAAACGATGACCATTTATATTTGGGTGTTAACTTTCGCTTTAAAATCTCTTGTATTTGTGAGTGGCAAAGTCCGAACTATATAAGAAATAATTGACGACGGGTCGCTCAATTATTCGAAAGTTAATGCACACACAATAAACTGTTTCGTTTTAAAGGACATCTATGGGGAAGAAACACTTAACTAGAGATTTTTTATTTTAGCTGTTTAATAAGAACTCGTTCTATTAACAGTAGCTAGTGTTTATTACAAGTATGGGTTCACAGAAATTTGGGCTTCCCTGGTCGTTGTTTGTAGGTCGTTTAAATTTTTGATGGTAGATTCTTATGGAGAAAATCACTTTGTGCCCTCCATTGGAACTTTGCGGGTCAAATAACCTATTTATACAGCACGGCCTTTGCGGACACTTTCTTTATACAGCGTGTGCCGCGCAGACACGCGTCTTCTTCATACAGCTCAGGCTGCGCAGACACTCATCTTCTTTATACAGCGCGGACTGCGCTGACACTCATCTTCTTTATACAGCGCGGACTGCGCAGGCACAAGTCTTCTTCATACAACGCAGGCTGCACAAACTTCGCATCCTCTTTAACTCTTTCCCCGCCAGCCTTTTTTAAAAAAATGTTGCCAGCCAGCACCAGCGTTTTTACATTTTCACTAAATTTTTTTGTGATTTTTAATAGTTTTTCCAAAGGTGTGTAACAGCGCCACCTGCTGTATAACAGTACAAACACCGTTTTCCGTAATAACTCGTCTTTGGCGGAGAAGATTTTTTTAAATTACAAGATAACTCGTCAATGGCAGGGAAAGAGATAAACAGTGCAAGCTTCACAGTTATAAAGTTAGGCCAGTCTGTATATCGCAAGCTTATATGCCCCTTTAACTTGTACACATTTTGTACAATCACAAGGGCAAATCTAAATGAGTTACATTTAGACCTAACGTTACATTTGCCTGTTTCACAGTGTATGGCAACTTTCCAACATAACAATACATCGGGTTTGAAATGGTAGTTTTCTGTTTGACAGTCTTTACAACTTCACTAAACTGACTTTTCACTGTGGCCAATTTAAACTTGTAATTTCTGCATCCTGAAGTCGTCCTGATTTTGCGAGGATTACCCCAGAAAGGGCATTGAATCCTCCAGAGGTGATAAGTGTGGAACGGGGAAAGATCAGGCTGACATAATCAGGTAAGTCTCTCTATGCCTGTCTTTCTGACAGACTGACAATTGATAAAGACCAAAGAGTCCACAAAACATAATGGCCTTTCAATCATAATCTCTTTCGGAAATAAATTGTCTGTTGTGTTGTTAAGGATCAAATCACCTGTGTCTCATTTATAAGCAGAAGAGAAAATTAGTCTTTATTTTAGTCTTTTGATCATGATTATGAAACACTTCTATAAACTGCATCTCCGGTAATTAGCGGAATATTCAATCCACAATCAAAGTGGGACTGCAGCTTTAGGAAGTCATTCCAATATCTAGCCTTTCGAGTCGAAGACATAGCTGACTTGCTGGTGGCTAACCTACCAGTGTTGGTGTATGTCTGCTGTGAGATAGGTAGGAAATTGACCATTAGATGATTGATTTTCACAATCTCTGTAAGGAAATAGTGCTGTTGATTGACTTAAAATGCCCTTTTATACTGTCATGGTGACAGTATCCCCTATATTTACTGCAAGTTTAGATTTCTTTAACAACTGAATAGCATGCGAAAGTAATAAGCATACATAATATTTAAGCAAATAGAGAACAGGGCTCGAAATGATCTTTTATCTAGGAAGCACTGGTGCTCCCAACTTCAAGAGTTAGGAGCATCCACCCAGAAATTAATAGTTGAAAACAAAATCAGAAGAGCTTTATTTCAGAAGAGCAGAATGGTAAAAATTGCCCCATTTAAACATGCATGTGAATGTGATATCTGTTGTGTTTTACATAGTCACTATGGCTTCATGATTTCCTGAAATAATATTTTTTAATCATATATCTAATTTAAGCCTTTGTTTCATCGCATCACGCTGTCAATCCTCCTTACTGACCCTTATTTCTAATCATAGCATATAGAGAAACAGTTCAAACTAAAACACATCATATTATATGCTTATATTGAGCAGATATGAGGGGAACTCAATAGTTTTTTGAAAATGTTCATTCGTGAGTATATTTAATAATAACGTAATGCGAACTTGCAATTGCTAAACCTGTGCTGCTGTTCAGCCACGAGGTGTGCGCTCCCATTGCGACGGGAAATAAATATTTAACGTTACTGCTCATGCGCGAGATGCATGCAAACATCCAAACGTTTAGGGCACTTATATAGAAAAAAATCAATTATGATAATGTAGTACCACGGTATACAAAGACGCATTCTGTGTGAATGGCCGGTCACAGTGCAACAGCTAAAGGGACCTCACTGAAACAAGGGCTGTGCAAAACTATCGATACAGCTAACTTTTGCGATATTTTTTTTCACAATAGTGTGTGGATAGTCCAACCTGTAGTATCGATACCTTAAATAAGTCATGTTTTGAACGGATTTAAAATGACGTTAACATTTCATCACATGACCCTTTCATTCCTCGGTTTCTGTTGATGTCGCTGATTCGCTGTTATAAGGCCAATGTCTCAAAAGTAAGCGGGTGCAAGATAGCAAAATGGCGGAAAGTACTGCGGAGTGCCTTCAGCTTGCAGGGTAGACGTGTGGTCGCATTTCGGCTTTAAAAAGAAATCCGGTAGTAACGAACTAGAGAAAACAAATGTTATTTGTAAGATTTGCCAGGCACCACTTCAATATTCAGGCAACACAACCAACTTGCGCTATCATTTAACAAAACATCACGCAGGAGCAGTGGCGGCACAGCAACCTCAGCCGAAACCTGTTGATTTATGGCACACTACATTGGATAATATAACCAACAAGCTTCCATCTACCTCAGCTCGTGCAAAGAAAATAACAGAGTCGGTGGTATATTTAGCTTTCCTATTGCTCAGTGGTAAGAGCATTGCGTTAACAACGCAAGGTCGTGGGTTCCATCCCAGGGGATTGCACATACTTAGAAACAAATGTATAGGATAATGCAATGTAAGTAGCCTTGGATAAAAAGCCAAATGCATAAATGTAAATTTTATTTCTAAGGATTTGTGACCGTACAGTGTGGTTGAAAACTCTTGCTTCAGGCATATGGTGAAAACTATGGAGCCGCGGTATGTGATTCCGACTCGCAGGCACATAACTGACGTAGAAGTACCCTGGATTTACGAAGAGGTTAAAACAAGAGTGAAAACATCCCTTAGCTCGGCAGAGCGAGTGGCCCTGACTCGCGATGCATGGACCTCTCGAGTTATAGAGTCGTATATTACGATCACATCACATTTCTGAGGAGTGGGAACTTGTTTTAAATGTTTTACAGACACGCGCAATGCATGAGAGCCATACTGGCAGTAACATTGCGGAGTTACTGAAAACCGAACTGGTAGAGTTGGACATAAAAGAGAAGGACCCAGCCATTGTAACAGACAATGCATCAAACATGGCCATAGCAGTGAAAATGGCCGGTATGATACATGTGAAATGTTTTGCGCATACAATCAATTTAGCTTCACAGCGTGCACTGAAGCTCCCATCAGTCGCAAGGGGAGGAGAGAGATGCATAACCAGCTTTTTCAGACGAAACACTACAGCCAGCCATGTACAACGGGAAAAATAAAAACTGCAACAGCTGCCAGAATACAAACTGATGACTGACATTATTACTAGAAAGAATAGTGCATTCGACATGCTGCAACGATTTCTGGAGCAGCAGCCAGCCATCCATGCTGCCCTCCTATCAAGAAAGCACCTCTGATTCCACTATTACAAAAGAAATCAAATCTGCCATATGTCTAGAGCTTAACAAGAGGTACTTGGATGATGAAGAGAAGGACGTTCTTTATGTGGCATCTACTATGGATCCCAGATTTAAGGCTTTGCCCTTTCTGTCTGAGGACAAACGCCAGGACATCTATGAGAAAGTCATTGCAGAAGCTGCAGAGAGCCAGCTAAGCTCTGTCAATATTATGAGATATCCCATTCACATTTTTCACATAGAAACAATCAATGAGTTTATGTTTAAAAAGAATGAAATAAATGCTTACATTTAAACATTTGAAAACCATAAATACTTTTTTATAAAATTTAATTATATTTAAAAAATATTTACATCAACATATTTATATAACATTAAAATTGATGGGATAGTCATTGTTTGTATTTGGGACTATTTACTGATACTAAGATCCCATAGATCAAAAAAAATAGAATGTTTTTTCATCAGAGAGAGACTGGTGTGGAGACAGGAAATACTGATGCAGATGTAGTGCCAGAGGAGGGCTATCAAGGTCCTGTGCAAGAAGACATCTCTGCAGGTCCATCCAAGAGACCGAGGGTTTCTTTCACTCTAGCTGACCTACTTGGACAAACATACGGTTCAGTGAGACCCTCACACAAGAAAACCGCACACGACAAGTAAAAGGAGGAGATGACAAGATACAATGAGGCAGCTCCCATGCCACTTGCTGTGGCCAATCCACTGATTTGGTGGAAGCAACACCAGAGCGAGTATCCACTCGTCACACCTCGCAAAAAAAATACTGTGTATGCCGGGCACAAGTGTCTCCTCAGAAAGAGTGTTCTCTACTGCAGGGGATATAATCACAGCACAGAGGAGTGCACTTAGTCCAGGACATGTTGATCAAATTCTGTTCCTGAACAAAAATCTTAAGTTAGTTAAAGTAAGACTGTTTTTGTATCCTTGTTGGAAAGTTTGTTCAGTTCACTTCAGGTGGGCCTAAAGTTTCTTAAGGGACCGCTAAAGTTATTCACATTGTAACTTAAAAGTTCATGAATTATCAGTTAAAAACAACATATGAGTTGACTGCAGTTTGTTATTGTTTTTATGTTTTTTATTTACAATATACTGACTGACAGTGAGTTTCATAAATGTTCAATTAATGCCATTCATTGTCATATGTTTTTTGTGGCATTTGCATTTAAATGTTTACTGACAAAATATGCACTTTAAACATTTTAGTATATGTTCGCTGTTCAGTGACACTGTGCAAGTAAGATGACAAATATCGTTATAAATAGCTTTGTTAATAAAATTGAATGGAATCTTTTATGTGTCTGCCGAGTAATCACTATAATGTGATGAACATACCAGAATACCACAGAATGTACACACCAACATGTATTTTTAGCTCATTCTTAAAAATAGTTTTATTTAAAACAAATTACTGCAATATATCGTTTGTATCAGATCGAATTTATTGTGATATATTTTATCGGGACCCTTCTATCGTGATATGTACCGTGAGGCCCTTGCCAATACACAGTCCTAACTGAAACAGTGTCGCGCTGCGTTCTGCGCGTTATCCGGTAATGCGGTATATTAGAAATTCATATCATGACAAAAATACACACCGGTATTTGGTTTGAACCGGTATATCGACCATCCCAACCTGTAGGCCAGGAGAGGTATTACAATTTGTCGCAATGCGAATACGCCAAACGTCTATGTGGGTGAATCTCACGAAATCAAGGTTTGATAAAAAGAAGCGAAGCCATATTGCCTTAGCAAGTTTTTATTAATCATACATTAATGAATTACATTTTAATAGAATATTAAACGTAAAAATTACATATGGAAAACTTCCTGCGTCGGTAATGAGAATGGAAAAAGTAGAATACAAGACAATATCACGTTTTTAACTAGAAAAAAATTAAGTCATTTGCTAACTTGTCAGCCATTTAAAAGGTACTAGTAGATTTATTTCTTCACATAAAATTAAAGTTAATATAAATATTTTTGTGCGTTTAAAAAGTTTTGTGCAAATCTACCATCACGCCTTCCAGAACGGCCAGAAACCTAGAAGCGCTAATCGATGATCAGATAAACTTCACGGATCATGTGTCCTATAGATTCATCCTAAAACATTAGGAAAATTAGACCTTTCCTGTCCGAGCATGCTACACAAGTCCTAGTCCAGTTTCTTGTCCTGTCCAGAGTGGACTATTGCAATGCTCTCCTGGCTTCCTAGCTTGCACAACCAAATCTCTACAGATGATCCAGAATGCAGCGGCAAGATTGGTCTTCAATGAACCGAAGACAGCACACGTCACTCCTCTCTTAATTAGTGACAACTCCCTATAGTTGCTTGCATCAAATTCAAAGCTCTACTTCTGGCCTACAAGACCACCACTGGTTCGGCACCCCCATATCTTCACTTGCTAATACAATACAACTGGAAGACGGTAGAGTTTCTGTGTGTGTGACGATAGCTTCAGTCAATGCTCGTTAAATAAACTCTCATAGATACGTTTGAGTTAGGTTTATGTGTTTATATCCTCATAGAGTTCAGATGCAGGCAAATCCTTGACCATCACTGGTGTAGTATGTTAAACTGTGCATCTTATTCACTCAGACACACAGAATAGGCAGATTACATAATTAAATAACATGATTCCTCGTCCGCATCTAGTTACATGGACTCAATGTGCTGCGCCATTGATTACTGTCACACACTAACAAGCACAACCACGACAAACCCACTTCACACAAACAAGCATAACCACGCCAACAGCCAGGGGTCTAGAGTGCGACCAATTTATTTTTCAATGGTGCGACTAAAAATAATCAGAGGTCGCACCAGTGCGACCAGCCATTTGAGGGAGAAAAAAAGTCTCAGCAACTCTGAGATTCAACAGACAGACACACATTAGGCCCATATCGTGGTCTAAACCAATCAGAGATGGTGAAGGGCTGGACCCCCCTCTGATTGGCAGTGGTCCAGATATTCCTGTACGTGTGTGTACCAGAGGTCGCGTTAACCGAAAATTCTCTGTCATTGACGGATTCTTTCACCAATGACGGAAAAATCTGAAGGCCGTCCGTCATTTTGGCGGATTACAATGAGGGCAATTTGTAAATCCCCGTTTCCCTTCATTAGAGCGTGATATGCTTTGTACTATAGTTGTGTTCAAAATTATTCAACCCCCAATGCTGTAAATGGTTTTAGGGAATTTAGTGTACATTTGTAATTGTATTCAGAATGAAATCCTACAAGGACTTCTTAAAGAACCATATGCAACTAAAATGACATCAATTAGTTTTGTAATACAGTAGTAAATGTTTCTTTTGTGAATTCTTCATTGACATAATTATTCAACCCCTTAAAGACTACCACTCTGAAGAGCAGAGGTTCAATGTAGTGTTTTCAATCAGGTATTGAAAACACCAGTGGATATCAGGGATCAGCAATAAAGCCTAATAAGCACCAATTAGGCAGCTTTAAAATGAATGTGATACTCAGCTCCTTCTAGACATTTACTGGTGTGGTTACAAACATGGTGAGGTCTAGAGAATGGTCCAGGAAGACAAGAGAACAGGTGATTACTCTTCACAGGAAGGGCAATGGCTATAAGAAGATTGCAAAGATGTTAAACATACCAAGAGACACCATAGGAAGCATCATTCGCAAATTCAAGGCAAAGGGCACTGTTGAAACGCTACCTGGTGGGGGCAGAAATAAGATGCTGACTTCGACTGCTGTGCGCTACCTGAAGCGTAGAGTGGAGAAAAGTCCCAGTGTGACTGTTGAGGAACTGAGAAAAGATTTGTCAGATGTGGGTACTGAAGTTTCTGCTCAGACGATACGGCGCACCCTGCGTAATGAAGGCCTCCATGCCAGAACTCCCAGGCGCACCCCCTTGCTGTCCCCAAAGAATAAGAAGAGTCGACTGCAGTATGCCAAAAGTCATGTGGACAAACCACAGAAGTTTTGGGATAGTGTTCTGTGGACTGATGAAACAAAATTAGAACTGTTTGGGCCCATGGATCAACGCTATGTTTGGAGGAGGAAGAACAAGGCCTATGAAGAAAAGAACACCTTGCCTACTGTGAAGCATGGCGGGGGGTCAATCATGCTTTGGGGCTGTTTTGCTTCTGCAGGTACTGGGAAGCTTCAGCGTGTGCAAGGTACCATGAATTCTCTTCAGTACCAGGAGATATTGGATGACAATGTGATGCAGTCCGTCACAAACCTGAGGCTTGGAAGACGTTGGACCTTTCAACAGGACAATGATCCAAGCATACCTCCAAGTCCACTAGAGCATGGTTGCAGATTAAAGGCTGGAACATTTTGAAGTGGCCATCGCAGTCACCAGACTTAAATCCGATTGAGAACCTCTGGTGGGACTTAAAGAAAGCAGTTGCAGTGCGCAAGCCTAAGAATGTGACTGAACTGGAGGCTTTTGCCCATGATGAATGGGCGAAGATACCCGTAGATCGCAGCAAGACACTTGTGTCAAGCTATGCTTCACGTTTAAAAGCTGTTATAACTGTAAAAGGATGTTGTACTAAGTACTAAGATTGAATGTCACTTGGGGGTTGAATAAAACTGATAATGATGTGAGCTCAGAAAAGACATTTGTGATTATTTCATTATAAATGTTATGTTATATTTGTCTGACCTACACGTGCCTCTTTGATTTAATTGTAAGCAGGATGACTGAATGATCATAATCAATGTCAAACCGACCAAAACAATCAATTTCAGTGGGGGTTGAATAATTTTGAACACAACTGTATGTTCAAAAACCTGCGTGTTTTCACCCGTCATTGTTACTGACTAGACATATGTGATGCGATCTGGGAAAACCCGTCGGATGACGTTCTTTAAATGTGCGCTGCACCATTTTCCTTACTTTCGTGTTATTCAAACGGTTTTGTACAGTATACAGAATACAGTTTATAGACTTCAACACCAGGAAATGTTTTTTTTATTGAATTGTTATTAGAGTAAGTCTCTTACCACTGTAAAGAGACTTTTACTTGTGATACTGGACTGTTGTGCTTTTATTTTCATCACTGAACTTTAAACACGTTTTCTCTAAATTACGTTCCTGAACATCATTGCGCTTCAGCCGACCTCAGCAATAACTTTAGTTACATACACAAGATATGAGCAAAATATCAACTGATTTGGAAAGGACTTGAATATGGTATCAAAAACTGTATATAAATTTGCACCATGTGTTGGGTTTTCTCAGATCTAATCACATATAAACATAAACATTAAAATATTGAATATATAAATGAATGTGAACAACAACGGCTTTTTTTGGCATTCGGTTGTATTCAAATACAACAAGGTCCGAGACGCAAGTACAGCGTGATGACGTCACGAACATACTAATTACCACCTAACGCCACCTTGCACCATAGTGGCGGGTAATAATAGATAATGACGGATTTTTTACGAGCCTGTCAGTCAAAAGGACGCACATTAAAAAAGTCCATCGCAACCTCTGGTGTAAACGTTTTGTCTATTTAACTTGAGATCTTTTAATTTAAATTTCAGTTCAGTGAAGCACTTTAAGCACCAACACTTTTTCAATAAGTTACCCCTTGTAGATTTGTGCTTCAAATAAAGAACTTTGTGTTGACCAGATTGTTATTTAATCATTTAAAAGTAAATTTTGTCTATAGACATTTAAAAAAAAGTTAACTGGTAAAACCAGTTAAATGCGTTAAATGCGATGCCGTCAAAAATTTGGGTGCACCTAACTTTTGTGCTGGTGCACCTAAGAAAAAATGTTAGGCGCACCAGTGCAACCATTGCAAAAAGTTAGTCTAGAGGCCTGACAGCCCTGAGTCACATTACTTGTCCGGTCAGGCAAGTAAAATTCTCTCTCACTTTCCCATACAAAACATTCCCTTGACCCGTACAAGCGGCAAAGCATTACTTGACTGTGTCTTTTTAATAAAAGCATTAATTTCAGTGAAAAAATAAGTCCATACCTTTCCATTTCAATATTTTGTTGAAATTTTACACATTTGACAAAATAAATAAAAACTATATAAATAACTAGTGCTGTGCAAGCTAACGCGCTATTATTTTATTTCCATAGTTCGTTGCTCACTGGCTCTAAAACATACAACATACAAACCATGGGTCACAGGAGGGGTGGGATGTTGACCGGTACTGGCTTGGGATTGGCGTCATCACACGTCTCAACCAATGAGAGCATTTGGGGTTGGACTAAGACTGCTGATGCGTGCACATAAAGCAGGAATAGGGTTGGGAATTTGAGATTCCAATTCTGGAATCGGATCCATAAGAAAGGATTTGGATCTTTTCTAAAAAAAAAAATCTTCCGTTCGAATACTAAAAGTCAGTTCACAAGATGTACCATGGAAGGCACTCTAAAGTGTGGCTGCATTTAGTGAAATCACAAAAGGACAAAGCTAAGTGTAATTATTGTAAAAAACTGTTATGTTGCAAGATGGGTGTCACCAGCAATATGGTTCATCATATCGAATTACAAGAATACACCTTGTTTGATGCATTGCGCATCACAAGTGCCTACACTGCCAACTCCGAGTGTTCATCATTAGCCGCCGATGACACTCGTGCTGGGACATTGCCGGAGCCATGAGCAGATCAATGTTACAATCATCCTACCTGTTTATTTTATACTGCTACGGAAATCCAATAGTGTATTTCCGTTGTAAAATCATTCTACACATTTATTTAAGACCGGTAGTACAATTTGATTGGGTATTGCGCTGTAAATTAATCCTACATGTATATTTTATGCTGGTAGGAAAATCTGAATATTATTTTGCATTGTAAAATCATCCTACCCGTTTATTTTATCGATGGTTTAGATTATATTAAATTTTGCCCTGCGGTTGAAAAATCTGATAGGGTAGGACAATTCGACAGATCACTGACACATGATGCTACACGTGAGAACCAGGACACTATTTTGTATGTTTAGCTGTAACTAATGGAACAAAATAAATATTTTTGATCTTGCTAGACTTTTTCGATAAGCAGAATTGAATTTGGAATCGATAAATTTGATACGATGCCCAACCCTAGGCAGGAACACCAGAATTAAATGGCGAAAGGTACCGAACTCTTACATGGAATAGTGACATAATCTACCCAGGAAGTAAAGGGCTGTAGTCCGATTCCAGCCGTTCTCATCTTTAGTCCTTGAAAAGCGAATTCTGTTAAAGACAATATCTTGCTTGGCATTGAACTTTAAGCTTTAACATTTTGCAGATATTGTTTATGCTCTTACAGTAACATTACACACTAACTAAAGTTTGAAAATTGGCATCACAAGGTAGGGCACCTTTCATTTTCTTAACTTGCAGTGTCTGAATTTGTTCAGTCAACTTAATATCTTAAGTTCTTACTGTCTCAAAAAGTTTGTAAGTTGACTTGACAAGAGTTCATATGAGCCCCTTGACTTAAAAGCATAGGTTGGGTCAATTTCGTAGCAACTTTTTTCGCGTTCTCATTTACCGCATGATCTTGTGCTGAAGGAAGCTGACTGAAGATGTTCGTCGGCCATGATGCAAACTTTTCTACAAAAGATTAAAGGGGTCATTTGACTCTGTTAAAACAAATATTATTGTTTGCTTTAGATGTGATACAAAGTGTATACATGATTTAAGGTTAAAAAATGCTGTATTTTCACATACCGTGCATGTTCGTATCTCTTTGCTCCGCCTCTCTGAAACGCGCATATACATGCGTATACATTTGGGCGGTCTTAGTCCAATCATACCACAAAGTGACGTACATGCGTGGGGGTGTGGTTACACGTGGCATTTCAGGCAGGTCTGGGTACGCATTCGCATTTAGATAGAATGCATATTTTGTTCCGACACTTACATTTTTGCAATTTTTCATGCCTAATACATGCATGGGCAACTTATAACACACCAAAGACATGAAAAAACAAGGATTTCGGCCATATGACCCCTTTAAAACTTAGACTGTCATCAAATTTGATAAGTAAACGTTTGTTTATATTCACAATTTAACACAATAACTTACTTGACATAACAATGATATATGACGTATGATCTTATACTCTATTATTTACAGCGTTATGATATAATAAGGGTGCATTATCTCCTTATGAGTTGGCAGGTTACTTAGTTTTATAAACTTGCTTCTTAAGTTATTCTAACTTTTTCCTGTAATATATCATAATATGTAAATGTATGTGGAAATATCTGCACCCCCTGTTGAAAAAAACAGCCTATGCTGGTTTGGTATGTTTTGATGCTGGTTTGCGCTGGTTTATGCTGCTCATGTGCTGGTTTAAGATGGTCATGTGCTGGTCCTTAGGTGGTTTAAGCTAGTCAAACCAGCATCGAAACATACCTAACCCACCAAATGCTGTTTTTTTCAACAGGCATTCAATGTTTTTGTGAGAGAGAAGAAAAAATGTGTAAGTGAAAACAGCGGGAAGCATCTGCACTCTGTGGTCTAGGAGTGACGAGACACTGCAACAGTTTTGAAAAGGTGTATTTTACATGTTATTTAGAGTTTGTGTGGTGTCAACCACGCATCTCGCAGTTTGTTCACATGATAGCTTGTCAAAAAGGATGCTATATGAATGCAACCATATCAAGCACAAAATTTTGCATACCCAAGTCAGTAGGTGCAGGGCTCGAAATTGCGACCGTTTTAGTCTTATGTGCTCCTGAAATGTAACGTGCGACCTCAAAATATATTTGGAAGCATTTGTGCGAGTGCACATTTTGTTGTGGTGTAACCTGTTTTAAATACTGTACAGACAATCGCTATTACTGCACACAGTGCATGCTCTGAGCTACAGTGCCTGTCCCAGCCATTCACAGAGATTGCGTTTTTGTATTCTGGGGCGCTAATTGTTCATGTTTAGATTTGTGGTTAAGCTTGCATTTACTTGCTACATCATACAAGTGTAAAACCACTGGTCATTAGAAATATATCAAGAGATTTTGTAAGAAACTTTTAAACTATTAACAATTACTTCTATTTCTTGAGTACACTGTTTTTTTCTTCCTAATATTCAGACATCTCCATTTCCCCCGACAGATGGACCTTACCATCTTTTAGTGGAGCTACAACTTCTGCTATTTCACAACACCTGATCAATGCATTTTCATACGGCCCTGCAAATTCACGCCACTGATATCAGGTAAGGCAAAGAAATACAATGCTTTTATGTTGTATACTGTGTTCATTCAATAATTAATAATAATTATAAAAAAAGAACTTAACTTCTTATATCACCACTGTTTGATGTGTTGAGAACTCATATATGACAGATTTACAATCACGTGATTGACATGTTAATACGTGATAATTGTACTTTTAACACACTGCAAGTTACTTTGGATGAAGGTGTGTGCTTATGCATAAATGAATACAAACAACAGCAAAGAAAATCTAATTCAGCAGAATCAAGTGGCCTACATGTACTCACAGGCGATGTAGGTAATAAGAGCGAGGGCGATCAGGATCTTCATCATTCTTCTATTAATGACTGTGATCATCCAGCTCATCCGCATCATCCTCCAGCACACAAGGCATTGATCTCGTCCTCACCGCTGCTGCATCTCACTCTCATTCATCACTCGCTTTCATATGCCTTACATGATATTTTAACCTGACACTTATGTATTGAAAGACTTGTCAATCTGATTCGGGGTTAACTTGATTAAGCATATACGTTGATAACAACTTCTGTTAGATAGTAAATGAGAATTTCCATGTGAAATCAGTAACGTTATGTAGTCAGTGAACTAACACGTAGCAAGCTAACCAATGTTATTTCCTCTCAAAACAGGTAAAACGATGTCCGAGTCTGTCAGGTTTATATTCGGGAGGCATTTAGGTCGAAGCCGTTTATCTGTTAAAGGAAGTAAAACGGCATTTTCCACGGCGATTATTAGTTAGCAATGTAGCGTCATAACTACATACCTGCAGCTAGATCGCTAACTTTTATATTTCTACTCAATATTACCGGCTTATCTTGAAATTCCTGGTTTAGTAGTAGGTCCTCAGTTTATCGATAATCTATATAATTAACAAAGAGTTCAGCTGTGTTCACTTGAAGTGGAAAAAGACAACGCGTCTCCGCACGAGCGTCTCTAAGCAGGATAACATAAGCGATGATGTCTGCGATTGATTACCCAGCCTGCCGCCGTAGCAGGAAATTAAATGCATTTTGTATGCAACTTTTTTAGCTTAAAGACTAGAAGTCATCACATGAACTTATGTTAATATTTAATTTGTTATTTTTTGGAACGAATAAAAATAATGAAAACATTCGCATTTGAAGTTTCTTTTGTGAGTTGTCAGAGGAAAGTAATCAAACGCAGATTTTACCTTGAAAACAGTGGCTCATTCATGAATAACTTGAGGGGAGCAAATCTAAAGTTCAGTGATTTTCCACGTTGGCTCACAACCTTATGCTTCATGCCTTTGGTCATTGGATAAGTTTCCTGCGTTTTATTTCAATAAGGTTGAATAAAGTTTAGTTTTAACTAGTTTGCCATATAATTTCCTGTAGACCGATTTGCTATGGCGCTTAAATGTTTTAAAACACATTTTAATGATATTATAATTAGCAATTTGAATATTAGAAAAATTATACTGTGTTTTAAACTGCCCCTGTGTTTTCACTGTCTTTCGTTGAGTAGGCCTAGTTTACATGAGTGAAGTGAACTATTTGTCAGGTACGGTGACCCATACATGACATGTGACCTCTGCATTTAACCCATCCAGAGAGTAGTGGTGAACACACGTACAGGGAGCAAGTTGGGGTAAAGTGCCTTGCTAAAGTCACCTCAGTCGTTACCCATCGGCCCTGAGGATCAAACCGGCAACCTTTTTGGTCACGAGCCCGACTCTCTAACCATTAGGCCACGACTGGTTAATGCAGTAGCAAATGCACAAGATAAATGGATATCTATCAACAATCAGCTTAAAAAGAAACCTGTTTTCACGTATTTACATGCATAGTAATTAACCAGTAATAAACCAAGTTTACATAGAAGTTTGACACTTGCCGGGTTTCTCGCATGCACTGACGTCACCGTCGGTAGTCTGTTTAAAAATTAAAAATGCAGCCGGAAAAATGTATTTTTATATCTCATCTCATTTCCGCAGCACCTTCATATGCAACAATAGTTAATCATTTTGATGTTTCTACATCAGCTGCATGATTAGAGGGAGCAGAATTTTATGCGTCATTTTACTATTACTTCCGTTTGACTTTTACTATTGCGCTGTCAGACCTGCGCACCTAAACAAAACTAAGAGATATAGTGGTAAAGGCGTTTACATGCAATGAAAAAAAAACTACCTCTGTCAAACGGGTTTTGCTTACCCTGTTTATGCGCTAACCCCGATCAAAGAAGCCTGTTTTACTCGTTTACATGACCTACATGTTATCAGTTTATTAAGCATAATCGGAGTAAGACTCTGCATGTTAAAGCACTCATTGAAAGACACTTGGTAATATGCCGATCCTTTTCTAATTCCTCACCAGCATATGAGTGGTTTTACATTATAATTTATAATAGGCCAACAATATTTTCAACCCAGGCCACAATATCTTAGCTTTGTGCTGGATAAGGGGTGATTCACATTTTGGGTCTTAAACTGTGCGGAAAATGTGAGCGGCACTGCTTTCTTAGGGGCTGATCAGACAGAACGTGTTTCTTGCTGTTAGGTGCTTTGTCCTCCGAGTCGCTCAAAAATGCTCAACTTTGGGCAGAACACTGAGGATGACGCGGGCGTTTACAGCCGAGCTACTGCTGTTTTCAGCTATGTAAAAGCACCTCTGTAGAAACACCACGTCAGACGCTCCTTTTTTGAATTGTTCTCAGTTGGCAGGGAGCTTTTTTGCCGTCTGCTTTGGCTCACATTTTTGGTGGAGTGCTCTGAGCGCCTGAAGTTGAAAAAAACTAAAATCTGAGCAGAAAAGCGCTTGACGTCATGCGCCGTTTTCCCATTGTAAAATCGAAATAAAGAAGAGGCGGCCTTCGAATGTGGTGATGGAACTTTACGGTTGTTTGAAAAATTCTGAGACTGCAATGATGAAGGAGAAACTAGTGTTGGCTGACGCTTGTAACCGAGCAAGGTCAGAGCAAGCGTTCTCTGCTTGTACCCTTTTAAAGTTTCAGATAAACTGACAGTTAACAGCAACTAGAGTGTCACACTATAATCCTTGACCGACAGGACAGCTGTTTCGATTGTTGCCTAGCAACATAAAAAACGCTGCATGCAGCTCATATCCAAAAGCAAACCGAAGCAAAAACATGAAAAACATGTTCTGTGTGATCTCTCACACATGCTTGGCGTGTGTGGCATTCTGAACAGTTAATTTTTTTTTATCTCATTGTGGCGCTGATGTGCCTGGAAAAGCAGGTGCGTCGCATCGCATGCACATCGAGATCGCGTCGCTCCCTATTTGAGGTCCGATTTCTCCCCTTCCGATAATTCTTGGTAAAGTCCCGATGTTCTTAAAGCGGCAGTCCGTAGGATTCAATAGCATCTGGCTGCAGAATTGCACTTGCACTCTCAGACTTGCACTCTCAGACATCTTCGCTTCCTGTGACGTCACTTGCAGTCGAAACACCTACCTGAGACGTCACATGCAAATCGACACAAATAAACCGGACAATGTTTCGAGAATAAAGACGAAATGTTACAAGAATGAATAAAGTCGAACAACAGTAACAACAGTATCTTAAATAGTTAAATTAACAAGTATAAACAAAACCTTAAACTTTTAAGATCCCAAACACACTGTAAACTATTACAGTTAGGTATGGCCAAATGACTAAATGTAAATGTAAATGTAGGTATGGCATCTGTTATTTCGCAATACCTTCGTGAAGATTTGTCGTAGGGTGTGCTTCTTTCAAACGCGTGAGCAATTGAAGTTTGCTTGGAAGTCTAGCATTCTTATAGCTCACAGTGAGCAATCCAGCGTGAACACAACTGGACATTTAAAATTTAATTTGTAATGTGTTTTGTTAGATTAGAGTTCTTCGGAATGCTAATAAGGTGACACAATGTGACCTCCAAACAGAGGACCTGGTTTCCACATATAACTTTAAACAACATCAGTTTTCCAAAATGTATCTTAAAGCAAAGGAGCAGACAGAAAAAAAATGCTGATGCTCAAGAAGAAAACACAAATCATTAAGAACTAGGGTGTGTAAACTATTTTGAATTGGAGGCTAAATTTGACTTATTTTGTCTTCTTGGAAACATGTGGTTATACATGTGAAGGCCAGTTCTAAATGAAAAAAATAGTTTCTATAAACAACATTTTAAATCATTACAAAATCATTACACATCATCCTGTTTAAAAAATTTCACTCCCCTTCTCTAAATGCATTGTGTTTCATGGAAACTTACTTCCATTACTAAATAAAAATATAAAAAAGTATTTTTTAATAATTGTGGATTTTTAACATGCAGTTGCAAGTTGTGACATCAGAATTGCAGGAAAAACTCACAATTGCGAGATCTAGTTAATTTCATGCAATTCTGACTTTATAACTTTTACAACAATTAAAAAAAAAGTCTCAAACTCGTAATGTATTATTTTCTCTCATTAGACATTATAGTCCGCAATTGCGAATGTATATCTCTCACAATTCTAAGAAAAGGAATCAGATTTGTGAGTTAAAACTTAAAATTGTGAGCAAAATAACTTTGAGATAAAAGAAATGTAAGATAAAAAGACGCAATGTCTCAGCCTCCAACACCAGGACTCCACCTTGGCCCTCTGACCCAGATACTGCACCTTGGCTCCTGGCTCCCTCATCTCCGCCGTGGCACCGTCATCACACCAGCTCCACCAGGCTACCTTGTCCCTCAGGCTCCGCCTTTGTCAGTCGTCGATCTTCCGCCACCTTCGGGACTCAAATTCTCCAAATGTCTCTGTCAGGCGCCTCCTTCGCTCCGGCTCCACCTTCATCCTCAGTAGCTCTGGCTCTGCCTCAGTCGCTCTGCCAGCCCTCTGGATCTTCGCAGTCACCCCGGCTGGTCTCTGGACCACTACCTTGCTCCTCGTGCTCCGGGCTCCCTGGCTCCTCCCATCGTCCTCACCACCCTGGCTCCAAGGACTGCTACCTTTCCCCTTTACCAGCCCCTCGTCTGTTCCAGGCCTCCCTCCTAAACCCCCTCCCTCCCTCCTCAGTTGGACTATATGCAAGCTGGTAATTAGATAGATGTGATATTTGTGTCACATGTGTCCAATCAGCTGCTTGTGAATTCTTGTCAATCATTTTCATTTACGTCACTGCACAGTCAGTACCGACCTGGCTCCACAGACTGCTACCTTTCCCCTTTACCAGCCCCTCGTCTGTTCCAGGCCCGCCTCCTAAACCCCTACCCTCCCTCCTCAGTTGCAGTAGATATATATATATTTTTTTTTTTTTAAAAGCTGGTGATTAGATAGTTGTGATACTTGTGTCATTTTCATTTACGTCACAGCACAGTCCGACTGTGTGATTGACAAGAATTCACAAGCAGCTGTTTGGACACATGTGACACAAATATTACATCTAACTAATCACCAGCTTTTTAAAAAAGCTAGGTTGCTGCTGGAAGAGGTGTTAGTGAGACCGGCAGGGGGTGCTCTTCCTGTGGTCTATGTGGGTCCTTATGCCCCAGTATAGTGACGGGGACACTATACCGTCAAAAAGCACCATCCTTCGGATGAGACGTTAAACAGAGGTCCTGACTCTCTGTGGTCATTAAAAAAATCCCAAATTCGCCCATTCGCCTCTATACATCATGGCCTCCTAATCATCCTCATATGTACTAAGTGGCTTTGTAACACTGTCTCCTTTCCACCAATAAGCTTGTTTGTGGTGGGTGTTCTGGCGCAATATGGCTGCCCTCGCATCATCCAGGTGGATGCTACACATTGTTGGTGGTTGAGGAGATTCCTCTGGAATGTCTGGAATAGACCTTTTAAAATTCCATGATATTCCAGAAATTCCATGACCCGTGGGAACCCTGTTTTTACAATCACATCAAAAGTTATGTACACATTTATATTGAACACATATATAATAAACATATCCATAACAGTACAGTGAAATAATAATAAAACTTGGTAACAGTTTAGAATACTGATCCATAATTAACGAATAATTGCATAGGAACAAATGAGTAATTAAACGTGGTAGTTCACTTATAACTAATCAATAACAACTATTCTTTTCATACTTCCCAGAGAACTACTGAAAAAGTTTAATAATTTATGCAAACTAAACAATAACTTATGTTGGACAAATTACAGTTAACAAAGTAAACAAATACACAAATATGCAGACTTGCATTTTTGGAATAATACATGATTTTGGAGACCACACCTTGTCAGGTATTTCTTGGTCTAGAGGTGGAATCATACAGGATCCTCTGTTTCATGTGGGAGAGAGACGATTTCATCTCTCTCTGGTCTGCGTCATCGTTCCTACCCTCCTGTTTCCTAGTTTGTGTTAATTAGCTTTCCTTGAGTGTTTATCCCCTGCACCTGTTCCCTCTTGATTTGTTCCCTTTAAAACATTGTCGTGTTCATTGTCCTGTGCTCGTTCATATATATCCTACCTTGTAGCTGTTGTGCTTTGTGTAAGCTGTGACTCGTTCAGTGTAGCTGTTGTATGAAGTCCCTCGTCTGTTTGAGCTGTATTCTTGCCATCGTCTTACCTTGTTCCTGTTTTCTTTGTCAAAGTAAGTGTTAGTTTAGTGCTTGTTTCAAGTGTTTGTTTACTTAGTTTTAGTTAGTCAGTGTCTTTGTGCAAATTATTATTTATCCTGTCTTGTTTTCCCCCTCGTGGGTTTTGTTTTGCCGTTTTTGTCTTGTTAATGTTAATAAATACCCTTGTTAAAACCCCTTCACCTCCTGTCTGCCTTTGCAATTTGGTTCTTGCCACGAGATTCGTGACAGAATGAACGCGCCCAAAGAGGAACCCAGCAGGTAGAATGGACAAGTCGGAGATCGCTGCAACAAGAGGCCACCAAGCCCACGTCCTGTTTGGCCTCAGGCAGCAGGGGAGGTTTGTAACGGACTTTGCCTTGGACTTCCTGGCTTCAGCGCGGTCCTCGGGGTTCAACAAGGCAGAGTTAAAGGTAATTTTTAATAGTTGCCTCGATGAGCCCCTAGGACCCGCTGAGATGCACCAGCTGAAGCCTCTGGGATTCGTGGATATTGTCCAGACCCTGCTGGATCGTGAGTGGTCCAGGGAACTGTCTAGAGTGGATTATCCCATGGGGCTAACCACGATTCCTGAGGGTCGTACCCTTCAGATCGGGGTCGTGGGTCTCTCCCCACAGCTTTCTTCCTCTCCCCCATCCACCAGTCTCCAAAGACGGCGTCAACGGAGGGAGTCGTGGGACTCCCCGTCCGACTCCTCGAACACGGAGCTAACCGTGTCTTCCACCGCTTCTCTGCAGCCAGCCACACCCCCAGTAATTTGTCCAACATTAGTTCTTGTTTAGTTTTGCTTAAATTTTGAAACTTTTTTAAATAAAAAAAATGGCATGGAATTTCCATTCAGTTCAATAGCAGTGTTTATGTTCAGTGCTTCCAACATGGCCGACTTCCAGGTTGATTAGGCGTCGTAAGTCTAGGATTTTTGTCATGTAGGATCATGTTTGGGGTCTCTCACAGTTTGAAACTCTTATAAGATTTAAAAAAAAATGTTGAGGCCCTGGCATTAGTTAAACACAGCGCCTCTTACTGCAGGAAACCCTTTAAACAACATGTGTCCTACTGAGATGTGACTTTCGGTATGCACAAAATAAAATGTGTTGATTTACGTTACACTAATGTATAACTCAATTCCTGGAGGGCTGCAGCTCTGCACAGTTTAGATCCAATCTGTCATGAGTCTGCTTCATCATGTCATGTCTATTCTTGGTCTTGTGGCAGATTCATGGCGATGCCTTAGATTTAATGTGGAGAGAGAGATTTTGACCCTTTCGGCCTTCTATACTATCTCTACGGTCCTCGTCTTATCCCTTGATAATTATCGTTTGTCTGTCTCCCTACATAGGATCCTCATGTATATTGTCCTGTGCTCATTCGTTGTACTTGACCGTGCCTTGTGTTTGTTTGCATTGTATTGTTGCAGAGTCGTGTAAACCAGACCATGTGGATATCTTACCTTACCTTGCCTGTGTGTGAGACGTTGTGTCGGTTTGTTTTTAGTTAATTTTTTGCCCCCTCATGGGAAGTCTTTTCTTTATTGTTGTTTTATATCATTTAGTCTTATCTTTGTTACCCCCATCGTGGGCTTTTGATTTTTCCTGTTTTTGTTATTAAATCCCCTGCACCACTGCAGCCTGAACTTGGGTTCTTCTTCCACAAACCGTTACTGAACGAACAAGCCAAAGCAGAACCCAGAAGGCATGGAGTCAAACAGGGCATTTAAGAGCTGCCAGGCTCACACCCTGTTCGGCTTTCGCCAGAGAGGAACCCCCGTGAAGACCTTCACAATGGACTTCCTCTCCACTGCGCACCACTCGGGATTCGGCAAGGAGGGGTGGAGGTCATCTTCAACAGCTGCCACGACGAACCCTTTGAGCCTGCTGAGATGCGCAGGTTGAGGCCCCTGGGCTTCGTAGATCAGCTCCAGATACCGATGGATCGCAAGGAGTCCAGGGGACTGTCCGTGGCCGAGTCTTCCAAGGGCTGGCGACGATCCTGGAGGGCCAGGCCCTGCAGATTGGGTCGTGGGCCTCTCCGCACCCTCTGCATCATCCGCTGCAGCCTCCCCACCACTGGCTAGCCTCCATGACAGGCATGGATGGAGTTGTGGGACTCCCCGTCCGACTCCTCCAGCACGGAGCTAGTCGTGCTCCCCAATGCTTTCCATCAGCTGGTCGCACTTCCCGTGTGCCGGTCCAAAAAGAAGAAGCCGAGGCGGGGACCAGTGTCCAGTCCGGCAGTCCAGCCAGAGATCCAGGCGGCGTCCAGTCAGGTACAGCAGAAGACGTCTATTCCGGTGCAGCCGACGTCCATTCCGGTGCAGCTGACTTCCATTCCGGTGCAGCCGATTTCCATTCCAGTGCAGCCGGTTTCCCACCCAGCGTTCCATCCGTCATCCAGTCCGGTGCAGCCGACGTCCCAGCCGGCATCCAGTCTGGTCCAGCAGACGGTAATCCAACCGGGTCCCAGCCAGTGCAGCCGGCGCCCAAATCTGGTGGTCCCGATACCGGTGGTCCCGAGTTCTGGGTCCAGTCCAGTGGTCCCGAGTCTGGTGGTCTCCAGTCCGGCGGTCCCGAGTCTGCTGTCTCCTGCTACTGTCACCATGTGACAGGAGCATCAAGGTGACGTAACTTGGAAATCATGCACGAGGCTAGACCATCTCATTTCGTATCGCTTTGTGGACTGCGTGCTTTGAAGACCGAGACCTCGTTTTTAAATATCCCTTCGAATTGGGACACAGCTTTAGACCGCACATTGGCTGCTTTGGTCAGCTGCTGCGATTCGCTAATGGTGCCGCCATATTGGTAGTTGCAAGAGTAGCATGTAAACAAATGCAAGTATACTTAACAGTCTAGTGTTGATATGTTTTTTAACAAGCTTTGTTCTCTCTTTGCCATGTTGTTTATTTAAATATGACTTCGGCCTACTGTCTTTATGGAAAGTGTTTTATGTCTATATAACATCAATACCCTCTGAATTATTTAAAAACAAACCAGAAATCTAATCTCAGCTGAGTATGTGACCAATGAGAAGCAGAGAGCTGTAAGACACTGTTACCAAGCAGATGTTGGGTATTTCTGGGTTGATATCCATCATGTTTGGATCTCTTTCTCTATTGGAGTGGACCAAAAAAATTATATTCTCAGATCTGTTTAATCTATGAAGAGCTTTCTCTATGACGGCATTTATCCAATCATTTAAACCCACACAACATGCTCTCTTAACACTATGTGGCAAATAATCATTAAGTTTAATCAATGAACTGAAATAAATTCCTGACAGCTACATTAACATGCAACCAAATAACCTGCTAGTAATCAGATTGATGACTCAATCAACCTTTATCAGTCTAATTGAGCTTGACTCAATACAATTTTGATCAAACTGGTTAACTGTTTTCTTGACAAGCTAAAAGTTGTTGAAATTAATTTGTATATATTTAGAATGATGGATATAGACTGCACTGCATCTTGCTCACTGCTTGCTTCGCTAAAAAGCATGATGCATGCAAGTCTACGTGTCTAATCAAGGAACTATGCTTCTAAACACAGCTCTAGAACTGTAGTTCCAACAACACAACTTTGCGATGCTGCTTGCGATTGATTGTTGGAACAATGTTTTTGGGAAACATTTGTATTGTTGAACTATGCTAGAACTGTCAGGAACAGTAAGTGCAAGGCGGACCCAGACGCAGATAGCAGGTGAGGGGTTAACAAAAAAAATATTTAATATAAATAAAAAACAACAGAACCAGGGTGTAAACATGTAGAGTAAACAGGAACATAGACTAACTACACAAGACTAAATACAACTCTAGACAATAACTAAACTTGATTAACACCACATTACAAACCAGGAGGGAGACAAGGAACAAACAACGCAAATGGGCATTAAATAGGGAACCAAATAAAGAGGGGAACAGATCGACAAAATACACCGGTAGGATAATTTTTATCAGATTTATGAGATTGTCCGACCGGTTTAAAGTAAACACAAAGAATGGGTTAACAGCATGAAATAGATTATCAGTTTATCAGTAAAATGCAGGCCGGTTTTATTTACAGTGCAAAAACAAATTGTCCTACAGTACCAGTATAAAATGAATATGAAGGGTGATTAAACATGGCAAACACTGTACCATTTCAGATTGTCATAGCTAGCTGTGTAAAATAAACAGGTTTGAGGTTTGATGATTTAACATCAAACCTGTTTATTTTACACAGCATATCTATGACAATCTGAAAATAGTGATGGTTGTTTTTTCAACCTGAACAAGTCACGGTAAGATTTTTGTGATTTCCAATCAAGACAAATAATAGTTCCTTTCAGAGCAGAACAGAAGTGTATTTTGAATTTAGCCATAGGTTTGTTTGAATACAAGAATCAAGGCCATGTTGAATCTGCCAAAGTTAATGTTTTGAAGTGGCTATTAAAATTAGTTGAAGTAAGACATAGTAAATAAGAAGATACATCAGACTGTTATAAATAAGAAGACACATCAGACTGTTATAAACATGACAGTTGGAGAAAACATTGCAAATTGATTAGCAATACAAGCATTTTAAAACCAAAAACAATGTAAAAGATCACTGTAATTTAAGACAATCCATATATATGCCCTTATTGTTTGGAAATAGCTGAAAGTAAAATAGAAGTAGCATTTTTCTTCATTTCACATTCACAAATATTTCTCTCGCTCATTTTGGACTCTGAGGCAGGGTACAGCCAAAGGTTAGTCATCTCAGTGTCAACGTTATGTCTGTTTCCCAGTTTAGTTTTCTCCGTTTTTACCCTTGGACTATATTTTGCCACGAACGATCCCTTACCTCCACCTCGTTTGTTGCACCCGAACCTGATGATCATTCCCTGGACACTATTTATACCCTGTGCTTTGTCTTGTTCTTTGTCGAGAATTGATGTTAATCTTGTTCTTTTACGTGTGTCTGATTCCTGTTCTAGTCAAGACCTGCTTTTGTGGATACCCGTTTTTCGTGCTTTGTTTTCCCGGACACTTTATTAAAGTCTATAAAAGCTTTGAGGTGTGCTCTCCTGACACGAAGTGTGACACTCAGACATGACTGTGATTCAATCCTTTAAGCTCGGGGTGAAATGCCCTCAGCAGGACTGCAGTGTGACTAAAAGACTTTCAGGGAGCATGAACATAAATGCTTGCTATGTTTTGCCACATGCAGTGCAAAAGAATGAACAACTGATTGAAAAAGCAAGTGGCTGTCCGTGCAAGCATGTCTGTGTGTTTGCAAGCTACGACTGTTAGGTTGGTCTGCAGTATCAATCAGTCTGAAAACCAAATGAAGAGCAAAAATTTGTACAATTTTTTTTCTAGCAGATGTGTTAAGTTCGATAATGGATGGATTAATTTTAATGTTGCGGATAGATTGTCAAGGTCTGCGACAAAACTCCGGATTGCGACCAAATCGGCGCTTGTTTTAGTTGCCTAAGCTTGTTAAGTATAAGCAAGTAAGCATCTGGAACTGTCTTGAGCTATTCCAAACGCTACAATATTTGCAAACCTGTTTGATATTATCGCAAAGTGATATTTACGATATTTACGACACCTTTACGTTTGGGACTAGTTTTGAAGTATTCACATACCCATGTTTTGGTCTCCCACGTGTGTGTGTTGCGAGCTGCTGCGAAGCGTCGACGCAAAAATATGACGACGACGAAATTTTGACATCGACGCGTCGCTACAGCCTGTTTGATATTATCGCAAAGTGATATTCTTGTTTGTGTCACTGTTGAACTAATCCAACGAATCACAGCGCAGAAGTTTTGTGTGAAATTTTGCGTGTAGAAATTAAAACTGCTGGCATGTATTAATAAACATTACAGAGGATGTTAAATGGCTAGTATAACAGACACAAACCTGCTTAAAACTATTCTAAAGCAACAAATCTGCATAATGGAATATAGAAAACACTTTAATAATACTTCAATGATTCACGCTCCATTCCAGTGGATGGTGTAATCGCACCAGCAACTCGCTTAACCTCGGTCCAAATAAAGAGAAAAAAAATTTCACCTTTATCCAAGTGAATAAAAAAACACATTAAGAGATACAATTGCGTTTTCTCTCTAGAGTTTACACATTAAGAGCTTTACTCTTCGAATGGAGTAGGGCATAGGGATGATCACTTCTGAATGGAACGCAGAGCTTACGAGTTCATGATGTGGGATGTGTTTTGCCTGTTTTGTCCTCGACCTTGTTGTTAGTGGTCTTTGTCTGAGTTGAATTGTGTATTGTAGTGTGCGTGCTGTAACAACAAGATGAAGAATGACAAGAAACCTTGTTGTGTAGTGTAAGCGCCATAGCAATTCAAGTAGTCTCACAGCCCCGTAGTGTCAGCTCGGCTGGATTAAGCTTTTCACTCTGAAGCAAAGAATGTCATAACATTGGGATTTTATTAAAACTGCGTCCCTTTACAGAACTACATATCAAATTTACATTGATTGTGTAGTAAGCATCTGCATAGCCTTGGCTCCTGAGGCGACACAAAATCATTACAAGTACTAGGGATGCAGCGATTACCAAATGTTATTAACCGCACTTGAAAGTCACTGTTAATTAATTGTAAAGGCTCTGTTACACCACGTGTTTATGTTTCACAAAACGGAACTGATGCAACTTCTACAAAATGAAAACAAAGTTACACCAGCGATGGGTGCGACAGCTTAAAGAGCCCAGCTTCTTTTGTGAGTACTTGATAGAAAAATGAGGAAAAAAACTCTTCAAGTGTTGGTCTAGCTTTTGTTGAAACTAGTATCTTTGTATTGGCACCTATTGCATTAATGCTCCTGTATGACATATCGCTAATTGCTCCCTTAACTCCCTGCAAGTCGCTTTGGATAAAAGCGTCTGCTAAATGACTAAATGCCTATTAGAAACTCGGAGGCTAGGCTACAACACACTAGACAAACTATGGCAGAGAGATCAAACAGCAAATCTTACATGTAAAGTCACAAGCAAAGCAGCATGTAAGTTAAGAGTCGCACACCGGACAAGAAGTGTCACGTCGATGACAGCCAACAGAATGCTTACATACTGTGTGCGCAAGCTAGGGCTGGGGGTAAACGATTATTTAGGAAACGATTAATCTAACGATTATTTTATCTATTCGTCGACTAATCTTACGACTAATTGGACAATCAATTTAACGCTTATTTTTCTGTTGCTCGATTAGTAAAAACCATAATGTATCTCAAAGAAATACCAAAAAAATCTTAATAATATACTTTATTAAACAGCAATTATGCACAGCAAAAGATATTCTTCTTTACACAAAATAAAATAAAATTATTTTACTGTTATACAAAATGAAAGACCAGCCTGTTTACTCTTTACAGTACCAGCATAACTCTCTTGTTCAAAAAAATCTAAAGTTGTAGTGCAAATAAAAACTGCTGTGTTTAACACAATATAAAATTCCTGTTTTTGCGTATATTTTGCGTACATTGCATTTCTTTCTCAGGACAGGATGCCAAGATTCTTTGCTTTCACCTAGAAAGCACGAAAGCAATGCATATAAGAACAACAGCTAAGACTGTGGGGTATTTTAAATCTACTCTTAACCTCATTGTAGTGCTATGCTATGATTAGTTTATTTGGGGTGCTTCCGTTTCAGATGCTCCAACATTGTTGTTGTTCTGGTGTGGTATGCCAACTCCATTTGGCAAAGAGCGCAAATAACGACACCTTTACGTTTGGGACTAGTTTTGAAGTATTCACATACCCATGTTTTGGTCTCCCACGTGTTTGTGTTGCGAGCTCCTG
Source organism: Triplophysa bombifrons (assembly GCA_029783895.1). Taxonomy (NCBI): domain Eukaryota; kingdom Metazoa; phylum Chordata; class Actinopteri; order Cypriniformes; family Nemacheilidae; genus Triplophysa; species Triplophysa bombifrons. Next base: position 21,183,417 of record CM056456.1, read on the forward strand.
CGAAGCGTCGACGCAAAAATATGACGTCGACGAAATTTTGACATCGACGCGTCGCTACAGCCCTAGCGCAAGCTCATATTCAAAGTCTACTCCTGATGCAAGTTAAACCAATTTGATGGTATTTTTATTAAACAATTACTGAGCTTTTAATGTTATTTAGCAAATAGGCTCTATATCACGTTAATAAGTCCTTTGTTTTCTGTGAACGAAAATGGTAACAAAACAAAATACATGTGAACTGTGCGTCTTAGCTCTTAAAAGGATAGCAGCATACTTCACATCTCAGTTTTAATGCTCAATAAACAACAAAAAAACAAAGACAAACACTCACCGCTTCAGCTTAACTGAAATATGGTTTGATCTAGATAATTTATACAAAGTGTTATTTAACATTTTGCTCCTTTCTTCAGTTTCTGTACCTGATAACTGTCACACTGCAGGGAGGATTAGAGAACGCACCACAGGGATTTCAGGGAAAACACACGGCTTTAATAAATGCCAGAAGGATAATACAATCAAACACAAAAGAAAATGCCAAAATAATCCAAATGTCCAGGTAATAAACCAAATGTCCAGGTAATATTCCATAAATGATCAGATCAGGTAGTAATCCAAATGTTCCGGTAAATTCCTCAGTAGATCGATTTGGGTAAATAATCCTAACGCATAAGGTTACTTTGCGATGCTCCTTGCGATTGATTGTTGGAACGATGGTTATGGGAAACACTTTTATCGTTGAACTATGCTAGAACTGTCCGTAACATTGAGTGCACAGCCTCGAGGAGATGAAATTCCCAGCAACTCCTGAGTCAATCAAGGTTTTCGCTAGAAAGACACCAATGACCGGACCCTCCACAATAGAGGCACGAATTGAGGTTTCATCTTTGTTCTTCTGGAAACTTCTGAAGACTGTACTGATACACCTGAATGGCTTCAGGCTCCGGAGGGGCTGATCTGGTATAGGCAGAGAAGTGTGGAGGAGCTGTAGCTGTGCAGAAACCACTAGGCATTGAACAACCAGGGTTTGGAACTGAATAGCATTATCAGCAATGGAGGAGCGGCCTTGACGTAATCTCAGGAAGCGATCTTGAGAGAAAGTCCGTTTTCTGGCCAAAGACCCCTCTGAAGTGTTCGAGGAACAATCTTAGCGTAGAAGTTAGGGAACCTCCAGCCACCCAGATGCATTCGGCCCAACTCAGTGCTTTTCCATCAAGGAGAGAAATAATGAAAGAAATTTTGGATACATCTGTAATAAACTGGTCGGGCATATAAAGCTCACATTGTAAGTAAATATCGCTACAATCCTCTAGTGATCCGGAATAGTGGTTGGGAAGGGCCATGGGACTGGATTTGATCGCCGATGACAGTCACGGAGAGGGTGACGTATGGGTGAGTTCCGTAAAGGGGTCTGAGGATGCAGCTCAGAGGAAATTCCAGTGGATTCCTGTGGTGCGGTCATGTTTTTGGTCAGTCTTCTGTCACACTGCAGGGCGGATCAAAGAACACATCACAGGGATTTCTGGGAAAACAGAAGTGTTTAATAGAATGCAAGAAAGATAATACAAGTCACAATCAAAAATAAAGATAAATGTCAAAATTTCTAGGTAATATTCCAGAAACGAACAACTCCGGTAGTAATCCAAAAGTTCTGGTAAAATTCCCCAGTAGATATATTCGAGTAATTAATTCAAACGCATAATGTTAATACTCACATGGACAGCATGCGAGATACAACAACCAGACTTAACACTAACATGGGCAGAACGGTAGAGTTAGATGCTGTCCATAAACAAGGCGCAGGTGAGGGTGTTATCATAAGGCTGGGGAAAGTGAGTGAGAAGGATGGTGAACGAGAGCTTATGCAGGATGTGTGTTCAGCGGACGTGCAGGCTCAGTTACAATAACAAGACAAGACCAACTGGAAGCACCTAAAAACCCTGTTAATTTCTTTTGTGTGTTTGCTTAATTACATTTATTTGTGCTATCATAATTTGATCATTTGTTTTAATTGCATTTCTTGTGGATTGACTGTATTTTACTATATGAAATAGTATAACCTTATTTATTTAGGTTACATATATGAAAATAAACTAATAACTACAATGTTATTAACTTATTACTTTTTATGTGGCAGGGCAAATAAACATTTAGGTAGGGCCTGTAAAAATGTAGAAATCAGTGAATGCATAGTAACCGTCATAATCTTGTAACCCCTATTTGTCACGGTTCTCCCATTTCTGTTTAGGCTTTTCCAGCCTTGGGGTAGAACCATGATTGTATCACGTGTTTTGTGGGAGAAGGACATGGCAAGGCTTTGATATTGGCTGTCATGCGCCTTCTCGTGTCTCGTCTATGGCCCCGCCCCTCTCGTTACTCGTCAGCTTTCCCTGAGTGCTTAATCCCCAGCACCTGTTACTTGTTAATTATCCTTTGTCTGTCTCCCTTTAAAACATCCTCGTGTTCATTGTCCTGTGCTCGTTCATTGTGGATATACCTGTATGTTCTCCCTTGGCTGTGTCATATATTAGATTTGCTGTTCCTGAATGTGTATCCTTAGACCTTGTTCCTTGTTCCTGTTTCATTGTCAAGTAAGTGTTAGTTTAGTGTTTGTATCCAGTGTTTATTTTCTAGTCTAGTGAGTCAGTGTCCTTGTTTTGAGTTTAATATTATCAAATCTTGTTTTCCCCATTGTGGGTTTTGTTTTGTAGTGTTCTGTGTTACAATAAATACCCGTGTTAACCCCTCTGCCATCTGTCTGCCTGCGTTTGGGTTCTCTCCTTGTCTAACCGTGACACTATTGTTCCTCAGACTATAATTGTACCTACAAAATCTTAAATTTTGTATCCCTAACCTGGCTGTAAGTAGATGTGATGTTCTAACAGTGGATTTTGTTGGAAGAACTGTACACTCATGTGATCACATGCTGTGAGTGTGAACATAAGGCTTTTGGATTACCAAATCTATGGAGCTTGACATTAAAATGATTTGTTAAATATCAATAAATGAAGACTATGGTTTCAATATGGCATTTAAAAATCTGCTAAAATCAGCATTGCATCAGATCGGTATTGAAAAGTCTTTTTTAATTTTACACAAAATGCGATATCCGCCGTGTTTAACAGTCATGTTTTCTCACTTTCTTTCCTAACGACAATATACACCAGTCTCACTTTGCAGAATTCTATATGTCCGCTCAACCAATCACAGAACACCATTACACGCATTGTAAAAAGTAGGCGGCGCTTTGAATATGGTCGGCTTCGTAGTATCACTGATCTACTTTGTAGTTTGTGTTCAACAAACAAACAAAAATGAATAATTTTGACGGCATTTATGAACCTGTGCTGGTTTGTGCGGTGGGGAAGAAACGTAAGCCATCGAAATCTAATCGTTTACGTGAGGAGATTAAGAAAATGAGGCACTAATTTATAGCACTAAAAAGATGAAGAGTTGAATTAATTTTAGGAGCTATGACTGATTGAATGTATTTTTAGTCCAGTGCCTGTATGTAAGATTAGTATTGTATTGAATTCAGAGGCTGTCATATGTAGATCAACTCACTTTATTGTGTATTTTCAACACTTTCAATATGAAAAATACTTTTATATTGATTCAATGGATTTATTGCATTTTGGGGTAAAAAATCTGTTTTTATAATAAATATTTTAAAATCCATATCTGGATTTGAATTTTTTAGGTTACTAGAACCTAAAGATATGTGAAACGTTAAAACCGAAAATAGTAGTATTCATCTTGCCATTTTCTTTGTAAATAAAACACATATTACTCAAAATGGATTTATAGTGTTTTGGAACCAAACATTTCAAATATTTCACTGTAGGCAAATGTTTTTGTTTATGCTGCAAGCTTTTTACATCATAAACCAGATTCTCAGTGAAATGTCATACGAGGAAAGAGTTCCTGGCAGAGCGGAATGCAGGGGAAATAGAGACAACATGTACAAAAAACTTTGTTTTACTGCCACCACCAATTTTGGCCAAAAAATTTGAAAAAATATGCAATCGGTCATAATATATCATTTCAATTGAACTGGGCACCTTTGTTTAATATTAGTTAAAAAATTCACTAAATAGAGATAAAATTGAATTGTGCATTGAAATAATAAAATTGTCCAAATGGGCTTCTGTTTTTTTGATTTGTAAAAATAATTGAGATAAACGAGGCAACAATAAATATTAAAATATAATCTCAAAAACCTTGTTTACTAATCGTCTTACATTCTCATATTCTCATTCCAGATATCATATCTTTTTGAAACAAAATGTCTCTTTTCACAAAGTTTTGAAAAAGAAACCGTTTCTGTTTTTAACACTAGGCAATCAGCTCAGAAGAATTATGTTTCAGTTTACAAAAATGCTGTGAGATGAAAACGAAAAGGATATAAAAAAGGGCATGTAAGGAATTTGCATCTGTCTGTCTGTCTGTCTGACTGTTTGTTCAAATACTGGAACATTGCATTCAAAGGATTGTTTTCTTGTACCAGTGCTTTGATGCAATGGAAATGCAAATTGTAAAAGCATGGGTGGATGGGTTTCACGGTTTCCCTCTGTCTCTACACGTATTTTCCACTTGGACTTTATCACCCACGCTCCCGCACCTGTTTCTGTACTGCAATCACCCTTACCTGCCAGCAATCACCCCTTCCCCAGGACTCTATTTATACTCACCCTGTTTTCATGTTCTTTGTCAAGTCTAAAATGTAATGTTTTAGGGAATGTTGTTCTCGCCTGATTCCCTTTGTGATTATTAAAATGTTCTTTGGAAATACCATTGTTTGTGTTCCTGAGGACATTCCGTTACAATGGGAAGGTTTAAGAAGTCGTTTTGAGAATTTCAATTGTGATGTGAGAATGTACCAAAACGAAATTTTAGGCTATTATCTAGTATGTCAGTTTCCACCGAACCAACAATTTTAGGGAATGGTTTGCTGCATCTGAAAGCATAATAGTGTAGTTCCTTCCACCATACTTTCTATTCCTGAATCCGATAATAACTTTTTTCACCTTGGAGATTATTCCCAGTTAATCTTTACCTACGGTAATATTTTTCATTCAGTGTCATAAAGTGGAGCCAGAATTGAAGGGATAGTTCCCCCTATAACAAAAATTCTGTCATCATTGACTCACGACTTTTTCCAAACCTGTATAAATTTCTTTGGTCTGCAGAACACAACAGAACAAAATTATTATAACCAAATTGAATCTATTGACTAGCATAGTCAATCAATAGTCAATTTACTTTATATTTTTTGTTCTGTTGAACACAAAAGAAGATATTTTGAAGAATGTAGGACAGCAAAAAGTTCTGGTGCACTTTTGACTACCATTGTAATTGTTCCTACTGTGGTAGTCACTGGGGTCAAAACAAACGGTTCGGTTAGAAGTATTCGTCCAAATATCTTTCTTTATGTTCAACTAAACAAAGAAATTAATACAGGTTTGGAACAACTTTGTAATTCATGACAGAATTTCGATTTTTGGGTAAACTATCCCTTTTAATGTTTTGAATCCATTTTTCACATTTTACTCGTATGCAATAGAGCTCTGATGTTCCAGGAAACAGTTGTGATGATGTAACTTACATTTAAGAGAATGTTAAGTCTGATGAGGTCTTTGTGTGTACACAACACCTCTCGCAAGCTTGCCAAGATGAGCCAGTTCTAGAGGAGATAATTAAGAATATGCACGCCTTGCAAGGGCAGCTTCTGCAACCTTGGTTAAGACGTGAGGAGAACGGGCCAGACCGAAGTGGAGGACCTTGTACTGATATGCCTGGCCCTGGAAAACAAACTGCGAAAACGGCAGGTGATGCAGGAAAATTGAGACATGAAAATACGTGTCCTTCAGGTCGATTGCCAAAGCATTGAGCAGACGCACTCAGGAACTACACGGCCTGAATGGCGGCTGGCTCGTGGAGGGGCAAGATGTGTTTGAACGCCTCCGTCTGCTACATTTACATTTAGTCATTTTGCAGAAGCTTTTATCCAAAGCGATTTACAGATGGGGAAAGCAATAGAAGCAATTGGGACAGCATAAGTACAAAAGCATAAGTGCAATCAAATAAACTGGTCAGACAGATGTTGACGGAAGAGATGTGTTTTCAGACGATTTTTAAAGATGGCTACAGAATCAGCAGATCTTGTAGCAGCGGCAGATCATTCCACAAAGGGTGGAACCGATCCGGAGAAGGTGCGTGAGAGAGATTTTTTACCTTTTAGGGATGGCACTACAAGATGTCGTTCGTTTGCAGAGCGTAGGGATCTGGCGGGCTTCTTCATCGCCAAGAACTGCTGCGGAAAATAATATATGGTAACGTGAAAAGGCCCACTTTTCGTGATGGCCATATCAAGAAAGCGAACCTTCTCGCTGCCTGTCATCTGTGCAGATGTTTCAGCACCTAAATTCAATTTATAATGTCTTTTTTAAGAAAGCTATCACATCTAGGGGCTGAATATCTTGCCTCTGTATGTTTTGAAAATTTGCTTCTCCATGATAGGTGGGTATATTAAGCTACAGTCTATCCTCTAAACTCACTTGTCCTCTGTCAGAGGAGTGCTAGATCCTATCTCAGCATCGTAGGTGGATACACACATGCATGCACACACGAACGAATACACAAAAACATACAAAAAAGCAGTACTTTTCCTGTTTTCTGCTTTTCCTGCTTATTTTTTGCAGAAGAGGGTGATTAACATTTACTCTGACTGAGGATTTACACTGCACCTGTCTTCTGAGGTCATGTTTGTTCTGTTTATGAAGGTAACAGAGGTCTCCTTCAATCATTTGATGCTCACCACATATGGCTTAAACGCTTTAGTTGAAAAGCCAAAGCAATGTATGCTAGGAACAAGGAGACTGCTTTTATAGAGGCACTGAAGAGTCACTAACCATCCTTAAATAATGATATTGCACAGTCAACAACAATTCGCTTATATGTTAGGTATAAGAAAGAAAGAAAGAAAGAAAGAAAGAAAGAAAGAAAGAAAGAAAGACAGAAAGAAAGAAAGAAAGAAAGAAAGAAAGAAAAAAATAGAAAGAAGAAAGAAAATATGTATTTTATGTTAGCAGAAGTGCATTAGTCCCCATGTCAGCCATAACCATTCAAGCAACCTATGATGCCAAGTTGCAGAAAATTATACAATTATTTCCCGGAGGTACCATCAACTTATGAACAACATTACTTGCAGTCACTTTTGGGATAGAGAGGCAACAATTAAAAATAAATAAGAAAAAAGGATACAATCCTGCATGGCTGTCAGCACCAGAAAGGTCACTTTGAAACATAAAAAATGCAATATTTCTTATTACCAAACACAAACAGCCTCAATTCTCAGCAACCTGCTGGATAGTGCAATTAAATTATGTCGAATGTGAAGGCATGCGTATCTGGGATGTAAGTATGAGAGGGCTTTGAACTGACTTGTGAGAAGAGCGAGTAAAAAGGTCTCAGGTCGTCATAGACAGGCTTTCATGTGACGTCATAACAGCTTTATATTATGCCTGTTGCTCAGGCAGCGGAGCTCGCGCGCTCGGAAGGAATCCTGAGGTAACAGATGTGATGCGAATGAGACATGGATATTTTTGCCTTTCCAATTCCATCAAGTTAAAAAAGGAAAAAGCAAGTATAGCCTTTAAACGGACTTCACAGGATTAACAGCAACTCCACTTTTCTTTCTTTCTGTGTCTTTATAATTATCTGTTTAGGTTGTTGCGTGGCGCGCACTAAATAGCAGCCAAGAGTGAAAGGGACCGATGGTTTTTTATTCTTTTTGACAGAAAGAACTTAAGCTATATCTTTCTAATTCAAATAACCCCTGTTTCTAGAAAGTAAATGTGACTAAATAGTGACATGTTTAACCAGCGTGAAGCACATCTGTCTTATTTGACAGTGGCAGCAGTGCGCTTTAAGTCGATATACTGTCAATAACATAATGACGCGCAGGGCTGAAGTGAGGCTTTCACTGAAGATCATGTGAGTCTTGCCTGAAGAAATCCAAAAGTAATTTCTTACTATTTCAAATATGTTTTCGATGAACACGAGCGGAGAAGACCCGTTAACTTTTCCGTACGATGAGTGGCGCGACTCACCGGTGGAGACGCTATCTCGGTCGGGATTCATCGCGCTGTCCGTGGTGCTGGGATTCATCATGACTTTCGGCTTCTTGAATAACTTGATCGTCTTAGTTCTCTTCTGTAAGTTTAAAACGCTTCGGACTCCGGTGAACTTGCTTTTGTTAAACATCAGCGTCAGCGACATGCTGGTGTGTGTGTTCGGGACGAGTCTGAGCTTCGCGTCCAGTGTGGGCGGACGGTGGCTGCTCGGGCGACGCGGGTGCATGTGGTACGGTTTCATCAACTCCTGCTTCGGTACGTGGTCTTACCTCACTCACGATATCTCTTATCTAGTATTAAAATATTGAGTTAAGTTGTACCACATTCGTTGGAGATCTTTAAGTAAAAAATAAACGTAAGCAGAGCTACGCTTGTTTACACCGTCAGCTGATGCACGTACAGTATGCTCATTGCTTCTTGCTTACGCTTAAAAAAGGCTGCTGTTTGCTAATTTAACCATTATATATAAAATAAGGGTTCATTTAAATGACCTTAGATTACACAGAAGTCAACAGAGAGTATACATGGACATAATACTGTTTTAATGATGAGATCTGACTATTTTGAGATTTTTATTTCATATTTTCGATTTTAATAATATAGACTATGTGACTCAGTGACACCAGCTACTGTAATATAAATGTTATCATGTCAATTACATATTATTTATGTTACTTGACAGAACATTTAGGACATTAAAAACAGTGAGAGATCACAATATTTCAATATTCCATGCAATTACTCTTTATTGTCACACAGTACAATATCCACTGAGGGGGTTGATGGAATAGGTTTGGACATGATTGAAGGAGTTACATCAGTGTATCGGTCAAGTGGGCAAAGATATTTGCTGCTACTGATTAATTTAAAGTTGCCAAATGTCAGCCAATATATCAACCATTATAAGTTTGTTAAACTGAGGTGATATCTTATAAGAGTTATTGATCATCAGACTGTTTTGCAGTGTTTCTGTTTGAAGACAATGCAGTAGGGTTCTAAGATCGAAGGTCAGTTTGCATGCAAATTGTGAGACAAGACCAATCAAACAAAATGTATTAGACTTCACACTGACCTCAAGGAAATTTGTATTGGCTATACTGCATTGAGGAAGTGCTCAACAATTGCCATTTGAGGAAAATGTTACTAAAGTGACAAAGACTAGAAATGTTTAGTGGAAGAAGACTTGCTGCATGCTCTACAATGGGAGAGAAAAATGCCATTGCATGTTGAATGCCAGGGCTTACATATTTGGCAGTCTGCCAGCCCCTCTTCCTATTTTATTGACCACATCAGTTTAATTTCTCTTGGTTCATTTTGCTAAAGGGTAACCAATACTTTGTTTAGAAAAGCCTCAATATTTAGAAATCAGTGTTTTTAGCTATAATTGCTATTTTAGTTTGTTTTAGTTTCTATGTCAATTTGCTGTGTGAGGATTACCATCTGAAATTCTACACAAGTGATGTGTTAATGTTAATATTAATGGTGGAATGTTTGCAGGGGTTTGAAATGGATGCCAGTTTTAAAGGCTCACTCATATCTAATAGTATTAGTGCTTAATATATACAAGCTCACGCATATTTCAAAGCCCAGAGGATTGTAAATTGAACGACAATCTTACCATATCCGCACAAAAGCAGGAAGGATATAATTTAGTCAACAACTCACCTGAGGCTATAGAGATAAGGAACATTTCAGCAGTTCTCTGTCTTTCTTCTTTGAGCTTCCCTTCTTGTTGGCATGGATTTTCCACCTCTCAGGATAAAACATGCAGGTGTTACCAGCAGCTCTGTTTTACAGTTGGTGTGTTAAGCCAAAAGAACCAGGTCATTTAGACAACCCAGTAGTTATGATATACAGTGTGGTTTTGGGTCCAGCTTTAGTGCCTTTGCCAGATGAATGAGGCATTCATATAGCGCTTTAATGTGTATTGCTGTACACCCAAAGCGCTTTACAATCATTTGTGGGGGGTCTCTCCTCACCCATCACCAGTCTCCAGCATTCACTTGGATGATGTGATGGCGGCCACAGTACAACGGCGCCAGTGCGCTCATCACACACCAGCTATCGGTGGAGAGGAGTGAGATAGTGCCAATTCAGAGGGTGGGAATATTAGAAGGCCATGATTGACAAGGGCCATTGGAGGGAATCTGGCCAGGACACCAGGGTAACACCCCTACTCTTTACAAGAAGTGCAATGAGATTTTAAATGACCACAGGGAATCAGGACCTCGTTTTAACGTCTCATCCGGCTTTATTTCAGTATAATGACCCCATCACTATACTGGGGCATTAGGACCCACACAGACCACAAGGTGAGTGCCTACTGCTGGCCTCACTAACACCTCTTCCCGCAGCAACCTAGCTTTCCCAGGAGGTCTCCCATCCAAGTACTGACCAGGCTCAGCCCTGCTTAGTTTCAGTGGGCAACCAGTCTTGGGCATACAGAGTGATATGGCTGCTAGTCAATAGTGAATAAACATTTCTTGTTATAAATGTCTCCTTCCTGAATGGCAGCATTAGCCCTGCATAGAAAGTGAAGCATGCCTCCATTGAAATATTCAGAAAATGCCGTTTCATCTATTCTGCAAATGGAAGTTGAATAAATATTGTATGCATAGAAACATGAAACACCACTTTGGCTGTGGATTTATGCAGATTTATTCTTTGTCTACAGTGTTCATTTATTGACACATTCGCATTGCATACTCTGATTCACAATTTTGTTAATGCTGGTGACCGTTTAGTCCGTATTTGCTTATTTGTTTAAAGGTGCTGTGTGTAGTTTTTGGATTGATCTATTGACAAAAATGTAATATTATATACATAACTATGTCTTTAGAGGTGTGTTATGACCTTACATAATGAAGCGCTATGCTTTTATTACCTTACAATGAGCTGTTTCTGTATCTACACACACCACATGTCCCCTTGCATGGATTACATGCCATATTGTTCTACAGTAGCCTTTAACGGACAAACCGCTCTACAAGAGCACGTTTCGAAAACTAGTAATCACTTTCGGCAAAAAAGTGAAAATGTGACAACATCTTAGTTCTGTGTCAGCCGCCGTAGTGTTTGGAAAGGAAGAGAGGAGGGCTGGAATGATCCTTTCGTTACAGTTGGCAACCTCATTGCTAGATGCCGCTAAATTCCATACATTGGACCTTTAAATTGAACCAAAAATGCTGACTGCACTTTTGAGCTGTCTATAAGACATATGAGAGCAACACTGAGAAACCATTCTGACTTTCTTTATCTTTACTTTCTACGTTTTCAGTTTGAGACCATGTTCTCCATTAACAGTGCTAGCTGACTTTAATAAAGGGAGACCAACCAGCAAATGAACTTTAGGAATACAAGGGACAGTGTTTATATCTGAAGTACAGAAGGTAGACCCTTAGAGCATGTGCAGGTGTTAGAGAATTATGCAATTCTAAGAAAATATTTTTAAAAAGTATTATAAACGTCTTTTTTTGTCTGATATATCTGACATATCTAATATTTTTTACCTAGATTGTCTGTAACAACAAGACTTTAGACAGACATGTGTAAAAGTATTTTAGATTTTGGGGGTTGTGTCTGAGACATGAAACATTTCCCCATTATTCTCTTGTTTGTGTGCCCTTTTTTATTTCATTTAGTTTAAAAATGTGTATTTTCTTTTCTCCGCTTTCATCCTCCTCCCTACATCCTTAACTCAGTTGTTCTCTGTTTGACACCACACAGCATTTAAAAAACATTTTAGAATGAATAGATGAGTTAAGTTTAACCAAAACCAGAGGCAGGTGTCCATGTCGTAGCAGGTTTTTGAAAATGTTAGGGGTCAATATGTCACTTCTGCATCGTGTTCTGTTGAAGGTGCAGCTCAAATGATTTTTGACAAATGTCACAGCTTTCATTTAAATATCTTATCAATCAATCTTCGATCAGATTGTTCTGTTTTAAATACAGCAATGGTCTTAATTTACAACTCACATGCTTTGAAACAGCTGAACAACGGCAGTGATGCCAACTTTGATCTTGACCACCAGCAAGTGCCATATTTGCAGTGCACAGAAAAGTATTTACACAAAACAATAAGATGAACAGCTGGCGATTACCAGACCTGATTTTCTTCTTAATAACAAATAATGCGATGTCCACGCCAGTGGACACAGGGGTTAGGTGGGATAGAGCACATTTCCTACCCAGTAATGTTTCGATAAGTGCTGCCTTTGCAAAACTCCACTAGTATCTCAAATCAAATTATTCATGGTTTGATATTTGTATGTTATTGTAAACTATGCAATTGTAAACATACAACTCTCAGTTTTGGTTTTGAAAAGACAAAAAGCTATTGGAGATTTGAACGACACTTTATTGAATAAAAAAAAAATGTATTCTCTCATCATCTCTTTACTAAGAGATAATTAATTGTTAATTAAATAAATGCATGCAATGCCAAATGATTGTATTTATCGGTAAACTTGGTAATTGGGCACAGTTATTATCCATTAAGAATTCATTTTTAACACTAACAGAACCTAAATTAATTAAAGATGGTGTTCTTGAATAACTCGTGTGCTAGGTGGTCAAATAAACCTTGCAATGCATGTCATTCTAATAGGATTAGAGAAAAGAAGAAAATCTTGAACTCTAAATTGAAATCCGTCCCCCTCCCTTGCGTCAAAGACTTCATATTGTGCTCCTGTCACTATTGTTGTTCACTGATGGTGATTAATGAAGAATGCAGCTGTATTTAGACTAAAAGCAAATGGGTTTTGATAACGGCTCATAACAATTACAAGAGAGAAAAGGTGGTGACAGAGAGAGAGAGAGAGAGAGAGAGAGAACCAAGGAACAAAAAAAACCTCTTGCAGATTATTGGAGTTTGTTGTTGTTTGTTTTGCAGTGCATTATCTGCTGGTTGCAGATATAAACACATTTATGACACGCAATTTTCAATGCGTGTTAGATTGCTGTGATAATAGACTAACAAAGAAAAAAATGTAATGGAAAGTTCAGCCCCACATGAGGTATTTGTTTGCCTCTCAGGCAAATAACTAAAGCAAATGAAGTGTTGCTTATGTCTGTTTTACCAGACATAGGCCTACAGAACTGCTCAGGAAGAGCAGTGATGGCATTTAATACTCTAAAATCCTGCTGGACATTAAGCCTTTGCAGTCATATTTGGGAGAGAAGATGTTAGGGAATAAAAACGAAAGCATAAGCAGCAGGTCATGTGCAAAACATTCATTATAGTGACTGCGGCCACCGGAGCTGATCACGGCCACTCTAGTCAATGCTTTTGTTTATACCTACTTAACTGTTACTGAATCCTCCCAGAAGCGGCTGTCCGTGCCACCTCGTTAAAGATACAAACCTAGTCTATTTTTGACAGACAAGCCGCACAGTTTTATGTTGAAATAGACATAGACAAATAGTGAGTGATAATGGGAATCATCCGTGTGCACACCGGTCCCGCATATCACAAGGAGGAGATCGGGAGCATAAGAGGACGTGCGACAGGACTACGGATGAGAGAGGACCGGGCCCAGACATGTTTAAGTTTGTGTTTTTGTTCTTGGAGCCGGCAGTCGATCGTGAGGTGTAGTTAAATGTAAACATTAATTAATGTAGCTAAACATTTGAGATCCACCAGAGACTGTTTGACAGTATGTTTTATCGTTCACTGGCAGAAAAAAAATGTTCTGAAAGTGATCCCAACGAAATCGTTCTCTAAATCTTTATTGTTTTAGTTGTGACGTGAAACTTGCTATTCTCCTGAATGAAGAACATTTTTCAGACTTACATTTTTTATAGTTGTCCTTATCATTGAAATGTGAACGGCCCTTCACGGATGCCAGGCCAGTAGCATTACGTCCTTGTTTTCGCATTTTTGTTAACATGGATTCGACAACGTCATTGTTTTCAAAAACTTGGCCATTGAAAGCCTCTTTCAAAAGTTTGCGTTTTCAGTCCGCCAAAACATAGATGTCGTGGAAAATCGAGCTGCCAAAAACACATAAAATGTTTTCAGTTTGAATAGATATTTTACACCCTCCATATCTCTTTATATTTTACTCTTTCCTTATCAAGACTCATTCCAGGCATCCTCTTCGTGCATTTTACCGTCATGCATTCCTGTTCATTCCATTATGAATCTTATTGATAATCCAGTAATTTGAAACTGACAGCCTGCTCAGAAAGAATAATTTTGGACAGAAACCCTTTCTGGGTGGAAATGCATCAGAAGCAGTAACGTGTTCGTCCTACTATAGGTAGTGAAACATGTTAGTAATCAGCTCCAAATGGGACAGAAAGGGCAAATCTCACGCTCTGCCGCTGATGACAAGCTCGTCAATCATTTTAATACTGTAGTACATCATTATGGAAATAAGAGGGCTATCATACACCCTCGAGCGTACCAATTTCTGAACCAATCAGTGTGAACTGGAGAGGTTCATACTGGGATGCCCTCCTTATTATTTTTTCATTATATAGAAAATTGAAATAGTTCTTCCTTTAAGAGGGGGTTGAACCAAGGAAGTCTGACAACAACCTAGCATCACTACTTCATGCTTTCATCTATTTGAGTTTTGTAGTAGGGTCGATGAGTCCTGAAGCCTCATGTGACTAAAGAATGGAACAATAAGGAAAATAAGGAAAGAGGTCATGGGGAGCCATTGTTTGTGTACAGAAGGCCTATGAGGTCACAAAATACTGCTGAAAATGATCTTTGCAGTGGTCAAGCAAGGCAATGCAATGACAGCTTACCTCACATGTGTTCCCTTTTTATGAAAAGACGTGAACACAAAGCTCTTCTTTTCAGACAGAGACATTCATTTGAACCTGGTGTTGTGAATCTAGTCTAGCAAAGTCCAATCAAGCATTGTTTTTTCTGTCTCTCCCAGGCATCGTGTCTCTGATTTCCTTGGTGGTTTTGTCCTACGACCGCTACAGGACATTAACAGTGTACAATAAACACGGTCCAGATTATCGTAAACCCCTGCTGGCGGTAGGAGGTTCCTGGCTGTACTCGTTGATCTGGACTGTGCCCCCCCTTCTGGGCTGGAGCAGTTATGGGCTAGAGGGAGCAGGAACCAGCTGTTCTGTATCATGGACCCAGCGCACAGCACAGTCTCATGCCTACATCATCTGCCTGTTTATATTCTGCCTGGGCATTCCAGTCCTCATCATGGTCTACTGCTATGGGAGACTGCTTTACGCTGTCAAGCAGGTAAGAAACCGGGGTATAGATACTGCACAATGAACACTTTAATGTGGCACAGGACTCTGCAGAAAACAAAAGAAGATAATTTCAAGGATGTTGGAAACCACACATAAGCAGCACCCATTCATTTCTATATACGGGTTCAATTCCATTGAAAGTGAAGGGTGCCATTGCTATTCGGTTAACAACATTCTTCAAAAAATCTTCTTTTTTGATCTGCCGAAGAAAGTCATACAGGTTTGAAATTACAAGGTAGTGAGTAAACGATGACAGAATCTTCATTTTTGGGTTAACTATTACTTGAGGATCATGGTTATTGTCCATACCTGTAAACACCAATGCCTCCGAGTACAGAAAGCAATAGATGGGCAATGAAAAAATCAGTAACATGACTAAAGGCATAAAAGTGTTGTGTTGCCATGGTGACAGAAAAAGAATGAATAAGACCTATTCTCAAGAGAGTTTGCTTCCATATCTTCATAAGCCATGGTTCCATGTCTTCATAAACCGTGTTTACAAGAGCTTAATTCTACATATCAGAAAAACAGTTTTCTGTTCTGATTAATTTATTGCAAACTTGTGAGTCACAAATCTGTTACCATGCTGACCAGAGCTGATACGGTGAATCCAAACATTTATTTTAGTGTAACCTGTTGAGAGTACTTCAAAATCTCAGTTGTGTAAGTAAAATTTGGATGTTGTGTGCGTCACTCTCAGTGGAGTGTTTTTGGGTTCAGCTGGTTAAAATTTCAGAGTCGGCGTTATGGATCCAGACATTTATCACAGTCATGTTTGTCTGATATAGCTCATCAAGTTAAACAAAAAAACTAAATCTAAATCAAATCAAAACTTTATATGTTACTCAAAAATACAGTCAGCTCCTTTAACACTTCTGTTCAACCATGAGGGAGATACAGAGATGGAAGAAAAAGAAACATCATGCAGTGAATGAAGTGATGTAGAATAAATTGAAAAGACTGATTTCAATGC
Organism: Triplophysa bombifrons; assembly: GCA_029783895.1. NCBI lineage: Eukaryota > Metazoa > Chordata > Actinopteri > Cypriniformes > Nemacheilidae > Triplophysa > Triplophysa bombifrons. The sequence goes on from CM056456.1 coordinate 21,199,752, forward strand.
TCAGTCTGAATTCGTCTGGCTAGAAACATATTCAGCAAATCGTTGCCTTGGAATTACTGTTTAAGATTTGAATTCATGGTTCTGCCTCTTCATGTCATGTCTTTCTTGGTCTAGTGGCAGGATCATGACAGAACCTCAGGTTTTGTGTGGAGAGAAAAATAGTATTGTCGGTCACGACATAATATGCATTCTCTCGGGTCTCGTCTTTGGCCCCGCCCTTCTCGTTTCCTCGATTAGCATCCCGCCTGTGACTCATTATCCACACTTGCCCACTGTTATCTTTTTGGTTAGTTCCCTTATTTAACGCCCTGTGTTTGCCTTCCTGTGCTGGTTCGTTTTGATTCACCCACTGACCTCGCTTGTCTTGGTCCTGCCTTGTCTCTGGGATTTCATAAGCATTGTTCAGTATCAGTTTTTGTGCTTGTTCTAGTTTGACATGTATTCTGAGCAGTTATGATATTTTGAGCTTCAAAGTTTTTGCTGTCCATTTGATTTTTGTAGATAAAACCCTTTTTCTAAAAACTTTTTTAAAAAGTCCCTAAATGTACATGACGTAAAGAAAATAAATAATGTAAATATTATTTTACGAATTTCTTGTTACTTTTAACTCCGCTTCTTATCTTTTATTTTATTTATTTAACACACAATTATTTAAAAAAATGACACAACTTCAGCACCAGACCACTTTGGATGTTGCTGGTCCAGAAGAATTTCCTGTATCAGTTTTTAACAATTCAATTTGATTTATATAGTGCTTTTCACAATGTGCATTGTCCCAAAGCAGCATTACAGGAGAAAATAAGAAAAACACAAAAAGGTGAAACAGAGCACAGTGCATGGTGTTTATAGAACAAGACCATTCACGAGTTCACCTGCGCAGATAACAGTGATGTTGATAGGGATAATGATAGAGCTTGGTTATGAAGGTAATGCGTATTTGGCGTATTTGGCATGCTGTCCGGGAAGCTGGATCCGAGCTCGCCAGATCTATCCAAACCCGAAACACTCTACCTTGGTCGGGGCCAGTGCACCAAGCTCAGAACCGGTATGAGCCCAGAACACACGCCCCGGGGTTCCTGCGGGATAATGAGCTTGGGAGAGGAGCCGGGATGGAGGAGGGATGCTTAATCTTAGGAGATGGAACAGGTAAGATGGTTTCCCTATTTATTAGCGAGCTCGCTAGGGCTGATTGTGTATACGCGGTGATTGCTGATTATAGACCAGCCGGCTGATTATATGCTCCTCCCAAACTTTGTCAATTAAACATCATTTCACAAGTTCACCTGCGCAGATAATAGTGATGTTGATAGGGATAATGATAGAGCTTGGTTATGAAGATTATGCGTATTTGATGTGCTTTCCGGAGAGCGAGCTCGCCAGATCTATCCGAACCCGAAACACTCTACCTTGGTCGGGCGAGTGGGCCGAGCTCGGAACGGGTCTGAGCTTGGGAGAGGAGCCGGGTTTGGAGGAGGGATGCTTAATTTTAGGAGATGGAGCAGGTAAGATGGTTTCCCTATTTATTAGCGAGCTCGCTAGGGCTGATTGTGGATACGCGGTGATTACTGATTATAGACCAGCTGGCTAATTATATACTCCAGCTCCTCCCGAACTTTGTTAATTAAACATAATTTCACGAGTTCACCTGCCCAGACAACAGTGGTGTTGATAGGGATAATGACAGAGCTTGGTTATGAAGGCTATGCGTATTTGGCGTGCTTTCTGGGATGCAGGCTCTGAGCTCGCCAGATCTGAACCCGAAACACTCTACCTTAGTTGGGGCGAGTGCGCCGAGCTCGGAACCGGTCTGAGCCCAGAGCACACCCCGATAAAGTGAGAAAGTGGGACAGCCACCGGAGTACGTATACCCCCCAACGTGATGCTGAGCCCTGCGGAGGCGTTGGCCTGCATTTGGGTAGAGACAAGAGGATGAGGGCTCCTTAGGAGATGTGGTTCGTGATGAGACATGAATGGGGTATGGGTTCCTCCGAGGATGGTTGAGACTGAGAAGATGAAATGAGGGTGCCTGCTGGAGTCATGAGAAGTTGGAATCCACGAGCAGCTGGGAGTAGTGCATGTAGAGTTTGTAAATATGGGGATTTTGGGAACCATCTAAAATGAACATGGCTTCATGGGTGTCCCTGTTGTTAAGACTGATACTGGAAGGAGGTGACTGAAGGAGGGAGCCAGCTGTAGCAGATCGCCTGATGGAGGCTCCTGCTGGGGTGATCGCTGCTGTGGTGCTCTGTGGAGGCAATTGCTGGCTTCTGCGAATTAGATGGAAGAACTGGCCTCTGCGGAGGCGATCACTGCGGCGACCCTGGCTTCTGCGCTTTACATGGAAACACTGGCTTCTGCGGAGGCGGTCACTGCGGTAATGCTGTCTTCTGCGCCTTAGATGGAAGCACGGGCCTCTGCGGAGGGGGCAACGCTGGCATCTATGCTTGCTTTTCACGCTTGGGATGGAAGCGTGGGCCTCTCCTGAGGCGGTTGCTGCTGCGATGTTGGCTTCTGCTGTAGAGTCTGCTGCTGTAGAGCCCGAGACGTGGGCACTGGCCCTTGCAGAAGCGGTCTGGAACGACGGGTCTAGAATGAAATCCTTAGTGATTCCTGAGGCAGTTGCTATGGCGGTGAGGTCTCCTGCTAGGGAGATGAAGGCTGACATGGAGGAAATTCTGGCCCATGCGGGTGAAGGATGATTCGGGAAATGAGGGTTCAATGGGCTTCCCTGATGATGGAGCGATCTGACCTGATGTAGCTCTTGAAAGTTTCCAATGTCCAGCGCCCTAGTGCTTGGATTTGAGACTGCGAGTGGCCTTTTTGGGCAGCTGTGGTTGTGCGCCTATGCGGAAGGAGTGGCCGGAAAAGTGGTCTGCGGGGATGCCGGACAGGAGCAGGATGGCTTTGAGGTGTTTTTGGAACCAGAAGCGTGTAGCTGGGCGATTAGATTCATCGACGAAGAGAGGATCCGATGTGGTTTTGGTCTGGGATTTCCTGAAGTGAAGGTAGGCTAGGAGGGTCTGATAAGGTTGAATCGATGAGTGGAGATTGAATATGTAGATGAAATGTCCTCTTCTGGTTTGGTCCGTCTTGCTCTGGTTAATGGAAAATGACATTGTCTCTGAATCGAGTACTGACAGGTCCGATGGATAGATTAGATCCATTGAAGATGGATGTGGTGGAAATTTCCAAACATCCTAGAAAGCCGAAGAATGCTAGGATAAACATAGTGTTGAGTGTTCGATCGACGTGTTTTGGTCTGGGATTTCCTGAAGTGAAGGTAGGCTAGGAGGGTCTGATAAGGTTGAATCGATGAGTGGAGATTGAATATGTAGATGAAATGTCCTCTTCTGGTTTGGTCCGTCTTGCTCTGGTTAATGGAAAATGACATTGTCTCTGAATCGAGTACTGACAGGTCCGATGGATAGATTAGATCCATTGAAGATGGATGTGGTGGAAATTTCCAAACATCCTAGAAAGCCGAAGAATGCTAGGATAAACATAGTGTTGAGTGTTCGATCGACGTGTTTGGATTGATTTTCTTTACGGAGGATGGAAATGCATCTGGTCAATATACCCAGGGTTATAGGTTGCCTGGCATCTAGGCGACTGGGCTGGATACGTTGAATGCCCTCGATGAGCATAGATGGCTATGGATGCAGATGGCGAGTTGAATATGAGCTTGTGGAAGAACTGGACTCCACTCATGTAATCTTTAATTGAGATGGCTTGGAGATTTTTTGAAGAGTTTAGGAAGGAGATGTAGTAGGTGATGGTGAGGACAGAAAAATCGGGAAAAGGAATGTTGAACGCCTGGTGAAAAGACTTGAAGCTTTTCCATGCAGTGACATAAGATTGGAGGGTCCTAAGGGAGACTGCTAGGATGATGGATTTTAGATAGGGATCGAGGAGGGTTTTAAGGGGGTGGTTAACCGGAATATCAGCTCCAAATAGGAGCTGATAAATAGTCTGCTTCGTGCGCCAGCAGCCTGAACTTCGGGATGGCAAAACGAGAAAGGGCGTCAGCAATCAGATTTTTTGATCCGTGAATGTGCTGAATTTATTGCGTCATCGAATGCTGAAAAGGAGCCAGAAGTCTGGGTGGATTGGCATGACTTTAAATGCGGATGTGATGTCGACTTTAGCTAGCCAAGCGCCACGACCGGCATGTTTTATTAAAGTGATGGCTTGATCGATGTTATGATAGTGCAGGGAAAATTCGATCGGAAAATTCGATCGGAATGAGGCTATTAATGCTAGGAAATGCAGAGCCTTGTGGTGAAAAGAGATTGAATATGGCTACGCCAAGGGGACTGATGCGAAAAGCAGTAAAAGGGAGAGCGTCGATGGGGCCGATAATGAAATTAGCGTCAATCTCCTTTTTATGAGGAAATCGATTGGCAAGCGCAGACTGGAGGTTAGGGTAAATTAAGCTGTGTAATGGAAGACTGATAACACCGGGGTCGAAGCCGTTCGAGAGACCGGTCAGAAGATGGTCAGTGAACGGGGTGCGAAGACAATTCGAAAGACAAACAAGAAATGTTCACAGGAGTCGAGAAGTAATTTTTAGTAGGGGCACTGGTTCCACGGAGCCACACGAATGGCACATTTGGCAGAAAAAAAGATTGTGATATGTATAGTAATGCGCGCCCCCATAGGAGAGTGGACTCTGCCAAGATGGGGAGGTAATCACCCAGCTTGCGTGTCCTATGAGGGAACACAGTGCAAATCACATCAATGTAGCAGGAAAATTGAATGGTAAATTTTGGGGAAAGACAGTGTGCGGGTGTGGTTGGGTGACTGATTTTTAAATGTGAGCGATAGATCGGCGTAAGTGATCTGCCGCTCGGTTGACTGGGGTGATAAAGGTGATAGGATAAAATAAAGGTCTGTATCCTTACCTGTCAAGATCTGAGATCTTATGTTCCCCGAAACTGGAGGCGGTTCCAAGGCTGGTGCATTAATCGACACTGGCATTGCTGTCGCCATGGCCAATGAGATGTTCGATCGGCTCTGCGGAAGAGAGAAAAGGGAGGGGATGGCAGCCACCTGAGCGGCTATCGGAGTCCTGCTCGCGCTAGCAGCGGCTTCTAAGGGGGCAGGGAAATGGTTGAGAACCGGCGCCTGCTGAGGTTCGCTAGCTGAGGCAGCCTCGCACTAGTGGTCGACGGAGGCGTGACGAGTTGCTGGAAGCCCTCGATCGTTGGGTTCATGGCCTGCTGTGCAGGCTTGCCAGCGGGCAGCCACGACGAGCCACGGAGGTGGAGTACCGGGCCGGGAATAAGGAGAACCACGAGCCGTGCCCGGCTTGTCAGTGGTCATTTGCGGAGCGGACTTCGGTGAGGCGGTATCCAGCAGGGAAGAAGCATAGAGGCAGTAAAGCTCCGCCTTGGTCATCCGCCTGTGGAATTGGATGTCCGCATTGGTCAGAGCCAGTGGTAGGCCCTGAACAGTCCATTTCTGGATTGCTGGGATCGTGTTGTGAGTAGAGGTGTAAGAGGAAGTCGGAGAAGGCCGTGGACGTCTCTCTGGGCCAGGTGATGAAGTGCCACCTCTGGATTTAGCCTTTCAAGATGAGAAACGTTGGAGCTGGCAGCCCCGTGATGAAGCCGGGGAATCAATTAATGAGTCCGATCCTGAGCTGGAACGATGGCACTGAAAGATTGCAGTTTGCAGATAAGTCGTCAATGACGGGGGTCTCGGACATAGCGTCAAAATAAACGTTGATGCTAAATCTTAGGAGATGGAGCAGGTAAGATGGTTTTCCTATTTATTAGCGAGCTCGCTAGGACTGATTGTCTATACGCGGTGATTGCTGATTAAAGACCAGCCGGCTGATTATGTGCTCCGGTTTAGCCCAAACTTTGTTAATTAAACATCATTTCTATTACATAAAATCTAATAAATGCAGTCTCCCGGTGGTTTATTTAGGATATTATGCATTAAGTGAATGCTTGGCTGAAAAGATGTCTTTAATCTAGATTTAAATTTGGAGAGTGTGTCTGATCCTTGAATAGTATCAGGAAGGCTATTCCAGAGTTTAGGTCCGACGTATGAGAAAGCTCTACCCCCTTTGGTGTATTAAGTTATTCTAGGTGTTATCAAAAGTCCTGAGTTTTGAGATCTTAGAGAGCGTGATGGGTTGTAATGTGATAGAAGCTCTGTTATGTAGGTAGGTGCTAAACCATTTAAGGCTTTATAAGTGATTAAAAGAAAGTTGATAACATTGGGGTTATGTGATCGTATTTTCTGGACCTGGTTAGAACTCTGGCAGCTGCATTCTGAACTAACTGTAGTTTGTTTATTGATGATGCAGGACAATCACTAAGTAGTGCATTACAGTAGTCAATTCTTGAGGTCACAAATGCATGAATAAGCTTTTCTGCAACACATAGAATATTTCGTAATTTGGCAACAATTCTGAGGTGTAAGAAGGCTTTTTTTGTGACATTTGAGATGTGATTTCCAAATGATAGGTTGCTGTCTAATATAACTTTAACTGTATTGGTTGGAGTAACAGTGCAGCCTTCAATTTGCAGGTTATAATTCAAAATATTTTGCTAACGTGTCTTTGGCCAGATAAGTAATATTTCTGTTTTATTAGCATTTAAAAGAAGGAAATTATTAGTCATCCAATGTCTTTGCAGCTTTGACAAAATCGGTCCATTACTTCCATGTGATTGCCTCCCACAACAAAAAGACATAAAACACCTCCTTTGAGCTATATTGATATAACGAAACACAAACGTTTGAAACCACACAAAACACCAATAAAACATTCATACGCTAAAATCAAAATGTTATGTTGAATCCATTTAAGGTTTGTTATGTGCAAGATTTAATGAAACCGGAAGTGCCCCTGGACCAGTTTTCCTCTTGCGAAGTGATGTTTAATTCAGCCCTTCCATCATAACATGAATACAGAAGTAAATGTGCTGCTTTATGTGGATTGAAAGATACAGTATTTAACCCATTAGAATACTCCAAAGCTGTCTCCTTAGTGTCCTACAGACTCTCTGAGGAATGGAGCTGATCCATTCAGACTCATTTAGTTTTTTACACATTCTTTCTGTTCATTATTCTGCCTCTGACAGCTCAGATCAATATAGCTCAAGGGAGGTGTTTTATGTCTTTTGGTTGTGGGAGGCAATCACATGGAAGAAATGGACTGATTTTGTCATAGCTGCACAAATTACTCCACGGCAAGTGTAAATACAGTTGTTTTTCTGAAAAAATGTGCAACATGCCACTTCTGTCTCCTATTTCTTTAGAAGCTGTAAGAGGCACATCGTTGTAAGAACTGGGTAGACTATTACCTAGCTTCTCTATTTGATGTTTGATGCAGTTTGCTAGAGTCTATTGAAGATAAAAGAATGGATTTTTATAGTTCAGGAAGGATCTATTTTGCACCAGAACATAGAAAACTCTAGGCAAATTCAATAACTCTAATCTAAATTATCAATTTAAATCTTCATTTAAATAATTCAACTTTTTATTATTGGGTCAATTAACAATAACAAAGTAAATTAGGATTCTACTGAGAAAAAAAGGTAAATTGACATTTAAATACATATTTCCTATGAATACTATCGATCTCTGCTGGACATCACATCCCCTGCTCGCCATAATATAGGTTAAAGCAGTCAAATCACCCCATTGCATTTTAAATGGTACAATGCTCTCATCATTTAAAGGTTGTGGGTAATTTCTCCAAGTGTTATCATGAAGGCATAACGTCAAAAACACAAAGAATCAGATTGCGTTGATATATATTTATACATATCAAAGATATCGGGTATTGAAGTACTTTTGATGGAAAGTAGTGCTGACTGACACGAAAAACGGGCCTCAAATCAATAGATTACAGTTCGTGACAATTTCACAAATTCCTTTGAGACGGTGTTGGAAAAACAGTCATCGTATTGATTTGTGGTTCAATGCTCCTACTACCTGGCCATCACAATTATGCATTTCAAAATGAATAACATTTCCCATCCATGGAAGCCATGAAAATTGATCATGTATGTTACATCAAGGAAGATCCCATCTGTTTAGCAGAAGTATTCATTCATTTTTTTTGAAGACACTGCCATAATTCAAACTATTTGAGTAAAAGGAAACATTCGGAGACACACAAGGAGTGAGTATTTTAACATTCAGGAATAAATTGATTTGTGAAATTGTAATTTTTTTTGCATCTATTAGTTTTGCCATTTTAAAAATTCACAATTCTTTCTACAAACTCCACACTGCAGACAAAACCTGAACACTTCACACAAGCTCTCTGTCTGTCTCAGGTTGGGAAGATTCGCAAGACGGCAGCTCGTAAAAGGGAATACCATGTTTTATTTATGGTCATCGCCACTGTGGTGTGCTACCTTCTGTGCTGGATGCCATACGGCATCGTGGCCATGATGGCTACATTTGGCCGAGCGGGAATCATCTCACCCGTTGCCAGCGTGGTGCCCTCTCTCCTCGCCAAGAGCAGCACAGTCATTAACCCGCTAATATACATCCTCATGAACAAACAGGTAACAATTCCTTAAAGCTGTTTTGTGTAAGTTTTGTCTCTTTCTTGCCATCTTTGTTTAGAGTTGTATGCTTATTATATGTTTTTTTCAGCGGAAAAAATATAAACATCATGTGGCCTAGTAAATTCCAGTAGACCTCTGCAAAACATATCTACAACTTTTGATTAATTTTCATTTAGTTTAACAGAATTAATATACCATAAAATATTAATATTATACATATACATATATATTAATATTTTATAATATAGTGTTAATATTAACATTATATATTATAAAATAATATTCATATAAATGAAACATAAAATAAATTATATTATAACCAAACACAGACCGGAAGTAAACTTCGTGGCAGGCGTGTGTGTCCGATGGAACTTGCTCTGTGAACCTGCTCAAAAATGGATTTTTGTTTATTTTAAAATAAAAAAGTAAAAGATAGCAGAAGAGGATACAAGTGTAATTGTAAAAAAAAATTGCATCAATTTAAATAAAGTATGAAACAACTACTGTAATTTTGCCTGATGGCCCATTGAGGCAAACTTGCCTTCATACTGCACAGTAGTTAAACTGAGCATGAAAGAAAGGTAGATAAAGATCTAACATTACGCATATTCATTTGTTAAAAAGTTTGGGGGAAAAAACACTTGAAAGAGAGAAGAAATGTGACCCGAATACGAACTTACAAGTCAACGGTCAAGGTTTTATTTTAGAAACAGTGGTCAAAAGAATACACTTAAACACATTTAGCAGTTTAAAAATGAATTCAGTGACAAATGCATATTAACATATGGAGAAATAAACATTATAAAACATCAAATGGCATTTCAATTTGACATGGTTTGTTATTAAAAATCTTAGATATTTACAGTCTAAAGAATAACTTGCACATAAATTCTCACAGATATGACAAAGAAAAAAAAACATTAAAAGGCCGTGTGAATCAGAGCTACAGAAAGATTATTAGAAAAAGGAAATGTAGGGAAAGAAAAAGAAATGCAGATATATGAAAGAAAATGTGCTGAAATGTACAGTACAGAGAAAGAACGTTGGCACAGATGCACAGCACCACAGATACACTACCATTCACACTCTCACACTACACATTTGGCACAGTTCTCAGGAATCTACTGTGCATTAATTCACCAGTAAAATGATCTGTAATTCCTTTTAATTCCCATAAGCATGAACCGTTTAAAGAGACCAAAATCAATTTTCTGTTACAAACAACGATTCAATCCTCCATGACTGGGATGGTAATATATTTACCATAAATACTAACAAGCCCTGCTTTTCATCACATGCTCGATGTACATTTCTTGCTGCCTTCAAGATCCCCATAGCCAAGTATATCCCCCCATGACATTTGAAATTAAACAAAAGTTCAATTTTACAATAAACACTTGAAATAATTCTGTAAAATGATCTTCTGTCTGTTAGACATCTGACAGGTTAATACTAAAATACCTTTCGATAAAGGCTCATGAAAAGACATTCACAGAAGGACTCGGATATACTTACAATCAAAAAAGAGAAATCAGAGTTTAAGTCTGTCAATAGCTCAGTAAACACACGAAAGTTTGTCCGACACAGGTTGAAAAACATAGCCCTGCCCTCAGTACACTGAGCACCAGTGATAACGCAGGGGACACGGGTTCGAGTCTGGCTCGTGTCGTTTTTTCTCCAATTCTCATTGCTCTCTCTTTTTCCAAAACATTTCCTTCTGCTATCCAGTACCCTCAATAAAAAGCCTGTCAATAAAGTGGCAACAAGGCCAAAGACAATTATCTGAACCCCACAGACACTGATTGGAATCATAACGTCTGAAACGCACAGACAGGCCAGACTGAGCACCAGCGAGTCATCTTTAGAAGACACACAGTAGGTTCAGTTTTATGTAATAATAGTTGCTTCAAGCCTGTTACATTAAATTCAATCTAACATGTTAAGCATCACAGGTAAAAAAAAGGCCTACATGTCTTAAATCCCCCAACATGGGGAAACTTGCTAGAGTGAAGTATATTAGCTTTACACAACTCGGCTTATCATAGGTCTACAGGGACGTTGAAATGTTTCACCCTGGTCGAGAGTATCATAAGCTCCTGAGTGAAAGAAACAAATACTGTTTTACTTCTACAATATACATGAGCAGGTAAACTAGAGCTTGACTCGATAAATCTACAGGAAATGACAATCAGCTCGTGAACGCTTTTCAATGACAAACATTGAAACAATGTACACAGGCAAATGTCAATTTCAACATCCGTGAAAAAACAGTGAAACGATTGAAATAAACAGCTGTACATAGAAGACAACGCAGGGATGCGTTGCCAGTCATTCGCTTTGAAGAAAACTCCCGCGGGAGCAGAGAAACCAATTTTAGTGGCTACAGGACATTAAAAAAGACCCGGCTACCTCGGTTTACATTAAACAAATACCACAACTGTACTTATATTGCCAAGCAGCAGTCCCCTATAAACTACAAACAACCAATGCTTATTCTGCATTATTCTACTGTAAACCACCAGTAAAACACTCTCATTTTTTTTCCCCTCCGATTTTAACATCTTGTTCAATAAGAGGACTATACAACGTGAGCAAAATCTGCTTTTGTTATTAAAAATGGAGGAACGTTTAGGCAGAGTGGAAAGAAAACCATTACTCTACTACTCTTGTTCCTCTACCACAGTTAAGCGATAAGTTCTGGAAGCGCCAACAATTTGTTTTAAAGGCTTGTCAATGTGGGACAATGTCTATTACAGCAGTAAAAGAGATCAAGTTTCCAAAAAAACACAAACGTATGGCAAACAGCTTTAAATCTCCAAAAAGGTATTAACAAAAGTGAGTAGGTGCTTATGTTATATTGTTCTCATGTTGATTTCAGTGTGCACGACTGCTATTACCTTAAATTCTAAATAAAAAAAATCCCCCAAACGGTTTTCTGATGGCTTTATAAACCAAAAAGATCAAAGATCTATAAAAAGCTTCTCATTACACCTCTATTGCTATTTTTACAATCTTTATTCAAGCATAGGCTCAGGAAATGCAATTGTAAGTGCCTAATATCAGGTGGTTTTGGTCCGTAGAACACCATCTCTAGTCTATACAAACACGGTCCGGACCGCTGGTAAGTCCCTGCGCAGTCCTGCGTTGGTCTGCAGATGTCCTATGCTTTACCCAGTTTTTGTGTCTCTGCGCTCAGGGCTCACAGCTGATCTTCTTAAAACCGGGGAGTGTGACTTTGCCTTTCTTTTTGAGATCATTCTCAGTGCCTTCGTTCATGCGCTGGATGAGCATCTTCTCATATAGCAGGGGGTGGTATGCGCCCAGAGTGCAGGCCGCGTCGTAGTATCGCTCATGATAGTGGCACAGGTCGGTCTGTCGTAGTGAAGGAATGTATTCATACACGTTGACCTCTTCACATAAAGATATCATCATTAGGATACCTGAAATGCAAACAAAACAGGAGATCACCAAACCAGGCCACATATATCCTTGTTTATATAGACATGGCAAACTATCAGTCAATATGTGACTTATTTACTTTTTTTATAATAAATGTTTCAAAAAAAATGTTACTATGCATTTTTTTGCGTATATTTGCTATATTACCATTATCAGGCTTTCCATCTTTCCACTGTTATAAGGTAGGGAGCACTGTTGCACATCATAAGAAATACATCAAGTTTTTGAATTTATTAAAACTTATCCACATGATTTGAGAAATGTTGTTCTTGTTGAATTTTGGCTTTATTGGTTTAAAATGTTCTTCTTTTATATATTCAATTTTATTCTCAGCTTTTTGTTTATTTTGCTATTTGATAAAACGTATCCACATGATTTCAGAAGTGTTGATTTAAAAAGATTAATTTGGCCTGTTTTTGGCTCATATGTTCCTTTTAGAGACGCTGTCCTTTTTTCATAAATTTAATCCGGCATATTCTCAAAATATTTCTCAGCTTTTTGTTTGATTGTTTTTATTTAATAAAACTTATCCAGATGTTTCGAGAAGTGTGGTTAAAAACATAAATGTAGGCTTTTTTGGTTTAAAGGGTCTTTTTAGAGGCTATGTTCTTTTATCAAGTATAAAATTTTGCATGGTCTCAAAGCTTTATAGATCCCAGAAAATGTTTTTCTATGAATATGATTAAAAGTGCTTTTGGTGACTAGCAAGTTTAAGAAACCTCTCATTTATGTTATAGAGAATGTGAAGCTGATGTCACGCCCTATGTTGCATGTTGCAGTGGCACCGCCATCTATGGAGATTAATACTCCACTGCTATTATTATTTTTATATGTACCTTTACTTGTTTTGTTTGATATATGGAGAAATCGAAAGTGAAAGAACCATGGGCTTTTCCTGAACGACTCTGCGTAATGCCATTGCAGTTTTTAAACAACAAGACCGACCTACCATACGTAGTTATACTTCCTAATCAAACAAGAATAAAACGCTGCATTGAACGCACTAGCAGCCTCCAAAGATGCCGCAATTTTCCGCGCAGCGTGACGTCGATTAACAAGCTCTATTGGAGGAAGAGTTTTACAACCCAGAGAAACAAGTTGCTTGAGGATGCGTTTACTCAATTAAGCCTTTAACCTCCATGGAACCTCTTTTACTCTAAAAAGATATCCGAAGCATTAGAAAAGAATATCAGATTGTGTTTTGTTTTCCACAGTAGATCCGATTTTTCCGCCATTGAAGGTTACGGTGAAAAATAAAAAGAATAGGTGGCATCACACGAAAATACTTTTTTAGGATGGAGCAAGTCAATGCATTTTGATCACAAAAGCATTTTTCTTTCTCTACAGTTCTACAATTGCTTCCGACTCTTGTTTTGCTGTCGGAAAGTGTCGGTGCAGAACGGTCACTCCATTATGCCCTCAAAGACCACAGTCATTCAGCTCCACCGCAGAGTCTACAGTAACACGGTAGCCTGCACAGCACACGTCTCCACTGGAATCCACAATCATGAGTGCAGCACTCCTCTGACGGAGAGAACAAACCCACCACAGGTCACCACCTGAGCCCAGCAATCCTGCTCCAAAAAACTCGCTGCTGTCTGCTGCATATACTGTGACCTCTGCCATGATGTTGAAATCTCATCACATTATGTGGACACCGTGCATTATTGTTAACCCCACTGCGCTTCATTGAATGTAGCAGTTGAATCTTATTCTGTTGTGTCTTTGTTCATGACTGTGTCATGGTTATGTCATTGTTCAGTAATTCACGGTCAACCTTTTATTGAAACAGTTTATCCTTACTGTGCCTCTTTGTTCCTTTACTATGAGCTTGCTTGCTACAAAAGGTGGTAGATTCGATTTGAAGGCAACACAAACTGAGAAAATGCGTATCTAACTTAAAGCATCTAGCAAATGTAACAATGTAAATGACTAAATGATCAAATTAAGCAATAAGCCAGAGAGACCCATGGTATACAGTGATTTTATAACAGCTAAGGGCTATTGTTAGGCATGACGTGAAGCTGTTATAAAATCAATGTTATATCGGACGCAGCGCGACACGTCAAAAGATCCCATTAGAACACACTGTCATTTTATATTTTGTCCACAGTGGCTTGACTGTTTGTTTTCGCGCCCGGTGTAGACACAGTGTACATGTAAATGAACTCTGTCAAACAACGTAGTTCCTCAGAAACGGAAACAACAAAGTGGTTGCCAAGCAACAAAGACACAGCAACATACACTGGCACAGTCATTTATATATTTCCTTATCAAACAAGAAAAACAAAACACTGCATTGAAAGTAGTAGCAGCCATCCTCCCAAGATAGGGCAAGATTCAACACGACGTGACGTCAATTAACAAGCTCTATAACTATAGTTGCAAATGCAGTCAGATTGCTTTTGTGCACAGACTTAATTTTACGAAATAAAATCTTTTTAGGATTGACAGCTAAATGACAAAATCCGTTCCCTCTTAACCCGCGAAAAACAACCCACAGCAAGTTTAAAATAAGCCCAATTTTAGGTTTTGAGTAATCGTATGTCTCGGGTCAATTTTTTTGTAAATATTACATTTAAAGCAACCCCATGTGTGACGTAACTGTTATGGGGCTTAACAAGAAAACGAATGTAGCTTTTTTAACACCTAATCACAATGGTTATGTTTATTTGCAATAAAAAACGTTTTAAATAATTGCAAAAAGAGTTGTGCAACAAATATAATTTGTTCCAACATTTGTCAGTATGTTTTATTTGTCGGAGCCATTAAAGTAAAGAAATCCACTCTTTAACAGAGTAAAAAGCCTCTACACTGCCATTTATTCCAGTGCACTGGACCGCCGTGAAGACAACAGTGTTTTAGCTACAATGCAGCAAGTAAAAATCTGTCTTCAGAGGGGAAATCGTTCATTTCAAAAGATGCCTGATGCATTATAAATTGATTTCACTTGGGATCTAGTGCAGTGAATTTTCCAGAGACTTCCAAGAGAACAAAAGAAGATTTCCATTTGAAATTTCAATAGTCCCTAAAGAAACTGCTCAAGCTACTCAATAATAACGCTCATCTCAAAGGAAAAACATCGATTGTGTATGAAGAAGTGCCAAACATGCGTAGAGGACAATGTGAGCATTTCTGGGTTTGTCTGTGTCCAATCCAATTGTAATTGTTGTGCCAATATTAATATTTGTCTGTCGATTTGTCACAGGGCTGTACTTTACGACATACTGCATATATTAACGTATTTCAAGGTTTTTATGTGTCTTCACTGAGCAAAGGCTTGAGTCTGGCCACTCTACCATGAAGCCCAGATCGGTGGAGTGTTACAATGATGTTTGTCCTTCTGTAAGTTTCTCCCATCTCCATATATGATCATGGAGCTCAACCAGAGTGATCATCAGCTTCTTGGTCACCCTTCTCCATCGATGGCTCAGTTTGGACAGGAGATCAGCTCAAGTAAGAGGTCTTGTGGTTCCAAACCTCCTTCATTAAGGATAAATGGAGGCTTCTGTGAACCTTCAATACAGGAGATTCTTTTCAGAAGTCTTCCCCAGATCTACTGGAAGTTCATTTGACGTCATGTCTTAGTTTTTACTTTGATACGCATTTTCAGCTGTTGCACCTTTTATTGTTGAATAAAATGAAAGGGGGTGAATACCTTTGCAAGGCACTGTATATTCCGTAGCCATTTAATATGTACATTTAAAAGTCATTATTCACTGATAATGCTCTCCCTTGACAAACCTTGGAAAACAATCTTGCATGAATGCAACGTATGTGATTTGAGAGCAGTGATGGTAGATGAGTGAATTTAAACTTACATATAAAGTTTTTCTAAATTGACCATTCACAAATATATGTTAAGGTAAAATTATTATTTTTGTTTCATTCTGTGAACTACTTAAAATATTTCGCTCAAATGTCAACTGAGAATCTTGTGTCTATCTGCATTTATTTGCAAAAAAAGGAAACTGCGGAAACGGGTCCAAATAACAGAAATAAATGCTCCGTATTCTTTCAGACCTTAAACACTGCAAGAAGTCCACATTGGCATTTTTCTAAATAAACGTACAAATATTAGTGTTGTATCGTGTAAAAGTATAAGAACTATTATTATGTGATAACCTGGATTTTTTCACCGTTTCCATGTGTCTTGTCATGCTGCTGGTCTTTCACATTGCTGTTGGATGACTTTGGGTCATTCCTGTGGTTTGATGTTGTTGAAATTCAACAGACACTGAATTGGAATGGCCACAATACATATAAAAATTCTGATTAAATTGAAATTTTTCCGCAGCTATACATAAAATTATCAGTGTTGGAAACGGTCTCATGTACACTTGTACACACTGGGACGATAATCAAACACGCTTATCGCAAGCATTTTTAGAAGTTCATACCCAAGCAATTTTGACTGGCTACGAGCCACCAAGTCATGCTTTTCTGTATCTTCAGAAGCTCCAGGCACATGAACAAAAACGGCAACATCATTGCTCAGCCAGTTTTTAACGAGTCGCGAGACACGAGGCGTTAAACGTCAGCGATAAATGCGTGCGGCGTGGAAAAGCCTTTACTTTACCATAATTCTTTACTTAACTTCAAAGAATGTTAGGCTGAATGATTCGTTGTGAAACCAAAAATGGTTCTTCTATGGCATTACTGTAAAGAACCTTTTAAGAACCTTTATTTTTAAGAGTGAAGAAACTTTATATTTATATTTTAAACAGAGATGGCAATAGAGAGGCTTTGAATGTTCATTCTTACATTCTCTTATATATTTTTAAATACAACCCCACTAATTTCAACCTTTTTTTTATAACTTTTTTAATTGAAGCAATTTCAACCTTTTTTAAGTTACAGCAACTGTCCGCCGTCCAAAATTGAAAATTCAACTCAATCTGATGTACTTAAAACTAAAGGCAGCATAAGGAATAAACATAAAAACATACTCTCTATTTTTTAGCTAAGGTTAGGATGATTTTGTCAGTGGTCCATGTGTCAGATTTTCCAGGGGTCTATGGCTCCATTTTGTAATTAAAACCTAGAGTGTCCATCTGCTACCCCCCACAACCACCACAAAAAATAGCAGAAGTCATACCCATCAGGCCATCTCAATAGCTGCACGTCACTGTCTAAACTCACAGTGTTTTAACACTAAACATTTTGATGCAAGTCCACAATTTTCAATCAGAGTTCAGATATGAAAGCGACCTAGAGTGTACCTGCAGAAATCAACCAATGTTACGTACTGACAGGCACAGCGGTCTTACAATTGTTTAGACACTGTCATGTTGGAATTTAATTTGGTGGCACTTCTGCTGCAAATGTTTATAGGCACGTCTTACCTATGAACCCTGAGGAGGGCGGGTTGGGCTGAATGTTCTCCACATTGTTCCCCTGGATCACATCCCATAACTGCCAGATGTATTTAGGGTGGAGGATATAGAAAGGCTGAGCTGGAAAGTGAGTCCTGTGCTCCACATATGGTGCGAACAGGTTGTAATCTGGATTGATGTACCACTACAAATGAACAACAAAAATGAGTCGATGAGCAACATCATTCTTTAAGAACCACCGACACATGAGTCTAGACCAGTGATTCTCAAACTGAAGGGTATTTTGTGCAAAAATAAGACCACCAACCAAAAGAATTGATGTTCCAGCATTGTATAACTGAATATGTTTTTGGTTTAATTAAAAGTAAAAGTTTAAGATTTTAAGTCTTTATTTGCGGGGCTGCAAAGCAATGCAAACTACAACATTTGAGAACCACTGCTCTAGACCGTACTGGTTCCTTAAAATGAAAAATTGTAGATTAGGAAATGTCTTTCTAGAGATTTATAGTCCAATAAAACCACAAAATGAATGAATTTCTCCATAACTCCACGTCCCCATTAGCAACTAGACAGCATTAGGCAAATTTGGACCCTATTTTGAGGCTTCACCTTTCCACATTCACATCACACTCTATTAAAATATATCCTATATCGTTTCTGTCCTTTGAGTCAGTGTGGACCATTGCATAATTCATTAGATAGCTGTTTGAGTGTAGAGGAGCATGCAGGTCCTGGACGGATGCTTTACAACACCACCACTCATCTCCGATAGACACCCAATGAAATGTTTTTGTCTGCATGAAACTGAATATGTGACGTACATCTGAGTGAAACGGCTTCAATTACGTCCTTTGATTGGACAGTTGGAGGTTGGAAGCCTGGCCAATAGACGGTCAGTACAGTCCATCACCAGGCTGAGACATGTGTCATGTAGAAAAGAAATGTTATTTGGAGGAGGGATTGGAAGTTCATGTATGTGATGAAAGATTATGCGACACATTGATTAAAATAAAGTATAATCATATAAATAAGATGTTCATTTCAGGAAATATGGCAACATTCCATTCCAAATTTAATTTTTTTCAGATTTTTACAAATCTTAATGACAGGAGTCACAACAGCAGGTTTAAGAATGCTCTGACGCTCTTTCCCATTTTCACAACTCTTTGCATTTAATTCAACACACTGAAATCTGTGCTTATGAAAATGCTAGACAAAACAGGCTTTCTGACATAATCTTGTCTGTTTTGGTTCATTCAAGCACGAAAGAGAACTTAATACTGCGCTGTCTGACAGATTCTGGCAGAGATTCACTGACGAGGCCTTTAGCCCGTGTGTGTATACACTAGACTGGACCCCTGTCGCATTGCACGGTGCTGCGTCCCACAGCTAGAAGCTGTCAATCTATACTGAATGCGTCAAAGCCACTGTTTCAAATCACGCTTAAATGATTTAAAGGCCTTAACATGAATAAGAGTGTGATTATATGATGTTGCGCTAGACAAAGGATGACAAAATAGACGGATGCTGCGTGCGTTGCATTACCATTTCTTTTGCGCGTTAACATTGACAGCTATTATAAATACAAAGTAAACATGTCAGGACTTCTAAATTATTCTCTATATTTTTGTGGCTCTAGAGGAACATAAACTTTGACATTTGCACTAAATTCTTTTCATGCTAGATGAAATGGGATGACACTATTGTATTCTTGAATATAGTGGGAACATTTTACACCACAACAGCGTTGGAGAAATGAAATTGGTAGGAAATAAAATGTACTTTATGACCCTTGTGATAATTTTCCCTCTTCTCTTTAGACAGTGGAATTAAAAACCCTGTACTCTGATTAGCTTCCTAGTGGTCTTTCCAGTTTTCAAAAGACCACCTCAAAATAAACAAAGGCACAATCCACATGTATTCATCACACTTGTATACCATGTCAAGGACATGCAATTACTCTAGGAGGGGTTGGAAACCATGTCTACAACGAGAGCAGGGCATGATGGGATTGGGAACACAAAAGATGAGGTAAGGGCACAAAAAACAATCAATCATTAACAACCTTTCAGTGTGTTCCACACATAAGCCACACTGCTCATCTATATTGCAAATGTGCCACATCACCTGCTACCTCTGCACGCGTGGGCACAAATATAAATGAATGTGGTCATCCTTGGACAATCTCTGAAATGTGCCTGTGTTAAAGTAAATCTCAGTTCACTATCAAATACATACAAATGTTGTACGTGATTTACAAATGAAGCGGATGTTTAAATCGGTGCATTGAGTACATACTTTTTCCAAGTTGAGGGTGTACGGCGCAGGGTCCCAGGCAACTAGTGTTATATTCTTATACAATGAGCTTGTGTTGAACTGATGCTTGGGATCAGCCAGAATCTGCACAGAAACAGGGGACAGGTTAGTTACACTGAAACAAGAAATAAATAATCCATTAAAGTCTATCAGATGTCGCCTCCCTCTTTTGAAATGTCTGGTTAGGACAGCGTAAGGTAGGTTTAACAAACGTCTACAGGTGATTTACGATGAGATGGTCCATGCTAAACATTGTTTTTTTAAACCTGTCTATAGAGGTCGAAATGCATGACTAAAATGTGAGAACAATCACCTTCTGTTCCATCAAACAGGTTTAGAATCACAAAAAGGTGAGTAATTTGGGTGAACTGCTGTTGCTTTTTTTAGGCACTTCAACAGGGTTGCCAAGTCCGTTATAGCCTCACTTACTTTTAAAGTCCCCCTTTAGTTTTAATTGTTATGCCTAAAAATTTTGAAGATCAAAATTATACATTTTTAATACTGTTGTTCTCATGCATTAAAATAACTCTAAAACCTTTCCAAAAAATGTTAGTATGTGTATTTATAAATATACAAATTAGTCCCAATCATATATAGTTCGTTCTGTTTCCTATTAAGGGGCGTGGAAATGTCCCCACAGTAAGAGACTGATGTGCATTCATGAAGGTGTCAAAAGTTAACAACAACGTTTATGAGTTTAGGCTTTTAACGCATATTGTGACGTGTTTGGTTACAACATTCTTGATGAACATTATAAAATGCCCGTTTTCAAACCATGATTTTGAGATTGCAGAAAGTTGCATTTTTAAAGAGAAAATACTCAGCAATATTGTTGACAAAATTTTGACATGATTGTCTTACAGCATATTAAAAACACCACACAGACGTATAAACAAATTTAATTACATTTTCACCCAAGTGGTTCACAAAGAACAACCCTAGGGAACCCCTTAAAGGATTTCATTCATCCGCTGTTAAACTTATAGTAAGATCATATCATTCATACAATCAGAAGATGTTTATGACTTCTACTACACAGTGACTGGAGAAATCAGGTGTATAGAATAACACTGTTGGGCCATTGGGATAGTTTTTTAATGAAGATCTGGCAACCCTGCATTTCACTCAAGTAGATCGGTTTCTTTCCTACTCTTGTTTACACAGACGTGACAAACACCCTGTCATGAAGTCAAATCAATTATCACGTAATGATCTTCGTGTATCTCACAAGTCGATCACGAAACGCGTAACAAAGCACTGATTTATTTAACCCAGCGTGCATCTGTCCACCGGGACATAATGAGTCACAGCTCGAATTAGAAAACCACACACAGCCACGAAGTGCACAAGCCAATTGTAATGCTGTTCAACGATGTGGCTAATACACAACATAGCCTCAGTTTTACATCGGTGCAAACATCAAACACTCACCTGAGAGTTGATGAGGCGTATGGTGGTTTTATTCCCAACATCTCTCTCAAAACCGTTGGTGGGAGCTGAATTGAACCGCAGAACTGCATCATGGGAGTCTGAAATTACACAAATTGAGACTTTAATGAGGTAAAGACCAGGACTGGACTACAATGAGAATATATCTGATCAAAAAGAAAATTCCCTGACTTCAGAGAAGAAGAATGCAAAACAAACATGTCCTGGTAAGAAGAACAAAGGCTTTAATCTTCAAACATGATCGAAACAACGTAAGGAGACAGCGAAACGCATTTTTCCATTTGAAGGATTGTGATGATGTCAGTCGTGACTTATTGCAACTATAATGGCCCATACCTTAATAATGCACGAGTGCAGGCCCAACATTATAAATTCCTGGAACTGTGAGGGCAGAGACCAGGAAATCAATAAATGTGTTAAACCTGTTCTTCATTTACATCTGGAAGACGCTTCACTTCCAAGCAGTTACAATTCCGTTCAAGTTATATTTCGTCAGTAAATGCGTTCCCTGGAAACTGAACCCACAACCTTTGGGTTGCGAACACAATAATGCTTTCCCAACTGAGCTACATACTCGCAACAAACCCTTCAATTCGTAGGATATTAAAACATCTCACTTTTAATAGTGTGTAGACTAAAGGATGTAAAAGCTTCTTGGATAAATCTGCTAAATGTTCTTGATGAAACCGTCCAGCCTCTCTAACTGTTTAGGAACTTTTTATTTCCTATTAATCTGTGGTGTAAAACGACAGTGCTCTCTAGTGAATGATTTGTTTACTGCAATTCAATGTTTCATTCTCCACACGCGCATACAAACAAACAGAGCAAACGAACAGAAATGAAAGCACATGACAAATAGACTATTTCCATGGATGTGCGTGACAATGATCTTAAGAAACCCCGGGCAGCCCCATCCGTCTCTCAGTTTATGACACGTTATTGGCATTCATCAACTAGCAATTTTTTAAAGCAGTGAATGTGAGCTTGACATTGAGCGTGTCCCAACAATTCTGACAGACACATCGATCTCTCGAGAGAACATAAATCACACAAGGAGACAAACAGAGTAAGCGGGATGGAAAGCAGGAAATTAGTCACGGGATATGAAAAGGCACAATGGCAACCCAACTGAAAGCCGTGAAAGAATATCACAAATGAATCGCACAACAGGAGTGGATCTGTTCTGAATTTGTATGTGAAAATGTCTCTTCGTTTTTCATAATACAATTCTAAAACACAGTCTTCAGTAATTATTCTTCAAAAAAAGAATCAAGGTAAATATGCTGTGTGTGTATTTACACTGTATTAACACTAGGTGGCACATGAACACTGACAACTAGGACAGTGCAGAACCGTAGGTAGATTTTAAAGGCGGGATGTCAGATTTCTCACAGCCGTTGTTGATGTTCAAATCACCAAAACAAACACACCTCTACCCCCATCTTCCGCTTTTGTCAGCGCTCGCCTTGACTAATGTTCCTCCTTTGTTTGTGTGTGTGTGCCCTGTCTTCACAACACAAAACAGACACAGAGATTACGGAGGCAACAGGATCGGGTAAAATCTTAATAAATACGCATATATACAAGACTATATAGTACATCACCAAAATCGCAAAGGTCATGTTTATATTTTGTGTGATAAGTCGATTAAGTAAATCTCATGAAGTGTTTAACAGTGAACCAGAAACTCCCCTCCGGAGTCTGCGGAGACTCTAGGGACACAGTCTAAATATTGCTAAGATATGATGTTTGTCAAAGCGTATTATTGTGTTAATCATTATGATCACAGTAATCCCAGACTTCGGTGCACAAAGAAGCAGATGACGCCATTCATATCAAGGACATATCATGTATTCATTTATGATGCCGCTTTTAAAGAAAAGTATTTTCAAGAATATTAAGACTATGCCCACCAAGGCTATCTCTACGTAAAAACTGTATTATAAGGTTGTAAAATCTTACAATTGATCTCCAACATGTCATTCATTTGATGCAATAAACATTTTTTTAAATGGTCAATGTAGAAAAACACCTACTTATAATTTTTGTTTAAATCATACAGTCGAGGGTAATACTTAATATTTAAGTGTTTAATTGATAGGGTTTTAATTACTACAATAAACATGGGCATGTTATTTCGGCCATAAAAACAACGCAAATTTCATGTTATAAAGACAAGTTAGTTATAGGTAAACTGATCGAAAAATCCCCATTAACAAATGTTGATATTTTAAATAAACTCCAATGTGATGATTTATCTGGCTCATAATTATCTGAACTGAACCTTTTTACCTTCTCATAGCACAAAAATTTCAATGACAGTATTTTGCCAGATTTTTTGGTTCTGTACTTCCCACACCTGATTTTTTGTGACAAATTTCCATTCAACAGTTCTGGCAGATGTACTCCTGGCTGCGCTGTGGTATTCCTGGCTGTCTTGCTTGTCCTTGAACATTTTTTAAGGACGCACTAGGTTGGCACAGCTGACGGGAAATGTTTAGAAAAGACAAGCAGAATATAACAGACAGGATAAAGGGGTTTCGGAGAACGAAAGAAACACCTGCTCAAAGCAGACTTCCGTTTAGACTAAAATCTATTTTGGGAGCTATTAATACAGTACAATACAATAAATACAAATAGCACCAAGTTCAAGCACGAACAGTGAAAAGCCGACGAAGAATGCCACTCAATAGTTCTTTTCAAATAAGGGTTTCAAACACAGATCCATGCTGAGTTACACCATCCACAGATGTGGCAAATTCTCATACGCTTCAAAGGTTTGTTTGGTTTGGCCTGAAATTTGAGCCGTGTTTGGTAATAGTAGTCAAGCTAGAAGAAAGAATTCATAGTAACATCATTGAAAACAGGGGAAAGTGATTTGAGATTGTGCACAGTCATCTACACGGCCAAGTAAGTGAGAGCTAAAGCCTTGTAATTACAATGTTATAATGATTATAATTTTGAGTTCTTAGTGGTGCTGTTACTAAACTATAATGGGAAACTACTAACAAAGGGGCAATGACGTCTACCAGGTGCTTTTAAATCAACTGGGACACAAATTTCTAGTTTTTCACTAAGCTGTTTGGTCAATTTTGATGAGTCAATTCAATATGGTTGAGGAGAAATATGTTTCTACACGTACTGAAAGTGGAGGTCATAGCTGAGCAGTTGGTAATGTGGCAAGACTGAATGGAAGATGTTGGTCAGAGGATTTTTTGGACCCACCCTGACCACGATGCCAAACACTTCCAGTCAGAAAAATCTGTCAGAACAAAGTCCTTGTCCCCTAACTAATAACAACACATACTTCAGACTAACAATATTTCTAATAATGTTACAAAAAAAAACAAGGTTTAAATCTCGGAGACCAACCCCCACAAAGGAATTCAGGAGCATTTACTGCACTTATGAAAGAGAGAGACAGCTTCAGATCTAATTATAATCTTGATAAAAAATACATGAGAGATGTATGAGTACATCTATAATCTATGATTCAACTTGTCTGCCTGCCGTCTCTGGCAGAGTCCCCATTGCCTGAAGAATAATGAAAGCTGTGCCATCAATGGAATGGAAACTTCTTCCTGTGCCGACTACCACCACCACAGATGCCAATGCCGGAAGAATTCGGGCTCTTTGTCTACCCCGTGATCCTGCTGATTATGTAACCGTAAAGGGCATCAGTTTCCCACTGACCCATTCAGAGGAAGTGGCATCACCGCGGAAACCAAAGTCCCCAAGAAATGAGAATCTGACTAAACCAAGCATTTCGTATTGATGAATAACACTAGCATCACTTCCCTTAAAAGACCATTCAGAGCTATTCTGGTTTGGATCCAAGATGAGAGAATCATGGAGGAAAGCAAAATCTCTCAAAATGAGCAAACATGATGAAACAGATTTTGACAGTGAATAATATTTCACAAGGTATCAGAAACGTCAATTAGAAACAAAACAGCAAACAATGTTTAAAGGGATGGTCAACCAAAATGCTGTCATCATTTATCCACCTTCAAGTTGTTCCAAATCTGTATACATTTCTTTGTTCTGTTGAACACCGAGAAAGATATTTGGAAGAATTCTTATAACCAAACAGTTATTGGACCCCATTGACTGCCATAGTAGGAAAAAATTCTTCAAAAATATTTTTTGAGTTCAACAGAAGATTTTTTTTTCCGGAAGAATTGTCCAATAAGGGACTAAGAAAAGTTGTTGTACAAATGGTTTATATGTTTGAAAAAAACTTTCCGAAACCTGTACGATCACTGGGTGAGTGTATTGAATAAAGAAATACCATGTAATACGCCCAACTCGTTTTTTGACAAATTGACCATCTTAAGCATGAGAAGACAGGACATTTAACATTATAAAGAAGTTAGAATGCATGACACATCGATGCAGGGCCGCTTTACTTAATCATTGTGACTGAAATCTGATTGGATGAGCCACAACAGAAGCCTATGTACAACTTGCGGTAAAAAATATCTATTTGCATTTACTTTTTGGTAATCATTTACTGGCATAAAGTAAAATAAATCACATTATTTGGCTGTTGCCACCCGCTATACATTTATACCAGCCTTATATTTATACCAAACCCTCTCATCTACTATTATCTGGTAAATCTTTAGAGCAAAATTGTTTTCAAAGGCGTTTAAAGAGTTTTAAAGAGAAAAACTCACTCACCAATCTCTTTGCCAAGCCTCGAGTAGAGCATGGCTCCAGCAGAGGAAACCACGGCACAGGTTTTGAAGCCACCCCCAAAGAGTTTATTCAAGGGTAAGGCAGGAACGATCTTGTCCCAGTCTAGGGTGGAGAAAGGCATCTCAACTCCATCTAAAGTTCTAACCTTCACCCTCTTCTTCAGCTCACACAACACTTGTTTACTGCTCTGTTGCGCCTTTCGGTATCCTGTGTAGGCCACGCCGTGTTTATTATTATTAAGGTAGTCTTTCATAGCCCTCTTGAGACGTGGACTGAGCATATCCACCGACAAACTTCCTCTCCAATGGCTGTGAGATACAGGTTTTGGAATATCGTTATAATCTGGGTCCGACCTGCCGCGTGTAGATGCCCTCTTCATTATCCTCCTCCTCATTTCCTTGTCCTCTTCTCCTCCCACCAACACTTCCTCCTCCTCATCTTCATCCTGCTGATGTGAATACTGGCTGTTCTCCAGCCTCTCGCGATTGCGACTCAGTGCGGCCGATCTCGAGCCCACGTCCTGGGTGCCAAATGCAGACCAGGCTGCCAGGCTCTGAGGGTCTGGATAGGGATAGGCCTCCTGGCTAAGTGGACTAGGTTGGGGATCGATGCTGGGGTCTTCCTCTCGACTTTGCCCCCGCCGAGTGTTACTGGAGACAGATGGGGTAGAGGAGAGACCCAGATGCGTGGACATAACGGTGCGGGGGTTGCCCTGCAGCGAGGTCAGGCGGCGGGTGTCCGTGTAGGACAGAGCGGCCGGCGATCGCAGCTCGTCCACACGGGACTCCATAAAGTAAGAGAGGAGACCCAGAAACAACAGCACCCAGGCCAGCATTAGGCCGAGGGCTATTCGCCACCATTGTTTCAGACTGGACTTCATTTCCCAGCAGTCCTCTCGGCCACTCGGCGCTGCGCTCCAGACCCTAGTGAAAGGGGCCAGCAGGAGGCCTGTGACAGGACACAATAGGTTAACCTCTTTGTTGTGATACAAATACATCTCACAATAGTTTTCAACTAGTTTTTAAAAAAGCAACACTGTCGTTCCACAAAGATTTGACTTTGAATTTCTTATGATGAAGAGAAGATACTTTTAATAAAAAAAGTTCCATTTAATTTTTTTGTGCCATATCAACGTAATGTTTAATATTGTGTTCAATTATATGACAATAGATAATTACATTCTGAATAAGACTTATTTTTGAGGAAGAAAGCTTATTAAGAAAAATATTAAGAAATTATAATCAAAGGATGCTTTTCAAGTCTGTTTTAAGAACATTGACAGATATAAAACTGTTGAAACAAAAGTCTTCGTTAAATGTTGTTTAACAATTGTCTGTTTCTGTTAGTTTATTACTATTATTAAAAATATGTTAATATATTTAAAAATTTGAAAATATTGAAATTGGGGCTGTCACAATATCAGATTTTTATTGCATGCTTATTGTGTCATTGTGTTTTTACGAGAACTATATTATTGTGATAATCATTGAAATGTTACATGAATAAATAAATGCCATCAAATCAATCATCATTCAGTTTGTCAATTTTGTGCTTTTTCTTATTTTTTCAATGAAACACACTCAACATATGATGTGTAGGGAGGCAGAAAGAGTTTGTAACCATGTTGAAAATGTTACAATGGATTTTGGAATTAATTGGAATTATTGGAATTAGCGATATTATCAAATTTGCTGAATAAGTATAACGGTTATTGACAATGCCGGTATATTATGACACCCCTAATTGAAATAAACGTTAAAGATTCACTGTGTAATAGAAAAAAAGTGAGATCTATTGACAGAAATGCAAAATATTGAAATTAAATTTGTATCGCCGATACAATAAAAATCTTTAAGTATACAGCGAACCGCATCTTCGTGTGGATGGCCTCCGAGTCTCTGTCACCGAAGACCAATCAAACTAAGTCACCAAACATAACTCTTTCAAGTAAATATGCAAATCACATTTTACACAAAGCATTATGCCGGGATTGGTCATGCAAATTCATCAATCATTTAATATACAGCCTACTCATCACACAGCTAAATTTATTAGTGAGATTATTTGTCTTGAAATTTTTGTACCAGTGCTCAAATAAGCATGTCGACAGCTTGCTGATCTTCAGCTCCTTGACTGTTTGTGGTTAAAACTTTCTTTTTGCAAAAGTTGAAAACTTGCAATTTGAGTAATTTAAAGCAACGCATCAAAGCCTTTTAGTTTTGGGACTGGCGTGTTTAGCTTTGAGTCAAGTCTAACACCCTTTTTGTAAGTCCCACGACGTAATATACATAACTATACCTTTAGAGGTGTATAAAAACCTTACATGATGTAGGGTTATGTTTTTATTACCTTAAAATAAGCCATTTCTATCGACGCCTTACATGGAATTTGCCATTTTGTTTCTACAGTAGCTCTAAACGGACAAACTGCTCTACAGAGCGTGACAAATGTATAGAACTAAGGCATAGAACTAAGATGTCGTCACGTTTTCACTTCTGTGTCAGCCGACATCGTGCTCCAGAAGTGAGTCGTGGAGGGAGCCGTTGATTGCAATTTGCAACCTCACCGCTAGATGCCGCTTACTTTCATAAACCAGACCTTTAAAATGAATATATGCTGTAGAAGTATTTATTAGGTAATGTATGTTAACAAATGAAATGTTAAAATGAATAATCTGGCAACCGTGCTCTATGTTGCTTATCTCTGCCCTCAACTGCTGTGTTGCTGGCAGTGTTGTTTTTGAAAACATCAGGTAGGATTTTGTAACAGCACATACGGGGCCCTTATTGTTGTTGAGGGTCATAAAAATGCTCTTGAGCCAATGATACTGAACTATTGAATCAATGAACTGTTAGAGAAACACGTATATGGGGCTAAAAGCATTGTTTATACATATGGCAATTGGCAACACATAGGATGCACAAAGAACAGGAGAAATTCAACATATACTTGGATTTAAAATAAAAAAAGGTTTTCAAAACACTTTTCCATCTTTCCATAGAATGTCAATACTGACAATTTAGGTGTCATGCAAATAAATTCACATTCATTTCATTTTAAAAACAGAAAAGGCAGGTTGTGTTAAAAATGAATAGGATATATGAATACCAATAAACTTGTCAATTCCAAATAATTTCTGTGTTACATAAATTTTTTGCACCAATGTCGGGTCCACTAAAAACAGACAATTTAGACTGAAATGCTGACACAAGTGATTAAAAAAAACAGTCACTCAGTCAAAGCATATGGAGAGTATCTCATTGGGTCTCTACTTAAATACAAGAATGTTTTCAGTTCTCTTTCCTATGAGAAAAGGCTGTGTCCCTTGAGACCCCACTTTCTCCAAAACACCTTTAGTTCTATGTAATACAGTTCAGGAAGGAAGGAGGCGGGAACCGGCGAACATTGAACAACTTTAATTAAAATAAACAAACAACAAAACTGAAGTAAACTGCCGGCTGCCACCTCACGGTCGACTGCCGCCCACAAAAACATAAACAGGCCTGGTCCTCTCTGGTCGAACACTCCTGTCGCTCCTCCTTTCGTGTTTCCGATCTCCCCGCATCATTCCCTCACTGCTCTCATCCAGCCTTGCTCGTTACATTCTCGTTGTTCTATTCTTTACCTGCTAATCTCAATTGAGATATGAAAACCTTTGCCTTCATGATGTTCTTTCAGTCATCTGTTTCGTGTTCAGAAACTGAAATACTTCTACACTGCGTGACAGAACCGAAACCAAAAACCAAACACACGCTTACCTCTTTCAGTTCCCTATATCCTTGACTCAAAGAGTCAATTCTCAAAGAGTTTGTCAATTCCTGAAAGACAAAAAGACACCAATAAGAGAAAATAACAGCCTTCTGAACTAAAAGAAAAGCAGGTGATGCCACTTCATAAGCTTCTTAACAGATGACACCCTGTCTACGATTCCAAAGCACATGATGTTTGTTATTTGCACATTTGGCTGAAAGCTTTGCGTTGTAAGAAGGAAGAATGTGGATTCAACAACCCACCTCAGTACACTACAAGCCCTGACCTTCTGAAGCTGTGGGCGCAGTTCTCGTATCAGTCAAATCCCAACTGGCCAGAAATGAGTACAGAGACGAACTACCAAGTAAACAGTACAACAATTTTCGCACGACAGATTACAGTTCTTCCTGTACTTTGATACTCTGGCTTACCCATACATAGAAATTAAGCAGTTTTGTCACCGCTAAAGCATTTAGAAGACAACAGTGCTAAGACAAATAGACGGATACCCAAGTAAAGGTAATGAGGGTGGAAAAAACATCACACAAATTCTAAATGGAATTTAAAGATTATAATAAGAATTGTATTGGTTTTTAATGAAAACTATAATGGTCTTTATAGTTAGTGCTCTGGTAATATGATGGGTCCCACTGGTGGGATAGGAACCAACAGAACACCATTACATCTTAAAACTGAAACCCGAAAGGACACCATAAAGGTTTTTTCAAATGATTTAATGGTAAACAGCTGATGGTTCATGGTGGTATAAGTAATGGAAACCATTCTTATCTGTTTTGTTTTATAACAGGCTGCCCTTATCAAGTTCTAGTCTTGCTAGACTTTCTAGATTTAAAAAAAAAAATCTGCCTGACAACATTTGATTGCCCTTTAATTTCTGTTTTGAATGGAATAAGCTAATGTGTGATGGAGTGGTGAAGTACTCACCTGTAATCTATGTGCAGTGAGAATGTTCAGAGCTGTTATGAAAACAGGTCACACACTAAAATAAATGAGAATGATTTTATTATCTGACTTTATTATCTATATCTAAGTAGCATGTGCCGTTATCAGTTGTGGTATATGTCTCGCCACAACTTCACTATGAAAGCAGCATTGAGCGTAGAGTAAAATCCCAGCTGCTGTTCTTGCATTGCAAATAAATGAAAAACTATGCTGACCTCAAGAAAAAAATAAACACTTTGGTGAACACCTGGCAAGACAGTTTACTGGCAAGTTAACTTACCCAGCACTATATCAGTCTGTATCTTATTGACTGCAGACAACGACAAGAACATGATAAGTAACCATCATAACTATTTCCTTCCACTGAGCTGGGATAAAATCTACAGACACACACACACACATTCTAAGAGCATAAACCTACCCAAAAGCTCTGATGCAACAGAAAGAGACTATCTACACATAGACAGAAGAATGTAACCGGGTCGTGGCACTGGAGGAGACGGAGGGGACTTACACGCCACATCCGATTCATTGTTTATTAAGACAGAAGTATCCAGCCAGCGGTCAGCAGTAGGGCCATTTTTGAGTGTCATGAGGCCAAATCCACACGAAGCCAGAGCTTTTCACAGCGTCATCTCAAGAAATATCTGCGTACACACGAAACCGCTAAACTGACTCAAAACGATGTACACGCCAAATGAGTATGCGGTAGGGGTATAACCGTTCAAATTGCTCACGGTTTGGTTTGTGTCACTGTTTAGGATCACGGTTTCGGTTCTGTTCATGCTATGTTCAGGGAAAAGGGACTACTGACAGAATAAATAATAAGAACAATAATCAAGCTACAAGTATTAGCACCAATAAAACAACAGTGCAAAGGATAAAATAAGATACTGTATACCTTATAAGGTGTAAATGGATTAAAGTAATCACATAAAACATAACATTGCATATTTACAACTTATGACAAATCATTATTGAAGTTACAGAAGCTTTGTGAGTGATTTCGTGACCTTTAACAGACAGCAGAAATATGCTGCTGTCGCTTTAAGAGGAATGAAACATATTCAGTACACTGATACTGTACACATGTGTTGTTTTTCGTCTGTTTCGTCCGATTACTTAAGACATAACCTACAATGTTTCTTGAGATACTCGACAAGAGGGCATGTTGACCTACTTCGTGTGTGAATTTGTCCGTTTAAGCGATTTAAACTGGTGCTGCTCAAATTAAGTCAGGGGCTACAAGGCCCCTAGTAAAAAAAGTTATTCTGGAGCCCTGATTGCTAAATATTTAAGTAGTTTAATTTGATTACATTTACAATGTTTCATGGGAGTGCTTGTTACTTGTTACCTTTCACGGCGATTTCTGTAGCCATTGTAACAACAAATCCTGTGATTGGTGGAGTTTGCTAGTTGCTACAGGATTATGGGTAGTGTAGTTCATCAGGATTTCAGCTAATAAACATAACTTTGCTTCTGAAATGAAATTTATACCGACTAGAGACTTCTACAGGAGCAAGCAGTATATCGACACTAAACCTCAAAGCTCTTGGTGGCTTTGTCTGGAAGTTTTTTTCTGCACAATCGTTTCATCAATTTCACCAAAGACAAACGTTTGCACCCGAGGCTTGTTCTGTCCTTGTGGAGGGCAATCAATATACAAGAAGAGAAGCAGAACTGAGCACATGAGAGATAAGCGAGAGATTTTTGAGCTGACAACCTTGAGAGCGCTGGTCTCAATCCAGTTCGTTTCCGGATGACCCCGTTTTGCATTTACACCTCTGCCCATTATGGATGACCAGGCAGTGCCCGGTGAAAGACTCCCCGCCGCAGTGCAGAGATGTGAGGAAAACAGCTCCGAGGTCATTTGACTGCATGTACGAGGAAAATGGAGTGAGCAGATTGATGAGCAAACACATGCTAGCTGTCGCACACTGAACCCATTAACCTGAACCCTTCATCTACATTGCTAATGCACTCCAGTAAACCAATCCACTGGGAGACTTTTTAAACGGGCCCAGCAGGATTCAAAAGCTCGGTTTTAGCATCTCTAAAGGTCTGTTTCTGATTGGTCCAAGAAGACCAGCTTGGTCTTTCAGGCACCTCTGATCTGGCAACCGTTCAGCACTGCACACATGGATGTGAGCCGTACAAATGTGCTGCCTCCATCCAGCTGGGAAAATGTCTTAAATAAACCAACGCAGATTAAACCAGCAACCAGATATAAAGCCACCATCTGCACCACGTCCCTGAGAAAGAACAGTGGAGGGACGGACAAAGGAAAAAAGGTGTTGATGGTCTCTAACGCTACCAGCTGTGGGGGCATTAGTGATGTCAAAAGCGCCGGTAGCAAATTAACACTAAAAATAAATAAAGATATCACTTTATATACTGATGGCACCAAGTACAGAGTCAATTTGGTGCCTGTGTGGTATCTGACTAAAAGACAGCTATTTCAGAATTCACAAACAAATCACATGCAGTGTTAATGTAGCCTTACAGTCTTGACAAAGTCTGTTACTGTATGTTCCTTATATTCTACACAACCAATAACACCAAAAGGAAGAAAACACATTTTTATTACTGTTAAGTGAAAATAATTATGATCATTTTACAAATCAAATTCAACTTAAATGATATGAATTGTGTGAGGGATAGTTCACCCCAAATTAAAATTTCTGTCATTATTTACTCACCCTTAAGTTGTTCTGTACGCATTTCTTTGTTCTGATGAACACAAAGAAAGACATTTGAAAGAATGTTCGTATTAATTAACAACTGCCTTCTTATTATTTCTTAAATGCTGCACGTTTCTTTGTGAATCCATCAAGCATTTTTAATGGCCATTTATAACAATTCACAGACTCCGTACAAATGAGATGACAAATACGAAAAAACGCATCCATGTTTGCAGTAAACACAGTGGCCCCTACTGCTCAAAACATGTATTGCAATTCAAATAATATCTCAACCGGCTGGAATCACATCACATAATTAAATCCATACATGCTTGTAATGAAGAAGTAGTAATGGGCACGAATGACTACTATAGTAGGAAAAAAAATCTACTTTGGTAGTCAATGGTGCTCTAGAACTGTTTAGTTTACCACATTCTTTAAAATATCTACTTTTGTTTTCCTAGTAACAAAGAAATTTATAAAGTTTGAAACGACTTGAGGTTGAGTCAATGATTACAGAATTTGTTATTTATTAGCCAACTACTGTTATTTGGATTACTGAAACGATGGATGGATGTGTTTTTAGGAGCTTTGCCATGTTGACCCACATAAGACGACAGTGTGACAGCATTTTTAATAAAAATTATAATTTGTGTTCCGATGAAGAAAGGCAGTCATATACATCTGGCATGGTGTTAGATAACTTTCATATAAAACATACATTTTAATTGAAACATTTGTATTCAACCGCATGTTGTGTAACCGAAATGGTGTGTTTAGCAGTGAAATCTCACTAGCATTGTTAGTGTGCACTGTGACAGTCAGGCACATGCTTATGAGCTTTTACATTTCACAAAATAGGAAAAGAGAAAATCTGTTGATATGAAGGCGTGAAGTGTTCATTTGAAATGATGGGAAGAGTCCAGCTTGCAAAAGTAAGGATTGAATTCACACCTCCCTTAGCAACAAGCCACATTCCTATCCATCTATTATTCATCCATTCGTGTCTCGTACGCCTCTGAACGTTTAACGTTATAATCTACACTAATATAACAGAATAATAGAAGCTCCGAGAAGGAAATATGCATCTCTTGTTTTGGCAAACGCTAAACAGCTACCAAGTAAGATGACAAATCATATATTTACACCTATGCTTAAAGGCTGCGAATCGCTTCGGAGACCATATGCGAGAATATTGCTCTTCATCCATTTTGTCAGAACTGTGACGCATCCATTCGAATAGCTAATCTGCGAGCCTGGCCTGCAGAATTTTTCAGAGATGGAAACAGCGCATGAGATGAGGGTTATAGGCTGCCAGGGGCGTAAACATCCTATTTTCTTTTAGAAGGTAATTAGAAAGCGCTCTCTGAAGGAATGAGGCTACGAGCAATCAGAATATATAACAGCAATACCTGGATTCCTTAACGGACGTTGACCTTGAGAAATGAGCATCCAGATGAAATGTAATGGATCTCATTTTCACTGCGGTCCTTCATGAGTTGGCTTGCGTATTTACAATGTAATGGATCTCATTTGGACGGGACCACTTTATGAGAAGTCATACTTATTTACAGGCATTGAATTCAACCCACTAGCACATCTTGTATAATAGGGAATAATAAGGTTGTGCAACACTAACAAAATGAATTGCAACACTGACTGATGATTGATCTCTTGACACTTTGCCAAACAACTTCATAAAATCCGATTCCAAGAAATTATGTTTGGCTAATACTTACCACACCTATATATAAATGCAGGCAGTCGAGAAGTATGACAAATGATCACACTATTCTGTGTTGTTTGTACCACCTAAAGTTCCCAGAAGCCAACCATGTTTTTTAAAACACGCCTGAAAGATTCATAAGCAACAAGACAGCCCTCCCACAACCCTTGCTAAGTCAAGGTTAAAAGAGGTTCGTAGATGCCAGCCTGTCTGCATAAATGTGACTTAACAGCTTCAAATAACCTAAATGGAGTAAAAAAACAGATGTTACATCAAACTACCTAGAATCAGATTTGCCACGCAGAAAGTGCACAACATGTCAGATGCACAGAAACGGTTTTGGCACACAGACATTAATCTTTTTCTGGGATCTTGAGAACACCCCATATGGAGTCAAGACAGTTTCAGGAGACAAATTAAGAACAAGAATGAAGTCCCTCGTCTGGCAGGTTTTACCAGAAACCCTTTATAGATTTAAGTATCAACTGCTTAATCAATTGCTTTTAAAAATGAAAACAAACAAATGAGACGATTGTTAAACTACAAGGGTATGGATCTGTAAAGTGAATGATTTATAGGTAAAATCAACAGGATTTGGGCTGTCCAACGATTAATCGCATGCGGAATAAAAGCTGTGTGTGGGTCAAAGACGTTAAGATGTCCCCATGAAAAGAAATTTACAAAATTAATTTCATGTCCATAGAAAGCACATTAAATTTAAGTAAAAGGTTTTGGAGAATAAAATGTCCAAATGTAGTTGAATAAATGTTACATTGACATTCAGTGTAACACAATATTTATGTACAAATTTAAACAGCATGCTTATTCGGACTAGTACATATTAAAATGTTTATGAGAATAAGGGAGCATATTAAATTTTATCGTGCTTTAAAAATTTAAAATGTGCAATACCTAGGATCGTGTCACATATTAAAAAAATTAAAATTACAAACCATTAGCATTTGGGGTGAAAGTACTTGTAAATATGCCTGACAAGATTGTTACACTGAATTATATTTTTGTATTAATAAATACATTCAACATTTCCTAAACATGTATACATGGATGAGTTTATAAATACAATATTAATATGCACAGTACACAGTATATTATGTAAACACAAACTTTTCTTTTTAGAAGAAATTAATCATTATTAATCGTTTGATAGCCCTAACCTGGATATATTTGGCGAATTTTTTTTTTTCATAACAATAATTATTGATTGCAGTCATTGCAAATCAGAGACTTGTTTAAAACATTTTGGAGATCTCTTCTAAAACTACATTTGTCAGATTTGTTGGTCTCTTCTCAGAAAATATATATCAGAGATGCAGGAGATCCTTTGCCCTCCACTAAAACTATTTGATGTCTAGAGATTTAGATTTTTCTTTCTTAGCTATAGTTAAGACATAAGCACAAAATTATAAGAAATTATCAAACCTAAGTAACACGAATGGAAACATGAAGGCTCCAAAAGATCACTAGTGCTAATGCTTCTACCCGTGTTTGTTTCTAATTTAAGACACTTCATTGCGTGTCACTTCATCATACATATAGCAATCAGAGTGAAAAGCATATAATTTGATCATAGTTGTGTTGCTCTCCTTTTCTTTAATGTCAGCATGCCTTCAAGCTGGCATGGGCTACCTACATTTCAAACAAAACCCCATGATGCTGGTTCAAATATAATTTAAGAGATTAAATCCTTCTATTAACTGTAAAAGCAGAAAAACAGGATCACACGGATGGCATCGATATGCAATTCAAGGAAGAAGAGCGTCAAACTAGTTTAAACTATGAATTTCCCTGCATTCAAAGTCAAACATTGGAAACATTCAATGTACAATGATCAAAATACAGAACACTGTGTGAGTGGATTATTGTGGATAATTTAACGGTCCCATTCCCCGCGAACCCATTTTCAACCTTTAGTTAGTGTGTAATGTTGCTGTTAGAGCATAAACAATACCTTCAAAGTTCAGTGCCAAGCCAGAAATTTTCTTTAACAGAATTCTCTTTCCAAGGCATACAGAGAACGGCTGGAATCGGACTACAGCCCTCTATTTCCGGGTTACATGAAATCAATATTACAAGTGCTTTTAATAACCTCCGCCCAAAAGGATACACCAAAAAGGGGCAGTTCTTAGAGAAAAAGAAGACTACTTCCACTTTCATCACAGTCCTACAGCTGGTAAAAACTCCACAAACAGACAAAACTCAGTTAGTTTTCTTTGTGATATGACTTTAATCTGAAGCATTTCTGCGCTCATCTCTTGTGGACGGAGCCTCCGCTTATCACGTCTGATTGCATCTATAAAAAGTTTCCGACGGACAGCCTGTCAGACAGAGCATAAGTACCCGGTTGACCCGGTATGTCGGTGCTACCAGGTCTCATGAAAATGAGGTACCGCCAACTTTTTATTTTTAGGTACCGACTTGGACCAGGACTTTTGACAACACTTGTGTGCGCATACCTCTATAACACATCTACGAAACCTCCTTTGAAGACTTGCAAATGTCTCCTTGTCAATCTGCTTGTTTTATTATCCAACTCGGGTCCAATATAAAATGGCGAAGCTATTGCTTCTGTTATTAGTGTTAATTAATATAACCGTTCTGATGCCTTACGGTCCGATGTCATTAGTAGGGAAAAAATTGCTATCTCTAACAAAGATTGACGTTTGCACATGCACTAGTAGACCTCCGTTTCACTTCGATTGATCCGCATGTTTTTAACTGTTTATTGTTAACTCATTCGCCGCCAGCCTCTTTATAAAAAAGTTGCCAGCCTACGCCAGCGTTTTTTAACATTTTCACCCAACCTTAATGGCTCACAGTACATTTTCTGTAAAGATATATGGAAAAACAATATGTCAAATGAAAGAACATAGTCTCAGCTTTTGAACAAAAGAAACCGTATTCATCTTCATTTGTTCGTTTTTTATCACTCCGTAGATGTGGGTAGGTTTCTTCAAAAATGCATCACTTTGATTAAACAGCTGAGATAATAAAAGTTTTTGTCAAAGATTCCACCAAGATTCCACTCAGAACAATCATTAAAAACCGCTAAAACATATACGTTCTAGGTTCTGGGATTCTGTACTTTTTCCCAGTGGTGTGTAATAGCGCCACCTGCTGTACAACAGTACGAACACTGATTACCGTAATAACTCGTCTTTGGCGGGGAAACATTTTTTTTAAAATGACGAGATAACTCGTCAATGGCGGTGAAAGAATTAAAAGCCAAAGTGTATGAATACACGTGCACTGAGAGGGGCACCGACCAATCACAGCAGCCTTAAAAGCGGAAGCTCGCTGATAAGTATGGGTGGGACATCTTCACACACACAATCTAAGGGGAACCAATCACGACAGACCTGGTCAGCTTTTCCAATCAGAGCGTTTCGTAAGGAGGGACTTTATATAGACCGAAAGAAATCCAGTCGTTTCGTTAGAAGAGGGACAGTGGTGAAAATTTGACTTGAAATATGTGAAATATAAAGCGTTTTTTAAATAGAAACATGAACATCCATTGTTAAACACCCAAAAAACACAATCAAAGCCTCAAAAACAGCAAAAACTGGCTCCTTTAATGCAAAAGGCGTATTGTGCCTTCAAATATGTTGGACTCCTGATTGTCAGTTCATTGGCAATAACTAATGCATAAACAACCTTAATGTTAAAGGCTTCCACAAGTAATACTAATATATCACACATACACTAAGATCTAAATCAAGACACCACGCAAGTCCAACAAAACGAAAAGGTTTTTCAAAGATATGAGCGTATAACAAATGACTAGAGCAGGACATCACTGCGGACATCTCACGCAGCACTATAACAGCAACACTTTCATTAGAGAGCTGTAATTCATACCACATATTGATCTGTCTGCAGTTTATAACGCGGAAATGCGAGCGCCTTCAAATTAGAGTCAAAATGATCCGAACGCCGAGCTATTCGATAGCCCTGTAGAAACCGAGAAAAGTGAGAGGAAAGCAATCAATTTGGCAGCACATTGCTAAATAAAACCGAGGTAGAGGATCATCTTTTTTCTTGTTTGAGTCACCACCTAAGTGTAGAGGACCGGGATGATGATGAGCGCAATCACTGTCATCGTGATTCACCGCAATTGAAAATCTCAGCGCGTGCCCCCTTCCATCTTCCAGGACCCGGTGCAACATGATAGGCAACTTATAATTGCACATGCTGTCACTAGAGAACCCTCGAACGGGGCTTGATTCTTGTTCTGCGTAATTTAACACCATAAAATGTGATGGAAAAAACAACTTGATAACAGAAAGCACCTCTCACTAGAGTTAATGGTTTTCAATGTGCGTCTTGCAGGTGCATTTACAACATGGATTAAACCATTTAAGTGTCAGCGTCATTAAATTATTTTCGACGAACTCGCTCACTCCACACCATACACATGTGGCTCAGTGTTACCCTCAGTGCTGTCTAACCACAGCGGCTCTGGAAAGAAGAGGGGCAGGGACAGGACCCCTGTGAAGTCGAGTCAAAGGACTTTAAACACAGCACATATGGTCAGCTGTGACACCTTCAGATCTCCCAGCCTTCTTTCAGCGTGCATGAGAGCGAGAGAGATCCGGTTTCAACACTATTCTAGACGAGGACTGAATCATGATGACATATGAATGAGATCTTTGCCTATGACCTTCATTTTGAATATCTACAGAAGTGCTGTTATATTCCCTGTAAACAGCACCTTGACCTAAAGGTAAAAGTTATAAGTAACATACAAAGCTCGACAAACCCACTCTGAGTATAGGCTACTTCAATATCTTTATGTGGACAAACACGTCCTTTGTTATTAACCAGTCTATTTATGTGATGATCTGTGCATTTGTGTTTTTTGATGATGATAATAGACGTTTTATTTTGTGCTACCTGTACAACTGTTTGGCCTGTGCTACAAAACTTCAAACCTCTGTAGCACCAGTGCTTTGTGCAAAAAACGTAATGTACAACCCTGTATTTCAATTCAGATCGTGGATCGAGATTCTTTGTTATGAAGATCGTGATATGCTTTTTGGGAAGATGGCCCAGCCCTAGAGGACAATATAACGATTTAAATCAGGGGATTTTCCATGTTGTGTGGCATACAGGTGCAAGTGTCAGATACAAACCAAGCAAAGCCGTTCCACTCTGAAGGACATAAAAACATCAGTCAGCTGACATTAGCAGTGTTTCCATCGTCCTGTTTTAGGCGCATTTTAAAGCATCACATCAAAGTTATAAAAACGGCAAATTCGGAAAAAGAAATGTAGTTACACTCCGCATTCTATTACCGAATTAACTCCCGAAAAAGTTGTAGTGACAACTGTTTTAACAGAAATTCCACGCAGTATGAACGCAACCAAACTGGACAACTAATGAATGAATGAACTGCACAGTTAAACGTGCTACACGGGTGATGCTCATGAATTTGTCTGTGTCTGCGCTTTATGAGGACATGAACACATGAACTTCATCTCCGGTATTGCTCTGAAAGTTTATTTCACGAACATTTAATTGTTTGAGTGAAGAAACAGACTAAAAGTTAAGCGTCTTCGAACAACCTGCCAAAATAAAAGTCTGGTTAACTGTATTTTATGTAGACAAATATATTACTATTTAATAGAAAAACAAGAAACTAAAACTAATTTAGATATACTAAAGGCATCAGCTGAAATAAGTGGTTTACCTTTGAAATTATTCTTTCTATATTTATTAATGTTTCTTATCTATACATTTGCATTATATTGCATTTAGAATGTAATATGGCAACGGAATGTATTAAATGGGTTAACGTTTCACAGATATTAATGTATGCAATTTCAGCAATAAAAAAAATTCTTAAAAAACTTAGTTTCATTTTCTCTTGTATATTAAGTTCTGCTCTTTAAATAAAGAAAATATATTTATTATTTGAATACCCGATTAATCGATGGAAAATCTGTAGAATACTAGATAACTAAAGTAATTGAAAGCTGCAGCCCTAAATTAAATCCACATAACATGAAGTCTTTCCAGTTTCCAGGTATTATTTTATTTACTGCTGGTTGCTAGGTTACCAAAATCCCCATCATTCCATGAAACCACTTTCGACTTTGAAAAGATTCGCTTCACATTTGAATGGAAACCTACTGTAGGTAGTGAGAAAATAACAAAGTAATGACAATTTGAAACACATTTTACATAATATAATAATGCAATTATGTTTTATAAGAAGCAACATTAAACTGTTGTTGTTTTAATGTGTATAAGTGTGTACTGAGCTGGTGCTCAACACAAGGTATTGCCTTCACCCTGCAGTCAGCTGCTTTAGTCCTCATTCCAACCATCTCATAAGATGTCATTCACATACTATGATGCACTGCAACAATCCAGGAGGCAAGAACGCAAACATCTTCGGACCATGTCAGAGTACAAAAACAGAAAACCATCCCCCCATTGGCAATCTTTGGGTTCCCAGCTAGAACAGCTTCACCTGCTGAGACTGGTCTTGACACTTCAGCTGTGTCTCTCTCAAAGATCCTAATTAAGATTCAGATTAATAACTGATCCACCAAAAATGCCGTACACTGAACAAATGAAGCTCACAGCAATAATAAATATTCATGTGACTTTTTAAATGAAAAAGAAACATTCTTGACTGATCCAAATTCATTTGCAAATAACTTATAGCTCCAGTCAGTGAAATCTAGCGACAAGGTTGCGAATTGCAACCAACTGCTCACTCCACCCCTCCCCCTCCTGGTCGAAACACTACGACGGCTAACATAACATGGCAAATTATATGCAAGGGGACCCGCGGTGTAATGTTTGTAGTAGGGGTGGGAATCTTAAGGTACCTCTCGATTCTTGGGTCACGATTTTTCAATTTTTAATAACGATTCTTCCTCAAAATATACGGGTGCCGCACCGCACCGCTCTCGCTTTTTTTCTCTATAACATCAACAGTTGTATGAAGTAGAAAATCGATTTTTGGAAATCTGTGAAATGACTGAATCGCGATTCATATGTGAATTGATTTTTTTCACCCACCCCTAGTATGTAGATAAAAATAGCTCATTTTAAGGTAACATAAACATAACGCTTCATTGAGTAGGCTCTTTATACACATCTGAAGACATAGTTATGTATATTATATTGCATTTCTGTCAATAGATCCTCCAAAAAATTACACACAGGACCTTTAAGGCAGAAAACGGAAGACTAATATCAATTTAAATCAGAAAATAAGTAATTATGTATACAAAATCACAAGAAATTATCAAATTTTAACAATTTTAAGGTGCCGAATACAATTACCATGAAGAA
This sequence comes from Triplophysa bombifrons, assembly GCA_029783895.1. Lineage (NCBI taxonomy): Eukaryota > Metazoa > Chordata > Actinopteri > Cypriniformes > Nemacheilidae > Triplophysa > Triplophysa bombifrons. Next base: position 21,241,993 of record CM056456.1, read on the forward strand.
ATCATGGATTTGCCTCTAGGCAATATCTCTGGTCAAGTCAAATAATCATACTGAAGGTCTGGGAACCATTCCGTTCCAATCACAACCAATCACATTTCATCTTGTGCAGTCATATTTAGGTGTTTGGAAAATGCCCCTTCAGTTACAGACCGGTTTACAAACCGGGCATCATGAGTTTATGATGTGAACCTTACATAATTTTAAGATTACAGCTTTTAGTTAATCGTCATGAATTCTCTTCTACGAATTCTCAGTTTAAGAATGACCAAAACACCAATTCCTACTTCCCATTTTGCAACAACAAAATTAAATCAACTCTGGAAAAAAAAACATAGTTCCAACATCATGCCAACTGACCTTTTTTAATAACCTAAAATGAAAAGATTCATCCCCGCTAAACATTAATAAGAGATTACCCTGAGGCGGTTTTCTAACTTGGCTTTTAATTTTCATAGAGGAGTGCTTATTCAGGTGGGAAAAGACGCAGGGAGTCACAGGTCTACACATATACCTGCACTCATACCAGGCTCCATCTGTTCCACAGGAAACATGAATGAACTTTGACCTTGAGAACTGTGGTCCAGAACCCCGCTATGTACCTGGGCAAAGGATGACGTTCAGTATTAAAACAGGGTGCACAGAAAGCCTCCCAGCTGTTCTTATGAACAGAGGCCATTTGTCACATACTTGACTATGGGCAATCGCACCCAAATAACAGCCCACAAATACAACACAGTCCACTACCATAAAATAGTTAAACCGGTAAAACATCCGCCATCATTTATTAACTCTCATGTTATTTAAAACCCTGTATATGACTTCCTTCTGTGGAACACAGAATGATTCTGTCAATAAAACAACATACTTTTTGCCAACCAAGCCCGAGACAAATATTTGATAAGAGGCGGTCATAACTGATATAATGATAAATGTACTGTACAATGTTGTACTTGAAGGTGTGAACAGCAAAAAAAGATTTTTGCATATTTAACTCAAGACTTTATTGGACAACCCAAAGGCTGCTCAAACAAAAGACTTCTTGTATGTTTTCATGCATCATGCAATCAGTTTGTCTTGAATCTGCTCCTTTGTCTGAGCTGTATGCCAAGTAAAGGATGGTATTCATTCTGTATGACAGAGTATAGACTGGAAAGTAATCTCTATTCAGCAACTGCGTCCAACGTGCTATGGAAGTGTCTGATAATAATAGTCTCACTCAAGTTGCTGTATCAAAATACCACGGTAAAGACGTGTAACAGATGTTCAAAAGGATGTACAGATGATTTGGACCCTTAACACGGGGTGCCCCTTTGACCGGAATCCTCTCCCGGAGCCTGTTTAAAGGACGTGTGTTTTGTTGACAGGAAGTTGCCTGTCCTCTTTTGTCTGACAGGATATATTTAAACCATTTCTCATTGTAAATAATTGCATTTATTGACAGACACAGATTATTGGCCAATCTCAGGCAGTGACATACATTTTAGAACATTAGATTAAATGCAGGGGCTATTACCTCAGAGACCAAAATATTTTAAATAGCACAAATAATTGTTCATTTAAAATAAATAAATAATTTATTTTAAAAACAACTCTTAAACCAGACCACTTCTTTAAAACAAACATAAAGAATTATAAAACAAAATTCATTTGCCTTAACCAAGGGCAGCCACTAACTTTTTGACAGAATTTCTATACAATTTAAGAAGAATAAAGAATGAATCTATATTCGTAGCAGACATGTATAGGCTTAATCTTAATTAGATTGAGGTATTTCCAAAGGCTGAGAAGTAGGATGTAACTGGGATGTAGACATAAATGAAATAAGAGCTTGTGTCAAATCCACAGGGCTCAAAAAATGTTTCAGGTAACCCAAACCTCCTCTGCAGCTCTCTATGAAAAATTACTTCGAGCTCTGCATCTCAAAGACATCCTTCTACCTCCGCTCACAGCAGGGCCGAGACCTCTGAAGAGATTCCTGCGAACAGCAAGGTCTCTGCTCAGCAAACACTGTCAACAAGCCAGCACATGGCAGATTCACCCAGATATTTCCAGGTGAAAGAAAAAAAACACTCTCATATCTGTCATATCTCATTCATAAAAAGCGAGGGTAACGTTGATCCAGCTTGGAAATGGCATTTTCTTCTTGGGTTAATAAACATATAAAGAAATCAGGAATTTAAGCCTTTTTAGTGTTAAATAATAAAACTCACTGTTTAGTTTAACTTCAAGTAAAATTGAGAATAATAGTTTCTCTTTCAATTATTTAATTTATATGACCTTTTAATTATGTATAGGCGATTTGAGAGCAAAGAAAAAACATCAGAGTAAGATTTAAGCTCACATTGTCCAAATAAACACTTTAGCTCAATGTCAAAGCATGCAAGTTATCCAGATATATATATACAAGCAATTTAAGGAAAATCAGCCACTTTATATTAACACGACAAAAAAATACGTTTTAATGGTGAAATTATTATATGGTTACAAATACATAACAGAATCAGCATATAAAATCTAAGGCTCCTAGAAACAGTGACTAATGTTTACAAAAAAGATTTCCAAAAACAAAACTCACATGTACATGAGAAACACTCCAAAACCATGAGAAACACTACAAAACAACCGGAAACAGTACTGTTTATGTCAAAAACAAGAACAAACAAGTGAGCCAGCTGCATGACCTTATGCATGCACGACTTAAAACTGAAATGCATGACCACATCCTTTATACCACACAACTTACAGCTTTCCTGTAGCTCAGTGGTAAGAGCATTGCGTTAAATGGGTTCAATCCCAGGGGATTGCAGATACCTATGTAAAATGTATAGGATAAAGCAATGTAAGTCGCTTTGGATAAAAGCGTCTGCCAAATGCCTGAATGTAAATGTAAACTTAAAATAATATGCAACTGATTGTTATTGACAGTTAAAACAGCCACTGCAGGGTGCACACTGAAAACTGCTGGGTTCTTTTTTAACCCATATGCTGGGTTGAGACCGATGGTTATGGAAACTCTGCCATTTGACCCATATTTGGGTTGGCAACTGTCTGTAACCCAACATCTCTAGTTTGTCCATGCGGCTGTTAAAGGAAGGGTAATTTCCTTTAAAATAAATATGAGTATTTGTTAATCTTATATTTATACTGTATGTTTAGATAACAATACTTTTTAGTTTTCGTGTAGTTGTACATTTAACATATCGAACATTATTTGTTTACCCCGAGTATATTTCTTAACAGAGTTCAGAGGCTTTTTACTTGACTTAATCAAGTAAACCTGGTTTGAAGCAAACCACAATGCCTAAGCTTAAACCCATTAACGTTTTTTATTCACGACTGCCGTTTTCCACACTTCTCCTTGATAAATCAGATCAGGGAGTGTCAAAGTGTTTTGATGCAGATACGTTTTCAAGCGACAACGCAGGCGCCAGCCAATCAGGTCGCCGTTTGCAAATAACCTAGTGCAGGCGCTAGCCAACTGGTTTCATGCAAGACCGGAGAACAGTTTGACTGGCTGTTGTCACTATGGTGAACACGTCTGCCACACTTCAGACATGCCCTCCACCAAGCGTTGATGCCGAGTCCGTTTGTGAATCCAGCGTAACAGTACTTTAGGTTACTTTAGCACTTGCAAAACATGAACAAACGAGTTGGTCAGTAACACCATTCTGAATAAATTATGATGCACTGCATTTTTTATTTATAAAGTGCAATACTTTGGTTGCCTTTAGTCATTCTGCAGGTACAAAAGAGTTGAACAGTTTCTGTGCCTTAAGGACTGTCTTAATTAAGGACTGGGCAAAGGCAATGGAGTACAGTGTGATAAACTTTGGTTATTAAACTAACTAATAATTAAATTGAATAATTTGTTAATGCACCTAAAAATGTAGATATTTAGTGTGTCTGCCCAGCAGAATAGCATTCTGTTTGGATTAGAAAACAGGATTTTATAATCCTGTCTGGGTCGAATTCACGGACCTCCACAGGCTTCTTGGAGTAGAGCCTTTGTAATGTACGCAAAAGGCTCTATAGACGGAAACCAGTTCATTCAGTACCAGTTCATTCAGTCTCATTTGACTTGTTAAGTAAAGGTAGTGTTATTCAGTACATTCAACCAATGAAAGACTCCGTTACTGTGTGCATTCGAAAGAAATTGGCTCAGCACCTGCGCTCAATGTTGCTCTTTAATAATGTCTTGCTCGAGTAGTAGGATTCTTTCAAAATGACATCTCGCATTAACTGTAGTACATTTATTTAATCATGCAAGCATCTTTACGACAGCGTTTTATTGTCGGGTAGAAAAAAAAGAATAATAATAAAGTTGAAATGTTACGAGAATAAAGTCGAAATGTTAATCCATATCGATCATCGTTTCTGAAACAAATTCTATCGCGATTCGATATGATATCGTTTATCGGCCCAGCCCTTATGAAAAGTGCTATGCAAACCTTTAACGATGTTTTAATTGTGCATGTGTGTCACTGGTTTATATTTTCTCATTTAGTTTCCAAAATATTTTTTTCCTCAGAGTCAACTGTGGACGTAGAAAGAGTTGTTCAATGACTGCGTGGCCACCAGGTCAAGGGAGTATCCACGTCTGCCTGACACTTCGGGCATGGTGGGTTTAAATTTGAAGTTCAGTTTGATTGTTAAACACAATAACTTTATTTGCTGTTTCTTCTTGTACTCTTGAAATCCCAGGACTTTTCAGTTTAGAATCCTCACTCTGCCTCAATAGAAATGGTTGCCTGTCTTTAAGGCTAAGATTATGCAGTTTTCCAGCCAAGAGAAGCAGGCTCTTCATCTACTTTCCAACATAGAAACTATGGTAAGCAGGTAATTAGGATTAAAGGGGTTAGTTCATCCAACAATGATCATTTTATCATTAAAATATACATGTTTGCCTAGATCACATAACCGATGCATTTCTTAAAAGGGATTTTTCATCCCTGAATCAAAATTAATAAAATGATTTTCTTCTGGAAGAACAATGCAGTCGTTGTTATAATCCCAAGTATCATTTTACTTCCAAGCGGTGGTTGACTTCCATCGATCATAGAACTGCTCGACACGGCTGTGTGGTCTTAAAAAAGGTATTATGAAGCGAATAGATGCATTTGCTTAAAGGAAAAATCCATATTGACAGCGCTATTAACGTTAATGTCTAGCTTCCGTTATCGCTCGGTCTGCGCGCACGCTGATGCTTGCTTTCCGGCAAATGACGGTAACAAAAGCTTCCGCATAGAGGAGCAATCATCAATTACTCCTGTATCTCAGTGGTGGTGGTAAGAGAATGGCACTAACAACGCCAAGGTCGTGGGTTCGATCGCAGGGGATTGCACATACTTGGAAACAAATATAATGTATAGGATAATGCAATGCAAGTAACTTTGGATAAAAGCGGAAGTCAAATGCGTAAATGTATCAGTACACGCGCAACCCAAGGGATAAAATTCACAAATTATTAATTTATCAATGCATAAAAAAAAGTCAGCAGTGTAATAAAATCCCGACCTTGGCATTTGGAATTACAAACTCTGGATCATCTATCAGAGATCAACACTGTGTAAGGTCTCCCTTGCTGCTTTTTTTCAAATGGAGGATTTCCTGCCCAAAAGAATCGGCAATGACCTACTCACACCAAAGCTCAGGGGTTTACACACTTTCTAAAACTAAATAACACTTGCTTCGTGTACGTCTAATTGAAGTTCATTCAGCTTCATTGAGGTCTAGAGCCAATCCAGATAAATTGACCCTCCTGCTTGGAGGTCTAACCCAGAACTTTAGTGTTTGTCTGTCATCTAAAATGACACTCTCCCATCTCCCCTGGGCCAGAGTCTGGCTGACATTATGCAGCGGCTGCCCCTGACACCTGACATCCCATTAGACAGCACCACAGAGAAGTGTGTAAAGCAGTGCGGTGTAGTGGCACAATGGGCTGTGTGTGAGGCGTCCTTCCCTCGCCAGTCTCTATAATGGACGGCTTGGCAGCTTCACGCTCCACCACCCGAGGAAACACTGGGCTATTGGTAGGGCTCCACGATTATGACAAAAATCATTATTGTCCATTATTCCCCTTGTAATTGTGATTATTTATTTCGATTATTAGTCTTTCAATTTTTTATTTAAGCATTCAAATGCTGATAAGTACGGTCATAAATCATTAAAAGCAAAAGAACTATAGGCTATACAAACTATATGCAAAGTCTTGCAATCACATCTGGGAAATAAGTCAGTAAATTTGAGTAAAATCATCCCGCGTCACATGAAATACTGATGAGGGGAGGTCATTTATAAATCACAGGAGGTCTCCAGATAATACTAATGCTGTGTGAAAACTGTGAATGGTGCTAATGTGTAACCAAAAGTTACTTCTCTAACCAAATTCACAGAAGCCTCCAACTACACAAACTGCTATCCAATCAAAGCAGTGGGCGTTTACTTTTAAAGTCTTTAATGCGGCACGCCCATTAAAACCAAGCGTTTGCAGAGCTGACCTCAAAACCGTGTATAAAATAGCCTATTACTTCTTGATTTTTATGTTTTTGAATGTAAAAATCACGCAAACATCATAACTAGACGTAATACAACAGTATAAAACAATAAACAAGGCCAGTTCATCACGCTTTTAAATCACAAACACTTGAAGGATAACAGTCATTCCAACATTCTAAATTACTGTCCCTCCCGGCGATGATAAAAATTATAAAAAAGAACAGATGATGTTATAAAGCTCTGAAATGATTGCCAGACTCATTTCTTGCATAAACCAGAGAGAATATAATTCAGTGTCTAAAACAGAAGGGTGGCGTACAGTTTAAAGTGCAAGCCTGAATCAGATTGTCATCAGTTTGATGAAGAAAATATGCAACCATAAAACTATAAACTTTACAAAAGCACAGACAACATTGCCAATTTGCAAAGATCTGCTTCCATAAAGAGCTCTTTAACTTAGTTTGATCTTTTCGATGTGCTCAGCCTCTAAAATTGTCCTGGCATGTTAGCGAGCACGTATTTATGAAAAGAACATTACTAGCAAGAAGCCAATTAAAAACAAATCAAGAGTTCAGACACATGTAATTACAGATCCTTTTTTCTCTTATGGTGGGCCAAGAAGGTAGTAGTCTTAAGAAGACTTGAACTTGTATCTCAATTCAAGGGCTGTACAAGAATATTCGAATAATGGAATATTCCGGTAGTGCCTGTAGTGTATTAAAAGCTTATTAATTATGATGCACCAAAATGTGACACTCCACTCCCTTGGGTCTGCAGCAACACACCCGCCACGCGTGAAATTGAGTGGATGAACGGTTCTCGACGTTATAAAAATGCAGACAGACAGACACAGAGATTCCTGCCATTTTTAGAGAGAAAAATGTGTTCAGCCCTCTCCCTCCGAAGCTTCGAATATTCAATGTTGATTACTACCGAAGCTTCGAAGCTCAAAAAAAATTATTCGGTACAGCCCTAGTCTATTCCCGAGTAATATCACCCAGGAAATTAAGTTAATGTGACAAAAATCGTGCCCATTCCTGTACTGTACCACAGAGAAATACAGTTCATATAAATTAGCATACAGTAAGTCACATTGGATGACAAAGAAATAAAAGAGTATTGGTCATTTAAAAAAAGAATGGCCATTTAAACCATGTGCCATAATGTGCCATGATTAGCTTAGCCTAATACACTTGCTAACATGATGGCCAACATCAGCTGGTTTAAACAAAAGGTAAAGGCATCCCAGCAATGGTTTATTTAAAACTCAGCCGTTGGGTTTGTCCCAACAATGGGTTAAAAATAACCCAGCATTTTAAAAGAGGTTATAGATGTGAACGTGTACACTTGACTTGTTTCTTTGTTCAGTGGTAAACCCACCTACATTACAATGTTCATGTTATTAACTATGACAAGTTGGACAGCATTTTAATGTTCAAAGACAAATTCACAAAAACATACTGTTGACACAAATGATTACCTTATGTTACAAAAAACGTAAAAGAGTGTTGATATACAGGGCTGTACAACTTTTTTTGCGGTTTAAGGTTTTGTAGCAGACCAAACAGTTGTAGCACTTTTTTTGCAGTTTAAAGTTTTTTAGCAGACCAAACAGTTGTAGCACTTTTTTGCAGTTTAAAGTTTTGTAGCAGACCAAACAGTTGTAGCACTTTTTTTGCGGTTTAAAGTTTTGTAGCAGACCAACCAGTTGTAGCACGGCTGAGGTTTGAGCCTTGAGCAAGGCACCGGAAGTTCCCCCCAACTGCTCCCCGGGCTCTGCACCGATATCTGCTCAATGCTCTGGGGGTGTGTTCACGGTGTGTGTGTGTTACTCACTATTGTGTGTGTGTGTGCACTTGAATGGGTAAATGCACAGCACAAATTCCGAGTATGGAACACAATACTTGGCCTAACTTCACATAACATTCACTCACTTTCACTTTTTATAAAACGTCTGTTATATAAGAAAAAATATACACATAAAAAAAGATTGATGTTTATCACATAGGCAGGTAACTGACAAAGGACAATAATGTTAGGGTTGGGTAAATTAGGGCCATATAATTGAAATGCATTTGAAGTTGAAAAGACACATCAGCAAAACACCTTCAGCTTTAGAGGCACAGTGTAAAAAAGCCAACAAAATCCCTGTTCAAAACGTGCAGTAATGTAAATTACTCTGCCTGTTCTTTGTCCTTCTGAAATGTCCTTGTATTATATACATAATTTGGAGTCGTTTAAGGTTAATGAGGTCATCGTTTGATAATAACATTTGCCTGATACTCTTTGTTTACATTGGGATGTACTGACTTATGTCTGATTCTTTCTTCAAATTTCTCAGCAGTGCTAAAGTTCAACTTGCTCTGACAGCACCACTGGTGTTTTCTCTTTTAACTGTGAAAAACGCTGAAAAACATAAAAATGTGCTACTTCCCCTAATATCAGGTTATAAATATGCAGATATTTAATATATAAATACATAGTATATTGAAAGATGTTGACACAAAAAGGTTGTGCTGACTTGGACACGAATTTGTGAAGTACATAGCTGATACTGGTTTCATCAGACACGCATGCACTGCAGCTGACTTCCAGTCTGTGTTTGTTTATTGATCTGGCTAGTGTCTAATAATATAACTATTTATATATTGTTTAATTCATGCTAATATTATTTTTTATTATTATAAAGTATGCTAATTGTATTAAATAAAAAAAAATTGAATGGGTCCTGTACTTTTGTCACATTTAAAGAGACCGTATGGGACATCTAATTGTTAAAATAGGTATCACAGTCTAAATATATTGTCTAAATATTGGAGAGGCAAATTAAAACACTAGCATTGATCAAGAAGTGCAAGTGTCAACGTGTAAAAGCCATATGTGATAATGCAGTTTGTATGTGTCATATTACATTCCAAAACTAAATTTTAAAAACAGCCTCCAATATCTATCGTGTATGTTTTCATATGCGGATCATGTTTTCCTCATCCGAGGGGCCATTAGCTGGTATAAAATGATGGTCTGGCACCTGGATCTCTACAGATCTATATTCCAAGTTAATGCATGTCTGTTTGTCAAGCCACTGTAATTCTAACTCATAAACTGATAACCACTCTTAATATAACACGTTTTATAAGAGATGCACTGACTGAAATTTTCTTTGCCGATTCCAATTTTGTTATAAGTCAAACCTGCCTATTCCGATTTTTGCCGATTCCAATTTTGTGTCCACAAACTATAATTGACAGTATATAAAACATTAACTTTTCTTTAATGCACATTTTTCCATAATCTTTTTTTTTATTTTCATTACATTAATTATTGAATCTTGTCTTGCCCAAATAACTCTTAAATTGAAGAACTCTGTGTCTTAAAATAAGTATAAATAATAAAATATAACTAAACATGTCACTTAATCTACCTTTTTCATTACTGTACTCATCTCACAAAAGTCTAAGATAACATTAAAATACTTCAACTTTATTCTTTTCTGTTCCTGTTAATGAAACTAACACTGCTTTCTTTTATTTTTTCTGAAATGTAAAATAACTTGTATATTGGGCCTGTAGTATTAAAAAGAAGTGGGTTGATTTTAGCTGCAAATTCAATAATAAGAAAAAAAAATATGAATTCTACTCTAAAGATGTATAAGTATTTGACCTTATTGTGTTAGTAAAGAACTTCTATATCAGATATATATATATATCACAAATATTGTTTAAAACAATCTTTAAAACAAGTAGAAGTCGTGTTGAATGTAATTTTACCTCAGTGACGTATACCATAGTTTTAACGTAAGACAATCAATCGGGTTGAATGGAATTTACATTTATTAACACATACTGAACGACTTCAACATGAGTTTAGCATGTGTCAGAGTTTTGCATCACAGTTAGCATGTAGTTCATACCCGAAATAGATGGAGCAACGAAAGATAAACTACAAGACAGTCCAAAACTGGGCATTTCTCTGTCTGTGCACTACATGATGTGTGTGCGTGCGTGCAGTTTGGTGGAACCACTCAGTCACGAGTGTAAATGAGCCGTGAAAGACAGCCGTCATGAACGGAGATTTACATGTTTACTTGCGTCGTTGAGTATACTGACAGCGGTGGCGTTTTTGCCCTCGTCGCTGGCAACATACGATCGGATTCGAATCCGCAAGACGTGATGCTTAATCCGGTTTCTGGCCGTTCAATCTATGCACTTTTTATATAGGGTTATATAGGGTTAACTGAATAATTTTGACATTTCCCAATCTGCTTCCATGGAATTACAACAGTGATGACTTATATAAGTAACACGATTTGCCAACCAACATAAACAGAGCAAACAGTCAAACATCATTAACTAAATAGACATACACTTTACTGCTTCAATAAAGTAATCTGAACTTCATGCAGTTCATTGGTCTGCAGTGTGTGTCAATATTGCATTCTACACAATGTAGGCTGTGTGTCTGTTCTTTATCTTCTGCATCAGTATTGTTTTGAAGCACATCCGTCATTTTTGATTGTCACTGTTACTCATTTCCCTATTTAAGAAAGCTTCCCTTGTTCTTTTGAATTCATCTGGATTGAGTCTGTCACAGCATTTGTTGTTTTTGTCATACTGGAAAATTGCCTGGATTTCACAGACTGCGCCATACGCGCACACAAACACACACACACACAAACGCACGCACAAACAAAATTTACACATCATTTATGCCAATCCAAACCACCAATAATACTCTAAAGATGATTTATAATGAATAATAATATGATTCTATTCCATTTTCTACCGCTTATCCGAACTACCTCGGGTCACGGGGAGCCTGCGCCTATCTCAGGAGTCATCGGGCATCAAGCCAGGATACACCCTGGATGGAGTGCCAACCCATCGCAGGGCACACACACTCACTCATTCACTCACTCACGCACACCCTACGGACAATTTTTCCAGAGATGCCAATCAACCTACCATGCATGTCTTTGGACCAGGGGAGGAAACCGGAGTACCTGGAGGAAACCCCCGAGGCACGGGGAGAACATGCAAACTCTAATAATATGATAATTCAGAATATTTTTAAAGTTTACTATACCCTGCACTCCCTTATATTGGTTATTCTAAACAATGCCACAAAATCCCCAAACAACATTTTAGCCAAAGGTTCTTTGAATTTCTGACATGTTGTGCAACAGAAAGGTTTTGTGGAGGTTCTTACGGAACCAAACAGTCCGACATCAAACCTTCTGGAAACCTTGTTTTAAAGAGCTTCCCGTTATCCCTTACAGACACCAAGATTAATTAAGCATCATTTGGCCAATTGTAAGTCAATTAAGAGCTTTTGGTATAGGCCTATTCTGTGTGGACAAACCATTAATTTCCAACTTTCCAAATGCAATTTCCTTCGAAATTGTACCCTCATAGGTTCCCACACGTTGAGCTATTATCCATCACATTAAAACTTCCAGCCCTGCTGCCCACCTGAAATGTTTTTTTCCCATAAGCCTTCTCACCTTTGCAAGTAACGGGACAGAACAAACCACTGCATTAGACTGTATGTCACCTCAATGCAGTTTTAACATATTTCATGCAACTTCAAGCATGCATAACAAACGAAGTGGCAGCGAATGAGGGGCATGGGTAAACGCGCACTCGACACACTGCGCTTGTTTTCAACACACGCACGTGATTTAAAATAAAAACACAAATTTAATCGAATGCAATGCATCAGTGCATGCACATCTGCGCAGACCGTGCAAGCGCTCAACTGACTTAATAGCGCGTCGGTTTTTGTCTCAGATCGTGTTATGAGAGACCGATTCACTGAGGCAACACAACAGCGTGGAGTCCACGGCGGCTCGTTCATATGTTTTAGAAAACAAACAAACCGCTGTACAAACGCGTCTTGCCATTTCAATCATGAAGAGGTCATTTAATTTTAGGATTGCAAACGGTCTTCGTATAACTGAATGAGAAACGGGGCTTACCTGAGAAATCAGCCCGCGTTCATTGTTCGCTCGAGACACTAATGCGTTCCTCTCGATCCCCACTAATCGCAACTGTTTGCGCTATTTTGATAAAGAGAGCTCTGCAGGCGTGTTGCATGAACGGTGGTGATGCTCCAGCGGTAAACGACGACCGTGAAGTCGGATGTCTGAATCCTCGCCTCTCGTCTCGTTGTTTCATGAGTGAGTTTAGCGTGGACGCGGGGCGGAGCTGAGTTTTATAAAGGGGAGTAGCATTTGGCAAGTGGTGCTCGCTGCAAACCCGGAGGCTGACCGTTTCATGGCCGTATTTCTAGGACCCTTCCGCGACAACGGAAGCGACGAGTGCGCCGTTTTCGTTTACATGAAAAATAATTGTGAAAAATGTCATTGGAAAATGAATGTAGCCGAAGTGAGTTGATTGCGAGTTCCTAAATAGTCTTGAATGCACGATATAGCCACTATATAAGCTTCTTTTTTATAGTGGTAAGGTTGACATTTTCACCGACATGCCCAGATACTTCATTTTATTCAGCATGTTCCCTCATACTTCTATTTTCGGCGCAGGGATATACTTACTAAAAATTATTTCCGGTTCTCGAACCTGATTGGTGTCACGAGACAAGAAGGGACTCAAATGTAGGACAATTGGACAATAGACTTTCCAAGAGCATTTAATACAGTATAGGACCAGAACAACACTGATACCATTTTCTTTTTTGTATCATTCCTCCACAGTAACTAATGAAATAATATGACGACTAATCTACAACATCAATTTTCACTGCACAACTGCTGCTAATAGCAAAATAAAACATTCTTGCTTGAATGATTTGTCTAGCGTTAGGTCTGGTGAAGTATAGATGCATACTTTCCACATAAGCACATTGATGCTTCTTCAGTGCACGCTCTTAATGCATAGTGTAATGGACATAATATTTCTGCCCTCAGCTATTAGAGTAAAAGGCAGGGGGGTGAACATAATGCAGCTGGATACACTGAAATATAGCCTTACATATATATTGACATAGGCTACTTGTAATACAATCTTATTTTTTCATACACTTGTAATCTCATAAAATTGGTTCTTTTGTCACATCACCTTTAGGTGCAACTGAACACTCCCTCCACATCTAAAGCATATGGTCATATGCGCTCTTAAAAATAAAGGTGCTTAAAAGCTTCTTTACAGCGATGCCATAGAATAACTATTTTTGGTTCCACAAAGAACAATTCAGTCAAAGGTTCTTTAAAGAACAATCTCTTTCTTACTTTTGTATAATCTGAAGAACCTTTTTTTATGGAACCAAGAGGTTCTTCTATGGCATCCAAAAACCTTTTGAAGCACCTATTTTTTAAGATTGTACATCTCTCTCCGCCAATGACCTTTACATTGAAATAACGCATGCATGCTGAATTCTACTGAAGCAATGTTATTGGGCTGCCAATAAAGCAGTCATTCTAAAACGTTTTAAGGACACCTTAATGATGCCTTATCCTTATCTTACGACTTGTCTTGGACAAGTAATTTCAAGTATTATACATGTATCCCTATTTACAGTTTCAGTCTTTAAATCTGATTGGACGTGAGTTGTTCCAATTGTTCAAATAAAGTGTTTATTTGCAAAACAGAGAAAAAAAATAAAAATGTTTTGATTGTGTTATCATATTATAACAAGTTATTCTGCAAGTAGTTATATGCTGTTGTGTGATTTCTTTTTAGTTAAACGTGCTTTATGGCTGCAGCATAAAATTCATTAAAGGGACAAGCCTTTAGTTCCACTATTGCAATCTAACATCCTTAATAAAACCTTAAATAACGTACAATGTAAGAATGGTCTGTACAATTCAAAGGACCTGAAAACACTAAAATAACATCTGGCTGGAATTCTATAAATGGGTCAGTGACGTGACACTGTTTGTTTGTCCCTTAGGTTTAATTATATTTAAAAGTGTTAACATTTTAAAGTACGCTTGCTGATAACTGGCATACACTATTTTTTCTGAGGACCAGGTCTAAAATTTCAGGTTTTTAATCATTTTGTGAGAATATTTGGACAATGCTTACAAAAATGTCAATGTGGTTTAACTGCAAAAACTTGATACCAAATGATTGATGAGGTGAAATTCTCATTAATACACCACATCTTCTAGCTTGGCATAATCTGACATAAGTCCTATTTAATAGTAAATACAAGTAAATGGAACAGAATTGTTCATAATATTATAATTTATTTGGGGAATCATGTGAGTCAAATCAAATTCATGTAGTGTCGTGGTGGTGTAACCACCATTTAAGGAACGAATTTGTTAATTCTGTGCAAGACCACACCTGACAGGAAATGAAATCACAGATAAGAACCCCTTGTGACACTTACTGCATGCAAAGGTTAGTAACTCTCTTGCAGAAATATTAATGTTAGGAAAAGTTACTGAGCATAAAAACAATGGAATACAATGGAAAATTTGCTTTTCCCATGATAAAATACATTTGCACTCAATTCAATTAAACATCTCTGTCTGTCTAAAAGCATCTGAGCTAGAATGAAATTTAGTGATGGCCCTTCAGAGAGAGATAATGCAGTTTGATCTAAAAGTTTGCCAGATAAAGTTTTACTTTATTAGATCTTCATCGTGTGGATACATAGCTCTATCTTGATCCTGACTGCCCGTTGTGTAGAGCGGAACAGCTCTATAACAAAAATATTATTTTCTTAAGTGGAAATGATGAATGTGGAATACTTCCCCATTTTAAATGGGTGCTGTGCTTCACAAAAATCAACAGAACGATTCTTGCCTTGAAACTTGACCAAAAGTGACTATTTATGGTCACGTCAAAATTTGCAGGATTCCCTGCACTGCCTGATGCATGCTAATGTAACCTCTGTCTACAAGTAGACAAAGCACTGACTACACCACCTAGGTTGTTTTTGGTGGTGGGATTTTTGTTTGCTAGTGTACAATTGCACCTTCAGGTGATGTGATAAAATGAACCATATGCATTAGCTGTGGACAACTGTTTGGAAAAAACAACACAACTATGGCTAGATTGTATAACAAGCATATCAATGTATGTCTGTATAAATGTTTTAACTCCATCCATTTATTTTATTCTTATTGCTCAAGGCAGAAATGTTCTGTGAGTGTGGAGGGTGCACTGAAGAAGTATCCATCCTTATACTCCACCAAACCGAAGGCTTTGATATTTTTGTCCCAGTTTGATTTTCTGGGTTAAAACCAGGTCTGGACTCTCCAATGAATTTTCAGTCCCCCTTTAAAGGCTGAAATTTCCTTTCATCCCACCCCACCACGGTAATCCCTCATTAGTCAAAACCTCCTTTCCTCTATGTTTCTCATGTCTCACTGGGCCGACTTGTTGGTAACAGAACAACGTTGTGGCTGCTTCTTCTCTATTTTCCACCTCATTACCTTTCAAATCTATTGGGCTCCTGAATCCTGTATCTTTGAAATGTAACTGCTCGAGCTATTTTCCATCTTTGTACTCACATCAAAGATGCACGCTATAAAGTCTCAGCACTTTTGCAGACAGCGTATTATGTAGCGGGACTTAAAAACAGCCATTAATGAGATTTTTCTCTGGGTGTTCAAGTGTTGTTTATCGACACTAGCCAACTCAGTGGTAAATGATCCTGCAACATAACGTCTGGGTGTATAATTTATTTGTAGCTTATTCTTGTTCAGTCCTTTCCACAATCAGCATTAGCACTTGCGAACTTGCATCAAAGAATTTACCCACAATTCCTAGATGTCAGCCATGCAGTTTCTCATGCTTCACAGTTTTTTTGGTTTTGTCTTATTAAAGGAGTCACGTGTTTTTCTTTGTCTTTTGTGTGTTATAAGTTGCCCATGCATGTATTAGACACGTGAAATTGCAACAATGTTAGTGTCTTTTATCTAGAAGCGAATGCTCACCCAGACCTGCCTGAAACGCCTCGTGTAACAACACCCCCATGACTTCACGTCAGCTTGTAGTAACCTAGCCAATCATAGCATATCTCGCTTTTCAGAGTGATGAGCTTTGTAAAATATCAGCGCGTTTCAGAGAGGCGGAGCAAAGAGGAGATACAAACATTTGGAAAATACAGCGTTTTTTAACCTTAAATCGGGTATACACATTGTATAACATCTAAAGCAAACAATAATATTCATTTTAGCCGAGTCAAATGACCCCTTTAAGCTGTTGTTATTTGTCACTCCTGATCTTGAGCAATGTTTTTCTGCTCCTCCAACACATACAGTACAATACTTTTGTTTTCTCATGAGACCCCCTCTCTCTCTCTCTCTCTCTCTCTCTCTCTCTCTCTCTTCTATAAAAGGAATAACATTATTGTTACCAAGAACACATTCTCATCACTATCAGAGCCACCAGTGACTGTCCAATGAGCTTCATTATCACCGTTTACATTATCATCCTTATAATCATCTCCAGAACACTCTACAGTATTCTGCATCTGTATACTTACTGAATACTGCATGCTGAATGTTTACCATTCATACATGTGCCTCGGAAAACGAAAGTTGTTTTAGTAATGTTTCCCCTAACATCTGCCCTGATTTATTTCTGTTTGTTGCGTTTACGGATGATAATGAGGGCAGTTAGTGTGCCAAACGATTAACAGTAACCATAGGGACAGAGAGGCTCTAGGTTTTTTGGGAGACACGAAAAACACATTTCAGCCATCTGCAGTGATCGACGTCCTCTCATTGAATTTTAGGTGGGTTAGCTCATTCATTGTTCATGAACAGCTTTTAACCCCAGTCTTGACATGCCTTTTCAAACCGTTGGCGTATGTGTGGCATCTGTGAAAAGGTGAATTAAATAGTTAATTTTCCCGCGTGTGATTTTCAAAAGGTTTCTTTTAAATGTTGCCGCAGGGACGGTAAAGTGAGAATAATAGCACGGCTAGAAACCTCTCACTTTCTGCTTGGTGTTGAGTCTCACTGGGGTTTATAAAGGTGATTCAGACACAGCCAAATGGTGTTGGTTGTATTGTGTTGCTGGTGGATAGCTATCCTACAGTTAACAGATCGCCAGCTGAGCTCTGCAGCTCCTAAGCAGCCTCCCACTGGGCCCCAACAGCCTCTTCCTGCTGTCTCTAGATTGAGATATTTGGCAGAACCAGCATAAACTGGCGCAAAGTGCTTCTCTTAACGTAAACATGCGATGCCAGGAACAGGAAACATAACACATGGCACTGAGATAAGCTCTAATTTCTGAGTGAGAGCTTTTGTGCTCACAAAGTGCTCAGGAAATTGTAATTACGGCGGAAAGTATGACTTTCCATACTTTCATGTGATATCACACACCTTGTGTTTACCCCTTAAACACACACTATCAGTCGAAAAACTTGATTTGAAACAGGAAGTCAGGGTGGGACATTTGAGTGACCCCTCCCACTCCTAAAACAACCAATATTTAACATTTGGTTTAGCTCACAGACTGAGATTTTTACATTAAGCTGGATTTTATGTGAAGGAACGCATCTGTCAGTACCTATCAAATAGATACCAGGTTAACAAATTACTTTTTCATTTACATTACCAATACATGTAGTGTCCTACAGGTTATGGTAATGAGTATTTTTGAGTCAAGTTGTGGAGTAAGTCCTTTTTTGTAAAAATCTAAATTGTGTTAAACTGGCAGTAAAAGTTTAGAAATTTATGCTTTTAAATATGTCATACCTTGTATTTAATGAATTAAAATGAAATTATGTGAGTGTTTATAATAAAATCATGTTTGACATCTTGAATCCAAGATTTTCACGAGAATCATCCATGTAAGGTGTCACAGTATAACGGCGTTGACAATCACTTTGATTTTATAAAAGATCATTATTGAGCGTGCAAATCATAATTCAGCACCTGTTAAAGTTTTGCCTTGAGAGCCCCAATGGTTACAAATTCTCTCTCTAATCCCTATTTTAAGTGTCGGCCGACAAAAGGAGAACACACTCATGAGTTTAACTATTTGTTTATAAAAAACATTTAAATATATATCATGATATCTTTCAGTGGATTCTTGTGACCATGATTAATGTGATGAAAATTTGTGTATTGTGACCGGCCTATAGCACAAAGGCTATCTAAAATCTATCTAAAAGCTAAAAACCGTCAATATTTACAATTGTTTATTTTTAATATTTCATGGGGACTTTAAATGCTTGTCATTTATTTATGACAATTTTTTTTATCATATTTAAGAGTAGTTAAAAAAAATGAAGGAACACCTTCTAATAAGAGAACTCAATTCCTCAATAATGTAACTCCTTTCCTGCATCCAGCTCATGAGAACATATTAAGAGAATGTATACAGAAATGTTCTTTAGACAATGATGGGGTACTTTGAAGAATATACATTTGCATATATTTTATATTAATTTGCTCTTGTTGCATAACGTGAAAATTACATAAAGACCATAATGTGATTTGACGAGGTTGGTGCTTCCAATCTTCCATTTGCTCTTGCAGTTCACTGCATATTAATCTCACGTTACATTCGCAATGTTGTCTGTCTTTCTCTGTCTAAAATAATAATCTGAGCCAATACGATATTTAGCAGGATTTAATGCAGTTTAATCCAAATGTCTACTACAATGTCTTATCTTATTAGATAAGGCGCTCCATCGTGATCCACTTGTCTCTGCATCAATCTTTGAATGCCCAGTGTGTCAGATCCGTCTCATTTACTTATCAGCCTGCTCTATGGTAATGTTATATCAAACCAACACTGCCAGATTAATGGCTTTTAAATAATGGGTTGACAAAGGAAGCGTTATGTCTTTGGTGTAGACACACTACTAATGCTTTAGCAATTATTTATACCCAGCCCATATTTGTTCGCGGTACATTCACCAATTGTTCTTATCTCTAGCGTGCGGATGCTGTGTTGCAAAATAAAAATGCAAAAGAATATCAGCTCAGCAGGCTAAATTGTTTATCAGGAGAATTCAGCCTTCATGGATTAGAGCTTCTGCTACAGAAAATCTGATTAGTTTATCCATAAACATATTCTGCATACTGAAGGGGACTTTGTGAATTGCTGTAGTGTAACACCTTCCTTCCTTTTTCAGAGCTCTCGGACAGTATGTTAAGTTCTCAGTGATTAGACGAGCCAGCTCGCTCTCCCCTTAACCAACGGGAACTAGGTTGTTACCATGGAGACAAAGGCAGTGACGGACACGGCTGCGTGCGTTATGTGCGCTGGTCCAACATGAAAGTGGCCTTGAGTGGAATCCCAATGAGGATGGGGAAGTGAATAATCCTGCAATCTAAACATCGTGCCACACTCTCACACACGCTCATCTAATCGTATAAATTCGTCCAGCGTGAAAGCACGGAATGAACTGAAATGAACACATTGTATCATAGCCGCTTTTTTATGGTTTTGTTTATGCTTGTATTTAAATGCAAGTGTGGAACTGTGCAGGTATTTCAGCATAGAAAAGATACAATCTTCTGTTCACTATATCTTGTTCCACCCATCCCCCGTCCATTAACAGCTATGCACATCTGTTTTGAGTGACTGGCATCCATTTACATGGTAATTATCTACAAAACATTGTGGTTGTTCACACAGAAATGCAAATTGTGTTTCCCATTTGTCAGTTTCCCAGCTTTTTTAATACAATGTGATTGTAAATGAAACACCTTTGTGAATAAATATTATACCAGCATTTGTTTCTGTGAGAGAGCAGATGTTTTGCCATTTCTTTCTCTATATTTGAACAGCCATTGCATATAAACTTGCAATATTGAAATCTAGTAGAAAAGACGTCATTAAAAAAATTGAGATATTAAATCTGCTTTTACTGTATAAAATACCAGCGCTTGCAAGATAGCAAAGGAATAATGTTCTGAGTTTTGGTGAGCTTAGATTTCAGGACGCAATGATGCATCAAAACGTTGTCGTGACCATCAGCACATTTTCGTTTTCAGTCAAAATCAATAGAGGAACACCAAAGCAATTACAGTTCTGTTTGCAAAAATCATTATGACATCAGTTTTTACTGTATAATATACATAAACCGAGAATGTGGTATTCCCGTTTGCCCAAGGCTGATATGATCCACAAAGTTTCTTTGTAATAGTGTATTGAGCATTTAGAGCTGAATAAATTGCAGACATACTTTGGGATTTGGAAATAGCCCTACTGTTTGAGCCATCACAATACTGTGCTGCCTTGCATGCGCAGTAAAAAATAAAGCCAAAAACAGCCAATGATGAAACGAACCCAAAAGTGTAAAACCCTTTCCCCACCACAACAATAACCAGTGGATGCAGTCAAAGCATGTTTTCAACGACCACCATTTCAATTCTCATTTCACCTCAGTAAGTTGAGGACATCCAGTGCCTTTTCCTTTAACAACCTCCAAATGACTGACGCTGTGCTACAGTATAAGGAGACTTAAATTGCATCCAGACAGGAAATAATAAAAATAGCTACAATTTGGGAGACTGAGGTAGTCAGTAATTGAGAACTGCTGCTATTATTTAGCAAGGCAAGAACAATTACCATGTCCAAGGAAGTTCAAAATCGTCTATATTCTGATGTCGCTAAATTGCTTTAAGACCAGAATCAGGTCCTCTCATTATCATGTATCACTTTTTGTAAAAAAAATTAACAAAAGGGTTGCAAACAATATCAATTCATTCATATACTGTTTATTGTGAAAGAAATTGCAGCCCTTGCTTTGTACTCTGCATTTTCATAGAAAGTGCCTCATCAGGTATAATGAATATAATATAAGCATAATAAATGCCAAGCACAAAGAGTGAGCAAGACAGAAAAGCACTGCACCTCCACTGTCGTCTTTGCTGGAGTTCATATGGGCATGAAATATGCATGCGCTAACCATTAACCTCGCTGTCCTCCAGTCTACTGCACTCACCGGAGCTCAGCGGAGACGTTCTCTCCGGCCCTATACACCAATAACACACGCTCTGCTCAAAGTAAGTGTGTCTTCAGCCAGGCAGATCATTTTTACAACCCCGACATCTCCAGCTGACATATTCCAGAAAATTTAAATATGAAGATTTCGAGTAAATTAAAATGGGTAGTCATTATAATATAAAGACATTTATGGAAAGATCATAACCATCATCATCGTGTAATGTATAGCTGTAATTAAACAGCTATACTGCTAGGTAAAATACTTAAACTAGCCTTGTGTTAGCCGGTCTGCCATCCCTTACGGAAATAAAATATATTTCCTAATATATGGAATAAAAATATATTAAATGACATAATGGTATATCAGAAAATATACAGAATAATATATTGTGTAAATATATTACAATATATTGAAAAATACATAAGAAAATGCCGCTTTTCATATATTGAAAAATATATGACAACATATTTACTTATGTCACAATTTTGTAATTTTATAATCAGGAACATGACATATAATATATTGATGTACATGTGAAAAGATATGGTAATGGGTGTGTAAAAATGACCATAATATATTTACTCATGCCAAATATACACACACACATATGGAAATATATTTCTTATATTTATCAACCATTGACAACACATGCAATTGCATAAGCACACTTGCTCATACTAAAGCTTTCCTGTAGCTCAGTGGTTAGAGCGTTGCATCAAAAATGCAAGGTTGTGGGTTTGATCCCAGTGTATTGCACATACCTATGTATAAATGTATAGGTCAGTGCAATGGAAGTTGCTTTGGATAAAAGCATCTGTCAAATGCGTAAATGTACATGTAAAGCACCCAATGATCAGACAACCACTGCACTGAAAAGCGTACAGTTACTTCTTAAATAAAGTAACATCTAATGATGTTTGGTCAATCCGTATTCCAACCACAGGGCTATTCCTCAACACCACGGTTACTCAACATATTTACACATATTAGAAACCCTTCTAAATTTCAAAGTTATACAACATCAAACACTTACAGATCTCCCCCTGCAATTCATATTCAGCAGAAGACATAAAAAACACCAAAATTAAAATTTTACCCTCATTTAGCAGTCAGAAGCAACGCATGCTGGGAATTAGAAATCTGTTTTAACTCATTCTGTGAATGTGTCCATATATGTGTATATTCTATACAATCACATTTAATGTATATGATAACATCTATGTGCAATCTATACTCAATAAAAGATCAAGTGTGATGAATATTAGATTTATTTCTAAATATATTTATATCTCCAATATATATCCATATTGTTAAATGCATATATTGCTGTACGTTGAAAATTATAAGCACCAGCTTCCAATATATGGAAATGTATTACGTAACATATCGCCTTATATTTTGCAGTATATTCCCATATATTTTGGTCATGTTAGGGATACTTATTAGGTTGGTTTGATAAGAAGTATTTTAAGATGGTCAGCCAGAGAAACTAGCTTTGATAAGATACATCGAACAAACTAAACATCATCTTGCCTTGCTCAGAAGACCATCTTAAACCCAATAAGACTGGCACACCATATTAGGCTGGTTAATTTTGTTAGAGCTCAACACAAACCCATTGTAAGGTTATACTGAATGTATCAATTTGATGTTAAATTCACTGTGGAGGTTTTTCTAATATTGCCCTTTTGTCTCATAAAATAAAATGATACAATTATAATGGCTCCATGAATAAAATTGTGTTTCCCTTGCTGAATCAACAAACATTTAACATCTCTAGTACTTCCCTGCTATTCTGAAAATAATCTGTATAGTTTTATTTTCTTCTTGTTTATTTCACCTGTTTTGTTACCTCAGTTCCACTAATTCACAAATAATACCCATGCATTTATTTGAATGCTGTCAGTGCTTTCACTAAATCATGCATATCATCATTTGAATATTTACATTGAACATAATGACATAAAATAAACATTTTATACACTTTTAAAATGCAAGCTAAGCTTCTGCCAAATGTCATACTTTAACAGGTAAAGCTTCTTCTACAGGGGAGCCCTTAAAAGAGATTTAAGGCTCAACTAGTTCATAACCCCATCTCTTCCTTTTCAGGATTAGAAAAATAATAATTTAAGATTCAGTGAAGTGGAATCACAGGTTTTTGTGATTTCTTGAGTTAAATGCATTTAAATACCAAAAACTATTACAAAAAATAGTATTTTGTATTTCAAATGGATGTATTTGAAACACTGCCCATCCATGCAGTCTAATACGGAGGTTGAGTGGCAAAAAGCATTTTAGCTTGAAAATACCAACATACTAATATTAAACACATTTAAATACAAAATACTATTTTTTTTTCAAAGGTATTTAAATACATCATCATGTAAACGTTAGCTTACCTTCTCATTGATGCTGGTCACAGGGATCTTGTTAACTAGCTTCTTGAAAGCAGCCCAATGATCCCTCAAAACCCACCCAAAAGGAATTATAACCAATTATTTTAACAACAGCCAAAATACGTTTCTATTGCTATATTTACTTATCTGAATGGTTTCCCAGGTATTGTATATATTTTTTGTTCTGTTGAACTCAAAGGACGTTTGACTACCATTATTTTTTTCTGCTATGGTAGTCAATGATGCCAAATAATTTTCAGTTGCTAACATTCTACCAAATATCTTTGTGTTCAAGCAAACAAAGAAATGTATACAGGTTTGGAACAACTAGAGGGTGAGAAATCCATAAAAGAATTTTCATTTGTGGGTGGAGTGTCACTTTAAAAAAAAGATCCCATGTGTGCTCGAGGCCACGCAGGGAAATGGACGAGAAACGTGTTTTCTCTTCATAAAACATGCAATAACTTGCTTAAGAAACATGTCTGTATAATGTGTACAAGCACATCATTGTTTTAGTTGTTCTAGACTGTGTATAGCTCTGCTCAAACGTGATATTTGGTAGCCGGTAGAATCAGCTGTTTAAATAAATCAAAATTTTCTTGTTTGTCTCTACTGTCTCTACAAATATTAGTTTAGATACACTAATTATACCGTGGATGTGTAGATTTAATTCACATAATCTGCAAAAGTTGTTCATGGCCATTATCACTCAGGTATATGTTGAGGCGGCCTATAACATACGTCATAACCAAACGTTATGTGATTGGCTTACGGGCATTCCAATGATTTTAAACTTCAGACAAGCGTCCGCCCACAAGAAAGAAACGCTTGTCAATCAAACAGACCTTGGTACACACTGCCCTCACTTCAAAAATCAAACTCTACTCTTTCGCCCCACTGACTGACACCGAAGTCACGAGACTTCTCTCCAACACCCCCACCACCTGTCCCCTTGACCCAATCCCCTCCCACCTCCTTCAGGCCATATCCAGCAAACTCACACCTGCACTCACACACATCATCAACACCTCCCTGGACAATGCCCTGCTTAAGAAACCCACATTAGATCCCTCTACTACCGACAGTTACAGAGGTGTCTCTCTCCTCCCATTTATTGCAAAAACACTTGAAGAGGCAGTTTTCAACTAGGTGTTTCCTACCTATCCCAGAACAAACTACTGGATGACATGCAGCAACCCTCCCACTGACTGGCTGAGAGCGCTAAGAACTGTTGATAATCTCCCAGTTTTGTCATCTCAGGGATTTTCGTCCCTCATGGACCAACAAAGTCCATCGCCTTTTCCACTTGAAACTTTACTTCCCAGCCGAGCAATCGAGCCCATTACATTTTGGTCATCTCTTTAACTTTGCTCTGTTTCTACTGCTGTGGTTATATTATATGAGTCTGGATTATTAGTATGCAGGAGCTATTTTTGTTAAACTTTGGCTACTGTATTGGCACATCAAAAATATAAGTTTTAAATTAAATTGAAATGTAACCATGTTCTTACAATGCAATATACATTTTACATGTGTTTAATTTTTTTTTCCTGAAACAGGCCTAGTCACTGTTCATTTATGCTTGCACCGGACGCGTATATATTAACATTAAAAAATAGTGGGTTCTAAAGCGTCTCTAATCTCTTTTTTTTTGTGGGGCATTGTTCGCGTCTGTTGTAGATACGATGTCAGGAAGAATATTATATTTTGCAATGTTGCTGTGCTATTGCAAGTCTCTTTTGAATCTTAAAAGTTAAAGGGTTTTCATTTTGGTCAAATTAGAGTTTAACTCAAGTTGAAAAAAAGTACTAATAGGAAATCAATTAAATATACTGTAAGTTTCTGGCAAACCTGCTGCAAAACTAAAACAAAGTATTACAGTTTAGTTTTTACATCCGATTGCAATTACATGTGAGCTAAAATCTAGGCCGCATTACATATGATAATAGAAATAGATGATAGAAAATGGTATGGAAAATTCACATCTTATGCTGTCCTTTTATAACTACAATATTCCAATACTGATTCCCACTTTCTTTCTCTCTCTGAAGCTTTTGAGTGTTTCCACACCTGGCTCATTTATAGTCTAGACATCAATCTAAAAGAAAAAGGCCATAAGCATGAGTTTTTTAATTAATTCATGCGTTATGGATGTGACAAAACATTTTGTGTGAGGCAATATACAGTAAATACAAGATTGTTTCGTGAATTGAACTGTTCAATCCAGAACCAAAACAAAACAAATCTCTTCATCGAACAACTATCCTTTTTTTTTAATGTACTTATTTAAGAGGAACATGGAGCCTTACGGATGTGACAATTCTCTTACTGGACTATGAAAAACTATGCTTTAAAAACAAAAAACAGAGACCACACATTTCATTTTAAACACCATATGTTGACATCTGACCTATCAGTATAGTCACAACCTTTGGTTCATCTTTAGGTTGACATTTACATGGATTTCTTTGTAGCTGTTGTATGGTAATTCTAAGACTTGAGTACTATCAGGATGATCATTAATGATACTTGGAGTACTTTGACCAGTGAGAGATGACAAATCTCTTAATTTAGAAAGGTTGCCATGTGGAAGCAACACTGTAAAAATCTTGTAATCCCTGTTTGGGAACAAAACAAACCGTCTACAGGTCTGACAGCGTTCTTAGATTAGTCAAGCCGCGTCTTTGCAGCTACCTGGAGTGACTCTAGTTGATCTGAGTAATGCAAGGTCAAGCAATCCAATTAAATCTACAGAGCTTAAGCTAAACATCCTATTTATGTACATAAACACATTTACTGTAAGCTGCGCTGCAAGTGTAGAAATGGTGGTGGTAGTTTATTTCCATGTACTGTCACGTTGATTTAGCTACCGATTCACTGGATAAATTTTGTAGGTGAGGTACAGGCACAAACTCAACAAAACATGAAACAGCTTGACTATCGACTGTGACCCGGGGGCTATAAATTTGGTTGATCACAGTATGTGTCAGTTCTGTCTATAGGGCACTTTCTTATATGCATAACAGGCCTATTTTTTTTATTAATCACAACATAATTTAAAGATGTGCAAATGATACCTGTTTAAACTGGGTTACGGGTTGGGTTAACAAATAAGGTTTTTGCACCTTCTGTCAACTCTCTATTTGACAATGCAAAAAAATGACACCAAACAACATGTGCATGGTACATAAACTTAAATAGGCACAGGGAACGACTGATTGAATGAATGTTTGACCCGTTAGACCTTGTCCTCTGTGTGTAATAAGGCTAACATGTTTAGCACAGATCCCCAGACGCAGCGGATGTTTCTTATCTATTATCCACCTGACTGCCTTCCAGTAAAATATTTTCCCCTTTAGGCTCCATTACAGAAAGTGAGACAGCAGGGGGATAAGAGGCTCTGTGTTTGCTCATCCGTGTGTGAGGGGCCAGAGAATGGAGCTCACCCCGTTTCATTGACTGCTCTTCGGGAAGGTGCCAGGCTCACACAGGGTGTTCAAAAGACGGAACGTCCTTGAGATAACATTTTCCCAAACTCAATGTCCTATTTAAACAGCTGAGAACAGAGATCATACAGGGACTTGTGCCTTTGCAGATTTTTTGGTAAGTGATCAAAGAGATCAAGATATATATGATGAGAAGAGGAGAGCTGTCGGATAAAGGAAAGGTTTGTTCAAAGCCCATATGGCTTTCTTTTGTAAAACACAAAGCTAATGTCTCTGCTAATAAAAAATTTATTGATTTAAAGGGATATTTTTGGTTTATTTTCAAAGTCTTAATTATGTTTATGATGTGCTAAACAATAGTTGTTCATGTTTCAATAAAAAAAGCTTTAAATATTATATATTTTATCCGTGTTTAACACTGTCATCTCGATTCTAAAGACTTGTACACACCGGGATGATAATCACGTTTTTCAACGTTCATACCCAAGCGATTTTCACTGCTGATTAGCCGAGTGAACGTGCAAATTCACTCATAGATGGCACTTAATGAAAAGCAGAAATACTCCGGCACACAAAGTAGCGCTGCGCAACTTCATGCTTCTGACAGTCACTTGTCACACAGAAGAATTCATCTTGCTTGCTCTTCGTCAATCTGTGCTCAGCAAGACCGTTTTGTGCTTGAGCACCACCAAGTCTTGTTTTACTGTAACTTCAGTAGCTCCAGGCACATGAACAAAACCGGCAATATCATTGGTAGGCCAGTTTTTAGCGCGGCGCATCAAACCACAAAAACGGGCCTGAGACGTTTTTTTTTTAATGATGCTTTTACGCCTGCTGTCTTGCACGTCGGTGTGCACACTCACATTGACGTCCTTTGTTTATTTTCGAGCCGTTAAATGTCGACGATAAATGTGCACGATTACCAACCCCGGTGTGGTCCGGCTGTTGAGTTCCTGGTTCTGTAAAGTCCCTCCTTCCGAAACGCTCTGATTGATCTGATGCTGAGCCAGTCTTTTGTGATTGGTCTACTGCTTAGAGTGTGTTAAGATGTCCCGGCCATTACCCTTTCCGCGTTTCAGGGGGCACGGTCAATGTGAAGTTTGGGATTCATGATGTCCATTACCCAGGAAAACGTATGTTGTAGTCTCAACGAGCAGTTCATTGTAGTCTTTTGTGATTTCTATTAAAAAAAAGTGATTTCTATTAAAGAAATATCTTCCTTTTGCAGATGTTGTTTATGCTCGAACAGTTCACTAACTAAATTTAAAGAAGTGAAATTCCATCGGACCTCCCATTCAATATACATTATAATTATTATATACTGTGATTTGGTATAGTGGTACATATGCTGGTAATTGGTCATTTTACAAATCTTACTGTTTTACTGTACATCATTTACAGTTTTTTTATATGTTTTTAAAATGCTGTAAAAGTATCAAATTACAGAAAAAGACTGCAAATTTACAAGTTAAACGTATAATTTTACTTTACAAAAACTATTATTTGCATTGTATTTCTGGAACCCCAACTGTCAGAATATTTCCGTTTTTTACAGATATTTTTTGAGGTTTAAAGACTGAGGTTTTATCCTACTTTAACCTCAGGTTTCTCCCAGGGGACCATGTCAGTTATAAGTGTAATGTAAATCAAGTAGTCTAGGTGAAATTATAGTCTTGTGTAACCAGATGTTTTTATAAATGGCGGTACATTGGTCTATTGCAGTTTATTCTGGCTAAAACAGTCTCATGTAATGCAAACAATCAGAGTCTATTTTCTTTGTGCTGTAAATGTGGTATCAAAATAGTTGATACCACAATACAATGACGACTTTAATTTTTTATCAATACCATTGAAATGTTATACTTTCTCTCTACAGTAATAATCATATCAAGAATTTGGTAGACATATAAGCCTATGGAGCAATTGCACTGGCATCATTGTGTACAAATGTTTATTTCTCAAACCTGTTTCATTCAGGTCAAAAAGAACTGGGTCACTTCTGCTCAACATTTTCACTTTTCAAGTAATTTCAGTTTGTAGTGGATGATTTGTATGCATTGTATGCATCTCAATATGGAATGAAGTAAAGGGGATGCTGCTTGGAGACTGCTGCAAATCTGTTCATGTTAACATATTTTAATATTTAATTTCCCTGCCTGTCATCAGTGAAAATAGATGATGTGGAATATGAGGCCACACATTTTACATAGTCTGACGTGTATCTTGACCCGACAAACAATTGTATCACCCTCTCTTTGCGAAATTGTAAATGTCAGACTTTTCAGATGATGGAGTGAATTTGTACACAGCACCTAAAGGGAACTTTGCAAAAATAATGATAGATCTGGATAGAAACATACACTTGCTTCTTGTTTATTTCATTTTATTATTCTATTTCATTTATCCCATTTATTACAATATTCATCATATTTATTTTATTATTCACTTCTATTCATATTATTTGTTCCTTACTTTCCTGTTGTTTAGCCTCATTGGGAGTTGTATTGTGTCTTATACTGATATGAGTATCCGTTGGTCTCCATCTCAAGGTTCATAATAATGTCATGAGACCATGCTTTGATACTGTAATCTTGAATGGTTAAAAACACGTATTGAATCTTTTTCTAGTCAGACGAAGTTTGACAGAGCTTGACTGAGCATCACCGCACAACTGAGATTATTCAATAAATCATTTCTCTGTCTATTTAACATCACTTCGTCTCCTGCCTGCTGTTCTTCCCTTCAGCTCTATATCTCCCTGGTGGTTGGGTTAAAGGATTGACACACAACGGAGTTGATATCTCCAGGTGTAATTTGTTCCTGACGGAGAGAGATCTAGTGAAATTGGACTCAAAGTTTAGATCTATAAGATCTACAAGCCATATCTCATAGTTGGATCTATCATATGGCGTTGTTGGCAGGATGGAATGACAGCTGAACAACCGGACTTGTGACGGACGAGAGGTACGAAGGGAAACCCTGCAGGTCTTCTCCTCATCGTGCTGCTGCAACTGGGGCGCGCCTTCAGCAGTGTGAGTTAGTTGTTTGTCATCTCCATCTAAAGAATCTAAAGAATCAAAAGTAAATCGGTACCGTGGTTTAACACTGTGTGTGTTAGGGGATTGATTCTAATTGTTCATTATGGGTATGGCAATGTCAGGAAACAAAACTATAGACGATAAGATGTCTGAAACTAAGGGTGATGCAGAGATTAAACTACACAAAATAGCTGGGGAATTGTCAGATAAATTATCTGAATGTTTTGACACTAAACAAACAGAGGCAGTAATAGTTGAAAAATTTAAGATCAAAGCTCAGAAAGGTGGCATTTGGGAGCCTAATGACATTAGGACAGTATGGAAACAATTTTAGAGAATGAGGAAAAGAGATTCAAGGCAGGTTCCTTGGACTCTTGTTACCTTGTCTAAATGCAGGAAATGGGAAATGAAAATAGACCAAGATAACCATAACAGGGAGAAAGATGTTATGGAAAGCAAACTGAGGGGATTACAAGATAGGTGTGATGATTTAAAATCCCAGGTGGAAAACTGTAACGAAGAGAAGGAAGTTTTGACTGTAGAAATAATAACTCTACAGGACGGGTGTAAGGAGTTCGAAGATCAGTTTGAACAGGGTAAAAAGGGGAACGAGAAGCAAGAACCTCCTTCTGTAAGAGAACGGAAAATCCTTAAATCCTGTTATACTGA
Source organism: Triplophysa bombifrons (assembly GCA_029783895.1). Lineage (NCBI taxonomy): Eukaryota > Metazoa > Chordata > Actinopteri > Cypriniformes > Nemacheilidae > Triplophysa > Triplophysa bombifrons. The sequence goes on from CM056456.1 coordinate 21,272,920, forward strand.
TTATGACACAGACACTGATTCTGATGAATTTCAGGGAGCAAAGGCAAGACTCAGACACTTGAGGGTTGATGTTAAAAGAGGCCAAAAGAAAACTGAAGTTTATATTCAGAAAACAAAGGACGGAAACGTGTTAATGGATCGTGAGATTCAGGGTTGTGATGAAGTCCATTACACCTATGTGTCTGCAAACGCCAAAGACGTGTTTAAATGGTCAAAGGAGGTTGAGGATGTGAGAAAAGATCTGTCAGCCACAGATATAAGGAATGTGAAGAAAGCACTTGGTGATGTTTTGTATGATGAGGGCATGGCAAACCCTAGATCAGAGATATAAGGATGGAAAAGGCTTAAGATGTGGTGCAGAAAAGCACAACAGCAAAAGGTTGACTGGAATGAGATTAGCAGATGGAAACGAAAAGCTAATGAAAATGTCGAGGATCTTGCTGACGCTGATGTGCATTTGATGTCGGATTCACTTTTAATGTACTTCATGACTTTGACAGGGGCTATACAAAAGGCTCAAAACAGGTTCAGGAAGCTTGGAAAATGCCCCAAGAGGGGGGGGGGGCATAGTGTTGTGCCAGGGCAAATGGTCTATGTCAAGAAGCTGCAACATTCAGGCTTAGAACCGAGATGGGATGGTCCTTTTGTAGTGTTACTGGTAACACCTTCTGCAGTGAAATAATTAGGCAAGACTAAATGGACACACATTAGTTACTGTAAATTAGCTTTAACTCATACTCCCAAAAATCGAAATGAGTCCGGCGAATCGCTTTAGGATGGAGTCGTGAGAAGAGCCTTGTCTTTTATTGACATGGGGGCCACCCTCACGATGAACATAGGGGGAGGGTGATGGGTTATAAGCTTACACCAAACTACAGCTCAGTCGTTCTGTCTCTGCTTGATTTTTGCAAGGGAGTCAAAATAATTAAAATAAGGTCAACGCTTCAACACCGTTTGATGACATAATTTGTTTCCTCGAATGTGGAACTCCTCTGTCTCCTTTCTCTCTCCTTTTTGTTTTTACAGATTGTCAGCAGCCTTCAAGCAGTTTGCAGAGAGATTTAGGCCTTATCATACAGAGAACACTCTGTGGCGTCAACCACCTGCAGACCGGATAAGAGGGGCGTCACTCTATTTTCAACCTCGAGATCAGTACGGAGAGAGACCACGTTATCAAGAGTTGGTGAACTCTGGTTATGTGTCTGCATTTCAAGAACAAAGCCAATTTGAACTACACAGACCACTGTTAGACACTCTGAGACTGCTGTCATATGACAATGCTGTATTGGCTGTAGGTTTTACTTCAACTTAAGCTGACCAATGGGTACAACATCCTGAAATAAGAGCAAGTTGGACTTTAACTGTGTACACTCAATATTTGTTTTGGCCTTCAATTAATCCAGATACAGGGATTTTGACATTTAAATCACATAACTGTCATACACAATTTAAAGCAGAATCTAGATCAAAGCCAGGTCAATGGATGATTTTTAATTATCACACTGAAGGATATGAACCAAATTAAAATGGCAGGGATTTTGTTCTTTGTGTTGGTTTTCCTACCAAGCATTAGTCCAAATTCTGTCTATCATTCAGAGCTAGAAGTTCAGAATGAAGTCAATTCAGCAATGACTTTGGCTAACGTCTATGCCAGAACTATAAATGCATCTGAATGCGGGGTATGTCAATATTTTCCACAAGCTGCTACTTCATGGCAAGCATATCCATTACTATTACCTGATCTGATCTCTATTGCTAAACAAGATGACATGGGTGAAATAGGTGAGATTATGGCAAATTTAGTACAAAAAACACCTATTCCTAAATCCAAGTGGTGTGCTAGAATTGGAGACCCGAAAACCTCTGACAAATCAAAAACTTTATCGGCTCATTTGTTGCAAATGTATGATTATTTAATTTTGAAACATCAAGATGATGTTAAGAATATATGGCCAAAAGTGTTATATTTGGAAGAGGTAGAAATACAGCCACTGGGGGGGGCCTCAATGGGTACACTTATACTATAGTTTTTGAAAATTCTAATTGTTCCAAATCACAAAGTAAAGCTGGTGCTAAATGCACAGTTGTTAGACCATTAACAACATCAAATTCTCAGAGATGTGTCTTTAGGATGGTCGATTTTCCTTGGTTTTGAGATAACAAGATGAACCGTGCTAAAGGGTAGTGCCGGTATAAGTAAGATATGGCGAGAGGTGACTGGATGCATTGGTAGAGAGAGGTGTGGTCCTGCTCCCGAACCTATGTTAATTGATTAACATTCATATGTTACTATACACTCTTTGTGATGTTTTTAATGGTGCTCATTATGCATGTCATCTGTTAATCATTACCACCCACCATCATTGTACGAAAAACATTCTATTAAGCTTTAACTTTTTCAAGAAAGCAAGAATGTTACACAGGTTTGTAGTGACATGAAAGTAACTCATTACAAAATACACGGGTGAACATAAAAATGTATCGCTAATAAACACACACAAACTTGAAATAAAAGACACATGCTCTTTTTGCTGCAGGGTGTTTTAATGAAATGCTTCAACTCAATAGTATTCAATATAGTCATGGTTTAGCAAAAGCATCAACACAAAGGCAATCTTAACAATGAAGATTATTTTCAACATCATAAAAATGCTTTTGATCAAAAAGGGATGAATCCATTCATTGGGTTGTATTAACCTATGCTGGGTTGTTTTTTAACTCCTTGTCGGATCAAATCTTATCATTATCTGGGAGTAATTTAAACTAACGGCTTGGTTCGTCCCTTGTTGACCCAACACTGGTTTGAAAATAACCTAGCAATTTTAGAGAGCAGAGTAGATCTAAAATTTGCACTCAAGGACTTAAAACAAAGAGTGAAATTACATTTACATTTATTAATTTGGAAGACATTGGAGTGAACATTTTTCTACCTATATCTGTCTGTGTTAACTGGGACCTCTACATACAAACTGGGATCAAGCATTCTAATACAAACACAGAGAAGAGATAGGCTTGAAGTTCTTGTCATTTCACTTCTATGGAAAAATTCAAATAATAATTAAATATGACTAACCAGATTATTTTACATAGAGATGATAGCAAAACAAAGCATATCAACTTTTTAAAGGGGAAAAGCACTACATCATGACTTCTGTATATTTAATGTAGAAAAGATCTCTTTGTAAAATATGGGTAACACTTGCACTTTCTGCTGTTGTTCATGGGTTTATTTTACATTTTTCAACGTGGCATGTCAAATTACTGATTTGTATGATACAAATGGTGTAAAATCTGAGTTTTAAAGTAAAGCATGTTGTTGAAAATCAATAAAGGTATATATATATTTTTAAGTATTTGCATGTAAAATATATTGCAATGAAACTTAATGTCATTGTATAGCTCTGTATAGAACACAATAAGGAGCATAACTCCTGTTAGTGTTAAAAATAAACACAACAATCAGGGTATTACCTGCTCAAAATGAGGCCATCCCCATTTTTTTATAACTCACCTGTTTAACTTTTATTAAGCCTTGATTTTGCAGATTTGGTGTGTGGCCACTAGAGTGACAAGTGGTTTCAGCACGCCTCAGCCCTTACCACATCCCGCCTTTTTGCCCATTTTCGATTATCCTGGAGTGACTGTCATGACTCTGCCACATCATTTCATGTTTCTCTTGGCCTAGTGGTGGGATCATGACAAAACCCCATGTTTTATGCGGAGAGAGACTATTTTTGCACTTATGGCTCGCCATACTCTCTCTCCGCTCTCGTCTTTGTTCCTGCCCTCTTATTTTCTTGTTAGTGCTCATTATGATTTCATGCACCAGAGCTGTCTTGTTAGGTGTCGTTAGTCCTTGTTCCTGTTCTCGTGTCCTGTTATACCCTTGTTCTTGTTTTGCCTTTGTTTTATTTTATTATTAAAGTCTTGATAACCCTTACCTGCTGTCTGGACCTGGGTCCTATGTCCATGTCTCACCACACGTTCATGTCAGTGACGCGCGATGACAAGATGTAATCTTGTAACATTTGTAATCTTCACATACCTGCGGATAAGTCTAAAACATGTTACATTCTTGAATAGGTGTATTTTGATTTTATTGCATTTTTATAACTATGTTGATATGTTTTATTGATTTTTATGGCTTTGCGGAGGATTTGTGATGTCCGTTGTCCCCCCTGTAATTGTGTTTTAAACCTTCAATGATAATAAATCACACCTACGGGTGACGTCACAGACACTACGTCCATATTTTAGCAAAAGACATAACAATGATGTACGTCATGTTAATTTAAGAAATTAAACGAACTTAAATGCAAAACAAACAGCCTTGAAACACAGCTAGCTCTTGTTCTGCAACTCTTTTTAGCACCTCAGTGTGGTGATAGCAAAATAACGCCTCCACTGTGTCGGAATGCTAAAACTGCAGTTACAAATGACAGTCTGTTAAATGCCAGCAGCATTTCCAGTGAAGACGCCCGACATAATTTTGGGGAGAGTCTGAGGCGGCATGACATCCGCGGAGGCTGCAGCCTCCAATTTCTCTACCCAGGAAAAGCCCTGACAATAGACAAATCCAAATTTAAAAAATATAAATGGAATCATGTAGGAAGATTAAAGTATGAATTGCAATTTTCATAAGGTACCAATTTAAATCCCTAAGGTACATGATAATGACAAAGTCTGTATAGTCTGATAACTATAAAGTATGTATAAAGCATGAAAAGTGTAATAAAAGTGAGTATAAACATTTTAAGTATATTTTGTTGATTAATAGATAAATTAATAATTGTATAAAATTATACAAATTAATGAAAATTAAACAAATACTATGTAAATAAAGAAATAAGGTTCATTGATGTGACTTTTTGATAGTTATCTCATAGTCAAAAAGTATGCCAATTTACCTGAATTTAACTTACATGGAGACAAAATCAACATTTGGATTTAAATCATTGTAATAAGTAAAACATAAGATTGCATTAAGAAGTTGCCAGTGACAAATATTCAAAAATACAATTTACTGAATAATTGACCCTTCAAGTGGAGTTTGATTGAAAGGCGACCGGACCAATCGTAACGCCGCTATTATATGCCCCCCCTGCTATTCGCCATCAGTCCGACAATCAAACCATAGAGTTTTTACCGGCTTCGCACAATGCGGTTTTAAAAAGTCCTTTGAGATTGTAGCTGGCCGTCAGATTTGAACACGAGTAGAGCGGTGATATTTATTTTGTTTACTCTATTTCAAGTCACTTTCACATCCTGAATATATACTTCAAATGCACATAGCAGATTTTCTTATTGCTTTTGGTTGAGAGTACACGTCTTTTTTTCCAGAAATGACTATTTCACGATAAATATTCTTGCCAGTGGGAGCGCTTTAGCTGATGTCAGATGTAGCAAAAGGATGCAGGCTTTTGCAAAACTATTTGACCGGAATCAATTGGATGTTTAATAAGAAGGAAGAATTGTGCCCACTGTTTTTTGCATAACTGTAAAAAAGGTGTACATAAACATCTCTTATTCCGCCATCTGTTATCTTATCTTTTTGCCAAAACACTTGAAAGCCAAGTGTCTTCCTACCTATCCCAGAACAAACTACTGGATGACAAGCAGTCTGGCTTCAAAACAAACAACTCCACTGAGACTGTACTGCTATCGGTCATAGAAGCACTCCGGCTAGCTAAGGCGGAATCTAAATCCTCGGTCCTGATTCTTCTAGACCTATCTGCAGCGTTTGACATTGTCAATCACCGGATACTGTTAGCAATCCTGTCATCTCTAGGAATCTCAGGCTCTCCTCTCCGCTGGTTCAAATCCTACCTCTCCGGCAGATCCTTCAGGGTTTCATGGAGGAACTCCGTGTCCCCTGCTCACCACATGTTCACTGTGGTCCCTCAGGGATCGGTGCTTGGACCACTGCTTTTTTCCATCTACACGACATCTTTGGGACCCATCATACGGGCACATGGCTTCTGGTATCACTGTTATGCTGATGACACCCAGATCTACATCTCGTTTCACCCAGACGATACCACTGTAGCAGCTTGCATTACAGAATTCCTTGAAGACATCTCAGCTTGGATGAAAGAGCATCACCTCCAGCAACCCAGCCAAGACAGAACTACTCATATTACTGGCACACCCCACGGTGGAACACGACCTCACCACAAACTTGGCAATACCAAAATCACTCCGGTGTCATATTTGATGAACAGCTGTCCTTCAATGATCACATTGCAAAGAAAATACGGTCATGCCGGAATGCTTTATTCAAGAGAGGTTATTCATTAGAAAGGTCAGACCCTATCTCACTGAGCATGTGGCACAATTCGTTGTCCAGGCCCTGGTAATCTAATGGTTGGACTACTGCAATGCACTCCTTGCTGGTCTTCCTACAATGGCTTCAAACTGCTCCAACTGGTTCAGAACCCAGCAGAACGCCTCGTCTTCCAACAGCCCAAAAGCACTCATGTGACACCCCTTTTCATCTCTCTCCACTGGCTACCTGTTGAAGCCTGTATCAGAATCAAGTCACTAATGCTTGCCTACAGGACCATCACTGGATCTGGATCGGCATACTTTCATATCCTCTTACATTCCTACACCCCATCAAGATCCCTGCGTTCAGCAAACCAATGGTGTCTTGTATTTCCTTCTAATAAGGGCAGTAATTCGCTTCCCTGCTCATTTTCCTTCACAACTCCTTCCTGGTGGAACATTCTTCCTAACTCGGTCTGGTCAACCACATCTCTCGCAAAATTAAAAAAATGACCTAAAACGCATCTCTTCTGTGTTTACTTGACAGACAAATGAAAAAAAAATAACCCTCTCTCTTTCTCTCAACAGGTAACGGTCTTAGCTTTTGTTGGAACCAGTAACTTTGTATTGGCACCTGTTGTATTATTGCTCCTGTATGACAAATCGCTTATTGCTCCCTAAACTCTTTGTAAGTCGCTTTGGATGAAAGGATCTGCTAAATGACTAATTGCTAATGTAAATCTATAGGCCTACATCTAATTTGCACAGATATGAACTTTGTTTGCATAGATTGTATGGCAATGATATTTATCATGGCACAGCACTATTTCAAAACACTGACATTTCTGGAAGTCAATTGGTACACACAACCATTTAGCGTACAACACTGACTGCAGTCTGACCCCTGAGGTCATCCAATCTGAGAAATAATATCTCTATGTAACCTCATTGGGAACAGCAAATGGCTCTGATCACAAAAAGTCAAAATTTAATTCCCACCAACAAAATGTATAGGTCAGTTGTAGTTGTATTGGGAAGACACTGTTTGTGACTGTTCACATGGAAGATGCCCTCCGCCCCAAGCTTCCTGTTTGGAATTTCACTGGGTCCTGAAATCATCTGCTGTCTGGACACACACAAGCACACACACACACACACACGTCCACACTCGCACACACACACACACACACACGCGTGCACACACACACGCATTAAAAGACCGTGAAGAGCAGGAAGGTCATACCCAAATGTTTATTTGTGTATGTCAAGACAGATGTGTTGGCTATGTGTGATTTTGTGATAGTCTAAACATAAACCAGTTCACCCAAACATTCATCATTTATAAAACTTTATGTCATTCAAAACCTTTACATGACTTCTGTGCAATACAACACAATTTCAAGAAATGGCTCAGTGTTTATACAATGAAAGTCAGAGAGGGCCAATCTTGTTTGGTTACCAACAATCTTCAAAATATCTACTTCTATGTTCGGCAGAAGAAAATCCAACAGGTTTGAAATGACATGAGAGTGAGTAAATGATAAAAGTATTTTAATTTAGGGGTAACCTATACCTTTAAAGTAATTCATTTTTATTTACTATTATTGTTATTTTTCATTTTCACCCATATTACATTAGTTCTTCCATTGGACACATCAGCATTCCTCATAAAAGCTACTGTTCAACATCAGCAGACTCTAAATACAGCACATAATCTATATACTGTAAATCATTTTCCTGATACTTTAATGATGCTTTTGAGTCTGAAGCTTAGGTCATCGTTCTTTGCGCTTTATAAATATCATGTTCCACAGTAACAAAGAAAGTCATATGGGTCTGAAAGCAACATGAGAGTAAGTAAAGGAAACTAAACGATGACAGACTTGCCATTTCTGAGTGAACTAACCCTTTAAAATGCATGTGTACTGGAGTAATGTCTTTGTGATATTCCCTGATGCAGCAAAAAAAGTGCTGGCGAGGCACTGTCTGTTTCTCTCTTCCTCGCAGCCGGAGACAGCAGGCCATGACACATACCAGCATTTGAAGGACCGTAAAAACAGAACGCATGCAGGTGAAAGGTAGCCTGATAATACCAAACTCTGCCAAAAGCAAACAGAAAAGAAATTGAGCGGAAATAGGAAGTCTTACATAGTCAGGCTTGGTGAAAGGGTTAAAACTGTGCAATTACAGTTAGTTCAAAAACCCTTAAAAGTGAATAAAACGTAACAAGAGCTGTTTGTGTTTACAACACAGAAGTAAAACTCATAATCAGCAAATTCTGCCATAGTCTTTAATTTAACTGATCGCAGCTTCACATTTATTCCCAAAGACAGATACAGAAGAGGTGACAGGTGTGTCTAGATTTAAAAAGTGAGAGCTAATAAAATGTTAAGGTCTAGACTCTAGAATTTCACAAGGATGTGTAGAAGTTGAGAGATTTTTAAATTATTGATAAAAAAACGGTTGCGAAAACTAACTGTAAGTTTCAGGGTGCAGATTCCTACCAAGTCAAAATTTAGCAAATCTTTAAAGCTGAGCTTAAAAATTAGCTTCTCAGATCTCAGGCAGATGTGAATGCATGACCACTCCCGTTTGCATGTAAACAATGTCTGTTTGGTTCAGAACAGTGACCCAATCAGACAGACAATAAAGAGGAAGCAGGATCTATGGTGTTTTTATGAATCATAAGGGTAGAAAATGGGAAAGTCAGCATTCACAATGAGCAGGAAAGTACCTAAACATTTCATTCTGATTTCACTACAAAAATTGTGCAGTTCAGTTCGGAACATTTTAAACCTTCAATGATAATAAATCACACCTACGGGTGACGTCACAGACACTACGTCCATATTTTAGCAAAAGACATAACAATGATGTACGTCATGTTAATTTAAGAAATTAAACGAACTTAAATGCAAAACAAACAGCCTTGAAACACAGCTAGCTCTTGTTCTGCAACTCTTTTTAGCACCTCAGTGTGGTGATAGCAAAATAACGCCTCCACTGTGTCGGAATGCTAAAACTGCAGTTACAAATGACAGTCTGTTAAATGCCAGCAGCATTTCCAGTGAAGACGCCCGACATAATTTTGGGGAGAGTCTGAGGCGGCATGACATTCGACGGAGGCTGCAGCCTCCAATTTCTCTACCCAGGAAAAGCCCTGACAATAGACAAATCCAAATTTAAAAAATATAAATGGAATCATGTAGGAAGATTAAAGTATGAATTGCAATTTTCATAAGGTACCAATTTAAATCCCTAAGGTACATGATAATGACAAAGTCTGTATAGTCTGATAACTATAAAGTATGTATAAAGCATGAAAAGTGTAATAAAAGTGAGTATAAACATTTTAAGTATATTTTGTTGATTAATAGATAAATTAATAATTGTATAAAATTATACAAATGAATGAAAATTAAACAAATACTATGTAAATAAAGAAATAAGGTTCTTTGGTGTGACTTTTTGATAGTTATCTCATAGTCAAAAAGTATGCCAATTTACCTGAATTTAACTTACATGGAGACAAAATCAACATTTGGATTTAAATCATTGTAATAAGTAAAACATAAGATTGCATTAAGAAGTTGCCAGTGACAAATATTCAAAAATACAATTTACTGAATAATTGACCCTTCAAGTGGAGTTTGATTGAAAGGCGACCGGACCAATCGTAACGCCGCTATTATATGCCCCCCCTGCTATTCGCCATCAGTCCGACAATCAAACCATAGAGTTTTTACCGGCTTCGCACAATGCGGTTTTAAAAAGTCCTTTGAGATTGTAGCTGGCCGTCAGATTTGAACACGAGTAGAGCGGTGATATTTATTTTGTTTACTCTATTTCAAGTCACTTTCACATCCTGAATATATACTTCAAATGCACATAGCAGATTTTCTTATTGCTTTTGGTTGAAAGTACACGTCTTTTTTTCCAGAAATGACTATTTCACGATAAATATTCTTCCCAGTGGGAGCGCTTTAGCTGATGTCAGATGTAGCAAAAGGATGCAGGCTTTTGCAAAACTATTTGACCAGAATCAATTGGATGTTTAATAAGAAGGAAGAATTGTGCCCACTGTTTTTTGCATAACTGTAAAAAAGGTGTACATAAACATCTCTTATTCCTCCATCTGTTATCTTATCTTTTTGCCAAAACACTTGAAAGCCAAGTGTCTTCCTACCTATCCCAGAACAAACTACTGGATGACAAGCAGTCTGGCTTCATAACAAACAACTCCACTGAGACTGTACTGCTATCGGTCATAGAAGCACTCCGGCTAGCTAAGGCGGAATCTAAATCCTCGGTCCTGATTCTTCTAGACCTATCTGCAGCGTTTGACATTGTCAATCACCGGATACTGTTAGCAATCCTGTCATCTCTAGGAATCTCAGGCTCTCCTCTCCGCTGGTTTAAATCCTACCTCTCCGGCAGATCCTTCAGGGTTTCATGGAGGGGCTCCGTGTCCCCTGCTCACCACATGTTCACTGTGGTCCCTCAGGGATCGGTGCTTGGACCACTGCTTTTTTCCATCTACACGACATCTTTGGGGCCCATCATACGGGCACATGGCTTCTGGTATCACTGTTATGCTGATGACACCCAGATCTACATCGCGTTTCACCCAGACGATACCACTGTAGCAGCTTGCATTACAGAATTCCTTGAAGACATCTCAGCTTGGATGAAAGAGCATCACCTCCAGCTGAACCCAGCCAAGACAGAACTACTCGTATTACTGGCACACCCCACGGTGGAACACGACCTCACCACAAACTTGGCAATACCAAAATCACTCCGGTGTCATATTTGATGAACAGCTGTCCTTCAATGATCACATTGCAAAGAAAATACGGTCATGCCGGAATGCTTTATTCAAGAGAGGTTATTCATTAGAAAGGTCAGACCCTATCTCACTGAGCATGTGGCACAATTCGTTGTCCAGGCCCTGGTAATCTAATGGTTGGACTACTGCAATGCACTCCTTGCTGGTCTTCCTACAATGGCATCAAACTGCTCCAACTGGTTCAGAACCCAGCAGAATGCCTCGTCTTCCAACAGCCCAAAAGCACTCATGTGACACCCCTTTTCATCTCTCTCCACTGGCTACCCGTTGAAGCCTGTATCAGAATCAAATCACTAATGCTTGCCTACAGGACCATCACTGGATCTGGATCGGCATACTTTCATATCCTCTTACATTCCTACACCCCATCAAGATCCCTGCGTTCAGCAAACCAATGGTGTCTTGTATTTCCTTCTCATAAGGGCAGTAATTCGCTTCCCTGCTCATTTTCCTTCACAACTCCTTCCTGGTTGAACATTCTTCCTAACTCGGTCTGGTCAACCACATCTCTCGCAAAATTAAAAAAATGACCTAAAACGCATCTCTTCTGTGTTTACTTGACAGACAAATGAAAAAAAAATAACCCTCTCTCTTTCTCTCAACAGGTAATGGTCTTAGCTTTTGTTGGAACCAGTAACTTTGTATTGGCACCTGTTGTATTATTGCTCCTGTATGACAAATCGCTTATTGCTCCCTAAACTCTTTGTAAGTCGCTTTGGATGAAAGGATCTGCTAAATGACTAATTGCTAATGTAAATCTATAGGCCTACATCTAATTTGCACAGATATGAACTTTGTTTGCATAGATTGTATGGCAATGATATTTATCATGGCACAGCACTATTTCAAAACACTGACATTTCTGGAAGTCAATTGGTACACACAACCATTTAGCGTACAACACTGACTGCAGTCTAACCCCTGAGGTCATCCAATCTGAGAAATAATATCTCTATGTAACCTCATTGGGAACAGCAAATGGCTCTGATCACAAAAAGTCAAAATTTAATTCCCACCAACAAAATGTATAGGTCAGTTGTAGTTGTATTGGGAAGACACTGTTTGTGACTGTTCACATGGAAGATGCCCTCCGCCCCAAGCTTCCTGTTTGGAATTTCACTGGGTCCTGAAATCATCTGCTGTCTGGACACACACAAGCACACACACACAAACACACGTCCACACTCGCACACACACGCACACACACACACGCGCGCACACACACATGCATTAAAAGACCGTGAAGAGCAGGAAGGTCATACCCAAATGTTTATTTGTGTATGTCAAGACAGATGTGTTGGCTATGTGTGATTTTGTGATAGTCTAAACATAAACCTCTCTGTATCTCTGTCTGGTAAGTGTAACGTCAGAAAAACCTTACATGAAGCGTTAATAATGAAGTGTAATGTTTTTATTATCTTATAATGAGCTATTTCTATCTACATACACCAAGGTCCCCTTATATGGAATTTGCTGTGTTGTTTCTACAGTAGCCCTAAACGAACAAACTGTTCTACAGAGCACGTTTCATAAATACGTTATCTCATTCGGCAAAGAACGGAAAACATAACAACATCTTTGTTGTGTGAGACCCGACGTAGTACACCGAAGGGGGGAAGGGGTGAAGTGAGTTGTTGGTTGTAATTCGCAACCTGACCCCTAGATGTCGCTAAAACCCCACCTTGCTTTTTAACATTACAACAGTAAAACTTTCGAGGGGAAAAGGTCAGAGAAAGATGGAAACTATATAGGTTGGGTTGCAAAAACATGATAATATCATTTTTACCATTATTAGTGGACCTATTGCAAAATCATGTATATATTTTAATGTTTTTAATATTATTATAGAAAAATGTAGATGAGCTCTTTAAAATTACAGGATCAAATACCATAGTGATAAAAAAATGGCTACAGTTCAGCCAGTGAAAGTGTAATTACTAACCATTATTTTTTTGTCCTCAGCATATATGCTGTCCAAAAAAATGCTGAGGCTTATGTTTGAGAGAGATCGAGAGAGAGGAAGGAACGGAAATGTATTGGGCTGAGCAGACAGAATGATGGGAAACAGGGAAGAAGAAAATATTGTTACTGATGGAGAGGCTGATAGAGTCTGTCCCTCCAAAATGAAGGCCATAAATTTTATCCTATAATTGGATATATGACCCCTGCAGATTTCAAGCCATTATGGTTATCGCCATAAAGTAAGCGAGAGTGTCCCACACATATACAAAGTCTACAGTTCTCTTTCGCCTTTTGGCAGGACTCACCAAAATGCTTTTTGGTATAGGGTCTTCCACATTGTCTTAAAGCAGGTTCCTCATTAAACTCTATATGTCTGAGATGTTCAGTATGTCCTACAGCGTAAGAGACAAATTCATCACAGGTGAAATCTGTCGGTTTAATCTCTGCAAACTCGGCTTTCTCCTGAAGTTTATGCCATTGGGAAGAATAAATCCCAGACTTCATTTTCAGCTTCACATGTGTACATTTGGAAATCCAATCAGGGAGAGGGCAAATAGCCGGATGAAGGTAAGCAGAAATGGAGAGAGACAATGACATCAACAGTGTGTAGAGCAGAGGTGGACGAAGTACACAACTTCCTAAGACAGATTCTTACTTAAGTAAAAGTACCGAAGTACGTGCTTTTAAAAGTACTCAAATATTAAAAGAAAATTTTTCTTTATGTCACTTGTGCATTCTTTTATTGTCGTATACCTTATACCTTATACTGAATACACTGAGTAGCTCACAGTATCAGTTGTATAAGTTCACTTCAATTTCACTTCAAATTTTCCCCCATTGACTCTCCATAGTAATTTCTCATGGAATTTAACTCTGTTACTGTTTACGTCTGTGTGCTTTTTTTACACTGAACCAAGACACATGAGTGTAGATCTCAACACCATACTGGAACGCGAACAAACGCAACTCTTGGAGCACATGTCAAGATTCCAACTGAATGGCAAACTAATGCCAGTCTTGAAGAATCCAGATTCCATGCTCCCACATAGAACATGATAAAACAGAGGAGAGCACTGTGTGAGATGTCATGATCCTGTCAGCCCTGCAGTGTGTAGTCTCTTGTGACAGGTTTGTGGGAGTATCGTGTCTTGAGTTAGAATATGATGGTTGGGTCCTGACTTTGGTTTTGTCCTTGTTGTCAAGATCTGGACTCCTGGGTCTTGTCTGTTAGTGAGAACATGACATGCTTCACATGTTTTATCTCTGAATGGAATAGTGTAGTGTGACCATGTGAAAAAAATGATCAAAAAGCCATTTATAATTAAAACACCGAAATAAATGGAAAGAAAAATGGACGGAAAATAACGCCCAGAGGAGATCCATTTTGAAAGATTGTTTTTCATAAGGCGATAAGAACATCCAACCATCTAAAAATAATTTCCCAGTAATAGTTTCATTCTTTCATTCATTTTTGTTTGTTGATCAGCGTGGATAAATTTGAGTTGTGCTATGCTTTGCTCTAAACCAGAGGAAGCGATAGTTAAATCGCTCAGCATCATTCCTAATCGTTCAACATCTGGAGGAGAGTGAGAGACACATAGATGGGCAAAGATTAATTTATATGGCTTAAAACGAGATGAGAGCTTGGTCTAAACCATCACTAGGAGTTGAACAGTTCTGAGCAGAAAGCTTTTAACCCCATAAGCTCCCAGATAAACGTCAGCAAATCTCTTCCTGGTGCTGAGATTTTTTTTGTTAATTTTGTTTTCCAAAAACCTACTTGAATGTGAAATGACTTACACATACATTTAGGATCTGCTGTTGCTAATTCAAATGACACAAGCAAGCCCCAGTAAGTAACTGGTGAACATCACATAATATGAACTGAAATGGATTGGGCTGTTTCTGAAAAAGTTACTTACGTTACATGGAGTTACCATACGACAGAAAAGAAAAAGGGAGAAAGAGACCACAATTTCCACTGAGAAAATAATACAAGCTTAGAGTTGTTCAGTGGTTAGTTACTGTGGTGAAATGATACCAAACATGCAAGTGTTCCTGTGATGTTATGGTCTTCTCTGCATATGACCATTCTTTGAACATTCAATTATATTTAAAGACCATGAATAAATGTTCTAAGCAAGTATTTTTTTCCACCTCAAAATAAATAAATAAATAATTTAATTTAAAACCATCAGGAGTGACATCCAAAGTCATTCAACAGCAATGTGAAAACGGATGACACGACACATGAAAATTGTGATACAAATCAAGGTTACATAAAAACTCAAATGTATCTCATTTGAATTTTTTCCCCCAAAAAATTACAAATATTACTGTTGTATAGCTTAAACGTAAATATTAACATGCTTTCTTTGCAGTGTTTGAGCTCTGAAAAAATACAGAGCATCTTTTTTGTTATTTTGGCCTGTTTCTCCAGTTTTTTTCTGCAAATAAATGCAAATCAAAATATATATATATTTGAAAGTTGGTAGACATATTGTTAGAAGTTCACAAAATTAAACAAAATGATAATTTTACCTAAACATGAATAAAAACGGATTTTGAAATGGTTTCTTTCTTTCACCACGGCTGTATTTAGAGAAAGTTTCCTTAAAGAACTGTTTCTTTGTTACATTTTTATAGTCATTAGAACATATTTTCACAAAAAAGAATCCTTTGAGCACAATTAATTGGACGTTAAAGGTTTGTTATGGAACCATGGCAAGTTATTATGACATTGTGTTGCACATTGGGGGTTTGAACGTCATTACATTATACTGTGTGAGAAAAAAAATATTCAAATCTTGGCTTAATTGAAGCTTACATTTTAAGTACAGTATTAATGTAAGGTTACGCTATTAATCATTAAACAATGATTTGCTGAGATGCTCTCTAGTTGCTCTTCATCATGATTTTAATAAAGTCTTTTTCATTGCATTAATGTCATCAATACATCTGTGTGATGATACTTCCTGGGGACACTGTAAGATTATATCATTATTTTCAGATTTTCATAATATAGGATCTATTCATTGTGGCACTATTAAATTGGTGTAGTTTTGTGACATTTTACACAAACCCCAATAGTGTGTTTTTATGCTCAGTCATGATCATGTTCGGAATCACAGCAGCAATTTACTAGCTGTTTCAATGCTTCTGGTTTAGAAACATCAGGTGCTGTGTATCTGATAATTAAAGGTATGTAGTAAGTGATAATGACGCAAGGGTGTTCTGGAATCTACTCTGAATTCTCTCACCTACAGTGCCTTTCTGACACCCATTATTTCTAACACCGCAGTGCTCTCTCTCTCTCTTATGATGTGTTATGACATGAATGCATAGCTAGGCAAAGTTATAAAATTAAGGTTTGGTTCTGTGATTGCAGACAACTATGATCCAACCTTTGTAAAACAGCATAAAAGAGCCCAAGAGCCTGGAGATCCCTGCCCCTCCTGCATCCGGTACTAGTTATGGCGTTGTTGTTTGTTAAATTGTGGTTCTGCTGACCAGTATAGGAACATATTCTTATAAATGTATCTACCCATGATTTTCATGGGATTTCCATGCCGACAATTCTGCTGTGAAACACAGCAGTTTAGACTAACGTTTAGATAAAACTAGAGCTTTTTGAGTCTCCAAAACTGAAAGTTTGCATGACAGGCATGGATCAAAAAAGTATCTCTCTCTCTCTCTCTCTCTCTCTCTCTCTCTCTCTCTCTCTCTCTCTCTCTCTCTCTCTCTCTCTCTCTCTCTCTCTCTCTCTCTCTCTCTCTCTACATCTCTCCACAATCTAACATTAAGGTTTGGCTCTGTAATTGCCCCAACTATGATGCAACCTATGTAAAACATCATAAACGAGCCCAACCACCGGGAGCTTCCTGCCGCTCTTGCATCCTGCACTAGTTATGGCCTTGTTGTCTGGTAAAGTAATGGTTATACAGAAAAAGTGTTTTTGCATTTAAATTTACATTGAATCATTCTGAGTTGTTTTAATGCAAAGTGACTAACAAGTGTGGAAAACAAAACCATACGCAATTTGTCAAAGGCTGTAAGGAGAAAAGTCTAGAAAGAAAGTAAAACTATAAATTCTGCAGTGATGCTTTACTAATATATTAAAAGTCAGAGAAGACATTAGTCTTGTGTTAGTACCATGCACCATGACATAGAAGAAGGATTGTTGGTTCCCTAAAGATCCTGTTAGTCTCTGGTTCTTATACCTGTTTTTCCATGAAAATACATTGATATGCGACAGGAAGATTCTGTGTAAACCATACGGCCATACAAACCTTTGTTTTTAACATTGTAGACACAGAAACCAAATGCAAAGTATCACTACTTGCATTTTAAATCCAGCACCAACCTTTGCCTCGGGCCACCAATAACAATCTACTGTAGATCAAATTATAAAAGTAATTACAGAAAACTGTAATTCTACTGCAGATCTCCATTGAAACCACACAATCTACACTTTGCTTACAAGGACTCAGTCTTGTCAACTCTATATTCTCTTCCCTCAGAAAGCAGCAGGCATCTTAAAGGCATCTTAAAGAATTTACAAGACCCATTTGGCTTTCCAATTACCACAAACAAGCAGATCGAAATGTCTCCTCCTCCTTTCGCACAGCCTGAGGGATAGAGACCAAGTGTAGGATTCTCCACCCACCCGGCATTGATGAAGCTGTGAAGTGTCAGACCCAGGACTGTTTTATTTTTGTGACGTGTAAAACAATAGCAGACCCTTTCAACACACACACTCTCTCTCTATCTATAGCCCAATCGCTCTGGGTTTGGTGTAGCTGTTTGACAGATTGTAATAGTGTTCTCTGCCTCAATATGTCCTCCATCACATTCCATGTACTGCAGCTGTACAGGATACCTGCACCTCAGTCGTGATCATTTTCAAATCAAAGAAAGATGTAAAGAGTTTATTTGCAAAACAGATAAATCCATTTTTAAAATGTTCAATAATCACGTTTTATGTGCTACTTAATCAAAACAACCCAACTGCAGTTTAATTGATATTTCTTATAATAATAATAGTAATAATTATAATAATAAACTATTTTCAGAAAATTGTTAAAAACGGAGTTATCCATTTTTGTAAATGAACTCTTCACTTATGGATCATTTTAAAAAAAAATGTTGCTTACTGAAAAAGGTGCTGAATTAAAGGTTCTGAGTACTGTACTTAAGTACACGTTTGAGTATCTGTAAAGTACTGAGTACTTTAACTTCACTACATTTGAAAGACAAATATCATACTTTTTACTCCACTACATCTATAAAATGGTCCAAAAGAAGAAAGTGGTTTCTTTGCAGCGGGTTTTCCTGTGATCTATTGACTGAAATGCAATATTATATACATGTGTTCAGAGATGTATAAGGACCTAACATAATGAAGCGTTATGTTTTTATTACCTTACAATGAGCTATGTCTATCTGCATTCAGCACAGGTCCCCTTACATGGAATTCCCCATATTGTTTCTACAGTAGCCCTAAAATGGTCAAACTACTCCACAGAGCGCATTTTATAAATATGTTATCTGCTTTGGCAAAGTAACGAAAATGTGACGACATTTTAGTCCTGTGTCAGCTACCGTAAAGCTTCGAAATGGAGGGGGGAAGTGAGCCGTTGGTTAAAATTCGCAACCTCACGATAGATGCCACTAAAATCTCCAGATCACCAGAAATATAGGGTGTTTTAGTTATTTTCCCACTGTAAGTTTTTCTATGCTTATTATCTTTGTAAAATGGCAGCACTAGCAATATTAAAAAGACACAGATGGTTTTTAAATATTTACATAGTCACATATGAATATCTATACATTTTATAATAGCTCCAATAAATGGTGTTACCACCAAGTGATATAATTTATTAGCTTTACTCTGGATCCATTTCATGCATCTATATGTCACTTTTACGACACCTTTAAATTGTTAATTTATAACTATCTGTTTTAGCATTTTGAATAACTTTTTTGAATAACTTTTGTTCACCATTTATATTATTCTGCGGGTTTAGCACATATTTATTTAATGAAAAGTATTTCAAAGAGCTTTTCAATCTTGACAACACAGTGTTTTATAAATTTAAGGTTGTGTATTTCAGTATTTTTGCATTTAAATTTGCATTTTTAATCATTCTGAGTTGTTTTAATGCAAAGTGACTAACAAATGTGGAAAACAAAACTATATACAATTTGTCAAAGGCTGTAAGGAGAAGAGTCTAGAAAACAAATGTAAAAGAAGTGATTAGTCTTGTGTTAGTACCATGCACCATGAAATAGAAGAAGGATTTTTGGTTCCCTAAAGATCCTGTTAGTCACTGGTTCTTATACCTATTTTTCCATGCAAGAACCTTTTCATCGACAGAAAGATTCTGTGTAAACCATACAGCCCAAACTTTATTTTTAACAATGTAGAAACCAAATATGCACGAATCAATGTCAAGTATCATAACTTGCAATTCAAATCCAGCACCAGCCTCTGCCTCGGGCCATCAATAACAATCACATACTGTAGATCAAATTATAAAACTAATACCAGAAATACAGTAATTCTAAATATTTACAGAGTCACATAGGAATATCTATTAATTTTATAGTAGTTGCAATAAAAAATGTTCCCATCAAGTAATATATTTATTAGCTTGACTCTGGATGCATTTCGTGCATCTGTATATCACTTTTACAACTGCTTTAAATGGTTCATATATATAACTATCTGATTTAGCATTTTGAATAACTTTTTTTAATTACTGTTGGTCACCCTTAATGTAAGTCTGTGGGTTTTGCGAATATTGATTCAATGAAAAGTATTTCAAAGTGCTTTTCAACCTTGTCAACACAGTGCTTAATACATTTTACTGTTTTTTTTTCACTGTAAAAGTATAGCAGTTTTGGAGATACAAGGTCTCTGTCCAACACCAACAATTTATTTGCCCTGCTAAAATCTTTAAACCAACATTTTTTTATTACAGTTTTGTGTAAACCATACACTTTAAAAAAATAGGTCATATTCAAGCTGGGGTGCAAAAAACTTGACCTGTTGTACATGTGATTGTATATTCAAATTTAAATACATGTAAATTTACATTCTATGTCTATATATTCACATTTTAACTGCATTTTATAAACATGAACAACTTCTGTACAATATAACAGTAATCTTAATTAAAAGTGACATCCATGATTTGTTTTAAGCAATTACAACTTAAACACTGTCAAACACTGTTACATTTGCTCAACCTGTGATGTGAGTTTGCACGAGGACCGAAAACAGAAAGAACGTTTACTTATTGTAAATAATGATGAACCAGAAATGTTCAGTGTGCAATGTAACAGTATTTGCACAGGTTTAGTGTGTTAAGTAATGACTAAACCAATGAATAATTATAAAACTGACCAGGGCTGAATGTTAAATCTAACATGTTCTAAATTATGCACCAGACTTGTATGTTTTGAGTGGACCGGTATGGGGGTGTCTTTAAGGAGTGCAGCAATGGCCCAGGCTTAATTTAGCTCTCACAGAAGAGGATTCTGACACAGATTGCCTGTGACAGCTGTTTCCTCCCACGCATACTGTACACAAACATGTTTCCAGACTCTCCCTTTCATTCTCTCCCTCATACACACACATACAGAGACCCTTGAAAGATGAAAAGCATTTGATGATTAATGTGATACAAAAATGTTAAAATTCCTTGGAGAACCGTCAAAGATGATCCACTGCTAGATGGGACAGCAGATGGGAAAACTTACAATCATCATCATATTTGCTTTTCAGAAATTTTGAATTTGTTAAATCAACATGTGTCGTATACTTTATAAAAGAGTGTTTGTATGTGTGAATTATGTGTGTGCGTGTTAGCTCGCTCACATTCATTTCCTACTTAATAATCCCCAAAGCTCATCCGAAACACTTTACCGCTTCCAGTCTTCATAGTCTGTCTGTTCTTCCCCATCAAGCAACCCTCAATCCTACACTCATATATAAATAAATTAGCCAGTGATTTAGAAAACTCTCTGTCAACTCAAATTGTCTGTTGAGAGGGACGTGGGACACCTGAGCATCTGTTTCAATTCACACCTCAGCACTGTCTGAGAACACTCGAGGGGCTGTGATGAAAAAGCCTTCAGTGGTGTTTTGGGAAGTCTTGGGTTTATGCTGTTTTTCTCAGGATGAGTGCTTGCGCATGACGAGTGATGAGTCCTGACGAGTGAGTGGCTCTCCAGTGGACCCCTGGCTGAGTCAGCACCTGAATCTTGAGTCAAAAATACGACACTAAAACGGTGTAACATTTTCATGATACATTACAATTTCCAACATTTAAAAAAAAATACACAATCAAGAAAAGAGTTCATGTCAGGGCAGAGCTGTAGCCCAGTGTTGTGTTCCCAATGGTTTGGGTTGGCCTGTATTAAGTTCCCTCTATTTACCTATATATTTTTTTGCTGTGATTCTACATGTAACCACTCAACTTTATATTTGTACTGTATGTTTTTATATAACAGTTCATGCCAAATGAAAGTGTAGTCATTGCTATGCCACAGGGACTGACGTGTGGGCGACAGCATGCGATTTAGCTAAGAACATTCTCCGATGAGTCTTCTCAGTCCAATGAGACTTTGTGTGTTAATAATGAAACACCCAACCCATGCCCTAAATCACACACGACAGCACTTCCGGAATTCAGTAGCAAGGTTTTATAGAGCTAAGAAAATATATTATTTTAAAGCATATCGTTTTCTTGTTTTGTATGCAGTGTTGTTTGGACTCGATTCTATTTTATTCCATTCTTTGCAGGCTGATTTAACGATTATGTCTTTGTGTGTTCGGTACACGTCTTTGTTGGGATGATGACGCCCTCCAGTGGCAAGAGCGGTGACACTGTTGTCGACGACATCGCCGTGCGCCGGAAGCGCTTTCTATCCTGCGCAATGGCGTCATCCCAATGACAGTTCTTCAGTGTATTAAAATGCTGTTTTAAACACAATGAGTTGAGATTACACGTGTTATTCTTTATATCAACGACATATACCGTAAGCGGCGACATGTCATTCCTCGTAGATTCAGTGATTATGTTCACATCTCAGGTGAGTGCTGCTCTTGCCACATCTGTCTCTTTTCTAAAATGATTAACGTTACATGCAGAATGACATCAGCAACGTGCACGAGCTCCCTTTTAATGTTATTCAAAATAACATAAGTTTACGTAAACGTAATATATTATTTTTATACGTAATATTTATTATTATTATTTCCGACTGTGATGGAATTTTCAGCATGTGAACTTTTACTAGAATCATAGCGTTGCCATAAATCCGAGTGAGTGTAAGTTGTCACATTTCTTCAATTCGCATCAAGTTTTGAGTCCTTATGTGAAATGGTTTCTGTCCACAGGTGCTGTTTTTCGGTTTCGGGTGGCTCTTTTTCATGAGGCGGTTGTTTAAAGATTATGAGGTAACGTTATCATGCATTATGATGGTTTGTGGGTAGATTTGGTTATGTTTGCTCTGTCCGTTCAGATTCAGAGTCTCGCTTACACGATATATTCTTTTAATTTCTCAACAGGTTCGACAATATGTTGTTCAAGTGGTGTTCTCCGTCACGTTCGCTTTTTCATGCACTATGTTTGAGCTCATAATCTTTGAGATTCTTGGCGTATTAAGCAGCACGTAAGTATACCAGTGTGACATTATAAAAAGCTTAAAGTGAAAAACGCTTAACATACTTAAACAGCGGTCAAGGAAAACCAAAGTTCTGTCAAACCTTCCTTGTACTAAACAGTTGCACGGATGAACTGTATAATATCACGTTGTCTTACACTGAATAATCATTTGCACTAATGGACTACTCTCATAACTGCATTACCTCATCTACTGCACTGTAACTTTCATAACTGCATTACCTCATCTACTGCACAGTAACTTCAATAACTGAACCAACTTCTCTACTGCACTGTAACTTTCATAACTGCATTACCTCATCTACTGCACTGTAACTTTCATAACTGCATTACCTCATCTACTGCACTGTAACTTTCATAACTGCATTACCTCATCTACTGCACTGTAACTTTCATAACTGCATTACCTCATCTACTGCACTGTAACTTTCATAACTGCATTACCTCATCTACTGCACTGTAACTTTCATAACTGCATTACCTCATCTACTGCACTGTAACTTTCATAACTGCATTACCTCATCTACTGCACTGTAACTTTCATAACTGCATTACCTCATCTACTGCACAGTAACTTCAATAACTGCACCAACTTCTCTACTGCACTGTAACTCATCTATTGCATTACTGCATCTATTGCATAACTAACTGCATCTACTCATCTATTGCACTATAACTTCAATAACTGCATTAACTCATCTCCTGCACTGTAACTTAATAACCGCATCAACGCATCTACTGCACTGTAACTTCAATAACTAAACTAACTCATCTACTGCACTGTAACTTCAATAACTGCACTAACTCATCTCCTGCACTGTAACTTAATAACCGCATCAACGCATCTACTGCACTATAACTTCAATAACTGCATTAACTCATGTACTGCACCGTACCTTTAATAACCACATCAACTCATCTACTGCACTGTAACTTTAATAGCTAATGTCTGTAACTATGCACACTTAAGTCACTTGCACTGTTGTATAGTGTATATTGTTATCTGTTCATAACCACCTGTACATTAATGTTCACAGTATATAGCCTTCTGTATATATTGTTCATAGTACATACAGACTGTCATATTTTCATAGTACATGCCCATTGTAAAGTATTTTCCTAATATTGTATTCTGTATTTTCCTAATATTGTATCTGTATTTATTCACACTGTATATCCTGCACTTGCTAATTGCACTTCTGGTTAGACCTAAACTACATTTCGTTACACTGTACTTGTATATGTGTAATGACAATAAAGTTGAATCTAATCTAATCTTAACACAACGCAATCAACAGTGACCAGGGGAAATCTAATCATTAAAAAATATTTTCATCGCTGATGTCAAGCATGAAACTGTTCCATGTTCTCAGTTTGTCACTGCTTTAAGCCAGGTTTTGTATGGTAAAAGGCTTAACGTGAAACTTAGCTTGAGGCATTACTGAGGGATCACTTTTGTTTGTTGTTTATAAGGTGTGTAGTAAAATAAGTCTTTTAAAATCACTAAATTCATCCATTAAACCACTTTAAGCATTTTTCTTAAAGGAATATCCTTAGCGTTAAACTTTGCATGTTGCGTTCCTACTCAGGGCTCAAAAGTTTGCCTTTTCAAAGAATGCCTTATTTAAAAGTTATATAGGAAATTTCATCTTTTAATATCACTTCTTGTTGAAATAAGCCACGTTTATTATATTATACACTTTATCAGCTCGTTCTTTTGACAGCCGCAAGTGTTTAGTAGAAGGAAGTTTTGACAGATTTTTATGTTTGATCGCTGTTTAGGTACGTTAAGCATTTTTCACGTTAAGTGTTTTAGACTGTCCCATATCAGTCATTGTATATGTGTACCGTAGAACTGTAGATCAGAGGCTTTAAATCACACGATCTTTGTCTCCGCAGGTCCAGGTATTTCCATTGGAAGCTGAATTTGTATGTAATATTGCTAGTTCTGATATTTGTGGTGCCTTTCTACATTGGCTACTTTGTAGTCAGTAATATACGTTTGTGTAAGTAGCCTTTACTGTTTCTGTTTTTGTGTTTTAGTACATCTTCATAATTTTTTATGAAGCGTTTACCCCCACGCTGCTTTGTTCTCTCTTACAGTTCAGCGACAAAGGCTGCTTTTCTCATGTGTGGTCTGGTTCACGTTTATGTATTTCTTCTGGAAACTGGGAGATCCTTTCCCTATACTTAGTCCAAAACATGGTAAGAAAACAGCATTGGTTTTACTTTTAAGTAAACATAAAATACGATTTCCAACCTATTTCACCCTTTTTTTATGGAGGCACTATATCACTCTATTGTGTGAGTTAACAAATTACGAGGGATTCATGATGTCAGCTAAATCGGAGTGTCGTTTCAGATGCGGAGCAATTTTAGTGAATAAAAATAAAGTTTAAAATTAAAAAGTTTTCAATTAAAGTGTTTTCTAAACTGTTTTAACTTTTCAATGTTGCAGTCAAATATACAGACGTGTATCTCTCTGTCTCCTCAGGCATTCTGTCTATAGAGCAGTTGATCAGTCGTGTGGGGGTCATTGGGGTCACACTAATGGCTTTACTCTCTGGCTTTGGTGCTGTAAACTGTCCTTATACCTACATGTCATACTTCTTAAGGTAACATTCCTCTCAGACAGATAAAAAAGCAAACACATTTAAATGTGCTGTTCGAATGCATATTATGAGTGTATGTTCAATTTCCAATTCAATTATACTTATATAGCGCGCTTTACAAATTTGCATTGTTGCAAAGCAGCTTTACATACTAGTCCTACAAATTACTAATTCTAATTCAAGTTCAAGGCTACGTTTATTTATAAAGCACATTTAAAAACAACAAGCATTGTACCAAAGTGCTGTACAATGTATAAACATCATTTACAGTATAAAAAACAACATAATAATAAGAACTCATAAAATACTATGTGAAATGCTAAATATTTGTTTGTTTTAATTTCTCAGAAATGTGACCGACAGTGATATCCTGGCATTGGAAAGAAGGCTGCTCCAGACCATGGACATGATCGTCAGTAAAAAGAAAAGGTAAGATCTGCATTTTCCTTTTCATGAACTATACTCTAGTATTATTTTATGATTTGTTAATGTTAAAAATAGTTACATCTTTCTATTAGCAACTTTTTATGTGTGGTGTACAAAATACAGTTTTGCAGCACCTATAAAGAATATTTGGAATGGTACTGCAAGGTGTTTCCAATGTCTCTTTGTAGGATGGCCATGACAAGAAGGCAGATGTACCAGCGTGGCGAGGAGCAGAATAAACAGACGGGATTCTGGGGGATGATTAAGAGCGTCACCTCCTCACCATCAGGCAGTGAAAGTATCCTTAACCATTAGGTTAATGCAAAGTGCTTGGCTAATAATACAGGTCCTGGGCTAGTAAAACGAGACCCTTTTGATCACAGTTAGGAGTGACCCAGAAACTGTAGGATTACCAGGATCACATTTCATCACAACTGTCTTAATGACCGGAGAAAGACACTTCACCTTGGTCTGCTCCTGTGGGACTGTCTAACCATTTAAGTTGAAAAGCTTGAACTAAATGGTAACTAACTGAGTGCAATGGTAAACCTGGATCTCATGAGTGATTTTTCTTAAGTGTGGCACGGCAGACCTGTGTTTGATCCAGCAGGAAGTAGATGCCCTTGAGGAACTTAGTAGACAACTGTTCCTGGAGACAGTGGACCTGCAGGCTACCAAGGTACTGTGCTTTTTTAATATTGATATTCAATGTATATATTTTATAAACATAGATAAAATCATTCGATCATGGACATTTCTATAGTTAGTATTGTTTTTATTATTGTTATATAAAATAAAAATCTTAAAATGGTGAAGAAACCCTTTATATGAATAAAGATATATCAAAAATCTTATATCTCTGTATCCCCAGGAACGGATAGAATATTCTAAAACATTTCAAGGGAAGTACTTTAACTTTTTAGGCTACTTCTTCTCCATCTATTGTGTGTGGAAAATATTTATGGTAAGAATGATTTTTTTTTCATGTTTTGTAGATCATTTAAACAGTATATAATGTCCTAAAATGAAATGTGTTCCACTTAGGCCACGATTAACATAGTGTTTGACCGTGTGGGAAAGACTGACCCAGTGACGAGAGGAATTGAGATCACTGTCAACTATCTGGGAATTCAGTTTGATGTACGTTCTACAGACTTCTTTTATCATTTTATATATATTTCGTTAAATGTTTATGCATTTACAAATGTCTATACATGGCTGAACTAGACTAAACATATTTGAGATTTCGCCTGAATTACCTTTTTGCTTTTCTCAACATTTTGAAAGTCTTTATTCGACTTACTATCATGTATTGAATATGAAAGGAACAGTTTGTCATAAATGTACACTTTGTTATAATTCATTTAATATAACAATTGAGCTCTGGAGGTTTACGTCGGGCAATCTGAACTCCGCCATTTTGGTAGAGATTCGAGAGAGCGCTAGAGGCGCTGCACCAGTGGTATTGACAGTGGTCAAACAATCATTTAAACCAGGCTGTTTAGACTTTACAAATCATACTATTTTAACATGATGGACAGCTGCTGTGCCCCAATGTGCCAGTACTGGCGTGGTAAAGCAAAGGGCAAATCATTTTATAAGGATCCCGAATCCCCGATAGACCTGATAACGTGCTAACCAACACATGTCACCGCTATGTCTTTCTTTGAAAAGTTGATGAGGTAGTTGTAGATATTAGGAACCTGCAAGTCAGGAAAGCTTCCTTTTCTTTATTGAAAAATGTTAAAAGCACCCAAGGGACATGGGGATCTGTTATGTTTAATCTATTAATTTTGCTATGCACAGGTCTATGTCTTTTGAATTAAAATGCGAAGTGAACTCTGTTGCCTTGAATCTAATGCTGGCGCAATTCATGTCATATTCGCTTCCGGCTGTCTTTGCCTGTCATTATAGCGGTGTAAACAGAATAGGTTTCGTAACTGCCGGAGCTCTATTGCCTCCTCATGTTGACTCTGTAGAAATAGACATAAAAATGAAACCGATAATACAATCATGCTGATTTCAGAACACACAACGTCGATTAAATGCTCAATTTTAACATCTAAGGAGTTTCCAAGGACGTCCTATTTTTTATGTGATTAAGGTTTTATTTTCAGATAAATACATTTTCTTGCCTCTAATCAGCACAATCCCCTAATAGACTTTATACTCATTACATAAGCAAGCCGTGATTGCGTGTGCTGTGTCAGCTGACATTAACTGCTCTTTTGGCAGTTAATGTTTCCCCAGCTTATTAAAGTCTCTATCAGCACAGCGCTCATAATGACGGTTTAATCTTTCCCCACGAGGAGCTAATGATTCAACCTCTTAAACATGTAACATCTGCGTCCGGCTTCTCTCTCCCTCCTGATAAGAGCAAGTGCTGCTCGTCCTTTCCTAATGACTAAGCCTCTTAACTCATGTGGGGAGCTTCTCTAAACCTCTGCTTTCCCACAGGTGAAGTTCTGGTCTCAGCACATTTCCTTTATCCTGGTGGGAATCATCATTGTCACGTCCATACGAGGCCTTTTAATCACACTTACAAAGGTAATGAGGCATGAACATGCTTTTCTTTCTTAGTCAATCTTATCACTTCAGCTGCCTCATTTTACACGTGTCCATGTAGGCGTGTTTGGATGAGATTTTCCTGTCTGAACATCTGCTTTGGCTGAATTCTGTTTCTGAGAAGCTTTTATGGCATTTGAAGCACATAACTGTGCGGTTTGGGCTTATCTGTTTGTTTTGTTTACAGTTTTTCTATGCCATATCCAGCAGCAAGTCCTCCAATGTCATTGTGCTCGTCTTGGCACAGATCATGGTAAGACACCATATAAAAGAGACATAGCGTAAACGTAATGGAAATTATTTATTTTGAATTCATGTAATAAACGCAATGATGAGGTTGTGACACGTCCCATGTGTCCCTACAGGGCATGTATTTCGTCTCTTCCGTGCTCCTCATGCGTATGAGCATGCCTCTGGAGTACCGCACTATAGTGACAGAGGTACTGGGAGAACTCCAGTTTAACTTCTACCATCGCTGGTTTGACGTGATCTTCCTGGTCAGTGCCCTCTCCAGCATCCTCTTCCTCTACCTGGCCCATAAACAGGCACCAGAGAAGCACATGAACCTGTGACCTCAAAAGTGACCTCATCAGCAGGGGCAGAACAGACTGAAGTGTCTTTTCTTCTGTCTCTCATTTTAAAAGACTTCAATGCCCCCCCCTGTAATAAGCATTATTGGGTCTGTATTTCCTGAATCAGGAGGGGCCTAGAGAAAGTGTTTATATGGGTCTTGGTTGAAATCAGTGATGCTGAATTTTGTTGTCTTTCAGCATATGGATTAATGTTTGTCATGAAGGGGGCATATTTGGTGTGTGTAATTTCCTCTGATTTTTTTATGGAATTACTAAACATAAAATATTCTGAATCAGATTATTGTCTGAACTGCTGTTTTATGTGTTCTTGAATTAATTGGTCATGACATCTGTATTAACCAAACACTGCTGTGAGAAATTCAATTTCAACAGCCTGAAGAATAAACTTCCTCACAGGGATAATTGATGGATTTAATTTCTTCCAAAACAGTAATATACCTGCAAATATTTCACCAAATCTAAGGCTGACCTGTTGGACTTATTGTTTCTCTCTCTGGCCTGTTTAATTGTTAATTTCATTCCATATCTGTAATGATTCACATATTAATACTGTATTAAATGAGAGTTGTGCCAATCTTCTACCAAAGACTTGACAGAACAAAGTGTACAGGTGGTAAGATATTTTGATTAATTTGGGGTACTGCAGAACTTTCAGTGTAACAGATGAGTAAATTTGATATAAGGACTCTAGAGGGCAGTGTCTACACACCTTATCACTGCATGGCGTTTTAATGAGGAATGCTTTTGCAGAATTAAATGAAAATGCTTTTCAGACTTCCCCACTGTTTCTTAAAATGATCAAAATGGATTCACAGAACCACACTAAAGAGGTTTTATTCCTTACATTTACATGAAGTCATTAAGCAGATGCTTTTATCCAAAGCGACTTACAAATGAAGAAAGTCACAGGCGGTAGAGTCCAGCAGAAAATGACAAAAACCTTCTAAAAGAATAAATTAAACACCAGAATGCATTGCCTTAAAGCCAATAACTGCTCTTAAATTCTCTCAAAGTGCCTGTTTTATTTAAATTACTCAAGCTGTTGGTTTAAGCCTATCTTTTCAAATCCTTTGATGCATGACTTATTACATTGTCAGGTCTTTAAAAGCCATGTTTATTCATTCAAGGTGTGTTATATTAGACGCACACGCCTTGCCCCAAATTTAACTTCCAGTGTTTGATTATTGGTCTGGCTTGATGCTTTTTTATATTAATATATATGTATATCAGTGTAAGTATTCAATTCAATTAAAACCCACCAACAGTTTCTTTGCAGAGGTCTACCGGAAGTTAGGTTGCTGCTGAAACCGTGTAAACAAACCTCCATAAATAATTCTCTTTGACCCTTTATGGGTTCTCTTCATATATTACTGTGTATTTATAAACTCAAAAGACATCATTTTGGGGAAAATGCCAAATTATTGTATTCTTAAATGTCATGCCTCAAAGTTTAAATAGATTTTTATTGTGTAGAGCCCAAGCAGAACAGTACAGATAACTGTTACATTTAATACTACCATTTTTTATTTAAGGCTGGAATACACGACAATGCTTTTGCTTAGATTTTGCCCAGTTTATCAGTCTGGACTTGTGGCAGAAAGTCTGCGCTAGTCTACAGATTGTATCGCTTAGTGTGTGATGTCTAGTTTTAAAAAAAATCTGTTCAGATTTTAAAAGTGGTGTAGAAGTGTATTCCAGCCTTAAGCTGTTAATATTCTGGAATTGGAAATACATCACTATTCTTAAATCAATGGTCCTGGAGTGTGTTGTTTGAAGGGCATTTCACTGTTTTTAGATTGTAGTTGATCAGGTACAGTAAGTGCATGGACCTGTCACTAAATCAGGATACCAGACGGATCTGTCAGCGCATTGAGCTCAGAGTCTCTGGTCCTCACTGTCTGACGAAGATGATGATGAAGAGGACGAAGTCTAAAATGAAAAGAAAAGTATTTATACGTATGTTTAAATCTCTAAAAGAACAAACGTTATTATTTTAAATTGATCACTTACGCACAATTGGCCCACCATGTAATACATGGGGAACCAAGGTCATGATTTTCTATAGGCTAAATAACCACTAAAATTTCAGTCTGTTCCTCACACAAAGCTATCACATCAAGGCTTTAGAAGACTTACAATGTTTCATAAAGTCAATTTATATTTTGTGATGCTTTTTATACAAATTTATAAACATGACATCCGATACACTGTACCCTTTCCAATAATTTGTTGGAAAAGACAGACTGGTACTTTAGTGTAGGCCTACTTAAGGTTTGGAAGGATACACAAAGGTAAGAGTGACAGAATTCTTTCCATATTCCTAAGTATCCACTCAAGGTTTTGTCAAATATGGGCAAATCTGAAGAAATTTCTAGGTTCAACAGTTGGGTTTGGCCACAACCAACACAAAAGCAAGCAACACAATCTCAGGAAAATTTGTTACTATTTTGCAAGCTGGCTAATTCATATGAATTTGTACGATCTTATTCATGCATTTCAGTTTGATTTGCTTTCGTGCCAGTGGCATTATGTTTGCGGGTGTGGGAGAATAGGGGAAAAGCTTCAGTATTGCTTTCTTCTAAAAATGATGCCTTTTCTATACAATTCACAACGTAGAAATTCAAACGAATTAGCCACCTCGTAAAATAGCTACTAATCGTGAATTCCTAAAAACCCACGAGAACCTCATAATGTTTTAGATGTGTATAACTTATTATTGTGCTGTTTATAATTTTCATAACTAAAAAATATTTTGTCATAATTAAAGAAAGTTCCTGTTCCTGAGAATAACAAGAGCCTGAAAGCATTCCTAACCCTTGAACGTGGTGGAGTGGCAGTTTTTTCCGTCTCCTTGTCGCTCTCATTATTTTGATGCTGTTCTTTCGTCTCTTCCTCTTGTGCGCTGGCTGGTTTCGGAATATCAGCAGAGGGCTCTTCATCCAGCAGTTGAGGGGTGATGGTGACCCCTTGTGCTCTCAGGTGGTCATAGGCTGTCTTCCCAGCCACTAGGAGCACCAGCATGTCACCGCTTTTGCGGATGAGGTTCACAACCTCCTCATGTGTGCTCTTTTCCACGTAAACTCCATTCACCTCCACAACAATATCTTCATCTTCTACTCCGGCTCTGTCTGCTGCTCCACCTTTCACCACCTGATAGAAAAAACCCAATTCGAGGAAAAGCTCATTTTATTGAGATTTATAGGCCCATTCATTAAATGGAAAACCGGGGCCAATAGATTAAAAAATATATATGTTTCAGAGAAGAAATTCACTAAGTTGACATAAATATTTTTAGGAATGTTACTACTTTAACATCAAACACTGGACCTACAAACAGGTCTAGACAAACGCTGCTTTACTGTAAATGTCAGCGTAGGGGTAGTAGCACTTCAAAGACACTATTTCTGAGAGGTCACCTCTTTGATGTACTGTCCATGCACTCCCTGGATGCCATTGAGATGGAAGCCATATCCTGCAGCAGTCTTCTCCAGTCGGCACAGTTTGGGTTTGTGGACCATTTCTGCTGGAATGGGTGCAGGGACTGCTGAGACGGGCACGTGTACCGCTGGGGCTGGAGTCAGGGCGAGTGTAGATTCAGGTTCTGACTCTGGATAGCTGGGCAGACTTGCTCTCATTTCCTCATAGTATAAGAGAGGAGAAGCACCACCCTATACAATACAACATGATTTTAATAATCCCTTGATAGAAATGTTTTTGTATTTCTTTGAATACAGTATGTGTCCCCAAAACTGGAATACAGGTTATACAAGGAAATACAATAGTATTTAAAATGTTTTAGAATCATGTGATACAATGGTTTACGTTCTGATCTGTTTAATTGAAATGTTCTATAAATGCAAAAATCATGCGCATCATTTCAAATCAAATATTATGTAGTTCTTCAGAATGAAATCCAAGAGACTCACCAGTTTGTACATTTGTTCTGTTTCAGCATCCAGCACCAGGAGGCAGCACTTGTTTCCTTGTTGATGTATTTTCTCCACCACCTCCTCGTGCGTGCAGCTGTTTATTTCATCTCCGTTCACTGCCACCAGTCGGTCAGAATCCTTGAGTCCTGCTCGCTCTGCTGGGCTCCCTTTATCAATTTCTCCAATGTAATGGCCTAAAGACATTTAAAGTCACACACATAAGAAGTACTAAAATATGTCTTCATTTTAAAATTGTATATAAACTTATCTATATATATAAGTCTTTTTCTGTTTTGGTGGTAGATGATTTTTCGATTGCTTATTATATAACATACATCTCTTTAGATATAATTTATAGTAGATATTTTATCTAAACATTATATTTCTATTACACAACGCACATCTCAGCAAATGCAAGAAGCAATATTTCACTGTCCTTTTTTCAGAAAGTATAGTATTATTTTTGAACATTTAATAATATAAAAGTAATCATTTGAATAAAATTTCTGATATCATTGAATGTGAAAAAAAATGATTTGTTCTGCTAAAGGAATGTTTATAACATAAACTGTTCTAGGGGAACCTAACTGTTCAGTTTTCTGTACTTTGAAATTATGACGAATGTGGGAAACCAAACAAATTCTTGCAAATATCTTATTATGTGTGCAGCAGAACAAAGAAATGCATACTTGGGGGTGAGTAAATGATGACAGAGTTTTCATTTTTGGGTGAACTATCACTTTTAATCTCCTCCTACACACTGTTAACAATATATCGCGTTTTTTTATTTTGAGAATATTTGGAAACCCTTTGTATCCTTTATTTTGAACTTAGATCTAAGCAACATCTTAAATGTGGTTTAAGACGATTAGACAACATTACATTTAAAGTATCAGTACCCTGCTTACCTGTCTATATCTCCTTTACATTTTTATACATTTCGTATTTTCCTAATTCTCACAATTGTACTATATAAGTTCTCTGCATCAACCTGGGCCAATTATTATTTAGCTATGAAATTATGTATATTTATTTGTATTAACGTATATACAGGTTTCTTTATATATATAAAAATATATATAATTAATATTATTATTCTTTTTTTTTTTACATGTTAATTGGATATTGGTTTCCCACCTTCTGTATAAGTTATTGTAAAGTTATTTTATTTTATTCTCTTTTCTTTATTTTCTTATTTCTACCTTCAATATGTAAAAGAGATCAGAATATTTCTGTAAATATTTTTTGATTTTGTTTTGAGTTATCTCAATAAAAACATATATAATAAAAAAATATATATATATCGCGGTAACAAATGCTAATCTTTGAAATGACAGCATTATAGAACCCTTTAAATACACAGATAACCTTTGCACATCAACCTATAGTGTCATCAAAATTATGACAGTAAAGCATTATCCATGGACTATTATAAACTTTGCATCATAAGTCACCACACTGCTAGCAGTAGAGTTTGATGTCATCTTTCAATTGCCAATTTCCAGGACCCAGGAATTGAAGTGACACTCTTGTTTTATTCCCCTTGAGCTAATGTCTGTGATCAGGTGACTTAACCTCAGGTGGTTTATCAACCTGTTAAATTATGAAAGGCATCCGCGAAATGGTTTCTAACTATAAATATAGCTAAAATTCATTCAGGTTTCAATAAGATTTATTACGGCATTTTCTAGTATGATTTATTGAAAAATGCATCACTGGGATGATAAATTAAATTTTGATAGCTTTGTACAGGCTTGTTTATATTATTATATAATGCTCTGTAACTATTCTTCGAGTATCTTTGATGCTCCGAAAATGTACCAACCTGATCTTGTGGCTAATTCCTATAAATTTTTACGATGTGAATTATATATTGTAATATAATTTATAAATCGAAAAGAAACCCACGACATCACTGGCACACTTGCTGAAAAAAACAATTGGACCCTGCCCAAAACACAAGAGAAAATGTAGTGGATTTAATGGTTAAAATGGGAATTGTATTTAATGGAAACTGTAATGGTCTCTAATGGAATGTGATGTAATCTATTGGTTGGATGTTAAATCTTGTTGGAAGGAATTTTTAATGGTTTAATGGAAAAAGCTATTGGTTCATAATGGTGTATTAATTGAAACCATGAATTGCTGTGCTGGTTTCGACTGAGTTTCCATAGTTTTTTTAGCAGAGGCGATAGCAAATAGTACTATAACACCCAAATAAGATGAATGGAGCAATTGTGCACAAGCATTGAGTAAATTCAATTCATTTTGATCTCTATTTTAACCAAGAACCTTGTGCAGGATTCACTCACCGGCACGATTAGGCTCTGCCTTCAACATAAATCCATAACCATCCGCTCTCTTGACCATGTCTGCAATGCGTGGCTTATGTGGGAGGTGCCTGACCGTTGCGTTAGCCACCGCTGGCCGAATGCTTTTGATTTTGAAGTATTTGTCAGCGTCCTCATCCACCAGTAGAAGCATGACACTGCTCCCGGTTTCTTTCACCTATCAAAGACGGAATGATGAGTTTATCCATTGCTATTTCATAATTGTGATGTTCATTAAACATAAATATTGTTGATAAAAAGGAACACGGCATATTATTAAATGTTGTTACTTACCTTTTGCACAATCTGATCATGAGTGGCACTTTCAAATTTTTCACCGTTTATCTCCACCACACGGTCGCCCTCCTTCACGCCAGCCTGATCAGCCACTCCTCCAGAAATCACTCCTGTCATGAATGTGCCTCGATCACCTGAGGGTCGAATGGGTTAGATCATTTTAAAATAACAATAAAGACATATAGACTCAATACTGGTCTTCGATGAAGAGTTAACTCGGCTTTCCTTTGGTAGATTTTAGAGAGAAACCAAAGCCACGACTGGATTTTTGCAGATAACATAATTTGGCTTTAGGGGCTGGTGCTGACACTCCATTCATAGTGGGTTGGTTCTGACCGGTCTGGGACTGAGGCTCGGCAAGGTTCACTCCATCGGCTTTGGCTTGCTTGTATGCATCTTCTCCAATAACATGGAACGTGACAGTCATTCCACTTTTTCTCACCATATCTGCAACCTGGCACAAGAAAATGTATGTAACCATCCAACATTTTGGATATTTGCTTATCCCCAAATAATAAGAAGACCAACCAAAACAAAATACTAGATCTGTTTGTTAAAGGGATCCTTCCCCTAAAATGAAAATTATTTTATTATTCACTTCTGTATGACTTTCTTTTGCACGAACGAAGATATTTTAAAGAACGTTTGTAGCCAAATAAGATTGGAGCCCTTTGACTCCCATTGTAAGTACAGTACATAAAACCAGACATTTCTCAAAATCCTCTTTTGTGTTTCGGAGAAGATTCATCGGATGACAATGGGGTGAGTAAATGACAAATTTTATATTTTTGGGTAAACTGTCCCTTTAATACCTGGTTATGCTCCATGTTGTCCACAAACGTTCCGTTGACTCTGATTATACGATCTCCATCCTTCATACCAGCCAGTTCAGCAGGGCCGCCCATCTCGAGGGATCGAATCAGGTGACCCTCCTCCCCTTGCTCCACCCGGAGGTAGAAGCCATAGCTTTGCCCCTCACGCTTGGTAAGAGTAACAATCCGTGACTTTGTCCAAGCCATATTTCTGCTGGGAAACATCCATAAATCAGTGGAAACTTCATGCTGGGGTCATCTAACATGTGATTTGATAACACCCAATGTCATTAAAAGCATATTATATGCAGATGACCAGACGTCATTATACACTGGAAATGTAGCGAAAGCGATCGCCAACAGCAATGTTGCATGCAATGCACCACGTTATGTCTCACTATATGTTTTATGATGACAACATGTTTAAAGTTAAATTATTATAAAAGAAGCTGTGGGTAACCCTTCCCTGTTGACATGATAAGGTAATCTTATGCTCTTAAATGATAACTGGGGTAATATAAGCTTCAAAGGCCACATTATAAGAACAGTGTGTTCGGGTGCACCTGCAAAGTCACTAGAGGTGGAGTCAAACGTTACAATCTACACATTCTATTTTACTTGGAAAATGAAATGTATTTCTGAGTAAAACAGAATCATACAAAACAATTGTTTACTTAATTTACAAGTTGAGGTTTGATTTCTATTCCATTCCATTCATTACAGGGCAGAGGTTGAAAGAGGGCTTGGTGATGGTGAAGTTGTTTTCATGGAAAGTAACTTATTTACATTTTGATGAAACACTTTCTTTGGAGTTACATAAGGCGGTGAATTAAGGACAATACTAGGATGTTTTTAGGAAATTAAAAGGATCAATTATGAATTCATAAAAGCTCAAATAAAGCTCAAATAAAAAAATGTGTGTCACATTATGACGTTGTCTTGTATTGGTTCAAAGTGCAGCTTTTATTGAGTAACACACATAACAAAGGAATTAACCCCATTGTACCAAGAAGAACTCGCAATAGAGTGAAAAAAAGAAAGTTCTGTGATCATTTATCCACCCTCTTGTCATTTCAAACTTTCTTTCTTCTACAAAATAAAATATTTTGAAGAGTGCTGGTAACCAAACAACGGTGGTACCCATTCACTTGCATTAGTTTTGTGTCTATACAATAGAATTTAATGGATACTGTCACTGTTGGTTATAGTAAAATGAAAGTCAGGTTTGAAGCGACAAGGTTTGAAATGAAAAAAGGGTGAGTAAAGGATGACATAACTATCCCTTTAATGTATGTATGAGGGTTTAAATACAATACACTACATAAAGTGGAATAATAAGGGACAATTGGACAGGGTTAGAAAAGAGAAAAAGACCCAAAAAGGGACCAAACTAAAAAGCAGAATTTATCAAATAAGATACAAAATAAGACTTTGCGCTAAGACTGAAACGTAACAGAGCGAGAACTTGGACTGCACAGTTGTTAATTGTTAACAAATCAGCTGAATGTTTTTATGTCAAAGTGCGTTTCACTTTAAATTGTTTATACCATGTCTCCTCTCCATTCTTATGAATGTCAACCATGAGACGGTGGTGAAGGTTCAAACAGACCTGAAGTATGCGTTTAAGACTTTAAATATGTTTCCAAAAGCTCCCATTAATGTTTAACTGGGGTGAAAAGCACACACATCCAGCAACTTAATCGAGCACCAGTAATGCCATATCAATTACATAAGACCTCACACATCAGGTGAGAGCTCTAGCACACCTCTCACCCTTGAGTGGTCCATCGACTGCTCTATGAACCGCAAATGATATATTATTAGACTGAAGCTAAAACATCCCTTTTGAAATTGAATAAATAATGCCTCTTGGTCATTACTTCTCTTATTTGTTAGCCATATGAAAACTTTTTTGTTTTATTTTGCTCAAGCTCTCAGACTGTTAGATGTTGTGTTTTAAATATCTGTATGTCATTGCAAGTACATCTAGAACGTTAGAGTAAATTTCCCATGCCCCGATCCACATTCCAATGCCCTATAAGATCCTTTTATTCTATTCCATTCCATTCTAATATGTCATAAAATGTCTTAATAATAAATCCTTTTCAAACCACTGGCAAACTAACAACTGTCTAAAAATTATTCACAACAACAGAAGAAAAGAAACCAAATAAAAAGGTGGATGCCACTCACCAGTTGCAGTGCCTTCTGTGTCCCAGACGAAAGGAGGTGTCTGCCTGCCTCTGCTCAGGTGTTATCTAGCAGTGTAGACGTTTGTGTGAAGGACTTTGACATGCCAAAGGTTGTTCTAAAAGGTAAGTTATTTAACCACGTCTCGTGGCTGCAGGTTTTTTCTCTGTTGCTATGAGTAACCATCCACACTAGTTTACATAGAAAATAAATATTCCTTTTGTACTCTTTGACTTGGTATGCAATTAAATGGAATTCATGCTTTGAATCTGTCAAACCCAAAGTGATTTTTGTTCAGGCTCAAAATTTGCGTAAGACAATAAGCTATAAATTAAATTTAGCGAGGAGGCTAATGCAGTGCTCATTTTTTTCAAAATCATGCAGCGAGATTAAAATGAAAACCAATACCGTAACGGCTTTATGAAACCCATTCAAGAAATGGGAGCCATAATGTCTATTACTCCTAGTTATTTCAACAATGAACAGATGCTTAAGCAAATCAGCGACGGTGTTATGCAGGTCAGTCTTCTGGTAAATCTGACCCTCTTAACGTAATGGGTGTTTTCAGTAGCCCGCTCAAGTGATCTGATCATGAGTAAACTCATAAAACCCAAATGCTGATGTTAGCAGACATGTGTGTGTACGATCACAACTTTGTTTGCATTCCTGCTGCGCTTGTTCTTGTTTGCCTGAGTTTCCATCAGGAGACTATGACAGTGTCCACAGACAGTCAGCCTCAGCACATCTACTCAACCGCTTCTGTGGACATGATATTTCTGTTTAAATTGCTCATCAGCCAAAAAGTACTCAAAGAGAAAGAGATAAGAATCTATGAAAACATGGATGGGCAGATGATGATTTGTATATTACCATATACAGTAATATCTTATCACACAATCTTTTTTAATTATTATATGATATCATAAACTTATTCATCTTGTCAATTTTTTTTGTTTAATGTTACTTGCCTAATGTAATCTTAAATAGGCCTGCAGTACGAACAAAAGCCATATCATATAAGTAGCTTGACCTTTTTGTAAATTTCCAAAATTATTTTTAGATGTGTAACTTCACTTCGTTTTGTCACTGAATCACAACACCAATATATTTCATTATTATCTTATATCTAATATAATATATGTAATAATAAACATTAATATAATTACAAATAACAAAAACAAAAATAAAAAATACAATAATACATTTAAAATACAAAATCTATCTATATTATAGATTTTTATCTAGAATTTGAATTTTATTAGATTTTTTTAAATAAATGTGATAGCTGTGCTATGTTAAAACAAGCCCAGAGAAGACAATTTCAATTGTTATTTACTTCTTTAAAGTGGAATTTAAATGGAGATTGCAAAATGAAATGTATTACTCCACAATCTAACAGAAAAATATATCTATTTTAAACTGCCATGCAACCGAGTTTCATTGAAAGAATCATTTCACCCTCAGTTTTTCACCAGTTATGCTTTCCACAAGGGGGCACTGATGCATCACTCCCCCGTTCTTATCATTCATAACTTTTAAATCTTCCAATGTATCTCCTCCACTCAAGTCTCCACCTCTTGACGATGTTCAGATCCCTGAAACCCACAGACTCATCCCCATATTCCCACCCCTGTTGTTTAAAGCCTCATTAATAAACACCCAACCCGCGCGTAAAGAGAAAGAAACACAGACATACCAAAGGCGTTCAGAGCTGCATCACGTTCTCTTTGAGATCAACAGAGTCAGCAGCAACCACGACAGAAACCTTTTATTCACGATCAGCTAAGCGGATCGACTTGCCTTAGTTCTCCCTCTTTACGTTTTATTCTATTGACTTTTGGTTTAATCCTTCTGAAATCCCATGCACATTAAACCACTATTGCGCTTTTACTAGACAGATGCTTTAAAGGGAACGACTACCTTAAATTTGTTGTGACCATGCCCGCAATGGATTTACAAGCGTTAAATGAAACGTCTGGGATTTGGGCATGTCTCCAGTTTCAGAACAGTTCGGTTCTGAACGGGAGTTTGGAGGTTCCCAACGGCACCTGCGGAGATGCGCTCCTGTTACCCAAGACGCAACCAGCGCGCCCCAAAGGTGAGAATTAAAAATCTTAGTTATTTATTTCTAAATATATTAGTTTGTTGGTTTATAATTTTACTTGGGGAAAAGACGATTTGTTACCCTGAGAAAAAGAAATAACTTCACTTCTATCTGCATCTAATTGCAATGATTTGTCATTCAAGACAAGCCTGTATAGAAAAGTTGCTGTTATTAAACTGATGTGGTTTTGACACTTTTGTGGTCGACTGCGTCAAAAGAATAAAAATAAAGCTCGTCTCTATGGAAACCTGATTTCCATATTATAAGCAAATGTTCACGAGAGAGTCAAGATAGGCTACTTCTTATATAGGCTACTAGATACTAATATTGTTTAACCAATCGGAATAATTGGGAAGGATATGGCCCCCTCAATATCTGTTATTGTAGCACTGAAGATTTTGCTTAATTGAGATGTACACGTCTAAATGAAACCATGCGCAGTGTCTCCTCGGGAAACAAGGAGTTTGCGCTCTATCTCCTGCTATTAAAATCACAGCCGAGCGCGTAAATAATTCAGCGGTCGCTCGTTGCATTTGTTTCATGTTCGTCCTGTGGGCAGAATGTGACTTGGGGCTGTTTTTTGCGCGGAGTGATTATTCATCTTGTGCACGCCTATAGTGATTTTAAATAAACCCCTGATTTATGTCAATCACTCTAAGCAATCAATATTAATCCGCAAAACCCACAATTAAAAATAAAGGTGCTGAAGAGTGTTCTTCACCCAATGCCACAGGGGAACCATTTTTGGATCCCTAAGGAATCTTTCAATCAACGGTTCTTAAAAAATCAATTTCTTTCTTTTTAATTTTGTAGTCTGTAGAATCATTTTCCACTGCAATAACATTTTCTACAACAGAATTAATGTTTAGGAAACATACAGGCAGACAAAGATCCTTTCTAGGAATCTTACATTTTTAGTAGTGCATTAAAAAAAACATTAAAAAGTGCTAGAAGGGGAATCGATATAAGCATAGACATGAGCTGATTTTTTAAGAACAAACAAACAGGCACACTTTTTTTCAGGAGGCCCTTGAGATAAGCTGCACATTGGGTTGTATATTAGATTAGGGACGAACATTACTTGACGGGTTTAACTGGCACTTGGAGCATATCAAGCCATAACCACAGTGGCCCCAAGGTTTCATGCTGTTGTGCTGTAACAGGATCGTAAGATCTCTGGATGTGACTAGATTTCTATTTTTTTAATGTAAATTTTGAATTAGACGTTTAAATGCTTGAAGACTTTTTAGAAAAATTGCACCACATACAACAACTTGAATACTTTAACTGGGCGACTTGGCAAAAGCATACAATTGTAGCGAAACAAAACAATGCAAAGACGTACTGTATGTTAATGAATAATATCAAATTCACTACCCACTTTCACAATTCACATCCAAATCAACCAGGTTTATTCAAATAAGAAATATTTAATAATACTGAATCATTTTGCATTACATTAATTACACCAACAAAAGTAAATTTTTAAGGCTCAGATCAGGAAGAAATAAGGTAACAACTGCATTTTCCTCTGCGTTTGTATCTCTCCCTGGGTGGAAGTGTTCAGCATACCTCCAGGGGGACGGCTAAATTTAGTGCCCGGCCACTGAAGAGCCCAATCACAGAATGCTCTACAACACACATTTGCTGCCCATTTCCTCAATCAGGAGAGGCTGTTGGGCCTCTCTGTTCTTGCATCCAGCGTGCACCATGATCATCAAACACTCCTCTGTGATTATCGCCATCACACAGTGCTCCATCGCTCTTCAAATCCACAGATTTAGGCCTTTTACGTTCATAACTGCACTGCTGCCTCGTGACGAAACCAATCGATGGAGATGTACCAGAATGTTCTTTTGACTCTATAATGAAAACAATAAGGGTTCTGTCGTTCGGTTGCAAAAATTGCAGAATTCTTTTCACACCTGATGCATGAGGGGGCAGCAAATCAAGTGTATGCATGGTATATGACGAGTTTGGTTCCAAAATGAGATAACTCTGCTTTTAATGTTTTTCAAAAAGCATATTTTTGATGATATTATCAAGTTTTCATTGTGTTTTATTGTGTTAGTTAGCTGTATTATTTTGATTTTATGGCTTACATCAAAACAAACCTACTGCAGTCTGAAAAAAACATAT
The DNA here is from genome assembly GCA_029783895.1 of Triplophysa bombifrons. Lineage (NCBI taxonomy): Eukaryota > Metazoa > Chordata > Actinopteri > Cypriniformes > Nemacheilidae > Triplophysa > Triplophysa bombifrons. The sequence continues at coordinate 21,315,684 of CM056456.1, forward strand.
TTTTTTTTGTTAGTTATCTCATTTTGGAAACAAACTATTCATATTTTCAGATCTTGTATGCTGGCTTTCACATTGTACTATATTAACTTGACACATAACGCTGAGATAATGCTGCATCCAATCTCTAGTGAGAACCTTGTTGAGTCTGCAGAGGGTATAAGATCATCACTCATGAGCTCATTTTACATTTAGATGAGTTCAGCCATGAAGCTAAGCCCTCTAGTTACAGGATCATTCCACATGACATAGAAGCCGACTGAATGTCATCGTTTTCTGTAATTTTAAGTTACTCATAGAATATGAGAAAAATCGAAATATGTCATTCGATAATTCATTGCTCTACGCCTATCTTTAGCTGTATTCTTATACATTCTGTATTCTTTTTTTTCTGTCTTTTAAAACATGAAGAAGAAAATGAGCAGGACACTGTAATTGTATCATTGCATTACTGTGTGCCGGAACAGCTTTATTGATGGTGTTAATTGACAAATGTGATGTTTGGTTACCCTGAGCACAGCAAGATGTGTTCTGAATGTAAATGACTCTATAACTAGTGTTTTTTTTGCTCACATATTAAGGTTAAAAAGTAGAGAACATTTGCTTCTCATTCATTTCAAACCCCAATTATTATAAATGACTAAAGGAAATGATGCATTTATACGGCAATGCTTACCCATTTGATAATGTTTCAACATTTGCATATTTGAGAGAGATACAGTGAAACCATCTTAGACCTGTTTCTCTGAAATTTAGTGCAACGATAAGAACACAGTTTAAAAAGTGTTCATAAAGTGGCCATAAATTAATAATACACCTGAGACCTTCTAAACGTGGGTGAGCTCGTCCGCGTTCCTCACCATTTAGATTTCTCTTGCAGACACAGATGTGCACACACAGATGCGGTCTCGCCTTCTGACACTTAAATTGTTATCAACACCTGTAAATCTTCCTGACTCACGGTAGACTCACCGCAGCTGATGTCATGAAATTCGCAGTAGAAATCTCTCCAGGCTTTGAATAATTCTGGTGAATACGAGAGCGACATGCCAGTGAGAAAATGTTTTCAGCAGTTTGATAGAACCATTTACATGTGCAGTGCGGGCATGATGGAAAGGTCTGAATGATGGTGTAAGGGAGGATTGAGCTCAGGGGTATAGGTGGGATCATTAGTTTGGGAGAGATGCTGCACATTAACTGTGACATCTAAATGGTACTGTAGAGAGAAAGGCTATTTTCAGAATGGAGTACTTGACTATGCAGGCCTTTTCTGAATACTTTAAAGCACGCAGTGCCTTCTAGACTTTAAAAATTGTATGTGAAACAGAATTTTAAACAGTGGATGAGAAGGTTAAGTCAATCAAGCGCATTCATTGGGATTCAATAAGCCTACTCTTTTTTTTTGCATACTCTTGTGCACAGTATAGAAAAGATACACGGTAAGTAGGAAAGTTGGATTAGTTATAACGGTTCGGTGGTAGGACTATATCCTGAATTTTATAGGACTTTTCGCAATTTTGCATTGTTGCAAAACAGCTTGACATGCACAGTCAGTAGAAAGACATCAATTTTACATGATTTTAGAATAAATGGTATCTTTGCAATTCCCTCAACACAATATACTTTAATGAAACTGAAATTGTATGTGTTTGTAGCTGGAATTTTCTATTTTTAGTGCTAATAAGCGCTGTGCATATTAAAATTTTTCATGGGATGTGCATTAGTAATAAGTATGTGGATTGTAATCAATTTCTCTATAAAATTATTACAGAGATGACAAATATGGTTAAACTTTTTTTATGTTTAATATATGAAATATTTTTGCTCATTTTACTTTCTTTCTCATCCATATTAATTCAGACTTTTAGTCATCCTGTGTTTACCATAGCTGTTAATACAGACTCTGCCGTTCAGTAAACTGCCTTAATCTGGTTATACTATTTCACAAACATCCACGGCATTATTTATTAACCACACACAAGCTTATATGGATCACAACAACAACCACAGCACACGGTTAACAGAATCAAGCAAAGGCGAACTTCTTTCCCTAATTCAATTAAAAGAATTTCATTAGCAAACAGTTGATTATTTCAATTACTGACAGGTACTTGTCCAGTCACTGTACACCAAATATGGAAAATTTTGGGGAAACAGTTTAGGTCACTTTTCTGCCTCTCGGATATTAATTGGAACCTAAAAGGATTGTTTTCCCCAAAACACATGATTCCAAATATATTCATCCATGTCAAAATGTGTAAGTGCAGAGGGTAGTTGCTTCAGAGTTTATCAAATCAAATCAAATCACACACAAAAATATTTACTAGCTCACATTTGATTTATAATTTATGCGCCTAACTTTCAAGAAATGAACGCTGGTTCTGATTGTAATTTATTCACACTTTCTCTCTTTGGTTGATCATAGCCATCAAGTACTGTATTTTTAACCCACTTTAATCAACTCATGAATTGATTATGAGGCAAAAGGCACGATAAAACTGTAAATGGCTGAATCTTGATAGGGTAAATTCAACATCTCAAACAAAAATGGAAATTACCCAGAGATGATGAGATAAAGAATTTTGATGACAAATATTCAGATTACATTCTCAAAATATAGTATTCGTGATTGAACTGCATTTCTTGAATACACATTTCGGATAAAATGATGTGTCAGACATTAGACTTAAAATTTGTGGTGAATAATACAATGTACACAAATTAAAGTGACCTAGCGTCTTAACACGCTTTTGGTGTGTTGATTTTAACCCATGCTAGGTCAAAACAGGACAAAATATAAACATACTCTGGGTAAATTTAAAACCCAATATTTGGGTTTGTCCTTTTCTGAACTAACCATGAGTTGGAAATAACCCAGCATTTTGGTGTGCAGTGGCTAAAATAGATGATCAACCAAACTTGATTTTAATATGGCATCTATTTTTGAAATAAGCAGTGTTGTAATCGGCATGCTATACATTGGAGGTTGTCTCCGTTTTGATGGATCGCTTGTCACGTAACTTGTGAATGTTGACAGGTTTGTACATGACAGGACGTATTGAGATGTCCTAAACAAACTGATGCCAAGATTACATGATGAAATGCTGCAAGAGACATTTCTCCGTAGGGAGAACAGCACAGAGAATAAAGTCTTTGGATTTGATTAGACAGTGCCTTTGTAACGTTTCAGTTGTGACGGAGTCATTCTCCTGAATTTAATTTATGTTTCTACTTTGTCTCAGCCTGTTCGTTTGTTGGTTTCTGTTTGGGTCTGTCTAAAATTTGTTAATTTGAATTTTATAAGTAGACATAGTATTCCTTCCATCCATTCCTCAAACCTGGATCAGGGCTAGATGGGCAGTGAAGGTTGTACAACTAGTTCAATGAAGCAAAGTATATTTGAGGTCACTACAGCCCATTAAAAGCAACAGTGACACATGTTGTTAAAAAATATCAGTCATTCCTACCCCAAGCCAAAAAACTGCATCAGGATTACCTAATACCTTACTTCGAAGTATATCCCAAGGGTCATGAAACCTACGGCTGTGACAGAATATACAGCAATGTGTAAACTGTCATGTTCACGGCTCTCCCACGTAGAAACTAGTTCCATGAATACTTGACAACTTTTGGAAGCATCCTAAGCAACAAAGAGAGGAAAGTCACAGATTACATTGATTTAAATTGAGCTACTCGTGGAGACCACATGTCTCAAAAGATCAAAGTCCTCTAGTTGTAAGGATCCTTTTGGCGAATCTAATCCTTTAAGACCAGTGGCTACAGGCGATCGGTAATGGAGCACACACACAGAAGTCTGGGCTCTAGTCAAACGTGGCCTCGATTGATTGCTTTAGCCTGACTAAGCCACAAACAGGATATGACTGTTCAGGTCCCATAATCCTCTCGGCTCCTGCTGGTCCACATTGACTGTGCTCTGCAGAGGCAGTACTGAAAACAGCTTGAAGACTTTGCACTTTGACAAAAAATGGATTCTCGTCCAACTTGGCACAAAAAGTTGGGATCACTGGTGAGATGGGTTGTTAACTCTTGATTACAGCTTATTACAGAGGAAGTTAAGCTTGACTATGTGTTTACTTTATATTGAACAAATGCTGGTAAAATACCTGCTTTCAAACCATCTCTTCATTAAATGAATGTATTATTATTGTCTGTATTGAGTGAAGCATTATTTTCATGTTTCAATATGGAATTAGATGGATTTTGCACAGGTCACATTGGCACTTAAATAGAGAAAAATTCTGGTCTTCATGAAGATTTTATGTATGTTCTCCCATCTAACAGCCTTTGATCTAATACATCTGGTGAACATCTGCTTTTTTGAACAAAAGTTTGAACACTTGTTTTTTTGACATCATATAACCCTACCCAACACCGTCTCACGGGAAGTCGTGAAATTGAACCGTAATCTAATAATTAGTGGTCAATTTCCCCCTTTTTTTCGTATCAGTCAGCATGCAATTTTTGCGTGTCACCCAGCATGACTTTCCATGAAAAGTACTTTATTACACGATATCTTTCATATGAATAAATATACATCAACGCAATCTGAATTCATACCTAGTTTACAAGGTGCCACATTCGTGTGAATTCCTATTTCCTACGATCTTATTCGTATGTTTTGTTATGATATGACTTTCCCCCTGTGACGTGAGGTTTAGAGGCGGGGTTAGAGGAGACATTTATCATTGCTTTGCCACCTGGCGAAACTAGCATTTTAGCTAAATAAGCCTTTGCAGCGGTGATTTTAGAGTTTGAGTTGAGGTAAGGAAGCCAACTGCTAAAGTATTTGCGACTTCTTTTGATATCATTTTAGAAATATATAAATGTACATAAACACGCATTGAAAAAAATGTATTGAAAAATTGTTGTGCTGGTGACACGAAAAAGGTTGTACTGAATGACACGAAAAAAAGAGGAAATTTGTACCCACACAAACACACGCAGTCACGCACACAATGTCTTTTATCAAACATGTTAAAAAGCTATGCAATAACATTAAACAAAACTTTGTAGTTTTTCTACCCAAATATTTTTTTCTAAAATTATTTGAGTGGTAGAACAACTTTTAACTGGACGGAAGTGGGACTAGTGGGGAGAGTGGGACGGAAGTAAAGCACAAGCATTAATCCCTTCGTTTTGTACATTATGGATGTACACACCGATTGCCACAAAACACAGACGTATGTATTAGTTTGGCTTAAACTGGATTCAGGGGTGGATTTAGCGATTTGGGGGCCCTAGGCAAATCCATGTCCTGCAACTGCAGTTACAAATGAAAGTCTGAGGCGGCATGAAATTTGACTGAGGCGGTCGCCTCCAATCTCTTTACGTATAAAAACCCCTGATCTGGGATTACTATATCCAAAGTTTGCCACTCTCCGCGTGCTTTGTTGGGGTTTTACGACCTTTCGTGCATTTAAATGTGACCAAATTTCTGTACTAGTGTGTACAGTACGAATCGTTAGCACTATACTGACATTATATTATGTCTTTATGTGCACATCGGTCTGCGCAGCGGAGTCAAACAACCTTTCTACCTTTGAACTGGCCCTCTCCTACAAAGCTCACTGCGCTCTTTGTTTAAAAGATTTGTTTTGGTCGTTAGTCATTATAACTGTGTTGTCGGTGTTCATGGAGAAATACTCACTGGCACATTACCATTGCTCGTGGCCGGGAGAGTGCTGTGTCTGGCGGGAAAGAGAGGCGCTGTTGCTGTAGGAGCAGCGGTGGAGTTTGTGTGGGGAAACTGTAAATGCATTTCTTTCACCTGTTTTATTTCCCTGCGACTTTAACTTCGTTTTGCAGCTAATGTACCACACAGTGGCACTCTCGCTGTGTACAGTTCTACTAATTTCGACGCTTCGCTAACATTCTCTAGCTAGTGTCGAAGTCGTTTCGCTTATATTCGGTGCTAATAGAATGGTCCACTCTAATCTATAATGGGGGGGCAATGACCACTAGGTGTCAGTGTCCACGTGCGTGTTGCATGTGTATCCAATACAAGAGCCAAAGAAGAAGCAGCTTGCTTGAGAAGCATTAGCAGTGAAAGCGACGTTAACAGAGACTTTTGTTGCAGATTTTAGATGTTTAATACAGAAGCACAAATATTTTACTCAGATAATTAATTCGGATATGCGTTTGAGGAAACATGACTCTATCACAGAGTTTTTTTACCTCTAGGGAGGAGTTCAAACAAACCAATCCCAGCACTTGCGCTCCGAGTTGACGCATTTTTACATATTCGGAGAGGTGCGCGTGAGGTTACAGCTTAGGGTACGTGGCTCTGCGTAGGCTACAGCTTAGGTCTGATGCTCAAGTATAAATCCAGCTTTACCGTTTGCAGTTCATGTCCGGCATCTTTTAGGCCCTGGAGGCTCAGGCAGAAATGAAAGAGAACCTGACGACGGCTACTGCGTCGTCGAGTGATTGAGAAGCCATGCGGATCCCCCGGCCGAACATGCGGGACAGGTGGAGCATCAGCAGCATCGCAGGAGAGCAAGTTGCAGGTTTCGATGGTAACAAACAGACACACCTTAACTGCAGCGCAGCCCATCTTGAAGCAGTGCAGATAGTCGTGATGGTAAGCAGGTCTTGCTCGCCGGTTGGCTCATGGGCGTGCTCTTTCTTTTTCCTTGCCGTGCGAAACAGGTTGGAGTGCTGGGGGAGTGTATCAAGTACAAAAATACTACTACTACTAAGAAGCCTGGACATTTAACAGTGTAAAGAATTCAGAATGCATGACATAGCATGATACCCGATCTTTAAGCCAAAACAATGGCACTGATCTATTTTAAAATATGTCAGGGCAAGTTGTTTTCAGTTGAAACAATTCAAACATCCATTTTAGTCTGGGACTCGTCTTAAGCCTTGTCTTTGAAACCGGGCCCTAAAGGTTCTTGAGTTAAACTTAAATAATTCGTTCTTAGTTTTCATTGCTGTCTATATTACAAAATGTAAAGAATAAAATCCATCAATATGGCGACGGGTGTGCCAGTACGTGCAAGACAAGGTGCTGCTTTCTCTACAAATTAAATCAGACGTTCTAATTTATAAAGCGGACGACGGTAAGGATTGTCTAAAAGTGCTTAATGAGTGTTATGATATCATTCCTAGATTTGTATCGCATTACATGGATGAACATCCTCTAGTTGAATTTGGTAATATGGACGCCTTGGCGCTATACAGCAGAATGGAGCAGCTGAGTCGGGAGGGTTTTTGCTTTGAGAGAGGCCCTGGAGGCTCAGACAGATGTGAATGAGAACCTAGTGATGGCTACAGCGGTCAATGGTCATTGGGTGAGGGGGATTGAGAAGCGAGAGTTCGATGGTACCTGCTCATCAGGCATGGGGAGAGGCTCTGAGTCCTTTGCCACAGTCCCTGGCGTGGAGCACTGTTGTGAGGAATGGAGTACGCAAGCACCATAAGCCTCCAAATGTATCCGGGCAGCCCAATGCTTGGGCTGAGCAGGCTCATTCAAAATGGGAGCAATGGAGGAAAAATGGGAATAACTGGTACCGGTACTGAGTACAATATTCCAGTGGTCCCAATGAAGCTAGTTAGTGTTACTAGATTTTCCCCTAGCCTTGATCCTGACACTCTTTGTGCTTATCTGACTGAAAGATTGGGCAAAATGGTGACATTTTGATTGATTCAACTCACAACAGGTTCAAACCCACAACTTTGGGCACCGGGGATCTATGTACGCAGTATTTTTGAGGCTCGTAAATCGAGAGCTAACCGTAATAACGTGGCTCAAGGCTCAGAAAAGGGGGATGATTTGTCATAGCACCATTTATTGTCTGTTTTTTACACCTGTAGCTCTACAGGAGAGTGGTGGCCATGTAGCTACTTGCAGGGGCGGACTGGCCATGTGGCGTACCGGGCTTATCCCCAGTGGGCCGCTAAGGTAAGGGGCCCTAACGGATGCTTTGGCCGCTCAGACGGATGTATTATAAAAGCGAATGCATGCAATGCGAATGCAAAAGACATGTATACATGCTATCCCCCCGATCAACAGGCTTAGCCATAAACCATGCTGTTTGGTTGTGGATAAACTATATGAGACATGTGATGTTTTGTGTGTTCAAGAGTCTTTCAGGATCTGGAAGGTCTGAATTCCTTTCATAAGAACTTGTATGATGTGGGTGAATCTACCACAGACTTACATGCTAAAATAGCCCATGGCAGAATATCTGAAGGTGTAGCCATACCATGGCACAACAAGTTTGATCAACTAGTGAATGTGGTCAGACTGGACGTTGACTGGGCTATTGGGTTTGAGTTTAATAGTGGTGGAAAAAGGCTCATTGTTCTGAATATCTATACACCTTATGAGAGTCCCCAGATGAAGATGAATGCCTTAATAGGTTGGCTTATATTATGGCTTTAATACAGTGCAATGTATCTACATGTTTTTTTGTTGTGGGTGATTTGAATGCAGCTATTTCTGATGGTTGCTCTTTATTTGCTCATTATTTAAGGCATTTTTGCTCTTTCATTTTATCTAGTGAAGAGTATCTACCTGCTAGCAGTTATACTTACGAAGTGTTCCATTTTAATGATGATATTCCATGAATTTATTGAAAATGTACAATGTCCTTGCAGAGTCATGATTCTTACTCTAATATTTATGTTGCAGGAATTATTCATATTTAGCATTCCCTCAATTGATCACGACTCAGACAATTATCCAATTTCACTTCAGAGTTTCTGATACATAAATCAACTCTTTAACTCATCACTTTTATTTGCTGACGGGCCTTAAAAAAATGATTCTGTGTGTTAAAATTTAATTTCTGGCCACAGAGACCAGCTGAATCAGCCACAATCCATCAAAGTGTCTAAATACAACCTGCTTTAAGTGTTTTGCATAAGAGAGCTTTTAAAATCTTTCAAATTAATATTGTCTTGTGAAAATTGCTGTTTTCCATACCAGCGTCAGTTTGCATTGAGGACCATTAGATGCATGGACTAACAATGAACCAAACTTCTACCACATTTATTTTTCTTATTTCATTTTAATTGATAAATTTACTAATACATATTTTAAACCAAATGCATGCGTTGACATTCATGCAAAATGACCTAAAATTATTATTAAAACTAAAAATGCTGTAAAATTATGTAGCTCATTGTTAATGTTAGGTAATGTACTGCTAATGTTATTGAGACCTTTTAGTAAAGTGTGCAGTAAAACCGGACAGTGCATAGCAGCTGTATTTATTAACATGCTAATGTAGCTGAGAAAACACTTCTGATCACCGTATAAGGCAAAACTTCAAGGGAGACCATTTCTTTGTCCAATTCTTTGAAGCTGAATTAAGTCGTTTGGAAATAACCATATTAAAGCTGTATATTAGATGTGATTTAATATTTTAGCAATGAGTTTGAATTTTGAAACATTTTCCTAAGTTTATGTCATTAAACTATAGTTTCCCTGGTTCCTTTTTCTTATGATTAATGAATATGAAAGTGTTAATGCAGATGATTCAATGGTTTATAACTCTACTTTATAGTTCACAAAATAAAAAAGCGAAATTTTATTTTTGAATATTTTTCTATTTTTAGTGTATCTAAAAGTAACCCCTTAGTTCATTTTTTTAGTTACTTGGGCAAATTTTACTTGTGTGCCCACATAAAAATTTCTATTTAAAAAAATTATTATTTTTAAATTCTTCAAGTTTACACTATTAAGAGGAACACAGACAGCATAAATGGTTAATATTTGTAATTTTCCTCAATATTAACCACATTTATAAAAAAGTAGTCATATCATTTTTCTGTAAATATGTAGAAAAAGAAAAATCTGTGATAGCGGAAAAATACAAATAAGTAAAAGACTACATAAGAGTTAAGGTTTTGCTGAAGGGATGTTACCTTTCTAGGTGGTTTTGAAGAGTAAATTATTACAGTATCAATATATATTTTACATTTTGTCAAAAAATGGAAACTTCAAAGAAAATACAGTATATAATTAAAACTCCTATCATGTCCACTTCTTTTCCGTATTTGACACAAAATAACTGTTGCAAATCTTGTTCAAACTTTTTAATTTCAAAAGCATTGATGTATCGTCTGCTAACGGAAGTTTTATGTTTTTCTTTCAGATATGAATTCACTCCGTATACTGCTCTACTCCATAATATTCTTACTGAGCGTGTTTGGAAATCTGCTCATCATCGTGGTGTTGGTGGTGAACAAACGAATGCGGACGGTGACCAACTCCTTTCTGCTTTCCCTGGCCATCAGTGACCTCATGATGGCCATTTTCTGCATGCCCTTTACACTGATTCCCAACCTGTTGGAAGATTTCATTTTTGGAGCAGCCATGTGCAAGATTGTCGCATATCTTATGGGTAAGATTGATTTCAGTGTATCACTACAGGATCAAGTGTTTCTAGAATTTGTTACCTTGTCAACAAAAAAATCTTTGTTGACTTTAACAATTAATCTACTAACAGCAGCTCATGCATACTGCTTTCTTAGTCTCTTCTGAAATGCCCACTGTTCACTATCCCTCTGATGCACACTGCACACAAATGTTGAAAGCAATATAAAAATGTGTGAAAAAACAATCAATTTGATTGGCTGGAAGGCAAACCCCAGGAGTCCTGTGCCATTCTCTCTGCGCTGCTCTTTTATTGTGGTATCACTCATTAAAGAACTGCCCCCAAACTGCACATTAAAACAACTGTGGTTGCTTGCTTTACAAGTCAGTCAGGTAGATTCTTCCAAGCGCTTTGAGCAGAATAACCAGATGTGATTCAGTCTCAAGACTACTGTGTGTACCTAATGACCTCATCACGATCCGCCAGATATTCAGCTTGCAGAGCAACATGACACAAGTCTTGTAAACATACTGTAAGCAGTATCGCCATCAGAGCTAAAACAATCACCCGCCTCCACCCCCAGCTCCACCTGTCTACATCTTTTTACAGGTGACAAATATTCCAGGAGCGTCATATTTGCAAACTACAGGGTGTGTTAGCAGTAGCAAGTATTCATTCTTTCTTGTTTAACAGCAGCAGGTAGATTCTGTTCTGTCAAGACCAAACAACTTGTCATGAATATTAATGCGCTGAAATTGATCTGAAGAGTTTTCGTGACTGAAATCAAATAACCAAGATTTTTTACTTTATCAATTAGATATTGAAATTGATACCAAATAATTGGTCACTAATGTACAATAAACACACACCGATGTGCACGTTTTCATGAATCTCAACCTTTTTAAATGAAAGTCATGCCTCTGCAATGCCCAGGTCCATTTTGACGCACAAGGACCATAAAAATAATTCAGTACATTACAGTATATTCGCTTATATTCAGCATACCACATGTATGGCTGTTCCCACCATTACGGGTCCAGACCTTTGGTGTTGTAAATATTGTAGAAAACACCTAGACAGCGGATCTCAGACCTGGCCCACCAAAGCAGTCTAACAGTTGGTTAATATCACAAATGATGGAGGTGGCCAATTAAATAAAGCAGGGTGGGAATAATTATTCAATCCAATCAAAGAAGGATTGTGTTCACAAAAGCCAAGCTTGAATTCAGTTTTAATGAGTATGATGTAAGTATCTAAAAGTCTAAAGTTTCGATCCAGTGTTGCTACAAAATGCCGTTTTGAATGCCATTTCGTATATACTTCATTACGTGATTTATGTCAGTGTGACAAGACAAAATTAAGCATGTATTTCTAAAAGCAAGCATCCTGAAATGTCTTACAATACACATATTTATATAAAAGTCTACATTTTATTGTGGGGATAAATATAAAATAATAATTGTCCTATTAAGGAGACTAAAACCCTGCGACCATAACGCAAAAAGAAACTGTAGACTCAGGTTGAGTGCCCCAGGTAAAATTACATTGTCATGTTATATTTCTAACTTACATACATGGGTACTCAGACAGTGTTTTTAAAGGATGTTTTTTCCCCGGCATCATGTTCACTGTCTGGTGGAAGTCTTGGGGATGACAGAGTTCAGAAGGTTGCAGATCTTATTTGCCTGAGTGTGTGCAAGGCGCCCGGAGCCCATGCAGTGTCAGAGAGGCATGGTAACACGTCTAACGAGCTGAGCCAACCGTCACACTGTTTATGTTTGAGGGGGAGGGAGAGGAAGGGATTTGGAAAGCAAAGAACAATTTCCATGGTATGAGCTTGGTGCTGAGGGTGAGATCAGATCAGCTGTCGGGCCATCAGGACAGTAATTCTGCAAACACGCAGACTTGTGTCCAATCTCTGGTGTCCAATCTTGCTGAGCTCTCTGATAGAATGTCATTTTAAAATGTAGATAGCTTTGTACTTTTACATGACGTATTTCTCAAGGATTTGTCACCTTCAGTTTTGCTAGGAGTCAACACCTCGGAAAACATAGATGTGCAATAAATACAATTTCGTCATGAGAGCAACTGAATCAGAAAAGCTGGTGGATAAACCAGATGTAAAAGCAAAGATTGAATTGGGATGGTGAAGGTGGGACATTGTGGCGATTCTGGTGGCGTAAGCCTGTGATTCACAGCTTATTTTTCACATTTTATGTATGTTTCCCGTATTAATGGTTTCCCAGAAACGGAGATGAGAATCACTGCCCTAGGCCACCTTCCTCATATTGAAACCTTTCATTGATGATATATACACGTATGTCTGTGAGTGTGTGTGTGTGTGTGTATGTGTGTGTGTGTGTGTGCGCGCGTGTGTGTGTGTGTGCATGTGTGTGCATGTGTGTGTGTTTAAATGTGTACAAGAGAAGGGGTTTTTGCTAGAAAATAAAGTAAAATTAAACAGAAAAATGAAAACAGAAAAAATAATAACTATGGAAAACTAATACAGTTGTAAGCAGACAATTATATAAAAATGTCTAAAATCTGCAAGATCTCTTTAATATCATATTTATTTTTCCTGGGCAGCACTAAGAGCAATCTCCTGCTTTTTGCTATTTCTCTTGAAACACAGCCCAAGTCAGTAATGTCACAGGAATGTGCCTGAATACAAATGCGTTCAGCGAAAGGCTCAAATAATGGCTTCAAAATGAATAACAGTTTCTTAAGAATAATATACATATATCCAGTGCATGCGTGTCCTGTTAAGACTTTCAGTTTATTTAGAAATGCTGCGCTTCACTGACACACATCAGCTGACAATGCGCGGCCAATATCAGATAGCAAAAGAGAGAAAAAAGATTGATAGAGAGACAGAATGGGAAGATTTTGTGCTATGTTTCTAAAGCTGACAGAATAATTGTGAGGTGGATAGTTTTAGATGTTTTGATTACCATATACCGTAAATATTTATTATCATTTACCCTAATGTTCATCCACTATTTCCAAGAATGTACGTTTTTTTTCTAAGCAGTTGGGCATAGATGAGCTTGATGAACAAATCATGAACAAAATGAACAAATAAATAAAACTAATCCAACTGTGTTACATTCAAGGTTTCTTAAGGTTTATTTCTGTTAATTTATTAAGCTGGTTCATTTAAATTAGTTTCATATTGTCATATTGTCTCCCAAACAAATCTTTATGCATTATAAAGAACCCATTTCGTTTTTAATTTTTTTATGTTTGTTATATTAATAAAAATAAATAATTGGATGAGTTAAACATTTTTGTTTAATAAAAACAAATTCTAACAATTAAGAATTACAGTGGCCGCTGCCCGGTGTCATTATGTGAACTTCAGGTTTAAGTCACGCCCACTTCTGGCTTTATCCGAATATCATTTTTGAAATACGCTATGTAAAAAAAAATAAGTAAATAAGTAATGGCTTGGCAAAACCCCTAATGTCACATGTTTCCTTTTCTTGTAAGCTTACATGTCCTTTGTAGTCTACGTTTCAAAACAGAAGTAAACAAAGTCTTAAACTGTGCTTAGATTGAAGGTATCAGAACTTAAACATTTTGCCACAAATTGTTCCACAATAATTTTTTCACCTTTGTATTGTTACTATATGTAAAAATAGTATTTTCTGTGTCTGCATTTACATATCTTAAATCATTTTAGGAGAAACAAAGCAATTAACAAAATGATTTTGAAGTTGATTTTTTTAAGCTTTTTTTAGTTTCAATTCAAATATAAATTATATATATATATATATATATATATATATATATATATATATATCGCTTTTTAGAATTTTGAATTGTTGCACAGCAGATTTACAGTCTACATATTAGTAGAGATAGCAATGCCAAAAAAGCACATTTACTGAAAAAACAAACAGGAGTGCAGCATTCGTAAATGGAATCGATGGAAAAATAAACTAACAATACGTTGTAGACCCAGGGTGCTTGTGTTCAGTTAAGCATGCATTAGTTGTGTCCTGCATCGAGACAAAAAAATTTAACTTCTTTAAGCTTCTAGTTTGTGCAATAATTTGCAAAATTATAATTACCTTGAATGATACATTTGCCCATTCTTCTATCAAAAATGTGATAAAAAATTTGTTTAATTTAAAATATGATTATTTTGCTTTACCACAGGTATCTCCGTCTGTATATCAACCTTCAGTCTGGTGGCTATAGCAATTGAAAGATACAGTGCCATTTGCAACCCACTGAAGTCCCGTGCATGGCAGACCAGGTCTCACGCCTATAAAGTCATCGCTACAACATGGGTTCTGTCCTTCATTATAATGACACCCTATCCCATCGTCAGCACCCTGGTCAAGCTCCCCAACAACAGTGCTCACATGTGCCGTCACTCCTGGCCAAGGAGCGAGGTGGAGCAAGCATGGTAAGCGCAGAACATATTTCTCAGGCTCTATGTAGAACCCAGAAGCATGCTAGATGTAACGATATAGTAATAATATAGTAATAATGTATTTATGAAAGAATGAGCTTATTTAAAATCAAGTGTGTCTGTTGTGTGTATTGTTGACTCCTATACACTTTAAATGTATTGCATACTTTGCAAAGGATCTGTTGCTATAGATACTAGTATGATAATAATACTGTTATGTACCTATAACAAGAACAAAGCTGATTTACAGAAATGTGTGGGTTCAATTTAACTTAAGCTCTGAGGTAAGCTGGTAATTATGAAAGAAATAC
Source organism: Triplophysa bombifrons (assembly GCA_029783895.1). Classification (NCBI taxonomy): domain Eukaryota; kingdom Metazoa; phylum Chordata; class Actinopteri; order Cypriniformes; family Nemacheilidae; genus Triplophysa; species Triplophysa bombifrons. Next base: position 21,330,761 of record CM056456.1, read on the forward strand.
ATGTTTTCTGACTAATCAATTATCAATGTACAGCTGGTAAATCCTATAGCCTCCAGTTTGTTATACTTTTAAAAAAGTTTTTGGTTTAATTTACGTGAAATTTGATTTAAAAAAAAAAGGAAAAGAGAAAAGAATAAACAGGATCATTGCAGCAAATGTTTTCAACATGGAAGGTTATACATAAAATCACAATGAACCATTACAATCAGTCACAATCCAATGTGATACCAGACAAGCAACAGACTGTAGATTCTTACTCCTCAGTGCTTAAATGAATTTCCTTAAATGTGCAGTAAAAGCATGGAATCTTTCACCGTTGTCAGTAAGTAGAAAAACACGGAAATCAGATTTTAAAAAGCAGCTAAAAGCACACCTTGGGTTAATATTGAGGGTTACGGAATTCATTGAACAAGCAGGCAATGCTATATACCAAAAGGATTGTTTAAAGTGGTATTATGGGATGTCAAAAATGTATATGATTTTTAGGGATGAAATAATTTATGGACTCATAGTGCTGTGCAGACCCCAGAAAGACTGGAATGTTTTTTGAAGAATGGGATGATGAATGGATTTTAAGTATCGGACGTACCTCAGGAAGATTAGCAATGCTATTGAGCAGAGCTAATGGAGATCCAAATATAGAGTAAAATTATTGTATCCGTAGATGTCAGTTTGTTTTGGATCCGGAACATTTGTTTAATGACCAATCCATCCAGTAGATCATACTAATTTTTTCTGTCTATTTCATTATGAGAGAAGAAAACTGAGTACCCAATAGTGATTCTGCAGTGTGCGATTAGGAGCTGGTGCCTAATGTGGCACATTCATGTTTTATGACAGCCACTAGTTGTCATGCAGCTAGACTGGTTCCTTTGAGTTTGCTAAAATATTTAAGCTATTTTTTCTTAACATTCTATTATGGATAGAACTGATGTGTGCTTCGTGTGGCCCATTAATGTTTTATGACAGCCACTAGTTGTCATGTAACTAGACTGGTTTATTGTAGTTTTCTAAAATATTTTACATGTTTTTTCTTAAAATATATTATGGATAGAACAGAGTGTGAATTTTAGGAAATGTACCATGAATAAAAGGGTTTTGTTAGTTGTAGACAATGTTCCTTGCTTGAATAAGAGCTAGATGATTGGACAGCATTTTCCTTTTGGAACTGAAGCTGCGAGTAATCTTTTACGAAAATACACACTGATGATTTTTTTCACAAGAAAATAGCCGCAGCCTAAAACAGACCACATTCATGGAGTACTAAATGAAGTCGCTAAGTAATGAGCATTTCATGACCAAGACATATTCATTACTCTTTCTCTGCCTCGTTTTCTCTTCAAATCATGACTTTTTCCTTGTTTGAAACCAAAAGTTGTTTATAAATTATGTTTTATCCTGTTGTCATTCAAATAGAACTGAACAATAACAAACTGACACATGGTCACTTGTATTATCTTGGCACAGTATGGCTAAATATTTGCAATGTATAACAAAAACTCTAACAAAGAAAAGAGTTCCACTTACATATTTTCAATTTAATTTGACAGACTATCTGTTAACAATTGTGACGTGAACACAGGGCTCTGCTCAACACACGTGGGTCTGCCAAAAAAGGTTTTACTTATGTTCACAAAAGACGTAATGCTTTTTGTTTAATAGATTAATATTTTGATATAATCATAATTTAGAATTTGCAATTAATGTACTGTACATCTGAGGCTATTACCAAGCAACACAGCAACTTTATAAAAATCATTATTCAACCTCAATGTTAACCTTTTATAGTTTTTATACCTTTTGTTCTTGTTGGTGATTCATCAATGATTCATGTTGATTCAGAAACATTTTTCATGAAAATAGAGCACTTGCCTGACAACTCTGGATACATTTCTGAACAAGTCTTTAAGGAGCTGTGCATGTGTGGGTGTATTAGTGGGGGGTTTATTGGAACTGTAGTGTTTCTAAAGACGGAGCTTAATATTGTCGTCTTGTTACTCCGTTGGTTTTATTTCCCCTGTTTCTGCTTTTTAAGGTATATCCTGCTGCTGTTTGTACTGTTCTTCATTCCTGGCGTGGTGATGATCATCGCCTACGGGCTCATTTCCCGAGAACTGTACCGTGGAATTCAGTTTGAATTGGAGCAGAGGAAGGGACAATGTGGTGAGACCTAATGTATATTATTTACATCCCAGTCTAATTTATTGCCAATTTTAATAAGCGCCAGACCATCTCAAAGAGTATTAACTGCTCTCGTCTGTGTGAACATATTTGATGTCTCACCCTGAGGATTCAATTGTCTGTGTGTACAGTCATGCCCATCTGTTCATAAAAAATACACGGCAGAAGATTTCTGTAAATGCCCCTAAAATGGAGTACTTGCAATGAGCCTTGTGACGTATTTCTGCCTTGAATTAGTACAGCTTGCTATTTTCAGGTTTTGTGTATTTACAATGTGCTGTAACTGTCGTGAAACCGTACCTAAAATCAGTATTCAAAGCAGATTTAAAATTCTGTACATTATCAGAGAATTAATAAAAATTCTAAACATCACAACAGTAGGTACACTGTCCGGAAAAGCCCATTCTCAAACCTTTAGTTTACAAACCAAACTGAGAAAGCAATATTTGGTTAAAGATCCAGTGTATGAGTTTTAGCGGAATCTAGTGGTGAGGTTGCGAATTGCAACCAACGGCTCACTCCAGCCCTCTCTTTCGAAGCACTACGGTGGCTGACACAGAACTAAGATGTTATCAGATGTCACTTCTTTCCTGATGGAGATAACGTATTTATGAAACGCGCTCTGTAGAGCAGTTTGACCATTTGGTCATAGTAAATTCCATGCAAGGGGACATTCATAAAGACTAATGAATGTAGATAGAAATAGCTCATTCTAAGGTAATAAAAACATAACGGTTAATTTTGTAAGGGCTTTATACACCTCTAAAGACAGTTTATTATATTGTCTGTCATTAGATCCTACAAAAAAATGACACACTGGAGCTTTAACAATAGCATTTCACAGTTTCCCCTCACACAGGGGTCAGACATTTAAAGGCAGGGGCTATTTTTTCTAGAAATATTTTGTCTCTTAAGTTTCTAAATATATTTATACATACTGTACATCTTCTGTGAAAGACTCATGACCACAAAATTTGGTCCAAATGCAATGATAAAATGGTCGCTTAGAAAAGCGCTCTAAAGGAATGGTGGGATCTAATGCTTAATGAAGTGTATTGTGAGAGAGAAGGGACTTGACAAACACACACACACACACACAAACACACACATCATATGTTAATGTTTACATGTTTGAATCAGTATATTATTTCATTGCTTTGTTTGTACAAAGGTAAAATAACTTTTTTTAGCAAATAGATAAAAGGTAGTTACAACATTTCAGGTGAAATGCAGCTACAGCAGCAGACTGACAGTTGAAGGGGAGGAGTTAACGGCTGCTCCGCCCAAGCCATCAGACCTACATCATTTAAAATGGATAGTCATTACAGGAAGCAAGTGCATTTTTAGGATTAAGAGGGCACACGCATTTTAAAAAGAGAAAGACCCACATTGATCAGCTATTTAAAATAAACACTGCAATATTTCATGAAAAAATAGGCATTGTTGTTTTTAATTTCACTGGGACTTTAAATCCATTTCACCTGGCTCATTCGGAGTCTGTATATATTAAACTCCATTTCCTTTCGACACAGCAAGGAACGATTTTTTTACTCAATATTGTATTGTATATTATACAATAATAACAATGTAAATGATCAAATAAATAACAATTATTAAATGGATGCCTACCACCCTAAACTTACCATACACTTTATTATTAAACAACTGTTACCTTTTTTTTTGATGAAGAAAATAAATGCCTGTATCGTCTGATATGTGATGTTTGAGCCCTTAGAACTACAACGCAGTTGTGCAAGATGTCGATTGCAAAACAATAAGAAAAATACAAACTTGATATGACTCTGTTAATATCTCATTGACAGAACCCTTAGAGGTTAATATCTGCTGAACCGCTACAATTAAATTGTATATCTTAGTTTAACTGTCCTGGATCAAATCAGAGTATATTGATGTAATAAATATGCCCAAGTTTTTTTCTGTGCTGCATAAATGTTGTATTAAAACTCCAGTGCTGACTGACTCACCACTTTCCCCACTAAAAGATTTCCTTTGAATGAACAGAATGTCATTTCCTTTCTTATTTTTAATCGGTAACCTTTTGTGCTACCGGAGGGAACTCCTGAATACAAAAGTACAACCTGCTTTGGGTTTTAGTGAACTGGTGGAAGGGAATGAATCAGAAGCAATTTAATGGCTAGGGTTCTGAAGGAAGCATTGTGTTGATCATAACTATGTACTATGTGAGAATCCTAACTAAACAGAATATATTATTTTGGCATATGTGTACGATTGACATGTTTTTAATCTATATTCCACCTTCTGAACACAGAACGCAGTGTAACTGAAGTATATAGTGTGAATATGTGAACAAACGTGTGACACGTTGTGATGAATCTTCTTCACAACTGACTAAAAATAACTATTTCTATGATGACTAAGCTTACCTGGGTAAAACCTGAAATGTTTGTGTAGCTCAACTGATAGAGCATGTAGTATGCAGTGCCAAGGTCATAAGCTCTATTCATAATAAATACATGAATTCATTACTTGTATAAGACCTTGAATTCTCTGCATGTCACGCTGGATAACTGTGTAAATGTAAAACTTTAACAGGATTATGTTTCTGTATTATTTATCATTCAGAAAATGCAAATCTATCTTAAAATGTGGTCTTGTTTTCCTACTGTTGACGGGCATGTAACTTAATGTCTGCCTTGTGCTTTCTTTGCAAAATATGCAATGCTTCTTCTCCAGGAATGAAAAATGGTATCAGTGGTGCTGTATCATGCAGCAGCGATGATGGAGATGGCTGCTACCTCCAGGTGTCCAAGAGACCCAACACCATGGAGATGTCAGCCCTCACCCCAACAGGCTCGGCAAAGGTGGACCGCCCCCGCAGCAATACGTCCGAGGCAAAACTTATGGCCAAGAAGCGAGTGATCCGTATGCTCATCATCATCGTGGCAATGTTCTTCATCTGCTGGATGCCTCTGTATTCTGTGAACACCTGGAAAGCGTTTGACATCCGTTCAGCCCACAAAGCTCTTTCTGGGGCTCCTATATCCTTCATCCACCTGCTGTCCTATACCTCCGCCTGTGTCAACCCCATCATCTACTGCTTTATGAATAAGCGCTTTCGTAAGGCGCTGTTGGCAACCTTCTCATGCTGTTGCTGGCTCTGTCGCAGACGGGGCTTTAGAGAGGGTGATGATGAGGTCACGGCCACCGGCGTCTCCATGTCTAAGTTCAATTACACCACCGTGAGCACCATGGGCCCATTGTGATTCATTTTCAGCATAGGTTTTAGGTCGGTATAGATGGAGAACATTGGGGATGGATGTTGACAGATGGTCTGGGCTTATAAATTAAGTTATAAACCTAACTAGCATCTTTGAACATTGTGCCTAAAAGTATGACGCTTTGACCTTGTTGATGGTCGTTTGATGTAAGTAGCCGTATTTAAATCAAAGAAGTTCGGTTGTAGCAAATTTGTTGTGTATCGCCCGCCTGCAACAATGAAAACTGCATGCTGTTTTATAATTGATTACTCATGCTGTAACATATATGCCAGAGACTTATATAAATGTATGTAGAGTACCTTTAAAAAAACAGCACCTGGAAACCATTTTAACTACATTATCATCTGTCACAATCAAATACTTGTTATGTATTGATTATATTCTGATGTATTGTAGAATAAGTGAACTTTAGAAACTAGCACTACGCAGTAACCATTTCCTGAGGAAGTCTGGATACGAGCCAAGCAGGACTCGTCGGTTCATCAATGTTAGAAAAAGCCATGACGTCATGCGTCTACCAATGTCTATCAACTTATTGCTATCAGCAAATGTTCTTGATGTTGCCGGAGAGTCGGCAGGCTATTAACTCAGCAGGCAGTTGAGTCGCTAAGGCTGCTAACATCCACCCACTGCTAGATGCGCCACATGTACCCACCCCCTCCAATTGTTAAACAGCTATGTAAATGAAGCTTACAATGGGAAAATAGTTGGGGAATTGGCTAGTGGGATGTCAGCCTTATACGTTGTTAGACTTACTTTAAGTGCCTGCTTAGCATATCCAGTGTTCTTAAGATCCCTTGTGCGGTTAGCGTTTTCTTCAGACCATTTGTCTCATCAGAAGAAGTACTTTGGAGGGCTTCATATTCGAAGCCTTTATCAAAAATCATGTTTTCAGCTGTGTAGGACTCTAAAATACTGACATAGCTCTGAATTACCTCTGAATTTCTCATATAACTCCAATCATATCTGAGCCAACATCATTGCTTTGTATAAAGTCTTTGCAGTTTTAAAGAAAACACAATGTGTATAACCATTCACAGCCTCCTATAGGTCTGCTGTTTGTTTTTGGCCAGTGACCTCATTCCTCATTTATGCGAGTGTTTTTTATGTATTGTTTGGTTTTTAAATTGCCGTTCAACTCCTTTGTAGTTTGAGGCTCATTGTTTTAAGTAGTCTCAAACGCTGACGGCATCTGAATTTTGGATTGACTGATTGGGATAATCTCATAATCTCAGCGGTTGATTTATGGCTGCTTCTGTGCCCTTGTACATATTGTATAGCTAAAAGCTTATCACGGTCATCTGAATGGATCCTCATCCAATAACAGCACAGAAAACACAGAAACATTCAAGCCTGATTCCCCATTGTGCTTTTCCACTTCAGAAGATAGAAACAGAGAATCTTATTAAGGCTGGTTAGAGAGAGGAAATGTCAAACCTTCTTGACTGCCCTTGCATCCATGGGACGTGAGTCAGTGTGGTATCCACTTTATTGTTTTCCCAGCTAAATTGCGTGGATAATCATTAACCTTACATTCATTTCATTCATATGACACTTTTCTTAAAAAAATAACTTGTTACCTCATGTTTTTTTTAATGTTCACATTATAATCACGACTGTCAAAATGTACAGTAGGGCTATATGCAAAGAAACAGTCCAGAATGACCAGCATCATTGCTTATAAATATCCGCTAGCATTCTTTTCTGTTTATTTTTCACCAACAATTCTTCGCCGTCTTTTTGCCTCCATTGTCTTTACTTTCTACTTTTGCTGTGATCTGTATTCTTATTGGATAAACATGGCTTTATAACCAGTGTACTGTAAACATTAACTATGTTTCCATCCAAAGTTGTGAATTTAATTTATGCACAAAGTTGGAAAATCACACAAATTATGTGTGGAAATCAAGTGGAGTTTCCATTCAGTAAGTCGAAGAAAACAAAATTGTAACGTCCTGATAGATTGGCATTTGCAGACATACAGTATATAACCAAAAAGGTTAAAAGTCGGTGCAATAGCAGTTTACTGCAGGTTTTTTCCTTTATACAGTATAATAGATTACTTGGCCGATAAATGAATGACCACAATTTCATCTTGTTTTCAGAGGTGTATGCTTGTTTGGGAACACAGTCTAAGACAGTTCTGGGAGAGATGATTATACCAACTACGTTGGGGACAGACTTTGAATTAGGCATTTAAATATGAATTAAAAAACGTTCAGTCCACTGGTGACGCCATCAATTGAAGCAGACACATGACTTTTCTAATGTTCTTTGAGGACATCATTGTTTGTGCATATCCACCAGTTGGAAAAATATTACTCATTAGAGCCGGAGACATTTTATGTGATTTCTTAACACGCATTTTGCCATTTTATATGACCTCCCAAAATGCACATAAAAATGGATGGAAACATGGCTAAGGAGATTATTGCATCCTTATCCCCAAGATCCTTTTAACACGCTCTGTTCTGATTACCTCCCAACGAACAACACACCTATTTGTTCCAATTTGAATTCATGGTCATTCAGACATTCCCTGATGGGCTAACCAGGGTTTAAAGAAGTGTGTAGGTCATGCTTTCGATTAGGGGTCTGCATTCAAGGTGGTGTTGCAATTGAACTGCTTTTTGATGTTATAGCCTCTGATCCAAATTCTAGATTTTTTTTTAAATTAAACTATTTTTTATGTTTTGCTCAGAGAGCATAAAACAACCAAATAAGTGAACAAAGTAAACAAATTGAGCTCATACTGATTTCCTGGTTTGAAAAAGGGTCAAAATACTTTTTGTATTACCTCATTTCAAAAGGGTTTGGCAATGTTTGTGTCAACAGATGTTTCTGTTTTCCTCTAATTAGAAGAGCAATGAGATCAGCAGATAATTCTAGGTCTGACATTTCCAGACTCTTTTTATTGCATCAATGAACCCAATATACGGCAAGTGTTAGAAATCTTTTATTTAAAAAGGCATATAACTTTCTCAGAAACAGTGTTATTGATATTTAAAGCAACTGACAAACTGAGTAATAAGCCAGGTTTACCTTTATAAAGCTTTTACATTTATTAAGGATCCCAAATGAAGGAAAACTCATAACCAAATAGTGGATTTACATTTGAATGCTTATTGAGCTCTAAATGTAATAGTAATGTTCTTTGCAATAATGCAATATAGCATTGCAGCCTCAGACCTCGACTGTGAAGGAATTTATGGATATGACTCTCTTTGTCTATTCAGTGTTTAATAATTCACAAAATGCCACCATGGTGCTTTCTAGTACTTGACACAAAATACAGAGGCCAGTTTCATTCAGGAAATGCTCTGGAGGAAAAATCTGGAGTGTTTTTTTAATTAGAAAAATGTGGAATCAATTAAATTCTAAACACTTAAATGAAAATAACCAGACAGAAAGCAACAACATCTGGCAGGTAAATACAGTGAAACTGTAATCGTTTAGAGATTGTAAAGAGCTCTGCCCGTGGACATTTTTTCGGTATTTTTTGGCAATCTTAATTAGTCTGACATCACTGCGTATAGTCTGGATTTCCCTCCTTCCATTGTAAATACCCTCAGCATGGGTGCTTTGTCTGAAATAGAAGGGTTTTAAAAGTTTTAATTTCCCTGTGGTGTCTTTCTTTGGGAATGCTGAACAGTTTGACTGGGCAGTTAGTGAGTTCAGAACGCAGTCTTGAACCGTTGTGGTCTTCAGCTCTCTTCTGATTAATAGTAACCATGAGGCAGACTCTGGGGTTATTATGAGATTACTCACGTCAGAGCAAACACCACCTTTTCTCTCCTGTGCCTGGTGGTAACACAGGTGTTTGTAGACTCCATTTTTTATCTCCCTCCCCTTAAAAATAGGAGTTATTTGTCAGCTTCCCAAAATCTGTCATTGTATCATCGATCACAGAAAGCAAAAGCAACAAAAATCTGAAGTACGTGTTTTCACTCCGAATCTTCAAAAAACAATATAGGTTTGTTTCATAACATTTTGTATAAGTGTTGCATAAAGACTGAATTCAGTGAAAGACCTTGACATAGTGTCGCAATATGACGCACATCTTTCATCTGTACAGTTACAAAATAAAATGTTGATCTGTTAATCATGCAAGATTCTAGATTGTAAACTCTCACACACAAGGCAAAAACTAATCCTCTGAGCTATATCACTTCATCCAGAGGTTAGGCAACTGAGCCCAACCTAAGCCAGATTGGCTCCAAGTCTTTCCGAGAAATGCTCGACTCTGCTGGCACTGTATGCAGAAGTTTACTGATAGAACGTGATTTCATCATCAATGAAAAAAAGATTCATCAGTCAAGATGACAAGCTACGGGAACACTAAAGGTTATTTTTACATGAAAAACGCAAGCGTTCTCTTTACAGGCAGCTTGACGCAGCCTTGGAATCGGGCTTAGACAGCATCTGTTTCGCTCCGGACAGATTTCACTCAAAAATCATTATCTGTTTCACATCCATGCGGGCCGTTGACAGATTGTGTTTTCTAAAACAAATAGTGAACCTATGCTCATCAAAAAATGTCGGATTTAATTAAAGTGACGACCTACAAACACTGTCTGAGATACGGAAATGGATGCACAGAAAAGGTGTGATTTTAATATAGAAGATTAGGATCTTATTTTCAGTTTTTGTTTTGTAATCAGTTTAGTTTCGGTTATTAAAAATCTTAGAGATTACAGACTTGAATTTTCCTTATGAGGGATTGGTAATTAATTGGTACAGACCAAAATAACTGGTGGGGAGATCCCTCACTGACAAAGGTATTCATAGGGAAGAATCTAATCTACCTTTGTTATATTTTCCTAGAGAAATATATTCTTTAAAAAAAGTTTATTCTGAATGTATTCTGCAAACTGCTTAAATGAACGTTTGAACTTTTTGAGATAAATTCAAATAGAAATATTCTAAATTTAAAATGAACAATTAGAATTAGAGTACACTGTTAAAAATTGTAAATTATTACTTAAAAACATTTTAGGAAATGTAAAAATGCAATAAATTGTTTTTAAAAGCATATGTGATATAATGTATAAACCCACACATATGCATATTTTTAACATAATGATTTAAGGTTAACATTCGAATGTTTAAGGGAAAATGTAAACTGTGTTTTCGCATTTAATACCTCCTTTCACATGGTCTTGCGTTGTGACAAATTAGACAATACAAATATCCCATGCAGTCTTATGTCTTATGTTATATACATGATATAACAAAAAGTTTGATTCATTACATTGGACACTTTTCATAAGTCTTTCACATTTCACAACTATTCATGTATTGCGTTAACTGTTCTGTAGAAATGTTTCATAGGATTCTTGTAGAGCAGATGAAGTGTTGTTAATGTTTGCTTGTAGCTCCTGCCACCATTACAATAGGCTCAGAACTGAGGCAGCTTTCTAGAAGTTATTTCTCCTGGCATTAATGGCAGTGCCCAAAACATAATGGACCTGAAAATGGAGTCAGCTGTGTACGGTATATCATTTGGGGTCAGAGGAGATTTAGGACATCCACTTTTCCTACTTGTTTGAGTGCGGAGTTACTTTTTGCTGGCCATGGGAAACATTTATCATACATGACATATCCTTTTTATTAGCTCTCTACCTACAGGTTAGTAGAGTTCAGGGTCATTACTGGGAAACAAAGGCTTTGTTTTTTGTGATGAAAAAGGACCACCAAATAGAAAGGAAAATGTATCTCGTCCCTTCAATGATTATGCTGGATCCGCGTTCATTAGGACTGAATGTTCATGCTGTTTTTAAAGTTGATGTATAAAAATATTAGGATTATACATTTAATCTCTGTGTATTTTGTAAACATGTTTTATGGTAGCACAACGGTCACTCAGTAACTAAAATCTTAAAAAAAAAAATTAAACATTAATTCTAGGCCACCAATGCCTTAAAACTATATGTGTGTTTAATATTTGTTTTTATCTGACTGTATTTGCTTTACATACAAGCTGAAAACTAGATTTGAATTCTAAAGTGTGTGGATGAGATGTATGCAAAATCCTGTGACGTTTACTTTTTATCTTGCGTTGAAAGATGGCTGCTTACCTTTGTTGTGAAGTTGTTTTGTAGGATTTCAAATCGTATTATATTCAGTCTTGTGTTCAGTGTGTTAATAATTTTATGCTCCATATTAATCCAACCTATGATTGTTGTGACAGCCAAATTGTGTTTGTGATTAGAAGATGAACTTCAGATTGAGAATGTAAAACAATAGATGATAAATGGGCAGATCTGAAGCTCGACTCAAAAGAAAAAAATATTTTGGAGGGTAATGAAATATTTTTTAAATTAACACATATGTTAAAACTGAAAAAGGTGTAACATCATAGAAAGTATGAAAGTCTATTACATGAGAATGGATTTTAGTGTATGTATATTATGGTGAAAATAGCATAGTCACTGCTATCAAGTTTGAGTGTATCAAGCAAAAAAAGAGAATATAAAGGGCAGTATGTAGAGGAAATACATAAGCTCTTGGTTTAATGATACTTCAATTTCCTTCTGCCACAAAATCCTCACTTGTTCTTTACTTTAACATTATGAATATCAATCTGGTAGTGTCTGAGCTCAAAACATTCTGTGTGCTGAAATTGGTCTCTGCTTCCTGAATTTTAAGCAATTTCCCCCTGTGGCCAAAATCTGGAATTATTGTTTGGCGACTTTTGAAGCACTGCGTAAGTGCAAGATAATGACGTACACCTGTTGCCCTAACAGTGTTTGAATCTGCATTCAGACCAGTCAGATCCTTGTTGGTCCGCTTATGTTGTTTAATGTAATGCTGTGCAGTAATGATATAATAAAGCTTATTAACTGCATGATGTGTTGTGGCTAGACTCTCATAATCAAACACAAATTTCAGGGTAAGATTTCACGGGCCTGCAAAATTCAAGTTTAAAAGCTTTAATGGAAAGCGTTAGTGTTGTTTAAAAAGTGATGTCAATAGGGCATCATATCAAGAGATGTATCATCATTTTCTTGAAGCTGCAAAAGCTTTCAGAGAGAAGATTATCGATTGCTCTTTTAAACGAACAGCATCTCTGTACATTTATGTTTTTTGCACTCCCCCCACAGAGAATATTGAGTACCCCAAAGTACTAAACGGTTCTGAACTTCTTTTTTATATGGACACTTGGAACAATTTACTACCCCATATACAATTTTGTCTTTCTAACTGTTCATTTACCTGATGAAGAGAATAGGACAGTGTACTTCTTCCGGAAGTTTAGGAAAATTCTTTGAGCGAGGTAGTGCTACAAAGTTTAACAATGATGTGCTTTAGAAAAAAAAATCTGTCAAATACTGATTCTAAAATCTATGCTTGTTTAAGTTTAAATAAAATTGAGTTCACTCTTTTAAGATTTAGTAGAACACTAAACGTTCAGTGCAGGTTTTCTAAAGTTATTCTCTTGTGTTGAGACTGTTTCAGCGACAACAACAGTAATAGCGTTATGTGGACCAAACTTCACTTCTGGTAGACCTCTTCAAAGAATATGAATATGTAAAGTAATATTAATATAAATAAAATATTTTTGTCATGTAATCTGTAATTAGTAACTGAATACTATAAATAAGTAACCCACCCAGTTAAACTACAAATTTTGATTAAAATTTAGATTTGAGATGTATGGCTAGAAATGTATATTTTGTATGTATAAATGTATATTGTAGAGATATACAAGTTTATCTAAGAGAGCTTTGCGATGAATGGAAAGCTGATAGCTTGAGTTCAAAAGAAGAAAATACATCAAACACTTGAGAGGTGTACTTTCTCCTCACTGCTGAACTTTCCTGGCTTGGACTTCACACACCAAATGAGCAGTCTGGACCAAAGCATCAAAAACATCAAGGTTTTGAAGAATGTCCCCTTACCACATTGTAAGTGACCTCAAAAGATGAAAACAATGTGAACGAGTAAAATGTGGAAAACGTCCTTGCATTTATGTTCCTTCTCCAAGCATCTGGGTACCAGCAGATATAGAGATGGAGACGGTAATGCAGATCAGCACTCAGTAGATCTGACCTGAGGCCATATATTTTAAAGTGCACATCTGCATTCATATACTGTAGGCTTTCCTCCAAATGAAGTCATTGGATGTGGTCCAGAAATAGACGGTAGGAAAAGCAATCAGTCATCCGAGAGATTTTACCGCGGCCGTTTATTGTTACAAGACATGCTCAAAACAAAAAGACAATATGACTCAATTTTAGCTCATATACTGTGGATAATAAACATATCTTTAAGGTACAGATGACAAACCCCTGTGCTGTAGTTAAATGCAGCAAAGCGAGAGGTAAAATCATGATGATCTCCATGAAATCTCCAAGCCAACAGGAATAAGAGCTAAGAAAAGCTAACCGTTTCATAATACATTCAAGGTCAAAGAGGTATGTACACACATGGTGTATCATAGAGAAAGAAAATACAGGTGTGAGCAGTTAAAACAAGGTGAATCCAGGATAAAGCAATATAAGTAATACTTCAAAATAAGTAGGACAGAGGGTAATCAATCAAACATAGTGACCATCAGTAGCGCTAATGAAAGTCCCAGATACCATGACACTGCCAATGTAACATTTGGTTCCATGTTGGCATAAGAGCATCTGTCTGATGAAGAGAACGGAATGTTTCTCCCCATTAAAGTAATGGAAAACAAGGCACTTGGATCGATTTAAGAGACATCTGTTTCAAAATCCCTCACCCCTATCTCCAGCCGCCTAACATCAAAACCAACTATAAAACAGGTGATGGCTGTCCAGATAATAGACATTCTAGGTAGATAACCATTGACAATTATGCATTTGGCACACACTTTTATCAAAAGCAGCTTATAGCAAAAGTAATACAGATAATGAGCTTTTCCTTGGAATCAAACTGATGACCTTGGCGTAGGTTGTTTGCACATGACGTCACATGACGATGGAGGGCAGCAAGTGATTTTTTCCAAAGGAATTCACATAACAAACTAAAAATACCTCTTTCCGGTCGATCAAACCATAAACGGTGTTGTTATTGTGTAGCAAAGTTAATGTTCATGAGGGGGAAAATGCAAGTATTGACTGAGAAACAGAGATAAAAGTCTTGTAAACATAAATCTGCCATTGTGATGAGCCGAGCCAAATGATTTACAGGTCTAGAGCTGTTTTTAGAATAATCATTTGTGACGTCATCAACTATGTTGTTGAACCAATGTGGTTAAAACAACAGATTCGAGACAAAGTTACTATGTTTTAAGGAACAGTCGTGAGTAGCTAGTTAGTTTCTCAAACGATGCATCGTACTATGGTGGTTACCAGCGAGTTGTTTTGTTGTTCGGGAAACGCACCCCAGATGAGCTCAAATTTCTCTCAAACCTTGTCATGAACACAAGCTGCTTTTAAAAAAACGAGTCCTGATTAAAGCGATAAAGTAAGCTATCTCGCATTAAGCGTTTCTTCCCCATACATGTCCACTGTAATGAAACGGCTTATCGTACCAAAAAAACGACTACGTAAAACCAATTTTTTAATAAACCTTAAATGTATTAAACACTTGCTACTGTTAAAAGAACTAGCACTTATTCCAGGGATAAGAATAGTCTCACTTTAAGTTAATTCTTCATAGAAGTTCATTATAAAGAAACCACATAACATGGCTCTAGGCAGCGACAAAATGAGAACATAAAACTTTTCTGTTATCATGTAAATGTTTGATATCAGTGATAATCAAATGTGATTATTTAGCTTTTCCGTGGTTATTAATTTGGTACGTTAAGCTGTTTTCTTAGCATTGACTTCTAAGATTTTTCACTTTACCCATTTAATAAGGGCTCGTTTTTTTAACTTAAGCTATAACTAAGGTTTGACAGGAATTTGATCTTAACAGACAACTGTTCAGGTTTTTAAACATACTTTGAGTTTGTGATAGTGAATACCTATGGAGAAATTCACTTGGTGCCCTCAAGCCATCATAAAAATCATGTGATTGCAAAAAACTTATTGCTAGTGTGACTGGAACTGCTCGCCCTGGCCTCAAACCAGGTCGGTCTCGCATGGGAGTCAGGCACTCTAACGAGGAGGCTAAAGACCGCAGAGCGCCTCTTGAGGTCGGGAGAGAGGTTTATACACTGCACAGCTTCTCACCTGCTGGCCTCCGTTACACTCACCCCTCTAAACCCCTCTCCCATTTGGGTCACAGCACCACTAATAGGAACAACTCGGAACCGGGTCAGTCCGGCATGGGAGTAAGGCTCTCTTACGGGGAGGCTAAACCCGCAGCCTCTAACGTCTGTCGCTAGAGCGTCTCTTGAGGTTGGTGAGTGAGGTTTACACACTGAACAGCTCTTCACGAGCTGGCCTCCGTTACACTGGCAGTATAATCAACCAACTGAGTTGCAGCAAAGCTATAACCTGCACATGCACCCTTATTGTATCATTATTGTAGTATAAAACACCATTAATCCGATTAAAGCTTTGCTGAAACCTAAAGTTGTCCGAGTTCCGGTCCCCGTGCAACTCATATTCAACTGGCATTGGCTCATCTGCGTTCGAGGGGAGGGGCTTACCGGCAGGTCAATTAGCTGAAGATGGCACTGACACAACACTGAGCATGCAGACACAAGCAGAACGGACTGAGGGCACGGGCACAGATTCTGGAAAAGCACACTCAGACACTAAAGGTAAGTCTGGAGAACACAGACACCGCGCTTGAAGACCCGGACAGAAGCGGACTGACAGGCTGAAGAATAGGCTGACAAGATCTAGGACAAGTCCAGTAACTCCAGGATAGGCTGCAGATCGACTGTGACAGGACTGGGGCAGATGTGGCCTCTGCTGTAAGCTCTGGGAGAGCTGGCATTGAGTCTGGCAGAGTGGTGGGCATGGGCAGTCGTGCACTGACCACCTCTGACAGTAACATGCAGGTTGAAGAAGATGGGGAGACTGAATGAACTAACAAAGAGCAAAACAAATATTTCTGATACACTGCAGTGTAAATTTGGCCAAAACCTTTTTGGACTATAGATGCTTTTGGTGGCATAACATTGGCCATCACAGTAAAGATGCCATGCAGCACTGGGTTACCATGTGTGAAAATTTAGCAATAGATGTTTTGCTTCTGAAATCTTTTGCAGACAACATTAAGAGACAAACAAGAAAGCTTTGGAATATGCAATGTGTATTGCTGCTGTCACACTGTAAGATGAGAGATATGTAGCCGAAAAGAGTGCTAGCTGGTGGAAACGTCATCCTCAGCACTTTGAAAAAGACTGATGTTTTCCTGTGTCAGAACATCTGATGTTACAACCTTTCACTCCAATGACAAAAAACAAGCATTTTAGCCATTCAGAATGAGATGGAAATTATCTAATTTTATGCTTTGTATCATTCTAATACGAAATGATTTGAATGATTTATTTTTTCTGTTTACACTACAGAAAGACAAAAAGGATTTAAATTCACATAACCCTTAGAAATCAAGTTAACATTTACAAAGAATTCCACAAGGCAGTCTTAACTTTCTTTCAGCTGAACTCTGGTTTGATTAACCCAAACCTCGCTTACACTTCTGACATCATCTTGCCAGGTCTGTGAGTCGAGGTCTTTGATGTTTAGACACAGCTCTCTATGACTTAAATTTTGATTTGATACATATATAAAAGTTCATTTGAAGAAAACATTATTTTATTTCAGGTGTTTGTATAATCCTCATCTTATGTGTGTCCGAAGAACCATATATGATGTATGAAGAACTTCAGAGACTAAGTTTCTTACAGTATTTCTTAAAGTATTATAATGTATGCATGTCGGTTCCAGATCACGTTTGAAGCGCAAGTTTAATCAACCTCACGAAAGATACCCAGAGTTAATGCGCCCTCACAAAATCAACATGAAGACATTGTCAAAGGATTACAGAGTTCACAAGTCACCGTGGAAAAGGCTGGCACGCATAAAGTTTTTCACCGAAGGTTTAAATCTGCATCAGCGTAAAGTGCGGGATTAAAAACCATAAAAATCCTATTATTTAATTTATATGTTAAGCACTTAAATTATTTAACTAAATATATAAATAGTTTTAAATATATGTTCTACTTTTTACTGAAATATTTTAAATATATACTCATCATGGCAATCTTTGTTACATAAAGTGTACCTTTTTTTTAGATGTTTGTAACTGTTATTTTAATGTGCCTACTATGGTATTTTACCAAAATTGTGTTTTGTATGTATTTTATTACGTTGGTAATTTTATGGGCAGTATTAAACCTCTTTTTTGTTTCTTCCCAGTATGTACCTTATAAAAAAAAAAAATCTCCCTTTATTTGGTTTTCTGAAAACCAACTTTGCATTGTATCAGGTTTACAATAAACTGCTGATGTAGTCATATTAATGAAAAAAACTGCTACAGTTTTGATAATTTTTTAAAAACTTGTGTGATGCTTTTCAGTTCACTACATGTATGATAATTAATTTGCAGTAGAGGCTGAAGGTCTGCTGTGATAAAGTAGAAAATATCCCTTTTAATATATCCATGTACGTGTTCTTTTTTTGTTTCTTTTGACTTTGTTTGCTAAAAGGTCAGCACATCACCAAGCCTGGTTAAGCCTGGTTACATTTGCAAGCGGCATTTTACAAGAGAGCCCTAGCCCATATAAGGTAGATTCTAAAATGTTCATCAGTTGGCTGCATCAGTTAATCTATATACACAAATAGGGAAACAAGGTACAGGTGGGAACAATCAAAACATGTTGTTGCCGACGAGAAACAATAAAATACATCTTTAAGATAAAGACTGAATGACTGTAATTTTCATTACCAATGAAAATCTTAAATAACATGATACTGCAAACCAAACATCTGGTTTTATTGTGAATTAAAAGGTTATGATTAATGAGAAGAACAGAATGTTTTTGTCCAATTAAAGTAGCGCACAGTGTTTAAGAGTAAATGACTGCTTTTGTGGTTCTCTCAGAGAAAAAGTCAAAAGCAATAATGCGAATCCATCAAGCACATTTCTGTATATCACTTTCCACACAGGAAATTCTAGTCCCACAACCCAAATAACATGCCTCTGGTAATCCCTGGTGGAATAACGATTCTAGTAACACTTTTAAGTACATCAGATCATTCAAAACCATCTTGAGACCTCATTTCCAAAGCCAGAGATAATTTGAAGTACCACAATATTCATGTGCCGAATTTACGATTTTAGCATTTTGGTTTTGACAAATGTTATATTTCATTCAAACTGGGCTGAATTTTGTTGTACAATGTGTGCAGGGTGATTTTGTTCCTCATTAATTTAAATGAAACAAGTCCTGCAAACATTACATTTAGTCTAAGCATTAAAAAAAATTGGTTCAGTGTGTTTTGTGAAGGACTGTTGACTACTAACATGCAAGTATCTCATTCACTTTATTGCACTACAAAATCAATGAGGAAATCATTAGGTGTGAAATGGAGAATCTATCAAGACCTGAAATAGTGAATGGTCTTAAAATCCCTAATATTGCTGTACACATGTCACAATTGCTCATCTGTAGTTTGGATATGCTTCCTCATGTCAAAGAAAAAGTCAGATATCAGTAATGGACAACATCCTGAGCCCGTTTGACCTGGCTGCTGTCTACACTAAACAATGAGATGAAGTTTGAAAATATTGTATAATACTTGTAGGCCTAACACAGTAAGTCAGGTTCCTCTGAATCTTATTGGATATAAAATATATAGGATATATTGTGGATTTAAAGAAAGGACATGTGTAGTACCCAAAATGATCATAGAACAGATATATGCTTGATTTAATCTCTCTAAACACCTTGTTATATTTAAGAGAGTAATCTCCTAATTTCTATGTTTACAGGGTGTTTAAGGGGCTAATAGAATTCCTTGCTCTTGTCTTTTTACATGTTTGGATGAAAGGCTATACAAATGTAAATAAAAGACAATTTAGTAAATGATTTTGCTTGTACATGACTTCACAAATAATGGGGTTGTTTAGAAATAAACAGGTATCACTGTTTAGAAATAAACATAAATCACCGTATGTGTCTCTTAATTTGGTTTTTCAAGATAAACTGCTTGTTCATGTTATCGAATTCACAAAATGTATATTTTATATAGATTTAATGAGCAAGGCGGGATATAACACGAACAAGAGTGATTAAATAGAGGGGATCTATCAGCAGGAATTAATCATAAGAGAGTAAATAATAAGGAACCAGGGGAGAGTACTAATGGGAACAAGCTACTGGAGAGCGAGTGATGAGGTGATGGAAACCCAGTGAGGAAGAAGCTTGACGCGGGGCGGGGCCAGTGACGTAGACTCCAAACACGTGGAGAGTTGTCAGAACGGTTCTTTACGAGTTTGACAAAACAAAACACACACACATACTAGGCACAAAGGACCATGACAAGACTGAGCTCATGAGAGAACCCCCCCACTGGGCGCCTAGGGAGGGGGCTCACCTTGCCTCCGGTGGAAATCCACGATCAGCGATCAATCCAGGATGTAACGAGACGGGACCCAGCTCCTCCCCTCTGCACCATAGCCCTCCCAGTCCACTAAATACTGATATCCCCAACCACGACGGCGGACGTCCATCAGTTTCCTGACAGAGTAGGTGGGCGATCCGTCGAGGAGGCGTGGGGGGGAGTGGTCGTTTCCTAGCATGGTTGAGGATGGATATGACAACAGGTTTGACCCAGGAAAAATGGAAAAACAGGGTGAATACAACCAAGAGTAGGATGAAGCTTGAGCCGGACGGCCACTGGATTAACCACCTTAGTGATGCGGTATGGTCCAATGAACCTGGGAGCCAATTTACGAGAGGGCACCCAGAGAGGCAGGTCCTTGGTGGATAACCACACCTGCTGACCACACCCAAAGGCTGAAGGGGAAGCCACTGCCTAGGTCTTCTGGGAGGTTCGGGCCAGAACATCTCTGGCCCTCGTCCAGGTGTGGCGACAGCGCTGAATGAAGGCCAGAGCAGAAGGAACCGCAGCATTGAGTTCCTGAGATGGAAACAAGGGAGGTTGGTAACCCAAAGAACATTCGAAGGGGGACATACCTGACGAGGATACTGGAAGGGAGTTGTGGGCATATTCTATCCAGAAGAACTGTTGACTCCAGGAACCGGGAGTTTGTGATGTTAGACAGCGGAGTCTGCGTTCGAGATCCTGGTTGGCTTGCTCGCACTGCCCAGTGGTCTGAGGGTGGAAACCGGAAGATAGACTCGCTGAGGCCCCGATCTGTCTGCAGAACTCTTTCCAAAACCGGGAGGTGAACTTAGATCCCCAATCGGACACAACGTCAGTGGGCAACCCATGCAGGGGATAGACATGGTCCACCATCAGTTGGAATGTCTCCCAAGCGGAGGGAAGCGGGACAAAATGGACCGCCTTGGAGAAACGGTCCACCACCATGAGAATGACGGTGTTGCCGCCAGAGGGAGGAAGGCCAATGACGAAATCTAAGGCAATATGTGACCATGGGTGGGAGGGGATGGTAAGTGGGCGGAGCAGACCAGTGTGAGGGCGATTGGAGGTTTTACATTGGGCGCAGACCGGGCAAGCCAACACAAACTGACTAACATCTGAGACCATAGATGGCCACTAAAACCGCTGGCAGATGGAAGCCAGGGTTCCCCGGTTACCTGGATAGCCAACCAACCTGGAAGAGTGACCCCATTGCAGGACCTCGGGACACAGCGCAACCGAGACAAACAGCCTACCCTCTGGACACTCCCTCGGTATTTGCACCCCTTGGCCGGCCTGGTCTACTCATCCCTCGAGGGTCCCAGATGGCAGCCCCGATCACCACCTTCTTGGGGAGGATGGGGCTGGTCGAAGGCTCCCCTTCGGAGACCTCGTAGAGACGAGAGAGAGCATCAGGCTTGACATTTTTGGAGCCTGGCCGGTACGAGAGGGTGAAGTTAAACCGTCTGAAAAAGAGTGCACATCTGTTTGAGCACTTGTTTAAATCTGTAACAGTTGTAACTGTAACATTGGGAACGATGCCACACAGGAAACTGATGAATACATGTTTTAATGAGTCCAGGCAAGAAGATCAGATCACTGGTAACCACGGGTAAACATCCACGTGACCACGAATCATACAAATAACATCCATGGAACAAAACTAGCAAAATATATAATCCAGAAGGAGTCCAAGGTAGAGCATTTGAAAAAACAAAATATAACTAGATTGGACAGAGAACAATGGGAAAATGCAAACACAAAGGGTCTGACAACTAGAGTCAGGTGTGGGGAACAATCACTAGGGTCTGAGGAGTGAAGTGTCTCATGGGATATGTTAGATTTAAAAATCCGGTGATTGTGAGGTGTGGCTAGCCGAGGTAGAGCGGTTGTTACAATACACACATTTTTGTAATGTCATGAAACACTGGGGAAGAACCCAATTGCAGGCAGCAGGGATTAAGGGGTTTTAACACAAATACTTTATTGTAACAAACGAACAAAACAAGACACGATAAACAGGCAACACAGGAACATAAACTAACTACTCTGACACTAGAATAAAATACTTGACACTATTTAAATAAACTAACACTAAACAAGACTTACTTTGTCTAGGAAGATCACAGGTAAACAATGACCCAACATCATCAAGGCATGGAACAAACAGTACACGGGATACAGTGGTAACCAAACACAGAACAATAACCTAACACAGGACAACATGAGGACTATTTGAAGGGATCAAAATCAACACGGAACAGGTGCGGGGAATTCACTAATTAACAAGCAATAACGAGACGAAAGGGCGGGAGCAGAGACGAGACCTGGAGAGGGTATGGCGATCAAAAAGATCCAAAACTCTCTCTCTCAACATGAAACAAGGGATCCTGCTATGACCAAGTAACCCACGATGAGTCAGAATCTAGTTATCTGGGATTTCACTATGGAGGTCAAGGTTAGAATTGTGTTTTTCATCATCAGTGTATATCATCATTTTTGTTGTTTGCCAATGGCATCTGAAATGGTATATGACCCTCCATATATTGTGGTGTGTGACGTCATGCTTAACAAGCGGATCATTTTGAAGACATGGATAATGTTGTGTAATTTAAGGTAGATGAAATGCACATGATCAGAACACAGCTCATTTACTTTTAAATATTAGCAAAAATCTAAATTCTGTGTCTTCTGTATTTCTTTAAGCTATTTCATAGTATTCATAATGCGTTGTTTTATTGGATCCATAAAATAACATCTTGCAGTCTGTTTGTGCATGTGCATATGTATTAAGGCTGTGTGTACAAGCTAAAGCTGTGTTCTTACCAAGAGCTCAAGAAAAGCTAAAATTATGACCGAAAAAGAAATTTACGCAATGAAAAATTACATTTTCCCAGATATTATGTAAATTAAATCATATTACATTGGATGTTTTGTTTGATGATTCAAATAAAATGCCTCTCTGTACCATCTTAACATGCCTGAGTGATACTTCAACATTTGGTTATTTTCATTTAAAATGCTGTCATTATGCTATTGTTTAATCTCACATATTCAAAACATATCACCAAACATGTTCCATTTAGTGTATTCTCAAGAATAACACGCATAATTAATAAACATTTCACAATTTCCAATGACAATGATACATTTTTTAATACTAACTTTTGAGTTTTTAAATATCTTTGTTGTTGTACTCCACATATATCGTAAAACATTTATAAGTGTTAAGAAATCTAAGTAGAAGTACAGATCATCATTTAAAAAAATACTCTATTAACTGTTTTCAATGTTTTTGTTCGTTAATTAGTGTTTTCATTGCAATTAAAGATATATGTTGATTTTTGCCATATAATTTATATTTTCTTACTTTAAAATTTGTATTGCACTATAAATCTTGATATTATTGCAGATTGATAATCATTGGTTCATTATATACTTAAACAATATAAATATTGTTTTTTATTGAGTGTGTATTTGTTAAGTCTGTGATCATATTTAGACTACATAATTTTGTTGTTCTGTTTATTTATTTCAGAACTACTTACCTCACGTACACTACTATGTGTATATTGTCATTTTGTGCAATAAACAACTTCACTCAGTATGATAACTCCTCTCTGACCAGAGTACTGCAACAGTCAATATTATAAACACCAGTTTCAGTAAAGAAATCCCAAACATATATGCATATGTAATCAAAAACTATTAGTTTGATTCATGCATTCAAGCAACTCTGTCTCATGAAGCATTTTTTTATATTTAAAAAGACGGTCTAATATTTCAGGGGCACACACGCTACATGTTACACATGAAACGATCATATTTCAGAGGGAAATATCGGGGCAGGATCTGTTTTGCCCAGCTGCCAGCACGACCCTTCAAACTTATGCATGGTTACATATTTAGTTAAAAACAATTCGTTTTAAGCATGCACACATGTTGAACTGTCTGTCTCATGTAGAATGTCTTCATGTTTACATAGGTATGTTAAAATATCAAAGCAAGACGCATTTCATGTTACACAAAACAGTATAATTTCACGGTGGGTAATATTGGGGCAGGATCTATTTTTCCCACTTGTCTGCATTTTTCCCTCTCAAACTCATGCAGGGATGTACAGATAGTCAAAAACAATTCCTTAATGCATGCACACAAGCAACACTGTGTGTAGCATTTCTTCATATTTACATAGAGGAGCTAACATTTAATGGCCACACACTACATGTCACGCATGAGAGGACGATATTTCAGGGGGATAACATTGGGACAGTATCTGTTTTGTCCACCTGCCAGCATTCAACCCCTCTAAATTCAAACACCACTAAAAGTTCTGTCGACTCTAATAGTTGAAAACCCAGAATCGAACACCCCTAGCATCTTGCTGAATATCGTGCTCAAAATTTGAGAAAAGTTACACATTCGTCTTTGATTTGATTGGTCACTGCTTTGGTAAGTAAACATTAACTCTCGACTTCTTAAACTTGATTGGCCACCTTTCTTACATTCAGGGGTGCTGGACCACCGGAATTTTGGCTTTTAGGTAGGGATAACATTAGGTTGAAGAAGTCTCTCAAAGCTCAGAACAAAGCAAAGCAAACAGCATCTGTAGAAAAATTATAATAAATATAAATCAGTTTAAATCAATGTCCATTGAAAACCCTTGGATTACTACAGAACATTCCAGGTAAGAACCGGAACTTTGTTGCACCAAAATGTCAGATTTAAGGTTAATAAAACGCTTTAGATCCCTCGGGCCTTTCAGTTTTGTGTATTTCACCAGATGTGGTATTTTTTTTAAGTGTTATTGTTACGAAAACACAAGGCTCTCTCACCACCCCCACACCTCACTCATATCACCAGAGTTCTGATCACCGCCACCTGCATGCAATCATCTCCCTCATCAGCCTCACTACAAAAGACTCACTCCTTTACTCAGTCAGCATCTGGTTTCGCATAGACACAGACTCAATAATGGATACCTACCTGTACGTATAGTATTCCAAGTCTTCCACTTATCAGTGTATTAGTTTATGCTCATTACTTACCTGTTTATCTCTTTTGTGTTTAATAAACATTGTTGAAGCTCTTACCTCTTGTCTTAAGGGGGGTCACACACTGGACGCAGAAGCTCCAAGCAACGCAGCAAAGTGAGAGAACACACACCGGTGCTCCACTACAACTCAGGATGCTGTTCTGAGTCCTGCAGCGACACAACGCAGCACTCGCATTATATAATTAGGTATTATTTGTCTGAAATAACCTTTAATGTGCACACTGACTTCACCATATGCTGCAAGATGCATTTATCTGTTTGAAAATAACGGAAATACTCTGCATTAATACAAAAAACCTGTTGATTCTACCACATTAAAAACAGACTTGTCCTAGACGCGGTGTTGCAAGGTTTGGCACTTCCGCGTCCGGTGTGTGACCCAATTTAGTGGTTTTGTTACAGTTATATCATGAGGAATACATTTTCTCTTAATCTTCTGAGATAAAATAGCTCATTGTTAACATTTATAACCCTAAACATACTGTCATTTTCAGGACTCAAACATATACCAACTGAAAAAAGACTATACACTGAAGTCATATGGATTACCGTCTTGATGGCTGTTTTTTGGATTTGGTTGAATAAACAATGAACGATTTTTTTGTCGTTGGATGAACTAATCCTTTGTGTAACAATTTTTTTTTATGATGGTTATAGTGGATGAATGTGGGTCTGAATCACTGATTTTCTTTTTTTCCTTAATGTTATATGAATGTACCTCAATGTGATGTAATTGCAGTAGGCCAAATCAATGTCTCATCTGTGGGACAGAACATTCAAAATAACAACCTTTTGTTCCATCAGGAAGGGTTTTCTTAGTGCGACAGCTTCCTGATGAGTAATAGCGAAGCAGTTTCAATAAATGTTAAATCTTAGGTGCAGAACAACATCATAAAGAATGTGTTTGATTTGTTTATTTCTCTTGGTAGTCATGCTTGATGACCACACTGATGAAAGATGCTGCAAAGCAATAAACACTGGAGTTTTATATTTGATTTTGCAGATAAAGGCAGCTGTCAGGATGTGAACTCGTCCTAAGGCAGACTTATAAACCGTGGGAGGAAATATTTAATCTTTGCTCCAATGACAAAGTAAAAGGGTGTGACTCAGAGAAAAACAGTTCATATATTCGAGTTTAACATTTGGAACAACAAAGAGACATTATAGGCCTAAACTCCTTCAATGTGCTGTAAGGAATGTAAGCACTTTAAGTCAGCAGACATCTTTCATTTCTTTTGTATGGAGAAATACTTGTGAAATCACACCTGTGCATGGCCGTGATTTAAAAAGGCCTAACGGGCAAATATAATTGACCTTAAAATCAGGTTTGGAGTCAGCAGTGAGTAATTGCAACAGAGTAATTTCCTTTCCCACTGTCTCATCATAATTAATCATTAACCTTCCAAATTAGGTTAACCAAAGTGATTTTCATGTTATTATGGTTTGCATTTTAATGGTTTGTAATAAAATCTGAAGTGGCTTTGTTAAGTAACCTCCCTTTCAGATAAGAATTACTTTAATTGCGTTAGTTTGTCTCATTTAAAATCTTTTATAACAACAAATGCCCCAAAGAACCGCTCTATGCCTGCTTTCAAAGTTCTCTTCGAAGGACTACAGTATTCTCTCATTTACATTTAATAATTTAGCAGACACTTTTATCCAAAGGTACTCACAAGTAAAAAGACAAATAGAAGCAATCACGAATAAGCAAAAACTGCAATTATTAAAGGGATAGTTCACCCAAAAATGAAACAAACAGATCTTATCTCCCATTGACTTCCATACTATTTATTTTCCCGACTATGGCAGTAAATGGGGGATGAGATATGATTGGTTACTGACATTCTTCCAAATATCTTCGTTTGTGTTCATCAGAACAAAGACATTTTTGGAACAATCTGAGAGTAAATCATTTTCATTTTTGGGTGAACTATCCTTTTTGGCTCATATACAGAGTTATACAAGGCTATACATTTTTCTTTAATTAACTTATTTTTACAAATGTATATTTAATTTTCAGATTAAACATTACATGTAATTAAATACATTTCTTACGTAAGTATTTCTTATACATTTTACATTAACGGCAGTTGTGGCCAAATGGTTAGAGGCTCGGACATGTAATCCAAACGTTGCCGGTTTGAGCATCAGTACCAGCAAGGATTGTAGGTGGGGAGGTGATTTATCAGCACTCTTCTCAACCTTCAATACAACGGCTGAGGTGAGACCTTTGAGCAAGGAACCGGCCCCCCCACTGCACCCGCAGCAATGCCTGCTCACTGTTCTGGGTGTGTCTTCACGGTGTGTATCACTCACTGCTGTGTATGTGTGCACTTATATGGGTGAAATGCACACCATACTTGGCCTAACATCACTTTCATTCAATAAACAATATTTTCCACTATTTGTGTATTTCTGCTCAGTCATACATTTGTGTATAATCTGGTTTATACCCAGTGAGGGGTGAACCTTCATACTTTAATACAAAATCACCTCTTGATAAAATAGTTAATTAAAATGTATTTTTGTGTGATCAGGTTGGTGTTGTCCGACATATTCTAATTGACCATTATCTTCTAAATCAAGTTAAACATTACGTTACAACCTGGTACATCAGCAGCGTTAAAAGACATACAGTTCAAGCAACTTTTAAGCTTCTCTGCTTATTTTTGATATAGAAGAAAATTAGGAAACACAATAAAAACACATAAAACCTTGTCTATTATATAAAATTCAATATTGAATCAGCATTAGACAAAACTACATACTGTATTTGTTTTTATTATCAAAGTTGTCAAAACTCTGTTGAATCAAACCGTTCCAAATGTATTCTATGAATTTCGGAATAATAACTAAGTGTTATTCTATATGCTGTGAAGTGCTAAATATCTAAAGGCTAAACATCATCACAAGGAAAAGGTTTTCCATAAAGACTTTTTATACAGCATTCCTCTCATTTTTCATCACATGAATAATGTATTTTATTTCGATGGAAATGGCAGCATCGTATTTTGAAATGAACGTCAACATTCTAAGATGTAATCTTTTTCTGGAACTCTGCCCGTTTTCACTGGCTCTGACTGGAAATTTACAAACACACAGCCCCATAAAATCGATATATTCCTTGTGATCTTTTACCAGCACAGCAGCGCTCATATAAAGCAGAAAGCATCATGAAGTTAGTGGACTTAAATTCCTTTAAAATTACTCAATAAGCAATATATAGCCTGGTTGAATACAGTTTAACATGAATATACGATAATGCCTGTGTAACAAAATATAAAGGCTTAAAACAATCAAATATAGTCAAGTGAAAAAGCCTAATGCCAAAGTAGCAAAAAATAACAAAGCAGTCCTGAGTGAATTATTAGGAAAACTATGTCGGGTTGCATGAGATGTCTTCACTCAGCACCTCACCCATTGGCTCATGACTAAGACATCCTTGTCAAAACGCGTTACGCCTCTGAGAAACATGCTGACCTGAGAATGTGCGGAAATGCATTCCCAGACCACAGCTGCTCATTTATGCATGGAGTTCATAATAATAAAATTAAGGCAGTAGATCTCCCGAGCAGAAATAAAACGAGGAACCACAAAGTAAAAACTTTAAATTAGTTTAGGGAAAACTCCCTTTTTTCTGAAAATCGCCTCTGAGATGAAAAGAAAACCTTTAAAATCCGAAGAACTGGACATTCTGCCATCAAGATAATAGCCAAAGTTCACTTCTTTGCTCTACCGGTCAAAAACTAAAACCAATAATTGGAGTTGGTGTGGTCATCCAATTTGATGTTAAGTGAAATTATTAATGACTTCTGGGACTCATTAAAATTCATGATGGTGCCTGACCAGAGTAACTTGCAAAGTGGAACAAATGTGACATTTCCCACTCACCCCTCATTTTGCACCCAGTGCTCAAAGAAGATTGTTGGGTGCCTTTGAAGCAGTGCTGATTCTCATTATGCAGGAGACCCCTTTCAAACGCACAGCCCAAATTGACAGGTGACCTTTCATGATGTCACTTCTCCACAGACTGTCTCATTCGTTCTGTCTATTTGGCCTCCGAGAAAAGGTGAGGAGGTCCTTATCTGCGACCAGGTGTTGTTTGGTAACGCGCTAAGTTAAGATGATAGAGTGTCTGATTGTAAATTATGTTCGGTATGAATTATGTATGGCTGTTAGCAGACAGAGAAAATTATGCTGTTGTGATGTTGCGTAATAATGGCGCGATTATAATACTTGTTCTCGTTTAACTCGTCTTATCTGTCCGTCTCTCTCTCTCATTTTCCTTATTCCTCTCCTTCAGTCGCTAAAGGAATGAAGTGTATGTGGAGTCACGTTTTGCCGGAACGATATAAAGCTATTTATTTCAACAAGAAAGACTTTTATTTTCATCTGGGATATGTTTATTAATTTATAAGCTAAAGAGAAATAAAAGCTTACTAACCTTCTTTATCCATGTAAAGCTTTTGCACACAATAAAATGAAGCTAATTCAGTCCCTTTTGAGATGGGAGTTTGAGGTTTACATCCTGTTGAGCTCTGTACCAGCTGGCATCATTACATGGCACATGGCCAGATGATTTACGGCACTCCACATGTACCTTTCTTGGAAATCCCAGTTTAAACCTTGTCAAGAGGACCAAAGAAGTTCTTGATTTTTATGGTGTTTAACCTGTGGTTCAAGTCCTCTGATATTTAGGAACTGGTTATGGTGTTTCTTTTCCTGGCCCTCTAAGAGGTGTCTGGTAGTTATCCCATAAGTCTTATCAGATGGCAAAAGGAATTTGTTTGTATTGGCCTGGAGAACCCCGTCACACTGAAGTGGAAAAACATCTTTAGAAGGCTTGCTGCCTGCTAGATTAATCAGACACCATTACCACGGATAAAATCTCTATGGCTGAATCAAGAAGAGGCAAACATTGTGTGCAATACTCTATTGAACATGTCTAAATATTATCCAATATTTGTATACCCATTTATCTTTAATGTAACCAACTATGAACCAGCTTCAAGTCTGAATATGTTCACTTCAACGTGAATTCAAAGGTGCTGTGATTTCAGCCATTTTGCTAACATACAACATTTCAAATTTGTATTTAACTTTTTTAAATTTGGTAGCTCCTCAGCTCCCATGACCTCATGTGATAGAACAGTGTTCATCTAAAACATACTTAAAACAGTACACCATATGACTAGGGTACTTCTTCTCACATACTGTTTTTGAACATTGTCTCTGAGTAAATGAGTGTTTTTTTGTACTAGGCTTGTGATTCTTTCAGTATAGAGCATATGCATCTCATAGACCATTTCATCAGACGCACGCACCTGGCCCGAGGTTAACTTACGATCAGTGTTTGTTTATCAGTCTGGCAAGGGCTAGTAATATACAGTATAACGATTTGTTTTATATATAATAATTTATATTAAAGGGAACATTTCATGAAAAGCTGACTCTGTCCATGTTTAAATGCTATAATCGGGTCCCCGGTGCATCTGTCAACCCAGAAAACGTGAAAAATTACAATCCAGTAACTGTGTTTTATGTGAGCCTTTCTCTTTAGGCATGTGAGAAAACGAGCTGATCAGATTTCGCTCCCTTTCTGACGTGGGATGGGGTTCTTGTTATAATATTACCGGCCCTTTATCTGCATGCTTCCAGCCAAAGCTCTGTCAGTTCTAACGCCATCACAAACTTTCAAGCAAATCATGCAACTGTTCTTTCGTTTGCTGCAAAGATCAGCATGAAACACTATTTAGAAGTCCCAGCCTCAGAGGAGACAAGCGAGCAGTGGATTTTCTTATTTTCAAAAATCCTCCAGAAACAGAAATCAAATACCTGCTTGTGTGTGCTAATATCACTTCAAGCCAGAGTTGCACTTGGGTCCAATATAATATAATAAGGCAAAACTAACGTTACTGTTATTGCCATTTGTGCCAATCGGTCCGGTGTCACATCCCCCGCAATCAGGGGAGCGGCAACCTTGCCAGAGTAGGAAAAAATTGCAGTCTCAAACAAAGATTGACGTTTGCACATGCACACTTTCACACCCTAGCAGACCTTCCTTACACTTCTCAGTTCAGATTGAAACGCGTGTTGAACTGATTAAGTGAAACTGACAGCATAGGGTATATGTCGAAGGTCACATGACTAAGCCTGTAAACAGGTCTCGTTACATCTCCTTGTCAGAAAAAGGTGTATTAGCAGCAGTAACTATCGGCGATATCTATGGATTTTTAAGGTAATCAGCTAAGCTAACTAGTTGTTTCATTTTTTGGGGGGCGTTTTATGCTATTTTAATTTAAAAAATATATATATTTTATATATCAATCTTTTTATGTGATGGGCATCGATTTTGATCATCTTTTATTACTAATTTAAAGGCATTTTGAGTAAAACGTCTCTTAATGTAATGAAGTGCGTACAAAAGACTTATCCGGATGTGATCAAAATTGTTTTTCTGGGTTCTGCATGTCACGTTCTGCATAAACCCTATTGTCACTGTTAATTCTAAAGTTAAAACATATGAACACTCCACACGCAAGCTCTGAGAGGGGGACCAATCTCAACAGCCTGAGAAGCGGACACTCGCATATATGGTAAGGGTAGGCAATTTTCAGACACACGCAAAAAAAAGCTGATCACTTTGTGAGAAACATGAAATTCTTCATTTATATTTGTTTATTAAGATGTTGTTAAATGTATTAAATTATGTTAATATTTTATTGTTTATCAGAATAATACAAATATTTAAATTAAATTAAAACTACTGAACAGTTATTGATTCTTTGCAGAGGTCAACTGGAAGTTTGGGCTATATAACATTTGTTTATGTTGTTGCCACTGAATTGTCTATGTACTGTCAAACTTGCCACTTTGACAACCTGTCAAAAAAGTCTGCATAGCAGCATAATTTCCCAACTGAGACGGCTACAATCTCATTCATGTTAAATTTGTTGACCAGTTGAACAATCCAATAGGCAGAATCACTATGAAAGCAGGACGGACCGACAAGGCAGTCCCTCATTGCCTGCATCACTCACTTTCGAGAAGTCTTCGGCCATCCTGAGGGCGATGTGTCAACCGGTGAACAGTTCTACAACCTCAAACAAGGCAAAACCTCCATTCATGATTACTCCCTGTGGTTCCGTACCCTAGCTGCTGATAGCGGATGGAGTGAGCACTACCTGTTAACAACCTACAGACAAGGACTCTCCGCAGTTGCATCTCATGGCATATGATGACAACAATGGGCTTGTGCGCTTCATCCAGCTCTCCATTTGTGTGGCCTCCTGCAGAATACCTGTATGGAAGGCCACAAAGAGACTCAAAGATATGCCCTCAGAACTGGAAAACCCCTCAGCCAAAAACATGTCCGTTTCTGCATGGGACCACTTAAATGCCAAGGTGGCCAACTCAATGTCAAGGATGTCTGCCTACTGGTTCTGGAGGATTCCACCGCGGATGTTGTCTTAGGGTGCTCATGGCTTATCAACCATGACCCAATTCTCTCATGGAAGGCTGGGGGAAGGCCTGAAGTGGAGCAAGAACTGTTTCTCTCTGTGTTTCCCTAATCTGCCACAACCCTTTCAATCCGGTCCCATGATCCCTATCCACTCCATCAAGTCCACCGGAACAACTCATTGGACATAGAGAACACTTAGCCCCCTTTAGTTACATTTTCTGTCCCCAGAGAGCCGCCTAGTTACCATCTCACCGACCATGGGACTGTGCAATTGACCTCATTCCCGATGAACCAGTACCCAGAGTTAAAATATACTCCCTGTCCATCACTGAGCAGAAGGCCAAGGAAGAATACATCTCAGAAGCCCTCCAACAAGGTTACATGTACCATTCCACGTCGACTGCTGCTTTTAGCTTTTTCTTCGTGGCCAAGAATGACGGAGGAATGAGGCCAAGCCTTGGTTACCGTTCACTCAGTAGAAACACAGTCAATTAAAGGTACCCCCTTGGAACAACTACGTGGAGTTCTTGACAAAGCTGGACCTCAGGAGAGCATACAACCTTTTTCGGATACGTGAGGGGGGCGAGTGGAAGAAGGCCTTTGTCACTCCAACGGGTCATTATGAATATCAGGTTATGCCCTACAGTCTAGACAATGCCCCCTCCGTATTCTAAGGCTACATACAGTAAATGAGGTGTTTCGGGAGTACCTCCACCCGATTTTTGTGCTAGTCTACATTGATGACATCTTGGTGTACTCCTGGAACTAGGCCTAAAATCACCTGTAAGTCTCTGAGGTCCTCCAGCTGCTCCGCGAACACCTAAAAGTGGAGAAATTTACTTTCCATCAACCAGCCATCCATATCTGCAATAATATCAATGTCAAGGTATCCAGATGGACGAGAAGATGGTGGAAACTTTTCACTACTGGCCTATCCCACCACAGTGAAAGACCTCCACTTTTATTGACGCTTCATTCAAAATTACAGTTCCATCACAGCACCCCTCACTGAAGTGTTGAAGAAGCAGTCCAAGTCTCTGTCCTGGACTCGAGCCGTCCCAATAGCTACAAAGACTCTCCAGAAAGCTTTCACCTCGGCCCCACTCCTAGATCACCCCAATCCGCAGAAGCGGAATGGGTGCTGTTCTATCCCAGCAGCAGGGGACACCACCTAAACTCCATTCATGTGTCTTCCTCTCCAAGAAACTTTCCCCGGCGGAGCAAAACAATGACTTTGACAACAGAAAACTTCTCGCTCGGAATCAAGCTCGAGGGGGAGGGGCTGGAGGGGGCCCGCCATCCATTCACAGTCCTGACAGATCATCGAAACCTAGAATACCCCATGAAGCCAAAAGACTCAATCCCTATTAAGCTCACTGGCGCCTCTTCTTCAACCGATTCCAGTTCACCATCACTTACCATCCAGGTCCCAAGAACACCAAAATGGATGCTCTCTCACAACTCCACATGGCTGATGATCACCCAGAACATCACAAACCCATCCTCAATTCCAACCTGATCGTTAGCCCCATCCAATGGTCCCTGGATGAAGAAATTTCTGCCACCAGTGTCTCTGCCCCGCTCCATCGGGATGCCCACCAATGCACAGGTATGTATTATGCAGCCAAAGGAGCCCTTTACTCCACTTAGCGCACACTTCCCCGGGCACTGGTCATCCAGGGACCAATCAAACCCTCTTGCTGCTCAAAGATCGATTCTGGTGGCCCAGAATTGCAGAAGATATCAGAAGGTACGTGAGAGGATGCCGGGAGTGTGTGTGTAAAACACTCCCTCTCCTAGGTGTGACCGTCAGCCTATCTTCTGGATACCATCCACAAAGCAACGGCCAAACCGAGAGAAAGATCCAGCAGATGGACCGTTGTCTATGTACAGTCTGCCAGAACCACCAGAACTCCTAGAACAGGTTGCTTGCATAGGCAAAGTACGAACAAAATTCGCTCCGGCAGCCAGCTACCAACCTCACACCATTCCAGGGCATACACTTTCCTGTAGCTCAGTGGTAAGAGCATTGCGTTAACAATGCAAGGTTGTGGGTTCGATCCCAGGGGATTGCACATACCCATTTAAAATGTATAGGATAATGAAATGTAAGTCGCTTTGGATAAAACCGTCTGCCAAATGCATAAATGTAAATGTACTCGGCTACCTACCCCC
The DNA here is from genome assembly GCA_029783895.1 of Triplophysa bombifrons. Classification (NCBI taxonomy): domain Eukaryota; kingdom Metazoa; phylum Chordata; class Actinopteri; order Cypriniformes; family Nemacheilidae; genus Triplophysa; species Triplophysa bombifrons. The sequence goes on from CM056456.1 coordinate 21,365,378, forward strand.
ACTCTTCCCTTGGTCAGGAGACCCGTCTAAAGTTCCCTCTGTCACCAAGCTGTTATAGGAGACGGTCTGGGGCCCACCAACACCTCCAGTGAGCCATCTGATGACACCAAATGCACGCAAATGCCCAGAGAGTCAAATAAAGCCAACCCCTGTATTAAACTGATTGTCCAATCTCCCCTACGGAAAAGGTCTCATGCCTTTGGATTAGGATTTACCTGTTTATCAAGTACTTACCTCCGTTTCTCCAGCGATTTCCTAGTGTTCTCTGATGATCTCCCAGTGTCTCCTTGTGAATACCGTGAATAGTTGCCAAAGTCACTTGATTAATGTAACCTAATGTAGCAAATGTAACCACAGTTTGTCTTACTGCATAAGCCATAGCATTAGCTAAAAAGAGTAGAATATTTGAATTTCTTTATAGAAATCCATCATAAAGTCTTTATATAGATTACAGTTTAATAATCTCTGCACGTGTCCTGACTTGTTTATCTACATACATTTATATATTTATTCTTTTCACTTGCAGAGCAGTGAGGAAACATTGCAGTGATATGAGGTAAGTAAATTCCGTCTAAATAGACAGCTTTACCCTCAGGGGTCAGGCTCCTCTGTCACCTTTAATTTGGTTTTCCACCTGCACTGATGTTTGTGGACATATTTGCAGATCTGACAGTGTCACCTAATTCTCAGGACTGGCATATTGAATTAAGTGCAAAACCACCCATATAATAATGTGAATACACAATTCCATCAATCCAACAATTAGTTATTCAGAATGGTTAAATATTTTCTGGTTGAATGTTGTGCCCTTCACTGCTGTCAAAAATAATCAGCTTTTCTTTTTGAGAATGAGATTGAAAATATAACTCCTAATTTAATTTTCTTTGGGTGAAATGCTGTGTTTCTTCAGATGTTAGATTTAATCTCTTGTGTTATAAACAGGTTGCAAACACTGTGTTATTGTGTGTATGTATTTCTCTACCCATACAGGTTTCAGTATTCACTCTAAGCAGCATCCTGCTGTTTAACACTGAAAGCAGATTTTCGGCAATGAGCCTATTTTTTAAAGTATAGATAGCTGCAGCCTCAGCCTGTAGGTCTTTAAAAGTGGATAGAGCCATCATCATGTTGCATGATCTTCCTTCTAAATGTTATTTCCAGTTCAAAGGGAAAGATTCAGACATATAGATACTTGTTTATTTATACTTCAAAATATCCAAATTTGTTTATTAATATCTTTTGCTTTAGTATGTCCGCAAGAAATATCATTATTTTTAATTAACTGTAATAAGTACTATTTTTTCTATGAACAGGGAGTTCTGCAACAGATGGTATGGCCCACACACTGATCTGATCTCACCATCATTGAGTCAGTGTGGAATTACATGATGAGAAAAAAAAATATGTGAAACGATACAGTAAATGCATAAGAACTGAGGCAACATCTCCAAGATGCTTGCAACATCTTAACAGCACATTACTTTACTGTCAGAAGTTTTAGGTAGTTTACATTTACATTTACGCATTTGGCAGATGCTTTTATCCAAAGTGACTAACATTGCATTATACTATACATTTGTTTGTAATTATATGCAATGCCTGGGATTGAACCCATGACCTTGGCGTTGTTAGCGCCATGCCCTAATTTCTGATCTACAGGAAAGCTTGTTTAATGCTTTATTGTGTGAATGTTTTCAAAAATGCAAATGAATGAAATTTATTTTGTTTTAAGCACTATTTAATATAAATCAGCAAATGCTGGTACACGTCAGATGTGCCAAACATATCCTGGAAAAGGCCTTTTTTGGGATGTTTTGGATTAATTTTTCTACAGTGAAAGAATACTGAGACACATCATCCATCGTTCTAACAGTCTGTGGTTACATTTATTAAATAGCTTTGCAGATCGCAAGCATTTTGGTGATATTGCCACAGTTCATTAAATAAAAATATATGGTTAATTATATTGCTAATTATATTGGGAGATAACATTTTGTGAAGGGAACGTGATGTTTCACAACACATGCTTGCAGAGTACTTTGTTTAATAAAACTTCCTTTTGGCAACAATTGTTTTGAAGACTATTTTTGCTGCACATCACATGTTAAACTTGTTATAAAACTGGTATTATAAAAATGTACTTTAAGACTATTTATCAATATGACATGTAATGTAATGTAGGATTTTATGATATTATGAAGCAGCATAAACTAAAAAGCACTAATTTTACCCGTTGTTTTAAAATACTTTTCTCACACAGCTCACAAGCACACAAAGGAAGTCTAATTTAAGACAATTTATTCAGTTTATAGTACATTTTAGGTTGGGGTTCCCACACTTTATGTAAATTGAAAATCTGGAGAAACTAATCATATTTTCAATGCTTGTATTGAAGTAAATATGGAAAGGATATTCTTTATAAAGCTGCAATTCATTTATGTTGCAGAAACACTGTAAAGCTTCACAAAAGGCAGATTTTTTCCACACATGTCATATTTGTCTCAGGTCTAAAATAACTTCCGATTTCAGCACACTACCTCCGATGTCTTGGCACAGTCCCGTCTGTCTGGTAGAGAGTATAAACATGATCCGTGATAGCCAATCAAATCTGTGCATCATCCTGTACTAAAGCTTACTGACGCTCCTTCTGGTATTTGTTCCTTAAATCAGTTGGTATGGCATAAATTATTAAGCATTATGGATATGATCTCAACGAATCAAAGACACTGATAACATTGTCACTTCAATTAAATGGTCAGTTCTAAAGTTTATTCTTATTAGCAAAATGTGACTAACCAAAATTTGAAAACTTGAGCTTGAATCTTATTGATCTATTGCAAATATCTGCTTTTCCCATCATTTACACAATAAAACCCGGATCTTTTTGAAAACCATAAATCTAGACAAAAGCAAGAAAGATGCATAATATCAGTAATACATGCGCTCCCTTGGCAGTGTTTATGCTGAGTGGGAACATCCTGTCTAGCTGGGGCTGGCGTAAGCGCTATAGCAACTTCAGAATGCCAAAATTATAATAAGGGTGATGGACAGTGTGCACTGTTTGTAAATATACAAGTAATATGACCCGCTGGTGGATAATCCGATAACAAAAGGTAAAGACATCTGAGGATAGTTTGTTGTATGCACTTTAGAGACTGGGGCTAGTTGTCACAATTTTTATTCCAGTGAATATTTCTCAAGATAGGGGGATTTTTGAAAGTCAATTTCTAAGCATTTACTTTGAAGTTTTGACTACAAACAACGCTATTGAACATTTCCACTATTATTCTTCTATATTTGTCCACCAGTTCTGCAACACATCTCTATAGTCCAACAAGCATCATGCGGCAGAAACACTTTAACTAATTAGATATTAATATGTATTCACTTATACATTATTAATATTCTATTAACAGCACACAATTTAGTCTTTAATAAAGAGTTTTTGTCATAATTGACTGGAGGAAAAACATTATTGGTTATGTAAATCATGAAATTGTTCTGAACACAGGGGATGCTTGGCATTTTCCTAATAAGGATTCACATGCAACTCACACACTGTGCAATAGGACTGTTGGTTGCTTGCTCTTTTTAATGCTCTTGCTGTCGATTTAATTAATCTTTCTATATACTTTCTCCCCCAAGCTACTAATTACACCCAAACACGACGCAAAATGAGCTGGCTCTTTAGGAATCTTTCTTGAAGGTAGAACGTCAGTCTAACAGATTCACTTTTGTGCTGTAATTACCTGCATCCAAACACAAAGTTCATCAGGCTGGAATAAAAATAAGTAAATTAATGGAGCTTTTTCTGCACACTAATTTTGTAGAGCTGGTTAATCTTTAATAGGATGCTCATTTGAATTCTGTTTAGGAACTGGATTATCTGACACATGCAGCTTGGAAAATTGGCATGATATTTATTATAATAGACCAAAATTGCTCTGGTATGATCTATTGAGAAACCATTATTGCCTGGCTCGATTATTACAGCTATTATTTTAAGTCACACACTATTGTGCCATTGACTTCTTGCAGTTTAATAAAATGGTAAAAAGCAATGAACTGATTTGTTTGCACTGTTTGTTAGTGCAATCAAATGTTTTGTTGTATACACCACTCGATTGGCTCATATTAGAGTTTGTTTTGTAATGGGAAATGACATAGAAATATTTTATACTGTACCTTTAGTGTGCGTAGAAAAGTAATGATGTTTGAAGATAAACCCTGAGAAATATTCATTGAAATAAAAAGTGTCACAGCTTGTCCCAGTGTCCCCTATAGACAATGTAAATTATTCTGTGGGGACAACATTTAGACAATGTAAAACGTACTTTCTGAGGGACCACTAAAAAGGCAAAAATCCTAAGTGACACTTTCTTTTTGAAAACCTATTTCCTGGTTTTCAATTGCATCTGAACAGAAATCCTCTGAGACACTTGAGAGTGTTTGTGCTTATAATAAAAAGAAAATCAAAAAACACATAAGTTGTTTCGGTTTTCATGTTCATTTTGTCCAAGGGATGATATGTCAAACTATATTAACTCCAGGGGCTTTAAAGCAGATTCTTAAAAAGTTCCATTTGATGCCAGATGCAAATAAATGAAATGACACTTTAAGCATATAGAATATACACTCACCTAAAGGATTATTAGGAACACCATATTAATAGTGTGTTTGACCCCGTTTCGCCTTCAGAACTGCCTTAATTCTACGTGGCATTGATTCAAAAGGGTGCTGAAAGCATTCTTTAGAAATGTTGGCCCATATTGATAGGATAGCATCTTGCAGTTGATGGAGATTTGTGGGATGCACGAAGCTCCCGTTCCACCACATCCCAAAGATGCTCTATTGAGCATCTGTGACTGTGGGGGCCATTTTAGTACAGTGAACTCATTGTCATGTTCAAGAAACCAATTTGAAATGATTCGAGCTTTGTGACATGGTGCATTATCCTGCTGGAAGTAGCCGTCAGAGGATGGGTACATGCTTGTCATAAAGGGATGGACATGGTCAGAAACAATGCTCAGGTAGGCCGTGGCATTTAAACAATGCCCAATTGGCACTAAGGGGCCTAAAGTGTGCCAAGAAAACATCCCCCACACCATTACACCACCACTATAACTGCATTAATGAGAAATTGAACAGGTGTTCCTAATAATCCTTTAGGTGAGTGTATACTATTAGGCAGGATAAAAAAATTAAGTATTGTAAAATAAGTCAACTACAAACATTCATCATGTTTGATGCAACTTATGTGAAGTGGCGTTATGCAAGGAAAAGTGAAGGCGGACTGATGATTTAAATATAGAAGTTGTCCCACTTGCCGGTGATGCTCACAGGCCTATGTGCTGCTATTTCAGTTATGGCAAGACAACTTGAACAAGGAAAGACAGATGAAATTTCTGAAATTGCAAGCAAAAATCATATTTCATGCTAGCAATTAAACCTACATCAACTGTACAATAACTTTGATTTCCTAAGCTTATTTTGCGCTAAAATCACTGTCGCTTAAGCTACTGCGCTCGGGCACATGTTGCCAAGTGCCGCACATTGATGTTTATTTCTCAAATTTTTCACTTTTTGTATATAGTGCATTAGTGTTTATATTTAATTCTAAAAAAATTCTAACAAATATATACTTACACCATGTTTGACCATATGTACACTTTCTTCTGCACTAAGCTCCTGTCGCCAAGTCAAATTTATGGTGTGTGTAAACCTGGTAATAAAGCTCCTTCTCAATCTGATTCTGACAAGACTCTACATGGAGGCCCTCCCCCGAGAATCGTCCGACTTTAGCAATTGATGATTGGGTCTTTGCATTGGAAGACTGGGCCATCCAAAACACAGCAGCATTGATTTAATAGCCAAAATACAGATGACTAATATTGTAAAGTTACACTGTAGCCCTGACCTTTAGATGATTTTTTTATGATGGAGCAGTATTAGGTAAACATCTGATACAACCGTTTAGTTTTGACTAGAATAATGCTGTAGACTAAACAATCTGACCCTGAGGTTTCCCACGCTCTCAGATCCCTGATAACATCCAGGTGCATTTGGAAACTTCTGTGGGTTATGTGAGAATGTAACCTTGACCGGTCCGGACAATAAACCAGTGTTGGGCCGAAATGTTGTTTTCAGGTCCCATTCTCTTTAAGCCTCATTTAGTCAGAGAGGCCAACAGGGAGATGATACGCTGGAGGTGAACTAATTTCCTTCTGGATGTCAGAGGGCGTTTTTTTTCTGTTTCAGCTGGTGTTATAGTAAAAGATGAATTTACAGTAAAAAAACAATTCAAACCTTTACTTTAGCCTGTTGGGGGCTTAAACCTTATTCCCACTGATCCAACAAACATCACAAACTTGTTTGTTTGCAGTTAGTAAATCAAGGTGAAATTGCATTGCTGTTTATAACTGTTGTTCTTTTAACTGCTGACCAAGTTCAATCGCAATTTTGTCGGATAGTGAAATATATAAATACTTTTATTCCAAATAAATATTGCAGTGAACTAAAGCACTTAGTTTTCTTTGTAACAAGGAAGAAAAAATAATAATTGTTAATGTGTTTGGCCTCCTATTTTAAACAGATATATGCACTTATAGCGAAATATAGGTAGAAACTGGCCGGTACACTGCAGCTTTTTCTGTTTTTCAATGTGTATCAATGTGGATTAATTGGTACATGCCTTCACAGATGTTTGAAATAAGCCCTTGTAACATGTTTGCTCTAATGTCACTCTTTCATTCCTGTTTAACAAAACAGGTAAACTGCTAAATTGCAATAGTGAGACATGAATTGTTCTAATGCCCTGAGGTTACACAGCCTAGAGTGGCTTTAATAGACAGTCAATTAAGACAAGACGAGTGATAAATGTGTGAGACCAAAGCAACTAAGGGCTTTAATTCACTAGAGGCTTTTAAAGGGTTTCTCAGCATTTCTAAGGGTTTTTAATTATATCCCAGAGAATAATATCAAAAGTAAAAAATAATGTCATAGACTAACAAATAGTGCTCTACTAGCTAGCTTTATGTTTAACTTGCTTAGAAGATGGGCATATAACTGTATGGATTGAATTTTTATATAGATTTTTGGAAGGCGGCTTCTTGCATTGAAAGTGTGAGCAACGAGTGATCACAAGATCTCTCTTTCTTACACATAATTAAACCACAAGCCATTTGAAAGTAGCAAATTCGCTTGAATCTTGAATCGGTCAATATACCATTATAGTTGTTGAATGATGGTCAGGCTCACTTGATGCATGTGATGAAACTCAGTCTATCTGCTAAAACGTTAAAACAGGGTTCAGCAGATGAAAGAATACCACCAAAAGATGATAGAATTCTCCTTCTTAAAACACAAAAATATCAGTGTTTGACCCTTGTGTCAGTGTGGGTTTATTGTTTTCACTTCATTTTCCAATAGCTATTAATATAATTATACTGGATAGAATTCACACAATAAATAACAATGCTGTAATTGGATATTCGAAACAAGACCCATCAATGGTATTTAAAAATATTAAAGATAACAAGCGTTTCACTAAATGGTCTTTTAACTAAAAATCCTTATAGTTTGATGTACTCAGATCCAAGCAACCTGTTTGACAGCCGGCCCTGGCCCCCTACTTTATGCCTCTAATACCAAAGGAAAAGCAGTTGAAAGAAAATCGATGTTGCCTGAAAATGAATCTATTATTGCTAGAGGGAACTCCTTAGGGTAAGCTGAACAAAAATTGATGGCATGGCTCTTGCTATACAAGTCAATACAGCGTGTTCTACCTGTTGTAATTGAATGTTAATTTTAAAGGTCATATAAAGTCATAGCATTACAAGACTAAAGTCGTAATATTTTGAGAATAAAGTTAAAATTTTGAGAATAAAGTCGGAATTATGGAATTTAAGTCACAATTTATCACGGCACATATTGTAATACTGCAAGACATGGACATGGGTGTTGATGACTTAGTTAGTTCCTACTTTAGAGTAGGATTTAGCAATATAGAAATACTTAGTCTACTCGCAACTTAAACACGGAATTATAATTAGCACACAAACACTGCAGCGTAGAAAACTGAATTTATTCAGGAGAAAAAAACAAACAGACATTCAGCAAGTTGCCAGTTTTCTGCAGTTTGAAATGCCAACCAGTGGTCGAATTCAAGTATATCGATGGTTACATCTGCGTGCTATTCAAAGTGGATATGTTGTTTCTCAAGAGAATATACAACAGCTTATTAAAGCGATCAGTCCTGAAGGAGTGAAATGTCGGAGGTCTCCGACGTCGCCAGTACTTCAGCCCGAGGTCCCAACGCCTTGTGGTACATCGACTAATATGACATGTTGAAGCTGTGTGGTATTGGAATAAATGGTAGGATTGACGGCTGCAGTCGGTTTGTGCTGTGGATGGAAGCATACAATACTAACAGTGACCTCAAAGTTATTGCAGACTTCATCTCCAGTGTAACTGGGCTTGGGTGTTGTCCCTAACGATTGTGCGCCGACCCAGGAACTGAAAACGGACACGTCAAACATATGCAAGTTTTCTTGCGCAGGAACCACACGGACAGTCACGCAGGTGAAAAGTTTAATGTTGGATGCAGCACCGCAAACCAGCACATACAGGCCAACTATCCATCCATCCATCCATTTTCTACCGCTTATCCGAACTACCTCGGGTCACGGGGAGCCTGCGCCTATCTCAGGAGTCATCGGGCATCAAGGCAGGATACACCCTGGATGGAGTGCCAACCCATCGCAGGGCACACACACTCACTCATTCACTCACACACTCACACCCTACGGACAATTTTTCCAGAGATGCCAATCAACCTACCATGCATGTCTTTGGACAAGGGGGAGGAAACCGGAGTACCCGGAGGAAACCCCCGAGGCACGGGGAGAACATGCAAACTCCACACACACAGGTCAGAAGCAGGAATCGAACTCCCAACCCTGGAGGTGTGAGGCGAACGTGCTAACCACTAAGCCACCGTGCCCCCCTACAGGCCAACTATAAAATTATAATAATTTAAACGGTATAGATAAAGAGCTGAATCTTTAGGTAGGCTACTGTAGACAGTATCTACTTAGCAGTATCTTATTTATTTTTTGTTTTTTCCCCAGAAAGAACTAGATGATGATGAGCGAATTTGGAACACCCACCAAATATGACCACGACCAGGCCAAAGAATGCCCAGTTCTGATGTTCTCTGTGGCAGAATTTTGTGGTGTTGTGGAAGACAAACTCAAATTTGTTCTCTATGAAGAAGTGGCTGTTTGCAAAGAGGGATGCACCCCAAAGGGGCAGTAACCCTTTGAAGAGACTTCAGCTCTGTGTAATACCTATGGAAGAGAAATGATAACACTTGAGGTCAGATCTAAACAGTATTTTATATTGTACACTCATGTATTATATATTGTATAATAAGTATAATAAACCTTTCTAGAAAAAAGATGTGTAGTATGCTTAAACAAGCGGAAATACAGTACACCAGCAACAAACAGTAATCAAAAAACAAATTGTGCACTAGTAGAGGCAATACATGCAAAACATTTAATCCAAATTCACATTTCAGATTCAACAATCATTACATTTAAAACAACACCAGATAGACTGCCAGGTACAAACAGTAAACATACTACAAGCCTTACAGTGACTAGCATTTCAAAAGGCCGCAATAAACCCTGTAATGTACCACCTACTTGAACATTATATAACATTGAATGTAAGTATATGAATAAGAATCAATATTTTAACATAACAAACACATCATGAAATTACCCAAAACAGTGCATAAGCTTTCTGTGTTGCTTAGTGTAATGCTGCTCAGCTTCAGTATACACCTAGAATGTGTGACGGGGTAAGAGAATACGACAGACACAACTGGTAAGGCAGTGCAACCCCAGTGGAGAATTTATTACAAAACATAAAAGAATGTCCACATCTGTGATGTCCGGGGTGTGCTGTCGTCCGATCCGTGCTCTTGCAGTCTGGTGTCCTGTGTTTCCCTCGCTGGCCTCTCGCACTCTCTCTCGTGGGGGAATTAGAAAGGACCCAGCGTTAGGCGTCTTATGGTTCGGGACCCAGAGTGGTGGGAGCACAGAGCTTTTATGCCCGGCAGCTAATCGCCGTCAGGTGATCTCAATCAGCATTAGCTGCCGGGCCGTTTCCCAGGTGACGCTGATCCCAGAACGGCACCTCGTCACATCCCCCCCCCCAAGCATCAACCTGGTCTCCGGGCAGCTCCTGTAGGCGCCTCGGGAAGATAATCGGGGTGGGAGGGAAAATGCCGCCTGACAGTCCGACCCATACTGACTGGAAGACGGACTGTACGACGGGCTGGAAGACGGACGTGGTCGCTGGCTAATCCACGAAGGGGACCTCCATCTAGGCAGCGCTCTCGGACGGTTGGGCAGCGTCCTCCGTCGGCTGAGCAGCATCCTCCGGCGGCTGAGCCAAACTCTCTGGCAGCTGGGCCACGCTCTCTGGCGTCTGGGCCACGCTCTCTGGCGTCTGAGCCGCGCACTCGGGTGGCTATACAGCACTCTCCGGCAGCAGGGCAGCTCGGTCGGTCGGCTAGGCAGCGGTCTCTGGCAGCTGGGCAACTCTGTCGGGCAGCTAGGCAGCGCTCTCTGGCAGCTGGGCAGCGCTCGCGGTCGGCTGAGCAGCATTCTCTGCCGGCGGGGATAGTCCCTGAACTTCGGCGCCAGCGATCTCTCCTTCTCTCTCTCTCTTGTCCTCGACTTACTTCCTCGTGGACCGCGGAGAGAGAGAGCGTGTCCGTCCTTCTTCCGATCCAGGAAACACGAAAATTAGGGAAACCAGATAGCCGAGACGTTCTCTTAACTCCACGCCCGCATTCTCCACCAGTTGTGACGGGGTAAGAGAATACGACAGACACAACTGGTAAGGCAGAGCAACCCCAGTGGGGAATTTATTACAAAACATAAAAGAATGTCCACAACTGTGATGTCCCGGGTGCTCGTGGTGTGCTGTCGTCCGATCCGTGCTCTGCAGTCTGGTGTCCTGTGTTTCCCTCGCTGGCCTCTCGCACTCTCTCTCGTGGGGGATTTAGAAAGGACCCAGCGTTAGGCGTCTTATGGTTCGGGACCCAGAGTGGTGGGAGCACGCGGCTTTTATGCCCGGCAGCTAATCGACGTCAGGTGATCTCAATCAGCATTAGCTGCCCGGCCGTTTCCCAGGTGACGCTGATCCCAGAACGGCACCTCGTCACAAATGCTATATTCAATCATGTAAATTTAAATCAATGTGTAAACATAACATAGGCCTACAAAACATATACAGTGTATTTTAAACAAATCTCTAAAAAAGCATTTAAGAATATGTGCTTTGAATGAGCTTGATTTTCCTTCAGAATCGTTTTAGAATTGTATTGTCATAGGCTCTTTGCATGTGTGGATTATTGGGACAGACAAGAGTTTATAACTGTTCAGCTGTGTGTGTGTGTTTTAACTTTACGACTGTCCAGCTACACAATGTCCATGACCCAGATGTTACTTTCCAGAACACAGTTAAATTCACCATGAAACTGTGGAAGATTGTCATAGGAGTGAGAGAGTTCTAGGACCATACCACAGGCACGTCCAATTGGCTTTCTAGCAAAATCTGTATGTAAGGTAAACTCCACCAGAATAGCTTCTGCAACAACTTCATCGGAACCGGTACAGAATCTCAAAAATCTGCTGAGCTTGTTTTCATCAATTTCCCTGATATACCTTTTCAGGTGGTTGGCAACCTCAGCCTGATTTTCTGACATACCTTGTAGGAACTTCAACAGCCCAGTTACTTTTCTTTGTGTAGGCTTCAGATCCTTGCATAGTTTTTCTATTTCTTCACAACTTAGAAAGAACTGGCCTTTTGTCACCTCCCTCCAACAGTCAATTACAAATGTTGGTTTCTGTATGAGTTCTTTGTGAGCAATTTTGTCAATTAATCCAGGTAGAGAGGAAGCAGTAACCTTTCTCCTGCATTCATAAGTGTTCAAGATGTCCAGAAGTTCATCCATGTCAACAGAGAAAAAAGTAATTGAGAGCCTGTTTGAGAACATCTCGTTCTTGGCAGCTCACAAAATTAAGATATGTTCCCCTTAGATCTGAATATACAGTCCGAAACAGTATCTCTTCAAGAAATGGTGGAGCAAGCTTGATTGGCATGTATTCTTTAAATCCTTTAAGAAAGACTTGTCCAACAGCTTTTCATTTGTCAGTGCTGAAGAAAGGCACTTTTACAGATGTTCCGATTGTGCAGTGTTCATAGAAATCAGACTGTGAACATCACAAAGGACATCTGTACCACTCCCTGCTTCTTCTGAGTTGTTGGGAAGTACATGTCTCACAGTTAAGGACTGGTCAACAATCATGTGGTCAGAAAATGCCTCTATCATATCACTGAAGCTATTTGAGCATCATACAGTTAAATTCCTGTTGGCCAAACCATTTGGAGCACTTTGAGGTATGTAACAGGGCTCATGGTTGAATGTGTCATTAAGGGAATCTCCTTCAGTATTCTGTTGTGGACCAAATGTGATCCCAGGGTCACTGTTGACATGCTTGCAGTATGGTATTCAGAGGAATCTACACTAATAATGTCTTCATCATAAATTAAGAACACATCAGGAGGGGTCACACAAGGCTCGTTTATCTCTTGTTGCTCATATTCTTTCTGAGCAGACCAGTCATCATCTTTTGATGAATCAAAGGCATCACTATACTACTTTTCTGTCATGTCACACTTTGGACAGGTTGCTATATAGAAGCGCAACATGGGGAGTTTGACAGTTTCATATATCATTCCTATCGAGAGATACTTGGGGAGAGGATTTAGCTTGAAGTCCCAAACTTCCAAATCAAATTCAGATTCATGACCTTTGGTGGATGTTCCATTGTGAAAGAATAATGCATTTCCTTCTTTTAGTAAGTCATCATATCCTGCCTGAACATTAAGCTGTATCTTACGACTCTCACCACATTGGCTTTTTCTGACCTGTTTTATTACTCCATTGTCCCTGTGAAGCAATCCAATTTCAATATTTCGATTGCATTTTGCTTTTTTGTTTGATGTTTGTGGCTCATCCTCATTTCCCTCCTTTCGGATCATCATTTTCACTCTTAATTTCTGAAAAAGACCCAGCTTTCGCTTTGTAGATGGTGTATGATGCTTGCAAAAATGTTTAAGGGCAATCCTGTCTCCATATGAAGGAAGATACGTTGCCGGTTCTGTATCTTCCATAATCAGGATGACTTCTCTGTTTATCTGTTAAAGGAGAGAGAGACAAGCATGTTAACTTTTGTCGAGAGAAAATCATACAGCTTTACAACAGGTGAAAGTATATGTTATTGAAGGTGAAAAACAAATGTAAAATCTTGTCACTCAAATCAGATCCAGAAGTGGGTGCATTCTTAAAAGAAACAAAAGTTCAGAATGTTATGTGATAGGGACTGGTCTTTTACCAGGATAAAAACATTTTCAATAAATATTACTGTACATACAGTATTATTTATATGTTGTTAACAATTTAGGTAAACCATTCAAATATCATACCTTTTGCTGTTTCATTGCTGTAACAGCTTCCTCTGAGGTGCCTCGATTTCTCAGGAAATTTAATACATCAAGTACAGCAATATTCTTGTCAATAAATTGTTAGTATTAGGGTGTACTTATAGTGTGGAGGGCTGTCATGTTTGAAGCAGAATGTTTTAGATCAAAGACAATGACAAAATGCATCTTGAGTCCTTGAAAATGTTTCTTTGAAAGGTTTGAAGGCATTGTTTCTTTCATTTCGTCTCACACATACACTCTTTTGATGCAAACACTTGTTGACTTGCAGAGTCAAAAGAAATGTTGGGACTTTTAATGGATGTTTGGTAAATAACTTCAAACAACTGTGTTGTTTTCTTGTTTTGAATGGGTGATTGTCATGACATATGAAACAAGCCATGTAAAATAGTTTGCGGATGTCATGCTCTTGCACAAACTTGAAGGCAGTAGCACAGACCATGTTCAGACAATTATTCATACAAGCTCTTTTGTTCCAGTCTCTGCACCGAAGACATTGAAGAAGGCAGTCTCACACGTGCAGTCACGACAGTATGCTGAGAGCTAAAAGCACAGCAGCCAAGGCAATGAATTATTTAAAAACCTGTGTATCCTTGTTGAACCATAAAGAAAGGAGCTAAATAAAGAACTTCTAAAGCAAACAACCGTAATATGTATGATGTTAAGAAAGCTAAATAAAATGTTCTCTTAAAAGGCCCCCTTGACCAGCATGGCATGTAAGGATTAAAGACTAAAGCCTGCATTTGTTGTACCTTTTTTGTTGTACTGATTCTTTTTTTTCTTTTTCCATGAACTGAAAAATAAATTGCACTTCTGAGACAAGAGCTTGGGTGTAAGGAAGTCTATTTGGGTTCAATTGGAAAATCAGTGCAGATTGGTCTCTCAGACAGAGGCTGTGGCTCTGATAACTGTAATTTAAGTTCCTGTACATCTCAGCAGGGAACACCTGGAGCCCACTAAATGTCTTCCAGTAGTTATACTGTAGTGTGCTCAGAGACATAAGACAGAATTAACAAATTATTATACCCGGGATGGCCTTACCCTTGTGGAGCTCTCTCAACACCTTGGCCTGGCGGACCTGCAGGATGGCAATGGCGTAGAGAGAGGAGGCAGCCTGGCCCGCGGCAGCGCAAGCATTCGACACCAGTGATGCCGAAGTCCTACACGCCTTGGACGGTAGGCATTATCTACTCCCCCAGGTGGCAGCCGTCTGCGGGCACAGGTTCACCGCAGCAGATGCCAGTCGGATGCCAGTCTCCCTTCGATGCTGCAAGCGTCATCTCATCTACGTCATGCATCGTTTCCGAGTGCGTGCCTTAGGATCCGGACGGTATGCCACCGGCGATTGGGGAACTTTCAGAAGAGCGAATCAGGGTGCGATCGGCCCGTGAGCACTTGGCTGGCGGGTTTACATTCACAGAGGTCCCCACATCACTAAAGCTGCTAACACTGGCGGGCATCGGGACCTTAGCCACCGACGTCACGGCCCGGGTAACGAAATTGTAACTGGAAATGGTAACTGGTTCCCGTAGGAAGACAGCCACCCGTGACCGCAACTTGTGTCAACGAAAGCTGCGTCAGTGTGCTGGACGCCCAGACACTCGATGCAACTATCGTGTCCATCCCCCTCCTCGATGAGATTACCGCACCCAAGAGAACAGCGGGACATGCCGCGCTGGAGAATGCTCAGTCCTGAAAAGGACCTTTTAGAAAAAATCTCTAACACCTCCGGAACCACCGAGACGCCCAGGGAAAGGTCGCTGCAGGTAGGGACGATCCGCTGCTCTACGTCGTAGATCCGGCAATGTAGAAGAAGAATTTGTTAAATTTGTTTTGTTCGTAGTCATGAGCGAAGGCTCTGAAGAACAAAAGGTAAATGAATGCTGCACGCCGGCTTCATTTTATACCGGATATCGGGGGCGGAGACCGGCATGCAAATTTAATTCGCCATATTTCATTGGCCTTTTCTATAGTAGTCAGAGTTGATTGGTTCTCATGGGCGAACCCCATCTGTTGTTCTCGACACAACGTTGAGAGACCGACAGAAAGGGAACTGATCTGCCACATCTGGGAAAAGTCAACAGGCATAGGATACTTAAATTGTTTGGTTTTTGAAAAATGTAGGTGGTTGTTTTTTGTCTTTTCAGTGCCTTGTGTGGCAGTTATACAGTAAATTTATTTAAATTCAGCAACTCATCAAAATCACCAGCTCAGTCATAGCTGATGGCATTTGATCACTATCATTACCACTACTAAAGGCACAATTGAGGCAGCTTATACCAAGTCATAGGACCCTAGGGCGGGAGCATGAATCGTAGCAGGCTAGCAGCAGCACACACAAACTGTGTCCAAATTTGGGGGATGCAAACATTCTAAGGTCTTCAAAGCACACAGCCTCAAAAGTCCAAGAACCGAACTGAAATGAGACGGGCTTGCTTTGCGGAGGATTTCCTAATTGCGTAACTTGCTGATCCTGTTGCATGGCAACAGCAGAAGAACACAGCAGCAGGACACAGCAATGACGTTTCTGACTTTTTAAAAGAAATACATAGCCAGAAAAATTATCTTTTATTTGGAAGAATATGATTAGTTTATGTAGATTAAAACAGCCCAACTATATATTAAATGTGAAAAATTTAAAACACAATAATGCAAAAAATAATGTTAATGTACAACATCATATATAATATTAAAACACTGAAACATTTTTTTTGTGAATAACACATTTATTTAAGTTTTGAATGATTATTTAAACAATTCAAGCCGTTACAGGCGAGCAATGAATCTTGGGATAGCCAAAGCTGTCAAGGATACATATCCGTTCGCTCCTTAAAACCCTGCGGATATAAGGTCACATTTTGGGGCAACCTTTGAATCGGGACAGCATTTACCAGCCTTCAGTCGGGCTGTAGTGACTCAATCTGTCTTAAAATGTAACGTTCGGAGCCCCCGAATTGGGACACAGCTACAGAGAGGACAAAGAATGGAAACGTCGGTGGCAGCACCATCGTGTGTGTTTATTGACAACAGAATAGCATGTATTGAGAACGGGGAAACAAAGTAATGGTGACCGGTAGATTATTATTGATCGTCATGCCCGACCCGATTCAGAAATAGTGATGGCAAAATAATTAAGAGTCTAATGTACATATAATGGAAATCCGGATAATTCCTCCGATTTACCCTCTTTTCGTCACCTTTCGTTGGGAGAGTGAGAGGGACGGATCGAAATCTGAGGGGATCATGTCCCACCTGTCCCCAGTGCCATCTGCCCGCCTGCATCAAAGGGTCTAGTCTCAACATTTCTTCCCAGCAAAGGTCTAACTATCAAAGTTACCGAAATTTAAACTTCAAGAGTCAATAAGTGTTGTTCTAAATGTAACTATTTTCATTATCAAGTCTATGAAAGACAAAATATAGACACTATATTCTGTAAAAAAACAACCCACAACATACAGTCAAAAACTGCATTACAATATTTTACAGAATACACATAGATGGAAATAAACATTCAGTCTGTGTTTTTTGATCGATCTAGGGTACGTTTCCCAAAAGCATCATTAGCCAACTATGGTCGGAAGTTCCGGCAATTTAGCATAGTTCAACGATTTAAGTGTTTCCCAAAACAATCGTTTCAATGATCAATCGCAAGCAGCATCGCAAAGTTCTGTGATTGGAACTACAGGGGCCCGTTTTAATAAGGCGGTTAAACCTTGGAATAAAAGTTGCTTTACTTACAAATTTTGAGTTTTGGGTTTCAGAACAGTGAAAGTGAACTTGACCTATTTGTCAGGTAGGGTGACCCATACCCAAAATGTGACCTCTGCTTTTAACCCATCCAGAGAGTAGTGAACACATGTACACCAGGAGCAGTGGGCAGCTATCACTGCAGCACCCGGGGAGCAAGTAAGAGTAAGGTGCCAGCAACCTTCTGGTCACAAGTCCGACTCTCTAACCATTAGGCCACAACTGCCCAACTGATTTGAGTTCAATTTACTCCGTGCAGGCTTACCCTGGGTTAAGCGCGTACACCACAACTATAAAAAGTCATCATCAATGGAGCTCAAATATTACGATTCACCATGGCCAGGGCACAAAAAAAAGCAACATTGCGGCAGAAAGCACTTGAGAGTGAAGCAGACTTTCCGATCTGCATGAAGTGGATTTAATGATGTGCTGAAAATGACTTAAATTTAAATTAATAAATAGATAAATGTATCCAAGAAACAAATAAATTAATCATTAAATGAATGAAACAACAGAAATAAGAAAATTTATATATATATATATCTCACTTGCCATGAGTGCTCTAGTCATGCGAATACAGATGTCATGGTGTATACTGTATAGGACATTTGTAGGGTGTCAGACTCTCATGTAACGTGCATTATTATTAGACTGATCGCCGGTTCGAACCCTGCTCTGAGCATTTTTGAGTGGGAGTTTCTGTACGTCAAAATTAATTGTTTATTACCTTTATCACTTAATTTCTGCATGTATGTCTGTATTTATTAATGTCTTTATTCATGCACTTTATTTATGAACTTTATCAAGTAATTTCTCGTCGTCTCTAGACAATTATGCTCTGATGTAATATGTACGGTGTTATTGATGTAAGGATGGATGAGATATATTTAAAATGAGATAAAAAAGCGTTACAGTTTTAATAAAACTGCACATGGAAATTACAAAATTCCATCCAGGTCCTAAATTGCTCTTCTGAAATCAAAGTACATCCCAATGAATTAATTCAGCCTCTTCATAAATCCTCTATAAAAGCACATATGACATATAAGTCACTGAGATGGTCTCTGTGTGATCAAAATGTGTGCCATGAATGACTCTATTAATGAAAGAATGAATGAGGTACACCTTTTGCGCTGTAAAAGGGGGAGGAGATCGAAATGAAATCTGGGTTAACCTAAGAAAACCTGCTCCCGGTTAGGTTCACAGAGTAAGTTACTATGGTTAATGACTCGGAGTATAAGTTACCACTCCTTTAGTAACGACTTGTTACCCCACTTTCTCGGGTTTGACATACCTCACATTCTGAAACGGAAAACACCATTTTTATTGTGCAAAGACGTTATACTTTTAGCAACCTCCCACTGACAGAGTTTTAAAGGCTCACTTCTGTCCACAGAGTATGGCATGAAACCAAAGGAATACCAAACCACAACATAAATGGAAAATGTGTGTGTGCGCGTGTGTGTGTTTGCAAGAAATCGTGTGGCTAACCTGGTCTGTATGGATTTTGTTATGCTACACTGAAGGTCACGCTCGGAGAAAGCTGAACAGTGTCTGCAGTTCTACTTGAAATTCTGTCTTCATTCCAGTTGGGCTTTGAGTTCATTTTGATTGAAAAAGTTGCACCCACACTTATAAAGCAGCATCAATGTCTCCACTTATTTTCTATAAAGTTTTCTAAGCCTTCAAGATTTCCTTTTCATACAGATATGTGAAAAATGATATTTAGATAAAATGTAAATGTCAAAAAACCTAGGCTTTAATGAAACTTTCAAGAAGTCCATTACTTCAACTATAACACCTCTTGAAAAACGATTCAAGAATCCTAGGAAAATATATTTCGAAACGCTTCGTTCACTTTACCTTGCTACAAAAAAAGTATCAAGTGCTGTGGGTGCATCTGTGTAGACTCACCATTGTTGTTTGCTCAAAGAAGATGGGTTTATCCAATGAGGTAATGTTTTAACCTTACCCAACTCAACTTTATTTATATAGCGCTGTTTACAATTAGCATTGTTACAAAGCAGTTGTACATGGAACATATTGACTAAAAAAATAAAGTAAAAAACATTCAGAAATGGAATTTTAATTGAAAAATTTAATTAATAAAGTTATAATGTTGTTGATACATACAGACCATTTCAGCGTTGAGTGGTGCATCTCTTCCTCATTCCTGTTTCTGTAGTTCAAATGGCAAAGCTTTGGGTTAGCAGCACAAAGGTCTTGGGTTAATTCCTAGGGATCACACGTATGTATGTTCAAACAATGATTGAATACATTGTTTGTTGTTGTGTTGAACAATGAATCTTTTGCAAGTGTTTAAATGGCAAAGCCAGAAATGCAATACCATTACATCAAAAAACAGACCATAATTAAAGATTTAGATTCTAACTGTTCCGTTGAAATACAAAAGGATTAAGTTGTGTGTATCTTCCAATCTGCTCAACTGAAAGCAGGTTTTCTTAAATTTGTAAGAGATTTAAAGACCATGAAATAAGATGAATATTATCTACTCCTCTAAATTAGTCATGCTTATTTGATGAAAAAATTCAGTCATTCCTCATGAGCACGGATATTGGTAATTGGTTTCCAAAGATAGGCAACATGATAAGGATGTGGTTTCTGTCCTTCTTCCATCACTGCGATTGGGAAAAAAATGAATCACCTAAACCTAATTAATCATTACTTTGTACAGCTGAAGAAATGTACATCTACAAAGCAATTTAGTTTTTGTATGGTTCAATCTGTTCTGGCAGAAAAGCTTTATTTTCTTTGAAAAATGAAGGGGGTTTTCACAAACAGCCAAATAATCAATTTCTGAACCTTTAGAATGATTATAAGCACAAACGCATGAAAATAAAAAGAAGGTTTAGACATTACGACATGTTGGACACACTAAGTGGACATGTTGCTTTGACATGAAGAAACTACAATAGTTAGAAGCATGCTGGATTGTGGATCAGTATGATTTTGTTCATTACTTTTCTATTTCCTGTGGAAAGACAGGCTCACTGAGGAGGTCAAAAGGTCTTCAAATTGACAAATTTGGTATGTGATGTTGAATCAGTTATAATTGTTTATTTTTTGCATAATTGTCTGTTTTCTCCCACAGGTTAACCTAAAAATGACGGTATTGTTAATAGGTTCATTATGTCGTTAACAAATGACAGTTCCCCAGATTCAATGTAATTGAGGCCAAAATTTAAACAATAGTTTCAACACATCTTTGATTATGAATAAAAGCAACAATTCAAATATACAAAAAAGAAAATATCAATTTAAGGGCTGCAATGAACATGAAGTGAATAAATAAAGGCCTAAAGTGTTAAGCTGCTATTTGGTCCGTTAAATATCTCTTCATGCATCATGATCGGTTATAACAATAACCAATGGAGTTTGGCAATCATATACTTTCTTTGACTAACTTTCTTTAGATTGACAGTTTTTAAAGCTTGCGTATCACAGGAAGCTTCTGCCAAGTTCATATTAATCTTGAGTACCTATACAGTTGTATTGCATACGTCATATCTTTCGAACAGTATTTAGTTTGATCAAATTTACAAAAGAGAGATACCGCTGTATGGTTATTTCCAGAAAAACATGAGCTGCTAGAGGTGGGACTAGTGGGGAGAGTGGGATGGAACTACAGCACAAGCAAGCAACAATCCCTTCGTGTTTTGTACATGTGCACGTACACAGCGATTGCCAACAGACACAACGTCTGACTTAGTTTGACTTACCTCGTACAGTTAATGTCATGGCAACTGGAGCTTGCTGCCTACTGCCTTCCCCCCAAAAAATTATACCCCTATATTTTTTTCCACTCAACACCAGGGCCAGCTTTTCAAAGTCCACAAATCTACCTTGATGATCAAACTGAGAGAGTCTTGTCTTAAGTGGTTCATTTAAACTGGCTCGGTAAAAAACAATGAGTGACTTATCTGGGAAGTGAGTATCTAGAACTAGATTTAAAACGTCTTGGGTGTGGTCCTCAAGAGAACGGAACCCCTGGTGGAGCATCAGTAGGCGCATTGCCCCCAGCCATGCTGCTGCTGGATCCATTAGTGCTCGGGTATTCTGTGATGATGAGTGAATGATGAAGAGATCTGGATCCAAATGCAAACAGTGTTTAATACTTCCAACAAGCAACAATCCAAAAATTGTGAAACAGGAACAAAACACGAGGAACACGAGAAACACTATAGAAACACAAAATAGAAACACAAATTATATCCGACAACTAACAAGAGAAACACAGGTATAGTGTATAGACAAACTAATCAAGTTAACAAAACACAGGTGTTCAAACAAAACAAACAAAACACAGACAGGTATCGTGACAGTTATGTGGAAGACAGATGTCTGCCACATATCTGGTATCTCTCCCAGATTCTCTACACAATGAAAAATCCACAATAGAAAATATAATTCTTTCAGTTTGAATTTGAAGAAGGCTTTGTGCTCTTAATGTTACCATTGGGTTCTTTTTCCTTGAGTTTTCCCTCACTTATTTGTTTATTAAATTCACCTTTAATTTCCTGCCTGAGGCTGCTCAACCATTCAGTATGGCTCTCCACACTTTAAGGGACAGCTGTCTGTGGAAAAACAAACTGCCCCAGGACAAATTCTCTCTGCCAAAGCCACTAACACTCATCTGTGATTCTAGTCACGGAGTTCCAGCTCCAAGGATGCGGAAATCAGAATGAATGAAAGCCCATAAGCTATACTAAAGTTTGTACAGAGATGGAAGAGGCTGAATTACCAAATTTAACATAGAACCTTTGAAATACCTGTAAGTAAGTAAAGCACTGCTCTTAACCCTGGGTTATTTTTGTTTTAAACAAATACTTTTCTTCAAGTGTACAACTATAATGAAATGAAAACAATTTAAATTCTATTAATCATTATACTAATCATATGTTAATCATTTTTTTCATTGTGAAATAAT
This sequence comes from Triplophysa bombifrons, assembly GCA_029783895.1. Classification (NCBI taxonomy): domain Eukaryota; kingdom Metazoa; phylum Chordata; class Actinopteri; order Cypriniformes; family Nemacheilidae; genus Triplophysa; species Triplophysa bombifrons. The sequence goes on from CM056456.1 coordinate 21,387,654, forward strand.
AGTACGACAGTTAGAATTTATCTAACTTATATAAAGTACCTGTCAAAAGTTTATAATCACTTACTATAAATTATATTTTTTACATGTTTTAAGATAATAGCAAACTCATCAAAACCTTTGAAAAACACAACTGTAACTAAAGGAATTATTTTGTAACCAAAAGCATCCAAAATAAATGATTGTTGAAATAAAGTATTGTAGGAATTTATATGAAAAATTTGGTCCAACTAATCCAGTTTTTGAACTATTTTTATTAAAAATGTAATTTTCTTACGAAATAAATAAATGTGTTGGCACAGTGGGGTATATGCACACAGGGCAATGACATACTTCCACTTAAATATCAGCCAGCTAAGCTACTTCTGCTCTCACGGCTAGCGGTAATTTTTTGTGCCATGCCCTCTTAATTTTACAACTCACTTCATGGGTCATATACTTGATCTAATCTGTACATTTGGTTTGCAAAATGTGACTGTTACTGGTACATTTTGGTTTTAGCTTTCCTATCCCAGTTTTGTGTAAAAAGAAGTTGATCTCATATCGCAAACTCAGCTCAGTGAACTCACTGGTTCTCTCTGCTTCCGTTAGAACATCATTTCCCTTTCTGTCGGTCTCTCGACTTTGTGTCGAGAACGACAGATGGGGTTTGGCCTTGAGAACCAATCAACTCTGACTACTATAGAAAAGGCCAATGAAATTTGGCGAATGAAATCTGCATGCCGGTCTCCGCCCCCGGATGTGCAGCATTAATTTACCTTTTGTTCTTTAGAGCCTTCGCTCATGACTATGAAAAAAACAAATTCAATGAATTCTTCTTCTTCTACATTGCCGGATTTACAACGTAGAGCAGAGGATCGTCGCTACCTGCAGCGACCTTCCCCTGGGCGTCTCGGCGGTTCTGGAGGTGTTCGAGATTTTTTTCTAAAAAAGGTCCTTTTCAGGACTAAGCAATCTCCAGCGCGGCATGTCCCGCTGTGCTCTTGGGTGCGGCACCCTCATCGAGGAGGGGGATGGACACGATCGCTGCGTTAGGTGTCTGGGCGTCCAGCACGCTGAAGCAGCATTCGTTGACACATCTTGCCCGCACTGCGGGCAGATTGTCACTGAGAAGTTGCGGTCACGGGTGGCTGTCTTCCTACGGGAACCAGCCACCATTTCGTCTGCTACTCGGGCCGTGACATCGGTGGCTAAGGCCCCGAAGTCCGCCTGTATTAGCAGCATTATTGATGTGGGGACCTCTGCGAGCGTAAGTGTTCACGGGCCGATCGCACCCCGATTCGCTCTTCTGCACGTTCCCCAACCGGCGGTGAATATCGTCCGGATCCTCAGGCACGCACTCGGAAACGATACATGACATAGATGAGATGTCGCTCACATTATCGGAGGGAGATTGGCATCCAACTCTGACGAATCCAAGCTCCACCCCCTCTGGATCAGACCTCTGGAACACCCATGTCTGGTCTGGGACGAGAAGATCCTGGGTTGGCTACTCTCCCTTTATGGCAGAGACAATCACCCAGGCTAGGGCCCCATCTACTAGGCGGTTACACGCCTCTAGACAGCGCCTCTTCTCGTCCTGGTGTCTCTCTCTCAACGAGAAAGACCCACGGAGTTGCTCGATCAGGATTGCAGTCGGAGAGAGGGCTCCGAGCTCGTTCATTCTTCCGAGCTCAGAGCAATTCCCCCCGGGTCGAAGGGTTCCGAATCTGGCATTAGCCTGAACCCGGAACACTCCCCCCCAAGAGATGCAACCGGTGCAGGACTGCAGCCGCATATGCACACCCCCCAAAAACGAGGCCGGTATTGGCTGCTGGTGACCCGGCCTTGCCTGGTATGAAAGCCGATATTGCGGAGTCTGGAAGAGACTCCAGGTGATACTGGAGCGGGGAATTTGAGGTTTTCTGGAGAAAAAGATGCTGGCTGATCAGAGAGATGAATGAAGCATGCGGCCCTTGTAGGGTGGTCGCTGCGGCGAAACCAGCTTCTAGATGAGTCCAGGCTGCTGTGGAAAAGTTAGATGGAGTTATGGGCCCTTGTGGGGTGGTCGCTGATGCAATGTCGGCCTCTGAGTGAGAGATGACTGCCGATGTGGGAAGTAGATTGAGAAACTGGCCCTTGGGGGGTGGTCTCTGCTGCGATGCAAGCCTCTAAGGGAGTGATGTCTGCTGCTACAGAACATTGATGGAGGCGCGCGCCTTTGTGGGGAGGTCGCTGCTGCGCAGTTGGCCTTTAAGGGAGTGGTGTCCGATGCTGCAAAACGTCTATAGAGGCGCAGGCCCTTGTGGACGCTGCTGCCATGCTGGCCTCTGGGGTAGTAATGTCTGCTGCTGCAGAACCTGGATGGAGGCACGGTTCCTTGAGGGGCTGTCGCTGCTGCGATGCTGGCCTCTAAGTGAATGATGTCTGATGCTGTAGACCATAGATGTAGGCATGGGCCCTTGAGGGGCGGTCGCTGCTGCGAAGCTGTCCTCTGAGTAAAAGATGTCTGCTGCTGAAGAATATAAATGGAGGCGCGGGCCCTTGTGGGGCGGTCGCTGCTGCGATGCTGGCCTCTGGGTTGATGATGTCTGCTGCTGCAGGATGTAGATGGAGGCACGGGCCCTTGTGGGGCGGTCACTGCTGCGATGCTGGCCTCTAAAGGAGTGATGACTGCTGCTGTAGGACGTAGATGGAGGCACGGGCCCTTGCGGGGCGGGCGCTGCTGCTATGCTGGCCTCTAAAGGAGTGATGTCTGCTGCTGTAGGACGTAGATGGAGGCACGGGCCCTTGTGAGCGATCGCTGCTGCGATGCTGACCTCTAAGTTAATGGTGATTGCTGCTGAAGGACGTAGATGGAGGCACGGGCCCTTGTGGGGCGGTCGCTGCTGCGATGCTGGCCTCTACGGGACTGATGTCTGCTGCTGCAGAACATAGATGGAGGCACGGGCCCTTGAGGGCGGTCGCTGCTGCGATGCTGGCCTCTGTATGTAGGATGTCTGCTGCTGCAGAACATAGATGGAGGTACGGGCCCTTTGAGGGTCGGTCGCTGCTGCGATGTTGGCCTCTGTGTGTAGGGTGTCCGCTGCCGCAGAAATTGATGGAGGCACGGGCCCTTGAGGGGCGGGCGCTGCGATGCTGGCCTCTGTGTGTAGGATGTCTGCTGCTGCAAGACATAGATGAAGCCACGGGCCCTTATGGGGCGGTCACTTGCTGCGATGCTGGCCTCTTAGTGAATGATGTCTGCTGCTGCAGAAAAGATGGAGGCACGGGCCCTTGTGGGGCGGTCACTTGCTGCGATGCTGGCCTCTAAGGGTGGGGATGTCTGCTGCTGCAGGACATAGATGAAGGCACGGGCCCTTATGGGGCGGTCGCTTGCTGCGATGCTGGCCTCTAAAGGGAGTGAAGTCTGCTGCTGCAGAACGTGGATGGAGATACGGGCCGGTGTGGGGCAGTTGCTGCCGCTATGCTGTGGTAGGTTGATGCTAGATGATCTGGGAGATTAGTGTCCGATGGGCTTCTTTGATGAGGGAGCGGTCCGTCCGGATGTAGCTTTTGAAAGCCTCTGATGTCCAGCGACCAAGAGCTTGGATTTGCGGCTGGGAGAGACCTTTCCGGGCGGCTGTGGTGGCTCCGCCGATGCAAAAGGAATTGCTCGAGAAATGTTCTTCGGGGATGCCGGATTGGCGCAATACTGTTTTAAGATGAATTTGGAACCAGAAACGTGAGGCTGGACGACCGGAGACATCTATGAAGAGAGGGTCCGATGGGAATTTTGCCTATGATCTCCTGAAATGTAGGTAGGCAAGGAGGGTTTGGTAAGGCTGGATGGGTGATTGAAGGTTGAATATGAAGATGAACTGGCCTTTTTTTAATTGATCCGTCTTACTTTGCTTGATGTGGGAGGAGATTGTTTCTGCATCAAGCACTGGCAAGTCGGAGATGGTGGGGTGGACTGAAGGGTTGAAGCTGGATGTTGTTGTCATTTCGGAGCATCTGAGAAATCAAAGAAAAGCCAGAGTGAACATGGCGTCGAGTGTGCGGGCGGTGTGCATGGAGTGGTAACCTCTGCGGAGGGTAGAGATGCATTTGGTTAATAGATCCAAAGTTATGGGTTGTCTTTTGTCCGGGTAGGCGGGTTAAGCTCTTTGAATTCATTTGATGAGCATGGAGGTGGCTATAGCTGGGCAGGTTGAGTTAAAAATAAGTTTGTGGAAGAATTGAATTCCGCTTAGGTACCCTTTAATTGAGCTGGCTGGCAGGTTTTTGTTGATATTTAAGAAGGATATGAATGAGGTGATGGTAAGCAGAGAGAACTCGGGAAAGGGATGTTGTATGTTTGGTGGAATGACTTGAAACTCCTCCACGTGGTTAGGTAAGACTGAAGGGTCCTGATTGAGACAGCTTGGATGATAGAATTAAATGAAGAATCTAGGAGAGATCTTAGTGGGTGATTTACGGGAATATCCGTTCCGAATAAGGAGGTACTGGTGTTGGGAGGGGGTCCGCTTCTGGTGCTAGCCGCCTGAATTTCTGGAAGGCCAAACGGGAAAGACGTTGGCTATTTGGTTTGCAGAACCGGGAACATGCTTAGCCGTAACGATAAACTGATCGCTAGCCGATATCCAGGTGAGGCATCTAAGGAAAGGCATCAGTGCGGAAGAATGTGAACGGCCTTTATCGATGCAGTGCACTGTCGCTTTGTGTCGCAATGAACGGTAATGCTTAAGGCGGACCACTCCTTCCCCCACAAATATGCGGCGACTACGAGAGGGTACAGCTCGAATAAAGCTGAGGACAATAGTGACTGTGGTAATTCTACGAGCTGGGGGGGCACGTGGAGGCGAACCAGCATCCTTGGTAATAACCTCCGAAACCAATGGAGGGGGTGGCGTCGGTGAACAATTGGATGTCGACGGGGAGATCGCGCATGTCCTTGTAAAAGAAGGACAAGCCGTTCCATTCATCAAGGAATTTTATCCATAAACCGAGCTCGTCTTGGTATGCGCTGGTTAAGGTTATTAAGTCCTCTAGGGCGTGAGCTGAGGAAGCGAGGGAGAGGAGGTGCGAAACGAACGGGCGCCCTTGGGGAATTATACGCATCGCGAAATTGAGGTGGCCGAGAACGGATAATAATTCGCGTTTGGAACAATGGGGTTTGTTTAGGAGAGTGGAAGCGATCAGAATTAATCTGTCGATTTTTTCTTTGGGCAAGGATGCCTGAAAGTTCAGCGAGTCCAGATTGATGCCGAAGAAATCGATTGACGTGCTCGGACCCGAGGTTTAATCTTGGGCGAGTGGAATGCCGAGCTTGGCGAAGACTTTTTGGACTATCGAGAGATGCACGGCTGGGATTGAGTCTGGGCGCAAGATAACTATAAAATCGTCTAAAAGGTGAATAAGGTACGGATTGGAGTAGTTGTTAGAGATAATCCAACAGATTGCTTCTGACAGCATGTCGAAAATCTTTGGGCTGCTTCTGCAACCGAAAGTGAGGCGAACGGAAAAATAGAATTGATTGCGCCAGCAAATGCCGAACAGATGCCAGATGTCTGGGTTAATGGGCATCACTGTAAAAGGGGAGGTGATGTCAACTTTAGCGAGCCAGGCACCGCATCCGGCGGCTTTGATGAGTTTAATGGCTTGGTCGGTGTCGTGGTATAAAAGGGAAAACTCTTCGAGTGGAATGAGGCGGTTAATGCTTGGGAACGGAAAATTATGGGAGGACGACAGGTCAAATATGAGTCGTTTTTTGGTTGAGAATTTTCTGGTAGCTACACCGATGTGGCTGATGCGGAAGGTTTTAAAGGGGGGAGCGGCGAAGGGGCCGATCATGAAGTTTGAGTCGATTTCATTTTTGATAAGAAGATCGATCGTTTCGGGTTCGGCAAGCGTGGACTGCAGGTTGGGGCAGACTAGGCTTAAGGAAGGTAGACTCTCGATACCGGGGTTGAAGCAGTTTGGATGTACCAATGCTTGAGACTGAAGAGAGAGTGAAGGTAAGACATCTTGACTATTTATAGAGACACTCTCTCTCTCACTTTGAAGTGATAGGTTGATTGTTGTGATTGCTGACAGCCGACCAGCCGAGTTAATTATCTGCTCCTGCTCCTCCCGAACTTATTTTAGTAAAACACCATGTGTCTGTAGTCGCTATCGCCACTCATCACGACTCAGTGGATGGAAAGTTTCTAGGGCAACACGACCTGGTCTCCAGGTTCCTAAGGGGCGCGAGAGGGCGGAATCCGTCTCATCTCCGCTCCATACCCTCTTGGGACCCTAACATAGGTCCAAGAGCCCCTTGGAGGTTCCGATCTTCCTCACCTGACGAGTAAGATGGCCCTCCTGTGGCGCTCGCTTCCTTCAAGAGGGTAGGGGACCTCAAAGCATTCTCTGTGTCTCCGGATTGCCTTAAATTCGGGCCTGGCAAACTCTCACGTTATCTTGAGACCCAGGCCCGGATACGTGCCCAAAGTTCCCACTTCTCCCTTCCGTGACCAAGTGGTGGACTTGCAGGCGCTCCCCATCGGGGAGGAAGACCCAACCCCATCCGTGTTGTGTCCTGGACCACACGCAGAGCTTCAGTAGCTCTGATTAGCTCCTTGTCTGTGTTGGAGGACAGCAGAAGGGGAAGGCTGTCTCCAAGCAGAGGCTGGCGCACTGGGTCGTGGATGCCGTTACTACGGCCTTCCGATCTCAGATTCTCCCAGGCCCATTGGCAGTGGCTTACTTCACACAGGGTATAGCCACCTCCAAGCACTGGCCAGAAGCGCCTCTCTAGCAGACATCTATAGAGCTGCGGGTTGGGCTACGCCCAAACACCTTCGCAAGGGTTAACAACATCACGTTCCCTCCATCAGGGAACTGAGGTTACATACGTAACCAAGACGTTTTGTGTTGTCCAATGTTATCCTCACCTTTAGAAATTGGTCTCACCTACAACAGGGTTATCTCACAAATATTAGACGAACATGCCCCAGTTAGGACTAGGCTAGTGCCTTACACTCATGCATCACCCTGGGTCACTACAGAAGTCCGAGCTATGAAAGCAAAAGGTCGTAGTTTGGAAGGACTTTACAGGAAAACTGGTCTTGGTGTATTCTCTCATGCTTACATCGAACATCTACATAACTACCGTGCATCCATCACCTCAGCACATACCTCTAAATTTAGACCCAAGATCCTTCAAACATAACAAACCCTCTTAAACATAACATTTCATCTTCTGAACATCTGGAAAATGGTTTTCTTTCTTCTGTTTTTTTCAGATAAATTACAATCAGTCACTGCTTCTATGGCGCTGCACAGCTTACACTGTTTAAGGGTCTTATAACCAAGAGCTCAGTTTCGCTAATTTAGATTTTGTTGCTCCAGCAATTGTAAGTGATCTGATTATGAAATCCAACACAAAATCTTGTCTGCTTGACCCTGCACCGACTGCTCTACTTAAGACATGTGTTTCAGATATATCCCCATAACTAATCTGATAAATTTCAGTTAAATATCTGCTATTGTTTCTGAAGAGTTCCAAATTGCTGCAGAAAACCCGATCCTTAAGAAATCTGGCCTAGACCATCTTAATATGAACAATTATAGACCCATCTCTAACTTAAAATTCCTCGCAAAAAACTTGGAGAAAGTAATTGCCAGTCTGCTAAAAAATGTTCTAAGTGCAGATGATTTCTTTGAATCTCTCCAGTCTTGCTTTCGCCCATTGCACAGCACAGAAACAGCACTTGTTTGTGCAATGAATGATACTTTACTATTGATGGCCTTTTGTGTCTTGTGTGAGTGTTTTGTTTCCTTTTGTCGAACTCATGGAGAACCGTTCTAAAAGCTCTTCACGTGTTGGGTGTCTACGTCACACGTCCCGCCCCGTGTCTCCCCATCAGGCTTTCCCCTCACCGGGTTTCCATCACCTCATCACCTGCACTATTGTAGCTTGTCCCAATTAGTAGTCTCCCCTGGTTCCTTATAATTTATTCACCTGTTAGTCATTTCCCACTGTTAGGTCCCCTCTGTTTAAGCCCTCTCGTTCTCTCGTCTTGTGTCGGACCGTTGCGTGTTTTGCCTGTTCTGAGCGCCACAGTCTAGTGCGTCTAGATCTGTTAAGCCTTGTTTTTGCCAATAGTTTACCTCCCCTAATTCCTGTTAGCGTCTTGGACTTCCGCTCTATACACTTCCCAGCATCTCGACACAAGGGATCACCACGATCGTCTGGATTCTGCCAACGGGTCGAGACTCCTCCCCGCTGAGCATTCGCCTCGGAAGAGCAAAGGTTTCCTTGGTATTGGAAGATACGATGTAGGCAATACTATTGTATAGGTACTCAAGTTTAAAAGGAAATTGGCAGGAAATGTTTGTGATGCCTGATCTTAAAACATTCATATTGAGATTAAAAAGGTTTTAATGTCATGTGACACATATTTGTCAAATGATCCTAAACTTTCGACAGTAGGGTAGATAGAAAAACATTGAATTATTTGTAAGTATATGTTTTATTTTTATTAAGTCTTACAATCTACCCCACCTACAAGGGTAAGTTATAACATTAGCACTTCGGTTTTACTTTTTTAGCAGATATGTGTATGTTGTTTGTGGGAAAATATGATTATTTTAACTTTATACTGTATACTTTAAATGATTGAGCCAAAACCAATGATTTGTGTCCTTGTTATGTTTTGGATGCGAAGAAACGACACGGACAACCATTTCTGCAGAGTCTGTTTACTGAAGCTTACTGATTTAAGACAACCGCTCTAACACATGCGCATTGCGTCAAATACAGAAATTTGTGTGAAAATATGATTATTTAAACTTTATACTAGTTATTATAAATGATTGCCGAAAAACCAAAAGCACTTCCTTTTTCCTGATCTTCCCTATATATTAGATTTTCCCTGTCTGATCACATTCATTCATATCATAAAACATCATTTAAATTCTCAATAATAATTTGTAACAAATATGTGTGTGTTGCTTGTGTAAAGATATGTTTATTTTAACTTTATACTGTATATTTTAGATGATTGAGTCAAAACCAAATGCATTTCCTGTGTCCTGATCTTCCCTATTTGATTTTCCCTGTGTGATCACATTCATTTATAGCATAAAACATAATTTAAATTCTTCGATAATTATTTTGATCAGTTTGAAGTCTATTTAATCAGTCAGGTATGCAATCAATAGTGCTACTTACAGAGTGCACACACTCAGATCACACATCTGTCCTATCAGTCAGACAGTGGTACTAAATTGAAATATTGGAAAAACGCTACCATCTGGAAAAGTGGGTAGTATAAGTAATGGCATTTTATTCCGTAACCATTTAACTAGTATAAGCAGTTGTAGTATAATATTAGAAGCAGTTGTTCATTTTTAGTAGGCCATGCATATTTTGATTGATTTCAAACAAATATTGATGTTTACCTATTGTGCAATTGAAGTACCTTGAATCTAGTCATGCAACTAATAACTGTCGGCCCTATTATTACAACAGCTTTTAGTGCTTGAGAGTCATAACAGAGACACTGAAGGGCCCAGTGACAGTACCTCCCCCTGCTTCTATCGATTACAGGCCTGGAAGTAGAGAATGGGTCAAGCCTTGTGCTCAAGTCCTTTCATTATGAACTGTAAACCAAACCTGTTCACCTTTATCATTCTCATTGATTATATTGATCACTCCGAAACTGAATAGGCTTGTTCAGTCCCCTGACTTGCTCTATAACTCATGTAGCTTCTAAGATCTTTTACCCTAGATTTGTATAACTGGGTGAAATTAAAGTAACCCACAAACTGCAGATTGACCCTCTGTTAATCCCCTGTGCATGTTAATGTATATCACAAAACATGTGCTCTTGCTGTGATATGAAAATAACGTGCAATACTGTGCACTGTAAAAATGTGTTGCGGCTCTTTTAAGAGATTATCTCTCTCTCTCTGTGTGTGTGCGTGGAGTGAGCGAGAGCGTCGATGCAAGCGTGAGAAGCTGGGAAGCGCACGGGCCTTGATTTGTGAGAATATGTGTAGAATAAGTTCTTAAAATAGCAATAAATATCAATTTATGATTGTATTTCGGTTGCAGCCTTTAGGGTCTGGTCGGTAGATGGCTGCATTCTTTGCACATCCATTTAACTTTCTCATTAGTTTACGGGAGATGTCTTCACATTAAGGTGTCAGGAACTGTGCTGGTTTATTGTTTTATACTGCTTTGCGTGGTCTACTTGTGACTTTCGACTGGTTTTTACATTCAAAAACATCCAAATCAATAAGTAACAGGCTATTTTCTACCTCAGTTTAAATGAGCGTGCCTCATTGAAGACTTGGAAGTAAACTGCTACGATTGTATAGCAGTTTGCATAGTAAACTTAGTTAGAGCATTCTGTTAATTTGGTTAGACACGTAATATTAGGTTACGTATTTGCCCTATTCGCAGGGGATTTTTATTATCTTGGGACCTTGTGTGATTTATACAATTCCTCCCCACATCTGAATTTCGTGTGGCGCATTCGCACGGGATAAATGAAGCCTGTGAATTTTACTCAAATTTACTGACTTATTTCCCGGATTTGATGGCAAGGCTTTGTGTATAGTTTTATGGCATATAGTTGTATGGTGTTTAATGATATCCATACCTGTCAGCATTTGAGACTCGTGATCGCGAACCGGACAGAATAATGCAGCGACTGTGTTCTTCCACAATAAGACACTACACTATCTTTTCACAGCATGTTTATTGCTTGCTCGTTTTATCTGGTTCCTCGTAAATTGTATTACTTCAGTACTGTTATGCGCGAACCAGTGGACAGGGAAGTAGTTGTTGATATTCTTCTGTGGAGGCGGTGTTCAACCTATCATGATAGGTGCATTCCAGGACCTGCCGTTCGCTGGGCCTGGTGTCAATAACACTTGTAATTTCAGTAACAAGGGCATTTTCTGTTCTGACACATACAGGATGTTTGCTTGAATACGATTCCCTCGTATATAACAAAAGTTCGGGTTAAAATTGAAGTCTTTAACGGTGCTCTTCAGAGGTAATTATAAACATTGCCATATTTGATTTAAGATTAAGCAGTTCTTTGTTGTAGAGTGACCATTTACAGAAACAGATTGTGCCATTCACAGTTTATACTCATGGCTCATCTCATTTTGTTCCAATTATCAAGTATAAACATACTCTGAAATGGGCTTTCATTTTGAATACGAGGTTCCAGTTAAAATGGGTGGTTGACTGGGTTGTTAAAAACACCCAGTGCCAAACCCCATGGCAACCTGCAGATTTCAGACTGGCCATACTTTTGATTCTGGGATTAGTGTATATTTTTTGGCAAAAATTTACTCCCCATCCTTTTTTTATATAAGCAAATGGAACTGTTGCTTCTCATATATTACTTCTATACCTGCAGAAACTGTCAGCAAAGCAGGAATTTCCTGTATTTATGATGTCTGGAGAAGCAGGCTGTAAAACCCATGTAATGAAAAAAATGCAGAAACAATCGAAGAGTAGAAGTGTTTTCGAAAATGTGTTCAGCCTATTCCCATTTTTAAAACTCGAATTGTTAGATTTACTCATGAACTATAGTACGAATATGTGTTAATAAAGCATTCATTAACACACTGGTAACTAGTACTATAATACTAAATAATAATATGTATAACTACATTTATATAGTTTATTAATCATTTATTAACACTTCATAAATTATCATATGAACCACTGAAAACTGCAAAAAAATGTTTTGTAAAAAACATATTTAATTTAAAAATGATAAACTCATCCTTAATAAAGTATGAAATTACAATTATTAAACACATTAAAGCATTTAGCAGTACATATTTATAAACTGCTTAATAATGTCTATTATGTAGGGAAAATGCTTTATAAATGCTTTATAAAAAATGAATTAACTAATGCTTATCTAATGTTGATAAGCATGCAGTTATTTTAAAGTGAAAATATTTTAATATAAGAACATACACACACGCTTGTAGCTAAATCCTCTTTATGTTTTGGTCTGGGTATGGGGGGAGGGGTTGCGCATTGCCACTCCAGATTTTTGTTGGGCCCCTCCAAAAATATCTAGCTGATAGTTAAAATAATTCTACATAAAAATTGTATTATTATATACTCATTTGTGTTCTCTTTTATGAAAATATCTGTCAATTTAATCACAGCAAAACGTTATAATTATGCATGCAATGAACTATGATCATACGGTATGACTTGCCCAACCAGAATATATGATTCCCCCCAGTAGAGCCAGCCTAGTACTGGGCTCGGGTAAGTCTGTTTTTAATTCTGCATTGATCTTTATTTTGTTCAAGCATAATGTATAATTATAATGAAAGTGCTAAAATACATACTGTATTATGTATGTTGAAAGAAATACCGTTCTGATTAAGGAACAAAAAATCAAAAAACAGGGTAAACTAAACTGGCCTGGGGCATCAATTGACCCCATAAAAAAGTCAATGAACCCCTGAATGTATTAGATCCAATTACGGAAAAATGTATGACATTCACATGCACTTTTCTTCCAGCCCTCAACTTGAGAGTAAAAGCACCAGATTCGTACCCTCCTGCTGTCACTATGATTCATACAGTCTTGGCTGAAATTAGACATTAATTACATGACTTTTGAACGCTTTATGTCTTGGACGTATTCTACAATGAGTCACATTAAACATACAGCAAGTTATTATGAGGGGATTGTTATAATATTCCAATATAAAATATAGAAAGTATATGAAAAAAATAATATTATGTTAATGTTAAAATAAGCAAGTTTATATGATTGAACTATATGAACGTTCCTGTGTTAAAGGTCTTTATATTCCATTCATGTACGTGATTTAAAGTTTAAAACTGCAAAGCTAAAAAAAACTTTTGGGTGTTATTTATTAGTTAGTTTAAAGCAAATGGTAGTCCATACTTTAAATAACTCAGCATTTTTTGAGTGAACAATGCTTTCCACAATTCAAAAACACAGTCTATCAAGTTAGTCCAATGTCCCAAATGTAAGCTAATACTGTTTTATTTATTTACACACTGTCTGGAAATCAAATCCTTCAACTCACCCATACAGCACAGAAAAATCACACAAACCAATGAACTACACTGCTGTGCATGTAAACTTTCAATAATAATGAGCTTCCCACCAAAAAACATGATGATAACACTGAACACATGACATACCTGAAAATAAATAATAAACACAGCAACATCAATACTGCAAAAAAAAGAAAATCATAAACAGCAACAGCAACAAATACTGCAAACAATTCAAATGTTAGCATTTCTTGTTTGTTCTATTGTGCTCTATCATTTTCTCTCCTTGACTTGTTGATGCATGGAGAGGATACACCATGTGACAACATCGACTATACGGAATAGAAGCAAGATATATTTGCATGTTTGTCCACCCAAGCATCACTTTAAAGCCATGTCAATTAAGGATGACTTTGAAAAGCTAGTACTTGTCTTGGGATCTGCTGTTGAAGCTTGTTTAAAAAAACTGGGCAAGAAATGTTTTAGGTGAAATAGTCCTCACTGTGCATATAGTGAATTAATGGATTTACCGTAGACTACATACGTTTCCGGGTCACTGGCTGAAGGAGAAAGGAGCGAGAAAATGAGGAAGCAATTAACGAGGGTATCAGGAAGATTTCTTGTCGATACTCTTGTTAATGTAAAAACGAATGTAAAATAACAAGGCTTAACATTGCAGACGTAGAAGACTTGCAATTTAGTTAAATGAAGCAATATTTTTTATAGAGGCACTAATAAATCAGTTTTAATTCTGCATTGGCTAGCACCAGCCTTAAAACAAAGCTTTATGGGTTGTTTTAGCTAAAGATGCAAAAAGTGGGAAACCACTGATGCTTTAAAGGGGGCACAATTTCAACCCGAGCTTTCGTTATATAAGAGGGAATGGTATTCACGCAGACATCATGTAAGTGTCAGAACTGAAAACGCCCTCGTTACTGAGATTACATCTGTTAATCTGGAAAGCTCCTATCTATGACAACATTGATAGGTTGAAAACCACTTCCACAGAAAAATATCAACGACAACTTCACTAGCCCTGCCCACTGGTTCGCATATGACAGAACCAGTTGCGCGGAAACAAATAGAGCGAGACAGCAATTAACAAACATGCCGTTAAAGAAAGCTAAATGTTGTGACATCCCTGGTTGTAGAAAAAAACAGTCGCTGTATTACCTTACTTCGTATTCTGATATTAGGAATGACGTTCCTTCCTTCGTGAGTAAGGCACAGGCCTACACTGAATTTGGGGAGAGTTTAAAATTAAAAAGCAGTGTTGTGCCTTCAATATTGGATTCGATAGGAATGGCGCAGCAATCTTATGTGAGTAAAACATTTTGTGCTATGCGTCACTATGCTTTGTTAGAAATCGCTTGATGTGCCCTGAGCACAATTGACATGAAATCAGTATTACCTGGGGACATCTAGTCATTTGTATCAATCGCAGAGGTTGTCTGTGATCTTAAGCTCGTGCGAATCGGCATCTTTGCGATTTGGCGGGCTCATGTATCATTTTTCGTGGTTTTATCCACCGTTTGCGAATAATGGATAAAAAATGATAATAATAAGTGTTTTGGTATTATTTTCGGGTGCTGGGTGATATCCATAAGTTAGCGGGAGTCTCCCGTTTGTTTATTTATCATGGAAACACTCGTAACATTTGAGACCCGCGATCGAGGTGATAATTTTCTCGTTTCGGTCTTTGTTTTTAATGCTTCATTCAGTCTTTGGATTATTTTGGTTTGTTTTTGTCTTGTATTATTACAATAAATGTTATACTGCACGTGGATCTGCTTCCTGCCTGGGTTACGCTACTCATTGTGATGAGAGTTGTCTCAGTATTGACATGAGCGCCATTATTGTTCACTGTCACATGGAAAGCATGCTGGGAACTCAAAACCCTCTGCTGAGTTAGTGACATTAACAAAAATAATTAATGTAGTGCCACCAAAAAATATTTTTGTAAAGATCCTTTATACAATTTTAAGTGGGTTTAGCATGATAAAAATTGATGAATGATGAATTCACATTGATGAATTCACATTGCTTTCCACATATGAAGTTGCCTTGTGAATCTATAAAATGTATGACAGAGCGAGACCTGCAATATTTAATTTTTCTGTGATTAAATTGAGAGATTTTTTTATAGATGGTAAGTATTTAATATTTAGGACTGAGGAAGAGCTGTGTCTGGAAAACGGTCTGCACTTTTCATTGGTTTTATGCCCTCCGATGAAGCATTAAATACATATTTTTTAAGGTGTAAGCGCTGCATATAACATATGCATTTTTTTATTCTACGCACCAGATCAACTGTGTTCTTTAATATTGGACATTTGGTCCTGCTCTTCTCCTGTGAATCTGTATTTAATATTTAGGAAATATTTAATTTATTAATTATTTTAGTTGTCAGCTGGATTTTTTTGGGGGGGGCCCTAGAATAAATTGAGACTCGGCCTGGTTAAAACAAACATTCACAAACTAAGTGTGTTGTGCAGTTTGTGAATGTTTGTTTTATGTGGAACTACAGCCCACCACTTGTGGTTAACAAGTTTTTGTTGAAGTATTAATTACTTTTCAAAATTTGTTTATAGAAGTTACTTTTTTAATGTTAGTTTGAAACTATATAATGGAATTATAATGATCTATCTGGATTCTGAGCAGTTCTGAGATAATGAACTAAAAAGTTTTTTAATTCCATTTGACTTTTGTATATAAAACTATTTTTCTATAAGTCCCAAAATAAACAAAGCGTAAAGAAAAGACACCACATGATATAAAAATTGTCAATATAAGATTATCTAAATAACTAAATTGTGAATTAAACATCATGGTGTCAGAAGTTGTCATTGATTTATGTGATGGTAAACGAGGCATAAAACATTTACAAATCATTCCTTTTCAATGAAAGGGAGAAAGAAAATGATTTTGAGACAGTTAAAAAAAACAATGACTACTTTTTACCGCAGACCAACGCTATACACGATAGGGTGCAGTTTCCCCAGTGAACCCAAAGATCACAGGTAAAAACTGAGACATTTATTTGTGCACTGTGCGAGTTATCAGAAATCTGTGACGTTGGTGCTAACAGAAATGAGAACATTAGAAACAGATTGGTTGTAGGAATTATAGACTAGGACCTGTATGAAAGATTACAACTATTTATAGATCTCACATTGGATATCGCCGTACAAATGGTAAGAAAACCTGAGGAAGTTACTCACCAGGTCAGCCAACAGAAAAACAAAGAAATGGGAGGACAAATGCAGCAGACGTGGCAAAACAAAACATAAATACAGAGAGCAATGTCCACCCTTAGGAGCGGAATGCAGGAGATGTCACAAAAAAAGGCCATTGGGAACGAATGTGCAAAACTAAATTATTCCATGAAGTCATACGGGAGGAAAGAGAAGCTGACTCATTTTACCTAGGATCTGTACAACAGACAGGGAAAGGCAGCACAGAAACATGGACTGTCAATCTGACTAATGGAAACACACCAGTAACGTTTAAAATAGATGCAGGGGCGGATGTGACAATAATAAGCAAAGAGTAATTCAAAAACCTGCAAAAGAAACAAGAACTCCACAAAGCTAACAGTCCAGGACCAGGGGGCTTTCTAAAATGCATTGTGCAATTCTGAAGCCAGGTAAAGCACAAATGAAACAGTATGAACTGACCATATATGTCGTAAAAGGCCCAACAGTGAAAAACCTTGTCAGCGGAAGGGCAGCTAAAGAAATGGGCATGGTTAAACGGATAGATGAGATCAGTACAACCATCAGGGACAAAGGAAAACTAAAGACTGAACCAGTTAAGAATCAACTCAGAGAAGGAGCAGAATCATATGCTGTTAATACAGCTCATAGAGTCACATCACTGCTTCAGAAAGTGAGTGATAAATTAGGAAGGATGGAAGCAGGAGGAGTGATTTAGAGAGTCACTGAACCAACAGATTTGTGTGCACCAATGGTACCTGTTACCAAACCCAACGGACAGGTTTGTATATGTGTTGACCTGAAAAGACTGAATGAAAATATCAAAAGAGAACGATTAAAGCTGCCAACAACACATGAAATCCTCGCAAAACTAACAGGGCCAAAGTGTTCATATCGTTAGATAAGTGGCTTTTGGCAAACTTCCTTTTGGTATAAGCATCGCAAAGAAAAATGCAAGAGCTGTTGTCAGGCTTGGAGGGAGTCCTGGTGTATATTGATGATGTCATTGTGTATCGAGCATCCATGCAAGAACATGACATGGGTAAGTAATGGTAGAGATTGAACTCATGGGCCTAAGATTAAACATAGACAAATGTGCGAATCGACAAAGTGAGCTGCATTTCCTGGGTCAGATAGTTGATGAGAATGGAGTCTGTGCAGACCCAGAGAAAGTCAAACCTATTAGTGAACTCAAAGCCCCTAAGAATGTTAATGAACTTAAAAGAGTCCTGCGGATGATTAACTATATGGAAAAATATATTCCTCACCTCGCAACACTGGGAGGCCCTCTATATGAACTCCTACGAACTAAAACAGAATGGACCTGGGATTCGGCACAGGAACAGGCAATTTGTCACCTGAAAGAAGCACTTATGACATCACCCGTGTTGTCATTTTATGATGCTGAGAAACCAACTACTGTATCTGCCGACGCTTGCAGGTATGGATTGGGAGGAGTCCTACTCCAACAACACAGAGACTGCTGGAAGCCTGTAGCCTTTTGCTCATGAACCCTTGCTGGTGCTGAACGCCATTATGCGCAGATAGAGAAAGAGTGTCTCGCAGGAGTATGGGCGTGCAAATATTTCAGCAAATCTCTGAGTGGAATGGGACATTTCAAAATCATCACAGACCACATACTGGTTCCCTTGATAAACTGTAAACTGTACCTATCAGATGCCAGAGACTTTTTCTCAGACTAATGAGATTCAACGTGACAGCTGAGTATGCTCCTGGTAAAACACTAATGGTAGCAGACACCTTGTCGTGAAGCCCACAAAGCAGCACCATGGCCAACACTACCGAAGAGGACGTCTGTATTGTGGAATGCTTGCCAACTTCAAAAGGAAAAATAAATGCAATTCGCCATGCAACACAACAAGATAAAAAATTGCAGAGAGTAAAAATCTTAATTAAAACTTGATGGCCTGAGCATGCAAAAGATGTTCATCCTGAGATAAGAGACTTTTATTCATTCAAGAGTGAATTGTCGGTGACTGACGGCTTGCTTACCAGAGGAAACCAGATCGCCATCAAGCTAAAAGCAAAATTTGCACGATTCGGCATTCCAGAGGTAATCATTTAATCAGTTACATCAAGCCTACACCACCCCTCAAGCTGTCATGGTTCCACTACCATGTCATGTTTTATTCCTGTCTCAGTGGAATCATGGCATAACCTATGGTTTTGTGTGAGATTGAATAGTTCTTTCTCGTGTCTCGTCATTGTTCCCTGCATCTCGTTCCTTGTCAGCCTCTCCTTAGTGCTAATCCCCAGCACCTGTTGCTCGTTTCGATCCTCTGTTGTTTCCCCTATAAAGAGTCCTCACGTTTCTTTGTCTCGTTGCTCGTTGCTCGTGCATTGTTTGTGATACCCTGTTTGCTGTTCGTGTCCTGGTCCTGGTTCTTGTTCTTGTAGCTGTTGCTCTCTGTAGTTTGTATACTTGTTACCTCGTTCCTGTGTCCCGTTATAGTAAGTGTCAGTTTAGTGTTTGTTCCTAGTGTTTGTTTTCTAGTCTAGTAAGTAAGTGTTTTTTGTTAAAGGTACACTGTCCTGTTTTCCCCCTCGTGGGTTTTTGTTTTGCTGCTTGTTTTGTCAGTGTTTATGTTAAATAAATATTATCTGTTACCATCAATACAGTCTGTGTCTGCCTGCACTTGGGTTCCCACGCCATGTCTCTGTGTGAGATTCATGACAGAATGCACGAGCCTAATTCGAACCCAGTAGGCAGCATGGACGGTACGACGTTGTCCTTGCGGTCTCGCCAGGCCCACTTGCTGCTTGGATTCCGCCAGGGGTCTTACGGTGACCAGGAGTTCGCCAGGGCATTCTCGGCGGTGGCGGAGGTGACCGAGTTTGGTGAGGCGGAGTTGAAGACGATCTTCAACTGCTGCCTCACCAGGCGCCTCACACCGTCAGAGAAGAGGCTGCTGTCTCCCTTGGGGTTTGCGGACATGGTCAGGTACGTGGCCAACCGGAGCGATCCCGGGGGTGAGGTTCCACATGGGACTTTCGCCCCACGGTCGAGCGCTGCGGAGGGTCTCGTCCTGGCTGCCGCTGCCCTGGGGGATTCAGTACCCTCTGGCTCGAGCTCCATGGTCGCCGGTTCTTCTGGTGGAGTCCGAGATAAGTGGGTGGCTAGAGACTCGAGGACGACGTCGCGGGATACCTCCTTCCCGGTACTCCCTCGGTCCCCCACTGGCCCGGCTAAGTCAGCCGCGGGCCAGACCGACCTGAGAGGGAGAAGAAGGCCACGTGGAGGTCGTCCCAGGCCGAAGTTGCTGTCCTGCCGCCCAGTGCAGCAACCGTCAACAGTTCCGGAGTTCCCGAGTCCGGAGTTCCCGAGTCCGGAGTTCCCGAGTCCGGAGTTCCCGAGTCCGGAGTTCCCGAGTCCGGAGTTCCCGAGTCCGGAGTTCCCGAGTCCGGAGTTCCCGAGTCCGGAGTTCCCGAGTCCGGAGTTCCCGAGTCCGGAGTTCCCGAGTCCGGAGTTCCCGAGTCCGGAGTTCCCGAGTCCGGAGTTCCCGAGTCCGGTGGTCCCGAGTCCGGTGGTCCCGAGTCCGGTGGTCCCGAGTCCGGTGGTCCCGAGTCCGGAGTTCCCGAGTCCGGAGTTCCCGAGTCCGGAGTTCCCGAGTCCGGAGTTCCCGAGTCCGGAGTTCCCGAGTCCGGAGTTCCCGAGTCCGGTGGTCCCGAGTCCGGTGGTCCCGAGTCCGGTGGTCCCGAGTCCGGTGGTCCCGAGTCCGGTGGTCCCGAGTCCGGTGGTCCCGAGTCCGGTGGTCCCGAGTCCGGTGGTCCCGAGTCCGGTGGTCCCGAGTCCGGTGGTCCCGAGTCCGGTGGTCCCGAGTCCGGTGGTCCCGAGTCCGGTGGTCCCGAGTCCGGTGGTCCCGAGTCCGGTGGTCCCGAGTCCGGTGGTCCCGAGTCCGGTGGTCCCGAGTCCGGTGGTCCCGAGTCCTGTGGTGTCTAACCCCAAATATTTTTTGGGGGGGGGCTGTGGGGAGGTGACGGTCCGAGCGTCCAGCCCGGCCGCAGATCCGCTCCAGAAACCGGCACCCAGACTGGTCCAGCAGCCGCCAGAGAGCGCTGCCCAGCCGCCACCACAGAACGCTGCCCAGCCGCCGTTAGACAACGCTGCCCATCCGCCGTCTAAGGGCGCTGCCCAGCGGCCACCAAGCCCGGTCCAGCAACCGGCACCAAGCCCGGCTGCCCAGCCGGCGTCAAGCCCGGCTGCCCAGCCATGGTCAAGCCCTACAGTCCTGCAGGGGACAAGAACAGTTCCCCCCAGGACTTCCCCTGTCAAGCCTCCTGGGGCTCCGCGCCCTGGCGCTTCCCCCAGGGCTGGAACTTTCCCACCCAACCCTCCCCCTTCTGGACTTCCCACGTTTTCTTGTCTGCCCCCACCCCCCCTCCCATGTTTGTTATTTTTGTTGTCTCACCCCAACCCATTTGTGATTATGTCGTGTATGCCTCTTGTCATGTTCACCTTGTCTGTCTGGTTTTTGTCTGTTTCCCAGTCAGTCTTGTCTCGTTAGTTACCCCTTGATGAACACCTGGAGGTGCTCATTAAAGGGGGGGCTTATGTCATGGTTCCACTACCATGTCATGTTTTATTCCTGTCTCAGTGGAATCATGGCATAACCTATGGTTTTGTGTGAGATTGAATAGTTCTTTCTCGTGTCTCGTCATTGTTCCCTGCATCTCGTTCCTTGTCAGCCTCTCCTTAGTGCTAATCCCCAGCACCTGTTGCTCGTTTCGATCCTCTGTTGTTTCCCCTATAAAGAGTCCTCACGTTTCTTTGTCTCGTTGCTCGTGCATTGTTTGTGATACCCTGTTTGCTGTTCGTGTCCTGGTTCTTGTTCTTGTAGCTGTTGCTCTCTGTAGTTTGTATACTTGTTACCTCGTTCCTGTGTCCCGTTATAGTAAGTGTCAGTTTAGTGTTTGTTCCTAGTGTTTGTTTTCTAGTCTAGTAAGTAAGTGTTTTTTGTTAAAGGTACACTGTCCTGTTTTCCCCCTCGTGGGTTTTTGTTTTGCTGCTTGTTTTGTCAGTGTTTATGTTAAATAAATATTATCTGTTACCATCAATACCGTCTGTGTCTGCCTGCACTTGGGTTCCCACGCCATGTCTCTGTGTGAGATTCATGACACAAGCAATGGACATGCAGAACGTGCGGTCAAGTCAGCAAAAGCCATTCTACGGCAAAAAGATCCAGTACTAGCATTGCTGAGCTACATAACAACCCCACATGCATCAACTGGAGTGAGCACACCTGAGCTTTTGATGGGACGGAGACTCAACACTACCAACTTTGGACTGCAACCTCATTCCGAAATGGCCGGACCAGAGACTGATATGCAGGAAAGATGCTGCTGCTGATCAACATCTTGCATTCTATTTCAACAGAAGACAGAAAGAAGGTGTGATAAACTCACCCCCGCTGAGGCCAGGAAATTCAGTCTTTGTAAAGCTAGATGAGCAAAATAGTATATTTAATAAAGAACCAGAAGAAGCAATACACACACACAATGTTAACATAAGAACAATGCTGGAGCATGACCAGACAGAAACTTAAGGAGATATACACAGGAGAACAAAGGACCAAATGAGATGATTTACAAGACACAGTTGAACAGAATGACGTAATCAAGACAACTGGGAAAACCGAGGATCCGTAGGGCCAAGGCGTTTCCAGTGGCGCAGGAGTCCGAGGTGGGGATCTGAAAGTCCACTGCAGAGCCAGAGCGACCAAGGATGAAGTTGGAGCCAGAGGAAAAGAGGAGCCTGACAGAGCCATGGTTGCGGATGGTCAACGACTGACCAAGGTGGGCCTGGTGGAGTTGGTTGGATGACGGGCCAAGGTGGAGATGAGGGAGACAGGTGCCAAGGTGTAGCCGCTAGGTCGTGGGCAAAGGTGGAGTCCAAGTCTCAGAGGTTGGAATCGGAGACATGGTATACTCAACCCGAGGTAGCTGGTGTGCAGAATGTGAGCTCAGGTGCCAACAGACCCAGGACTGGCTGGCAGAAACAGAGGAGGTGGTAGAGGGAGGCAAGGCAGGACCTTCTTGGGGCGATGACGGGCACAGTCGCAGTCTCACATGTTGCCACTTGTGTCGCAGCAGGTCCGTAACCGGTGGGATTCTGGTTGACACTCCGTGCAACAGGTTGATGGTAGGCTGGTCTCTGGGTCAGGAGTGGGGGTGGAGACATAATCTGCGGGGCAGACGGAAAAATACGCTCCATTATTCTCCAGCAACCACTCCACAAAAGTGGCTAATTCCTCACGGGGAACGAGAACAGTCATGCTACTCCAGGCATAGGTGCCTAACGGCTGGGAAACGGCTTTCAAAAATGGAAAAATGCTACAATACTTCTTTATTTGGTCCAGTATTCTGTCATGGAATGCTGTGTAGGAAAGCTCAACGAAGGAATAAAACCCAAAATACTATGTTTAATAAAGATCCAAAAGAAAGCACTACACAAACAACTTTAAGGGCATATACACAGGAGAACCAAGGAGCAAAGGAGAAACAACACAGGTGAACAGAATTAAATAATCAAGACAACTGGGAAAACTAAGTCAAACCGGACAGGGCAAACAGAAACAGTGAAAATATTAACTAAAAGTCCATAACCGTTACACAAAGTGTGTTGAGGGTTTAAATGTACAGTAAAATAGTTATACAATGGAGAATATTACACGTTTAGGATGTATATGCAACATATCAGCAGTGGAATGAGTGGAATGTCTCGTTAGAGGCAGAAGAACCCAACTGCAGACAGCCAAGGTGCAAAAAAAAAGAATAAACAAATACCCATGATGGGGGAAAAACTAAATTAAACAAGCATCAAAACAAATACTTCCCAAGAGGGGGCAAAATAAACAAAGTCCAAAATAATACAAATATACATCCAAAAAACACGACAAGGAAAGGCAAGACTGGAACAGAGTAAGTGCAGGGACTGGGAACGAAACATTAACAATCATTAGATGACGAACCGGCATGGGAAAGAGAACACCAGGGACTTCAAAGGGGAAAATTAAAGAGGGAAAATTTCAGGAAGATTACACAGGGAAATTGTGGGGAATGAAACACTAATGGGAAGATAACAGGAAAGAAGGGGGGCGGAGCCAAGGCACGCGACAGGAGAATGAGTGGTGCAACGTCACAACAAAGGCCACGTGTTTCCACACAGAACACAACAAGCACAAAAGACATGGAACTGTCACAACCCAGTCCACAGAACTAGAAAACTCCAGACAAGAAGGACAGGATCATGACATTTAATATAAAAGCTAAATGTAAAAGTAATTCATTCACACATTTTAAAAATGTCACTTCAGAGCAAAAGATTACAAGATCATTGACCAAACTATACCACATCCCCGTGAGCCCCAAACAACTGTACATTTTAATCCCTGAAACCAAACTCTCAAATTGTCAAAAAGTTGAAGGACTCCTATAAATTTAGCTGGTCATTTTCTTAGTCTTTTTTTAGGGTCTGTACACAACTGATATATGTATATTTGTATATACTGTATTTATTTATACATGTACAGGACACATAATAATATGTGCACATATTTTTAATAATTGGCCTATTTGGCAGTGTACCTTTTACCAAGAGATGAAATGGTCATTGATGTTATATTTGTCTGTATATGGAAGCATATGTGGTGCAATATTCAAAATGGCAATGCAATATTCAAAATGGCAATGCAATATTCAAAATGGCAATGCAATATTCAAAAGCAATATTCAAAATGGCAATGCAATATTCAAAATGGTAATGCGATATTCAAAATGGCAATGCAATATTCAAAATGGCAATGCAATATTCAAAATCAATATTCAAAATGGCAATGCAATATTCAAAATGGCAATGCAATATTCAAAATGGCAATGCAATATTCAAAAGCAATATTCAAAATGGCAATGCAATATTCAAAATGGTAATGCGATATTCAAAATGGCAATGCAATATTCAAAATGGCAATGCAATATTCAAAATCAATATTCAAAATGGCAATGCAATATTCAAAATGGCAATGCAATATTCAAAATGGCAATGCAATATTCAAAATGGCAATGCAATATTCAAAAGCAATATTCAAAATGGCAATGCAATATTCAAAATGGTAATGCGATATTCAAAATGGCAATGCAATATTCAAAATGGCAATGCAATATTCAAAATCAATATTCAAAATGGCAATGCAATATTCAAAATGGCAATGCAATATTCAAAATGGCAATGCAATATTCAAAATGGCAATGCAATATTCAAAATGGCAATGCAATATTCAAAATCAATATTCAAAATCAATATTCAAAATGGCAATGCAATATTCAAAATGGCAATGCAATATTCAAAATGGCAATGCAATATTCAATTTGCAATGCAATATTCAAAATGGCAATGCAATATTCAAAATGGCAATGCAATATTCAAAATGGCAATGCATTTCTGTATTTAAATTTACATTTTCCATTACTCCACATGTGCAAAGTTTGGTGCAGATATTATTTACATTTGCCATTTCCAACAGCAGTCTTAATGTGTAATGTGCATACTTTTTAACGCTTTATAAGTAGCAAAATTAAAATGAAAATACATTCCCGGATTGATTATATATGTTTAAGATAGTCAAGCAAAAATGTAGCAAAAAGAAAATTCTAATGTAATTTTCCCTTAATGCATTAACATTAACAGGTTGAAGATTTGGGATTGCATTTTCATTTACACAGCGCGTTGAGTGGTGCAAAATTCAATGTGGACTTGAAAATTCATTTCGAGCTGACCACGCCCCCTCCCCGTACAGCGTCATTGCGTGAAGGCG
The DNA here is from genome assembly GCA_029783895.1 of Triplophysa bombifrons. Classification (NCBI taxonomy): domain Eukaryota; kingdom Metazoa; phylum Chordata; class Actinopteri; order Cypriniformes; family Nemacheilidae; genus Triplophysa; species Triplophysa bombifrons. Next base: position 21,412,724 of record CM056456.1, read on the forward strand.
GAGCCAGCATCGCTAGTTACAAGCATGGATGTGCGGCCGCAAAGCTGATAAAAACATTCAACTGCATGCACACGAATTGGAGCACAAAGAAAAAAATTACTTGGGTGTTTTTTTAAGATTAGTACGTCTCTGTAGACGATAGAACTAGTAGCTACATTTCTACGGTTTTTTTATTCGCCTGTTGAATGTCTCATAATCACTTGACTCTCTCATACGCGATTTCATCATAAACACATTCTGTATTTTGATTAATGTCTTTTTTGTCACAATATCTTCATACAATTGTTCAGAAAGGTCGTTTTGTGAGACCACTGTTCACAAACGCGATACATCCACGTGAAATACACCTCTGTACTGTGCTTCTTTGGTGCTGGAGACAGTGTAAGGGGAGAGATTATGCACAAATATACATAAACATTGCGAAAGTGGAGAACTGGCCTTACGGAAATTAACCTTGGTTTCTAATTCATCCGGATGCTGCAGTTTAGGCTGTGACAGATCCACTGAATAACTCGATTCCTGAAGTTAAGGAAATGTTGCACCACAAAAACAGTCAATATCTTAACATAATCATTCAGAAACAAAGACAACAAATACTGAACGTGTTTATGATGAAAACGTGTATGTGCAAGCGATTTAACGCTTTTATTATCTCTGCAGTCGAACGTGTTTTCAACACCTCAAAACAACACACCTAACTAGTGATGCTGACTCCGCCTTCACGCAATGACGCTGTACCGGGGAGGGGGCGTGGTCAGCTCGAAATGCATTTTCAAGTCCACATTGAATTTTGCACCACTCAACGCGCTTTGTGTAAATGAAAATGCAATCCCAAATCTTCAACCTGTTAATGTTAATGCATTAAGGGAAAATTACATTAGAATTTTCTTTTTGCTACATTTTTGCTTGACTATCTTAAACATATATAATCAATCCGGGAATGTATTTTCATTTTAATTTTGCTACTTATAAAGCGTTAAAAAGTATGCACATTACACATTAAGACTGCTGTTGGAAATGGCAAATGTAAATAATATCTGCACCAAACTTTGCACATGTGGAGTAATGGAAAATGTAAATTTAAATACAGAAATGCATTGCCATTTTGAATATTGCATTGCCATTTTGAATATTGATTTTGAATATTGCATTGCCATTTTTGAATATTGCATTGCCATTTTGAATATTGCATTGCAAATTGAATATTGCATTGCCATTTTGAATATTGCATTGCCATTTTGAATATTGCATTGCCATTTTGAATATTGCACCACATATGCTTCCATATCTGTATACCTGTACATGTTTGTGTGTTTAGAAAGTAAAGTGTTATACAGTTTGTGGTTGGACCACATCTTAAAGAGCAAAACAATCAGTATTCTTTGTCTGTTCATGTAGGTAAATTACAAGAACCACAGGGGGCATGTAATCATCTCTGATTAGGGCATGCTGGAGGAGTGTCAGTCACCCATTTGGACTGAGATGTTCATTAAGAATGCCATTATAGAAGTCGTTACCAAATCACATCAAAGAGATCCCCAAGCACTCGACTGATACATTTGAAGCCACAGTCTACTTGATGGTTCAGAAAGTCTTTGAAACGGAGGCAGGTATACTTCAACATCAGATTAAGACATTTCAAGAGCAAAAGATTACAAGATCATTGACCAAACTATACCACATCCCCGTGAGCCCCAAACAACTGTAAACCTGATTATTGTCCATTCGGGTTAACTTAATTGTATGAATCTTAAAATTAATGTTTTATTTTGCTTTTTTTATACGGATAGATAATAAGTGTCTGTGAAACACTGAACTCAAAGTATATGTGAAATTAATATGACTAAAAAGCAGAATACAAGAACTAAATATCAGGTTTTACAAGAACAAAGAGAGAAATAAACATATAATGCTATCAAAATCAAAACTATATTTCAACATCACAGATATCTACAATATTTTTGCCGATGCCATTGTCTGCTATTATATCTGACTTTTATTGGTCGGGACTGTGATTAATTGGTTTGATATGCTCCAAAGCATTAGCACATTGTGAACATGTTTAAGATTCATGCACAGGAAGGCAATAGAAAGTCCTATTCATTATCACTGTATGTGACATCAACCTCTTCACTGGTGATTTATTGGACTGTGCATCAAGATAATGATAGAGACCAGAGTGGTGTCAAAAATAATTGTAGATTTGTAATAATATGTAATATCTCGAATCGAGTTTAGGTGTACTGGAGACAGGAGTGGCAAACACTATTGCTGGCATAGTAGTACATTGGTTTCGACACAGACTTGTTTAACATTCAGTGTATGATGTCATGTGACAAGATGAATGGAGTAATATGATGATTTTCCACTGTGCACGAGTGCCAACAGACTACATAATTACACAGGAAGTGGTTTGCCACAGGAAAATGTCTCCTCTGTGGATTTATTCACCTTAAAGTTCTCAAATCTCCTCACTTTCCATCCCCAGTGGAGCTGTATCACGTACCTCACAGGGATTATGAACACATAAATGCACAGTAGCACCTTGTAATGCAACAATATCTTTGTGCAAATGTAAGGTCCAAAGAGGGCCAGGTAGATGCCATATTTATTTTTTGTGAATAAAAACAAGGCTGTGAGGCATCAATATACAGTCTGGTCAAAGGCACATCTAAACAATCATGTTTCTAGGAGGCTTGTATTGTTGGAAAGAGATATTTTCATCTTTCATGTTGATTTTATTAAATGTGACCCTGGACTACAAAACCAGTTATAAGAGTATTTTTTCCAAATTGTGATTTATACATCATCTGAAAGCTGAACAAATAAGATTTCCATTGATGCATGTTTTTTTATGATAGGACCTAGATATCTGAGGGTTAAAAATCTAAATATTGACAATATCCCTTTTAAAGTTGTCAGATGTGCAGTATGTAACAGGCCCTGCCTAAAAAGAAACAGGTTTGCTTTAACTCTCTATATTGGCTTAGCTCTGTAATGACATTGTATATGAATCCCGAAAGCAGAAACTCTAAGCTCGACATAACGTAGATACCAATTTTGAGTGGGCAGGCAAGTCTGCGGCATTCCAGTGGAATTGGGTTACATTGTAACTAGTGCTGTCAAGCAAATTAATCTAATTAATCGCAATACATACAGACATTTACGAGAAGCAGAATGCCTTCATCGGAATTCATCATCAATATTTTAAGAATTTATGATACAATAGCATCGCTTTTGAATTATCTCCTACTCCTCAGAGAGACCTTTAGGTACTCCACCCCATACTGGGCTTGCATACTCCAAAAATGGCTGTATAAAAGTAAAATATATTAGCACTAAAACATCGCAAGGAAGACCTCCTTTTGTTGCGGCACAAAGATAGTGAATTCTGGGGCGCACCCCCGAAATCAGGTATATGGGCGTCCCAGGACAGGTCAGAGGATATTATGACTCCAAGCAGTTTAAAGGTAGAAACTCTACTTATTACATGTCCTCCGGGAACACCTGCTTGGACTGGAAAAGAATTGGACACACAGGAGCCCCACTTCACCTTTTGCTCTCTGTTATCCAAGTAACTCCTCACGATAAGCCATAATGGCCGTCTGACATGCAGTTCATCTAAGGAATGTAGTAATAGGCAATGATCAATAGTGTTAAAAGCTAGAGTGAAATCAACAAAAACAGCATGTATATCCATTTTGGGGGAACTATTAAGAGCTTCATGCCAGAGCTGCAACACCTGAATCAGAGAAGTGACAGTTGATCTATTCCTCATGAAGCCATGTTGAGATGGATCAATCTTAGTAACTGTATCCTCCAGAATGGCATCTCTTAGGATTCTTTCAAAAACCTTTCCAAAGCAGCTGAGTAATGATATCTGGCGATAATCTACTGGAATACTAGGCTTTGCTTTTTAAGGTACAGCTTTTACTATAGCTTCATTTACATTTACGCATTTGGCAGACGCTTTTATCTAAAGTGACTTACATTGCAATGTCCTATACATTTATACATAGGTATATGTATAAATGGAAGCTTCCTTCCATTGTTGTAGAAAAATATTGTGTTGGATGCATGTATTGAATATACCACATAACACCGGTTCCAACTCTTCATGAAAAGTCTTTAGTACCCAGGAAGGAATGTAGTCGGGACCAGCAGCATTGGTTACGTTCACTTTACGTAGTCTAGCTTTGACCTGTCCAATACTCAGAGAAGGTACACTGCAGTTTCACAACTTGTGGGTGACTTCTTCCTCAGACAGAGAAGTTTGGCTTGCAGAGTTCCAAACAGAAGCAAAGTACCTAGCCAGAATGTCACACTCACGTTGCACAATGTTATTCTCAGAGGTACCACATCACTCTTTTCTCCTTCCATCCCCATTAAAGCCTTCACAGACTTCAACCATTGTTTACTCTTGGAGCATCGTAGTTCCTCCACCTCATGCTGGTTATATTGTTTCTTTGCAGACTGGATTTTTTTAGCTATGGTTGATTTTAGAGCTTCTATCACCAGAACAAAATGCACGCTGTCTTTCCTTTATCATATCTTTAATTTGAACAGTCATCCAGGACTTACCTGTGTTTGTAATAGAGACCTTCTTAGTGGAACTGTTTTATCCAAGACGGATTTGATAGTTGAGGTAAAGGCACCGACCTTGGCTTCAGGGTCGGAAGCTTCATGGCTATGAGAAAAGTCAGTACTGTGCATAAGGAGACCCAATCCCCTGATGGTCTCGGGGGTAGGTGTTCTACAATAAATGTGTTTGATCGTTTTTTGGGCCAGTTACCAGCATTTAGCAAGATGGTCTGATGATCACAAGAACCCACAGGGGGCAAGTGTTCAGGTGGCTGATACAAGGATGAAATATTGGTAAATATTGAGTCTAATTGACTTGCCTTTCTTGTAGCTCTGGCCACGGTTTGTTTTAACCCATATCTGCTGCAGATGGTGTCCGACTAATATTTATTTGTATCACCAAGTATGACAAATGCCGCCCGCTGATATTTACATTCAATGTCTCCGAGACAACTGTTCAAATACTTAGTAATTAATACATCAGGTTGGGCTGTTGCAGAAGAGCGAGGTGGAAAATAGAGCACAGCCGCAATGGCACAGCTTAGTCCTCGTGGTAAACGACTGGGACGTAACCAGACACACAGTGCTTCATATCCATCTTCTTCTAGATGAGTCAGCCATTTTTGCTTGATTTTGTTACAGACATACAAGGCAACCCCTCCTCATGCACCTTCTTCCTGGTCCCGCCTGTGCATTGTATATCCTGTAAAGGTTACAATTGAATCTGGAACATTTGTTTTTAACCATGTCTCTGAAACAGCAACAACTGCTGGGTTATTAATCAATGTTACACAGTACAGCTCATCACATTTGTGACGAAAAGAGCACCTTAGAAAGAAGGCATAGATGGTATTGGCTTGTGTTGGTTTGTCTTGATATTAATTAAGTTATTAGGATGGTAGCAACAATAAGATGGAAACATTCTTTGCTCGGTCAAATTTCTTTTTATATCTCCTGCAGATCAGATTAGATTTCCAACAATTGTACGTATTGAATGATTTATAATTTTTACCTGCTTTCTTACCTCTAGGGCGAGATCGGAGTCGTAGAATCCCACTTGACCACAACATATTCTTAATTTCAAAAGCCAGAGGAGATGCACAGCTTCTTGGACTTTTAAAAAAATGGAAATCACTCAGTAGACCAAGTTGTTTCATTGTAAGGAGAATTGGGAAATCTTTCTTCAGCAAGGGTTTCCTGTTATTCACCCAGCTATAGTTGAGTAGGCCGCATTTCCAGAATCAATCCAGAATCTCCTAGAAATAAATTCATCCACATGTCCTAACTTCCAATTCAGCAAAGTAGTCAAACATACAAATAATCTATCTGCGCATTTCAAAGCTATAATAAGTTAAAAGTGGTAAAAAGCTTAAAACTAATTGCTGAGCAGCAACCCAATCATGCGGCTGCCCTTAAAAGCGCACCTAGTGCCCTTTCTAGGCACTGTGACCATGTTGCGTGCGCTGTCAGTTCCGATGGTGTTCACCTTTTCTCGGACACCCAAGTCGTCAGCCACTGTTAGAAACTTTTCGGCACATGCATCAGAATAGTGCTGTGAGACTAACTTCATTACAGTTAATGCGAAGGACTTAAGTTTCCAGGCACAATCGATGACGTGCGCAGTAATTCCAAAATAGTTGTGATTTCTGATCGACGTCCAGTGATCTCCGGTTAGGGCCACATGTTTAGTGTAACAAAGTTCGATAGTAAAGAAGAAAGGAGACGGGAACTGGCAAACATTTAAACATTTAATCAAAATATTAACAAAGAACATAAACAGCCGGCAGACCCTCACAGACGACTACCGGCGAAATAAAACAAACCACAACTGAAATCCAGGCCTGGTCCTCTCTCCTCGATGGTCCGGTCGCTCGTTTTCTTATGCTCCCGATGTCCTCCGTGATATGAGACCGGTGCACGCACAGCTGACTCTCATTAACATTCACTCACCGGCCTCGACTCACAGTCTCACCCCGCCTACTCCACTACATTTAGTTTTTAGATTTTTTCTGTGTCATACAGCTGATTTATTCTTGAAAGTACTGTACTTCTTGACGGTGGAGTGTAGGTTGCATCGGAGGATGCGATTCGAAATGCATCCATTAGCCCCTTGTCTTCCACAACGTTAATAGGGCTACGGTTCAATTGTAATCCATTTGGATATCGTATTTGTTAATGACTGTGATGTAGACTTACTTAATTTGTGGTGACTCGTGTTAGCGTGGTTTGGCGGAGCATACTTACTGTCGCGTCCGGGGGTGAGGTGACTGCCAGCTTGCAAAAACAGGCTTTGAGTTTAGGTGGTATTTCAAAGTTCGAACTGCTTCGATAATAGGAAAATTCCTTGCAACAGACAACTTAAATGACTTTGGTTTTGTCAATGGCTCCATTGGGATATATTTTGTACTTAAAATGTATATTCAGCAAGCCATGCAGTTATTCGTCCTTTCCGTTCTGCTTCTTGTTCGATTTTTTTATTGGCTTGATGCAATTCTCAAACATGTACACGTCTGTAGATGGGCGGGGCAGGGCGTGTTAATTGCATTAAAAATATTAACAAGTATTTTTTTTCTGTGATTAATTAATCTAATTAACGCTTTAAATTCCCAGCCCTAATTGTAACTGTTGCTCTTGTTTGTTTTATCCACAGGTTAGGAGTGGAAGGATTTTGCTTTATTGCTGTCAATCTTAAAGATTTTATTTATTAATGTTAAGTTCTGTTATTTGGCCTAGGGACGTTAGTCTTGTGATGAAGGATTTTCTTTCACAGATCTGCCAACCCTGCCAAGTCGGTCCGTTAACACTCAAGAGCCAGCTGACTGTGTGTGATTATGAAAACATATTTTTTGTTTTGTAACTCAAATATTATATTTCCTACACTAACGCATGACTACAACAAAAGGATATCCCATTTTTCAGCAATTAAAATGGGCAAACATTTCTAGCAAACTGTGAGTGACGACAGTGGACCGTTCCAAGATGGCGAACGTGTCTACATGCCTGGAGAGCTTGAATGAGGCATCTAGTTAATGATATCTATGGTTCTTTGTGTTTCACTCATTGCCAGGTTTAGTTGTCGTTTCCTGTTCACTAGCTCAGACCATTGTTATATTCCGTGGATGTTACCTGTTTGTACTTACCTGTGGATGTTACCTGTTAAAGCTTACCCATGTATTATCAGGGACGTGCACCGGCAACACAGTGCATCACCGTGGGAGTACTGGTGGATATCGAGAGGCTTTGAGGAAAGCGCCGCCCACACTCCTGCTGCTGAGGGTGAGCTGCAACTGGCCTCTGACTTATTGGACTTATTGTTGCTGCCTGCCAGGACTTACCAGGTCTTACCAGGTGCGTGCGCCGGCAACACAGTGCGTCACCATGGGAGTACTGGTGGATATCGAGGGCTGAGAGGAAAGCCCCGCCCACACTCCTGCTGCTAAGGGTGAGCTGCCACTGGCCTCTGACTTATTGGACTTATTGTTGCTGCCTGCCAGGTCACGGCTGCGGGAGGGGGGAGTACTATAACAAGTCAGCATCTCAGCCGGCCCCCTGCATCAGCACTCTCCCACCGTTTCCCAGACTTACTCCCCACAGCTCACTGATTACAGCTGCACCTGCACCACCTTGATAACACCCCGCACCTGCAGCTTATCATCTCGGACTCTTTAGCTGTGTCCAAATCGGCCTCTATTCCCTCATTCACTATTCCGTCCAATAGTTCACTAAAATAGTCTACTTTAAGGAGCGGATGAAAACGAGTGATTATTATATTCGGACACTCGGTGCACTGAAAATGCTGCGGGCGCCATATCTGTGGATGTTACCTTTCCTCTAGCTCAGTGGTAAGAGCATTGTGTTAACAACGCAAGGTTGTGGGTTCGATCCCAGGGGATAGCAAATACCTATGTAAAAGAAATGTATAGGATAAAGCTATGTAAGTTGCTTTGGATAAGAGCGTCTGCCAAATGCCTAAATGTTACCTGTTTTATATAACCTGTGATCATTAAACCCTTGAAATGTGGATTGTTTTGGTGTGCATCGTGTCCTTCCCCAGTGATATAGTGACACTTCATTGCATAACTAAGCCAATCGTATGAGCCGTAAATGCCATGTGACTAATTACTCTGCAGCTATGTGAACACAAGGTCCTGACATCCCGCAACGCTGATGTCACCATTCACTAGTGACTATACTGAGTTGTGACATCCAGGCAACGGAGAGGTAAAAATATGTGTATTTCAATGTCTGTTATACAAACAGTAGGCGACAAGCCACATACCACAATATAATGAAATCATAGATGTATTCGTTGCTTGCAAATGTCTTTATTTTATCAGAACGCACAGCTATTTTGGTGTGCCCATCAATGACTAAAGATTTTTGCAGCATGTCTCACATTAGGGGATAACTGGGTCCATGGTAAACAGTCAAACCTTGCCCCCATTGGTTAAGGATGCATTTGTTTAACTGTAGCCTAGTTCGTAGAACATTGCATCAGCAGTGCAGAGGTCATGGGTTCGATTTTCAGGGGAGATATACTGATAAAATGTGTACCTTGAATGCACTGTAAGTCGTTTTGAATGCATCTGTCTGCCAAATGCATAAATGTAATGTGATGGTCTTCCTAATCAATATCAGTAAAAGCTTTGGGTAGTAGGCAAAACAATGCATACCACATGCTTTTGTTCCACTTTGATATTTCGTGGTACATCATATCACCTACAAAACGGGCCCTTTATTATGGTAATTCCATGCAAATGTCAACCTTAAGATGAAATCAAAATATTACCAAGGGTATTTACATACAGATCTGGTGATTTAAATTCCTATGTGAAGTTTTGAAGCATCTTTCTTGTTTTTAGTCTTCTGTCCATTTTTGTGACATTCATAAAACATACATTTTTTCATCAGGAGTTGTCACTAGATGATTGATAATAAATACATTCTCTGAGATTTAATTTTTCAAGTTTTAACCAAAATTGTCACATCCATACAAGTAATTGCAGTAATCCGCATGGTTGGAGGTGTGTGTACTATTTTTAAAGTGGGAGAAAGTTTGTCTCAAGAATATAAGCAGAAAGTTGATGCTCTACACTCCCTGCAGCCTAGCAGTTGTGTCCTTTACCTATTGAATTGATTTGTCACACCTCTATGATTTCTGTTGAACAACACATTGGTTGTTGAACTTGACCGGGATCTGGTCATTTTGTAGACTCTGTGGTTAGTGCTAACAGCAATATCGGTCATGGCCAATTTCCCCTCAATTTTCCAGCAATCACAATGCATTTTACACAAGGTAATTGAATAGAGTCAATACTTTGTTGGATCTTGATGTTCACCCTCCACCAAAACATTGACAAGTTTCTCTGCAGTAGTAAAATACCTTTTTTACTGTTTTCAATCAATGAGGAAATTCGATTTCCCTATTGATCACTGAATGTTTAAGGTCTGAGGCGTCAAAAGAATACCAAGCCATGAGAACATTTGGTCTACGGAGTGCAATAACTGTTACCTTTTTTGTTTCTCGCAATCTACGAATATCTCTCCGGTTACAATCCATATCCCCCATGTATCAATCTACGAATACATCTGGCAGTTTTGTGAAGCATGCTGAGTGTTATTCACATACAGTACTGCCATGCCATCAAAGGCACACCATATCTGCTGCGGAAAGACTGAGGACAGCTTTGATAATAAAATCTATTGTTTTTTCCCCTCTGCCTTTTATTTTACTCCATTAAAGAACATAAAAGCCGATGGAGTGCAGTTGTAATTTTTGTGGCAGTAATTTGTTTTAGAATGCATTGGAGTCATAGTCCCCCTTGGCAAATGACACATTATAGTGCGGTACCTGTGGAGGCCGGTGACCTCGGGAGGTAATGACGCACAGCTACAACTCAATCACACATCAGGGCATTTTCACACTCTTTCGTGGACATGTAGGAGCACATGCACAGGTTTGACCAGTACTAGGAAAGACTTAACAATATTTGTCATGATCTCAAGAGGGACAAATTGAAAACAAAGAATTGGGCAATTAAATGAATTAATCAAAACAAAAATTCAGACATCAATTATACACCCTCATGTTTTTGCAAACAGTGACCAGAGGTTGTGATACTCGAACAATGACGAAATAACAATAAAAGCAAAATTAAGAAAGTCTGTGAAGTTTGTGCACTATTTTACAAGTGTTACGACGCTGTTTTTTATTTTGCTTGAAAGAAGATTAGGGGACACTAGTGACTTTTATTATTGTTTTGGGTGTGTTCTGGCAAAAAGCAAACGATTCAGGTCCGCAAATTTATTCCATGGGAAAAAGTGTTCAGTAACAAGCCTGGCCTCATAGAAAACTTAAATATGTATTAATTCATACAATGTAAATCCCACAAAAACGTATGATTGATAAATGTATGAAGAGATTGTACAAATTCATACAAATAAGTTACCTTTTGTCGTGAGACTTCCAGTAAGTCAGAGGAAGTATGCTTCCATTTGGCTTAAGTCACATGCAACACTGAGGCAGCCTTAAAAAATGATTCACACTTCTATATGTTCAATCATTGTGCATCGAGGACATTTATGACCCTGACTGTGAAAACTCAGCTAAAGTCATTGTTTTGTGATTAACTATTTATTCACAGGTAAACTCATGACAAGGATTGATATCATAATGATATTAATGGTTGAAACTGGTTTTCACAGACTAGATCACATTTACCAACAACTAATATAGTGGACAGTTTCCCCTGCTCCATCTCTCGTTTTCTGAGTGCTCTGTTTGCGGCATTATTAACATGCACCAGATTTAAACAGGCAGAAAGATTTTTAAGGAATTCCCCACTGATGAAGACCAGCATACTGTAACCGGTCATCTGCATATGTTGTCATCCAGCATCCCAGAAATGCTATAATAATCCACCACAAACACCAAGCCAGCCTATTTTTAATTTATTTATCTTTTTTTAAACACTTATAATGTACTGCATAAATTGAGGGATTGTTTCTACAGTGCTTTCATTATATACTGTTCATTATACACTAAGCATGACAGTTAGAGGCTATCACAGAAACATCCTAACTCTTTTTTTTGTAACCATGGTAATTTCTATTCAGAATCCATTTAGGACATTGAACGGGAATGTTACTAACCTAGGACTGTAAAAAGATATTTTTCTGTTAATTCAACTTGAATTCAACTAAATGTGTTCCTAATTTTCTCGCAATGGGAGGGGATTGCATTCCCCTTGAAGAAAATTACAATTCTTTATATCTTGAATGCAAATCATCTGTGTCAAGTGAACTTTTGAGGTTATTTGAAGTGAGATGTCAAAAGACCACTGTAAAAAAGTTTGAAGCATCAAAATACATATAGGCTTTTGGGCATGTATTTCATACATTTTATGACACGCCTTTGACAAAAAAAAGTGGGAGAAAATTGTTGTGTGGTGTAAACTGCACGAGTCTGGCAGCGAATGTGTGAGAGTTGGTACCCTGCCTACTCCATGTGTCTGCTTTTTTCATAAATCATTACTGTTACTACTGTATAAGTAATTGAAACGTTACTGTGCACATTTTGAAGCATCTCTCTCTCGTGAACGGGATTTCTGCGTTTATGCCATGCAAGGGTAAATAAAGAAAATGAAAATGTACAGCGTTTTCGTTTACACTTTATATTGAGTTACTCAAATTCATCATTAACTACTTGCTTATTAACATACATATTGGTAAGTATAAAACAAATTATAATACCTTAATCTGCATTGCCTTATTCTACATCCCTTAATCCTACCCAATACCTAAACCTAAAAACTACTCTAAAAACAGTAATTAGCAGTTTATTGTGGCAAAAGTCATGGTTAATAGTTAGTTTTCTTTACTAAACAGACACTATATTGTCAAAAACCTCATTTGAGTTTATATGAGACAGCAAGAGACTGTTTCACCAAAGAAACATACAGGTATCATACAGGTTTTGAATGACATCAAGGTTGGTCAAATTTGATTACATTTTCATAACACTCTTGAAAGCAGCATGTTTTGAACTTTAGTCGATTTCATGTCCACTTTGATGAGTCTGTGTCTATCTGTGAATGGCAGCACTGTGAGCTCTGCTGTTAGAATGCATTATTGAAGGGACTCTGCTGGGGCCTTCTCCACTCTGCTAAGAGCTTTGAGTAGGGCTTTGATGTGTTGGGTCGGGGTACCAGATTGTGGATCTTGGTCATTGCTGGACATATGGGAATGGAGCCAGCCAAAGGGGACAGATGGAGGCAGAGTGGAATGAGAAGATGATATGGGGTGAGAGAGGAAAGGTGTGATCCGCGATTGGAAAATGTAGACCGGGGGTATGTGTACTGTAGCACTTTGGAGAGGAGGACGGTTTTTATATGGCCATTACATTACGTAAATTGTCCACAACAATGACACATGAAATGCAAAGAAAATGATAAACCTACAGCCACTGTTTAATCTGATCTATTGTAGTTCCGTGATGGTTTTGAAATAACATTTCATTATTTAAAAAGTACTGGACATTTTGTCATCACTATGATATATAATTTCATTATACAGGCTCTAGAGAACTTATTTAGCACCTATTTATAATTTTTATGTAATTGTTACATAATTATTAGTAAATGAAAACCTGTGCTGTGGAGAAAAATGCTGTTTGTGTTGCAAATTTGTGGTCAGTTGAATTTCAACCAAGACACAGGCACTTTCCAGTCATCAGCTTTTAATTGGGCTGAGGAAAGATGCCACTGATCTGGGACCTCATTGAAAAACGTTGCTCATGCACAAAATAGGCATAGAACTTTGCGCACTAAATTTTCCAGGCACATAATATAAAAAATAAATGGTGCAGTAAGTCAAATCCATTCCACTTGAGGAATACCTAATATAGTAAATTAAATGTCCAGTGTTTAAAATTTCGTGGCATCTAATAGTGAGATTGCCAATTGCAGCCAACGGCTCACTCCCCCAACTCTTTTCGAAGCAGTATACATCGGCTGACACACGATGTCGTCACGTTTTCGCTTCTTTCGGAGATAACGTATTTACAAATCACACTCTGCAGAGTAGTTTGTCCATTTAGGGCTACTGTAGAAACAACATATCGAATTTCATGTAAGAGGAACCGCAGTGTATGTGGATAGTAATAGCTCATTCTGAGGTAATAAAAACATAACGCTTCATTATGTAGGGTCTTAATAAAATATATTTTTTAAAGTATTTTTAAAATGGTTTAATTTACACTTTGCCTCATAAGATGTAAGGATATGAATCATATATTCTATTCCTACGCAAAATGCGAAAACAGTATTAAGTATTAATTAATTATTCAATATACCGTTTACATGTCAGATCAAAGAACTCAGGAAAACCGCACGTCACACCGTTTTCTCCTACTTGCCATAGTGATGCTGTCGTGGTTCTGCCTCACTTTGTTATATATTTCTTGGTCTCGGGGCAGAAGCAGGACATGATCCCTTGTTTCCTGTTGAGAGAGAGGTTTTTTGGGCCTCTTTGGTCACCTGCTCTCTCTCTGAGTCTCGTCTATGTTTCCTGCCCTTTCGTCTCGTTACTGATTGTTTATTAGCTTATACCCTGCACATGTCCCAGTTGATTTTGACCCCTTTAAGAGTCCTCATGTTTCTTTGTCCTTTGTTCGGTCATTGTTCATGTTTTCAAGTGTGTGGCTGCATACCTTGCTCCTTCTCGTTGGTTTTTCTGTGCAGTTTATTCAAATGTACCTTTGTGGTTGTTAACTTTGTAAGGCTCTTATCCCAGTTAGCATTCAGCTACGTTGTTGTGTTACCTGCTCGTGTTCCTGTTACCCTCCTGTTTGGATTACCTTTCCCGTTCTGGATTATTTTTGTTTCCTGTTCCTGTCGTCCATGATGTTGACGAGTGTAGTAAATCTTTAGTTTAGTTTGTCTATTTTTCGTTATTCTAGTGTTTAGTTAGTCTTCGTATAGTGCTTTTATATTATTTCCTTGTTCCTGATTTACCCCCTCCTGGGTTTTTGTTTGGTGTTTGTTTTTGTCTTAATAAAAGTATTTGCCACTGCTGCCTGCATCTGGGTCCCACTTACTATCGTTTTGTGACAGATGCACTCCTGTGGTGTCTGCCTATGAAAAGCAATCACAAGCTGCCCAGTTTACACATTAGTTGTGATGACGTATCTGGACTGGACATATTCGTTGTCACGACATACCAAATAACATTCCAATGACATTTACATTTATTCATGTCACAGACACGTTTATCCAAAGCAACTTACAGAGTTCCGGAAGCAATAAGCGATATGTCATACAGGAGATGACAACAAAAAGCTAGACCAATACCTGTTGAAGGAAAGAGAGAGGGTTAGTGTTTTTTTTCTTCTCATTTGTCGATCAAGTACTGACAGAAGAGTTGGGTTTTAAGTAGTTTTTTGAATGTTGTGATAGATGTGGTTGACCAGACTGAGTTCGGAAGGATGTTCCACCAGGAAGGAGTTGTGTAGGAAAATGAACGGGAAAGTGATTTTTAACCCTTATGAGAAGGCAATACAAGACGCAGCTGGTTTGCTAAACGCAGGGTTCTTGATGGGTTGAAGGATGGTGTGAAAGTACACCAATACAGATCCAGTGATAGTCCTGTAGGCAAACATTAGTGACTTGAATCTGATATGGGCTTCAACCGGTAGCCAGTGGAGAGAGATGAAGCCCTTCCTCTGTCACATGAGCCCTTTTGGGCTGTTAGAAGACGAGGCGTAATGCTGCATTCTGAACCAGCTGGAGTGGATTGATAGTCTTTGCAGGAAGACCAGCAAGGATAGCATTGCAGTAGTCCAACCTTGAGATTACTAGGTCCTCGACAAGGTGTTGTGACAACACAGGTTTCAGATATTGTGACGTAAAATATCCGACTTCCGACCTCAATGCGTTTCAGTCAACCACGCGTCACAATGGAATGTTTACCACATGATGTCACTATGAGACGGCGAGAGAATGGAAGAGCATTCTCTCAGGCATAATGTCTAGATTCAAGTGCGGGGAAAAGCTATATTTATCAAACAGAAATCAGAGGGGAAGGCAGAAATTACAGAAATTATAACAAGGCAGTTCAAAATGATGACAGGCTCGAGTGTCCGACCAATGGGAGATGGCAATCCTGAGTGAGACGATTGGTTTTGAAGTCCGGCACCTGAAAGTAAAAGACAATCGTGACTGAGACGATGGGCTCCGAAGTCCGGCCTGTTGAAGTAACAGTGTGATCTTGAGTGAGGAGATGGGCTCTGAAGTCCGGCCCGTTACAAGTAACAAGGTGATCCTGAGTGAGGTGACTGACTCGCCTGAACGAGCAGGGAAAACAAGCCACCAGCGAAATGAGTCTATCAGACGGCAGCGAAATGCCATGCAGGGTGTGTCGCGGTGCTGACCTGGGATCAGCGTCACCTGGGCAACAGCTCGTCAGCTAGCGCTGATTGCGCTACACCTGCGCTGGATTAGCTGCTGGGCATAAAGGCCGCTTGCAAGGAACACTCGAGGTTCCTGGGTCGAGAGACTACAACCGCTGTTTCCATTCGCCCCAGAGTGGAAGACGGATGGACAGCGAGGGAAGCAGAGACGAGGACCTTCGATCACGAGCACGGACTGGCGTATTATTATTTAAGAGTACCCCGAAGTTCACCTTTTGGAACTATATATTTTATGTTGTTTATTAAATTCCCCACTGGGGTTGCTTTTACCGTTGCTCTGTGTCTGCCGTGTCTCTTACCCCGTCACAAGGGGGAAAAGCGATGTGCCACATATGGGTAGAGGGGGAGAGTATTGAGCGCCTGGAGAGGATAACGAATACACAACAGAGGGAGAACAGGGAGAAGGCACTGGAGACTAAACAAGACAAGACAGATTAATGTCACTAATAATACTTAGCAAGACAAGACTACATTCAGCGATCTCGCAATACAAAACGACCTGACACTGGATAGAGAAACAGTGGATTAATTTGGGAAGGCAAAGTGAGGCAAAGTGAAAACTGGTGTAAAACAATGAGTCAGATATTGAGTGACACACAAACCTGGAGCCTGCATGTTGAACTGTCAAAA
This sequence comes from Triplophysa bombifrons, assembly GCA_029783895.1. Classification (NCBI taxonomy): domain Eukaryota; kingdom Metazoa; phylum Chordata; class Actinopteri; order Cypriniformes; family Nemacheilidae; genus Triplophysa; species Triplophysa bombifrons. The sequence continues at coordinate 21,429,402 of CM056456.1, forward strand.
CATTGCCATGTGGACTGGACTCCGGCTGAACTGGACCCCTTCTCGGCTTCTCCTTCTTGGACCGGCCCACTGGACGTACGGCCAGCTGCAGGGAAGCGGTGGGGGGCACGACCCACTCCGTGCTGGAGGAGTCGGACAGGGAGTCCCAAGACTCCCTCCGTCCACGCCTGCCAAGTAGGCTAGCCGGTGGTGGAGAGGATGCAGCGGACGAGGTGGAGGGTGCGGAGAGGCCCACGACCCTAATCTGAAGGACCTGGCCCTCCGGGATCTTCAACAGCCCCGTGGAAGACTCCACCACAGACAGTCCCCTGGACTCCTTGCGATCTGAAGCTGATTTACGAAGCCCAGGTGCCTCAACCTGCGCATCTCCGCAGGCTCAAAGGGTTCATCGAGAAAACTGTTCAAGATGACCTTCAACTCTGCCTCGTTGAACCCCGAGTGGCCCGCAGTGGAGAGGAAGTTCATGGCGAAGGTCTTCACGGGGGTGCCCCTTTGGCGAAAGCCGAACAAGGTGTGAGCGTGGCGCCTCCTGAACACCTCGATCGGCTCGTCCATTACCGCCTGCTGGGTTCAGTGATGGCTCATTCATTCTGTCAAGGGAGGCGAAGTAAGAACCCAGATGCAGGCAGCACTGAAGGGGTAAAAAAAACAAGACATTAATAAAACAAAACAAATACCCACGATGGGAAGCAAACAAGGAGCACAACTAAATGTAAAAAATAAACAAAAAGACTTCCCAAGTGGGGGCAAAACTAAGGAGACAGGATAACTCTAAACTACTTACAAAACACACTCAGACACGACGTGGTAAATAATAAAGTTCCTGACACAGGTTAAGGATCAACAGATAAGAAGTAGCACACAGGGCAAGGCAAACAAGCAAACACGCATACAAGCACATAAGCACAAGGCACTGGTAAGTACAAGTACAACGAACGAGCACAGGACAATAGACTTGAGGATCTTATATAGGAAGACAGACAAAGGATAATTAACAAGGGGCAGGTGTGGGTACATTTACATTCCCATTTAGTTACCTAGTTAGTTATTTACACTTTTATCCAAAGCGACTTACAGGTGGGGTAAGCAACGGAAGCAATTGGGACAGAATAAGGACAACAAAAGCAAAAGTGCAATCAAAAAAGAAGACTTGTCTCATATTACCTGACACAGTATACAGAGCTAAGTTAGTTTTTTGTTTTTTTGGGGGTAATGAAACACTCAGGGAAAGTTAACGAGGAAACGAGATGGCGGGAACAGAGACGAAGACCGGAGAGAGAGTATGGAAGAACAAAAGGGTCCTATTCTCTCCCTCCACATAAAACCCAAGCCTTCGCCATGAATCTGCCACAAGACCAAGAATAGACATGACATGATGAGGCAGACTCATGGCAATTATATGTTCATCTTTGATGAGCTTCATCTCCGCTGAGCTAAATCTCGGAAAAAACGAGAATGTCTTAACGAACGAGTGTTCCGGAGGCGTTTCTCTCAGTTTGAGCGTGTGATCGTCGTGTGTATATACTGTGAAGCAGATTTTGTTAGATACTGTATATTACAATATTTGTGTTTGTTTAAAGCAAATATTTACACTATTTAATTACAATAATAACACAATACTTACATGAAGAGAGAGTTTGTCAAAAGGCGGATTTGAATTTAAGAATTTAAAGATTAAATCTACACAAAATGAAATAAATTAGCCCACTATTTAATACATTTAGTAAATCTGTTTAATAAAATAGGGGTAAATACAGGACTAAAGTTAGATCTTTACAGTAGGAAAGTGAGTGTTTATGGGTGTTGTTTACACTGTCTTTTGCTCTGGTGGCCTTTGAAAAATCTATTAAGGTGTTTGTAATAACGACACTGAGAGCGCACTTTCCCTTTCCCCTGTTCTGTTTCTATGGAAAGCTGAGACAGTAAAAACATGACAAATTAAAAGACTTGTATTACAGAATCTTATTTTAGAAGAGGTAGACTCCTTAAAAATAAGATGAGCACAAGATAAAAATCAATATTATTATTTGTTTTATGCCTGAAAACCTCATCAAACCTTCGGTGTTTACTGGACTGATGACCACTGGTCAAAAAGTAGGTGACTAAAATTCCTGTAGTAATCAACTTGTTTCACTGCCCTCTAATTTTTAGAAGTTTATCCATCCGTGCAGTTAAGTTACGCACATCATCTGCTTTTTTTACTTTGAGGAACATGCAACTGTTTACTTATACGCCCTCATTTTCGTACAGACCTTAACGCTCTGTTTCTTACATTTCACGTTCTCCATCTGAAGATGTTGGTCTGGTGCTCCCTTTTGACTTTAACCTTGGCAGCAGACACATGGAGATAATGAGAAATAGAAAAGGTCCTGACATTCCTCCAGCATGATGCCTGCCTCAATATTGTCATTTACCTGCGAGCCTCTTTGATAACAGCAGGAAAGGCTTTTCCCCACAGGGTTGAAATAAAGAATCAATGTCTACATTATGTAACAGTCTTACAAAGCTAATAAAGAACATTTTAAGAAGAATTTTGATTAATTGACCTTGATAGTGGAAGGTGGAATAAAAATGCTGCATGTGCAGCATTGAGATGTCGAACTTTCCCTTGATCTTTTGAAGTAGGCATAAAGAGGTCATCGTACTCTAAAAACATAGTGTAAGTTTCAAATCTTTCTTCTCAGTCCAAAACAGATTTTAATGAAACCAAACTAGAGTTGAGTTGGAGTTGAGATTGATTCACTGTTGTCAGCTTTCAATGAATAATACAACACAAAGTCACACTGTTGCTCTCAGAATTATGGTTCATGTCTTTTAATGGGAGCTTTCAAAAGGGTTCTGGCTTTGAATGGTCAGATCACTTTTATTTTAGTTATCCATTTTTTTTTTTGAAGTCATAAACAGGCGAATGAGTCGTTTGTGATTCCAGTGCTGCTTCAGAATCAGTCCATTGTTTGAACTTGTATTCTAGGTTCCAGAAAGTTCTGGGCTGTGTTTCCTGAAACCTTCTTAATGCTATGTCGTTCTTAAATTATATCTTAAGCTGTACCTTATCGTTAATACTTGTTTCCCGAAACCTTCTTAGTTAAGCTTACCTTCTGTAAGTCATACTTTCGTTAGGTTGGTCTGGACCGCTCTTAGCTATACCTTATCGCCTTTGAAGGTGTATACCGCTATGCAAAAAGCTTTTCTACATCGCAGTTTTATTTCACATATAAAATTATATTTAGAGTTAAATTTACATTTTTACTTTAACTCGGTTTTAATTTTACAAATGAAATACTCAGGTTTAATACACTCAGGCTATTGAAGTGTATTCATTTACATTTAATTTTAGGCATTTGGCAGACGCTTTTATCCAAAGCAACTTACATTGCTTTATCCTATACATTTTACATACTGTAGGTATTTGCAATCCCCTGGGATCAAACCCACAACCTTGCTCTTACCACTGAGCTACAGGAAAATATTCATGAATAAAATTGTCATACTCTGATGGTTGTTAGCGTTTTTAATTACAGCCTATTATCCCATGGCATTTCAGCTGGCAAACCATTTGACAGGAAAGGCGTAGTCTATATAAAGGGAATGAATGTAGGCAGAGAGACAGCGAATAGTTGGCTTAAATCAAAGATGGAGAACATTTTAGTCCCCTGGCTATCATGTCAGAAGAGTAAATTCTACACAAATTTAGCCTGCCACGGGAGCAAATTCTGTATTTCTTGCAACTCGTTGGCCCAACTTTGTCGAGACAAACTCAACGGAGCTAGCTGTTCTTTTCTGGAGGTGTTTGGGGATGAATATAACTGAGAACCACCTTGTTGTGGTGGTGTGTTCACAAACATCCTGCTCCGAACTGCCACCTTTTACCCCATATACGAATGCCTTTTGCCAGGCACGATGTGAGGCACATCAAGTCTTCCTTGCCATTGCGGGTGTTGGCATTCTGGATGGGACACTTATCCCTATACACAAATGAGTAATTTACACCAATAATGTGAATCAACACAGATCGTGGAGAACTTAAACACACAATGGCAAACTATGAGAATATAAATGGCCCTTTCAAAAACAATAATAATATAATAAAAATTGTTTTCTCAATACTTTACCCACTCTATAACGCAGGGTTAAGTGAACAATCAATTCTCGAGGTATCGATATCAACCTATTCAGCACCACCGCCATGGACAGCAACTGCTAACGTTGCACTTAAGAAGGTTTACCTTAAGTAACCTCAAAAGGTGCAGTTCGGAGAACACGTCTAGAAAATGTTTAACTTGAGTGATGGTGTACCTTTAGAGTCTTCGTAGCGTGTTCAGAGACAACGTTGTCGGGAAACGCAGCCCTGGTCATTAATTTTTGTTTCCTATGCAAAGGTGATATCCAAACAATAAATAACGCATTACTTAAACAAAAATATAATACAAGGGACAAGAGAATCGCTGAATTTCTGATTAGATGCCAGTCATCTCAATTAAAGTTTAGCAGCATTAGATGTTTGTAGCTGTGCCTTGTTTTCTTATTCCCTTGGGATAATTCTTATATTGAGGAAACACATACCCAAGTGTGCCACGCATACACAAACATAATTAGGGTCTTTTTAATGAGGTCTTTTCAAATTAGCATTAACTTGTGAATCAAAAGTGAATTAACTGAACACAAAACAAGAGCAGTCTTTTAACTGATTTATGCATAACTTTTAAACTTCTCTTCGAAAAACAATTTCAGATATGGTGAGCACATTTACCTGGGATTAGGCTTTCTTTACTTTCCTAAAAGCCACATGAACAGTATGCAGAAAACCATCAACCTTTAAATTACACATTGCTGTTCCCATTGACATTTTAGCAGCTGACATGAGATTATTAGAGGTAGAAAAATTGTTCAGTTCTGGCTGTGATTTATGACTACATGACATTGCCATGGATATTTTTAACATGACTGTTTCTAGAATATTAGAGAAATATAAATGCTCTCACTTTGTCTGTTTAAAAACGTGACTGTGCATGAAACAACAATATATGAAAAATGAAAAATGACAACATGATAACATAAAAACAAAAATTCAATAAATAAATACAAATAAATATGTATATATATATTTTTATAAGATATTATATATTTTATGAATTTGGCCTGTACCTTAAAGACATTTTTATGATATTTTTTACTATTTTCTTGTAATTTCAGCATAGATCCTTTAAAATTAATAGTTGTATAATACAGTAGTAAAAGTATACTACTATGTTTTATTATTTCAGGATTGATAATCTAGCATTACTTTAGTTGCTTACAAATGTTTTGGTTAAACTATGATTACTATAATATGTCCATTTACTGTTACTGACGCTTTAACTGTAATTAATTGTTACTGACGTTTCACTACAATGGTTTCTAGTACTTACTTCTATACATACACAAATCATATTGAATCACAACAGCGTTTACCATACTATAGTTTACTAGCAAATATGTAGAATATATACAGAAACAGTATTGCTCGGTGCATGGAATGCATTTTTGTAGGGCATTCACACAAAGTTAATTGGTTCGGGGAGTCCATCTCGGGAAAGAAAACAATTAGCAAAAATTGCCCTTTTGTCATTATACTGTATCTGCTGATAATATTATACTACTTAAATTATATTTTTTAACAACAATACCATGATTTGGTTTCCTTCCCCACTACCCCCACTATGATCTACTCTATTATAATAACTTTTCAAAGCCAATACAATTCCTTGTCATTTCAAGGTTACACTGAACGAGACAGAGCTGTCATTGGTCACATAATGCTGTTCTGTAATGTCACGTTTCATATCATACCTTTCCGCACTTAGTTTGAAAGACATTACATTTTTTTTCAGAATTTTCATCATAATGGGCCCATTGGAAGGTTTCCGGCACAACTTTTTCCTGATGCTGAAGGTCATGTATCTTGTACAGGTGAATGTTGTCAATCACATTTTAGTTCTAGTGTCACCAAACAGGACTGCAAAATCAAGTGGAAAATGTAGTCCTGTTACCTTTTTTTTAAAAGAAATTACATAGAAATATAACCAATACACTTATTATATAATTAGCATTACAATTTTATGGGGAATGTTCCAGAGTACCAAAAATATTAAAAGGAGTACACAACTTCTCTCAATTTACTTTAAAAAACTTTGGATTTGATCCCTACAATGCAAGGAAACATCTGTGTTTTTTATTATTATTTTTATTTTTCATAATATACTGAATAGGTTTAATAATGGCTGGCTATCTTTAAAATTAGTAAATTGCAGTAATAGCAAACAATTGTCAGACCAATGATACTTTATTTACTTTAAATTATTGATATTTAACTCTTTTTAAGTAACTTTCATCATTTAATTTTTAAACTTTCATCACATGGCATCAGTTAATATAATAATATATAATGACCTGTAAATTGTATTTCTGCTCAGAATTAAAAATGCATTTCTGTAATTAAACATAATGCATTGTTCCCAACCCTGTTTCCACATTTTGGGCTACACATTTTAGATTTCCTTTTCCTACTATGATCCTGCCTCATTCATTAGACTCAATTAGTGCCACATTAACTTCTATTATATTAATGTCATTGTAATAAATTCTTAGGATGACAGGGAGCAGCCAGCTTCATGGTCAACAGAGCTAAAACGAAATAATTTGCATAAAAAAGAAAATAGGCACCAGTGTGGAAATTGGATCCCTTTGTTCACAATGCATAGCACATTACACACTAGCCAATGTCTCAAAACAACTGCGTTCCCTAGGCATGCCAGGTTCTCCATAATAAGGTCCCAGTGCAGCTTAGCTGCTCTTTGTAGCAGCCCCACTAATACAATGCCGTAAGTGCAAGCTTGGCACAAGGACAAACAGGTTGTTAGAGGACTGAGTGATCTGAAAGAATGTAACATGCACCATAATGTGAGTAAAGCATTGATTGTTGTAAATGTAACATTGCCTCACAAGTTAAATCAGCTCAGAGGGCTGTACCCTGCCCGTCTAAACAAGTAAAAGGTGTTTGTTTACAAAAGCTGTGAAATCGAGCTTTGATGTTTCTGACTGAGTAGAGTTAGTGTATTTCATGCTCTGTTTAAGACAGACAGAAGATAGATGTTTTTGTTTGGATGTTAGAAGAGGCATAGCTGAAGTGCAGTGGTTGTGGAAGTGATGAAATATTTGAGGTTCATCTTAAAGTATTTTTGGGCCCGAATAACTAAACAGGGCAAAACAGTGCAATTAAAAAAAAATGCAGATGGGAGTGGAAATTTCTGTGGGTTATTTATTGTATTAACAAGGCGCACATTAAACAGAAAGGCGTAATGTCTCATCCCCATAATGACCAATGCAATCTACCAAGAGCAGCGCAAATTTGCAGGGTTTAAGAGGCCGTACAAATTTATTATGAAATTAAAACCGCGCAAAAAACGCGAGTCTCACTGCATTGTCTTATTTTCCAAAGCGCCCGGGAGAATACGCTCTCCTGGCATCTGCTGTTGCTAAGCAACCATAGGCCACGCTTGCGGTTAAGGTGAGGCGGTATTAACAAAGGATATGTGGATTATATGCACTGTAAATGCTTCACACAAACTCTGCTACTAGATTTATTAATGCTGTGATCATCTGTATCTCCATCTTCACTGAGCTTGTCTATATTGGCATTCTGAAAAGTTTAAATATTTTCACCTCGATGTGGTGGCGAAGCGCGTCGTGACCGCGTCGCTCTCTATTAGTTGCGCGTCAGCTGCAAAAGACGCAAAATGTGAAAAGCCCTTTAGACATGCTTTTTTCGGGAATTAAATGCCAGTTCAATGACAAGTCCAAATCTTAAATCGCTATGCAATATTTATTGATATTTATAACCTCGTCCCATAAAGATTGCGTCTGAAAAAGAAACTTCTAGAAACATATTTATAATAAGATCAGTCGCAAAAACAACGGTGTCCACGCCTTTTCAGCGCTAATATTCACTGCGTGTCTTTATTAAATACAGACAGTAGTGTTTAAACCCACAAGATGCATGCAACACATTTTTCGTTAATCTGATTCTTAGTTTAAAATGAATTATAAACTAGATTTAGATTTTTATCTAAAGTACCTTTTGGCTTTCCCTTTATACAATATGCATAATGTCTATAGCCCCACTGCTGTTTGACATGTTTACAGGAGTCTAAAACTACCTTCTTGTAATGTATTTGTTTCTCTTTTATAATGGTGGGCTGCATTTGTAATTAGATGTAATCCAAACTAAATTGAGTAGGCCTAATCCACGAGTTCGCCTCGCAGATAATAAAGTGGGATGGATAGTTTGCGTATTTGGCAAGCTGTACCTAGGAGGGAGCTCCCGCCCCTTGTCCGGAGAGTGGGCCCTGGGCACGGTAGGCTATGTATCCGGACTCAGGTTTCCCCCCTTTATGCTGCGGTAAAAATGGGCTACTGGTGATGAGTCGAGGAGGAGGAGGGATGATGCGAAAATGTAGATAGAAGGCAGGGAAGGCATCTTGTCTATTTGTCAGGGGTTTTCTCCCGAGCTCGTAAAATATCAAATGTATTGTTTTTATGCAAAGAGTTTAATGCTTAAGTTATACAATTAAAACTGCGATCTGCTGACGGAGATAGAGGTTGCATTGTGACAGGAACATGCCAGTTAAAGATAGTGAGGAAATTACGTCGGTGGAATGTTGCCCGTGACGGTTCGGTTCCAACACACGCACCGTTACACCATAGTGCACATAGGAGAAGTGAAAGTGGAATATTCTAGAGCAGTTATCTGTTTAGGAGGGAGATTGCCTGGGGGAAGAAGCTGCTTCTGTGTCTGGAAGTCCTGGTGTTTGGTGCTCTGAAGCGCCGGCCATCCCTTACGAAAATGTAGAGTTAAAACCGAAAAAATCATGGTTACTGTAGTAAAACCATGGTTGCCGCAAGTAGTCAATGCACCAAAAAGCATGATAACTACACTTGTACCACAAAAAAAAACATGGTTAATTTTCATAAGAGAGGGTGAAAGTTCATAAACTTTGTATGCGGGGTGTGTGGAGTCAATGATGGTTTTTCTGGCCCTGTTTTCACTTTGGAATCTTACAGATCCTGAAGTGTGGGCACAGGAACACCAATAATCTTCTCAGCACTACGAACTGTCCGTTGTAGTCTTCGTAGGTAAGATTTGGTGGCCGAGCCAAACCAAACAGTTAATGAAGTGCACAGAACAGATTCGATGACCGCTGAGTAGAACTGGGTCAGTAGCTCCTGTGTTAGGTTAAACTATTTCAATTGACGGAGGAAGTATAACCTCTGCTGGACCTCATGACGCATTAAAATAAATGGTGTTCTACAATATGTCACAAAAGATGTATACACAATTTCAAATAAATTTACAGCTGCCTTCATATTCTTTCCCAAAAACACTTTATAGATGGTTTCAAACTGACATCATAAACAAGCATTACTGGCATACGCACATTCGTGGACTGCTCTTAAAGAGTAAGTTAATATATGATTTTTAAGGTCCTACTTTGGTTTATGGAGTGTCCAACAACAAGTTTATGTACATAGAAGGTGTAAAAACACTATTATGTCACAATATTGTTAGAATAGGATATTTTTATATTAAATGTTACAACATACAGTATTGTTCAAAATAATAGCAGTACAATGTGACTAACCAGAATAATCAAGGTTTTTAGTATATTTTTTATTGCTACGTGGCAAACAAGTTACCAGTAGGTTCAGTAGATTCTCAGAAAACAAACAAGACCCAGCATTCATGAAATGCACGCTCTTAAGGCTGTGCAATTGGGCAATTAGTTGAAAGGGGTGTGTTCAAAAAAATAGCAGTGTCTACCTTTGACTGTACAAACTCAAAACTATTTTGTACAAACATTTTTAGCAATTTAGCAATCCTGTGAATCACTTAACTAATATTTAGTTGTATGACCACAGTTTTTTAAAACTGCTTGACATCTGTGTGGCATGGAGTCAACCAACTTGTGGCACCTCTCAGCTGTTATTCCACTCCATGATTCTTTAACAACATTCCACAATTCATTCACATTTCTTGGTTTTGCTTCAGAAACAGCATTTTTGATATCACCCCACAAGTTCTCAATTGGATTAAGGTCTGGAGATTGGGCTGGCCACTCCATAACATTAATTTTGTTGGTTTGGAACCAAGACTTTGCCCGTTTACTAGTGTGTTTTGGGTCATTGTCTTGTTGAAACAACCATTTCAAGGGCATGTCCTCTTCAGCATAGGGCAACATGACCTCTTCAAGTATTTTAACATATGCAAACTGATCCATGATCCCTGGTATGTGATAAATAGGCCCAACACCATAGTAGGAGAAACATGCCCATATCATGATGCTTGCACCTCCATGCTTCACTGTCATCACTGTGTACTGTGGCTTGAATTCAGAGTTTGGGGGTCGTCTCACAAACTGCCTGTGGCCCTTGGACCCAAAAAGAACAATTTTACTCTCATCAGTCCACAAAATGTTCCTCCATTTCTCTTTAGGCCAGTTGATGTGTTCTTTGGCAAATTGTAACCTCTTCTGCACATGCCTTTTTTTTAACAGAGGGACTTTGCGGGGGATTCTTGAAAATAGATTAGCTTCACACAGACGTCTTCTAACTGTCACAGTACTTACAGGTAACTCCAGACTGTCTTTGATCATCCTGGAGGTGATCATTGGCTGAGCCTTTGCCATTCTGGTTATTCTTCTATCCATTTTGATGGTTGTCTTCCGTTTTCTTCCACGTCTCTCTGGTTTTGCTCTCCATTTTAAGGCATTGGAGATCATTTTAGCTGAACAGCCTATCATTTTTTGCACCTCTTTATAGGTTTTCCCATCTCCAATCAACTTTTTAATCAAAGTACGCTGTTCTTCTGAACAATGTCTTGAACGACCCATTTTCCTCAGCTTTCAAATGCATGTTCAACAAGTGTTGGCTTCATCCTTAAATAGGGGCCACCTGATTCACACCTGTTTCTTCACAAAATTGATGACCTCAGTGATTGAATGCCACACTGCTATTTTTTTGAACACACCCCTTTCAACTAATTCAACTAATTGCCCAATTGCACAGCCTTAAGAGCGTGCATATCATGAATGCTGGGTCTCATTTGTTTTCTGAGAATCTACTGAACCTACTGGTAACTTGTTTGCCACGTAGCAATAAAAAATATACTAAAAACCTTGATTATTCTGGTTAGTCACATTGTACTGCTATTATTTTGAACAATACTGTATTTAAAAAAATCATAAGATTATTGTCTCAGCTTTTTACATTTTACATGTACTTATTACATTTTAGTGGCCCTTGTTATTTTTTCTGTGATCTGATTGACTCTTCTCTTCTATTTGCTATCATCTACTTCAATTCCAGATGAAGAAAGTGCTTCGTTGCAGTTTATCACAAAGGAAATTGTTGCCATCATTTATCATCCCTTGTTTTATTCCAAACCTCTTTCATGGTATACAAAACAAGTTATTTTATTACGGTTTTCCCATAAGAAAATGACACCTGGGGCTGCCGAGCTCCAAAAAATAGTCCTCTCTGACAGCTTTTGAATATCGGGTCACTAGTCTTGTGTGTAAACCAGTAGATTTGAATGTATGAGATTTGAAGACTATTGTGTTGCATAGATTAAATGAAATAGAGCATTTAGCCTTTAATTTCAGGTGTTTTCATTATTCAGACGTTTGTCTCCATATCTTGGGCTTATTTATTGCTGTTGACTTGTCATGTACAACGTCCCAAACAAGTCATAAGAAGATATTATAGTTTGTCTTCTCTTACTTATCAACGCTGTTTATGAGGCTCTCTAAACATTGATGATGTTTGATTTTTTTCGTAGCATTTTTAAATAAGGGTCAGACTTTAAACGGATGCTCTCGACCGAGTTTTAGGTTTATTTTCAGAGCATTGTTTATTTGCATTGAAGCAACAGTGAACATTCTTGAGATTTTGATGTCAAGTGGCAAGAAGATTTATATAATATATTCTTTAAAATTATATATATATATAATGTGACTTTCTTAGTCCTTTTTTTTAAAAGATCCTTCAAACATAAAAAAGAGTCGTAAAAAAAACATACATTTTTTATTTGTACATACTTGTTAAAGTGGCCATATCACAGGTTTCTGCCAATCTCATATTAATCTTGAGTACCTGTAGAGTAGTATTGCATATGTCGTATTTTCGAAGAGAATTAAGTTTGATCACATTTATCAAAGATAGATACAGATGTACGATTACTTCCGAAATCATACGGGGCCTGCTGGGGGAGGGGGAGGCTGAACTAAAGCAAATGGTCAACAAAACACAGACATCAGTTTCTCTCTCCACAGGCAGTTCATGTCTGGCATCTTTTAGCGCTCATATAGCTCCATATATCAGTTTCAAACGATCTCCAAATTCAGCGTTATATCCACCGTTTATATAACATTCATCACCCAAATGAAGTGAACAAACAAGCACCTGAACTTCGCGAACATATGCTCTCTCTGCACACAAGTGAAAGTGACGACAGCTCATGCGCCTCTTTCTGCTCTCCTTGCTGCCGTGTGGGCATGCCCGCATGCTCTTCTGAGAGATTTGTCCAATAAGGGACTAAGACATTTTTTTACAAAACAGTTTTATGTGTTCGAAAAAACTTTCCAAAACCTGTACGATAGCTGGGGGAGTGTATTGAGCACAGACATATTCCTTAATACGCCTAACTCGTTTTTTGACGAGTTGACTATGTCAGCATAAGAAGACAGCACGTTTAACATTGTAAAGAAGTCAAATGCATGACACATCGTTGCAGCACCACTTTAACACTACAAATTATTAGACTGGGTTCTGTTTCTTTTTTTTCCAAGAGATCAATTTTTTTCTGACATTTAATTGCAGTTGGCAAATCAGCTTTCTGTGCATTCACATGTTTTTCTCTCTTTTCCTTAATGCCTGTGTTGATTGCACACAGGTGCTTCTTGTTTGCTAATTACTCTGTGTGTATATATGTAGAACCCTCTGAGTTGCCTTTGTGTTTGTTAGATCTTGTTTCTTGTAATGCTAAATTCTTGTTGTTTTGTTTTTGGGTTCTTTGAGTTTTGTTTAGATGAAGTGCATTTTGATCTCATAGCTTTTTGTTCTCTGATCCTATTGTTATAAAAGCATGGGGTGACCAAACCTTAAATAGAATTAGTTTATGCTGTAATTGCTTATTTTGATCAGTACGTTGAGTTTCTGACCGTGAGAATGCCGACACATCCCACATGAGCTTTATGTAATGCTGGCTCCCATCTGAACATGTTTAATTTTGAGAGCGGAGAAACGCAATGAAGATTTGTAAAAAAACTTATTCTCAACTACGATTTCTGTCTAAAGAAATAATTCAATTAATTGTCTAATCTAAGTATTGGAACTGCATTTAACAATTGTGTTTCACAATTAAAATGAGATGAAGTGCAGAAATAACATTGACTGCTATGAATTCTCTCCTTGGGATTCAACAAGTAAAAGTTTAAAGGATGTTTGGTTGTGGAAGAAGATTCAAGATGCATATGCAATCAATTATTTAGCAAACAGGGAGGTTTATAAGATTGACAATCTAAGATAAACGCTTGAATTATCGGAAAATGAGAAAAATCCGCCCCAAGCTTGGAGCGAACATAATCCCCTGCATGTTAACCTCAGCTCAGAGATCTTATCAAATGCTTCCACTGCTTCTATTTTTCATAAGAATTAAAAATATATATTTATTCCCATAAAGACGAATGACATAGCTACATTCAGACTAAATATAATACAATTAACTCCCTTACAACGAGCCTAAACTTATTTATAAAACCACAATTCACGTCATAATGTCAAATCAAGTGGAATTATTTTCAAGGAAAATAACAATAATCCTAAAAAATCCATTTTACTAAATAAAAGTTGCTTTAAATGCTCAATGCTTATGGAAAACTATTTGTATGCTTTCTGAAAGTCCTACTTATAGGAACATGCTCACATTTCATTTCAACTCAGACGTGTATTTATAATTAACTTTTTACAGTGCAGAAAAGATCATATAAAAGTGAAACTGTGATAAAAAGTGAAGGCATCCTGAGAATTTTCATTTGTTTGCATTTTTGTTGATATCCAAAGGTAAATGCTGCTTGGTGTAATAAACAATGGCTATTAATACTCAAATTATTTTTGTGTTTAATGAATACTGTATATGGTGACTTGTAAACTTTAGCTTTGCTAAGCCTGGTACTGTAAAGCCCTGAAACCCCTGTGGATGTTAAACCATATTGAGTATGAATCCCTATAGATGCTATAGAACTCTCAGACAGTGATGCATCAAGCAGAGGAATGTGAAGGGAGAACTCAAAGAGATCTCATGGCTGTGTGACTAATGAATGGTGAATACAATTTCTTGAAGGTCACTTTATTGTTGTATTTCAAATACTGTACAGCCTGTAGTTTTGCTGTAAGTTTTTGCAATTCAAAACATATATGTAATGATAATAATTATTATTATTCAGCAATGAGTATTCACTGTCATTCTGATACCTTATGCTTTAAATAAAACGCTTCCTGCTTATCAAATATTTTCAAATATTTACTGTATGTTTTTGCAATTCAAAAAATAAATATAATGATAATAATTAATATTTTCAAATATTTATTGTCTTTTCCAAACAATAGGGCTTTGAAATTAGGAAAATATGATTTGTTTAGAAATATCTGACAATGTTGAAAAAATTTAGTAAAACGTTATTTGTTTGGTGAATGTTTGTTGTACAAACGTACTGTTTGGTAAACGTACAGTTTGGTAAACTGTTTGCTGAACGTATACCAAACAGTTACTTTTCTGTCAAGAAAAAAAAGCAATTATTCCTTTAATGTCGGTTTCCTGTTAAATGTTTAATACTATGTGATATATTGATTTAGTGGTTTAATGGGTAATCAAATAGAATTAATACTGTTTTCCAATCAGCTGGTACGATTGTAGAACATGTTTTGTCCCATATCTCAAGACTCCCAAAATAAATATCCCATAAACCCAAATGTTCAAAATAATCACACAGATTAAGTACTATTAACTTAATTTTATGAAACTTTTGAGTAAAGTATAATGATTATTTTTGATTAACTTGAAGTTGATTGGTCAAGAAAGATTTTCAATTCCATGCATGCTTGCATCAGACTGCATTAGGGGAGTACATTAAAAAAATATGATTATTTTTTATGTTTTTAGAAAAGTTAGACTTGTTGGTATTTAATGTTCACTTCTCTTAGATATTTAGAAGAGTTTGACATATTCAGTTTTGTGGTTACAATTGTTAAGAAGAGTGGTGCATGTGCTTAGTCCCTGCAAAGCTACATTTGATCTGAAGTCACCTGAAGTGAGCAGGAACTGTACTAATACCAGTTCTGAGATCAGCCTCTTCTTGCTCATTTTGGCTTGCATAAGTCAAGGTGTTTGATTTATGCTTGTTAAGACTAAAACATATGTAAAATAAAGAAACTGAAAGAATTTAGTTTAGTAAACTTAAAAATAAAAAAATTGGTGTACTTGTTTTAGTTCTCTCTACTTAAATATTTTATTTATCCTTTTTATGAAATGGATACTTGCTAAGATTTGTTAAGAACTTTAACTTACCATTAGTTAAAGTGTGAAAGTACTACTTACTTAAACCAAGAACCTCTAAAACAAAAAAAAGTAGTATTGCCAACTTATCCGGGGTTACAGTGTGTGCAATGAATCATGGATTTTTAACACATTGTAGAATGTCACTGCGTGCAATATTGACTTCAGTCTGACCTTTTGTGTGACCCATGCTGTCTTTACAGGATTCCTGTGGGGCTGCCGAGTGGACAGTGTCATCGTCAGGGATAGCGGGTTATCCCTCACTAATGATTCTCTGTTCACTGGCTTCATTACAGATTGCCTTGCAGATGAGGCCATGAGCTCAGTCCTCATGTGTCTAAATGTTAGCACCATGGCAACCAAAAATGGAAAGATTGAGAAATGGCATTGGAATCAGAAAGCTTAAATTTAGACCTCGGGTTGACTGTGACGTTGGTACAACAATCTGATACTCAGATGGCCTTGAATGTTGTGTTTAAAACTTTTGCAGATCATGATGTCCTAATGGTTGATATTCTTGTTAAAGGTTTATTTGAAGGTGACAAGGAACAGAGAGTTACAGGCCTACAGTGATCTAATGATATTGTGTCTTTGATCAAGGTACTTTGGCTCAGTTCAGATGGACCATCAGATGGTCTTTAGGAGTCACCATAAAATCTTAGTGAAAAGTCTCCACATTATTATTGTATCATTTAGCAGTGTTTGTTTATTATTTTTATATTATCATGTTTAGTATTTCTTTAACAAAGTTTAAATGTCTTTATACATAAACATTTGAAGTTAATTTGTGGAAAAAAAATATTCAGTTAATGTTTTTATTGTGCATTCCAAGTTATATTGAACTGCAGTTGGGTTGTTTTGATTTATTAATAAATCATTAACACAATAAAACATAAAAATATGACGCAGTATAAAAACATTTTTGATTTTTTTTAACTGATTTGTCTTTTTGCAAATTACCTCTTCATTTAAAGGTGGATATGTATTTTACGAAGGGGTTCCCCTTACAAAAGGTTCATCATATGTGGGGGTCCTTTGCATCATCAAGTATGAAAACCTCTGGACTACACCACTCAAAACCCATTTTCAAAATTTGTTGTCTCGCGAAGATATGTGTTCAACTGCGGACTCAGTAGAGCTACAGTAGAACACGCAGGGCAGCGATTCAAAAGCAAACTCTCGCAATACTGTGTCACTATCTTAGGGGGTTGTGTGGGTGCATTGCTGTTTGCTGAAACTATTTCCTCTGGGACGTTCTCATTCAGGAATAATCCCTATCAAGTGTGGCTGTTATTTACAGATAAAATGTTTGCTTTTAAAGAATTATAACTGAACTAACTGTTACATATTTATAACTTTTATTAATGTGCATATTACAATTTATGGATGAAAACAATAACAAAACACTTTATACTTTCCAAAAACTCTGCATTTGTGAATTTACAATAAACAACCATTACACAGCGTTTAAGATATTATTCTTGGTCCATGTTAATATCAGTATTTTAATATCAAATTTTGAAACTGTTAAAATCAGTTAATGCAGAAGGATCTAACATGTACAATTGTACATGTTAGCTAATGCATTTACATGATCAATGTTAACAAATACAGTTTTGTAAAGTGTAACAAAAAAAACATATTAGGGTGGCAGATTTGTCTACAAAAAATATAAAATTGTGTTATTGCTTAGCAATAATTTCAAATTAATTATGTTGAATTATCCTAAATACACATTTAATGCAGATACAATGCTGTGGTTTCCACGCTGTACATCATAATGAAAAATACTTCCTCTAGCATACAAAATCTCTATGAAGAGGTACAACATATAAGACTGAAGTGAAATACATAAAAACTGCCTAGACAGCATTGAAAATCATTAATTAGAAATCTGGAGTTATGAAATCGCAGACATGCCATGGTGAGTTCAGGATTAATAAAAATCTCTTCAATTTCAGGACTGTAGCTGTGACAGATGTGCGTTGTGTGGAACATCTCATACGCATCACCAGCTTTCTCGTCACGTGCTAATGCCCAGCAATCTATTTGACCTCTAAAATCTGACCTTGGATCATGAAGTGCGCAGATGCTAAAACAAATGATCCAGTTTATACCTGAATGTTTTGAAAAGCACTGTAGATTATACCTTCCTTGGAATTTATATATATATGGCTGTGATGGAGTGTGTGGAGACCCTTTAAAGTGTGTACAGGCATTCGGCATTGCATGAATGTTTGTTTATTTTTTGGAAGGGACATCCCCTCCCCATACATCTTATGTTTTGTTTCTGATGGCATTTTGCTTTCACTTTTTTAAGTGGTGAAGGGTTGTTGTGTGTGCGTGCGTGTGTTAGGGTACCTAAACCTGAATGCACACTAACACTTGAGGACTCGTCCCTCGTGCCATGGGCAAAAAAACTTATAAATCGTACAGAACAATATATTTTTTTGTTAAAAAATGCAAAACGTTTTCTATGATCTTTACAGTTAGGGGTAGGGCTTAAAATATACAGTTTGTACAGTAATAAAACAGAACGCGTACGGAATTTCCCTACGGAGATTATAAACCAGTCGTGTGTGTGTGATTTAAACACACTAAATGACCAGCTTTCCAACATGTTCTAACGATTTAAATCTGAACAGATGCCAGACTCAAAGCACGCATCTCCTCTCTGTTTGCATGCTCTCTTTTGGATATCATCAAGGATAAAAACAATTGAGACCAGTCACTGAAAGATTACATCTTAATATCATACAGCTCCTATTGTGCCCTTTACTAAACCCCTTGCTTAAGTTTAATAAATACATGCAGGAACTGAGGAAGTCACATCTGGGTATTACAGCAGTCTCTGGGATTTGTGGGAACACAAATCCAATATGGTTTTCAAATCCAATCTGTAGAACTGACCAGCACCACTTTCATTTTGCAAGTCATGAGATCTGATCAGTTAGTCCATGCAATGTACTCACTACATAAGTTATTTAGCAAGTATAAAGCTGGACATCACTCTATATAGCGCAATATAAAAGCCATAAAAAATGCATATGTGTAATTCTGAATGATGAAAGCCTGACTGGTCAGACTGATATACATTGCAAAAATTCTTGAACGATGTTAAATCGCATCCATGTGTGAGTTGGATCAGGTTTGTAAACATTCGATTTCTATAAACTAAACGGATTGGAGCAAGAGATGCCAAAAATGGGAGAGAAGAGAAGATGGGAAGCGTGCAAAGGCAAACTTCGCTCTCCAACAAGGTCATGCACTTACGGGAAATTAGAAGATCACCTCAAATTACAGATCCTTTAGAAGACATAAGATTTAAAGTACTTGAGACTGAGGAGAAAGGGGATTTTTGAAGGTAACCAGAGAGTGTAAAAGGTCTGTGCTCTTTGCTAATGAATTTCGTACAAGAGTATTAGTGTATCTCGACTCTCCTCTTTTCAATAATCAGCCAACTACAGAAAGGAAAGACTGTGAGGCGAGTCATATCCATAAACTGATTAGCCATATGGAATGCCACGGAAGTAACCCCATCCGCCCTAGGTAAACATCTCCACTAGTTTTGTTGTTCGGATGAATATATGTCCATTAAGTGCCCTTATGATGGAATGGAAAGAGGTCGCAGGTGAACTTAATCGAATGAATCACAAGCTCACAGCGATTTTAATCAGTACGCCAAGGAGCATTATAGGGGAGAGTGAGCAGATGCATCCCTGACCTGATTAATTTTCGGTGCTTGGAAAGCTGATGTTTGGCCGATGAGCACCGGCTGCTTACTCTAGCCAACATAAAATGGAATTTTTTATGACATTCTATTGAAGTGAACAAGTGACCCTCAGAAATAAAGATGTGATAAATAAGTAATTGCAGAGAGAGACATTGTGTCTCCATAGATCGGTCCACCTACCTGCTGCAGACGTTAATAATAGATGTTTCCTGTACTTCACTTTTTTCACTGCTATGCGATCAGCATTTTTTCCAAACCTCAGTTTTTCAGCTCTGTTTCACTTTCTTCATCATAATTAATATCTGACATCTTACCATCAAACAGTTTTACTTTTATGGGATTTTGTTCCTCCTTTTAAATGAATTCAACTGCCATTTCAAGTGGGTCAGTACTTTTACAGTACAGAGCACATCTATAATAATACAATTTCATTAATCTGGTTCTTTGTCTCTCATTAAAAACAATTATGACACCGCTGCAGTGTGTGCGTGCGAGATAGAGAGAGAGAGAGAGAGAGAGAGAGAGAAAGAGATAGAGATAGAGAGAGAATTAACTAATTAACACAAACCAAAGACCACAAGCTGACTTTTCAAATGCTAAGCAGTGTTATTTCTAAGGCTGTAATTTTACTCTTTAATCCTAACAATTAAAAAAAACTAAAGAGCCTCTTTTTTCTGTTAATATAAAGGCTGGTTGGTCAGCTTTTCAGTGACTGCCAGGAACATAACTCTCCTGTGAGATGTAATGCGCTTCAAAATTCATGAAATTACTACTTTTACAAAATACATCACTTGAATATTTGAGTTTATAAAACTTAATCACTCGGTTGATTTTATGGAAGCATTCCCAAATG
Source organism: Triplophysa bombifrons (assembly GCA_029783895.1). Lineage (NCBI taxonomy): Eukaryota > Metazoa > Chordata > Actinopteri > Cypriniformes > Nemacheilidae > Triplophysa > Triplophysa bombifrons. Next base: position 21,449,634 of record CM056456.1, read on the forward strand.
CAACAGGTAATATAATCTGCTTACTCTGGTTGCTCACTCCAATACATTTTCTATGTACAGTGTATTAAGACATGGTTATACTGACATCTACTGCTAGACATATGCATTAAAGGTGACACATTGCACGCAAATGCACTGTAAGTTGCATCCCTTGTGCTGGGTCTTAAATGTATGTTGGTATATATACAGTATGTAATTTTAAAAAGTGATCTCCAGAAACCTTTTGAAATAGAATATCGGTTATCTACTGAGCATATAAAACTAACAGGGAAAGAATGAAACCCTTTTGCCTTTGTATCAATATGTGTTTGCTTAATAAGTCACACAATTCAACTTTTTTTTTTGTAACGTATCTTATATTGGTTGTGGTGCTCATTTTTTGTGTCCCTGTGGTTTCATTATATTTAAAAGGGTTAAAATTTCAAAATGAATTTGCAAATTACTTGCATACATTCTCTATTTTCGGAGGACCTTTTCTGGTAATTCTTTTTGAGAGAATATTTAGGGAATGATTGAAGAAATGTTAATGTGGCGTAACTTTACAAACCAACTCAAATTCATGAAGTGTCAAGGTGGTGTAACCACCATTCAAGGAGCAATTTTGTTAATATTGTGCATAAGACATGTGACAGCAAATGAAATTACAGAGATGAACCTTTTCTGACACTAACTGCTTCATGCAAAAGTTAGTAAGTCTCTTTAAATGTAAGATAATTTAACATTTTAAGAGTATGGTCAGGTATTCTTAGGTATACATGTCAAACAGAATGACCCCAGGAATACATCTGTAAAATACACAGAAAACAGTTGGAGTGAAAATCACATGAAAGAAGCTAAGAAAGCTTTTTCACTCGGAATACGTCAGTAAATGTATCAGAACTTTCCAAGCAGCTGCACATTTTCTGAGGGGTAAGGCTGTTTATTGTATTCTTTATTGTATTCTTTGAAAAGTGAGTTTCACTTATGTCGTGTGAAATTTTGGCATTTAATACCTTTAATATCACAAAAAAGTTTGTCCAGTTTTAAACAATAAAACTTCTTCAATATCCCAAATATAAGTATAAGTTTATTGGGCCTGACGTTGAAACTGCACATCTCGCGTCGTCATGTGGGGACGATAACTAACTTATATGCGTGATAGAGGGAGACTTATCACCTTAATTTTATTGCTTTTTATCAGCTTTAACTGATATTGTATTATGATATGAACTACCTTTTTACAGAGATGAATTGATTATCGATATTTATCCACTTGGACATTGTTTTTACTTGTCAATTTACTTGTTTTTCATGCTCTGTTCTGTGCTTTGGGAAGTTTATTTGCCCGATCCATTTGATCATTTGACTGAGAGTGGATCAGTACCAGCTGTTCGATCAAGCTTCATCTCCGGATGAAGTAAATACTATACATCGTTTTTAAATCGCGTTTCTTAAATAATGTGTTTAGCAACTTAGCATGTTCAAAGGTGGGAGTCCAAAGGGGCTAGGACAAGGGGGACCAGTCTTAGTCCCTGGTGTGCTCGAGGGCGCGTAGTTCCGGGGGACTTGGTAGAGGCCGGGGCAGGCTTGGCTGCAGGCCGGACACACCGGCTGGGGTGCCGACTGAGTCGCTGGCTGGAAGGCCAGCTAATTCACTGGCTGGGTCACCGGCTGGAAGGCCGGCTGAATCCTCAGACTGGACGGCCGGCAGAATCCCCGGACTGGACACCGGACCGGACACTGGACTGGACACCGGACTGGACACCGGTTGCTGCACTGGCTGGACTGCCAGCTTAAGCACTGACCTGCACACGGACTGCATCGGACCGGACAATGGCTGGGATGCCCGCTGCACCGGACCCCGCACTCCCCGCCGCTGCCTCTTCTTCATAAAAAATATTCTCTGTATCAGAGATATGTCACGAAACGAACTAGCACAGGACAGAAAACACAAGGGCATTATATAGGAAGACTAACAAAGGAACAATGGGCAGGTGTGGGTAATGGGACACAGGTGGAAAGCTATAAAAGGAAGGAGAGGGGCAGGGCCAAATACGAGACCAGGGAGAATGCATATTAAGTCATGATCGACAATAATGTGTTTCTCTCCACACAAAACCAAAGGATTTGTCATGACTCTTCCACAAAAACAGGACATGATGTGACAGAATCATGACAAATATGCATGCACAAGTGATCATTAATGACCAACATTTCATACAATAAATGGTCAGCATATGTTGGTCTATCTATGTTTTTGTCTTTTCCATTTAATCCGTAGTCATGAACAAGGCATTAAGGTGATTTTTATTGCAGTTAGTGCATGTTTTTGGTTGGACAAGGCTTTACAGACGAAATTGCGCTTTGCGCCATTTTGCTTGTCTTGATGTCATCAAAAGCACATGTGTAAGCGTTCTACTTCATATTTTGCATACGGGGAGGGGAGCAAAAGCTTATTTGCATTTAAAGAGACACACAAAAACGGTGCGTTTTCCATTGCAGCCACAAATGGCCATGTTCAACATTTTGTAATGCAAGATATGTGGTGTATTTTAAGGTTAAACTTTACAGAGACATTATGGGGATACCACTTCCTATTTTAATGTTGCAGAAAACACCTGGATTAGCGGCCCTTTAATTTTTGTGATTTTCAGATCCATCTATGCATAAAGAAAATTACAGTTGAAAAGGAAAAATGATAATCATATTAAAGCAGGCAAGCTTGTTTACCCTATAATTCAGAGGCCTTTCCATTCCACCAATTTAAAGGTGCCATTATTTGACTGTTTTCGAAGCTTTATTATGTTTTTTGGGTGTTTAACAATGGACGCTCACGTTAGTTTAAAAAATATATATTTCAAGTCTATTGTTTACCGCTGCCCCTCTTCTCACAAAACGATGTGATTTTTTCGGTTTCCAAAAAGTCCCTCCTTCCGAAATGCTCTGATTGGTAAAGCTGACCTGGTCTGTCGTGGTTGGTAAACTGCTTAGAGCATGTGTCTGAAGATGTCCCACCCATAATGTTCCAGCGAGCCTCTGATTCCAGCCGTTCTCTGTAGTCCTTGAAAAGCGAATTCTGTTAAAATATCTCTCTTGGTATTGAACTTTGAATTTTATTATTTTGCAGATATGATTTATGCTCTAAAACCAACATTACACTAACTAAAGTTCGAAAATTGGCATCACGGGGAACAGCACTGTAACAAGTTCAAGGAATGGGAAGGAGGCGGGAACCGGTGAACATACAACCAAAGTTTATTTAAATAAACAAACAACTAAACAAACCTAAAATGCCGTCAGCCCCCTCATGGTCAAATGCCGGCCACACAAACATAATAAAACATGACAAAGTCCAGGCCTGGTCCTCTTTCCTCGTACACTCCTGTTGCTCATCCTTTTATGTTTCCGATCTCCTCCGTGAGAGATGCGAGACCGTGGCAACGCATAGCTGACACTCATTATCACTCGCCTCACTCGCCTCGCAGCTCTCAAATTAGTTTGTGACATGCCTTTCTTGCATGAACTAAACCCCTGAACAATATTATTTTTATATATTGAATTAATTTAATAAGTTTTGTTTATTACATTATGATTAAGTTCAAATGAATCAAGAATTTAGTATGAATTTTCTGTAGACTTACCTCAAGCTTCTCCTCAAGTCGGAGCCGATCAAGATCCCAAGGAAATATTTTAAAAAACCCACTCTTCTCCAAAGCCTTCCTCGTAGTTTTCTTGTCATGTAATACTCAAAATGATTACATAAATATGATAATAACAGAACAGAATATTTGTGCATATGCTTTAAAAAGATAAATACAGGATGAGGGGCCACAGGTTGGAGGACAGGGTGGACAACGTTTTGCAGAGTAAAGTTAAATGGCAAGATAGTTAAATGTGAGAATCTGGGTAGTTTCGGTGGAGGATCTTAAACATTTACTAGGAAATCAAGGTTTACCCTGGGAAATTGTTGGTATCTGTCATCCACAAGGTATATGCCTTTACCCCAAATTTATTGACGGGACAAAATAATCTGGGTCTTATTTCACACCGCCTTTCTCTGCTGACGTTTTGCCCCCCCACCCCTTTCCTTGTACCTTACTCCAAGTTGTCCAAAATAATTTGGTACAACATGTCCTGTTTAATGCATTCAGAAATGCAATTCTCTGCAACCATGTCCTCTACCCTTTCATTGAGCAACATTGATCGTTTCAAATGGTGCCAACCTCAAAGGTGCATTGCTACCAAGCTTCACAACCAAATAGCAGATAGTACAGAAGGCCTAGTTATGTGTTTTTTGGTTCGTAGACCAAACTATGTGGCCTCCAAATATCAGCCAATGAGCTTGGCCAGTCCTCTACCAACTTGTTCAATAAGAAGACAGACCAAGAAGATGGCTGAAAAACTATAAGGCCATGTGAATTCAAAAAAAAAACTTTTAACTGTTTTAAGTTGCGCATTACTGGATACACTTGTTTACTCAGGTTTGTTATTTAAATGTTAATGCACGTTAAGCATGTTAAGTCCCTAAAATATAACTTCATCAAAAAAAGAAAGAGGGAAAAAGCAACGCAGCCAGCATTTGCATGTGAATGGTCCTAAAATTTCTATGATAAAACAGTACTCAGATTTTAAAAATTTAGCTACATTCATCGTTCTGTCTCTTTCACAGTTAAAGCGAACATTAACTTCGGATTCTGTCCGTAGCAAACCCCACCTTTTATTTGTTTGGCCACCTCAATTACATTAATATTACAACCTCATATAAATTAAACTTGACACAGCAAGGTAAACAAGTAATGGTGTACAGTATACATTATACAATAATAATAAGAGTGTAAATTATTATATGTATTAAAATTATTGCAGGGACAAACGGGAAATAGGACACAGGTGAAACCAGTTGACAATCACAAGACACAAGGCATGATGGGATATAGAGTCTTTACCAAAACACAGGCAGAAACACTGAGTAACATGGCGCCCTCAGGTGGAGAGCCGAGGTGGCAGCAACGGTGTGTGAGAGAACCCCCCAAGACACAAGGTATGATGGGATATAGAGTCTTTTCCAAAAATCTTGCCAAAACACAGGCAGAACCGCCCTCAGGTGGGGAGCAGGGGCGCCAGCAACGGGGTGTGACTGAAGCATTCACATAATTTTATGTCCACAGAGATGCCAGGACAGTAAAACCACTTGCATCATCCACAGTTTTTTGAAAGCCACAATGAAGACTTATTGGGCACTTTTGGCAAAGTAAAGAAGTTAAGAAAGTAAAGAACTCACTTTCGTCTTAGCAATATGAATTGTACGCAATTGGAAAGACTTGGTCATCTCTCCAATCTTTTATAATCATCAGTGCTTTGTTTTAAACATTCACTTATAAATTCTATAAATGTATTATTGGTCATTACCTCGTAAAATGTTGAAATGTTTCACATTATGTAATTGTGGAGCACTGCTCTGTAATCATTACGCTGGTAATGATGGATATGATTTTAGTAGCCTTACTATGGTAACCATGGTTTCATGTACATTTTAGAAATGTAAAAATATTCATTGGCTTTATGAACATTTCTGCTCCAATTTAGATTATATAAAATATAAATGCCATTTCTCTTATGATCATGGTTACATAAATTTAAAAGAGTTGTGTTTTGTTTTTTATGAGACATCCAGGTCAACAAAAGAAAATCAACACAAATTAAATTGAACAATTCATGCTTAACCGCTAAAGCATAGCCATCATTCTGCAAAGTTCCATTGTGATCTGTGGACCGTGTTACAATTTTGAGTGGCGCTTTAACAGGAAACTCATGAATATTAATGTGGGCTGCACAGCCATGCAGCATCAACTAAACAAAATCTTTCATAACACTGGCAGCGGACTGGGGCGGTGTCCAAATACCCCCACTTGCTGTCTTTGCACTTGACCACTTAACTACTTTCAAGACGTCTTTCCTGATTTTTGGCCCTAGTGTTCTAGGGTGTGAAGATCCCAAGTGAGCATGTAGGAATTCTAACCCAACGTGACACACAAGTGCAAAATATAACGTTAATTAATGTGGTGTCACTAATTATCTGATAATAAAACATTTTTACAAAAAACATAGCTTCACCAATAAAATGTGCAACACTACATTTTTCTACGAAATGATATGTAATATCTAATTATATAGTCAAGTCAAGTCAGATTTATATTTATAGCGCTTTATTTGTATTGTATCACAGCTGTCCCCCTAAAAAAGATAGTGTGGGTTTACGGTGTGTTAAGGGCACTGCACTTTGGCCACTTGAGAACGCGTGCTTGTGACAGGAAGTAAGAGCACAAGTCTGTACAATGTCTAAAAAAACGCCAAAGTAAAAGGCACACTTAACTCACACAATTTTGAACACGGCTTCAGAGAGTATTGATGTATCCCATCATGCATCACGTTCTGGATATATTATGAGATTTTTGCTCCGGTCTCGATAGAGATTGCGGAAAGCTTTCCAGTGAAAGTTATACAGCTACTTTTTAAGGTGATATCTATGTATTCTATGTTTGGCTTACATGTGTTTTTCTTTTGTATTTGCTTTTTTTGAGTAGGCCTAAACCTGCTTGGATACAATACAAATAAAGCACTACAAAAATAAATTTGACTTGACTATATAATTAGATATTACATATAATTTCGTAGTAAAACGAAGTGTTACACATGTTATTGGTAAAAAACTCCAGAGTAATGTATTTTGTTTATCACATAATTAGTAACACCACATTAATCAACGTGATATGTTTGCACTTGCTAAGTGTGTCCCAACGGGTTAGAAATCCTACATGCTCACTTGGGATCTTCACACCCTAGAACACTAGGGCCAAAAACAGGAAATACATCATGAAAAAAGTCAAGTGGTCAAGTGCAAAGACCGCAAGTGCAGGGTATTTGGACACAGCCTGACAGTTGCAGGGTGAGTTTACGGATGTCACTCAAACTATCAAACCGTCATCATCAAGGATTACCATTCCGGAGGGAAAGAACATTATTAGAATCGGATTATATATTACAAATACAAAAACCAGTCTGTTAGACCCACTAAGTGTGGTAGAGGGTTGCAGCAGGGAGACGTGAACCTACATCAAGTAGGAGCTCAAGGCAAAATTAATGAATAAGGCCCTTCTGACAGATTGTTTTTTATATAAGTCTTTGTAAAGTTGTAAAAGTAAACACAACTGTGTTTACTTTCACATCATGAAAGTGTTTATTTTTAAAGAAAATGTAAATCTTCAAATATTTACAGTACAATATTTTACACATTTTATTTTCGTAACAAGTGAAAATATACACACTGTACAACATTCTGCCAGGCCAGCAGGTGGAGCTGCAGGCTTTCAAATCTTAGTCTACATATATGCAGTCTATATATATATATATATCTGAAAGACTTGTCAAGGCTAAATTCATGATTTGTTTTGTTAGGCTTTCAATTGGTTAATTTGTGGAAATGATCATGATCATGATTGGTAAGCCTTGTTAAAGAATTGTGTCATATTTACTTTTTAATCACTTCATATTAATTAATAAATTAATAATTTATTTATATTATTATTATTATTGGGGATTTCACATCACAAATCTTCTGGAAACCAGGTCGGGCTCAATGAGTAATATTTCAACTTTAGACTTACTCGTTGAAGACTCGGTCAAAATTGTGTCTTTCAAACTGTGCTGCCTGCAGTTGCAAATTGAGTATGGCTGCGGTGTTAAAATATTCAAATAATTGCAAATGATTTGGCAGAGAATGTATAAATGGTGGAAGCCAAAAGAGGATGCTGTTTCCTCTTGAGGAAGAGAAGCTGATGAAAATAGGCAAACATGTGATTGAGACAGGAACAAGCATTGCCCTTAGAGTTCACAGCAGAGCTGTACATAATACTTACTGTACCATAGCAAGGAAACTATTTCATAGTCAATATCCAATGCACACAGTACTTAATGAAAATGTATATAATATCCTGTCATTTTAATTGACCACACTAACCGCTGCAATATAGGAGCCCAGAAGATATGTTGTTTAATTGTGGGTAATGTTTGTTTAATAACCATTGAGAATTATTTGCTATAAAAAACAATCTCTGTGTAATGCAGATATATAAAATAAACAATCAACATATACTCTTGCTTCTGTACCACAACCTTTTTAGCCAATAAATCAATTCAAATGCTATTTTAACAAGGTTCTATCACCTTTAAAGGAACGCAGTTGTTTTATTAAAAAATGACAGTTGGTGTCACCCACTGGCTCACGGTGCTGTCAACTACAGCTTCACCATGACAACCATACTGCACCTCAGCCAATGGCAATGCACCGTTGTGAACACACCCACCTCAGTCACAGCTGGCAAATGCCAGAGCCATTGAGAGAGTCGTGTCAACGAAAGCTTCATGGAGCATTCAGGTAGTGCCATGTTTTTTCTTAAATGCTTTATTTCTTTAATTTTTTATTTATTAAATGACTTACGTCTTTAAATGTGTTAAAAGTTCGTCACAATTGGTCTGTTTTGCTGCAGCTCCATGCGTTACTATCAACTTCCGGGAACTATTGAGATGCTCCATGAACGGCCAATGCTGTAAAAAAACTGTTCCATTGGAGTTAACGGAGTTGACACAACCCTCTCCCAATGGCTCTGACAGAGGTAAGGTCAGCAGCGACTGATCAATTGTCATTGGGCACTTGGCAGCACAACAGCATCAGTCAGTCACTGTAGGGACAATATTGAATTAATGTTAGGTTTTGAGGTTGAGTTTGATATCTGCATGAGATTCATCCAGATACATCTGCTGATGCTATATTGCAGATGTGCAACAACTGGTTTCTGAAACACACTGGACTGTTCATAAAATGTGTGTACAAATGTATGAACACTCGAAATGTTGGGTGAAATTTGGGCAAACCCATCTGTATGCATAAATACCCCTAGAATGTTCACAAATCTTTGACCGCAGGTTTCTTTGGGAGACAAAAATAAGTTCTTCAATGGTATTGCTTTGAAGAACATTAGCATCTTTATATTGAAGAGTTCGCTGTTAATTTCTTGCAAACATAATGTTGCTTTACTGTTAAAGGGGTCAAATGACATGGCAAAAAATAATATTATCGTTTGATTAAGATGTAAAGTGATGTTTATACACGTTTTAGGGTAAAAAAAACGCTATATTTTCCACATACCGTGCATGTTTGTATCTCCTCTTTGCCCCACCTCTCTGAAACGCGCTGATTTTTTACAAAACTCATCGCTTTGAAAAGCGAGGTGTGCTATGATTGGCCAGTTGGATAGTGCATAGTGATTGGACGAATACTAGAGCATTTCATGAAAATGTAACGCCTCTTACCATATTTGGAACCTTAGGTGTTGTCTTTTTTCACGTTGCACACGTGTCTGCATTTGCAGATCACAAACACACAACAAACTGAACCCGCATTAGTCCGTGGCAAAGTCTTTTACAATGACAATATACTTACAGGCTGTGAATCTGAAGGCTGTAATGGTTGGAATGGCCCCACTTTTTAACAAAAGCTTTCGCGCATTGCCGGTCTTGATATCTTCCAGGTTCCTGAAGCAATCTTCCTATGAAATGTGCTGCACAAACTTGAATATTCGGATTGTACTTTTTTGGAACAGTGTTGTAAATAAAATGTAACCATTCATTTTTAGTTGTCTAAGCTTTTGGAAGAGCAAACAAAGAGGCTTTTTTTCGTAACGAAACACACAGCGTCTCCATGACATGGTTGCGGCAGCGATGATACAATTCCATTTACAAGTACGCCCACCTAACTTGTGTTTACATTTGGGCGGTCTTAGTCAAGTCATACCACGAAATGACGTACATGCGTGGGGGTGTGGTTACACGAGGCATTTCAGGCAGGTCTGGTTGAGCAATCGCTTTTAGATAGAATGCATCTTTTGTTTCAACACTTTAATTTTTGCAATTTTACGTGCCTAATACATGGATGGGCAACTTATAACACACCAAAGACACAGAAAACATGTATTCGTGCCACATGACCCCCTTAAAAGCATTTAAAAAAGTGAAGACCTTTTTAAATGTCCTCACAAATATAGACAAATCTATAAACAGAAAATCAAACTATGGTTCATTTTCTCAGCCGTTGAATCCAAACACTATGGTCTGTTACTCTGTCAGTTCAGATCGTCTGCTGGGCAGCATTCATGCAGACTAATGTTACTCTGAGCGCTATGGAAATAAAAAGACTCTGGTCTGTCCGGATGAGTTTGTCTATGTGATGGAGAGAGTGATAGAGTATGTGCAGAGAAAGACTGACAGCTGGCAAACACATTCTCCTCACTTCCACAACTCAATTACAGCAGACAGTTCACTCCACACTGCCTCAGGGCTCCTTGATATTGCAGTGAAAATCTCTGACAGTGTATTTTCACTTTTAAAACCGGACCTTACTCAATGCAGCTTCAAAAACTCGATTCTTATATGCCCATGCTGACATACATATACGCTATATAATATGTACACTTCCAATGAAGCTAATTTGAACACATTTCTTTAGAACCCTGTTCATTTAAATCCCAGACACAAACTGTTTGCAGACAGTTTTCTCTCCTCTTGTCAATCAAACGACTTCCTTCCGCAGAACACAAAGTACGATATTTGGGAAAAAGTTAGTAACCAAACAGCGCTGGGACTCATTCATTTTATTGTATGGACAAAACCAATGCAAGTGTATGGGTGCCATCGCTGTTCAGTGAAGAACATTCTTCATAAAATCATCTTTTTTGTTCCATGGAATTCAGTCATACAGGAGAGAAAGAGAATGAGTAAATGATGACAATTTAAATATTTGGTTGAACTATGCCTTTAAAAGATAATAGATATGATTTGATTAACATTATTCGTCATTACATATTATTTTCTATATTGCCAGTTGTATAGTTTTAAATTCAATGTTTTTCCAAACGTTGACATTAATAATGATTTATTATATATTTAATAATGATTTATAATAAAGTATGTTCTGTTCTAGTTGCAGTGTGTATAAATTGCAGAAAATATACATTTTGACAGTAATTTGTGCAGAGATTGGTTGCGTGCAAAGGTCTCTGATTTAATAACCATACAATATACCAAGTTCGAATTATAATTTCATTTTGTGTACATGATAAAAGACATCATTAGCTCAATATAAAAACAACAGAAATCAATGGGAAGTCCCTGTCATGATAGAAAAAACAAACATGTTTTGCATCCTTAGCAGGGTGTGTGTGTACAAGCAGGCATGTCTCTATGTGGGTAAACCCTACGTAATGGGGACAAAATGTCCCCGCAAATATGGCAATATCCAAAATCATCCTTAAATCATAAAGAATTCACTTTTTTGAGAATCTAATAAAGCAGAAAGTTTTGTGTGATTGTTAGGTTTAGGGGTAAGGAGTAGGGAATATGATATACAGTTTGTACAGTATAAAAACAATTATGTCTATGGAATGTCGCCAATAAACATGGGGACATTGTACCCCCAACATATGTGTGTGTGTGTGTGTGTGTGTGTGTTTATTCCGTTGTCTGTGTGCATTTAACCAATGATGTCACTTAATAAAGACAGTCTAAGCACAGCAGAAAGGAGCCATTGGCGTGTGTTTGTGTTTATCTTGATTACTGTGTTGGGGACATCTGCGACTTCTCTCCGGCTTGTCTGTGGTGTGGTGATTAAAGGCACAATGCCGTACATGCAGCGGCTGGACTACCTCGCTGGGGATGGCATAATGAATTGCACCCCATTGAGCACTATGCTATTACTTAGGATCCCTTTCTAAGGCAGAGCTGTGATGTAACAGAAAGCTTTGGGGCTAATGGGCGTCTTTAAGAAGCGATCATTGCTTTGAGTTACAGCATATTCACCGCGCTGCCAAATATCTGCTCTGACTGTTTACACCAGCCCACTCATCTGTCTGTCCATATTACCCTGGACACAAGTACATCTGAGCATCCAGCCAGCTAGCCCACAACCTGCCTCCAGTCACCATCATCATTTTCTACTGAGATATGTGTTTCTGTGTGTGTCTGTGTTCTGTTGTTTTTTTTAAAGGATAATCACTGCTGTCTATCTGTTTTTCTCCATTGGCCATCTATGCGCCATAGAAATCATATAATTGCAAACTGCATTATGAAGGCAATTTAATTTGTTAATGTAACGATTTTAGTAATACAGTTTATTTCTTCCTTTATTAAGGATGTAACAAATCACTCAGCTCATGATGCGATTCATGATACTGCACTCACGATACGGTTTATTCACGAAACAAGTTGAGACAAATTAGAAATGAACAACTGCCCTTCTATTGTTTCACAAATGCTCCACATTTCTTTGTAAAATAAAAATATCTTATGTCAAATAACAAAACTAACCTGGAATTGTAATACAAATTTGCAATTAAAATAAAAATGAATAATACAAGTCTCTTTAATATAAAGGAACTAAGACTTTGTGCCTTTCCTCATTTTTTTAAAAGAAATATCAACATCCACGTTTTCCATGTTTCCAGTAAAGACAGCGGACCCTGCTGACCAAAGCATGCATTGCGACTCATTAAACATCTTAACCGACTTGAATTGTCACTTATTATTATATAATATATTTATTATTATATTAATATTTTCAACAGGCTCATGGTGAATCGTTACATCCCTATGCTTTATTTATGTACTTTCTGTAAAGGGAGTTATTTCCACTGTGTCACGGACCTCCCCACACCATCACCACGAGAACCATCCCCGGATTTCTAATCACTCTCACCAGCCGCTCATCACCACTCTCATCACTCATCCAGCATATAAGCACCTCACTCCCCTTCAGTCAGCGTCTGGTCTCAAATACGACTGGACTCAATCTGCCAGCTTACCTGCTAGCACTTACCTTATATGCTCCCACGATGAAAGTCATCCGAGTCATAGTCTACCGGTTATTTCATCAGCAAACACTCGCCGCTCAGATCATCCAGCCCACGGTCCACAAACTCCTGTAACGCAAAGGACAGTATCACATTCTTCATCATATTATATCAGTTATAAATATATACATATATATATACATAACTTAATGGTGTTATCTCAGTGGTGTTGCAATAAACCATCAAAGTCATTCACCCTCAACTTGTCTCAGAGTGCTTTTTCAGTACGGTTGAATCTCAGTGAAGAATTTTTTCTTCTTGGTGCAGTTCGTTTGGGCAGGTGTGAAGGCAGCAATCCTACTTGAGTGCGCACCAAATGCAGACCAAATAAGCATACCGAGACCTCCTTGAAGAGGTGGTCTTGGTACGCTTTCAAACGAACCCTGGAACGGTTCGTTTCTGGTGAGAACATGATACGAGCTCGAATTGACCCTAATGCAAAAAGTACTTTACTTTTTTGGACTAAACCAGTATCCGTGGTCAGCTGCGGAATGATGGAATGACAAAAAGTGTTTGTTGACAGTTTGTTTTTGGACAAACTTGTAGTTGTGAGGAGATGCGTAGCCACATAGAAATATGGTCTGATGACCATATTACATCCCAACATTCGAAAACTCATCAAGAACAGTGGAATATTTTCATTGTTTAGCAAACTTCTTTAATAGATCTGCGGAACAGTGCCGGGTTAAGGTAAAGAAACTCCGCCAGCAGTAAATCAAAGTGCTGTATGTACAAGTTCCCCTGGTACGATGACCTCGATAATAAACTTGGGACAAAACCAGACATTGATCCGGTGGATTGATCCAGGCTAACGTTTCCACACATTTATTTTTTCAAAAATGCCTTAACAATTCTCATTCTCAATTCTCAGTACACAGCGTGACGGGTATATTACGCCTTTAACAAGAAAAATATAATGTCTGTTAACCTGTTAAGTTTGAAAGGTACTTTCACATAAATGTCTTTGTTTTAAAACAGTCCTTTAAAAACATTATGAAAGATGAAAATATCAGTCACAGACAACAATTTATTTTATTATTTTACATGAATATTCTGTTTTTTTTTTTGTCATCTGAGAACATTTAGTAGAACATCCAATTGTTTTGTGGAACATTTAAAAAATTAAAATTTTCTCTGTCTAAATTACAATATATAATGCACTCGGACAAATAGGGACGCGTTACAGAGTTTTGAATTTCAACAGAAAAAGCAATAAAATGCATAAATTCAAATTCAAATTATTCTGTGTGCAAGGTAGAGAACACAATTATGTGTATTATGATTTTTTTTTGTGTAAGCAAATTTTATGCTTTATATTTATATGCTCATAGTGTATGCTCTGGCTTTGGTTGGTTAGCATGGCCCAGTTAGCAGCTGCTGGTAAAAGGTGTCACTACATCTGGCTCTGAAAAGCGTATTTACCTATTTATATCTTTCAAAATGTGTGTTGTTTAAAGCATAGTTGTTTTTTTTACCACTTACCAATTTTAAATAATTCTGGTCATGTACTGTACTGTACTGCAACTGTGTCCCTGCAGTAAACCCTACATGGACAGTGTTTTATCATGACCTTTTCCCTTTCCCAGTGCACAGTGCCCTTGACACTAAAACCAGAAATTATACAGGAGAAAAAAATAATGCGTAAATGGAATAAAGCATGCACTCAAAGGACAGAAAGGAGCAGCTAAACAAATGTGAAAGGGGACGTGATGTCTAGCATAACGGATGGGAGATTAAGACAAGAGGGTTAGGGATCTAACATGTATAATTAATGATAGAAAACCATATTTTGTCTGAGGCTTTTTCTGTTTTTATGTCAATTTTGGCTGACAAATTTGAGCACAAAGCGGAGGCTTAATCCGCTGAACGTAATAATTGGACATATATCTGAAAGTGAGGGCTGCCCTGTGTGTATCTGCTTTGTGTAGTCCTTGTGTGTGTGTGTGTGTGTGTGTGTGTGTCTGTTTGTGTGGAGGGGGGTAACCTCTGTGGATAAATTAGGTGGAAATTGCTTCAGTGGCAATTAGAGCTCATCCTGTGAAGTGAAAGCAGACATTTCTCTTTCAAATCAACATCTTTTTTTCTCTTCTTTAAACTTAAACCCCATAAATTCATCAAATAATATCAGCATAATGTGTAGGTGAATGTAAATGAAATGGCTAAACATATAATTCACAAAAAATGTTCCGTAGCATTACCCAAGTATAGTAATATAAAGCATTAAAGCTATTTTCATCAGTAGGCTATATATGTTCCCTTGGGGAAAAAAACACAATCCTTATGGTTCTTAAACAAGATCAATCGAGTGCCACAGAGATGACATATTTTGCAGGCCAACCTGGAAGTTTGCGCCAAAAGCCATTTAGGATGTTTACTTGTTATTCTAAGGTACTTAGAAAGAACACCAAAACCGTGTTTTTTTTATCATTTTCAAAAAAGCACTTGACTTTTATTCATGACTGAAGCAAATTCCAGAAAAATGAGGTGTGTGTGTGCATGCTGCAGCACCAGGCATGTCCTCTTCTCAGCGCTGGAGGGGATGATTCAGTCAATCTCTCTGAGGGTGATCAGATGGAATCATGGCTATCTGAGTGAGATGATGTGGCCACAGTGTAATCACTGCTCTCTTCTGTACGCTGCTCTGATTCTCATGCATTACAGGGGAAGAATCAGAGATGCTCCAGACTCCTCAGCTCCAGAACTGATCACATTCATTATCTCCCATAAGCTTGTTTACAAATGATACGACTGTGCTGTGGTTCCAACATAATTATGGGTGCATTTTTGTCAGTCTGCATTTCTAAGCATGTGAATGTGGAAAAATTTGTGAAAAGATACAGTATGTTTATACATACAGTTGAAAGAAAAAGTATGTGAACCCTTTGGGCTTACTTGGATTTCTTCATAAATTGGTCATAAAATGTGTTCTGATCTTCATCTAAGTCACAACAATAGAGAAACACAGTCTGCTTAAACTAATACCGCACAAACATTATATGTTTTCATGTTTTTATTGAACACAACATGTAAACATTCATAGTGCAGGGTGGAAAAAGTATGTGAACCTTTGGGTTTAATAACTGGTTGACCCTCCTTTGGCAGCAATAACCTCAACCAAACGTTTCCTATAGTTGCAGATCAGACCTGCACAACGGTCTGGAGAAATTTTGGACCATTCCACTTTACAAAAGTGTTTCAGTTCAGCAATATTCTTAGGATGTCTGGTGTGAATCGCTCTCTTGAGGTCATGCCACAGCATCTCAATCGGGTTGAGGTCAGGACTCTGACTGGGCCACTCCAGAAGGCGTATTTTCTTCTGTTGAAGCCATTCTGTTGTTGATTTACTTCTATGCTTTGGGTCGTTGTCCTGTTGCATCGTCCATCCTCTGTTAAGCTTCAGTTGGTGGACAGATGGTCTTAAGTTTTCCTGCAAAATGTCTTGATAAACTTTGGAATTCATTTTTCCATCGATGACAGTAATCCGTCCAGGGCCTGAGGCAGCAAAGCAGCCCCAAACCATGATGCCCCCTCCACCATATTTCACAGTTGGGATGAGGTTTTGATGTTGGTGTGCTGTGCCTTTTGTTCTCCACACATAGCGTTGTGTTCTTTCAAAACAACTCAATTTTGGTTTCATCTGTCCACAGAATTCTTTGCCAGTAGTGCTGTGGTACATCACGGTGCTCTTTTGCAAACTTCAAACGTGTAGCAATGTTTTTTTTGGACAGCAGTGGCTTCCTCCGTGGTGTCCTCCCATGAAGTCCATTCTTGTTCAATGTTTTCCTTATTGTAGATTTGTCAACAAAAATGTTAGCATGTGCCAGAGATTTCTGTAAGTGTTTAGCTGACACTCTAGGATTCTTCTTCACCTCATTGAGCATTCTGCGCTGTGCTCTTGCAGTCATCTTTACAGGACAACCACGCCTAGGGAGTGTAGCAACAGTGCTGAACTTTCTCCATTTGTTGACAATCTGTCTTACCGTGGACACATGGACATCAAGGGTTTAAGATATACTTTTGTAGCCCTTTCCAGCTTTATGTAAGTCAACTATTCTTGATCGTAGGTCTTCTGAGAGCTCTTTTGTGCGAGGCATGGTTCACATCAGACAACGCTTCTTCAGAACAGCAAACTCAAAACTGGTGTGTGTTTTTTATTGGACAGGCCAGCTTTAATCAACACATCCAATCTCATCACATTGATTGGACCCCAGGTTGGCTGACTCCTGGCTCCAATTTGCTCTTGGAGAAGTCATTAGCCTAGGGTTTCACATACTTTTTCCACCCTGCACTATGAATGTTTACATGTTGTGTTCAATAAAAACATGAAAACATATAATGTTTGTGCGGTATTAGTTTAAGCAGACTGTGTTTCTCTATTGTTGTGACTTAGATGAAGATCAGAACACATTTTATGACCAATTTATGAAGAAATCCAAGTAAGCCCAAAGGGTTCACATACTTTTTCTTTCAACTGTATATATACACTCACCTAAAGGATTATTAGGAACACCATACTAATACTGTGTTTGACCCCCTTTCGCCTTCAGAATTGCCTTAATTCTACGTGGCATTGATTCAACAAGGTGCTGAAAGCATTCTTTAGAAATGTTGGCCCATATTGATAGGATAGCATCTTGCAGTTGATGGAGATTTGTGGGATGCACGAAGCTCCCGTTCCACCACTTTCCAAAGATGCTCTATTGGGTTGAGATCTGGTGACTGTGGGGGCCATTTTAGTACAGTGAACTCATTGTCATGTTCATGAAACCAATTTGAAATGATTCAAGCTTTGTGACATGGTGCATTATCCTGCTGGAAGTAGCCATCAGAGGATGGGTACATGGTGGTCATAAAGGGATGGACATGGTCAGAAACAATGCTCAGGTAGGCCGTGGCATTTAAACGATGCCCAATTGGCACTGAGGGGCCTAAAGTGTGCCAAGAAGACATCCCCCACACCATTACACCAACACCATAATTGCATTAATGAGAAATTGAACAGGTGTTCCTAATAATCCTTTAGGTGTGTGTATATATATATATATATATTTATATTTATATATAATGTTTTACTATTTTTCCATTAAAATACGAAATGATTCTTGAACACATGGAAAAGACAAAATGCAAATCTCAAAAAGATCAAATGCTGCTTTTTGGTAAAAAATCTATACAACATATTAGATTAGATTAGATTCAACTTTATTGTCATTACACATATACAAGTACAGTGTAACGAAATGTAGTTTAGGTCTAACCAGAAGTGCAATTAGCAAGTGCAGATATACAGTGTGAATAAATACAGATACAATATTAGGAAATTACTATACAATGGGCATGTACTATGAAAATACTTTACAGAAGGAATGTACTATGACAATATATACAGAAGGCTATATACTGTGAACATTAATGTACAGGAGGTTATAAACAGATAACAATATAGACTATACAATAGTGCAAGTGACCTGAGTGTGCATTAGTTACAGACATTAGCTATTAAAGTTACAGTGCAGTAGATGAGTTAATGTGGTTATTAAAGGTACGGTGCAATACATGAGTAGATGCAGATATACAGTTACAGTGCAGTAGATGAGTTAGTGCAGTTATTGAAGCTATAGTGCAATAAATGAGCAGATGCAGTTAGTTATGCGATAGATGCAATAATGCAATAGATGAGTTACAGTGCAGTAGATGAGTTAGTGCAGTTATTGAAGTTACAGTGCAGTAGATGAGTTAATGCAGTTATGAAAGTAGTCCATTCGTGCTAATGAGCATTCAGTGTAATATTCCTGGTGTGCAAGTGAGCAGTATAGAGTGCAAATGATGCTGTGTATGTGTAAACAGTCCGGTAGAGCAGATACATGAAGTACTGGTGTGTACAGTTCCGTCATGCATGGCAGCCCTGTAGTGCAAAGTTAACATTGTAATAGCAGCATTAAGTTAAAGTTATGAGAGGTAGTGAAGTCAGTGGGGAGCAGAGTTCAATAATGAAACAGCTCTGGAAAAAAGGCTGTTTCCTAGTCTGCTGGTTCTTGTCCGGTGGCACCTGAAGCGCCTACCGGAAGGCAGGAGAGTAAATAGTCTATGAGCGGGGTGAGAGGAGTCCTTGAGAATGCTGCGAGCTCGACGAAGACAGCGTTTCTTCTGGATGTCCTCAATGGAAGGGAGTGCAGTTCCTGTGATGCGCTGGGCTGTTTTCACCACCCGCTGAAGTGCCTTGCGCTCAGCAACAGAACAGTTCCCGTACCAGACTGTGACACAGTTGGTCAGGATGCTCTCTATCGTGCAGCGATAGAAGTTCACCAGGATAGTTGAAGACAGTTGGTTCTTCTTCAGTGTCCTCAGAAAGAAGAGACGCTGGTGAGCCTTCTTGACCAGGCATGAGGTGTTGGTGGTCCAGGACAGGTCCTCCGAAATGTGGGTCCCCAGGAACTTAAAACTGGGAACACGTTCAACAGCCGTCCCGTTAATGTGGATGGGGTCGTGTGTGCCTCCTTTCGCCTTCCTGAAGTCCACGATGATCTCCTTTGTCTTGGAGGTGTTAAGGAGCAGGTTGTTGTTTGAGCACCATGTGGCCAGGTGCCGTACTTCCTCCCTGTAAGCAGTCTCATCGTTGTTGCTGATGAGACCAATCACTGTTGTATCGTCTGCAAACTTGATGAAGGAGTTAGATCCATTCACAGGCCTGCAGTCGAGTGTGAAAAGGGAGTAGAGAAAGGGGCTCAGTACGCAGCCCTGTGGTACACCAGTGTTGAGGGTGGTTGTGGTGGAGCAGATGTTGCCTAACCTAACAAGCTGAGGCCTGTTCGTCAGGAAATCCATAATCCAGTTGCAGGTTGAATTGTTTATGCCTAGGTTTCCAAGTTTGATGATTAGCTTGGAAGGGATTACAGTATTGAATGCAGAGCTGAAGTCTACAAACAGCATGCGTGCATAAGTGTCCTTATTGTCCAGATGTGTGAGCACGGAGTGCAGCGCCATGGACACTGCATCATCGGTGCTCCTATTGCTACGGTAGGCAAATTGGTATGGGTCCAGTGTGGATGGTAGAGAGTCTTTTAGGTGTGACAGGACCAGCCGCTCGAAGCACTTCATAACAATGGGTGTGAGTGCTACAGGGCGGTAGTCGTTCAGGCATGTCGGGCTGGAATATTTTGGAATGGGCACAATGGAGGTGGATTTGAAACATGCTGGAACCACTGCTTGGGCGAGGGACAGGTTGAAGATGTCCGTGAAGACCCCAGCGAGCTGCTCCGCACATGCCCTGAGTACGCGACCAGGGATGCCATCAGGGCCAGCAGCCTTGCGCGCGTTTATCCGGCTTAGTGCAGTGAAAACATCTGTGGAATTTACTGTGATGATTGGGTGGTCAGTGGAAGGTGTGAGCCTGGTGGCGGGTTCCTTATTGTCTCTCTCAAAGCGTGCATAAAAGTCATTAAGCTCGTTCAGAAAGGCAGCATCTGTGGTTATGGGGATGGAGTGGTTGGGTTTATAATCGCTAATGGCCTGGATGCCCTGCCACATGCGTCGAGGGTCAGAATTGGTAAAATGCTCCTCTACCTTCAACTTGTAGCAGTGCTTGGCCTTTTTGATGCCCCTCTTCAGATTTGCCCTGGAAGTACTATAGGCCTGTGCATCACCTGATCTGAAGGCGGTGTTGCGTGCTTTCAACAGGAGTCGCACTTCCTTGTTCATCCATGGCTTCTGATTAGGGTATATGGTGATCTGCTTTTGAGTTGTGACACTATCAAATTGTATTTGAAATTGAGTACCTACTCATTGAGTATGCGATTTTGGACTCTGGAGTCTGGAAGGGCATAATTGACAAGCGTTTACTTTCTCGTGGGGGGCGCATGTCTGAATTTCAATATCATTGGTGTACCTGTGAGCCAATCACATAACTTATGGTGTAAACACAGATATGGTAGTATGCGATTTCGGACTCAGTCTCTGTCTACGATGCAAAGCGAAGTAGCAGAGCTGGGTATTACCTGGCTAGTGAAATATAAGGTGAAAAGATAAAACAGCTTTTTGTTATTTTATCAGTAGATTAAATTTCTTATCATGCCAGCCTGCAGAATTTTCTTTGTGAAAGAAAAATTACAAGAAACAAGAACACAAAAATATCTCCTTAGTATCTCAGCTTTTTCACCAGGCAACAATATGTTAAAAGATTCTCCTGCTTTTCAGGATTGTTTTAAGACTTCTTGCCTATGCAAAAGCAAAACTGATTCGTAAAATTGTATTCTGGGTTGTTGGAAAGCATACAGTCTCTCACAGAAGTCAGTATTTTTGTAAATATTTGATTATATCTTTTCATGTGACAACACTGAAGAAATTACATTTTGCTACAGTTTAAAGTAGTGAGCTTATGTAACAGTGTAAATTTGCTGTCCCCTCAAAATAATTCAACACATAGCCATTAATGTCTAAACCGCTGACAACAAAAGGGAGTACACCCTTGAATGAAAATGTCCAAATTGGGCACCATTATTTACTAGCACTGCCTTAACCCTCTTGGGGATGGAGTTCACCAGAGCTGCACAGATTGCCGTTGGACCCCTTACACTCCTCCTTGATGACATCACAGAGCTGGTGGATGTTAGAGACCTTGCGCTCCTCCACCTTCCATTTGAGGATGCCCCACAGATGCTCAATAGGCTTTTGATCTTTTGGCCACTCCATCACCTTTACCATCAGCTTCTTTTGGGGTCATTATCATGTTAGAATACTGCCCTGCGGCCCATTCTCTGGAGGGAGGGGATCATTCTCTGCTTTAGTTTGTCACAGTACATGAACTGTAGCTCTCCAGTGCCGGCAGCACTCATGCAGCCCCAGACCATGATACTCCCACCACAGGGAGTCAGGGCGCTTGTCAAACGGCACTTGAAAGTCACTGCGGGAAAGTGACAAAATACGAAGGCTTGTCCGAGATAACAAAAAATTGTGCATTACCAGTTATAATGTTGTTAATATGTAATTTAGGTTTCAAATGTTTTGCATTTTTTGCATGCAGTATTTGGGGCTCTTATTTATTAATTTCTGCATTAATTTCAACAGGATGAAATAGAACCCAAATGCAGGCAGCTTAAGGGTAAACTAAAATACTTATATTAATAAAACAAACACCCTCGATGGGGAAAAGCACTATAATTAATATAAAACTTCAAACCAATAACTTACCACAAGGGGGATAAAACAAAAAGGAAGAATAATCCAAAATAATAAATCCAACACGAAAATAGAACGTCCACGGCAAAACATAATCCATCGAAATCGCACAAGGGCGAGTAAAACGCATGAACAGAGAACAATGCACAGAATAAGGACTGGAAATTTAAATAGGACTTATAAACGGGAAAGACTAATGAAGGATAATTGCACAGGGACGGAGACGGGCAGGTGACAAGAATTAACATTAGTGGGAAGATAGTGGGACAGGTGAGGAGATAAAACACTAAATGGGACACTAGCGGCGAACAAGGGGGCAGAGCTTAACGAAAAACCGGACAACACGTGCCGAAATGTCAAAACAAACCAACATATGTCTCCACACAAGACAAAACACACACAAGACATGGTACTATCACGACACTGTCCACAAGGCTCGAAAACTCAGGACAGGAAGGACAGGATCCTGACAACTTAAACCTTGTAACACTAAAGAATCAACCGACACCGGTGAGGGAAAATGGCTAATTGGGCCCAATTTGGACATTTTCACTTAGGGTGTACTAACTTTTGTTGCCAGCGGTTAGACATTAATGGCTGTGTGTTGAGTTATTTTGAGGGGACAGCAAATGTACACTGTTATACAAGCTGAACACTCACTACTTTACATTGTAGCAAAGTCTCATTTCTTCAGTGTTGTCACATGAAAAGATATAAATTGTTATAAATTGTAAAATTGTTATGCATTATATACAATATTTATGTAAGACTATAATAAATACGAATCTAAGAAGCTTATCTCATTCAGACTGGTTTGGGCTGATCTTCAGCTGTTATACAAGGAGTTTACTGTACTGTAAAGGTGCTAGTTTTTCAATCTTGCCAAGACTTGTTATTATCCTAAACAAACATTGACTGACGAGTTCAAGAAGTAAATCACTAGCATTAGCTCTGAAGGCTACACTACACTAAATATTTACATGTAAACAGCACACACGCTGCTTTCAACTGTCAGGTCTTTTGTAGAAAAGCACTTTCTTGTTGCATATAGCACGGCTGTACTGTCGCACATGGACATTCAGTGCCAAAACCACAGCACTGATGCATTCTGGGAAGATCCAGAGAATCTCCGATAGAGTTTGTCAAGTTCCAAGGCTCAGACTGGGTCCAGTATGAATTAATGGTGATGAAAGCAGTATGGCAGAGGCTACTCTGGCAGGGATAGTGGGGGTGAAAAACTGCTCTGGCTCATGGCCCAATCACCTCATTTGCAAGTAGGCGTCATCTGGATTGACCCTTATTCCACCTGGAATTATCAATCTGGTTTTTAGTATCACCAATGGGTCAACGTGACAGGTAGGCAGGAGCCTGAGGCGTTGTAATGTATGTACAGAATGTGTGTGTGCAGCATTTGAAAACAGTCAATGTGAAGGAATGGATTTCAGGCTATGACCCTTGCATCGAGTGCCTGGTGAGTTGAGGGTCTAAAAATGAAGCACATGTCAGAAAACACGTTTGTCAAAGACAGCGATTTCTCTGAGAAAACCAACCTCTACTTCGATCCAACTAGCCCTATAAGCTAGTGAAGATTTCTGTTGGTACTGGGGGATTTGGGTGGCATGTGTTATTTTCCATTAGACTGTTGTTTCATAGTTTACGCCTTTTTCACAATGACGTAACTTAACTTTCGCCTTTTCGCAAAGCTTTGTATCATAACCTCCGTCTTGCAACAAACAAGGAGAAGAAGAACTTCTGTTTTGCCGTCGCGCTGGAATTTAACAACAGTGAAAAAAAAACTGACAGAACACATATTCAAGTACTTATCCTAGCACCTTCGCTAACAAAAAAAGTAAACAAAACACTTACCTTCACAATCAAACAAGTACCGTACAACAAAGAATTAGTATCCTTTGTCTAGCTTTGATCTAGCAATCTGTTGTACATCATCTAGTCGTATTTGTGGCAGCTGTGCAAGGGACTTGGTAAAGTCCATTCTGAGGCGCTAGTGAAAGAAACGCTACACTGCTTTGCGGCAGAACGGAAGAGGTGTGACATCACGTGAAAAGGGCCTATTGTGAAGAACTACCATGATGTAGATTGTTGAAAATTAAAATCTAGGCACTCGGGGTTGAACATATTTTCTACATTCTCACAGTTTTAGTTCTTATTACTTTATTTTTCACACGTTTTCATTGTATTGTATTATGTTTTTGTCAGATGGCAACATAGCCCCCACTAATACCTAAGCCTCTCCATTTTCTCATTCATTTTCCTTAAATCCCCCTATTTTCCCTAGGTGTTCCAAAGTCTCTTTCTCTAATGCCTTCTTAAGGAGTGGGACACTACAATTTGGACACAGGTTGATTTACAGACTGTCACCTTTCTACTTCTCTGGGTGAAATCTATCAAAGAGAAGTAAGGCCATTTCCCAGCAATTCTTTAAATCAGTTTCATGGGAGTTTATAAATTATCACCCTCTGTTTTGGGATTGCAATTTTCAAACAATTCCCTCATCTGCTATTGGTCAAAAACAGATGGTCCCACCTAAATCACACCATTTGTGATAACCCAATATGACCCAATGTTATATCAGATCTAGACAGGTATTTCAAATGAACAGATTGCAGCTACATTTGGTGCCACTACTCTATTAGCTCAGAAATGAATTCTGCCAGTATGCTTTATACACAAAAGGGAAACATGTAAAGACATTATAAGCAGATGTATGCTACACAGATGCACTTTACAGTCAGGCTATTTTACAGTACTCTTTGTCAAAGATAATCTAGTAGTTTAACGTCTATGCTGTAAACTGATAGGCAGCCAGATCTACTTGTAATCTGCTTTAAAGAGGTTTTGTTTTTTTCTGTGTATTGTAGTACATAACTAAAAAAACAATGGCAATGGGTTAGATAAAGCAACAATCATATTGAATTTAATTTCTAGTATGGCAAAATCCATAAAAAGCAAGTTAAAGGTGCAGTGTATCAAGGTTAGGGGCATAGTTGTGATATTTTGAATTACGGTTCACCCCACTGCTCCCCCTCCTTTTCGAAACACTACGGTGGCTGACACATAACTAGATCCGGTCACGTTTTTACTTCTTTACCGAAGGAGATATTGAATAAACCAGTGGTTCTCAACCTTTTCATGGTCTTGCCCCACTGTGAACCCATTTTACTTATTTCTTTTAAAACCATTACAAAATTGTAGTGTTTTGGGCATTATTCCAAAAGGATTAATCTGCCAGATCACTGTGCGCGTTTCATTGATTTAAACACGAGCAAGAGTTTATTCAAAGATTATAATATAGACGCGGTTTGGTGTTATTTGCCTGTCGAAAATAGAGAGGGCCGGCAGAATCATTGGCGGGACGTCCAGCTGCGTTTCCGACAGGAGTACCGGGAGAGTCACCGGATGAAGGGTGTCTGGAAAGCCGCCTGAGTTACTGGTGGAGAGGCAGGCTGCGTCACCGGCTAGAATGCCGGCAGAGTCACTGGCTGTGGCGCCGGCGGGAAGGCCTGCTGCGTCACTGGCTGAGGCACCGGCTGAGATGCCGTCTGGACTGCCGGTTGAACACTGAGCTGGACACTGGACTGAAGAATAGGAACCCACGACCCTCTCTTGGACTTCTTCCTCCTTGGCCGGTTCACGTGAGGAGTGGCCGGTTCAGTAGGAGCGGTGAGGGCTCCGACCTGTTCTGTGCCGCAGGCTTCGGACGGGGAGTCCCACGACTCCCTCCCTCCACGTTTACCCCGGTGACTAGCTGATGGTGGAGAGACCGCGGAGGGTGCACCGAGGCCCAGGACCCCGAGCTCCAAGTCACCATCCTATGGGATAGCCACTAGTCCTGTGGAAGACAGCCATGGACGACTCCCTGGACTGCTCACGCTCCATAGTGTATTCGAGCTGATCCACGAAGCTCAGGGGATTCGTCCTGCGCATCTCGGCAGGTGGAAAAGGTTGGTCGAGACAGCTGTTAAAAATAGCCTTCAACTCCCTCTCATTGAATCCTGAGTAGAGCGCAGTTGATAAAAAGTTCATGGCGAAGTCTTTTACGGAGATCCCACCTTGGCGAAAGCAAAACAGTGCGTGAGCCTGGAGTGACCGTTCAGTTTCCATTCTGCCTACTGGGTTCAATTTTGTTCGGTGCATTCTGTCACAGAACGGGATGAAAAAGAACCCAAATGCAGCCAGTTTAAGGGTAAACTAAAATACTTTTATTAATAAATCAAGAGAGTTTATTCAAAGATTATGACGCGGTGTGGTGTCATTTGCCTGTCGAAAATAGAGCTGTACTTCTTTAAAAACTGTAACAGTTTTGAACAGCCATCCAAGTTCAGATATATATAAAAAGGCACCATATTCACACGCCACTACCTTCACGCGCACTCTGAGTCTGAACTCATCGGAAAAGAGAGAGACTTGTGCTTGTTCTGAATTTACAGTTTGAAAGACATACATACTTGTATGATCTACTTGTTTCTTAAAATGATTAAGAGGTAATTCCTGAGTGGACGTTTGCCTATTTCGTATTTAATAAGCTTTTGTGCGCAGCCTAAAATTGCACTGCGCAGGACCTACAATGAGTCTGCAGGACCTACAATGAGTCTGCACGGCCGCTCACGCGCAGAGCTTCAGTAACATTGCCTTCCGCCAATCGTGTTCCCCCATGCATTCATGATCGAGTTTCAAAGGTTGGGGTTTCGGGGAGCCGCCACGCCCCACATGCAGAATTTACAGAAAATGATCTGGGAAAGAACTAAATCTCCAGGGGTGGGTTTCCAGAAACATTCGTATCACTACGTCATTTTAAAAAATATATAGCTGCACTCTTAAGCAAGGTAACTTAAGAATGACGTAGCGTTAAGAAGTTTTCGGGAAACCTAGCCCAGATAACTGTCTCGATTACATACATCAAATCACCAATTAAATCTGGCCAGAACTGAATCAAAATAATTGTTATTATGCAGCTGTCTGTTTCCTTGTTATTCTGTGTGATTTCTAAGAGGAACCTAACTCCAA
Source organism: Triplophysa bombifrons (assembly GCA_029783895.1). Classification (NCBI taxonomy): domain Eukaryota; kingdom Metazoa; phylum Chordata; class Actinopteri; order Cypriniformes; family Nemacheilidae; genus Triplophysa; species Triplophysa bombifrons. The sequence goes on from CM056456.1 coordinate 21,476,771, forward strand.
AATTTCTCTAGTGGGATCAATCCTGCAAACAGTAAACTATGAGTCACTTTGGAAAACAAGAGTCACCTAATAATGGTGATGATGAACATGAAATGGATTAAACTATTTTGTGATCTTTTGTCTTAAAATATCTCTGTAACTTATCTTAGACATATTAAATGGAAACAATACATTTCAAGTTTTTACATAAAATAGCAAAACAATAATCTCATTGTAACAGAACCACTAGGCAGACAATGGGTGGGTACTTGCCTATATTTATGGCAGATGACTAAATAGACTGTTTATACTGTTGCAGGAGATCGTGGATGACAGGCTCCATGGGTGGAGAGTGGGTTCATGGGGCTAGGACTTGGAAGACTACGAGGAGACAACAGGAACACCAAGGAAGATTTGGGGAGATGACTCAGATGTGGAGACTTCAACATTGGCTCGCAGGTAGGAAATTCAGGTGAGTAATACATTCAGGAGTCCTTATCAATAGCTGAGACCAGAGCTAGTCTTGCAAGTCTTTAATCAATTTTATTGAAAACAAATTAATTTATGATCTGTGAGGTAATAGAAAAGGTTGTGAGTCATAGTGAGAGAGTGGTGAGAGAGCCTGGTGATTCCGTAACACTTATACAGTATGGTGCGGTTTCCCAGACAGGGCTAAAACCTAGTCCCAGACTAACTTAAATGTCAGTGGTGTCTTGATCAAAAACAACTATAACACCAAATATCTTACACTATACAAGTTCATCTCAATAAATTAGAATGTCGTGGAAAAGTTAATTTATTTCAGTAATTTAACTCAAATTGTGAAACTTGTGTATTTAATAAATTCAATGCACACAGACTGAAGTAGTTTAAGTCTTTGGTACTCTTAATTGTGATGATTTTGACTCACATTTAACAAAATCCCAACAATTCACTATCTCCACAAATTAGAATACTTCATGAGACCAATAAAAAAAATTGTGAACTGTTGGCCTTTTGGAAAGTATGTTCATTTACTGTATATGTACGAAATACTTGCTAGGGGCTTCTATTGCTTTAATTACGGCCTCAATTCGGCGTGGCACCGAGGTGATCAGTCTGTGGCACTGCTGAAGTGGAATGGAACCCATGGTTTCTTTGACAGTGGCCTTCAGCTCATCTGCCTTTTTTGGTCTCTTGTTTCTCGTTTTTCTCTTGACAATACCCCATAAATTCTCTATGGGGTTCAGGTCTGGTAAGTTTGCTGGCCAGTCAAGCACACTAAAACCATAGTCATTTAACCAACTTTTGGGTCTTTAGGCAGCTTGGGCATGTGTCAAATCCTGCTGGAAAAAGAAATCAGCATATTTAAAAAGCTGGTCAGCAGAAGGTTGCTCGAAGTGTTCTAAAATTTCTTAGTAAATGGGTGCAGTGACTTTGGTTTTCAAAAAACAAAGTGAACCAACACCAGCAGATGACATTGCACCACAAATCATCACAGACTGTGGAAATTTAACACTGGACTTCAAGCAACTTGGGCTATGAGCTTCTTCACCCTTCCTCCAGACTCTAGGACCTTCCAAATGAAATACAAGACTTGCTCTCATCTATAAAGAGGACTTTGGATCACTGGGCAACAGTCCATGTCTTCTTCTCATTAGACCAGATAAGACGCATCTGATGTTGTCTGTGGTTCAGAAGTTGCTTAACAAGAGGAATACGGCAACTGTAGCCAAATTCCTTGACACGTCTGTGTGTGGTGGCTCTTGATGCCTTGACCCCAGCCTCGGTCCATTCCTTGTGAAGTTCACCCAAATTCTTGAATCGACTTTGCTTGACAAGCCTCTGTGGTTCTCTCGGTTGGTTGTGCATCTTTTTCTTCCACACTTTTTCCTTCCACTCAACTCTCTGTTAACATGCTTGGATACAGCACTCGGTGAACAGCCAGCTTCTTTGGCAATGAATGTTTGTGGATTACCCTCCTTGTGAAGGGTGTCAATGATTGTTTTCATGATTGTGCAGCCAGGTGAACCAAACTGAGAGACCATTTTGAAGGCTCAGGAAACCATTGCAGTTGATTAGTTGATTGGCATGTCAACAGATTCTCATTTGTTGAGATAGTGAATTGGTGGGTTTTTGTTAAATGTGAGCCAAAATCATCACTATTAAAAAAACAAAGACTTAAGCTAATTCAGTATGTGTGCATTGAATTTATTCAATACACGAGCTTCACATTTTTAGTTGAATTACTGAAATAAATTAACTTTTCCATGACATTCTAATTGATTGAGATGCACCTGTATACTGTATGGAAAAGTGTTTTGTTTCGAGAAGCACACAGTAATGTTTTTTGTAAAGTATGTTTTGTTAAAGCAGCGGCTATTTGCATATGTTTGTATATTCACTAAGTGAAAATAGCTACAGATGCTACTTACACTAAGTGAAAATAGCAGCATTTCTTAGCGACATGCTATTTACACTATTCGGAAATAGCTTTTTTTTCTTTGAAATAAGTAGAAATAGCAGTTAGATGCTATTTACTTATAAATAGTGTCAGATGATGATACTATTTGCCCATCAGCATTGTTGTGCATTAAACATTATGCAATAATAACAGACTGTGAATCATTATATTTATAAAAATGTATGATCTGTAAGGTAATATAAAAGGTTAAAGAGCGTATTTTGCAAGAGGAAGATTAGAACCCTGAATTCGTGTACCATGCTATACAGACTTTACACCTTATGCCACTGGAGTCGCTGTCTGAAATGATGTCATTCTTACACACTTTCTCTATTCCAATCACTTATTGGTGGGCGGAGTTAGTGGAAATAGTCTCTGCTAACAAGGCGGGCTATTTGTATTCAGTGTAGATAGACACTATGTTTTTTTAAATGACTTAAAATCCCAGTGAAATGACAAAACAAATGACAATTCTTATTTTTTCATGAAATATTGCAGCGTTTACGGTAAATACTGTATCAATGTGAGTCATTTTCTTTTAAAATTCATATACCCTCATAATCTTAAACAAGTTAAAATCTGAAAATGCACATCCGCCCTGAAATGACTATCCATCTGAAATGACGTCAACTAGACAGGTTGGCCGGAGCATCCACAAACTCATCCTTCAACTTTCAGTGTGCTGCCTGCTTCAGTCCAAAATTAATGCAACAGCTGTTTTTACACAGCCAATCAATTCACTGTGAAATACGCAAGCCACGCCCACATATTTTCTCCTTTGAAAGACTAGTAAGGTACTTGTATGTAAATGATCTCATTTATTGAAAGGAAAATTGACTGCTTAGGTCTTGTAAGAGGTGCTTGAGAAATAACATTAAGCCAGCTGTATTCACACCAAAATAGAACTGAACTATTATTGGTGCAAGTAAATTACATAAAAAGACTCAAAACTTGTCTCAAAGCTAGAAATTTTTGCGAAGAGCTCATTGATACCTACTGTTTGACACTTCTGTAAATAGTGAGAAATGCAGTGCTTTGCATTTGGTGTGAACGCAGCATTTCAGTCTTGGACTAGATTTAAGACTTCTGTGAAACCAGGGCCTTGGAATACTAAGAATATTGATTTCTCCAGGGCTTTAAAGAGTCATAGAGGTCATGTAATGACTGGATTGATCACTGTAGATGTGAATGTCACATGTATCTCAACTGTCAATAACCAAACCATTAAAACAAGCTACCCTGGTCAAAAAACAACTTCCATCCATTCTCTCTCTCTCACCTAATCTTTCTTCCAACCACATTTCGACTCTCTTTACCCTCTCTAAACCAACCATTCTGTTTTTAATCTAACCCATGATGCTTTGCAAAACATCTCATTCTCACCCATTATTGACACTCTCGCTCCCACCGCGGCTCTTTTAAATGCATTTCACACATCAATTTTTCTTTCACCAGAATGTTTTTCCACCTATTCAAAGTCAATGGTGGCCAAGAACTGTTTGGTTATAAGCATTCTTCCAAATATCTTTGTCTCTATAGAAGAAAGAAATTCAATATATTTGGAACAACTTGTGGGTGAGTAAATGAAAAAATAATTTTCATTTGGGGGGAACTTTTCCTTTAAGTCACTTTGGAAAGAATTGTCCAAAATGCATAAATGCAAATGTATGCAAAAACAAAACAAAAAACTCTAGGTATATTCCCTGGCAAGTCTTAACACCTTATGCCCTTCAATATCTTTTTTTGCTTTAAGTGCATATGTTTTTTCTCAGCTGTAGAAATGCTATTTATCTCTTTGACCTTTCTCCAAACTTTACTCTGTCAGGGCAGAGTATTTACATAGTGCCCAGGCACCAGAGAAAGGAAGTATAAGAGAGGCAGAGTGTGTGCTCAGAGAGAGGGATGAGCTCATGTCCTAGCCCACTAAGTCATGGGCCGGTGGGGTGAAATATATCCGCTCTGAAAATCAAAGCTGTGCACCGACAAACTAAATCCCATGACTGATGTCTGTGTTTCCAGCACAGAACTGCCATTTGATCAGTGATGTGTCATTCAAAAATATTGACCGATATCTCACAATCTCATGTACTGTAAATACAAGCAGCTAATGTATTGGTGTTTTTTGAGGCTGTCCGCTGAGTTGATGTTTCTGTTCCAAGACCTAATGAGCTTCCTTGTCTTCCACTATCTAGACATTGCTGCTTTACAAATAATACTGCAACAATAATTAACATTGAAATAGAGCAAATAAAAAAATATCTTGGATGACCTGTAAGTATATCATTAATAATTAAGATTTCTCTCACGTCATTTACTTGTATGATTCACACCTGTATCTTGAATAAATTTGTTTACTGAGCTTCCTCAACCTTTGCTGTCCACACCACTGCGAGCTTGACAAATTATCACATAAAAAATGGGACATCCAGCCATTTTAAGGGTTTCACAGTCTCATGGGCTTGAAACCACTCTTTTCATTTGAAAATTGATATGCAAGATAGGTGTGTCATCACACGCTTGCTTATGTGCACGTGAGAGATTTATGAGCGATGCATTATAATGAATCGGAGATGCTGGGTTTGTTTGGGTTCCAATTACTGTAATATACACTCCCCTCAGGTTCCTGTAGTTAAGGTTAAAAGCATCCGCACAGTGAGCGGTTGACAGCTTTGTCATTTGACCACAGTGGGTGACTGCGCCATGTCAAAATGTCCCTGTACGCACAGGCAGTAAATACATGAAAGATTTTTCACAGCTTCGCTTCAGTGATGAGGAATTTGGTTAAATTACTGTATTCCCTCCCTGCATGTAATTATGCTTATGGTCATATTTATAACAAACTTGAGCTTGCCTGCTGCTGGCATCCACATTAATTACAATATGGGCAACTCCATGCAAAGCATTGTGGGTATTGACAGGGACAATGGCATATGTTACCGTGAGAGGGACTCGTGGGCTGATTAAACTGAAAAGAGAGAACAAAGAGGACAGTTAAGCCAAGCTCACTGCAAGATAATTATCCTCCCTGATTGAACATTCAGAAACTCAATCTCACCATATCTTACACAGCAACAGGAGATTTCCTTGTGCATCGAATGAAAACGTCAAATGTGACAAGCTTGAAGTTTCATGGGGAAAGGGTTGGAAGATGGACAAGTGGACTAGTTCCCCGGTGAAAGTTATCTGGCCGTTCTCCAGCTGGGACTCAGTGGCCTAACATGGGCTCCCACACTCTTTTTATACTTGTCACGTTTTAATTGGATGAGAGGTGAATCCAAACGTAAGGCTGCAATGCCAAGCAGGAGTTGAATGAGATCCCAGTTCTTCTGAAGTGCCTGTTTTCATCTTTATTTTGGATGCAGGATCATACAGTGTTTAGAGTGATTTGTGAGTGTTTTTGTGATAGTCTAAAGTGAATTCAAAAGCAATTTTTATGATGACTGCTGTTTTACTTAGTGATTCTGTCTTATTCATTTTTTTATTCCAACTTGAAATCTGATTCTTTAAAGAGCAAAAGTTCTTATTAAAAACAACAAAATAAATATTTAGATGTTTGCACCCTCAGATCCCAGAGTTTTAAATAGTTATATCTTGGCAAAAATATTGTCCTATCCTAACAAACCATACATCTATAAAAAGCTTACATTCTCTTTCAGATGATGTATAATTCTCAACTTCAAAACATTTACCCATAAAACTGGTTTTGTTGTTGGGGGTCACATAATGATTCCTTTTTGTGTACCATTTCAAAAATTCCTTTTTTGAAATGCCTGAAAACTGCCATCTTAGTTTTTGAGAAATTTACCCTTTGATTGTTTTCAAATTGCAAATCGCACGTTAAAAAATGATATTTTTATCCGTCATAAAAAATTCGTACTGGGTCCCACTTATCAAGCATTTTGAACTAGGTGTTTTGACAATGTGCAATGACCGTAATGGAAACGTCGCTGGATAAAAAACAATATTCTTTACATTTTGCTCTTTTAGAGGTCTTGTGACTTTGGAAACTGAAGATCTCAGTTAATGTCTTAGTCTCCATTTCATGTTTAATGCTGGTCTAAAAGACCAGACACTGAACATATTCGCTCGCATATAGAACCATATCATTAAAAAGTTATAGGATATGAGCCACCGTACGTTAATTTGACAGTGATGAAAAGATGCTAAAATTAAGAGCTGAAAAGGTTGTGCGAGGGCTATTGTGGCATTTATTAACTTTATTTTAAGACCTTTTATTTCCTACTCTTTAAGCGTCTCATCTAATTCCCTTTATTTTTTCAAACCTCTCCCAAGACTTGGCAAGTGCACATGAATCCACTTCTGTGATCTCTTTTGGGTGGCATTCATTCACTTTTCCTCAGCACCAGTTGAGACGACAGGGTTGAGCGAGGCTGGGCTAGGATCCAGGCCTCTCGACCGGGATTATGCAACGCACTCTCAGCCCCAGAACCCCTGGAGCTCCGGCCTTCTGCTGTTTTGCGAGAGCTTTTACTGGTTCCAACTGGCCGGGAACCAAAGACCTTACCCACCGCTAAAATTCCCTGTGGTACCAGGATGATGCAGAGAAGAGATCACAAGAAAAGGTGTGAGAATATTATATGAGGAGATGTGGAGGGTGATTTGAATTAATGAGAAATCCACTCCTGTCTATACAAGCAAAGACATGCTGTACAAATGATAACAGCTACAGAAATGACGCTTCTTTGATACATAAGATAAACATTTCTCCAAACATCTGTTTGCGTTTCGGAGACTGCACAGCATCATTGTCGGATGAACTCTTGCCGGAGGGCAGGTTTTTGTGCGTGAACGCAACAGCGTGAAAGAAAAATGAAAAAAGACCATTGACATGAAACACAAATCCTCAAATCATTAACACAACCTGGCATTTCTCAGATACTACGATCTGCGCAGGTTACCGGAGATCATAAAGCTATGGATTCTCCACTCAGACGTCGGTAAATAACTATTCCTTAGAGCTGTCAGAAGCAGCTTGAGCTCTCGTTTGAATCCAGAGGTGGGGAGAAGAGGGTTCTGATTGGATACTGGGAATCTAGGCCAAATCGCGACCTGAATCAGTGAGACAGACACCTGGTGCATTCAAGTGATGAAGAAGGCTGCGAGAGGAGAGGAAACGCTTGAGCGTAATCTTTGCTTCTTCAACCTTCATTGCTGTCCCCTCCTCTCATTGATCTGCCCAATCACAGCCTTCTTAAGCCACACAACAGCCAACCGTTGATCGCCTGTGCTTCAAGGGCTTGATTGCATGAGGTCACAGGTATCTTGCCATGTGTAGCTGGCATGTGTGCAGTGTACTTTAGAGAGGACACACAATGCATTTACAATGAGTGTTAAATGTGTGTACACATGGATCTTTCAAATAATGAACACGCGCCTACGCACACACGAGTCAGCCTGGGAAATGTGTACCCGCTGCAATCGCTTTAAATACTCGAAGGATGAAGCATTTTAGAATGTATGATTAACACTAAGAACAACAGTTACAGAAGTGTTACGGCCTGTTCACATCAAGAACAATAACTATAAAGATGATTATAACAATAAATGTATTAATGCCCACTGTGGTGTGAACTGGGCCTGGCCTGAAGTTAACTTCGGGTCTGAGTCTTTAACGTTACGTGACAAAAGACAAAAGAACGAATGACTCAAACCTGATGATGGTGAATTAATCATTTATGTTTTCTGTAAATGCAGCCTATATGGGCAAATAACATATGACTTAAGATAAGTCTCTAGAATTGAGCTATAATCATTCTTGTTACTTGTACAGATTGCAGAGCTTATATGGCTGTCAGGAAATAATTAAATTACTGTTTCTCATAACTTGTCCCTTTCTGCAATATATGTTGTTTCGCATTAAAAATCTCATCAAAACAAGCATAAATAAACGATATGGGGTAATTTGGCTATTAACATGCAGCATTCATTCAACTCTGCTCAGATGAACGAAATGACTTGAAGAAAGAATTGTTCATTTCGCTGAACGAGATTCAAACATCGGAATCACAAAAATGTCTTGAACATCCCATCACTATTATCGGTCTGGCTAGGCTAGTAAACAATGTATATTATATTACATCAAAAATTTATGTTAATTTATATTAGGATTTGATTGTATATTGACTAATTTTATCGTAATGAAATTAAAAGTATTCAACAGTTCTTTGCAGACCTCTTCCGGAAGTGTGGGACACATGTTTATAATGTTATAACTAAATCTTAAAGATATTTGTTTGATATTTTGATTCGGTTATAAATGTTCTGTTGGTTGTACTCTGTTCAAGTTCAGAGAGCGTGAGAGACAGCGAGTGGCCCCGCCCCCTTGTAAAATAACCAATAGCGATTCGTTCATGGCACAGTCAGTCTGGGAAACCTGCATTTAACAGCATGATATAAGCAGTATAAAAGTCTATTGGAAATAATAAGAAGATCAGTGATACCTGTGATGTGTCATTTAAAGCTTGTTATTTATGTTTGTGAGTGACAATGGCATTTGTCTTCTCCTTTACTCGTCAATACTGCAATGTCTGATCTCTTCCATAGAGCCTTAACATTCAATATTCTGTGAAGACTTTAAACGGGTCGGATAGGTATTGTTTTCTCAGCGGATTGGCGTGTATGATCGACGTATATCAGCTCTGTGCTATCTAAACTGGAGCATAATCACATACAACCGCTCACGTGACACTAATTTAGACTTTAATGTTAATGTTTACACTGTCTGGATCATCCTCTATCTCCCATCTAGTGCACTGTGCGTCATTCACCAGAACATGATAAATGTGTGCACAAGTGGCTGATGTGAGGGGTCGCTTCAGCGGCTCTACTAGTGAAGGGGCAGAACTCTATGGATTCTAAATTTGATTGGACACGAACTTTGACAAGAGCCTGAAGTGAAGCGTGATTTCATGGATTTTCTAGATTTATTTGAGGGCACCTGCCGGACTGTCAGTTTTAATGGTTATATCTTCTAAATGAGAATTTTGTCAGCACATAGGAGCAAATCAGTTTATTGGTGTCCATAAGGCTCATATATTTTTAATATGAGGAAAAAACTTTCATTTTGATTTCACTGGGGCTTTAAATCATGACAACTGTGCACACCAGACGTTTATTTAATACTGGCTCTCAAGTAATGAAACACGATGGCAATGAAACACAAGTGCAAACAGCAATGTCTCACATGACCACTTGTTCGGATCACCTGAGTCATTAATATCAGGTTTAAACATGGAAAAGATTTTGTATTCAGATTACAATTTATGTAAAAATCAACAGAAAAATCCTTTTGAAGAAAAGAGCAAAGTACTGTATGTTTTTGTCCTCTACTAACATGGCAGCAGAGACCAGAATGTACCGTTGTGCCATGTGGAACATCAGTCACAGTAAGAAAGGACAGTGGACCGAAATAAAAATGTCTGGACAATGGCAAAACAAAAGCAAAGATAATAAATAGGGAATATTTGAATTCTCATGTAGATTGTTCATTGGTTGAGGACTAACATGATTTGGTCAGTACCCACATGTAGCAGTGTGATGTTACCCAAAGTAATGCGTAATTCTCTCAAGCACAGATGTTGAACTGAGCTACAGAGGTATCCATCACAGTTCTTCAACATCTCCATGATCGTTGGAATCATGTTTACTAAATATATTTTTTTATTCTGTTATTCACACTGGTTACATTGCTAAATGTTTTTATAAATTGTTTGTTACACAGTGCACAAATGTTCTCACAATTCATTAATATTTCCATGAACATTTCCAGGTCTGAACAGATCAACTGGTACACAAAGACAGATAAAGCCTGACTCAATTTAAAGGCAATTTAAAACCAATTCTGTCTTTTAAATCGCTACTGGACATATGCTATTTATTTGAGACAGATTCTTAATGGGAATGTGCAGCCATTCTGTCATCATTTACTCTCAGATTGTTCCAAACATGTATCATTGTAGCATTGTAGCATTGTTCTGCTAAACACAAAGGAAGATATTTAGAAGAATGTCATCCCCCATTTACTCCCATAGTATTTAATTTCCTTATGGCAGTAAATGGGGGATGAGTTATGTTTGGTTAATGACATTCTTCCAATTATCTTCCTTTGTATGCATGCCTGTGCACATGTGTGTGTGTACTTGGTTTTTATATGTTAGTGGGGACCTAAACCTGAATACACACCAATTCATGGGGACCCATGTCACTGTGGGGAGCAAAAATGAGGTCCCCACAGGCACAAAAGCTTATAAATTGTACAAAACAATAATTATTGAAAATCTAAAAATGCAAAAAGTTTTCTACGATCTTTAGGTTTAGGGGCTGGGTTAGGGGTAGGGGATAAAATAGACCGTTTGTACAGTATACAACTCATTCAACTATGGACTGTCCCCACAGAGATAGTAAAGCATAGATGCTTGTGTGTGTGTGTGTGTGTGTGTGTGTGTGTGTGTGTGTGTGTGTGTGTGTGTGTGTGTGTGCGTGTGTGTGTGTGTGTGTAGGTGTGTGTGTGCGTGAACATCTGAGGTCTCTGTAAACAGACCACCATCATCCGCTGTCCTTTTATGTTGCAGCTGTAGATCAGGGCTGAGCTCATCTGGAGGTCGGCTTCATATCAAAGGCTCCGTGATCTGGTTACAGCACCACCTCAACCACAGCGAGGCCTGGGGTCAGAGCCAGCGCAGAGCAGGTGCCATAAAGTCACAGAACACCAATGATCCATGGACGTTTTCTCCAAAGAGTAAAATGGAGGCAATTTATTTTCTCAACTGGATGATAAACAAATGTGATGCAATAAATGTGAAATCAAATAGTGAGCAAATCTCAGTCAGAAGTGTACCACTTTTTGTTTGTTTTGTCGTCTTCACATGCAAATGTAAATGATGGATGCTTTCTGTTTTACAGTGGCATAATGAAAATATATACAGTTTCATGGAAACAGGAAGTAGGTCAACGACCCTGTTAAACTCCCGTTTAATCGACCCAAACACACTTTAACACCAGGTGTAAACCCTAAATGAACTTACAGAAAAATGATTAGAAATTATCATGTTTAAGCAAGCACTGCACTCAGTCAAATTAAACCTGGGTCTTTGCGACCTACGTTTGTTTGCCGAGGATTTGTTGCCTAATGATCCATAAAGAACGTGATTATTAATAAAGATTATAGCAGTCGGTAGTAAAAAAAGAGACACACATATGTTTTTGAGGCTACTATGTTTGTTTATATATCGAATTTTAAGCAACGTAGAAAAAAACTTAATGAGTTTTTGTGGTGACTAGGTTTTTATTACAACAAGACACAAGAGTATTCTAGTATTGGTTGTTTGGTGATTTTATAGAGTTTGTTCCACAGGAAATTTTGGTTCCTGATTTCTTATGGCAAGCGCACAGTAACTGCGCAGCTTGAGTTTATACAAACATTATGGCTATTCCCCTCCATCAGGCGTCTCAGCATTACTCAGCTGCGTGTTTGCAAATCACCAACTCTCCTGTCGTGTCTGACTCATGTCTGTCGGAAAGAAGAAAACTCCAGAATGCCGTTAGAAGCTCAGAGGGGGGACACGTGAACGCGGCACTTTCCCTCCATCTCTTGGCTGCCAGAAACCAGCGTGCAGCTAATTAAAGAGATGCCTCTTTGGCTTTGGCACACCCCACACACATATGTTGTTGATTGGCCACCTTTCAGGTGTCGCGGGTTGTGTGTATGCGTGTGTTGCTATTCATATGTAATATGTTTATGCCGGGGCGGGGAAGCGGAATCTCAAATGGGCACGTGGGTAGACGCGCTGCCTAGTGGCATATGTTCAGGTCCACAAATGGAATAGAGGTGAGATGAGCTGACAAGGAAGGGGAGGGGCTTGTGGGTATGACTGACATGCTATGTGACCAGGAAGGAAGGAATTATGGGGGCAGACTCAATTGATGTGAGAGGCGTGAAACATTTTGTAACAAAGGACAGCAGGCTTGGACAGCGTATAAATGTCTCTGGCATTGAAAGGTGTCTCTAATTTTCTCAGTAAACCAGTTTTTCTCTCTCGCAATTCAATTCAAAATGCTTTATTTGACAAAATTGATTCCAAACACTATTTGATATTGTTTCTTCCTTTGCGCTGGTTGTCCCTCAGGGTATGACAGGATGCTACAAATCTTGCAACTATTGGTGTACATATAGCTTTTACAGCAAGAATAAAACATGCAGCAAACAAGAAACTTAATCATTTTGAATCTCATTGCTGTAATGCATTAATCGTTTCAATTTATTTTGTATTATGGTCAGTTATTTTCAGATAATAAAATCCCACCCCCAGTCTGGCATGTACAGTGGTGGCAAGAAAAGATGTCAGGGGCGAGGGATATTTGTACAATATTCAGACTCTTTCCAAAGCTAAGCTTCAGTTTATACTCTAAGCACAACTATGTAGCATTCAAATTCTTTAATACATATTTAATAATACGATTAAATATATACATTACATTTGGACACCATGACCTCCATGCAAAATTAATGTACAAATACAGTTTTATGCCATAAATGGTTTATAACTAATCTGTCAGGAAAGTTAAATCATGATGGAACAGCAACAACAGACAAAATAAAAGATACATGTGCATACCCTTTGGAATAGAGCACAGGAAATAAAACTTGGACAATGATGTTATAAAGAAATATTTTTCATGCCACTTATAAATCACATATTTTAATGTTTAATGTCAGAATGCACAGCTACTATCAAATAGCTACTAATTGAGAGATATGCAATTATAAATACCTCAGTGGTGCAGTTTACAACATCTACCAGCAGGGGCTTACTGATCCCTGCTAACCAGCCAAACCTTGATCCCTTTGTCTGAGATCAGAAACCTAGCTGAAGAGACTCCTGGCTAAACCTCTCCCTTTCTCTCTGTATGGGTGAAAGGTTTTCACATATTACGATACCAGCAGGTACAACACTCCACTGAGGGAACTTTATGAACTGCAGCCCAGGGTCGGGACGGCGTGTTTATGTACCTGAGATTTAGTTATTGAAAGCTGTGATGTGAAACACAGGGGAAGTCGTGTGATGATTCTGCGAGGGTATGTCTGAGAGCTGTGAGGATGGCAGGTCAAATGTCACACCTCAGATATTTCCTGGGGAACTCGTGAAGTAGCTGAGCCCTGAGCTTTCTCAGGCTCTGTTTGAATGCTCACTGTTTCCACCAACAAATTACTGCAGCACAGTTCAGCTGGAACAGCCGTGAACAGACAATGTTCTGAGCTTCTCCCACCAGGAGACCTGGCTTCCCATCAGTTGGCCCACAGAAAAATACACGCAAACACTGAACCCTGATACTGTACACATTACTACAAACATGCCTGATGCCATCATGTGGTTCAGGTTATAGTTTTTGTAGGTTTTATTTTTCAGTATTCATTTTTTCATTAAGATAAATATTTGTGTTTACATTATAATAAAAACAACTTGGGATAAATGTAAGCATAATATATTCATGGGTTAAAATATTTTCTTTATATTATAGGGTTTTCGTAAAAACGTGTGTGTGTGATATGTGCATGCAAGAAAATACCTATTGTGCTTTATGCCTGTTTAAAAAGTTTCGATATTGGTGTTTGTTATTCGTTAATGTGTATGGCTCAGTGGAACATGTTTTAGAATATGACCGAAAAAACTGACAAGTTGAAGGGAATAACTTGACACCTCACATACGTCTGCTCATTAACACATATCTATGTTTGTTCTGAATGTAAAGCTGTGAAGTTCATTAAGTTCCTACAGACTTCCCAACACACGACACAACCATCCACCATGTCCCTCCATAGTGTTTCATAATGTAGATCAGTGATACTCGTGACATTCCCAATGGGACTAGAGGCTGTGATTTATTAATGACGGTCGTGACCTGGCTGGTAATGACAAATATGAGCAAGTCTAAACGGGCCATATTGTGGATGAAAGTGCAAAGAACACATTATATGACTTATTAGCAACTTGGCTGAAATAACCGAGTCAGCAGTCCTGTCCTGTTCTTCTCAATGTTATTTTGTATGCATTTATCAACTTTGAGATCTGCTCATTCATTTAACACAGGCCTTGGGGGCGGTGGAAGGACCCTGAGACTCACAACGCATTTAATTACAGAACCCCTATGATACCTCAGTCTAATTGATTCGGGCTTCCTTTGTTCTCATCTGAACACAGAGAACTGACAGACATCTCCCAAACTAAACATGTGTGTCGTGACTGGTTATTCATCTGATTTTTATGTGTAGATGGCTCAATAAAAGTCCTGTAAATAATACATTTAATGTATGATGACAATAGGCTACACTCTAAAAATGATCATTTATTTTCAGCCCACTGGTCATAGAGGACAAATCCAACTTTTGGGTAAAAATTAGTCTATGCTAGGTTGTTTTAGTCCAAAATGCTATGTTTCAGCCCATGGTTGGGTCAAATATAGATATTTTAGTCTATTTTAACACAACGGTTGGATTGGTCTCTTTTAAGCCCAACCAATGGTTATAAATAACCTACTATTACATTCTCTGGCAAAAGCTACAGGAAGACCATAAAACCAAAGTCAGCCTCGGTTTTCGCCTATACTGTACTACTATAGTATTTGGCGTTGGTGGTGCTTCGACATTTTCAACATGTTAAATGTAACAGTTTTAAATAAAGATTTTGTGCTGTGACTGAGGACAGTATTGCAATGAACATAAAATTAGCATAGAACCTGACTAAGTTTTTTCATACTTCACACAACACCACAGGTTAAACAACCGAGCATTTCTCAGAGTGTAGGTACCAGCCAAATACTCTCTGAGAAATGCTCGGTTGTTTAACCTGTGGTTGTGTGAAGTATTTCTATCTAGGTTCTATGCTAATTTTATGTTCATTGCAATACTGTCCTCAGTTAATGTAATACTAGGTTATTTATAACCATTGGTTGGGCTTAAAAGAGACCAATCCAACCGTTGTGTTAAAATAGACTAAAATATCTATATTCATGGCTAGCTGTGGATTATCCTTTAAACATCTCACATCTGTCTGTACACTTAAACAGAACGAAGATAGTGTATGTGTGCAGCATTGAAGAGAACAGATCAGGTGTCTTTGCTGTGGTCTAAAGAGTTATTATAAACAATTGGCTGTATTTTATTCTCTTTGCACTGAAGTAGCGCCCTAGGCAAATATTAGCTGTGGGCTAACTTATATTTTTTTCCAAACCAGTATCACGCCAAAACCTGTGACATGCCGGTCCGCTCAAAAATGTGTCTGTGTCACGCTTTGCCAACTCTAGATTGTGAACATGACATGCATGTATGAAGGTGGAGTAACGTTAGCAGAACAAGGCGATTTTCTAATGTCTTTATAATTCATGACGTGTTCTGGTGTACATGGCATACTTTTTGCGCACACTTTAGATGCATTTTAGCACTGAGTGTGTCATGTTAACTCCTAGAGGAGGCAAAGCGTGACACTGACACGCATTTTTCGAGTTGACCAGCAAGTCTGTTACACGCTTTGCATGATACCGCGTTGCTTTCTCTTAATGTTTCTAACTACCATTCATTCCTGTACAAAAGATGATGTCTGACCACACAATCGACTGAACTTTAAAATCTTTGGTTCTGTTTGACAAATGACACCAGCACTACATATGTACCCTCAGGGCGTTCTGACAGGGCTACTCTGTTGCTAGGACAATTGGAGGTTAAACAGAGGTCATCTTTTTTCAGTGTTGAATAGTTAGTCAAAAGAGAAGTGTTTCTTAGAAATTGTTAAATTAATTTCCAATATTAAAGAGGGAACGAGCAACTAGGGACAGATGGGGAGATGAGATAGGACCCTCCCCCAGCACATCAATGAGTGCAGTGAAATAGCTGGTCCTCTAGAGAGCGTTTGTTTGAAGGAGGAACAGGGGAGGGTCATTGGGCTGTTATGTCATTAGATTTTATTGCCCACTGGGCACAAGATAACATTGGCATAATTTATTGATCAACCAACTAGACAAAACCCTTGTCAAGTCCCTAAACATCACAAAAAGGAAGTTGGTGGGTCCTGATTTTAATGCAGACATTGTGCTGATTTTCCCCTGGCCCTTTTCCCAATTCATAATTTAATACTCTTGATGAGTACGGTGAACTTCTCGGGTAAGAAGCTCCTGAAATCTTCAGGCAATGTTTTAACCACGGAGTAGATTATATTACAGCCTCGGGGGCACTAAAGATGATATTGACAGGCCTTTGCTAATATTTTTGTCACATAAAGTGCATGTGTATATAAACTGCATTTTATAAAAGAAAAGCGGTTCCTTCCAGGAAACGTCTGGGTTAATCTAAGCAGAGTCTTTATTGCTATCTCTGCCCATGAATTATTGGAGTGGGGGCAGGGCGAGTTCTGTTCGAATCTACGACAGATGATCAGTCTTGGCACTGTAAATCCTCATTATTTTCAGTGTGAATCTTTGATTTCCGCTTGCTCAACCAGCTGATTTGCACTAATGGGTGATAAGCGCTTCCTCTAAAATATTCAACCAAAGAATGATTTATGTAACATAATCTGATCGCTGAGCCACCATGACAACAGCAGAGGTTTCCGCACTACATCCGAACAAACGCGCCGGTTCAATCTGCAACTGTCAATGTGCTATTTAAGAGCATAAGGCCCTTTAATTAGCTCAAACCTATTTAAAAAGGAATACAGTGGATTGACATTTACCAATCTTATAAGAACTCATGATACATTATGTTTTAAAATTCATGATAAATGCAATGCAAAACGCTTTCCCATTGGGTGAACACACCATTCAAGTACAGAAAGTTTGCTTCAAAAATATTTTACAGAAACTTTACTGGTTTGTTATTAGGTCAATCCAGTAAAGTCAATCTAAACAGAACCCATTTATATAAGGAGTGTGTTCTTGGTAGGACTCCAAACAATTTAACTTGACAGTGATTTGCCAACTGTAACGGTGGAAATTTAAAAGCTCTCATTCATATGCCAGCCTAGCCTCTGTCACGTTCACACACACAAAAACAGAAAGAAAATTAGAAGCATGGTGGCTGCGCACTGCACGTACACTTTGTTTGCTTTGAAATCTAGGATCAAACAGAACCATGCCGATAACATCGTCCGCGCAAGGTTAGCCAGTTAGAGGGCAAATATACAGTCTCTATCTCTCTCACTCACACAAACACCTCACGTTTCCGCGCTTGCTTTCCAACGTGCTGCTTTGACGCCCAGATGTCTCTCCTGTGCCCGGCTCCTTACACAGTTACACGGTGCATACTAATAAAGTTCACTCAAAACGGGAAAAAACGAGCTGAACGAAACACAGAAATGTAATTTCATCTCTTTCACACGTTGAGTCTCCTTAACGCAACACGTTGTGCCACCTTTTCCTATTGTCTTTGCGCAGTTAATGGACAATACGCATTGCATGGCATCGCCTAAACGATGTTTAATATCGGCATTGCGGACACATCGGCATCTTTAACAGCTTAGTTTATTTTGCTTGGAGCTTGAAACGAACGGTTCGTCTTCAGGTTAGTAAGGATTTGAATGGATCTTAAATGTGGACAGTGAGGCATGAGAAAGGACGCAACAATGACTGGCTTTACAATCCATATGTTGCGTCCAAGAAATAAAAGACACAATAAAAAAACATCGTATCAGCTCTATGTCTGAGACGTGCCTCTTTTCTATTAGCCACATTTGCGTTATGAGTAATCTCTCATATTGATATGTCCATCTTTCTCATAAGCGAGCAGGCGCGCATGTCTGTGTGTATCCATCGCCCGTAGACTAGATCTGTGTTACTGCGCCAGGATGGAGATGACGCAAATGACCCAGCTCCCCAAAAAGTGTTTCAAGACGAACATGGCGGCAATTTAACACAGGACCTAAAATGATGATGATGATGATGATGAACACAGAAGATCGAAGGCAATCCGCCCAGATAAGGAAACCGCAGCTCTTTCAGGATCTCGCCTTCCCTTAAGGAGACGCAGGGACACAGGCAGCTTTGGGAACAGCAGCTGCTCTCCGAGGGTCTATGGGGAGAGGAGGCAAGAGAGGAGGCATGTTGTCACACAGAAGTCGCTTTTTCTCCGGGGAGCGATGCGGAATAACGGAGATATGACCGCGTGTGGCTTAATCTAGCCCATCGACTCGGATACAGCTGCCTGGTCCTCCGTTTAAACGGGAAAAAACATTTCAAGTCAATGCATTTTGTGGCAGAGGAGCCGTCGCGGTGGAGTCGGCCAGTGCTGCTCTTTCCTGAAATATGACCAGGGGTGTTTGGACGTGTCGGCAGCAAGATGACGGCTTAAAAATCTGGTTTGCACCCCGAGAGGACGAAAAGCCATTATTCACCGATTCCGAAAGGGCCCAGAGATGGCGACTGTCCTTAGCCTCTCTTTTGTTTATCACCGTTTTGCTCTCTGATCATCTGTGGTTCTGCGCCGAGGCCAAATTGACAAGGACTCGAGACAAACGGCAAGACAACTTCGCCGTCATGGACACGGTGGAGCACACGAACCATATACTTTCATCCAGCCATCAGCCCGTCACAGAGCAGAGTCTTATTTTTATAGGCAATTCTACCAAACCTCTGTGGAGACTTGAAACTTGTCACCCCGACAGCCTCTCCAAAAACTGCTTGACTTTCGCCGACGCGGACGCCGTGTGCTCGGGCCTCTCCGAGTGGAACCTGAGCGATTTCTATCTTTCTTTTTGTGATTCCTACTCTCTTTTGGATTTGTTTTACGGGTTTACGAGTCCAAACAATTTGACCTGTAGCTTGGACATGGCTGCGGGCGGTAATACATCGGGATGCACCCAATGCGTTGAGGCTTATCAACTCTACGACCGAGAAGCTCAGAAGACGTATCGAGAGTTTGAGATTATGGTTCAGAAATATGAAACGGATGTATATTCGGTGCGGACATGCATGGACGAGTGCACGGTAGGAACACGATGCATTGTGCACATATTTCAGTAAAATGTCGTCATTGGTGAATAAAGGTTTTTCTTTCAAAATTAGGCTTACGCAAAAACGCTGCATGTGTACGCGTTTGCGCTCTGCTGGTTTGTCATCTGCGCGCGAGAACGCGGCAGCTACGCGGTGCGCGCGCACTTGTGGATTTATGTAAAAGGTGAAGGCGGATTTTTGTATAAGTTTGGCTCCGATGAAAGGGAAGGTGTGATGACATATTGATTGCTGTAATGCAGCTATTATTATGAATGATCCGTGAAAGATATAATGGAGCGATGAGTCGTGTCTACATGACATGTGATTCCAGGTGTATGGCGGCTCTCATAGCCAGTCATTACCTCAGTGTGGAAGAAGCTGAGAGCATTCGAGAGATTCTAGATGTCCTATCTGCAAAGAAACAGGAGGGAACAACACAAAGATTGTGTGTGTGATGTGTGTGTGCGTGCGTGCGTGTTGTGTGTGTGTGGGGGGGGATGGCGCAGTGCTTTATGGAATTTCAATAACGTTAATAGCGCAGCAGTGATTTTCCTGTGTAATCCGGAAGGAACGGCTGTTCTATTCCATTCATTGTTCAGGTGTATTTTCCCCGTCCCCCTCAATCATGGCGATAATAACATTGCCTCTGCACCTCGTAGCCTGTACCAGAGTACTGGACGGATAAAGCAGTTGCTGCAAAGAATATGACACGTGTAAATCTCAAATTAGCTGGAGACGGTTTTGGAGTGCACATTTACTGTATTAAAGGGGCAAATTGTCACATGAAGTATGTTACAATTCACACGAGTTTACACTGAGTGCAGCAGATTGTTCTTTATTCTGTTATGCTCTTTTAACAACCCACTGTTAACCCATTCTCTCTCTCTCTCTCTCCATGTATCTCTCTCTCTTTCTGCATTCATCTAGCTTTGCTCTGGCTGCCCCTGTCCATGGTGCTAAATCAGGCCATAGTTTTCTTTTGCACAGAAAGGGCTGTGTCCACCCAGGCGTTTCTGCTGGCGTACGGCGTGTTTTTTCAATCATTTCCAATGGAAACGCCACGTTTTTTCCCCCGCTCAGCGCTGGTGCTATTCGTTTTTCCCACAATCAACGCCGGCGTTCGACCGGGGACCCAGAGTTAAAAAATGCTCAACTTTGGGCAGAACACTGCTCCTGCAGCGGCCGTTTTCAACGGTGTTAGAGCGACTCGGTGGATACAGCCCCTTAGGCTACACATAATCACACATTGCAATGAACAACAAAAATCCTTTTTTCACTCCACTAAGTGTTGCAGTTTTAGATTTTAAACGTTATAATTGTTGCTCATGCTGAATATGGCAGAACTAGAACTAAATTTGTAAAATATATGAATGCTTGAATGCAAGAAATATATAGACAGAGAAAGAGAGAGAGAGAGAGAGAGAGAGAGAGAGAGAGAGAGAACAGCATGACAAGGTCAAGGTTAGGATGCCTTCAGAATGTGTGGACTGATAAAATGTATGCCCCAAATGGACTGCCTAATTAATAAAAAAATACAAATGTTCTAGGGAACAAGGAATAGTGAGCAATAAGATGGATTCTTTGACATCTATATCAAATGTAATGCACATGTGTATAATTTATATAAATCAGTAGATTGTTACACCCTCCCTGGAATTACTGTTTCACATCCTGTATTCTCAGTATTTAAATTCAAGTCTGTAGATAAAGATAGAAAGATCAATTGCAACCTTTTTTTAAAAACATTTTTTAATACTCCATCTGTCTTTGTGTGTGTATGCCTGAGTAAAATGGAGTTAAGGCAAGCAAGAAAAAACGAGAATAGATGAGAGATATTTATATTGTTACCTCTTGCCTTGTTTTAGCCTCAAATGGCGTGCCCACGGTCCGCCCACAGTCCACTGACCGTTCGTATACATTATGCACACAAAATTAACAAGAACTTCCCTGATCTGGAAAGATTTAATCTTATTTGCTGGATTAAGACAACTTTCAGGAGTGAGGAGTTTTTTTTTTCTTTTTAATCAAACACAACAGAAAGAAATACGTAATCACATAAATTCTTAAAGTTTGCTAAGTTATATTAACATTTGAGGTAAATAACCTTTTTACATTTTCCGAGTGATGTCTGTGAAATAAATATTGGTAAAGACCCGCCAATGAACAGAACTTTTATACACATTTTGTGTTCTTTTAACCATTATTAGCAACAACACACTGTTTGTTTTGGCATTTTATGGGTCATTTTGTCTTTCTTCTTGCCAAAAAAGCGTTTCACATCTATATGGCATTAGCCAAAAGTCTGGCTAAACAAGACTACCCCCTCACAGGAGGAATTACTGGAGGAACGCTTTTTTATCCAAGGCTTTTTGTCGCTTAGTATGATTTTGGTTGAGTGATGTTGATTGACAGCTACTGGTGGATGTGAAGGGGGCCCAGGTGTCCTCTTTGGAAGATGAACAGGATTTTTTCAAAGGGCAGTCCAGGCCTTGCTGTAGAAGATACTTCAATTTGTGTTCATTACCTTTCAGAAAAGCAGATCCGTGTATATAAAAATCACCAGTGTTTATCAAGCACGTATTTAAAAATCCTTACACTGTTTACTAGGGTAAGATTTGTAAATCAAATTATACTGTGGCGTCTTATATTCAAATTACTATTCCACTGAGAGTAATTGAATCTTATAACAGTTTTTGTTTGTTTTGTGCATTTTGTTTGTATTGTAATATTTCTGTAGAGTAAATATCTCATTAATGAGGGGAAGCAAACGGTTGGTACTATTGGAGCATCCGGATCCACCTGATGACATACAAATCTGCATGAGGGGGAGCCGGCAGCCTTTAAAAAAAATCTAAATTGCAAATCTGTTCTTATGTCCGTCTGACCTTTGCACAAGAACCGCACTTTCTGTCTAAATCGTGGAATGTCGACCCCTACACTTCTCGAGCTGAACGTATATTTCAGGGGAAAACAATCATATCTCACATTGTCTCTTCTACTCCCTTTCTTTAAAGCATCTTTTCCGTTTCTTTTCTCTCTCCGCACATGTTTGCTTTTCTCCTCACCTCTGGTGGCCCGCGCATTGTTGCACACAAGTGGGTAGATAATGACATTTTTGGTGAGAGGGTGCCCTCTTGACAACGTGACAGTGTGACTTTGTAAGGGTGCTTTATTCACTGCCTAAGCCACTGCCACTGCAGAAAGAGTAGAACACAGCCCTCCTCGTCCTCTTCCCTGGGGCATTAAATATGAATGGAACTAAAAAGCTATAGGCAGTCGGATCTCTGTTTTCAAGGAAAATTAATGAGATGGAAAGACAGCGATTGGCAAGCGCATTGCCTTGTGTACGTATCCGGGAAGGGACGCTTTTGGCATCTTTGTAGTGATTAACATTCACCTTGAGGGATTTCTCTGACAAAAAAGGGCAGTCTAGATCTTCAAACGTGACAGCATCATATACGCACGCACAAACATGTTAGTCCTCCTAATTAAACACAAGAGTAATTCATGCAGAATCATGAAACATGTCCTCTGTACATGCACGAACTGTACAGTACAAACATCATTATAATTATGGAAATATTGCTTAAGCTTACCCAGTCGTACTCTAGCATACCCACACATTTACTTGGCTCGTAATTAAAATATGCTTCACTCATGAATTGCTTTTTCATCTTTTATTGTATCGGGATGCTTGAGCAATGTTTTGATAGCACCACAGAGCGGGGTTTTACACTCTTTGGGGAAATCTATCTATGAATGATAATTGTTTCTTCAGATTAAACTGGGACGTATTTTTACAACACCTTAACAAAATACCTAACAAAATGAATCCACCTTTCTACCCACACACAGCATTACAACACTATTGCAACATTATGCCAATTTTACTTAACCCCACCCACCCATACATTTACACAAAGCTCACCTCGGCACCTAAACCAACCACATGGTCACGAACACACAGTAATCGCACCTTTCATTTAGCCCTGCCACTTCCAGACCAGCAGGTAACTCCTTAATCCTTTCCAACAAGACCGGTCTCCAAATCATTGAAATCAATGCTTCCTACTCGAGTCCTCTTTAACCTTTCATGTAAGGGCAGATGGTGAAAGCAGGGCTGGTGGAGAAGCGCTTCTATGGCTAAGAGGCTCATATGCCACTCCGTGTCCCTGGAGTTGGCTTATCGTCCTCAGCCCTGGGGCCTTTTTGACATGGCACAGAGGCTCAGTGGAAAGCCAGAGGACAAAGCCAAGGATCACGATCCTATTCTACTGTCACCGCATGGGCCAGAGATGCGCTCGCAGCCCGTAGGGCACTCATGTGATCATTGTTTCCCTTAGCCTGGAACACTTGTAAAACCACAAGCAATTACTGTCCGTTCTGAGCACACATGGGTGTATTTACCATTGTGCTGTGATTTGCCATTCGGAGACGAGACAGATATGAAATAGAAGATAAATGAAGATGAAGGTGAGAAAGTGTCTTTCCCAATCGCGATGAATGCCCATAAATTGTCATGTGATCAGAGTAATGAGTGTCTGTCGGGTCGCCAGGTTGCTTCCCTGTTGGTCGCTAGTGAGAGTTTTTACTCCTGAATACCCTGACATTAAAGCTGGACAGCATAATTGTTTATTAGTTATTCGTCAAAGAATCTGAGCATGTTGCACTGTTGTGAATGCAGTTGGCAAGGACAGCACAATATAATGCAGTGTTGACTTATTGATAGTCAGTCACTCACTGTTTCTAATGGCAACATTCTTCCAGTCCTGTTACATACAACTTAAATCAATTAAGATTTCAGGTCAGAATTTTTTACGCTCCCCCAAGAAATGATTAATGTTTTGCTGTAGTTTCAGTAGGAAATATCAGTTTACATTTCCAAAATACTTTTTGGCCATGATTTTATTATTTATAGTTGTTTCTCGTTTTTCTCTAATAATATATGGACTCAATGATGGTTAGACCAGATGGACAGCATAAAAACCAAGTAAAAAACAAAATCTAGAAAAAGTTAAACAATTCTGGATGCGTGTACAAAGAAAGCTATAAACACAGTGAAATAAATATGAACCCTTATAATTGGCCATTCGCAAAGCCCGCCCCCTTTTGCTATGTCAGGCATCCGGGAAAACGCTTCCACTGCACTAAAGAATATTTACAGTTAAACTACCAGATCTCAGTATAGAGCGTACTTGCTGGTGTCACACTCCCTGTGCATAAAAAAACTCACTGGATTATTAGAAATAATGGCAAAAGGAAAGTTTCCAACTGACATACTATATAAAGCAACTGACTTTTTTTGTTCCTAAGATTTTTGTTCAATACTGTTCTGAAAATGTCCTTTTTGGACTGTACGGTTCTATTAAGAACCTTATCCACATCCACAGAATCTTTCTGTGGCACTAAAGGTTGTAAAAATATTCCTCTTTGACTGAAAATTTGTTTGGTGAACCAGAAATAATTTGTAGCACCTTCAATTTTACATGAACATGATATATATTTAGACCACGGGTTTTTAAACTGGGGTCCTCCTTGGGTTTTAAACTGGGGTCAGGTCCTACAAAAGGTTCTAAGGGGTTTTCAGAGAGAAAAAAACATTCTGTTTCAAAGTACCCTTCACGTGGAGTTTGATTGACAGGCGACTGGACCAATCACAAGGCCGATATTATGCAACCCTGTTGCTTTTCGCCATTTTGTCCGACAATCAAACCATAGAGTTCAACCTGCTGTGCATTGTGCAGTTTTAAAAAGTCCTTCGGGATTGTTGCATGTCGTCACACTGTGTGAACATGATCCCAGCTAAAAGTCATGTCACTGTCGAATCTTAGTTATCATAATGTACAACAATTGACTGACTATCATAAGATCTGCGCTGAAGGACTGCATCTCATTAACACTGGCAGAATTTTAGGTAAAATTTGATCTTTATGGTGATAATCACAGATTGACATGTTGCTAAAACTCATTACAACAAGCAAAGTACGTTAGGCTAGAGCTTCGATCTTTATTTTGTTTATTTTGAGTCACTTTCACATCCTTAATATATACTTCAAAAGATATTGCAAACTTCCTTAATGCTTTTGGCTGAAAGTACATGTTTTTTTTTTTGTGAAAGGATTATTTCATGATAAATAATCTTTAGTGCAGTGGAAGCGCTTTGCCTGATGCCGGACATAGCAAAAGGGGGGGGGGGGGCTTTGCGAAAGGCCAATTATAAGTGTTCATATTTATTTCTCTGTGTTTATAGCTTTTTTGGGGGACATGCACCCATTTGTTTTACTTTTTCTAGATCTTAGTTTTCACTGCAGTTTCCTTTAAATCACTGGGGTTTGTAAAGCAGTATATGTAAACACAAGATGTATTGTGAAATGACTACAGTACAAATTAATGTACTTGTTGTCTTTATAATACCACGTTTACTATTTATCTAAAAGTTTTTTAATATAAAAAATATACAGGGGGATCCTCACAAAAGGTTCAACATATTTGGGGGTGCCTGACATTGTAAAGTTTGAAAACTCCTGGTATAGACATATAGTTGTATATTATGTAAGACTAATATATATTGTGTAAGATGAACCTACACAGACATAACACATGTAACACACTAGACATACATCTTTCAATAATTCAACCAAACACACACATTAAAGTAAACAAGCTGTAATTGTGTATCTCTGGAGTGCTGTTTCCTGCAGGTCCAGACCTTGCATTCTCTTCCGGTCTAATTCAATTTGCGACATCCTCCTTCTCTCTGCTGCAGTTGGTCCTCATTTCTCTCTCGCTCGCTCTCTCTCTCTCGCTCTTCTTGAGGGGTTACATCACTTATCCCCTGCTGGAGCCTAAGTGTCCTTTTCTACCTGCTCTAGCTTTTCTATCTATCTCTTGCGGTCCCTCTCTCTCGATCTGTATGTCGGGATCAGTCTGTATTTCTTCTCCAGACTCTGTCCACACAGGTCCAGGCAGAGTCTCTGAGTTCCCTCAGGATTGACTGTTGAACATGGCAGTTAAGACAAGCCTTTCTTTCTTCGTGTGTGAGTGTGTAGAGTGACTGAATTCTCTGCCAGCTATTGGTTTTACTGCACTCTAATCCTTCCTTCAGGCTATACAGTATGTGTTGGAGGACATCTCTGAAATCTAGAAATCTACTTTTGTATTATGCAATTGGTTCAGGTTGTAACATTAACATTGTTGAAAAAGTGCAATAAGGGAAATGTTACTAGCACTGAGGATATTGTAAAACAGATTTTAGAAATCATACACAATACATACATTGTTTTACTGTATTTTTATGTAGCCTAACCATAAAAATGGATACTCCACCCAATATATAAATTTGTACAGATTTTTTTCATTTTTGGGTGGAATATCCCTTTTAGAATAACAGAAATGATAAAAAAAAAATGTGACGTGTGTTATTTTAATTATTGTATGCATACCAATGAGGACAATAACATTGATTAAACAGCTATGACATGCCCACAAAATGTCTTAAAGTGAGTAACACATGCAGTTTCTGCCAATTCCATGCTAATCTTGAGTACCAACAGAGTAGTATTGCATACTTCATATCTACAAAGAGTGTTTAGTTTTATCACATTTATAAAAGACAGATACAGCTGTATGACTATTTCTGAAAACAGTCGAGCTCCTCGAGGAGTGCAATGGACGGAACTAAAGCATGAGCACACAATACAGCATCGCATTATCCCTGCATGACCTGTGATTCACTTTAAGTTCCTGTCGTTTACAATATGCACTTACGCGCCGATTGCCAACAAAACACAGACATTTGATACAGTTTTACCTACCGCGTATGGTTCAAGACTTGCATCTTAGCGGGTGGGACCACTCCATCTATCCCTTTCAAACTATTTGCAAATCCAGTGTCATATCCACCTTTTATAAATCATTCATCACAGAAATGTCGTAGACAAAAATCCCCCAAAGGAAGAACATTGATGGGGGGCTCTTTCTCGGGCTCGCACTGGTTGGAACGTGGGCGTGCTTTTCCGGGAGAATTGTCCAAAAAGGGACTGAGAGAAGTTGTTAAGTAACAGAAATTCATGTTTAAATAAAAACTTTCCGAAACATACAAGCCCTGGGGGAGTGTATCGAGCACAGAAATAATATGTCATACATCCAACTAGTTTTTTGACAAGTTGACCATGTTAAGCATGAGAAGCCAGTATGTTTAATAGCGCAAAGAAGTCAGAATGCACTAAATTGCAATTCGACCCCCCCAAGAAGTCCTTCTCTCTAGCAACATCAATACATTCTCGTTTTTAAAGCATTTTTAACATCCACAAATAACCAATTTTGCCTCTTCAGAATCTAATACATCTGCTGTCAAGGTTCGACATTTCTGAAACACAGAAAAAGTTTCCGTGACTGTACATTGTGCATTCATTTTTAATGAGGTGAGCCATAAATCAGTTTATGATTGGTAGTCTGTTGCACAGCCACATGCTGTAACATTGTAGCACCATTAACCCCACGACGTAAGAGTGAATCATTTCCTGATGTACGTCCCTCACTACTGTATATGCATGTGAGGATGGTATCCGTTTTTTAAATTCCCCCTATAAAATACAGCCACAATAAAATGTCTGAATTGAGATCCAGTGATAACCGCAGGTTAATGAAGTAGTGCACTGACAGATAGAGTGATATATCATCATGAGAGTGGGAAAATAAATGGCAATTCTAGAACTCAAATGAGACTGGCTCACAGATGGGGAAACACTACATGTTTGGAATTACAAAGTGGTTTCTTGTGGGAAAAAAAACTGTTACATCATTTGTAATTGGTTGTTGCATCTTGATCTCAAGTCACACAGAGAAAAAAAGTTACTTGATATTTAGCAGATATTGTATGTTTTATCCCGAGGATAATTCCCGGTAGTGATCTTGAGTGAAGGGCTTTGCATAGCAACTTAGAAATAGTGGCAATTCGAGAACGGCACTTGCTTGAATTAATGGTGGTTTCGATATCCTTCTTAATAAAAACACCCGAAACTACCAAAAAGTACAATGACATTTGCTTACATTAAACATAGACTAAAAAATGAATAATCACTGCACACACCATGCAAAAACATAAGAAACAAATATTAACAAACTTTACGTTGGATAAATTGACTATATTAACAAAACACGTAATCACAATACGAACTTTGCAAAAAAATAAGAATCTAGCAATAGAAGAATATGAAACGAAAAAAGTTTATGTTAAATAAATAAATCAGAAAATAATTGGAAAGGAATACGAAACGAAAAACGTTGATGTTAAATAAATAAATCAGAAACTAATAAGAAAGGAATGCGAAACGAAAAACGTTTATGTTAAATAAATAAATAAGATATTAATAAGAAAGGAATACGAAACGAAAAAAGGACCGCCTTTTTAAAATTAGAATAAAAAGATACTTAATACTTAGCAGGCTCTTGATGACAGTGATTACATTCTACTACACGTTCTTTGACTGAAAAACCTCCACCATCGTCTTGTCGGTCAGCTCGCTTTACTCTCCTCACATAATAAATAAAGTCTGACTCCTGCTCCTGATCTTTGCTGCGACACTTGTTCCACTTACGCTGAATACAGCAGACACATTCAGGCATGCAATTGTCTGGTCATTAACTAAACTAAGTGATTTATTACTCTTAAAATTCAAAATGACACTGGGGGTCATGTGATGTAATCGGTAGTCTGGTGGACACCGACTATCACAACACGCCTAATACCAACACTTCAGTATTTAATACTTTATAGATTTAAGGATTCCTAAAGGTCTAACGTGTAATTTTTTGACAGAAATGCAATATAATGTACCCAACTATGTCTTCAGAGGTGTATTACAGACCGTAGTTAATGAACCGTTATGTTTTTATTACCTTAAAATGAGTTATTTCTATTTACACACACCACGGGTCCCATTACATGGAATTCAACATGTTGTTCCTACTGTAGCCTTAAATGGACAAACTGCTCTACAGAGTGCGTTTTGTAAATGTGTTATCTCCTTCGACAAAGTAGCGCGAACGTGAAAGTGTCAGCCACCGTAGTGCTTTGAAAGGGAGGAAAGGTTGGAATTCGCAACCTCACCGCTAGGTGCCGTCACATCAAAAACGAATGTTACTTTGATAAATAAATGAATGCATAAACAATGTTATAATAATAAAATAAACAATCCAGACACGTCCTGTAGGTGTCAAGATCAACAGTCAAATAAAAAAGGTATGCACTTGAAAAACATTTATTAAAGACCTTTTTGTATTTTGAACAAATTAGATAAAGCCATGGGATGTAGCCTTCAAGTGTTTTTCAGTTAATCAACTTTGCTTTTGTATTATCATTTTTGTTCATACACTGTAGAATTTTTCAAGTAAAGACAATAAAACAAAATACCAAAGAAATACATTTCTAGCACTAAATACTTTTCTTTTCAATTAGCAGTGCAAGGTCTATTAGACTCCATTAATGCACAGACATTTTGTTTTATTTTATTTTTGCGTGACAATGCATGGACCCAGCAGTACTACAGGGAAGTACACACTTGTGCAAGTATTTGACCATTTACAGTGGTAAATGCAGCACCCTGTCAGTCAGACAGCATTTGGGTTCCAAAATGATAACAATGGCAAAAACAAAATTTGTCATCATTTGTCAAGTATGTATGTCCCAGGTGAAGCGTAACTTCATACCGAAGCACGTGTATATCTCTACTACCCACTTGTCCGATCATGTATAATGTATTGGTTAACATGTCTCTCCAACATTTTAAATCCACAGATCGGATATGACCCATGACCGCGTAAGTGGGAAAAAAGCAATGGATTCTGATATTTTCAGATCGGTTTCGGGCCTCAATCATAGGTGGAAATAAATCTGATATGAATCGGATCCGTGCAGTTGCGTCTGTCATGCAAGGAGACAGATCGGATATTCACCCGTCATTGTGAGTTGTATAGAGCAAGAAGAATAGAGTTGTCTGCTTAAATGCAGTTTGAAAGTTTGAAATGAATCAAAATTGAAATGCATCACAATATGAAAAATAATCATCACAAAAATACAAATCGCTTTAGTAAACTTGATCACTCAGCAACCTTTAAAACAATTATCTGTTCCACGCAACAGAGAAGCTCGGGTTTCTCTGCAGACGCCCGCTTTACTATTAACAGGCTTCACTTGACCGAGCATTTAAGCATTTAACAACAAAAACAATATAAACAACATGAACATAATGATGATACACCGACCAAGTGTCTATATTGTCATTGTAATATTAAATGCAGTTTGCTTTATTAAGTGGTTTTTCGTTCGGTCTGCGTGAGCTTATTCAAAAAATCTAAATGATAAAAAACTTTTAACATTATAATTTTTTTGTCCTGGAGACAATCCTGGGACACATTATATGTTTATTTTTCGAGATCTCTGTATGAAAAGGCTATTAAATAGGCGACAGATGTTTTTACTTTGTTTTGGTCAGAACGTCTACCTCGGTTGTTTCACCGTGTGCTGTGTAAATGCAGATATCAGATAGGTGTCACTTTTAAAAGAAGATGTAAGCTGGTCGTCAAAAAAATCGAATATAGTCACAAAAACGGAATTGAGCATCAAGAACTGCAGTGTAAATGTGGCCTTAGTTTCTTCTGATCGGTACTAATGAATCGTGGCACAATGTTGTCTTAGTCTGAGTGTAGTCCATAGGGACAGAGGTGGCTGTTTAGCTGGAGGTGCTGTGCTGTAGGTAATTAAGAGCAGTGTGTTATGGTTATTATGATTTAGGAATAAAAGAGAGAAACTCATTAAAGCTCTCTACTGGGAAACAGGATTTGTTTATGTGACCCTATGAAGAAAGACTTTTTCAAATTTGTCTAGCAGTCCTGTACTGACCTGTGAGCTTGCAGGAGACCTTGAGCACATATCAGGTCAGAGTCACTGATGAGGTCTTCTGGCACTCTCTGTCTCTCGTCATCTTTTCTTAAGGTGACGCCTAATTTAATTAAAGCATTGTTGGTTATCGTTGTTCAAACAGTGGAACCGGAGGGAAACTCCACGTCATTTGAAACAGCACTGTTTGTTCCTCACAAGAAATCAGAACATCACGTTGACACGCCAGTTTTTTCCCAAGTGCGTGTGGGGGAGCTTCCTAGAAGAGCTGCGCTGATGTTACGAGACAAACTTTTAATGATGAAGTTTCTCGTTTCTACTCTTTTGATGATATAACATTTTAAAACACAACTATGTCCTGCAGCCGCACAAAAGTTCAAGAGTGATACTTGATGACTTTCAGTCTCTTTTTGAGAGGTCATGTCATGGGGAATGAAACGTTCAATGATCTTTTGAGATAAAATGAAGTCAAACATCATCCTATGGAAAAAAAACAAAGGCAAAACATTACTTAAAAACCTGAACTACAAAAAAATAGCGTTCTATTTATTTTTTCATTACAATCCTTTTTCGGCTGACCGCAAAGATTTTTATTTATTTATCATTTTACAGACAAATACAGACCCAAAAATGTTGACACCCAAAAACATATACAGTATATCGATCATAAAAGTAAACCAAATGACTAATGAGGTAATGAATGTGTTCTGAAGCAAAATGACACGGGTGTGTGTGACAAAACGATACATATTATGAGCATATTAAGCAAAATTTAAATAAAACAACCAGTACATTAAAATACAGTGACACAATGTTAACTTCAAATCTAATTGGTTCTTATATGTCTTGTTATAAAATCCTCTTGTTAAGTCTGACGTCACGCATCACCGCTTCCATATCTTGCCGTAGGCAAATAACAAAAAATGGTAATATATACTCCTGACGTGCTGTAAAATTACAGAAAAACTTCAATCCTAACCTTTATCTCCATAACGAAATCCCAGATGGCCAGCGATTCATTTTTTATGAGTAATTAAAATATGGATGTCAGAGATGAGCCTGGAGACTGTAGTGTAGATCCTAAGTTTAAGTTTAGCTTGAATATGTGATTTGAATAAATAGTGCTCATAAACAGCTTTTTAAATAGTAGCCTCACTTGAAACGAGTGAATGCTTTAGATTTAACAAGTGGACTAGTCACGAGACATGCAAGAACCAGCAAAACTTAAAGGGATACTTCACCCAAAAATGAAAATTCTGTCATTTACTCACCCTCAGATTCTTCCCAACCTGTATAAATGTATTTGTTCTGCTGGACGCACAGAAAGATATTTGGAAGATAGATTTATTAAAATAAATATTTATTTTACCTACTATGGAAGTAAATGGTGGGTGGGATCTGACATTCTTCCAAATTTCTTCCTGTGTGTTCAGCAAAACAAAGAAATGTATACAGGTTTGGAACCAACTAGGGGTGAGTAAATAATGACAGAATATTCATTTTGGGGTAATGTATCCCTTTAAAGGTACAACCATTGCCATGTCGATACCAACATTTTTTTATTTAGCGTTTTCAGTTTCAAGAATTAAGATCAAATTATTAATAAGAATATTAAATCATTAATCATTTTCTTTCACAAACACACACTTCAGAAGACATTTAACCCCCTCATGTTTCAGAGAACTAACAACGCAGCTGTATGGAAGCAAAGCAGCCCCCACATTTTAATTCCTTCATACTTTCCTGCCTAGGCACAACAACATATACAATCACGGATTTGTGATATACAGCAAATACTCCACTCCTGCCCTTTCGCACGCAATTACTCACAATTCAGGCTGAATCATAAGCCAACAGCAGTGTCTTTATGACGTTGTGTTCTCTCACAGCATTTACATACAGTTGCCCTTCTGCTTACATAAAACTGCCTCATTACTGTCTCTCTCAGCGTTAGCAGTGTTGGTTCTGTTCTGCTGTTGCCTCCTGTCTACATTACCAGTAATCATGTCATTTCCTGTTGACTCCTTCCTGCACATGTCGTCGGGTGCCAGTCTTTTCTCCGCATCTCTCGTTTCCCGTCTGGGACTGGAGACGGCGCTTTATCTTCCCACCGTACTCCGCTCATTTACGGCTGAATTCTGCCTCTGGGCCGGCGTGTCAAACGGATTACGAAGCAGAATGAGATTAAGGAAAACAGCGTGAGAGTGTGACCAGCCATTATGACTGTTTCAATGCTAAATGCATCCTTCGCCCAAACCATTGCAGCAAAAGCTGGAAATGCACATCGGTTGCCTTTGAGAGTTTGTAATGTACACGTTGAAATTCTTTCAAAAATGTCTCTTTCATTTGTTCTCGTTTCTACACTTGTTAAATTTGTTTGCTTTTACCGTTGACTTGTTTTAGAGAGTTGGATTATCATTTTCATTTCAAACCTGTATGACTTTCTTCACCTGACACAAATGTTCGGTTACCAACATTCTTCAAAAAATCTAAAAGAGTTTTTATTTTTCGGTGAACCTTGTCTTTTTAGATCTGTTTATTACACTAGATGTTTCTCAAAAACTTGGTAGAAGAGTAAATAAATACATGTGCTGACGTACAGTGAAATATTTATATATGGAATAGAGAGCTGTTTGAATAGATGTGAATAGTAAGTCTTGATATTATGACACAGAATAATAAAATGCATGCTTTGAATACACTGTAAGTTGTTTTGAATAAAATCTATCTGCTAAATGTGTAAATGTTACAAATGCTCCGAAACTGCCTGGGAGATATGTGAGATTATGCTATTATTTATATCAGATTTCTTATGTGAACTTGCTCCAAATCAACATTTTGATTGGATGAGCCGCATATGAATCCATTGTGAAATAGGATACTTTAACCACCTGTGTCCACACATCCATTGAAATTTATAAAACTGCGACAAGTTGCAACATTGCACTGCAATCAGAAACAACTAAACACAACATCACTTAATAACAAGTTGTTCTGGTCTTGACTTGTTTTTGCATTAGTGCATTCCACTGTCACATTAATAAGACAACACAGACGCCAAAATCAATGATGATCTAAAATATAAAACTTTAAAATGCAAGGGTTTGCGTATTTTAGATTCTCACAGAATATATGTTTCTGTCTGTGCGCTTGAAGCAATCCATGACACCCAATAAATCCTGTGAGGAAGCGGACCTCGGTTGAGACGAGCCAACATCTTGTCATTAAAGACATTATCAGTTGATAGGAGCAGACTGGTCGTCAGGAGATGCTTTATGGATCACTGTTCCTGTCCCTTAGATTCCAGCGGGATAAGACCGTGAAGAACAGAGAGAATGTGTATATATGTAGGAAATGACTAAAGGAAGGAAGAACTAGGAAATGGGTAAGGAAATGTGAGTCATTAGACCCCAGGAGCCAAACTCCAGTCCTGGAGAGCCACTGCCCCGCAGAGCTTAACCCTTGCTCTATCAAACACATCTAAAGACGTTTATCAAGGTCTTTTATTGGATTACTTGACAATAACAGGCAGGTGTGTCCAGCGAAGCTTTACCTAAATGATAATTTTAACTAAACACGTACCTATAAATAGTCAATTAAAAACAGACAATAATTTTGCAGTCGTCTCTTTTTTCAGTGGCTGTAGTTTTGAACCTGTATGACTATTTTTCTTCTATGGAGCACAGAAGAATGTCAAAGATTGGCAGCCTTAGTCTCTTTCAATGTATTAAAATGATAAACAATTCAACTCAACTTTTGTATTCTCTGCAAGCATTGAATAAAATGGTCACCTTAAATACACCAAGCATTGGGACCAGAGGACACATGGACACAGATGTAAATTATGTAGTCGAGAAATCTCTGACAGCTTAAATAGTTTATTGCAACATAGTTGCAAACCTTTCAAAAACGTACTATAATACGGTGATCAGATGGATGTACTATGATACTTAAATGTTTAACACATAAAGCACTTCAAAGTAATACATTGTCATAATAAATTAAAATTTTTCTTTGTGATAAATTGAAACCACATCATTATTTTATACAGTAATTCCAAATCTGTATACATTTCTTCGTTCTGATAAGTACAGAGAAAATATTTCAAAGAATGCTTGTAACCAACCATTATGGCCACGGTTGACTACCATAGTAGGAAATTTACACTGGTAGTCAAAAGTGCCCCAGAACTGTTTGCTTTCCTGTGTTCTACTATGGTATAGTCAATGGTGGCCAAGAATAGTATGGTTAAAAGCATTTTTCCAAATATCTTTCACTGTGTCTATCAGAACATAGAAATGTATACAGATTGTGAACAACCCAAGACCGAAAAAATAACGACAGAATTTTAATTTAAGAAAAGTGTCATCTTTGTTACTTTTTCTTCAAAAGTTACAGTAATAAATACAGTTTATTACATCATTTAAGGACAACCCTGTTATGTGCTATACCATCATTTCCATCATACAGATTCACATCATCACACTTCATCCACTGTTGTGACACCTTCTTTCACCTCGCCCTGCTGGCCATGAAGAACGTGCGGGTGGACCGTGTCACCCATCGGACATGCTACTATGCGACCAACGCCGAGTTTGAGTGGCCTGGTCTGTCCCAGAGGATACGCACCACAGTGCTAATGGAAGAGAGCTGTCTCAACAAGCCCCCCCTGTCTCTCGGCAGCTCTCGCTCCCCTCCTCGCCTCTCTTTTTACAGTAGGGTTTGAGGAAGTGTGAAGCATTCAGTGATGATAATTGGCTCAGATTCCCAGCTGGTCTCGGCGGCATTAAATATGAATAGCAGGCTCATGTAGACTTGTTTAGACGAGAGGAGTTATGAGCAGGGAAGCGTTTTTTCATGAAGTATCATCAGTGTGAAAAAGAGCAGGCTAATGAAACAGAGCTAAATCAGAGATCGCTGGAGCTCTGTCGCACACACACATCTGACTGCTTTTGACTGATTGTAATCAGTCAGCATCAACAAGGTGAAAGTTTTATTCCTTAGACGGTGATCTGTTAAAACACATGAGACATTATTAGAGTAGTTCTTTACGTCTGTTTGAAGTAGCAACTGTGTCTAAAATGTTTCTTCTGAAATGAAAATAGACACAAATTAGGTGATTGTTGACATACAATTAGGGCTGTAGCCATCAATTATTTTAGTAATCAAGTATTCTACAAATTATTCCATCAACTAATCGGATAATAAGTACTTTTTCTTTATTAAAGAGCAAAATTAAATATACAAGAGAAAATAAGACAGGTCTCTTAAATGAACAACTCTCCTTTTTAGATTTTTTTTTTCTTATTGCTGTTTTATTTATCTGTGAAAATTAAACACATTTAATACATTCCATTGCCATATTACATTTAAAATGCAATATAATACAAATATATAAATAAGATAACATAAATCCAAATAGAAAGAATAATTTCAAAGGTAAACAACTAACTTCAGCTTATGCATGATGCATTAAGTATACCTAAATTAGTTAAAATTTTTCAAAGTAGTGCTTTTTATTTTTTACTATTCAATTGTAATAAATTAATATTATATTAATATAAATTACTGCAGTTAACCGTGACTTTTATTTTGGCAGGTCGTCGGAAGATGCTTATTTCTTGGAGTGTTGGACAATAGCTTCACTCAAACAGGAAAATGTTTGTGAAATAAACTCTTAGAGCAACACTGGAGATGAAGTTCATGTCCTCATAGCGCGAAGCAGACAAATCCATGAGCATCACTCGTGTACTGTAGCACGTTAAAACAGCCAGATGGCATGTTTAAATAACAGGATTCGGCGTCCAGAAGTCCGCATCTAGGTATAGGGACTCAATGATGCCGTAACACAAGTTTCACTCACAAAATAGACTAAAACTAAGTCTTACAGAAACAAGCACATCGACAAACGCACTTCACACAAACAAGCGGCTCTGTTTAATGTGCATCAGTTATAATGGTCCGTGGGGAAACGCAGTGCTTCGTGTGTACTGTAGTAGTTAAATGGATTAAAAAAGCTTTTTTGCCTCGATGATTTTTTGTATTCGAATTACTGGAGGAATCATTTCAGCCCTACATACAATCGAAGCCAAAATGTATGTGTTTGCCATTTATTAAAATATATAGTATATAGTACAATTTTGTATGCATTGTTAAAGTTTAAACAAAAGGTAAACTTTGAGAAGAATATAAGGTTTGACAAAAAGTAGAACACTTGAGCAAAGCTTCTTGACTGACTCTTATAGTCAAGATATTAACAGAGGACAAATCCACAAAATAATCAAATTGAAGTCAATATTTCCTTTTTTGAGAGATGTTTTTTATCCATTTTTTAAGATTTAGAATAACACCCTTATTGCCTGATATGCTGTAGTTTGCCGTTTGTCCAAGTAAATACCTCATTACTTCATACACCTTCATATTTTGATGGTTTAATCTAGCCTGAAGGGTAATGGAAAGCAAATGTTGTACAGTTATACCCTCTGGAGTCCTGACATCCCATTTAGACACCACTGTACAGTAGAAGTTATGAGGAGAGCATAGCAATGACAATTTAGTCTTGCAGGAGTGAATACAAAATTATTGATTTCATATTGATTCGTATTTCATATATAGTTTGATACAATTATGTCTGAATTTCTAGAGTAGGTCTTTCTCGAATAAAAAATGCAGATGCAGGAGAGGTAAACAAACATCTCCATTTGATCTCCACTTAATCTCATTTCCGTCTAGAAGAAAAAACGAAGCTTTTAAAAAGATCTATTCAATTGTTCTTGCCCGTGGGAAGGAATAAAAATAAAAACCCTGTTTTTGAGCCGCTTTATTGATCAGATTTTTAAAAACATTGAAGCAGACAGACAGATCTTCCTCGTTCAGACAGATTCTGTCTGCCGAGGGCTGCGTCTCCTTAAACTAGGGCGAAACACTGTGAGAGCTCAGCTAACATATTTCAGACGACCCAGCATATGACCTGTTTGCGTGCAGCGTCTCTGTAATCCTGCCCATTTCGCTGTGTGTGTGAGATGTTATAAAAAGAGAAAGGTTTTCGGTCGAGGTTAAGTAACAGGATGATCAAAGGCTTTTGTGGAAATCAATCGCTGCTGCTCCATGTAGGGGACAGAGTTTTTTGGACACAGTATCAGATTAATACTGTTATGTATCATTTTTATGCCGCCATAATGACATTTTGGTTTGAAATTAAATAACCTGTTTATGCTTACGGATGGAAATTTTTTAGTCTCATTTGATTATCCTCACTTTTTTATATGTAATTTGATGGAGACGAGCCAAAACATACGATTATTCATGACAAATGAAGGATGAGTCTGGCATCAGTGCAACAGCGGCTTCACATTATGTAACACTTGATAAAAACAAAAGTAAAATTATCATTACAAAACAGTTCTCGCTCTGTATTCTGATGTGATGAACCACATTCAAATCCATTTGCAGGCAATAAACACACACACACACACACACACACACACACACCTGTAATCATACATTTCAAGTATACAGTGAAAACTCTACAGGTCAACACATTTCAATTATAGAATGCATATATTGTAACAAACCAATGTATTCTACATATTCTTAAATATATATTAAATTATTGATAGTTAATATATTGGCAATTATATTTTCATTGCACAAGGGACTGCCACAGAGTTACTGTATTTTTAAGAAAGTAGAGATATATCTTGCCTGCAGTAGTTCAGGGTATTTACATCTGAGTATTATGTTGTGTTGCATGATTCTTAAAGGAAATGTTTTATAGCTCATATTGAATCTTTGACTTGTGATGCCAGACGTTGTTTAGGTCTTCTCTAAATCACCAGAGGAAAGACATACGAGATCGCTGTCCAATAAATTACAATACATTTGTCGTCCAATTATTCTTATTGTTGCCTTGGAGAAATAATCGAAGTGGATCATTTGTGTGGGTATGTTTTTTTTCTTCTTTTCTAGAGGGATGCACAATGCTGCAGACACTAAATGTGCAAAATAATCTTCTTTTCGGTTCATCTTAGTTAGCCTTGGTTTGCCCGTGTACCGCGGTCCCAAAAGAATGCTACAGAATAGACTAAACGGCCAAAGGGGCACTTGAAACGCTGCCGTCTGCTCTGAGCATCTGTTTTAGAAATAGAGCTTTGGATGGATCTGGCAGGTAACTCGTGTCAATGAAGTGAGGTGGTTTGGGCCAGAACAGGTAATACAAGCAGACGCCCACATCACTGATGGAGGAGAGAGAGAAACAGAGAGAGAGAGAGAGAGAGAGAGAGAGAGAGAGAGAGAGAGAAAGAAAGCTTCTGCTGGAGGCTTTTACTGAACCACATTTTCCCAGAACAAGTCCTGCCAAACACATGACCTCTACTCTCCGCTTGAGCAATGCATGTGTGTGTTTGCATGTCAAAAAAATACAGAGGGAGAGAGGTAGCATCACAGAGAGAAAAGTGAGTCAGAGAGCAGAAAGAGAGAGAGAGAGAGGAGGAATATACAGCCTTGCTTGGCAGAGAGGCCTGTATTTCACCACACAATGGAGAGAAAAATCATTCGAGGGCAAACCCTCTCCACCTGCCCCGTGACACTCCCTCTATCCATCACCTCGGGCCGTAAGTGGCCCTTCATCACCTCCATCTCTCTTTCACCCCCCCCTATTTTTCTCCATTCTCTATCTGCTCATCTCTCTCAGCCGCAAATCTGCACCCTTCGCCACATCAGGGGCTCTTCCCTTTCATTTACTCTGCCGTAATGTCATTGCGCCCCACCTCAATTCAATTCAACACAATTTAAATAGAAAGCTTTTCAAAAAAGACCGCATGCACACTGTAAAAGCTTGGGAGCGACAACTGTAGGTGAAATTGGCATTGATTGTTGTGTATTTTACACACGCTGTTCATGCCTCAGGCTGGAAGTCGTAGCTCGAGTCACGTATTTGTTATTCTTGTAAAACTCCACCTCGTCGCCCATTCAGTTGTTCGGCTTTGGTCGGACCCGGTTTGCTCATGCATTATTGACCTGCAATTGAATTTTGATGAGCGCTAACTCCCCGAGCGCCTCACACATTTGGTGCTGCAGCTGATCCACGCGCAGATGTACAGTTCATTGTTGTATTTGTTGTATTTGAGTTTTGCCAGGTTCATTAACAGTTTCATTTTCATCAGGTTCAGCAAAGAAACATCTGTCTAGCAAGAGTCATTATTTAGTATAGGGGAGTGTGGGGCTACTTGTCAAACAACAAAGGTGTAATTTGTTTGACTTATTATGACTTTATTAACCACAATTGTTTGTTGGCCAATACAACCACTACAACCCAATAGGTTCCAACTGTGACAACCTGCCCCATAGAGGATGACAATAGTCTCTAGTGGATGTAAGTTCCTTGTTACAGACGTGTACAGTATGTTGATCGATTTGTATATTGTATTTTTCATGGGCAGTAACTTTGAAAATGCCTAATTGTTTCTTTGTAGACAAGAAATAAAGCTACCCTGAGAAATATTCAGCAGAGAAAACCTCTATTGATTTTGTACAGAACCTTACAACATGACAGGTTTTCCCATGGTGTCATGCCTCGCTCGGAAGGGTTTAAAGTGTGCATTTGTGTGGAAGAATCCGAGTGTGTGTATGTGCATACGGTGTGTAATCCTCAGGGTTTTCTGCTGGAAAGTATAGGGTGAAGGCAAGATATGGTAAAGCAGCTGTAATTCCGCTGGATAACCTCACTGGTGACCCTCATACAGTCTTATCTTCTTCCCTCAGTCTTTAATCTAGGTCTTTTTTCAACATTTGAAAGAATTTCAAGATTTGTTCCTTTAAATATCCACCCTTTTAGGTCTCAGTAGACTCTGTAGATATGTGGATATACATTGACCTGCTTACTGGCACATGACACGTACTTCATTTATGCTATTACATGTAATCAGCCATTGAAAACTAGCGCCCTTTATGCATAACAACAGAAGGATGGGTGTGAGGGAGGGATGCTGGCAGAAAAGTGGAGGACAGAAATGATGGAGAGCTTTGGAGAGAGACAGAGACGAATGAAAAAGAGAATTTAGGGAGGTAATTTTAAGCTGGCTCATCCTGTGCTGTCCTCGGGGGAAATGCCCGGGTCTGGCAGAATTGGGCTGTGGAAGAAGAATGTGCCGGATGGATTTTAATAAAGGGGCAGGAACAGGGCAAAGTTTGAATAACTAAGAATGTCATTGAAAATAATCGTTTCTTCTAAGATATTTAAGGCCAGAGATATTCAGTTATACTTTAACTCTGTTCCGAAACCTGTTGAGTAGCCGACCTTAAATCATACTCTCTGTTCCGTCTGTTCACATTACAATATGCCATTAAACCATGTTTACATTTCTTCTCAGCACCAAAAACATACTGTGCTTTTATGTGGATTAAAGATCATACAAGTAGGCAACTACAGTATATAAACGGTGTACATATCTGAAACAGTATTTTGTTGCGGTTGAATTAAACGCTCAAACCACGTTGCAGAATGATGGTACCTCTTAAAGAGAATGATAATGTTGACAAAATATGTCTATGTTTATGTGCGCATGTTTAGTTCTAGAAATAATAGAAAGCATTTCAATGAGATTTATATAGAAGAGTATTTTAGAAACTGAACCCCGTCTGAATAAAATTAGTAACTCTTTACATTTACATTTAGTCATTTAGCAAACGCTTTTATCCAAAGCGACTTACAGGTGGGGTAGGCAATGGAAGTAATTGGGACAGCATAAGTACAACAAAAGCATAAGTGCAATCAAAAAAGAAGACTGGTCTCTTTTTAAAGAGTAGAGAAGAAAATAGAGTCAGAACAGATCAGTCAGATGTTGACGGAAGAGATGTGTTTTCAGACGTTTCTTAAAGATGGCTACAGAATCTGCAGATCTTGTAGCAGCAGGCAGATCATTCCACAAAGGTGGAACAGCCAGGGAAGGTGCGCGAGAGAGATTTTTTACCTTTTTGGGATGGCACCACAAGACGCCGTTCGTTTGCAGAGCGCAGGGATCTGGCGGGTACATATGTCTGCATTGTCGAGTGAAGATAAGGTGGTGCCGAACCAGTGGTGGTCTTGTAGGCCAGGAGCAGAGTCTTGAATTTGATGCAAGCGACTGTAGGGAGCCAATGTAGTTTAATGAATAGAGGAGTGACGTGTGCTCTCTTCGGTTCATTAAAGATAACACTTGCCGCAGCATTCTGGATCATCTGTAGAGGTTTGGTTGTGCAAGCTGGAAGTCCACCCAGTAGCGCATTGCAGTAGTCCAGTCTGGACAGGACCAGAGCCTGTACTAGGACTTGCGTAGCATGCTCTGATTGGAACGGTCTAATTTTCCTAATATTGTAGAGGATGAATCTACAGGACCGGGCAGTGCTGGCAACTTGATCTTTGAAGTTAAGCTGATCATCAATCACCACTACCAGGTTTCTGGCCTTTCTGAAAGATGTGATGGTTGATGAGCCCAGTTGAATGGAGAGGTTGTGATGAGTATTTGTATCGGCCGGGATTACATGCAGTTCTGTTTTTGAAAGGTTCAGCTGCAGGTGATGACCATTCATCCAGAGCGAGATGTCGGCTAGGCAGGCTGAGATGCGTGCAGAAACAGTCGGATCGTCTGGGCGAAAAGAACGTTAGAGTTGTGTATCATCCGCATAGCAGTGATAGGAAAAGCCATGTTTCCGAATGACAGAGCCTAGGGATGACATGTATACAGAGAATAACAACGGACCAAACACTGAGCCCTTTAGGCACACCTGTGTGGAGATGTTGGGACTCAGACACCTCACCTCTCCAAAATACTCTAAAGGACCTACCCGAGACGTAAGACTTGAACCATTGTAGCACCATTCCGGAGACCCCCTTAGCCTTGAGGTTGGACAGGAGGATGTAATGGTTAACGGTGTCAAAGGCGGCAGATAGATCCAGTAGGATGAGAACAAATGAGTTAGAGGAAGCTCTTTCCAGTCTCAGAGCTTCAATTTCAGAGAGCAGCGCAATGGCCTGGAGGAGATGAGTGGGGATGGGATCTAGGGGGCAGGTAGTCGGGTGGTTAAAAAGAAATGACTTTGGAAACATCCTCTTCAGATAGGAGAGAGAACAAGGGGAGCAAGCGTGTGTCTGGGGATTGGGCGTGGTCAGAAGACTCTGGCGCAGAGAATTGATTGCTGATGGTGGTCGTTTTCTTTACAAAAAACAACGCAAAATCGTCAGCTGTTAAGTCCGATGGAGGTGAGGGGGTAGGCGGGCAAAGAAGAGCAGAAAAGGTTTTAAAGAGTGTAGGGTCAGGAGAGTTGTTGATTTTAGCGTGGTA
This sequence comes from Triplophysa bombifrons, assembly GCA_029783895.1. Lineage (NCBI taxonomy): Eukaryota > Metazoa > Chordata > Actinopteri > Cypriniformes > Nemacheilidae > Triplophysa > Triplophysa bombifrons. The sequence continues at coordinate 21,520,407 of CM056456.1, forward strand.
GTACTGGGTTTTCGCAGAGGAGACATCCGCAGAGAAGGAAGAGAGAATAGACTGATAGAGGGAGAGGTCGGTAGGTTCTTTTGATTTGTGCCACTTTCTCTCAGCAGACCTGAGAGAGGCGCGATGCTCACGGAGAACATCAGATAACCAGGGGGCAGAAGGAGATGCACAAGATGGCCTAGATCTAAGAGGGCATAAGATGTCTAAGCAGGAGGTTAGTGTGGAGCAAAGGGTGTGGGTGGCGGTGTTAGCATCAAGGAGGGGGTTTAGGGGGTGGGAGAGTAGCAGAGACTGCAAAGGATAAGCGGGAGGGAGAGAGTGATCGTAGGTTGTGTCGGAATGTGACCAGTGGGGAAGCATGTGTAGTGTCTGGAGAAGTTAAGTCGAGATCAAGAGTGATGAGGAAATGTGCTGAGGAAATGGTCCGACGTGTGCAGCAATAACTAACAACTAAATAATAAATGTATTTTATCAACATGTGGTATTTATTAATGTTGGTTAATGTCAATTATTATTTGATTTTAAAAGTGTATTTAATGCTTAAATTACCATAAAGATTATTTAATGCTGTAAAAGTATTGTTGATTCTTAGTTCATGTTAGCTTATGCAGTTACAAATTGTTAACAAAAACCTTATTGTAAAGTGTTACCTAAAATGTATCACATGATCCTGCGTATGCTGGAAAAAAGATAAACATAATGAATGAAATCATAACTTATCTATGTAGATTTTCATGGGAAAGAATGCAACATTGGTAAAAACAAACTATACCTAAAAGGTCCAGTGTATGAAATTTAGCAGCATCTAGTGGTGAGGTTTACCCCTCTACCTCCCTATCAAAGCACTACGGTGGCTGACAAATGACTAAGACGTCGTCATGTTTTCGCTTCTTTGCCAAAGCAGAAAACGTATTTACGAAACACTACTGTATAAACAACATGGCAAATTTGTATGTAGATAGAAATAGCTCATTCGAAGGTAATAAAAACATAACATCTCCATTATGTAAGGCCTTTTTACACTGACAGGAAGACATAGTTATGTATATCCTCCAAAAAATTACTCAATGGACCTGTTAAAGGTATTTGACAGGTAGAACAAATAAATGAAGACAGACCCAAAAGTTTTGCATTTTAGTGACCAACAAAAAAAGAAAAAAGATTTTAATAAAAATCAACCTCTGAAATTGAAGGAACACCAAAAACAGAACATGACATACAATTGGTGGAATAAAAAGGAATAAGGGGCTGATAGATGACAGGATTGGTAGAAGTGGTGGAGACAGAGATAGGTCAGGGTCACTTCATGTGCAGAGGATATCGCCTCCAATTGTCTGATCAGCAGTTTGACGTACTCAGAATGCTGGTGTTCAGGGCTGAGTCATAAATCTATCAAACATTCATGTAATAAAAATAGCTAGATGGAGCACAATAGAGTTGAACAGAAAGAGCATTTATAGTAACTCCCATACTCTGTTGCAAATGTAAAAGATTGATATCCCAACCCCATATTGATCCGTTTTTTCCTTTTTAAAACTGTGATTGATCCACTGTGCAGCACGTCAAGAACTACTAAAGCTGCATAGCTCTTCCATAAAAAAATATGAGCATCTGTCTTGATTCTGCCTTCCTAGTCATAGTTTAAACTGTCTGTTGGCAGAATCCTGATTGACCCACCTGTTAAATGTGAGAAGGCTTGGTGTTGTTTATATATTGACATGCCATGTGCTTTCTCGTGTCTCGTCTATGACCCGCCCCTCTCGTTTCCTCGTTAGCTTCCCTTCAGTGTTTCATTACCCACACCTGCCAATTGTTAATCATCCTTTGTTAGTCTCCATTTAAAATGCCCTTGTGTCTGTTGTCCTGTGCGTGCTCGTTTTGGTTTGTATGTACTTGTGCTCGTTCTAGAGTTGGATCATGTGAGTGTTTGCCATCCATCCATCCATCCATCCATCCATCCATCCATCCATCCATCTTTCCTTTCCTTGCCTTATGTTTGTTTTGTTCTTATTTTATTAAAATCTGTTTTTCCATGTTATTCATGACAGCATCCCCGTACACATTGTTTTAACACCTCAAATATGTCTTATTAATGCATATTTAATTGCAATGGGTAAAATTATGGTATCTCTACAAAAAACATGCAGAATGCATTCCAATGAAAATTGCAAACAATGCTTTGAACAATAATGCTTATAAAAACTGAAGCAACCGATGTAAACACATCATCTTACTTTTTCGACCAGACGGTTTGTGTTGTTTCCTGGTGGAGCGTTAAAGAATGCTACACGCATGTCTCCCAGATAATGACTTTGAACTTGCTGAGGTGTGCCAAATGGATCAGACATTCAGCTAACCGTCCGTGGGCGTGACGTCTGAGGCTGAGACAATTTTTTTTTGACCAATTACTAAGTCTGACATCGACTGTAGCATTAATTTTGTTTCACTTTCCTAGGGTGCTACCTTCAGCGTGAAGTGTGTCATAAACATGTTCTTATTATTTTACCTTGGCAAGTGATTTTAAATATAAAAGCTTTCCAATATTCCATTCAGATAGAAAGTACTTGGAGTTGTATAACTAAAATAGAAGCAAAAATGGCTGCTGAGTGAGTAAGGAAATGTTCCTTAAAGTGACTTAAATAACTTCATAAAAAAAATCAATGGTCAATGACATGTGTCCATTTAGATTGCTAGCTAAAGGTGTTGGTTAGTAGTGAATGAATCGTGCTCTACTGTACAGTTTGGAATGCATGTGACCTGTGGATTAATTGTACGTTTATTTATCATCGTGCACAAACTCTCGCTCTCTCCAGTATCGACGAGGATAATGTGAAAGCGTCTTAACGTTAACCGTTGCTAGCTGTAAATTTAAAGTAATGTATTGGGTCAACCTGCAAATGACGCGATCCACGTGTAAACGTGCAAAGCTTCGTAATGTTGACGCGCCACCCACTCATAATTCAGTAACTCATTTGAGAAAAGACGAAAGAATGTCAGTCAAGATACTTACACCATGAACATACACCAGTCACATTTAAAATCTGATCTCTAGAGATCCATATTTGTCAGCGATTTACTTTGACTGCATGTTTATATCATATATATGTTACACATATTGTCATTTTTTTAAATAATGCATGCATACTGCATGACATAGACTAGAAGATAAAGGATAAATGCTAAGAAACAAGATTCTCTGTTAAATGAATCTGTTTATATCTTCAGGGTATTTTTGCAACTTCATTTGTATGAAATTCTCCAGACGGTTAATATCATTATAATAAAACTATGATGAGCATTTCCATAGCTGATCCGAACTGTGATTTTTGTGATCCGTTGCATCACTAGTGTTGGTGTGTGTATAGCATGTTCTGTTGAGTACCTCACACGAGGTATAATCAACATGTTAATCAGTTCCTTCTTTAGGCCTGTTGCCTGTTATTAAAACAGCGCAGAGGACAGCCAATGTCACAGAGATTGTGTGTGCGTGTTCAAGTGCCTACGGATTCTCATACTTGGTCCCCTTCTGTGCATATTTTTTCTAAATAAATATTCGCTTTTCTTTTGTGTGTGTTTGTGTGACACCTTTGACCAACAGGTGTGCAGTGTGTGTGTCTGTGTGTAGGTCTGTGTGTGTATGTGTATAACCTGTGACAGTGGTTGAGTGGAAGTGCATGGCTGCCCGAGGGGTATCCGTCTGTTCTCAGGATAAAGACTGACAGTCAAAGAAAATGAAGACCGGCAGGGTGCTCACCTAGACATTACCCTCAGCTGCCCGGGGCTATGAGCGTGTGGGAACTGAGGATGTGTGTGTAACCGTTTTAGTGTGTGTGCATTGTTGCAAGTGTCAGGTATATTGTTTATTGTTCGTTATGGTCCCCATTAGCTGTTGCCATTGACCACTATTCAGTGCCCCGCCGAGGAGTCTCTTTGGGGATCTCTGAATGTATGTGTGACTGTGTTTACATTGTGTATCTGTGTGTTTCTGATGTGGTGTATTACAATAATGTGATAAATGATGGAGGTGTGTGCTGAGTTAGGGAATAACTGTTGATGTAGGAGAGTTTGGTATTAAATTTAGTTTTTTTTAAGTGGTTACCGTTGTTCAGAAGAACGGTGCTTGTGCCTACAGGCTGAGGGAGGCACAATATTATTCATGATTTGTCATGAATTACCTCTCTGATTGAGCAAGAACTGTGCTAATGCCAGTACAGAGACCACCAGTCTCTTCTCACTTGACCATCATTGTTGTAAACAAAAATATATTTTAATATGAAAGTAAGTGAACCTTGAAGTTTGATTTAATAGTTTTTTATTTGTTTACTTTAAGTCATATTAACTCAATATTTTAACAAATTTAAATGTATTCAATAAGTAGAATTAACTTAATTCTGGTAAATAAGTTGAAAAAGCAGCACATTTTACTTAAAATCCTTGTTACAATTTGCACGAATATTTTTGATGAAGTACATGTTACAAGTTATTTTTTCAGTGTTATGCATTTGTTTTAATGGTAAGAAAGTGATTACTGTAAATGTCCCAATCCCAAAGCATGAAAAGTTTTGATGGGAAATAATACTCATTTGCTATTGATTTGATTAGTAAAATGTGTTTTGTATTTACACTACATAATTAATATAAATCTCATGCTTACATTTATGAGGTGAAGCATAAATGTAAAATAAGCACAGCACGTAAATAACTCAAGACTGAAAACTTGACATACAGAACAGGAAGAGAAGAGCCATATAGAAGAGTTTTATCTTAAAGGGGTCACATCACACGGCTAAAACAAATATATCGTTTGTTTTAGATGTAATTCAATGTGTATACACTATTTAAGGTTAAAAAAAAATATTTTCCACATACCTTGCATGTTTGTATCTCTTCTTTGCCCGGCCTCCCTGAAACGTGAGGTGTGCTATGATTGGCCAGTTAACCATTGTGTAGTGATTGTTCGAATACTGCAAGATTGTGACGGAAATTGAATGCCTCATGCCATGTTTGGAACATCAGATTTTACATTTTTACAATTCTAAGTGTCTAATGCATGCATGGGCAACTTATAACACACCAAAGACACAGAAAAACAAAGTTTACATAATTGAACTTACCTTGTGTGAACTCATTTCCATACCAATCATGACCCTGGCCTTAAAGGCGGGGTTTCCGATTTCCAAATTACGCTTGTTTAGACAAAGTACCCAAACAATCTTGTACCCAATCAGCAGTAAGGTGCACAGTAAACAGGATGGACATTAGCCGAGCGCTGACGAAAGCGAAAGTTGGGGACAGAGGTGTGTCTGTTTTGGTGATTTGAACATCAACAACGGCTATGAGAAATCGAACAGCCCACCTTTAACGTTTGGAAGTTTATCCTCATGTAGCTGGTTTTGAATCCTGGATCCAAAAATGTTGCTTTATCCAGAAGCTCTTTGGTAGTTTCATCCTCGTAATGTTTTTGATGTAGTTGTAGTTGAGAATTTTTTATTTTATAGTCTTCGTCAGGTCGGCATCTTTTCCCTCCACTGCAAGTATCTTTGTGTTCAACAGATGAAGAATTGGTTTCACGTAGGAAACACTGATGTAGTTTTCACTGGAAAGGGCATCTGTGAACTCCTGAAGTGGACTCAAAGCCTTACTTACAGATTCTTGAACATCTGTGTTCTGTCATTTTGGTACCAGGTGTCTTGTTTTACGGTCAGCTGAAAGGACCTGAGACAATTCCCTCTGCTGCTCCAAAACCCTGTCTATCATTTGTTGCATTGATGTTATGAGGGCATGTTGGGGAAGCTGAAGCTCTTCCTGGGGTTCGGCTAACATCTTTTATTCCGACTGTGGGAAAACTGTCCCAAAATATTTTTGCACAGGCCGTTGGCTCGGGAAATGCGAGGCTCATACTTGATTGCATTTTCAAAAAAAAAAGTAAAACATTATGAATAGGTGTTATATTGTTAGTATTTCAAGCATTTAAATATAAAACTACTGGGTAACACTTTACAATAACGTGCTATTTGTTAAAAATTCATCAATGCATTAGCTAAAATAAACTAACAATGAACAATACTAATACGCCAATTATTAAAGTTAGTTCATGACATGTTCATTTTAGCATTTACTATTACACTTTTAAAATCTAACGGTTTCCCCATTAACATTTAATGCACCATGTACTAACATGGTATAAATACTACAGTAGTACAATTATACTACATTTTATATTAAACAGCTTTGCACAATCTCTTTCTTTATAAAATAATGCCCCACAAAGTGTCCTAATATTCTTAATATGTAAAGTATGATACATTTATAATGTATAATAAAGTTTCACTTACCATTTCCAAATGTAGTTTGTGTCCAAGCACTGCAATCGTGTCAATTTGTTCAAAGTGACAGCCTTCACTATATTACACACATTATCTGTGGTGATAGACACTTGTTGCTCTTCAGAAAGTCCCCATGATGCTAAAGCTTCTTTTAAACTTTGAGACGTACTTTCTCCAGTGTGATCTTTTGGAAAGTATGCTGTTTGCAAGGATCTACTTTTTATTTCAAAGTTGTCATTAATAAATTGGACCATTAAACTCATATACGGCTCCATCGTTCTGCTGGACCACATATCTGTGGTGGTGCCGTAGTATTTCACCTGCTTAAGATCGTATTCAAAAGCCTGCCTTACATTTCTCATACATTTCAGGAATAGCAAATCATGTGAAATGAGTGCGAGAGGCCAGCTGGTATCATTTGTGGAGTGTTTATTGTTAGTCTTCGGAAGCTGTCTTCACTGACGATGTACGCAGGTATCATGTCTTTGCATATGTGAAAGATGATCGCGTCGGTTATGACTTTGTACCATTTTGATCCTTTTTCATAAGGCGTGTCTCTTGCAAAAGCTTGTACGATGGATACTTGTTCAGTCGGTTCAGGCTGGTTGTGAGGTCTGCTTTTGTTAGTTTCAATGGACTTTGTCGACATGCATTCATCATACAGTTTATTATGGCGCTGTTGGAACTGGTTTGTTGTATTGCCCCGTTTCTCTCATAAATCCAAAATACTCCCAAACGACTAAAGTTCGAATTTCTCTTTGGCAGCAAATCACTTTTATTCTGACCTGCATTCATATTTTATGTTCTTTCCTCCCGTTCGCATATTCTATTCTCCCACCTCTGTTCTCCCACTTTCTCGTAATCTGCTCGGTGCGCTGAGTGAGCTCTGATTTGTTAACATCTTAAACATGCGCACAAGAACATTCTGAATTAAAATCTAAATAAATTCATAAATAAAATTGCAGCCTTTTGGGGTTTAGAAATCGCATGTGCACAGATCGCAATTGTTTTCCATTTGTGATTAATTGCACACCAAAAACATGAACACCATACAAGGATTAAAAGATTTTATAAAAGTTCCATATTATATATTTAAAGGTCCAGTGTATGAAATTTAGCAGCATCTAGCAGTTATCATGGTTCTGCCCCATCTTGTCTTGCTTGCCTTGATCTAGTGGCAGAATCATGACTCAACCTCTTATTTTATGTGGAGAGAGGCAATCCAGTCTTCCATACTCTCCGGTCTCTTCTTTGTCCCCGCCCTCTCATTTACGCATTATTGATTGTTAATGATTTCATGCCAAGCACCTTTTACCCTCTTGATTTGGTTCCCTTTATTGTATGGTTGTACTCTAGATTAGTCTAGTGTAACTAGTTGTAGTTCTTGTCAAATGTTTACTTTAGTCTTGTTTTAGCCCTGTCTTGTTATTACTATCTCCTGTTTTGTCATGTTACCCCTTCGTGGGTTTTGTTTTGTATTTATTATTAAAGTCTTGTGTTAGCACCTGGGTCCTCAGTCCTTGTTCCCTCACCGATCATGACAGCAGTCAGGGTGCGATCTGCAACTAACGGCTCACTCCACCGCTCGCCCCTCACTTAGAAGCACTACGGAGGCTGACACAGAACTCAGCTGTCATCATGTTTTCGTGTCTTTCCCAAAGGAGATAACGCTCTGTAGAGCAGTTTGTCGGTTACAGCAGTCAGTTCAGTCATCTGCCATCTTGATTACATCCCTGGACAGCTATTTTCAGTATAGGTAATAGGCGCACAAGCGCAGCTCTTTTCTACTTGAATGGGGAAAGACCGAAATCTCAGAGACTGTTTTGATTTAAAAAACGAGATTGTCTCTTTAATCTGAAAGGCAGGATTTCTCTTCCTACAGCTGCCATATTGGATGACATCCCGTGTTTATTTTCCTATCTTTATACTGTCTCTGGTGCAACCAAACAACCAAGGCATTTGTGATTTAATGCACTCTGTGACTCAAAACATTTTATCATTCTGTGTTTTCATCCTATCCAGTTTCAGAAGATTCAGATGAGCTTCACTACATCTGGTTGTCTTTATTCCTTCCATCCAGGCAAAAATTCATGAGCAAGAGGAAGTGTGGCGTTTCTATAGTAACAGACCCCTGGCATATGGCAGTGTTTCTCCCTGTCCATTGTCCTCTTTTCCTCATCTCTCTCTTTGAGGATGCTCTTATTGTCACCATTATGTTAGTGTGTGTGTGTGTGTTAGTTTGTGATTGTGTAACCTTCAAAGCCTTTCCTCCCGATGAATCTCCCATGATGATGCAGCGGTTTGTGTTTCCTGCACGTGTACGAGTTTGAAACATGCGCACACGTGTGTGCATGTCTGTGTGCTCAGAATATGTATGATCAGGCCACGCACTTCTCTTTTGAGCTGTCTCATTGGTTCTCACATTCAGAGGGCAGATGCAGTGATGCAGTGCCTTCATAAGACCACCAAAGGAGGAAAAATTAACATAAGTATCAATTCATTTAAATATGTGAGGACTAAAAACTAATCATCTGCACCTAGTACACATCAAATTTTAGATCATTATTTTGATAAATAAAAATAATTGTAAATAATTGATGCACTCTGTCCGTTGGGCATAAGAACATGGCGGCTCGAACACTTCCGGTGGCATTCCATGCGCAAAGTTTAGTTTTTGATGAAGAATGCTTTGTTTTATTCGAAGGCCATGGCAGTGAAGTGGGGGATTGGATTCTTCATTTCCATGTAATAGATTTTATGTTGCTAAGCAAAACTTTCAAACCATGGAAAGGGCTGAACCTCTATTTCTTTTCCATTATAGCCTTCATTGGCCTTTGCAAGATTCCTTCTTATGTTATGTTATTTCTTTTTAATAAATTGTGTATTTTTGCACCACTAGTGGCGCCAAATGGAATTGCAAAGTTTCTGATCACTCATGGAACTCACAAGATTGGTAAAGCTGATGATTCTATGTCAGACAAACACAACAATGTTAAAAGTATCAGTGTTCACACAACATCACACAGGGGTACAGTACATATTTACCTTTTACAGTATGTCTGTGTAGTTATGACGTTTCAGAAGGTGCCTGTGTGTGGTTGATACAAGGCAGAAAGGAAAATACGGATTCAGGATGGTTTTAAAGGAAAAGTTCACCTAAGAATCAAAATTGTGTTCTTTTTTACTCACCCACATGATGTTCAATATGTTTTAAGACCTTCCGGCATCTTCGGAACACAAATAAAGATGTTTTTAGAGACCGTGTTAAATTGGTCCATCCGCTTATAGTGGCTCAATTGAATTTTTTGAAGCGATGAGAATACTTTATGTGCGAAAAAATAAAAAAAATCACGAGTGAAACAATATTCTACTCTGTCCTGCAATCTATGCTGCACGTTCACGTGATTACCTCTGCGCATGCGGATTTGGTTTGGGCGTCGAACTTCACATGACGCATGACATAGGATAATATATCGATTAAACTCGTTATTTTGGTTTGTTTTTCGCACATAAAATATTCTTGTCCCTCCGTTTTCTGGACCTTACAACAACTATAACAATAATTTGTATGAGGAGGCCTTGAAATCTCTTAGATGTCCCTAAAATATCTTTATTTGTGTTCCGAAGACACCCGGAGGTCTTAAAACATGTTGAACGTCATTCTGAGGTGAATTTTCCTTTAAGTACAGATTTATGGTCCTTGTCAGTGCTGCCCTTGCAGTAAGGGATCTTTTGATGGCTGCTGTGCATGAGCCGATGAGACAGCGCTTGGGAAAGCTTTCCCCTCTATTTCTCTGAACTGAAGTCCTGGGGTCAGTGGTACTGTGTGTGTCAGGCTGGGACAGGGCTGTAGAAGAGACGGGGAACAGGTTGAGAAGGTCATAGACTGAAGAACACAGAGAGTCGAGACATGGCCATGACAGCTGTGTATTGTGCAAACATGCATACATTGATGCATTTGGCAGACACTCATATACTGTATTTATATCTATCTAGTTTTGTCGCATCACTTAGAAGCTCAGTGAAGGGGAGGATTATAAGCAAAAATATATATATTTTATATATATTTTTATACAAATTTAAACCTCGTTTTTAGTTTGTTAAAACATGAAAACGGATGCCCTAAGTACAGTACAATAGAGTAGATCTTCTCTCCCACAGAAGAATAGATCATTGCGGAAGATGTAACGGTCTAATTGTTGTGTTCTCAAAGTGTCCTTGCACCAGGGAAGGAAGGCAGGCACGTGCTGCAGGTGCTATTGGTGAGTACTTTTTGTAATAATAATAATGCATTTTATTTATTGGGGCCTTTCAAAACACCCAAGGTCACCTCACAAACAGGCAAAGAATAAAATAAAAGGACAAATCACTGCACAAGACAAAAAACACAACAAAAACTCTGCATACACATATAAAATGCAGAGACTCATTCGAGCAAATTATTAAAAAGCTTGAGTAAGAAGATATGTTTTAAGACGTGCAAGCAATCCCTGTTTCATGTATCTAAGGGAATGGATTTCCATAGGCGGGGGGCAGCAGAGCTGAAAGATCTCGAACCCAAGGTATCCAAGGTACCACAAGAGAAATTGAAGACGAAGATCTGAGAGCAACGTGAAGTGGTGTAAGATATTGGGATGCAAGATTATGGAGTGCCTTGTAAGTAACAGAATCTTAAAATCGACTCAATGTTTTACAGTGCAATTGCTGGAGAACTAGAGAAATGTGCAGTAGAAGGTGTTCTTGAAAGAACACGAGCTGCAGAATTCTGAACCAACTGGAGCTTGTGTAGAAATTTGGAGGGAATACCAATGAGAAGGGCGTGACAATAATCTATACGTGAAGTGACTAGTGCGTGAATAAGAACTGATGTATTGTTGGTTGAGAGAGAAGAAGGAAGACGTTGAGAGGATGGCAGACTCGGATTACAACCGTGACAAAGCACCTGGGCCACACCAGGATCCTATCCGGTTCCGAACGGCGAACTCCTGGTAGAGGAAGCTATGTTTTCCTGACTTGGGCACCAGTTTATGACTTGTTGTTGTGACCCAGTGGTTGTAGGGTAGAAAACTAAATTAGGCTCTGTTTATTGCCTCTGTTTTAAGACAGATCATTAAAACATACTGTGGCGTTGATTCTGGAACCTCACAGTGAGGTTCGGCGCTGTTGTGCAATCTTGTATTGCTTCAAAGGTCGTAAAAACACAGGACTCGTCAGATCTGAGAAATATAGTGTCTGTTGACTTCATTAGAGACAGAAACAGAAAGAGGCAAAGCGAACAGGCCATATTTTTGGTATAAAATATAAATTTAATATGTGGATTGTGCAGTATGTGGATTTTCTATTGGCTTGGAATGATAGCCAAGATCACCAATATGAACAGATTCATCACAAAAACACTGAATCCAGCAATGCACATCACTTGACCTTCCATTTACATTGTGACGAATGAGCGTTGTTTTTAACATGTTTCAGTGCCACTTGCTGAATCAAGCATGCAGCATATAGAGGTCACATCATTACAGCAAGGTACACGGTTTGAAATGTTTATCATTACATGACGGCCGTGTTCAAAAAAACACATTCACATCATACACTTATTACCATAATACAGTAAAAGCACATTGCGCAATATGCTTGACCTTTTCTATCATTGAATAAATCAGATTCAACTACAGCCACGATTTTAAACATCATAATTTTAGGAAATTGCCAAATGTCAACACATTGTACGACACCGCTCCATTTAAAAACCTCTCATTTTATTAGATATTTGTGTATAACATTTTCACCTATTGGGTGTGGAGTAAGGATGGCGAGGAAGAGGGGCAGGTGGGACCGGACACATTTTCTGGGCTTTCGGCAGCTCAAGTAATGGCGGACAGATGGTGTTACTGATTCATTCAGTGGATTCGAAGACACATTTGAGTAGGCCACAGTCTGATATTCTACCATTTCATGCAATGTTATGTGATTTTTATGAAGTGATTATGGTCTGAGGATTCTAGCAAAATAAACAGGGAATGACACTCTGACAGATCAGCTGAGGGGGTGTCGAGCTGGCTTTTACACAAAGAGTAAACCTTAGAAACATATTTTTCAAGGACAAAGATGACATCAAGGTGCACAGAGCCCTCCCGCACCCCACCCCCTCCGCATGTGCAGACATGCACAAAGAAAGCATCTCCCTCAGTACCCCCAGACCCAAACCATGCAGTCATCTTTGGTTATACATTTGTTTTCAACAAATCATGACCTTTATCATGTTTCAGCTATTAATCTGCTGACACATTTATAATTGTAAATGCATTCAAAGGTGTACACACTGTAATTCAGAATGTGCTGACTTTCCAAAATAGCAAGGAATTCTCTCAAAGAGCAGAATTTAAACTCGAGCCCCATGCAACTACCACCACTCTTCAATTTCTCATTATTGAGTCTTCAACAGTGCACAGCTTTCACCAGCCAGACCAAAATGAACATCTCCCACAGGATCACCAGATGTCTCTTCACACACACATGCACTACATGAGCTGATAGGAAGTCAGATCGCTGAAATGATGCTAATGAGTGAATTCTTTTCCGCTTGGCAACCGTGTTTATGCTCTGACTGAGGGGTCACCTTCCTAATGAGAACAACAACGCATGGGCCTTTAAAAATCTCTTTCATGTTTATGTGTTCAATCTTTATGCCTCTGTGTATTCTGTGCTGTCTTCTCAATATACAGAGAAATACCCCTGCCAGAAGCTACAGTTTCAGAACTGTTCCCCTCTTTCGGAAGATTTGTAACATGGTAGCATAGCTGGTCCAAGCTAGTCATTAGCTGGTGCAAGCTGACAGGCTTTTTTCATGGCTTTTCTTTTCCACGTTTCACCCTTCACAAGTTAATCATTTAGTTGTATTATTACATTTGAAAGACACTTAAGGTGACGTATAGGGATTCATTACAGGTATACATTTAATTATTGCGTGTTTTCCCTTGGTGTCAAACTCACAACCTTTGTGGTACTTTGAGACTTAGATCAATGAAAAGAGAGGTATATATTGAGGTGATATATTGAGAGCTGGCTTTTCATACAACAATGTTTTTAACTGAATACTTGTCAAGCGTTTGGCTGTTGGTTTGCTTGACAGCAGCGTTTGGGGGCCTGGAAATGCAAACTTTTGAAAATGGGGTTGTCGTCTCCATGTAAACTGTGAAAACTGTAAAAACGATGACATCATGCACAACGTTGCAACGATGGCGTCTTTTGCATTCCCTGAATAATAATGCCGGCATACAGGACTGTGTGTTTGTGCTAAACAACATACTTATTGATGACTCTTAAGCGAAAAGATAGATTTCGGGGTGGAAAAAGACAGCGGGTTTGGGTGGGCCTTTAGCGTTGCTTTGCTAGCGAAATTTGCCTTTGCTGCAGTGATTTTAGGGTTTGGGGTGGGGTAAGGAGTTGGTAAGGAACCTCCTTAAATAGGTACGACTTCCTTTGATATCAGGTTATAAATATATACATTTACTGTACACGCAATGGCTGTGTATTGAAAGTAGTCGTGCTGACTGACACAATAAAAGGGGGAATTTCTTGGCTATGAACACGAATCAATAGTGTAATAAGCTCGCTATAAAGGAAGAGAGGCGGCGGGAACCGGCAAACATTTAAACATTTAATAAAAGAACGAGAAAGTAAAAAGACAGCCGGTAGCCCCTCACGGACGACTGCAGGCGAATAACAAAGTACATACACAGCCGGCAGCCCCTCATGGATGACTGCCGGCGCATCACACAAACCACAATTAAAATCCAGGCCTGGTCCTCTCATTGACGGTTCGGTCGCTCGTCCTCCTATTCTCCCGATCTCCTCCTCGACTCACGGTCTCGTCCCGCCTACTACACTACAAAAAGATTCTAAATTTCACCAGAAACTGCCGTGAGACTGGGTTGCATGAAGAGTTGGAGTATGTTGAACTTGACGTTTTAAACACAACACTTGTGACTGGACTCTCAAACACAGCTAATAATGTCTGCAACTGTTGCACTTTAAGTGGACATAAAATAAAAACTGGAAAAAAATATTTTTAAAGTGCAACCAAGCATAGCAAACTGTCAGCTAATTAAAGCCAGCATCACTAAAATATCAAAATACGGTTTGAAATCAAAAGTGAACCAAGTTGAATATAACCAATAGGTCATGCTGTATTTTTCAGCAGGAACAGGGCCACTTTGGATGTGTGGATATACAGTACATAAGAAATACATATCCCAATGATTTACTGCACACTTGGTTTGCTCAGGACCCAGAGGTCAATGTGCAAAACACGGACCATCACTCATCATGTGTTGGGGGGAAGTAACCTTGAGTGTGCAAAGCCATGCAAGAAATATGATTCTTCTCTAGATGTCCAGGGACAAGATTGTTAAGCAAAACATGTTTTTTTATTCTAAATCAAAAATAAATGTACAGAACTCACTGTTACCGTAGATACAGAAATCATATCTCCATTTTGTAATGTTAGTGTACCAATGAAGTCTTGCTGATTAACCTAGTTTAAAAGCCTGCTGAGAAAAACCAGCAAACCAGCTGCTCTCTTCATCGGTGTACTTACAGTAAGGTACATGCTGTAAGGAGAGTTCTTTAAGATCAGAAAGTGCAGAGGTAAGGTGCTGAATCCCAGGTCTTTAATAATTCACTGCTGCGTTGCCTGGTGTTAGGCACTGTTAATGACTCTAATCTTCACCCTGTGGATGCTGTAATTGCCGTTACATTGGGGCCGATATGTGTCCAGTGCGGTGGATAGCCCAGCTGTCCACTAACTCATTTAGATAAATACTGATGGGGAAGTCATCTCACCTCTTCTTATATACCATCTGTGTGTGTCATTGGACTAGATATGAACTACATTAGCCTCCATTCATCATTATGATATTTGCATTATTCAGTTCATTCTAGCGCGTTGTTAATCTCTGCCTAATAATGATATTCTCGGCTTGTGGTCGTGAATCGGTATGGTCGGTATAGGCTGTACAGTCCTTGATGGCAATATATATATATTGGTTTATGTATTATTGATGACAATATACCAGTGCCGGCGATAATGCTGTTGTATGTGTATCTTGTATATTATTTCTTTATTATATTATATTTTGTAATTCTATGTATTTACGGTATTTTATATAAGAGCTCCTGAAATCACAACAAATAAATAATTAAACTCCTACTGATATGTATTGGGTTTCAGAAGTTTGAGACAACTTTAAAATTAGTTTTATTAATTATTGAAAAAAAAACATTTGAATGAAGTTATGGTCAACATGAGGAAGAAATTATTATTGTGATAGTTAAGTGATAGTTCACCCAAAAATGAAAATTCTCCTCCTTTTGTCATTTCAAACCTGAACGTTGGTAACCGAGCAATCTTAGTTTGTGTTCTGCATAAATTTTTGAAATGACAAGAGGGTGAGTAAATTATTACTTTTTAGGCAAACTGTCCTTTTAACTCTGAGTCTGATTAACATAAGTTGTTAAACACAAATGCTTACCGTCTTCACACAATAGGAAAAATTTCATATTTCTTGCTTTTATTAAAGAACACAGGATGCTTTTTGGATCTTTTTCAAGTCATGCTGGAAAGAGATCATCAGAGTTTGCACCTTGTGGAGTCCATTCCAGTTTGAGTCCATGGTGTCATCAAATAAAAACGAGAACACAGCAAATTCGACAGAAATCCTAAATTTCATTTTAATTGTAATTCGAAATGTTTTTAGTTATAACAATAAAAATGTGCTGAACATATACAACTCAACACAATTAAGCCGACACCTATTAAGCTGTACCTACATTTTAGTGGATTGATTTTTTTTATGGTGGCATTGGAAAAGACATGATGACAGATATTGCAGACGTTACAAAGACTGAACATTAGTTTCGCTGAGTGAATTCAGATGGTAGACTGACAAGCTCAGGATGCTGACAACCACTTATGCTGCAAAGTTGATCGGTTTGTCAGACATCGTCATTGAAGCATTCTATTTGAGTTATTTATATAACGCTGATAATAACTTTCATAACAGCTCCTGGTGTGGCTGAGCGCACATATTTGCCTTTGTGGGAATGAAAATGTTTTAGCCTCTCCTTTCTTCTGTCTAGAGTTTCCCTGTGAGTTTAGATGGTGAGGGATTTTTCCGTTTTGGTTGAAAGATTTTGTTTCGTTTTGTATTCTTCTAAAACCGCTGTCAAGTTATTGCTTGAGGTTGTGTAACTTCTGACAGTTATCGAGCCTGGCTGTCTCTCTCTTTCTTTTTCTCTCCTGTGGGACTGTATGTCCAGTGGTGATGCTTTCGCATTGTTTGTGCCGTTGGTGACTGATGGGGCTCTACGGGACTTCCCCTGTTTACCCGTTGACAGCAGGGCCCCCCAGCCTCCCCATCCTCTGCCCTCCAGCCTCATACAGCGCCCCCCTTGGCAGTCCCGAACACTTGCACGCCCAAATATAGCAGAGGAACAGAACAGCTCGATGTGAGCCCACTCCCCCAGCACTTGCGGTTCAAAGTTATTGACAAGCGCTGCACAGGTCTGTCAATCAGCCTACAGCAACAGGGGATTGAGTGGCATAGAAAGACTGTCATTTAGCTAACTGCTATGGGCACGTACTCTGTGTGCTGGTTTTTTTCCATAGACTCTATAGATTGCTTTTGAAACAGAAAGGGAGGAGGAGATGTGCTCCTGTTAACTTCGAATACGTTCACAGAATCAGGGTCAATTTCACTAAACCGATGCTTATTGGGCGAAGAAAGTCACTTTAAGAGATGTCATGTCACATGGTGGCCATGTTTACAACTCCTCCGGGAGTTATTTCTGTCATATATTGTCATACCTATCGTATTATTGCTCCTGTATGACATATAGCTTATTGCTCCATAAACTCTTTGTAAGTCGCTTTGGATAAAAGCGTCTGCTAAATGACTAAATGTTAATGTCATGAGACCAAGTCCTATCAACTAAGAGAAGACTTTTAAATCGCTAAGATCACTTATTTCAATCTGACCTCGACTGTATTATAAATTGTGTTTCTTAAGCTTAAACTCTGCTTTAAATACACTTTCCATATTCTCTAGGGAAAGGGCTCTGTAAGGTAAAAATAAGAGACCATTCCACATTTTCATTTAATTAGCATTTCAAGATGTATTGTGGCCATTCCAATCCAGTGTCAACAAAATCAAACATCAGTAGGGACATAAAGTCATCTATAAAAGACACATGAAAATTGTGATAAAAAAATCAAACGTATCACATGAAAAAAATATATTTAGAACCTTTCCTAAATGTTTAAATATTAGGGTTGTATTGCTTAAGAAAGAATATGAACTTATTTTCATTGAGGTATTTGAGGTCTGAAAAATACCGAGCATCTTTTCTCCAGTTCTCATTTCCTGGAAATAAATGCAAATAGAAACAGAATTTTTATTTGAAATTTAAAAGAAATATTGTTACTAGTTCACAAAATGAAACAAAAATGATAATTTTACCCAAACACATTTATAGTAAATGCAGAAAAACTGAAAATAGTCCTAAAATGATCTCTTAATTTAATTTTTTTCTAAATATTCGTTGTACATACATGATTATGGTACAGTTAATGTCAGATTTGCCTTGGATTGTTGTTATATAAGTCACTACATTTTTATAGAAAACCAAACTTTCAGGTAATGTTTGTGTAAGGTAATGTATTTTATTAAATGTGAATTTTTAGGGTCTACCAATCTCATATTAAAGGGGATGTGCAACAGTGTTTCATGCATTCTGACTTCTTTACAATGTTCTTCTCATGCTTGACATTGGCAACTTGTCAAAAAATGGGTTGAACATATGGCGTAGTATTGCTGTGCTCGATTTATATAGGTTTTGGAAGGTATTTTTCAAACATGAAAAACTGTAACGTAACAACTTTTTTCCCTTATTGGGCAATTCGCAAGGCGAAAGAAATAGCCTGCCCACGCGTCAACCAACGAGCGACAGGAACTCTTAAGGTAAGAAAATATAATCCTAATATCTGAATAAAAATATATTAAATGACATAATGGTATATTATAAAATAATTTATTCAATCTGTAAATATATTACAATATATTGAAAAGGAATTGCCGCTTTTCATATATAGAATATGTGACCATATATTTACTTGTATGTCACAATATATGTAATTTTATATTCAGTTATACACTTTATAATATATTGATGTACACGTGATGTAGTACTATGGATGTGTAAAAATATATTTAACATGCCATATATACACACACAAAATATATATTCTTATGTTAACAACCATTTACAATATACATCTTTCATATTTTGAAACATAGCAAATTTACAATAGCATAAGCACACTTGCTTATATACTAAAGCACTTAACATATAACATATAATCTTAATGGTGTTGGCCAATCTTTATCCTAACCACAGGCTTTACTCTTCAGCACCATGGTAACCCCACAAATTTACACTACCTTCTAAATTTCAAAGTAATACAACAATAAACACTTAAACATCTCCCCCCTATATTAAAATTCAGCAGAAATACATAAAATAATACATAAATTAAAAAAAATGTACTCTCCTTTAACAGTCAGAAGCAAAGCAACTGGGAACTAGAAATCTGCTTTAACTCATTCCGGGAATGTGTCCATATACGTGAATACAACATCGATGTGCAATATATACTCAATAAAAGATCAAATGTGATGAATATTAGATTTATTTTGGTCTTTTCTTAATGTTCAATATATAGCCATATATCGTCAATGCATATGTTGCTGTATATTGAAAAATATTAGCACCAGTTTCCAATATGTGGAATTCATGTCTTTAACCGAATAGTGTGTTAACAGAACATTTATTTAGCACTGGAAAACAGGACTGACATCCTTATTCTGCCGCTTTGTGAACATACTGTGGCCTCTTTCTCTCTCTCTGTTTCTCATTAGATATTGGAAATGGGTTTCATTTTTCCTCACTCCATCTCTGCCCTGTGGGAAGCTGATTGGATCTGTGTCGATTCAGCATCGTTTGCCTGTTGAAATCAACATTAAGACGCAGAATCCATCCTGATAATTTGGCAGAAATTGCGGAGTGATGAACTCGCCCCTTTAACAGGGCTTCTCGTTGTGGTGTCACACAGTGAAAACGTGGATAATCGCTTTGTTAAAGCGATGCCCTGGAAACACTCTTCAGCAGTGCCTTATTTAGATTCAGTCACTCCTGTGAGATATTACCTTCATTCGTCATATGTAGTGGACCGCAGTGTTGCGTTCATTAGGAATGAGCAAGCTGATGTTTTTTGTATCAGGATATAAAATGCCCTTTGCTTAGTGGGTGTGACAAATATATACTTAATGTCAGAATATAGCGGATCTGCTGGCATTGTGTGAGTGCATTTATAGCAGTGAAATGTCAGAAGTGAACCTGCTCATTACCGGGGCAACATTGTGTTGGTATGTGTCATGACTTGCGCCGTACACTCACATTAACTACAGAGAAGTGAAGTCACTGGCATTTCGAGGAAAAATATATAGTACAATGATCCTATTATATCTAAACACTATCTAAATAAACTAATTCCACTTCTGGGTGTTTTCCTTATACAAGAAGCGCACCAACAAGCTAAATGTGAAGGTTATTTCATCCTCCTTTTTCAGTTTGATTGGAAGAAAAGAGATCTGTTGAGCAATTTTTATTCAGTTTTATTTATTTGTCTATTAAGTGTAGTCCAGTTAGCCCCTGCTGGTAGATGCTGTTATTACACTCTGTTTCACAAAAGATTCTTTGTGGCAAAAATGGTTCTTCAGATCATACAAAGGTAAAAACGAGATGGTTTGACTAAATGGTTATTTGTGAACCAATTATTCATCCTTTTACTGTTAATGCATTAAGGGAAATGAAATTGGAATGATCATATTGCTACAATTTTGCTTTTCTATCTTAAACATATCAATCCGGTGAATGCATTATCATTTTAGTTTTTGCAACTTAAAGAACATTAAAATATCTACTTTAATTTCATAAAAAGACAAATGGAAATTAGATTATTGAATTTTCATTTTCATTTTGAATCTAATGTTCCACATATGTGATGTTAAATGTATTTTTAAATGCATTGTCACTTTACATACTGCATTGTCATTTTGCTTCCATAAGCCTCGGGTTGTTCCAATCCTGTATACATTCCTTTGTTCTGCTTAACACTAAAGGAAGATACCTGGAAAATGTCAGTAAACAAACCTCCTGAGGGTGAGTAAATGATGACAGAATTTTCATTTTTGGGTGAACTATCCCTTTTAAGGTGGTGTTTACTAGTCAGCTTTACAGTCCCGCTGCATTTGATAATTGTATCATTTAAAACTAACCTCTGAGCATCAAAATAGCACTCAAATGTAACTTCATCTCCTTTCCCTTATTAAGCATACGTGAATTAATGAATATGCAAAATAGTCCCCGCCTCCACTCACTCCACAGCTGGACCATAGATATATGCATACACAGATGTCGCATTTGACAACTACAGTCACGTAGCTGCTAAAGCCGGTATCACAATGCACACGTGAGCTGCACGTGCCTGTGTTGCAGAAGCTGAGCTGAAAGTGAGTGCATACGCCATCCTTACATATATATGGCTCAGACTACAGATCCAGGCAGTTAAATGAGTTGATGTGACCGTGTGGCGGCGATTTCGAACCATGTTTTTCATCGCAAACTGCAATGTTATGGAAAAATACTCAGCAATGGTTTCAAAGGATTTGTTTACACATGGTTTGCACTTGATTTTAACCACACGGGGAATTTGAAGCTAGTTCGATGACAGAACACAACCATCACAATTTAAACAAAGTTATGGCCAATGCTAATTTGATTTCACTGTGATCTGCAACTGTCACGGCCCCATCCACTAACTCAGTGGTTCTCAAACTTTTTTGTCTTAAGTACCCCTTTTTATGATTTTTTAAAGCCAAGTACCCCTTGACCACACAACAAGATTTTACTTAAAATACAGTGGAATGAGTGTCAAACCTTTATTATATCTATATGTATTCATTTATTTTTATGCATCTTTGTGTAGTCCTAATTTCATATATAAATACTACTATCATAATTTATTGATTTTCATAATTAATTCCTAAATGTCAGTTTCTCTCAGTACCCCTGGGGGTGCGCGTACCCCCATTTGACAACCACTGCGCTAACTAATACAATAAAATAATGCAAAATGTCCCATAGGTAATTGGTTGTGCTCTCGATATGATCATTTTGACATGGTTTCAATATCATTTGAAGTCAGCATAAGTACACAAGGACATTAAACAAAAACGTCTTTCTGAAGGTACAGACTTCGATCTGCTCTAAATATTCTCAGCTACACACAGCCTTTACTTAGAACAATGCCAGATGAGCATTTAATATTTGATAAGCTCATTAAAGCTCAGGCTTCGGGGCATATAAGAGAGAGAGAGAGAACGTGTGTGCGCGCTATTTGAGTTATGGTGCAATGTATGCAAAACATTTCTGTTTCCAACATCTCATGCGTTAAGTACGTGTTCCCTCTTAGATGTCCTCATGGGTGTATGGCAACAAGATTCAGCCCTTAAGGATTCATGAAAATACCAAAGTATTACTTCAGTCTTTCCCCAGAGAATATGTGTGTTTGTGTGTGTGTATATATACTTAGCTGTGTCAAGGGTTATTTCAGTTTGCAAAGAGCGTTCAGGGAAAAAAGCGAGATACGGCCAGAGAGAGAGAGCATGTTTCAGGGAACCTAGGCGATTCGGAGAAACAGGGAGGGCATATGTCAGGTGGAGTGCAATCACTCTGGTATTATCATATGAAAGACCTCCTGTCTCTGTGAACTGCAGCAGGGTTGTATTAGGTGACTAGGCTTTCATAATCCCCCCCGCCACATTTTCATGCAGGTCTGATGAGCTGCCGATCGTACAGCAGACGTGGGTGCCACGCTGGTCGCCGAGCGCTCACCGAGACCTTACGGGAACCCCTCTTTCTCGCTGCGGTGGTTTTCACAAAGCTTCATGTAGAATGAGCAAGTAAATATCACCGTGAATCTAGAGCCCCCTGCGGGATGAGAGCTATGAACTTAAATCTGATTGCCAGGTAATCATAGGAACACACACAATATATTTATATTCACCAGCGAGTAAACGATGAAGGTCGCAAAACAGTGTGTTACAACCAGCTGCCAGCGGGGAGGTTTGTAACTACAGTACAGAGGCTTTTCACTGTCGTGTGTGAGTAAAAATGGATGGCGTCTTTGAATAACGTGCCGTTTCATTCTTATTTCGAGTCTGATGTGGTATAACTTCCTCTGATCCACTGCTGAAATGATGGATAGGCCCTTTGTTACAACCAGGCTTCTTTTGGCATTAGGAAACCATTTCTGAACATTTTAAAGACCTGGAAAATTTGTAAAATACAATCTTAAAAGATATAAAAAGTACATGTAGACAAAAGTACAAGGACATAGTGAAGATGTGTATTTTTTGAGTCATGCTTTGCATTTTTTGTAGGCTAGAATGAATAAGGCTGTTTGGTATACCATTGGAATAAGAGGAATCCTGAACAATACAATATGCAATATTCTCTACATTTGTTAAAATGTGCAGTTATATATATACTAAATCAGTAAAGTATCGTATCCCATAATGCAAACTGCGCGTTTTGAAGAAAAAAATGAATAAATCTTTCAAGACAGGTCAAGTTGTTTTTTAAAGCGCTTTTATAATTTGCATTGTATCAAATCAACCGTTCAAGAAGAAAACAAAAAACAAAAACACATCTTAAACACGTAGAATAAAAAAAGATATATGTTTAAAAGTAACAGGAGATAGGAAATTAAAGAAAATCATATACATACACATACAGAAAACCAACACACGTGTATCTATACACACACACACATATTTTTATATTCAAAATCTTTTACTTATTTTTTGGTTGGGCTGACAAATATTATTCCTTAGAACTTATCTTTCATCATTATAATGACATTTTGGTTTCTGTAAAAATTATTCCTTCATGTCTTAAAATTTGTTCCAACAGAGATGGATTTCAAACATATCTTTATGTATATACAGTGTATATATAAGAAGGAAATACTCCACAATGGTTTTGGATGATTCATTTGCACATGGTTTATCTAACAGCAAATGAAATCAGCACACTTATGAAACAACTTATTTTTCCCCATAAAGGGTCTTTAAGACATTGAAACAGAAAACTGAATTAAAATGTCAAAACCATGTTATGTACGGTGTAGAAAATGGGAAAATGATTTTTTATTTTTTAAGGGCAACATATATGGATATTGTGCAATGCTTATCCATGTAGTAAGCTAGGATTCAATTCTAAACACAACCTAACATTTGTGATGCTCCTTTAGATCAGTTCTCTACAATAAACCAGTTAACACAATAGACTAAATAATTTCTTAGTGAATTGATTTTGATATTGAAATGTTTAATAATTGTGGGAAACCATTTTCTATTGGCTCATACACGCTCTCATTCTAACAAAATACTCTCTGTGGCCTGTTTTGTGATTTATGGTGAAAAGTAGTAAAGTAATAAAGCTCTTGTGAGACTGAAAAAAATGAAGGGGATCCTTGAAATATCTGCTTGAGATTCCTTAAGGATGGAAGATTCCATGTGTGGGGAGAAAGCATTACACATACAAACTATATCTAGAGAACTGGATGTGCAAATTAATTAGAGGTACTGCAGATAAACACAGTCCCAGTGGCTCTTTGGCCTGTTTTATTAATTACATTTCTGCCTTAATACTCCAAATCTTAGCATTTCTCTCTCGCACTGATAAGGAACAAAGAACGCGACAGGAATGGTGAGAGCTTGTAGCAGGTGTTCACCAATTCGGGCCACACGTGCAATCCAAACGTGCCTCACATGCGATCACAGACCTTAGAAAGTAAACAAAACCTGCAGGTGTCAACATCCACCTTACTGTACAAGACAATATGCAGCGTAAAAGCTGAGGGTGGTATAGCCTTGTGGTTTAAGAGCTCTCAACAACATGCACTTGATCAAGACACATACTGTAGCCCTGATTGACTTTCCAGTGGTACTGTTAAAGCACTGTAAGCTGTCTTAGAAATGACATGAAATTAACATGTAATAGAATCATCAGGGAGTATAAAGTGAGTATTTTAAGGACATTTAAAGAACTGTGTAAATATTTCTATCATTTTTTTTATTGAGGATGATAATATCAGTCATGGGCAATTCTTTTTTCCATTTTTCAACATCAGAGAGAATATCTTATCGTTTATATTAAGTTTTTTTTTTACTCTTTTTAAAATTGCAACATATGATGAATGCACTGAGACAAATTGGGATGCATTATGGTAATGAGAATTTCAGCAGTAAAGCAATAAAATCTCTGTTAAAATGATGCTTTGTGCAAGGTATAACACAGTTATGCTTATATTACAATATGTGTTTTTTGTATTTATATGTTTTATAATCCAAATAATACCTGCCATGATGTTTGTGAGGATGACCCATAAGCTGCGTGGATATATTTCAGCTAGCATTTAGCTTTTTAAATTAATATTGTCAACCCTTTAATATTTTGCTATTTAAAAGTAAAATTACAAGATCAATTCAGATCCATCAAGTGGGGCTTTTAACAATTTTCAGTACAATTATAGATATACTGTACATATATCCACACACAAAAACACAAGCCGCAGGTTAGTCTGGCACTTTTATTTTTGGCTTTTCACCTCCATTTTTGAGCTGTTATTGTTACCATAGTGTGTTAGCCTCCTCATGGGAGAGTCGTGCACTGAGCTAATGCTGTTTGGATTTGGAGGACTTCACACTTTTCAACAACATAAAGCTTCTGTATGTGTGCATATACAGTAGTGCTGTCCTTAGGTGAAAACATTAAATGTAAAGAGACAGCATGCTGCTGGAAACAAAGGCTCAAACACTGTATCTGTATAAACGCCTTCGTATTTAATTGTTATGCCATGCAAAAGGTACATATAGACCCCTCGTTTGCTAGTAAACATTGTGACGTGTTTTCTGGGTGAAGCATAGGTGGAGGCAGAAAGATTCCCAAGACTAACTGAGAGAGAATACATCGTTGATACTAATAGTGGCAAATGTTAGCAAATGCAGCTTGAACACACACATCTGACACATAACATGAGCCTTCTCACTGTTCCCTCTTCCAGGTTTCTATTAATACACTTATGAATGCTGTAGAAACAGCGACGCCAAACAGTTCCTTATGTTTAATCTCCGGTGGTTGGTTATCTGCTTACTGTACATCTAACAAAGTTAGCTTGTACATGCGCTAAAAAAAGGTTACGTGGAAAATAACTTAACTTGTTCACGGGGTCCTGATTAGGTGGGGATACATGGGAGGATTTTATTTTATGCGCTACAAATGCAAGGATCTTTGATTATAGTTTCTGTGAAGTCCGCTAGTTTTATTGTGTTTTTTTCTGGCAAAGGCAGCTGGTATGTGTTAGAATGTCAGATTAGAGCTTTCACACTGTCGATTCTGGCCTTCAAAAACACAGCGAGATGATATATTAAACTCCTTATGTAGCCTACTCTGTGCTTATTTGTATTGACCACCTCCAGTTTTCCCCTTGTTTTGCCTCCAGCGAATGCCGTGACGTAATCGTGAAGTCGGCTCAAAAGGGATCTATATGTAGTATGTAATGTACACCTTTAGGTTCAACACATTACATATGTAGCGAACCTAAATGTGTTATATGATTATATGTTATTCAAAAGTGCACAAAGGCAAAAAAGGAGATGTCTGTATGTTTATGACTGCTGTAATTAGCTAAAGCAGCTCCCTCACACCACTCATGACTCAAGATCTTTTTATAGTTGGTGGCCATGGTGCTAATTCATCTCCTCCCACCTGAGCACACCGCTGTGTTCCCTATCAGTTACTGTAAAACACCTGCTGCACACAACCAGAGCATTAAAGGAGGGAAAGATGTTCGTATTATTATTATATTGCACTGCTAATGGGTATTGCTAAGCATGATGTGTATATTTTTTGGTGTTGTACTGCCTGAATGCATTTATGAAATGGTAATACATAATAAATAGTAATAAATACAAGAGATGCACCAAATATCAGTCGCTAAAAGCAATCTTCCACCCTATTGGCAAATAGTTTAATAAACAGCCGATGGTCAAGGCAGATATACTGTATAATCTGTCAATCAAAAGAATGAACTTTTAAAAATGTTAAGAAACATCACCAGTTTGATATTCAACATTAATTTTATTTATTAATAATATAATACATATTATATTAATCTGTATTGGTGGAGCAATTTAGTTTTTAGTTTTAAATTTAGTGTTTCCATTGCGTATTTAAAAAGTTTCACATACACACAACAGCGTTATCAAAACGATCAGCATTTACATTTAACCGGGAAAACAAATTAAAACAATGTATTACGGATGCCAGGCTAGTGGATGGCGCTGCGCTATAAAGAAACCCTACATACTTGCCCACGTACGCATACACTGTAATACAATTTGTCGGTGTGTATGCATGTTTTTAGTAGTGTGCATATAAATACTATATCTCTGCTGGTTGTAGTAGTGCAGTAAATCTACTTTTTGCTGGAGAAATTATAATAAGAATCTTCAGAATTTACACAGAAACGATTTTCAGTTATTAGGTCTCTTGTAAACGGCCTCTTAGTAGGCTTTTGGTGCATTTCTAATAAATACATGGCTCCATTTTATATTAATGTTGTACTGTAAGCCATTCATTAAAGCAAGAGCAGAGACATTTTAATGATCTATGATCTTTTAATTTGTAAGTGTTTATAGCACCACAGCATGGCGCTACCAACGCTGGTTTGAATCCCGGTGAGTAGCTTTAATAATAGTTTTTCTCTTACTGTATGTGCAATTTAATGCCTTTCAAGCTACTGAATGACATTTCATTATATATAACTATCATCCAATATTAAATTGAGTTCATTACTATTTTTTTATTTCACATGTCAGTCACGTTACATACAGTAGTATAGTATTAGTCTTATCAGCTTACTTCATATAGCCCTCTAAAAATCCTGTAACACAGCCATAATTAATCAGAAGACCTTGGCGTGGGTCATGTGACTGCATCACATGCCTCTGTAGAGTCCTTTGTCCCCTCCTGACGGACTTCCTGACCTTTGTGAAGGACACTCAGTTACGCTCACCAAAGCTCAGCTAGGGAAATATACGTTTTTATGAGTGGGGCCACATGATGGACTGTTATTAGGTCAAGCGGACATTTATTGGGTGATTTGCAGCGTGTTGGGGTCTGCGGCAGGGAGCGTGTGAGCTCGGCTCTGCAGGAGAGACCGCGGCGGGGTGCCGAGGTGGAACCTGAGAGAGACTGCTTAGCAACCACAGACAGCCCCAATGTGTCACTCACCAAGAAAGCATGAATGAGCTACGGTGAAAGTGGTGCGCACACACATACACGCACGCGCTCCCCCTCCCATTCTTTCAATCTTCTGAACAGGCGCACACACAAACTCATGTACACACAAGCACTCGGGTGAGAAAAGCGTGTGAAAACATTAAAGCTGTGAGAATTGCGTATGTTATAGATCCAACGCTGCATGGGTAATGTATGGTAATGTGCGAACATGTACAAGCACATGTGTCTGTTTGCTCTCACATATTAATGTTGTCGCCTTTTTATAGAATTAGCCTATATAAGTGATATCTAGCTCACCACAAAAAAACATTAAAGGGAGAGGAAAATGTCTGCCATCTCTGTTTGTATCTCATTGTTGATGTCTAAGGCTAAACTAAACCAGATAAATCTGATAGAAAGTGGTAGAAACAAGTCAAATCGAGCACATATCATCAAAAACATTTTCTATGACATGAGAAATCCTTAAAATCATGAACAAAACAAAAAGAAAGCGTGACTCCAATTACATTATAAAGGTTCACTTGCAATGAGGATAAAGATTATTTAGAAACCATAATTGTAATTCTCATGTTTATAATAGAGCACATGGCTGAATTTTATAATTACATTTTTGTTCCCATTCCTATAAACATAATCCTTTTGTTGGGTTGGTGTTCAATGCAAAAGCGTACAGAAAGCGTTACAAATTCAGTTCCTTAAAGGACTATTAACCTGTGTCCTGTCACATACTGTCATATACTGACTAATAATTGACTATAATCTGTTTGTGTACAGTTCTGTCTCACGCTTATCTAACTTACCCACACACGCAAAATAAAGAGATTTCATTTTTAAAGAAAGGGCAAATCTTACTGCTACTGAGGTGTTGTGGGTGGCTGATAAGACATCGCTAGGGGGTTGCTAGGGTGTTCTGGGTAATTGCCCAGTGGCTCGCCCTCAGGTCTCTAATTTACTGATCCTTTATGATTCTGGTCTCTTTCAATGTAAGCCCCTCAATTTAAGATATCATTCATATCAGTAATAGTTTGATTCCTAGAGTTTGTGTGTGGGCTATAGTAAGTGATACAGTACTTGCTTTAACAAGCACCACTAACAACATTTTGCGATAGAAACTTATTTGACATCTGTCCAGAGATTTTGAGCTCATTAAAGCAAAGGAATGACAAGCTATGAACTTGTGCTGTCATTCTTGTTTCACTGTTGTACATTTCAGCACCAATAGGGCGTGCAGTGATGCCATATGGCTTGTGATCGTCACTTTTGGCTCATCAGCAGACCGGCATGGCATTTGCATAAGCAGAATTCCACAAAATGCTCCACAGAACTGAAACGCCGGTCTTTCAAATTCCCTAGCTTCCCTAGTTTTTTTACGAAACATTTCGGCAAATTTGATTATGCTTTCAGGTAAAAGTGAAGTACCCTCAGGTCTATTTGAGCTTTGTGCACAATGTTTATATCCTTTCTGTAAATAAATGTCAGATTTTTCATAAACATTATTGCTGAAATGGGAAAAAGTCCTGTGTTGTAACATATCATCAAGTAAAAGCCAAACAATTTTTTTTTTGTATTTTTGTTCCAATAATGTTCTGAAAGGTTTGGATATCTTTTTTTCTGTCTGGTTTTAAACTCCCTCGTAGTCAAACTAATCTTAAAACATCAAGACAGCGCACAATAGTTTCTTAAAATTGCTTGAATGTAACTCTAGACCCTTACCTTATAAAGTATATACGGAACCATGAATATGCAAATGAGTCCCCGCCTCCACTCAATCACACCATCTCGGACCGTAGATATTAATATATCTGTATTTGGCAGACGCTTTTATCCCAAGCAACTTACATAGCAATATACATTACATTTGTTATTGAGTCTGTTCAATCCCTGGGATCGAACCCACGACCTTGGCGTTGCTAGCGCCATGCTCTAACCACTGCATTAACAGCACATATTTTCTTGATGCTGATTCTGCATTCTGGTAAATAGTGACATCATTATAAAGGGATGCTAACTGAACAGAGAGCCAGTGATAATGTTACAAGATACGCTTAGCACTTTTTAGCACATGACCTTTTTCTGTGAAAGGTCTGGCATTTAAGTTAGAACGGTTAAGAAAGGAAAACGAAATTAAGACAGCAATCTTTCAACAGCCTTACTGTCAATGATGTAGGACATACAAGGATTACACAGACAATTAAGCCCTTCAATGGCTCCGTCGTTAAAACACATTTTCGGTTACTTTCTTAAAAACGCACAAACACGTGCAGGCACACATGCTTGTCTGAAGAGAAGGATTACACCGTTGATTTAGCTTCGGATGGGGTGCGTTTCAAATGACTGTCAGTCTATCACATGAGTGCTTTTATTGATAACCTATAAGTACCTTAGAACTACTGCTGCCACTCACCCGTGTCCCATTGTGATGACCTCATCATCAGCCAGCCGTGAGTCTTATTCTGGTCCCAGTTGATATTTCTGACTTGTTTACTAAATCTGAGATGATTACGCTAATAGTATTGTGGTGAGGAAGGCGGGACCGGAGCCGGGAGGCGGGGCCGGTGGCGTGAATGATAAAGCTTTAATAAAATAAACAAACAAAAGCACAGAAGTAAAAGGCAGGCAGCCACCTCACGGTCGACTGCCGGCCACAAGAACATAAATACAAACGTAAAACATATGTCCAGGCCCGGTCCTCTCTCGTCAGCAGTCCCGTCGCTCGTCCTCTTATGCTGCCAATTTCCTCCGTGAGATATGCGGGACCGGTGTGCGCACAGCTGATTCTAACTATCACTCACGCCACCGGCCCTGCCTCCCAGCTCCTGTCCCGCCTTCCTCACCACAAGTATTATTTGGTAATTAATGCTTTGATGTATATTTTATGTCCAAATTGTATGTTTTGTTTAAAAGTGTAATTTATCCAAATTAGCTCATTGTTCCTTAAACAGTTCACGTTATGTGTATGTGCATTTCCTGAGAGGTAATCCCATGACTTTAGTGATGGCTAGTGCCATGCTCAACCTTGGATAAAAGTCCCTGTCAAACCGAATTTGTGATCGTTTTTACCTCTGTATTCTGACACATTTCCAAGTGGAATGGAATTTCATAGGAGAAAATGAGTGGGCGTGGCTTGCGTTTTTCCCTGCGAATTGATTGGATGTTTCAAAACAGCCGTTGCATTTTGACAAGAAACTGGTAGCAGACTGACAGTTGAAGGGGAAGAGTTAACTGATGCTCCGGCCAAGCTGTCTATTTTACGTCATTTGAGATGGATAGTCATTTCAGGGCAGAAGTGCCTTTTCAGATTTGAACTGAAGATTAGATATGACCCACAATGATAAGCTATTTACTATAAAAGCTGCAATATTTCATGAAAAAATAAGAATTGTCATTTTTAATTTCACTGGGACTTTTTACCTTCATAGATACCACTCTTGTTGTATCCGTGTGTCCCATTTGATGACTTCTGTGAAAAATATCAAACACAGCCACAACATTAAATACCCTAACAGGTGAAGCAGATGACATTGATTTTAAGTGAATAGTTGGTTCTTAAAATTCAAGTTTTGGAAAAATGGCTAAGCGAAGATCTGTTGCTTTGATAAGGGCCAAATAGTGATGCAAGATGATGGGGCCACACGATCTCCAAAATGGCAAATCTTGAGTTTACCCAGTATGCAGTGGTGCAAGTAAGGAGGACCAGCATCAGAGTTGAGCATCCCCGGTTCAAAGCATGTGGAGAGTGATGGCAAGCCCATCTGAATACACAGAAAAGCTACTATAGCTCAAATAGCAAACAAAAATGTCTCACCCTTGTTGGAAAGGCGCAGAAGACAGTGTGTAGCAGTTTGCTGCATATCCACAGATCCTTGATGCATCGGAGCTGTATGAGAACTTTGAGATATTAGACAGGTGGATTTAACATTGTGGCTGAACCGTGTAAATCAATTAATTTTATGACATTCTAAATTCTATTCAAATAATCAAATCGAAATTTCTCCCAGTATTGGTGCCTGCTACGTGATTCTAATTCAAATACTTATTTGTTGACTTAGCTTCATGCTAATGTAAGTTAATGAGCGTCTTGTGTGGTTCACGTGCGGAGCTCTATTTACATCATGCGTTTAATTGCCTGATTAACTATATCACTACCTATGAAGTGTGTCATGAGTTGCTCATTAGTCAGTCATTCATAGCGTTCTACACATCTCCTTCCACTATTTTCCCCTCAAAAATTATTCTATATGGACTTTGTGATGAATTTCCAAATTTGTTTCACGAAGACAGCTTTCCGCATAGACGGCAAGTCATCTCACTTGATTTTGAAACAGCCTTAATCCTCATCGACTGACCCTTAACCTCTACAAGCTACGGCTTGCTACTTCTGATTACTTGCGCGCCTTTGTGCATTCCCTTATCCACTCACATGTGGCAAGATTTATTAGTATTGATTATTCTATCTGCTCCTTTTGAAAGGAGAAGAAATGTCTACTCCTTAACAAAGCTGTGAGAGTGGAGAGAACGTATCAGCTGCACGTTTATTGACATCATTAATGTGAAATCATCAACGTGGCTTGA
The DNA here is from genome assembly GCA_029783895.1 of Triplophysa bombifrons. Taxonomy (NCBI): domain Eukaryota; kingdom Metazoa; phylum Chordata; class Actinopteri; order Cypriniformes; family Nemacheilidae; genus Triplophysa; species Triplophysa bombifrons. The sequence continues at coordinate 21,552,794 of CM056456.1, forward strand.
AATTCGCGGCAGACGAATGTTGGTTTAACAAACCAACGTGGACACGGTTGATTTAAAGTTTTGATACACCCGTTTTTAGCACATATCTCTGAGGTTGATCTCATAAGAGATTTGTTTCTGATGGTACGGCGAGAGACAGAACCTGTACTGGAAGTGACCCGATGTTTACGGCGGTCAAACCGGGTGGCTTGTCCTTGTAATAAACCAGCCAAATCACACAACCCTCTCGCAGGCACCTCTCAGCGTTGTCCACCTCTTCTAACGGCCACTTACCGGCGTTACTCCATAATGACCCCTATCAAAGCTCTGCATCCATGGTCCATTAATGTTGTGAGTCAGCCTCTCATGTTCAACTCTGAAAGCCTGAAATGACCCTCTCAGCAACACCAAATATTGCATGCACCCCATCAGTCTGCCTCGATTCTTGACAGGCTTCTGTTTTTTAGGTGGCTTTGTGGTGGTGGGTGAAAAATGAGGACGCCGGTGAACAGATCAGATGGTGGCTTGTTTCGGAGAAGGATCAGTTAGTTTGGTAATGAATAGGTTCAGAACGGGGCTCATACTTTGAGCTGTAATAATGAAAGGTGTGATATTTCATACATCAGAATGCCTTATGCCCCGCCGAACAGCTCACAACAGATACAGATGACTACACTTACAGATTAAGACGCTGAGACAGTCAGAAATTTAAATACTGAAATGAGAATGGCAAGTGTAGGACGAAAAAAAGTAGCAAGAAAGTGTAGGAAGACCGAGAGGCAGAAAGAGAAAGAAAAATAGGAAAGAAAGTTGAGTTGTTTCACACCCACTACTCTCGCTCTGTCTCTGTACCTCCACTACATCAAATATTTACTGTGCCTTACACAGTCTTAATATCAAACAAGCAAAACAAAAAACAAAATACAACGTTAGCGACTGCTAGATTGATGTGTACCTTGGATCAGTGCTGAAGCAGCGTATTATGTTTTGAATTCATCCTCATTTCCAATCATGAATAAAATATGAATTTTTATGAACATGTTGGCACCATAAAATGTCTGTTCATGGTGAGATGACATGGTGTGTTTAAAGACAAAGATAACAATTGTTTCAAGCTGCCATCTGGATCTTTAGCCTCTATATCGCTATCTTAGTTTGAAACATTAATTATTGGTTACTTTGAGTACTTCTCTCTCTGTGGGTTGAAGTAAAATGACGCCAATCTGCCGTGAAAACGTTCCTAACAACGCAAATTATAAATGATCATTCAATCGAATTGTGAACTCTTTTTTTGTTAACTTGCTCAGTAACTGATTTTTGTTTATTTTTAACCACACTGAATTGAATTCAATCAAAAACATATATTTTTATTATTATTTTTTTAAAGTTTTACTAAAATAAAAATTCTGTCATGAATTACTCACCCCCCCCCCCAAGGTGTTCCAAACCTGTATACATTTCTTTGCTTTGTTGAACACAAAGATAGATATTTGGAAAAATGCAATCAATTGAGGTATATAGGGAATCACTGAGTGTGTTTACATGCACATGATTATGTTTAATAAGCTGCTTTTGTGGAAGGTCATGTAAACGCATAAACGGCTTTATCGGAGAAAGGTCATAAACGGCGTAAGAAAATTTCCCGAAGCATTTTTAATTAACAGAGAGAGCATCGATGGTGACGTCACTGCACTGAGAAACTTGGCAAGTCTCAAATTTCCATGTAAATGTGGTTTTCTGCATAGCTGGTTTATTGATATGGATGTAAACACGTGAAATCAGGTTTCTTTTATAAGCTGATTTGTGATAGATCCGTTTATTTTGTGCATGTAAATGCACTCACTGACTACCACAGTAGGAAAAATGTAAAAGGTGACGCAGAACTGCTTGGTTTCCCAAATTTGATTTAGGAAACTACCATTTAAATATACATTCCTACTAGTCAGTGACGTCCCAGAAATGTCAGCTAACATTTTTCCAAATATCTTTTTTATGTTCATCAGAACCAAGAAATGCATACAGCTTTGGAACAACTTAAATATGAGTAATTCATGACAGAATTCCAGTATCCCAACCTAAAATATATAGCTTAATGTGAATTTAAAAACAAGATCAGCATGCAGACATTTCAGCGCATTGCTCACTTCGGTGGTTACATCACCTGTTTTTCTAGACCACTGATTAGAGACATTAATTGTTTTGTTTTTTGACTGACACTGCTGAAGCAATTGATTTTTCTTGGTTGGAGTGCTAAAATGTATAACCAAAACAAAAAAAAGTAATTTATGAGAAAAATGCAGAGCTGTGATTGGAGCGCAACAGAGACTGTTTCTGGAATCAACACAAATTCTCTTCGAGATAAAGAAAAGTCTAGATTATTAGAACAAGAGATCATAAACAGTTCACCTAAATTTTATCAAAATGTTTTGGGGCATCTAAATAGCCTTTGTACAAATATACACAGTAGGTAGTAGGGACAGGGCAAATTGCTGGAGACACAATCACTTTTCAAGTGAATATGCAATGAGTGTAGGTCAACATACTTTAGACTATTATACAGACTAAAATAATGTTAAATGGACAGTCTTTTCCCTAGAGTTTCTATCCAGAACGCTGAATGCGTGTGTGAATGTGTGCCCTTGCAGGTGTTTATTTGTGTGTGTGTCCTTGTGTTGAAAAGGGTCATTCTGTAAAACACTGCAGCACTCACCTGCAATGCACCAGACCAGCATACCTGTACCTCTCTCTCTCTCACTCTTTGTCTCTCGCTCAATCTTGTCTTCACAAACATGGTATCATCGCTGGTATAAGGGATGTGCATGAGTAATCAGCTTGTCAAATGCTCATTCTGCACCAACTTGTCGACTAGTAAATACACTATTCAGATGACTCACAAAGTGATCTTTCTTTGTGCCCTTGCCTGCCGAAAAGTAGATTTCAAATGCAACCAGGTGTAGTAATATTCAGATTCTAATCAGTATATTTTCAGAGATTCGTGTATTGCACCAGATAAGAAGAGGCTTTTATGTTGTAAAGAAAATGTGATCACAAAACTCGGTTGCTGTCAGACGGTATCTATGTTATTGTACAAGATGTGAATATTCTAATAATGACAGTCAGCTTTTCAAATGGGTTTCCATGTACGCTTGAGCTGTGAGTAAATGCTTCATATTCTATTTCACTTTTTTATAAATGCATCTTGGTGATTTTGGTTATTCTCAAAAGATACGCATAGGTTGTGAAGGTAGCTTATTTTTAAATTCGGTATGAAGTTGTTTTCTTTCGTAACGTGACATAAATCAGAGTGAAACGGCCTCTGGGATGAATAAATAAATACAATAAATGTTGGCCAGGACTTGATTTCATTCTACAGGAAATGGATTGGATCATTGGAAGTTTGGAGGGGAGGGTTTTTAATAACAGACCATGAGGGCGTGTGAGTAAAAAATGACTTGCCTGGATAAATAATTAAGTATACAGTATACTGTAATATAAATTAAATAATAAACGCTGCAATATTCCCCCCAAAATGCAAGAATCATCAGATATGATTGCAAAGTGACTTTACTGTAAATCATATTGGTGATGTAACAAATAATTAAGAAAAGTATTTATATATAGCCACAATTTTCCATACTTTCTGTTTTTGTAACAAATGCGTGGTTTGCCCTTAATGGAATCGTCCTCTTCACCAGCAAGATCTGAGCTGCAGATGTATCGATCAAGTTTGATCCTCACTCTCCTGGGGAGAGCGTGGGAGGCATGGAGGCTTGGAAAAAGGAGGGGGTCTTGTTGAACGTGACCTGGGGTCTGAGAGCATTTATGAAAAACCTAAAGGGAAGGTAGTGACGTCTTTCAATAACAGGAAGCTTCCTGACCACTTTCCTGACAGGGCTGAGTGTTGGTGTTTATGACAGATGCATGCGTTTGTGCATCCGGTGCAGAATCAGGTTGATGCAGTTCTATAAATTATAATGACGTAAGGAAAGAAGCAGTTTGTGGATGGCTGTTGCTTAACAACTGGTCACTACGATCAAACACCACATCATTTTACACACTTTATGATGTGGTGTTAACTTAGTTCTGGTGCTAACTCCAAAGGTGTAAAACGTCTCGTCTTGTTCTGCTCGACCAGGCAAAATTCTTTCACTTTAAAGGGATAGTTCATCGAAAAATGAAAATTATATCGTCATTTACTCACTCATGTACTTTCATACCTGTATAAATGACTTTGTTCTGATGAACACAGAGAAAGACATTTGGAAGAATGTTTGTCTTTTTCAGTTCCGGGACATCATTGACTACCAAAGTAGGAAGAATTAAATGGTAGTCAAAAAATGTCCAAAATGTCTCATTATTTGTTAAACAGAAAAAAAAGTTCCTACAATGCCTGTATGATGTCCCAGAACTGAAAATATCAAATATCTTTCTCTGTGTTTATTGGAACAATGAAATGTGTAAAGGTTTGAAACAACCTGATGATGTCAAAGTTTTTTTTGGATGAACTATCCCTTTAACATGGATCAAACACAACCACCATGCCAATACCTCCACAAACACATATAACTAGAACATGACATAGAGACGGGTGAGTGGGTAATCACATATATTTAGTGTATTATTGAATGTCGATTATTTTATGTGTCTTCGAATTAGGTAGAAGGGAACAAGGAAACAAATAATGACAAGTGACAAAGGGAGTGCTGAGAAAGGCTGCTGGGTTATAACCTCTTCAAACCAACCGCACACTGTGATGGACAACCAGTGATTGATAAAGTATTGATATTGAATATTTGTTTGTTCATTTGGATAGACAGATCCAAATCCCTCCCCTTGTGCCTTTAAGTTATTCACACTGGATTTTTCCATTCAAAGGGATGTTACACGCTATAGGGAGACCATGGGTAATCATTTACTCACCCTCACAATACATACTACATACATAAAAACATTTGGTTTATGTGACTATTCCAAGTATTCCAAATTCAAGTCATTATTCATTTAAAATCTTAATATAGCTTTAATAGCTACTTTATTAAGAGCTCATGAAAGATTCATGAAGAAATCAATCTTTTGGTTGTGTCTATTTAACAAATCGTTTGATTCAGAGTGATCGGTTCAATTCACTATGTAGTTATATCGGTTCTTGAGTTAAGCAGAAGATTATCACGAATTACAAATTTCAGTTTGTCTCTTACATTTGACTGCATCTCACAAAGTATCGCGAGAGGGCCACAACAGCACTGCTTTCAAATCTCCCGTGCGATTACTGCGCCTACAGGAAAAACAGAAACGGAGGATAACCTGGACATGATGCTATTGACCGGCAATGGCACAACGCAAAAGGGAGGACCGTTACCTTTGGTTTGGATAACAAAACCCTGGATTCAATCGTTCTAAAATAATTTGGGATACTGTAAAAACACAAGAAAACAAAAGATGTGCTAGTCGTTTTGGGCATTTTAATGCTAAAATCTTACATATTGTGGCTTAAAAAGGGTCTGAACATATCACACGAGTTGAATAAGCCTTTTTTATGATTTTTTATGGTAGCCTACATGTCAACCTTTTTAAAGCTTGCAAGCTTCTGTTCTCATGCTGCTATTACATGGTGAAAAATGTTATTTCTGCCTTTGTTTTTTACAGAAGTCAGGACAGGTTAGTGAAATATAACTTAAACACAATCACAAGGCAGTAAAGAAATTGCATGTAGTAATTTTCCAGAGCAGTCATGTCTTTACCTCAGAGAGACTGTACGTGTTGTCATTTCAAATTGAACACTTAAGTGTGTAACCATTTTCTTTATTCCTTTAAAAAGGATTTTTTCCTAATACTGCTTCGTTTTTTTTATTGAGAGGGATAATTATATTCTCTGCTTTCATGAATTGTCATGCTGTGAGCACGGTTTATTAATTATTGCTTGATTTTGTATGTGGTGAATTGGGTAATCATACCGAAACATGGTATTTGAGTTGTTGTAATTGAGCTATCGGGGGCTTCATGCTACATGTCATTTTTCGACAGGAACATCGTGTGTATTTAAAGTCTATGCTGGTGCGGTGGCAACAGTAGAAGTTTTGACATTGTGACTCAGGGGTTTATTTATGGGGCATATTTAGCTCTGATGTATGACTGTGCCGGTAGCCCATCTCCCCCGGGCCATGTTAGAGGCAATTGAGTGGAAAAAAGAAAAAACAATTACTTTCCTTGTTTAGCATTGAAAAGCAGAAAAATAAATAATATACAGGCACTGGCATTCCGCATGGCTGTAATATAAGCAACCGTGATAGGAAATAGTGAGGTTGGCGGATCTCATTTACGGGGCGAGAGGTGTTCATAAAGAAAAACCAAATGGAAGAGCACAAATTAATACTTAGCAATAGCATTAGTGTTTTGATTGTGTTTTATTTAGGTGTTACTAGTGATGTTGAAAAAGATTGAATACATAATGAAAAAATCAAACATCTTCTGATATTTGTTAAATTGGAGTTTAATGTACCGTACTGTAACATTCAAACCTCTTTAGAATGCTCCCCAGTGCCGATACTTCTAGTTATGCACAGCTGTCTAAATTCAGAGACAATTTCATTTTGATTATAGATGCCTCTAAGGAACTGTTCACTTTAGAATGACATTTTTTCAATAAGTTACCCCCCACTCATGCCGTACTAGGTGAAAATGTCTTCCTGTCTTCTGGCGAACACATTTAGAGCAATAATAATCCAAATCCTGACTGTTTTTCTTTGTAATGCAATTGAATAGAGACCCGGTGACCCACTTGCCATTACTAAGCTTGGCTCCTTCGTTGATAATGGCAATAACTCTGATTGTGATCCACTGAAAGAAGATCCCAAAATGTGCTTGTTCTGAATCGGATGATGTTATTGATGTTATAAGGCAGCATTTGAAATTAAGTTGTGATTTAAGAAATACCGTTTCCAGTTCCAAACTTCCACTTCAAGTGAGGCTACTATTTTAAAGTCACCATGCAATTAAAAATGACAATACAAATTTTCTTACACAGCGCTGCAGTGAATATTATAAATAATTTATCCATGTCATTATTTTTGTAAAATTATTTTGCACTCGTAATCTTTAAACAACAACTCTTCTCTTCATGACGTAAGGCCTGAAAAAGAGGTAGGACTATATTGACTGTCCAATGAGTACCGATGGGGTATTAGGCCAACTTGCATTAATCCAATCAATGAGGGGAGGGCGACACAAAGTCCCACCCTACTTTTTTTTCCAATTTCAAAAGCCGTTTCACTCAGATGTTCGTCACGATACGGAAACGAAAATAATCGCAACTTCCATTTAACTCTTTCACCGCCATTGATGAGTTATCTTGTCATTCAGAAAAAAAACAGTTCCCTGCCAAAGACAAGTTATTACGGCAATCAGTGTTTGTACTGTTATACAACAGGTGGCGCTATCACACACCTTTCGGGAAAAAGTACAGAATCCCAGAACCTACAACGTATATGTTTTAGCGGTTTTTAATGATTGTTCTGAGTGTAATCTGGGCGGAATCTTCGACAGAAAACGTTAATTATCTGTTTAATCAAAGTGATTCATTTTTGAAGAAACCTACCCACATCTACGCAGTGATAAAAAACAAACAAATGAAGATAGAAGAATACGGTTTATTTTGTTTAAAAGGGGAGACTCTGTTCTTTCATTTGACATATTGTTTGTCCATATATTCTTTACAGAAAATTTACTGTGAGCCATTCAATTTGGGTGAAAATGTTCAAAAACGCTGTGGTAGGCTGGCAACTTTTTTTTAAAAAGGCTGGCGGCGAATGAGTTAATAGTGACTTAAGCTGCCATTTCTGAACACTTTTTATTCATATCACAGTTTAAAGCTAAACTTTCATAAACTCACAGTGAACACTGCATTCTTCAGGCTCACCGATTCTGAGACATCAATATTTTAATCATTCATAAAAAATGAATCGTTGTCTGGTCGTCTGGGATTTCTTTATGAAGATGAAGGTTAGGATCAAGGTTTTTTGCTAGTTTAACAACGAGTGTATATTAGCATTTTTTGTTGTTTGACTATCGTGCACTCAAGACATGTCGAATGGAGGATTTTCTTTGCGGGGCCATGTCATGGTGGACAAATGGTGGACATTTTTTTTCTAAATTACATGTTTACTAGGCCTGTACAAGCTGTCTGCTATCATTATGATACCATTGTTATATAACAATTAATACTTTATGTAAAATACTGTTTATATTGGATTCATACATTAATTAAAAACATAATACGCTAAATGTACCTGATGTGCAGTCTTTGTTGCTTGCAGTAGGGTTAGGACCCAGTCTTTGGCTGTTTTAGAGGCTCCGATTATGTTTTTTGGGTGTTAAACAATGGATGTTCATGTTTCTAATTTTCTAATTATTTCACATATTTCAAGTCTATTGTTCATCGGTTTCCCTCTTCTCACAAAACGACTGGATTTCTTCCGGTCTATATAAAGGATCTCTTTCGAAAGGATCTGGTTGGTAAAGCTGACCAGGTCTTTTGTGATTGGCTTCCGCTTCCAAGGCTGTTGTGATTGGTCGGTGCCCCTCTCAAGTGTATTCATCAACTTTGGCTTTTAGCAATAAACGGTAAACATGGCGTCAACTTCACTTCATCAGTTAAAAAGATGCGGAGCGATCGAAGTAAAACGGAGGTCTATTAGGGCATGAGCAAACATCAATCTATGTTAGAGATCGAAAAAAAATGTCCTACTATGGTGAAGGGAATGACACCAGACCGAAGGGCATCAGACCGGTTATATTAAATAACACTAATAACAATAGTGTTAGTTTAGCTTTTTTATATTGGACCCGAGTTGGATAATAAAACAAGCAGATTGACCAGGAGACATTTGCAAGCAGGACTTAAAAGACGTTTCATAGAAGTGTTTAAGAGGTAAGCACGCAAACACACAATATCAGTGTTAAACACATACATCTCTCACAGCATTGTTAAAGTCATTGAAGCTGTTATTTGACCGATGGTTAACTTAGAATGTGTGTTACTGAACTCATATTACCAGCTGTAGGTGCTGTGATGAAATTGAAAGTAGTTTAGCGCTTGTCAAATGTTTACAAACTCTGATAACCGAACACTACACCAGCGGCTCTTCCTCTTCTCTAAGGAAGACCTCGTCCCTTTTTTGGCGTAGTCCTGTGGGCGGAGGTTATTAAAAGCACTCGGAATAGTGACATCATGTACCCGGGGATTAGAGGGCTGTAGTCCGATCCAGCCTTTCTCTGTTGTCCTTGAAAAGCGAATTCCTGTAAAGACAATATCTAGCTAGGCACTGAACTTTGAGCTTTATCATTTTGCTGGTATTAATTATGCTCTAACAGCAACATTACACACTAACTAAAGGTTGAAAAATGGGATCGTGGGGAACGTGCTCTTTAAAAATGGGAACACCAATATCTTTCGGATGAGACGTTAAACCGAGGTCGGTACTCCCTGTCCTCATTAAAGATCCCATGGCACTTCTCATAAAGAGTAGGGGTGTAACCCAGGTGTCCTAGCCAGATTCCCTCCACTGGCCATTGTCAAACATGGGCTCTTAATTATCCCCACCCTCTGAATTTGCTCTATCTCTCACTCCTCTCCAGCGATAGCTGGAATGTGGTGAGCGCACTGGCGCCATTGTACTCTGGCTGCCGTCGCATCATCCAGGCGGTGGTGGTTGAGGAGAGACATTTACATTTATGCATTTGGGAGACGCTTTTATCCAAAGCGACTTACATTGTATTAACCTATACATTTATACTTAGCTATGTGCAATCCCCTGGGATCAAACCAACAACCTTGCGTTAACACAATGCTCTTACCACTGAGCTACAGGAAACCCCAATACACATAAACGCCTCATTCGTTCATTTATCTTGCGCTGATGAAAGGGACTTTAAAAAAACGTAAATTACCAAATTTTGCTCAGCCCAGCAGGAAGTGATTCTTGGGCCACATTTTATTCTCTGCTGGTGTTTGGCCTACTTCTAATATAACTGTAGTGGAGTAGACAGGGCGAGACCGTGGTTCGAGACCGGTGAGTAATTGTTAATGAGCGGCAGCTGTGCGCGCACCGGTCTCGAATCACGTAGGAGATCGGGAGCATATAAGAGAACGAGAGACCGGACCGTCGAAGAGAGAGGACCGGGCCCGAACATGTTTGTATTTGTATTTATGTTTTGTTCGCCGGCGGTCGATCGTGAGAGGAGCCAGCTGTTATTACTTTATTAAATGATTAAATGTTATCCGGTTCCCGTCTCCTTCCTTCCTTTTAATGAACCTCTACATTGGTGCCGAAACCCGGGAGGAAGGAGAGACATGCTGTCGGAGAGCAACGGTCTCGCCCCGACTACTCCACTACAATAACACTATATATATAAAACGCGGTATTGGCAGTCTGTCAGAGGTATTGGTGCTAATGTACATTTTAAAAGCCTGTTAATTTTGTTTGAGTGCACACAGACTAATGTAACTCAATCACAGCGTTCCACACAACCACCTTCAGTTCCTGTGTTCTGTTCGACAGAGACCAAGAGTTAGTACCTGGTCTGTCTTCATTTCATCATTTTTTACATTTTAGCGAATAGGGGACTTCAAGACATCTGTACCCAGAACAGTGCATGAGCTAAGCTAGCCGCACATAGGTTTCACACTTCTTGAGCGAGTTGCTCCAGCCAATGAGATGAATAAGAACACTCGTGGACAGTGTATCAAGATAAATACTAAAAGCGTATGTAATGCATTTATGGTTAGGAGTATACGTTCAGTTATTTGTTTAGTTTTAACATCTGTTATCAGTCTGTTTAATATCAGTTTTGCTGTATGCTTTTTTGTGACCCACATTGTTATCCGCTTCAGAAGCAGCTTTCGTCTTCATAAATGAAAATGTACTGTATATAGAAGCGTTGAACCACACTCTTCACCGCTCTCATTGTGTGGGAAGAGGGCTTCATCGTGTGCGAACAACATAGTGATGCATGCATTCATTTAAAGCACAATGAATTGTTGGAGGACACCTGCAGGAAAATGTAATCAGTAAAACCCAATACACTGGAAGCAGATGCTAGCGAACGAGATTTAAAGCTATACTCCAGCATTTACATAACCTGTAGATTATCTCCTGTCAATCATTATAGACCTAATCAAGTCAAATCAAGCCGGCCATTTATTGTAAAGCCAGACATAACCACCAGCCGTCATTCACGCCTTCACCATGACACCCTGAGCCACATAACATGCGCTGGCGCAGTCTCATTCTCATTATATACACACACTCACAGATATACACCAGAAATCCCTCCGGCTCGCTGCCTGACCTGTTTAATCAGACTGTTCAGCACTCCAAAGAGCCGTTGACATTCCCACCTCACCTTCTGCTCCATTGAGTATTCAGAGTGAGAGAGACAGAGAGGGGACACTGTCTCTTCTTTCGATCCCTGACTAGGTTTAGGATGAAGGACAGCGAATCCGAGAAAGTGACAGGCCCACATCAACACCGTTAATGACCATTATCACAGCTTTTAAGCTTTTTTAATTAGATAATGCACTAAAGTTTCACAGCATTACAACAAATGCATCCATGCATGGCTGTACATTCAGCTGTCTATCCATTGGTTCACTATTAATCAGTAAATCCAACTAACCATCTTTTCATTCGTCTATTGGATATACAGTATTTGATTAAATAGAAACTATTGTGAACCAATATTCCTCCCCGATTGACCAATTATCAGAAAGTTCAGTTAAATTATATTTATCATATGACACGGCTAAAACGAATATTAGCGTTTGTTGGATGTAATGTAAAGGGAATACATAATTTAAGGTTAAAAAACGCTATATTTCCACATACCGTGCATGTATGTATTTCCTCTTTGCACCGCCTCTCCGCAATGATTGGCCGGTTAACCAGTGCGTAGTGATTGGTCGAATACTGCAAGAGCGTGACCGAAAGTAACGCCTCTTACCATATTGGGAACATCAGGTTCCGAAGCAATTATACTGACAGGTACGCCCACCTTACTTGCGTATACATTTGGGCGGTCTTAGTCCAATCATACCACGAACTGACGTAGATTTGTGGGGGTGTGGTTACACGAGGCGTTTCAAGCAGGTCTGGGTGAGCAATCGCTATTAGACAAAATGCATCTTTTGTTCCGACACTTTAATTTTTGCAATTGTACGTGTCTATTACATGCATGAGCAACTTTTAACACACCAAAGATACATAAAAACACGCCTTTTGACCCCTTTAACATCATTTTTTCATAAAACAGGATTGATGCATTCTTTCATCCATGTGTAACAAGCATCACAGGTTATTTTGATCGTGTCACATAGAGCATCTCAAATGGGATGAGTCAGTCTGTAAGGCCGCACCCACCGCAAACACGTAAAAACCAATTGCATTTGTATTTCTTATAGTTTTCTATTTGGTTGCTTGATGGGAGACACATTCTACATATGTGTCGCCACATGGAGTCGCGAGGAACAGATGATTTCATGACTAGACGTTTCGTATGTGTTTTAATCATACACATCTCGTATAATTTAGATTCACACTGTGCAATGTCGCACTTCCTAATAAAGTTTCCGGCCAACTGGCGAGTAACTCCCTTGTATCCACTTTGCCAAAGCCAATTTTTATTCGCATTTGGCTCGTTTTTGCACGATAATTTTGGACCCCGGGAGCGACTCCCATTTGTTGAGCAGTGTGCAACACCAATGCTGGCATCTGTTCCTAAAACACATATACAATGAGTTTAAAAGCACTGATTTAATATATATATATACCCAACCACGCATACGCACCAATATCAACTCAAAACTTTACATAACTGTCTTATTATTCAAAATATGGCATATTCATACCAAGAGCAATAACTATATTATTAACTATCAATGGATGATAATATTATGTTTATTCTGAGGCTAATCGCTTTATCTATATCCTTATCGTCCTTGGTGTGAATGGGTCTTAATAGTCTTTATTGGTGAAGCCTCCCCAAAACATGAAGTGTGATCAGTCACCTGATTAGTGACAAGGATAGAAATCTTGGTATGAATCTTAATGAAAATAAGCTACTTTAGGTCTTTGTCAGTGGCAGCTAATAATGGCTTAATTAACAGAGAGCAGACGCTGCAGTGGTTAGTAGCTGTCTAAAGGGAAGGTTACTGCTTTCTTCAAAGCGCTTCCAGTGTCTAATAAAAGCTGACACTGACTCGGATAAACACGGGAAGTTTTTGCGTTGCTTTTTGTACCACTGTGCATATTCAAAGCTCAATGTTTCATTTATCACTCGCTCTTTTGTAAAAGCAGGAAATGTTTATTGTCCTAGATGCCACAAAACCAACACACAGATGTAAAAGTGAATTTTATTACAATGGAAAATTTATTTAGAAAATGTGACTGTGACTAAAGATAGGTTGTGGGGGCTTGTTTTGCGGTTGCTAAGGTGCTGGTTGAATATTTAGGAGTAGGGATTGGGTCTCTTTAAGATTTCATCGATACCTATCCATACTGTTATCTATACCATGCTCTATAATTTAATGCAAAAACACATGATATGAAACAGCTGAGCTTTAGAATTGCAGTTTACAAAGGCTACTGAGCAAACAGAAAATGCAACATGACAAAACGTGTATGTGTTCCTTAGCATACCACTTACGGCACTTAGCATGTGCAACTTTACTTTACATCACTGGTTATTTGGCTGGTTTTAGGTCTACATAGATGTAAGTACTATTTTCTAAGCAAGTAATCTTTTTTATTATATGTACTATTTTATAATTTTACTAGCACATTTACTTCAATTTACTCAAGTAAGTAAATATACTCTGTGGCCGAATTATTTAAAACAATTTTATAACTTGTTCTCAAATAAAGAACTTTTATTTTGACAGGTTACCACAAAGGGGTGTTTGATGGAAGCTTCCTCGTTGAGAAATGCAGACGCTGTGTAGCAATGCCACTCTTTTACTCATAAACACACAAAACAATCAGAGTGCAAATACATTGCGGAAATCATATGACCTTATATATCACACATACGTCGAGCAAACTTGGGCCATTCGCACATCAATCAGGGATGGAAAATGACTGGCAGCAGCCTCTAATTCGCCATTTATTACCCTAATACACAGAGATAAAACAACGCAAGTATCTTTAACAGTATGGTTTGTCTTGAAGCTTAGCGATACTCCGGTATCGTCCCAATTATGTACCGTCCCAAAAAAGTATCTGTTCACGGTACACATCCCTATTTAGAGGTGGTCAGACAAAGTGCGTTTTTCCATATTACTGTGCTTCTTTTAAAAAAAAAATCTATGAAGACACGTGTGACACAAATGTCTCGCATATGAGCGCTGCATTTTTAAATGCTATATAATTCATATATCTCAGTATAACTGCTTCTGGTATGTTGCGACTGTGGGACGGGATAACTTTTGGGAATTGATTGGATTTGTGGAAATTTGAAGCCTTGCGATTGGGCAGTCAATATAGTCCCACCCTTTGGCCAAGAAATACACCATGCAAAGATAAGTCGTTTGGAAAGGGAAATGTTTTTGACGTTGTTCAAATTCACATAATATAAAAAATAACTACCTGAACAGATAAATCATTTATCAGAAACACTGCAATATTCTGAAAAAATAACATGACATTTTTTATTTCACGGTGACTTTAAAACAGTCTATCCCCACATACTGTATCTACTCCATGACACTCTATGATCTCTAGACATAGCTTGATTTCCTCCTGGAACTGTTTTTTATTAATTCATTAATATTAATCTATATTACCCTATATAACCCTGTATTAAGGTAGTTTTATTTTAAGCTGAACTGTTTTAACTTTAACATGATCAAAAAATGCTTAACAAAAGCCTGAAAAAGACTTGCAGTGACCTTCAGATGTCTGTCTAGCATAATACAATAGACCATCAATTAAATGATAAGCATAGACAGGAAACCAAAACATATCCTGTACAAGTTGGCCAGGACTACCTCAGACAGATTGAAAATCGGATTGCGTAACGAATTGCGTTGAACTTAGCCCGTGTTCTGAACATAGGCTTATGTTCACTTACGTGCAAATAAAACAAACGTGTTGACTTCCAAAGGGAATTTAGCATTGCGTATCCATTAATCTACTCATCTGCCACAATAAAGTAATGTCTCTGAAATACATTTATTTGGGTGTTTTGCACAGCAGCTATTCATAAATGTGAGTCCTTGCCATTACTTTGATGAATTAATCAGCATATGATGCAATTATTTTAATTAAAATGTTAAATCAATATATTAAATTAAATAAAAATGTATGGGACAAAAAGGCAACAACGTTTGTATGTGTGTGTGTGTATTGATGTGTATTGATGTGTGTAAAGGTGTTAAACTAATTTTCTGAACGATGACGTCAATGTGACCTGATTTAAAATAGTGTTTGCTGTACAAAGACAAATAGTGTCAAATGCGTCGCTATCGGTCACACTCTGGACTGGAGCACAGTGTGTGTGTCTGTGTGTACAAATGTGAGGTTTATGACTATGCTTTCCTGGAAAATAATCAGACAATCATGGCGTGCATTAATTATCTCGCTCTGTTGCTTACACACATAGGAGGTCTCTCTCTCTCTCTCTCTTTCTCTCTCTCTCTCTCTGAATATGTATGGGCAGTTTTCGGAGCAAAAGGTTATTTTCACTGAGCACCGTGTTGGTGTGGCAGGATGCAAGGTTGGCTTTCATCTCAGCATCTCTCCGGCTAATGGATCACTTTATATGGGGATTTCACAGCATTTCATGAGTCTGTTTGATCAGCAGGCAGCAATGGACTTATAAGACACATGAAAGTCTGAGAATTATCTTTTATTTTGTCTCGTTTTTAGATTTACTTCAGTGCCACCTTCAATTCATGTCAACTGTCTATACTTGATAAACATTTAAATAAATCAGTTTTGAATGCTTCGTGATGTGACCCTCGATCACAAAACCATGTCAAGTAGCACGGGAACATTTTTAGTAAAAGCAAAAAATACATTGTATTTGTCAAAATATATTGGCCCTTCCTAACAACCCTCACATAAATAGAAACCTTAATTATTCAGCTTTCAGATGATGTAAAAATCAAAATTTCGAAAAATGGACTCATAAGACTGTCCAGGGTCACAAATCATGAGATGTGATTACAATAATATTCAGAATGATTGTTCAGCTTTTGATTATGGGACTATTTCGTGCATTGCCAACATGCTACTCCAGTGGGAGAAGTTTGATGAACAGATTCCTTTAAATGCAATGTTAGTCCAAAAGTCAACCTGATCATCAACTGTCATTTAATGACAATAAGATACATATTACATGCAAACCAGAGAGAAGTTCTTATTATTATTTCAGATGTTATTATGGAGTGTCTAACTATTGTATATAATTACAAGATTAATATTATAGTCTGTTGTGAAACTTGTTTAAAATGTTTAAGTGGTACCAAGCTTTTTTGCAGTTGCCAAATGCAACAGGTGTTCTGATGATCACGCTATCTGCTCAGTTTGTGTTACCTCCCTCACAAAACATAGACTAATCCCTCCCCGACATAAAACGAACACCTCCCCCATCCAAATTCTAAATCGAAATGATAGCTCATTTTGAGTGGTAGCACAGATTATTGAAACACTGGGATTACTTTCTTTAATGGTCATGACTTAAATTAAAATATTGTGTATTAGTCAGTGTAGATGGCATATTACATTTTTATAAACAGTGCAATCCGGTCAATATTTTTTTTCGTTATACAACACTGAAAAACATTTGAAAATGTCAAAAATAAGACATGACCTGGCACCTCAAGGTAGTAGACTCTATTGTACATACTGTAGTACATTTATCCATAACCGCTATTATATGATGACCAATAACAGCCAAGTCTGAATGTTTCCTCTTTATTTTACACTTCAATCATGTTTCATGGCTTTTAAAGACTTGGATGTACCATGAGCTACTAATATTGAATGGACTGTTATTGAGTTATTATAAAGCGGCAACCTCCTCTCGTGAAGCCAAAACAGACGTGACTTAAACTGCAATTCTTTAACTGGCCTCTAGAGACTGGCTGCAGAAGACATCATCTCGACGGGATACTTTACAGCAGAAAAAAACTTGTTTACAGCCTGGTACAAAAATAATTTTAATCTATATAGCCAAGTTTGCCCTTCATTACAACTGTGAGGAGGACTTTTTTATAACTCATCTGTTTAACTTATATTAAGGCTTAAAATTCTGCAAAGTGGTTCTTGCAACCAGGCACCTCAGCTCCAACCACATCCCGCCTCTTTGTCCATTTTCGATTATCCACTGTAAGCTTCAAAACTCCTCAGAAACGTCGGGTGAAGTCACGGACACTACGTCCATATTTTATACAGTCTATGGTTATTATGCGGGTTATTATGTTGTTGTCTTTGACTAGTCCACCTTAAATTAAAGGAAGAGAAAGTTCAGAGCTGTTGATAGAAAGAGTTCTGCCAACGGAAGTGCAAAACGCTGGAGCGTCACGTGATTCATGGAGCCTTCAGATTGTAGCAGGATGTTATGTTTTCTCTTTAAATGCTTTATGTCTTTCATTTTTTTATTCATTAAATGGCTTTCGTCTTTAAATGGGTTAGAAGTTTACCTCAGTTGGTCTGTTTAATCGCAGCCTCAATGCATAAATAGTAACGTCCGGGAACGATTAAAAACTGTGAAAATACTATTCCAATGGCGTCAACGTAGAAGACGCGACTCTCTCTATCAATGGCTCTGAGGAAGTTGAGGAACAGTCTTGTTATCCTCCAGCCAGTCAGTTTGCACAACCGGGTGATGCACATCATGCATCAGCTTGTACATCATCACCATTACGTAACTAAACTATTGGTGTAAAGTGATGGGGAATATCCAGTGAATTATAATTAAAGGGATCGCTCCCCCCAAAATGAACATTCTGTCATTGTTTACTGTACTCACCCTCTTGTCAATTCAAACCTGCATGACTTACTTTCTCCTGCAGAACACAAAAGAAGATTTTTAAAAAAATGATGGTATCTGAACTGTGGTGGTACCTACTGTTGAGTTCTGCTTTATGGACACAAAATCAATACAAGTCAATGGATACCGCCGTTGTTTAGTTACCCACATCTTTTGTGTTCTGCAGGAGAAAGTCATAAAGGTTTGAAATGGCAAGGCGTTGAGTAAATGGTGACAGAATTTTAATTTGACAAACTATCCCTTTAAGTCAATATTTAAGATAATGATGTGTTTTTTGTCATTCAAGCACAGGTTCTCTTAGGCCCACAGAGTGATTCAAAGTGATATTCTAGCTTCGTCCATTTTAAAAGTCTCTTTGATCATTACAGGACACTATGTGGCGGTTTCCCTGACAGGGATTAGTTTAAAACAGGTCTACTGTCGTTTTTTAAAAACATATCTCACAAAAAAAACATTACTGTGTGCACTTTGGACGAAGCAATCACACAGATATATTTTAAGATATGTCAGTGTATGTTGTGTTCAATCGAGACACCTCTAACATCTAAATTAAGTCCTTTAAGTCCGGGACTATGGCTTAAGCCCTGTCCGGGAAAACGCCCTATTATGTTTAACCTCCTGAAGGAAACTTGCCAGCACGAGTCTGGAGATTAAGTGAATCCTAGTGAACTATACTGGTCAGTGGTGTTTTTGTGAGATGACACTCTTAGCTCAGCTTGCTGTTGTTAGAGATGTGCTCTGAAATCGATAGAATGCCATTGACAGTATGAACAACACACACTCAGGACCACAGCTCTGAACTGGGGAGGAGGATGTGGATTGCAGGTGGTCGGCTACTCACTGCTTTTCTTGGAAAAGGAGGCTAAATGTGAATACAAGAGCTACAGCATTCTTTAGGCTTTACAGATAACTGCTAACGAAGGAAACAAGAATCTGTTTGAGAGTAACTAAATACAAAACAATTCAAATGTGCAAAGAGAAATGTTTTGGTCCAAACATTGTTGTTTTGGAGCTCTTGTATTTGTTTGCACACTGCAGAATAAAACATGATGTGATCAGTAGGTGCTGGCAACATGTTTTTACATTACTGTTCATCAAAATAAATTAAGCGATTTCATTAGAGGGCGGCGCCAGGACATTTTCTCGGGGGTGTTAAGGGGGGGCTTAACTGTTTAGAGGGTGGGGTAATAAAATGATTCAATTAATAAATGTCTAAGCTATACCACATGCAAATTTTGCCGTTTAAATACAGAACAGATTTTTAAAAGTATTGTTGTAGTGGATTAGCCTACACTTCTCCCATGGGTGCACTTAGTTAGTTATAGTTACTGTTGTTTAATTAAGAATTTGTGACCATTTTAGAACAAACTTACATTACATGCTTTTCTGTTGAAAACATCATGCAATGTGTAAAGTAGCCTACTTCACAAACATATTTATGAACTAAACTTTGTATTGAAATATTGTATTGTGTTGTATTGTATTGTATTGTATTGTATTGAAACTGGTTCAGAACGCAGCAGCACGCCTCGTCTTCCAACAGCCCAAAAGGGCTCACGTGACTCCCCTTTTCATCTCTCTTCACTGGCTACCGGTTGCAGCCCGTATTAGATTCAAGTCACTAATGCTTGCCTACAGGACCATCACTGGATCTGCACCGGCTTACTTCCACACTCTCCTGCACTCCTACACCCCATCAAGATCCCTGCGTTCAGCAAACCAGCGGCGTCTTGTATTGCCTTCCCATAAGGGCAGTAAATCGCTCTCCCGCTCGTTCTCATTCACAACTCCTTCCTGTTGGAACATTCTTCCTAGCTCTGTCCGTTCAACCACATCTCTCACAACATTTAAAAAACTACTTAAAACCCATCTCTTCTTTGAATACTTGACAAACAAATGAAAAAAAGCACTAACCCTTTCTCTCAACAGGTAGTGGTCTAGCTTTTGTTGAAACCAGTAACTTTGTATTGGCACTTAATGTATTCTGGCTCCTGTATAAACTATCGCTTATTGCTCCTAAACTCTTTGTAAGTCGCTTTGGATAAAAGCGTCTGCTAAATGTCTAAATGTAATTGTAAAAACTCGCTTAATTCAGCAAAGACCACGACGTGTTCAGATTAATCAAAACGTTGAATATATTCACAATTGGCCCAAACTCCATTGACTACGTTATAGTTACAGAATTGTAAAACTACAACAAATCAGATGACAAAAACAACACAATGGTTAACCTGCTCTTGAGGTGCTCTCTGGGGTAAGAGGTAGAGTTTCTCTTCCAGGTCAGTACGATATATTTTAAGTAATGTTTTATGGAGTTCGCTGCTATTCAAAAGTCACATTTTCTTACACTAATGTACTGGAAAAGTTATACTGAGCAGTAGGGGTGTGACGAGACGCTTACTCCACGAGACGAGACACGAGATTGGGTTCACGACAACGAGACGAGACGTGATTTTTACACTATTTTAAAGAAATCCTCAGTGATGAAATATATTAATTGAAAAAAGTATTTTACATTTATCAGACACTTTTATCCTAAGCAACTTACATTGCTTTAACCTATACATTTATACTTGGGTATATGCAATCCCCTGGGATCGAACCCACAACCTTGCTCTTACCACTGAGCTACAGGAAAGCTGCACTTGTCGTTGGAAGGGATGCAAAGGTATTTAGAGTTGTTTACCCTTTTAATGTTTTCGTCACAGGTGCGGCTGGTTTTAGTAGAGAGCTGTGGTGGTTCTGTATGTGTTTTGCATAGTGCTTGTGTTAGCCGCGGTGTACGCCATTGTTTTCTTACTATGTTAAAAATGTGTTTGTCTTGTCTGTCACTCTTTCGCCGTTTCTTATTTCCATTGGAAAACCACAATGTTGCCACACAAATGATTTAAAAGTGGCAGGGCGATCTTCAATGCTTATTTCACCCTCACGCTCCATCGTGCTGATATCACAACTTATGAGACAACTTTTCACCTCGATGAGAAATCTCGTCGCATTTTAATCTCGCGAGATCTCGTAACACGAGATCTCCTCACACCCCTACTGAGCAGCCAACCACAAACTCACAGGTTAGGGTAAGTCTTGATAACAGATGTCAATCAAACATTATTCAAAAATACATTTTATTTATTTATTTATTGATTTCGGGTGTTGTCTGCTTGTTTGCAATTATATTAAAATCAATAGTAAAAGTAATAATATTTAGGAAATAAAATGTTTATAACAAAATATCAGTGGGACTATTCATCATCATTCACACCCTCATTAACACACAACTTCGAGTTGAAAATTTGTTAGCCACTTTTAAATCTTTTTTCATTTTATTAAGAATAAATGGTTATGTGATGGGGAAAAAATCAGGAGGCAGTTGTGAACATGCGACAATATGAAGTAGTCAACATAGACTTAACTCTCTATGGCTATCTGCATTTACATGGATCTGGGAAAGCGAAGAAAACCGTTTCAATGTCTTATGCATGCCAGGCCAGTGGATGGCGATGTTGCGCTGTAAAGAAACACTACGTGCATGCGCACAAACGCATACCATGTTTTAATCTAAAAGCGATTTTAATACACTTTGTCGTTTTTATAGGAGTGTGTTTATAAATACTATGTCTTCGCTTGTTGTAGTGCAGTTCATCTTTTTAATGGAGGAAATGATAATAAGTATGTCATGTTTCACAAACGTGCCATTAATTGTTGTTTGGGGAATACTCGTGCATGCCTACAGACTGAATGCATAATACGCATGGGTTAGATGTCCTCATTTTGGAAACGCCTCCTTCAGAGTTTATAGGGAAACGATAATGCTGTCGTTTTCAAAAACATTGAGACTCGTTTTCAAAAGTGAGCATTTTCAGTTCCCCAAACGCAGTGTTTTTTGTACATTAACAGCCAAAACACATAAAACGTTTTCTGTTTTTAGCTGAAAATGGTCTTGTGTAAACGGCCTCTTAGTGTACATATAGTCTCTGGTTACAAGGAGTTTCTTGCAATCAGTGTAATGTTAAATAGACACTCCATAAAAGATATTAGAGAATTCTTGGGGATTGTTTTCAGACGGGGCTATAGCCCCAGCAAGCCCCCCCCCCCCCCTTAGCGCCGCCACTGAATTTGATCATATTCTTTAAAGCAGCTCATAACTAGTCAATATTCAAATGTACAGTCAACTTTATTATAAAATTATAAAAATTCTATAGTTTATTGTATTTATTGTGTTTATTTTTAAATCATGCGATTACTTTCACAATTTAGAAACATTAAAAACACTAATACACTTATAAATATCTGTTAAACAACAAAAAGGCACAAACAAACTGTCACTTTTTGTCGGTCTGTATGTCTGTATTGTTAAATGAAGAATCGATAAATGAATTGTCTGCACTTAGAGAAACATGAAGTCCTACAATTAAGAAGTAGAAGATTATAAATAATGAAAGTCAACTCGAAAGTTGTTTTGGTAGTCAGCTTCTTTGCTAGTCTGTTTATTTGTTCAAATCAATAAGAACAGATTGAAACACTGGGACTGAATATTTTCTCAAACTGTGTCTTCTTGGGTTGAATGGATTGTCCTTTCACAAATCATTCAAAAGCCGCTGTTTTGTATTTTCTGAATCAATGTGGATAAAATGCTGTTAAATCTTTTGATATGTAGGGTATTGGAGTCAATTTTAGAGTAGCTCACTAAATACAACTGAACCAATACGAAGACTTAGCACATTCTCAGTAGAGTTCATTCAGTATCTGAGAAAAACAATTGTGTTCGATTCGCTTTGTTGAGATTTTTAGGTGTAAAATGATTTTTGGGATGTCCATAATTTTTTTCTGTTGTCTATGATGCTTTTGAATTGCATTTTTATCTATTTTAACACAGTTGTTAGTTAGCAATTTAACGTTAATTGCTCTGACTGTAAAAGACATAGGCAACCGTAATTTATGGAGAGGGCAGGCAGGGCGTTCGCTTCCATTAAATTCCACTATAAGGCGTTCGCTTCAATTAAAGTCCACTATAAGCTTGTGCGCCAACATGTATTTAAACACATTGGCAGTCTTGAGAGACATAAGGTCTTAGAAAAGTTAAAGAACCAATAGTGCTAATGAAAGTCTCCCCGTGGTGTCTATGGATCCACTGGATTCAGTCCAACATTCAGTTTTACCCACAAGCTGATTTAAACCCGTGACAATGTGTGAAGAAGGAGAGGGAGGATGGTTGAGAGGAGGAAAGGGAAATTAAAGGGGATGCACACTGGAGCGCATGGTCCTAATGCCCCATCTGACCATTTGCATCTATGACCATGTTTTCATGGAGATCAGTTATCAAATTATTTGTCTTATTCTGAGTAAGCTAATATTACAATTAAGGTGTTTACTCAAGTTGCTTCAAGAATATACCTTTCATGTTCCCGTTTTACATGTTACACTGTATAGTTCGATTATTGGCATACGTTATTATTTCACTAAGGGATGCCGTTCGACATTCCCTTCATAATTTAATGTATCAACAAACAGTTTGTCTTCGCCATGGTACCACATAAAGTTTTAGGTGTTTCATTTATTTTCTAAAATTGTTGGCATCTTGTTTCCCGTTCGCACCAAAAATGTGCTTTCCTGCTTGAATCCATGTTGTTTGCCGTAAAACGAAACAGCTGTCCACTGCCTGATGTGTGTGTAACTTGTCGCAAAGTGCCGCAAAAAGTTCATACGTGCTGCTAATAGTGCGATTAAGCTGTGTACATGTCTATACCGCACTTCGATAATGTGACTAAAATAGGAATACTATATTATAGGAGTCTATATTCCATTTGTGCTCACCAAGATTATGAGTTTTATTATATATATTTTATTAATTGTATTCTTTAGACAGATTAAGGTCTTTTTACATGGTCCATTCTTAGTCAGAGTATTGTCTTAATGGTTATAATATCGGATTATTGTTGTCCATGTAAATGGGGTCTATGTGTTAATGTGGAGAACTATTGACCTATCTTTCTCTCTCTCGCTGTCTCCCCCTGCGTCTGTGCCTATTTAGCCTTTCCCCATCGATATGAACACTCAGAGATCAGATCTCTCAGCTCCAGCATTAATAAGACATGAATGGTTGAAGAGCTCTAATTTGCCATATTAAGAGGGGAGCTATATTTAAGGCAAGGAGTTCTCATGGACAGGCATCATAAACAGTTTGCAGTTTTAAACAGAAAAAATGGTTGCTGCAATGTTTTGAATGGAGATGGGAGGTTAAGGGGCGATTAAAACTTTGCGTCAAAAAACGCGAGGAGATCGCTAGTCGCACTGCTTTCTCCTTTTTTCCAGAGCACCTTGGAGTTTGAACTCTCTTGTTAAGCACCCATGGGCCACGCTAGCCATTGAGACAAGGAGGTATAAACAAAGGATATATGGATTATATTCGCTGAAAATACCTTTCAATAACTCTACTAGATTTATTGATGCTGTGTCTCCAACTTCACTAATCTTGTTTATATTGTTGGTTCTTGTCACATGACCCATGGTGTCTCCGCCCTATGAGCACACTTGTTGCGCGTTTGCATTTAAAATGAAGAATATGTGTGAACAAAAGACGCAAAATGTGAATGCCCCCTTAGTGTGTCTAATATATATATATATATTTATATAAATATATATACGCCTTATTATATATGTCTTATATATAGTTTGAATGTGTGGATTGGACTGTGGAGTACATTATGTGATGATTGTTGAACTTGGCCTGTACAAAAAAGTGTGTCAAACCCTGTGCTGCCTCTGGCTGTGTGTAGCACCTGCCACCCGGCATATTTATTTTTAACAAGTTCCCAAAAACTGCTATACTGATCTAAATTTGAGTGGCACATTTTAGACCAGATTGTCTTGTGGTCCAGTGACAGCGTGATGCAGGCTTTGACTGTGATTAAAGGATGGAGAAGCTTAAAACTTTACTGCTGTGCTAAAAGACTCGTGTTTAAAAGTACACAGTAGGAAAGATGGAATGAACTAAATTATGACAGTGTTTGTTGCATAAAAGAATATGAAATTATAAAAAATATAAGATAAAAACAAAAAACTTTTAAAGCAATTTTAATCCAAATATATTATATCTGTATTTATTATATAATTTATCCCAAGAAATGTGGTCAAAATGAACATTCATGAACATTGATAATTTATTATCTATTAAGTTGCAATATAGTTGTTTTATTACCTTTTCATCCTTATATTATACCTTAATCTCGCTCTCTCTCTCACACACACACACAAGTTGGGTTTCTATGTTTTAAAGGAACATCGCATAGACATAATGATTTAATACTATATAAACTGGGTTTATAGTACATGTGTCCTATGGTCTGACACAGAAAACAAACAGTTTATAAAATATAATTTTAGATTATTAATTATTGTATTTTTAACATGAAATAACAATAAAGACAAAACTGTCTTATGCTAGTTTTTTCTTAAGTTTTGCTGTCACACCATAGGACACATTTATACATCAACTACCTATATTCCATCCCCTAAGCCAACTGTCTTTGTGTGAACAATTGGTCTTCCACACTTTAGGGTTTACAGGGCACACACACACATGTTCTGTCTCTCTTTTAAAATATCAGTGCAACACTAAACATGAATCAATCCAATCCTGTGTTTTTATTGAATTATCCCTGCTAATGGTGTGGAATGACAAATGGATTCATTGAGAGAGCGGACAGCTATTGATCCCAATCAACTATGTCTTTCTGCACAGTGTATTGATTTCCAGAAGGAGCCGTATGATGGGCAAGGATGCATCATAATTTGGTTAACTGTCAATCTGCCTCTGTTGTAACACTCCTCTTGTTTTGTGTTTGCGTGAGGGGAAATGGCTGTGTTGATCTGGAACAAGCCCATGTTTTACAGTAATCACAACTTGCCTCCGGCGGCCCTTTAGAGAAGCCAGTGGTGTTTTTCCTTCCAAAAATCGCCGAGTTTGTTTTTCTCTTGTGCTCTCAACCCTTTCACTTTCTGTGACGTATGCAAAAAAAATCCTAGGATTCTCTTCCTGTGTGCATTTGATGGTTAATTCAGTTTAGATCAGGCTTTTACATTTAGTGCTAAAATAAGAAACTATTCATCAAAGCATTAATGAGAAGTCCAGGCCGTTTCATTTTGAATAACCATGTGGTCTTATTTCAATTACTCTGTGTTCTCAGTCAAAAACTTTTACCCAATGTAAAAAATGCATTCAAACAAAGTTGAAGTTGAAATGTGTGATGTCATATTAGTTTGTATCTTTAGTTGTTTTGTGTGTTTACCGTATGTTTCACAAACAGAAGTTTCTTGATTTGTGTTTGTTTAATCTTTAGAGACAGTCCGGAGGTCCTCAAGGTCACAGTGATAGCAGAAAAGAAAATATTTTTGATCTAGTGTGTTTATTCCGATTGATAATTCAGAATATTTTGTTGTTAATGGTAGGCCTATATGGTGCGTATTTTTTTAGGAAAAACATTAGCTGCTGATTTAGATTACATACTATATCACTGCTGTCCTTCTGAAACTTCTCATTATTTCGTCATTTTTATTTCTTGCCATACATCATTATTATTAGACACCCTTTATGTTTGTCACTAGATTTTGCAAATATCTAACCAGTAAAAAGTATTAAAAAGTGCTTGTCAACTTTGGCAACACAGTATGTAATGATTTAAAAAGTGAAAAAAAGTAAAAGTAAAAAAAAGTAAAAAGTAAATTTCCTGAAAAACAGCGAATTTGGACATCCAAGGTTTCAGAAGGACAGCGTCGATATGATTCTATGCTTCTAAGCTCGACATACTGGATGCTGTTTTTATGTAACATTCATCCTTGATCTTGTTTATACACAGTTATGAATGTTTTTTAGCCTGTGTTTCGGAGTTTGCAAGACATTTATTTTTGCCATTGTCACTGTGGTTACAGGCGTTATTTATAGATATTGTGAAGACTGGAGATTGACTTGGTTACTCATTTATAAAGACGGTATTCAGTTCAGAGTCGGCGCCAGACTACGACTAACAGGGGGTAAAGTGGCTCCCAGTGGGAGGACCACAATCACCATCATTAATAGAAAAAAAGTCAAAACTACCACATGTGTGCAAGAGCACACTTACGTGCAGGATGTTATTTTACGTACAAGTTAACAATAATAACACAAATGAAATATTATTACCACACACAGTCATAATAAAAACAACAGGTTGACAAATATAACCTATGCTGTGATATAATGCACCTTCGCACCAAGGCTTGCTAAAAGTAAATATAACACACCTTTTAAAAATGCTGAATGTGCCGCTAGTGAACATTAATCCGGCTTAAAACTGAATTTACTGAGCCTTCCGTTTGTGAAGCATAGAGCATCTGTAACTTTGGGTTTTGCTAGCGGCTTCCCTCCACATGTTTACATGCATTAATACGCTGCATAATGACGCATCATCACAACAATCGGACCAGATTAATCTTTATTTACAAAGTAAACACATTGGCTAGGCTAGCATTTTCATTTCCACTTTGTTTAAAATTCTTAAAATGTTAAAACTTTTTATTAAATTATGTTCAGTATGTATTACATGAATTTAAGACTGTGTCATGTGGGGGGGACACAACAACCCTCTTCCCGCGAGTGCCCCCCTTGGCGCTGGCCCAGATTCAGTTCTGGAAGTAAATGTGGTCTTTAATCAACATAGCCTAAACACAATCCTGTCGAGGCGGGTAAAAACACACCTGTCATCCTCCACTGCATTTTGTGGTCTGAGAATGTTAACTTTTCCTTATAAATGTTTTTTTTTAAAGCCACACTATTGAACTTTTGATGTTCCACTATGTTGATGATGTTACCATTGTCGTAAATAATGTCACTGTATAAGCGTCCTCATGGGCAGCGCAATATACATGAATTTGTTGCCTAAACTGATGAAATGCAGAAACGTCGTTTGGAAACCATTTCACACTCTTCCGCAGGCATGTGATGGGATGGTCGGGGCTGTGTGTACCGACCCGAACACAGAAGTTACAGAGTGTGGTTGTAGCCGCTATGAGGCTGCTTAGATAGCAGCGTTAGTGGAATTCGTCCAGTTAAGAGTTGTTCTACCACTGAAAACATTTTAGAGACATAATTTTAAGGTTGAAAAAGCTATATACTTTTGTATATGATCTTTTCAACAAGCGAGGCCACAAATCAATTGGTCCACCATGAAAGGTCCCAGCGCTCCCATGTGTGCAGTGGTAACCTTTGTAAAAGGCATTATCTGCTACTAATACATCATCTGAAACCGAATGACTTTTGTATTGACGCAAGCATAGTGTTGTGTGTACATGTTACATTAATGCTTCATTAAGTACACATAATCAATATTATGATAGTGTTGATACTCTGGTTGGGAGCTGGTGGTCAGCGAGAGAGATATTTTCCTAATAAAAATGTATCCTCCCTAATCTCATTGTCTTTAAATGTATAGCAGAATATCCAAGTTGCTTTTTCATCACACAATAAAATGGCAATGCTGTCCATGTTCTCAATCTGCTTAAATTGGATGTAAAATCAGCCTTGACATTCTTCAAAATGTATTGTGTTTCAAAATACTAATGAAAGTTATACAAGGTTGAAATGAGACGAGGGTGAGAACATGATAACAGAATTGTCATTTTTGGGTCAACTATCCCTTTAAGATTCTTCTTTCAAAAAAACTATAACAATGACACGCGTGCCCAGACTTCAGTGCATTTGCATAATGAAATAGAATGGAATCATTTGGGATTTGTGACTGTGCAGATCTGCTCTCCAAATCTCCAATTTTATTCACCACATTATCATGGTGAGAGGACAGAAAGCTGAAAAATGCAGATATTTCCGCTGGTGCGAAAACCTCATCAAGTGTGTGCTTTCTGATATTAATAACATTTTTATTGTTTTTGCTGTTTTCTATGGATGGAGAGTTTGTAAGGACAGAGAGTGCACCAGTCCTTCGTAAAATATTGAAGAAGACATGATTTGTGTTAAGAGCTTATAGTAAAGTTTTTTTAATGGCCTTTTCGCTTCTGTCTGCAGACAGGAACATTTTTTATCATCTGTGATCAATAGAGAGTTATATTTTAGCTTGCGTTGCCTCATAAGTTTTATCACAGATAATTGGAAGGAATTTCCATCCTGCTATGAGTAATGTTCTTTGCTGTCCATATGGGTCTATGCACTTTGCTTAAATACAGGTCCATCTGTCTTCTTTTAGAAACAGAGTTCTTGAAACTGAAAATATAAAAGCATTTCACCAACCATCAGTTTAACCAAAATATATTTTTGTTATGCTTGATCTAAATGTTCTTGTCTCTTATAATGTGATACTTCATATGTATTACAGAATATTTGCTGTCAAAGTTTGAGGCCACACTGAAAATCTGGGATATCGACAGGGCCGAGGATATCTTTGGGCCTAGAAAAAGCCTAACCCCCTTCATAAATATCCAGCTGAAGATAATAGGCCTGTACCGGGCCTTGGTTTCAAACATCTGGTCATGAAAGACAGTTTTAGGATTTTAAAGAACAAACAAAATGAAAATAAAATAGATTTACAAGCAGTACAGATCCTTGTATGGTTGTGCAATACATCACGTGTTAACGTGTACTGCTTAACAGCATGCATTGCACCAAATAGTTTCCATCTATGGCCACTGCTTCCCTCCTCATTGTGATAAACAGTTTGCACACTAATGTATTGATTAACATGAAGAGCTACACATCTTCCAGACAGAAACAGATGGGGAGAAACGTGTAAATCTTCAGCGGTGGAAATGGCATGCTCTCACGTGGAAAGAATGAATGCAAGAGATGAATATGGCAGTGACGACTCTGTGAGTGTGAAATTCAGATGATGTGCCCAGAGGATGTATATTCATATGCAAGAGTGTGTGTCAGAGCCCGCATGCCCTAAAACAGCTCCCTGCCTGCTTTGAGAAACGCTCACATGTCGCTCTGGGCTCTGGTTGCCACTGGCAATAATAAAGTGGAAGTAAGGGGCAATAATACCTATGCTAATTTGGCGTTTCCATTTTGGCAATGGTTACAGAGATACCGAATTAAAGACAGGTCATGCGAGGTCGTGCTACAACTGGCTGAATGTTTGTGATGGTTTTGTTTGCAAACATGAAAGTACCCCTTATGACTTGCGAGTATGAAAGCATTAAAGGGATAGTTCAGCCATTAACAAACAGTGGTATTGTGTCAATACAATGTAAGTCAATGGGGACCAGTGTTGTTTGTTATATAAGTAGGCTACATTAGATAAAAGCACCTGCATATGTCTGTGTACCCTTCATATGAGTGCAGTGATACTAGACAGACAAGAGAGAGAAGATAATGGCAAAGCAGGTCTGTTCCACTAGATCATATAGCTTTTAAGGCAGGGAGGGGCTCAGGGTCTTAGAGGATGCCTGTCTCCGTAAGCATTGACACTTCCGCACCCTATTAAAAAGATACATTAGCCTCAGCCTAGCCTAGGCGCTAATGGCTCCAGAGTTTGGATGACTTTTTCTATTATTAATATGCCTGCACGGTTATAGAGTTATTCGTCTGGTAATTAAAGAAAAGAGCACGCATTGATTTCTGACAGGTGTGCGAGCATGTGTGGTGCCATGCATCCCCTGTGTTGTGTGTTCGACGACAGAAGCAATCCGTCTTTCCTCGCATAGGTTCACAGGGGAGCTGGCAGGTTGAAAGCATACTTTCTGTCATAACTCGGCATGGTCACAATTAAGCTGTTAAAGCGGCCCTAACACACAGTGTTTCTGCCAATCTCATATTAATCTTAAGTACCTATAGAGTAGTATTGCATACGTCATTTAGTTTGATCACATTTATAAAAGATAGATACAGCTGTACGATAACTTACAAAATCATAACACACGTGCGGGGGGGGAGGGGTAGGCTGAACTATGCTGCCACGTGGGCGTGCCGCTTTTCCGGGAGAATTGTCCAATAATGGACTAAGAAAAATTGTTACCAAACAGTTTTATGTGTTCGAAAAAAAAAATCCAAAACCTGTACGATCGCTGGGGGAGTGTATTGAGCACAGAAATACTACGTAATACGCCCAACTCGTTTTTTGACAAGTTGACCATGTTAAGCATGAGAAGACAGCACGTTTAACATTGTAAAGAAGTTTGAATGCATGACACATCGTTGCAGCACCTCTTTAAATACTGTTTCAACGTCATATCAAAGATGACAAAACCTGCAAGTTGACTTTACTTAAACATCATAGATCTGTAAACATTTCTATCCGAGCACTTATAATGTTTTGACAAATAGAACTGAAATTATCTGACAAAATAAAAGTTGGTATTCAGTAATGTGTTGGGCAGACATATTAGCAAATTTTTTATGTTGAAAAATGAAGACCCATTGTAACTTCATACCAAATTCAGTACTGGAGCCAAACATGGAAATACATACAGTAGTAACTAAATGAATTGTTCATATACAGGTTATCCTCTTCCAGTCCATGTCATTGTTTGAGCCAAGTTCCTTTAAACGGATAGTTCACTCACAAAAAAATAAAACAATTTTATCATTTTCTCCCTCTCAACTTTCTTTGCTCTGTAGAACAAAAATAAGATATTTTGAAGAATGTTGGTAACCAAACACGATTGGACCCCATTGGCTTTCATTGTATGGACACAAAACCACTGAGACATTTCTCAAAATATCTTTTTTTTGTGTTCCATTTACAGTTTGTTAACAGGTTTTCACTCATAAGCCTTCGTTTATCACTTCCAGGCAGCTGTTTTCTGTAGGGAATAGAAATTTAAAGGGATAGTTCAACCAAAACTAAAAATGTATATACTCACCTTCGAGTTGTTCCAAATCTGGATACATTTCTTTGTTCTGATAAACACAGAGAAATATATTTGGTAAAATGCTTATAACCAAACAGTTCTTGGACCCCATTGACTACCATATTAGGAAAAAAAAGAAGAGTGTAGAACAGTAACCATTTCTGGAACACTTTTGACTGCCATTGTAATTTATCAAACTATGGTAGTCAATGGGATCCAAGAACTGTTTGGTTACAAGCTTTTGTCCAAATATCTTTCTCTGTGTTCAACCAAAACAAAGATATATTATACAGGTTTGGAACAACTAGAGAGTGAGTTATTCATAAAAAAAACATTTTGGCTTGAACTATCCCTTAAACATCAGTTTCAACATACTGGAATAGACGAGACTGAATCTACAAAAAGTTTGACTAAGCTTATATAACAGATATCGTTAATATTGCTCACTAAAATCACCATAAAACAACGTATTCCAAGTCTCCAATCAACAAATAAACCTCACATCAACCCATGAATTTAATTTAGTTTTAGCTCAAAATGTGCTGAAACCCCCTGTTTTCAGGTCGCCTCAGCGCATACGCAAGATTTTCTTTAATGATTGACTCTTTTAGCTCTTTTAACCTTTCACCTTTAATAATGATACAACTGTGAAATGTTGTTAATATCTTGGTGACGCAGTAAAACTAGTAAAGTACATCGTGGGCAGAAATACGACAAATTTTCTCTTCTGAATATACATTAGTCAACACTAAAGCTCTATTGGCTGATCCATACATGGCATTAGCATCACGATAAGCACAAATTAGAATTGAGTGTTGATTGCTTCCCGGTCCTCGTATTTGAGCCAGAGCTGTGTGTGTGGGATAAAGAGGCCATGATCTTCTTTCTAAATGGCGCTTTAATTAAACAGCGCTCCTGCCGCGCATGGCAACCGGCTTTGAAGAGACTTGCCTTTCACCTCTGGCTTTGATTTTCTGGTCTGTACTAAAGGCAAACTCACACACACACACAAACTCATACGCATTTGTTGCTTTGATGGCCTTTGAAGATTTCTGCAATGGGTTTTACCTTCATTTGCCGTTTTGGCGTGAGAGATTATCAAAGTTTCTTTAATGAAATTCACATAATCTAAGAAATGTCAAATTGACTTGCTCTGCTAGGAAAACCACATAAACTGATGCAAATCCCCAGGGTTATCATTCAGTGTGCGCTCAAAATATTAGATTCACTCACTGTGATGGTATAGATCATAGTGATAGCCATGGTAACATTTTGACATCTATCTAGACAGATGGACAGACTCTCGGAAAGTTGTTCATTTGTTGTAGTGTGCAATAGGAAATCAGTACTATCAACCCATGTGGTCTAACACAAGCACCGAGACAATTCATCAACAGATTGTAGCTCTATGTTCCAAATGGTTCTCTATTTGTAGAGTACCAGTTGGTTTATTGTCTGGGATCACACTGTGGATATTTTGACTAATTTTATGTGTTTCAATTGGTAGTGCATTGTATTAGCAACACGGTCATGTTTGGGTTGTAAGCTCATACAATCCTGTAACGTTCCCTCTTTATTTGCAATGGGTTTGATCACGAAGGGAAGTTGCATACGGATTTCAAATTTTATGAAATGAATGAAGCATTGAAAGATTGAATGCACTGTAAGTTGCGTCGGATAAAAGCTTCTGCCTAATGCATAAATGTAAGTGGTGTGAATTTCAATCCACACTTCCATTCCCAGTTTGCAGTTCACTTTGCTAAATCCATCCGGATCCAACAGCTCTGTCTCCACAGCGGCCATGTTCAATTAAAACCTGGTAATTAACGGCTTGTATTTAGTAAATATGTACAAACACAGAGAAGCCTTATAATGGAGTATGTGTTCTAGAGAACTGACCTGTCCTTCAAACAGCTTAAAACGTATGAATAGATCTGTTAATGGGTATCAAGCTCATCTGATTAATGACCATTCAGTGTTTATGAATGGGAGTTTCTGGTTTGATATTTTGTATGGCGTGTGTTTGTTGTAACCTTGCAGGCTGTGAAACAGTTCTCTTCTCTCAGGCAATTCACCATGTACACGCTGCAGATGGGGTTAGAAGAAAAGCTAATCATGGCACTGCAGTATTAAATCTAATAAACATAATTTTGGTCCTTTTATTTCAGGCTGCATTTCCCAGAGCTGTCCCTCAACTGTGACCCTCTCCTTAATCATTTTAAAACGCCTGGAAATGCTTTGTGACAGAGATGACAGAATATTTTCAGCCAGTTGCCAAATGGTATTTTAATTCTTGTTAGGATCCATGTAAGGGATGTTCCCATGGCATTACATAAGTAAATATATAACAGTAGGTGCATCATATTGTGTGGAATGATTGTGTTTGTGATGCAAGGGCACCTTGAATTTAATCAATACCTTATATTTAGAATTGCCTAAAGCAGGGTCATCACGTTCTTAGCCTGATTGTTTTTGCCAGTATATTGAGAGAATATAAATATAAATGTTGTGGAAACCTGGATTTCATATGGCAGTTGTAAATGCATAAAATGAAAACATAACAGAATAGGTGGGTGATAGAGGAATTGTTTTGATTAATCTTGCTACGTGCAATTTTATTTCAATGTAGAAATATCGTCTCCTATGTCAGTTTTATAAGACAACTATAGTAATCCATTGGTAGGTTCAAATATATATATATGTACAAATATTACTGTTGTATTGCTTAAAAGTGAATATAAGCTTGTTTTATTTGCACTATTTGAGGTCTGAAAAAAATACAGAGCATCTTTTCTGTTATTTTGACCTGTTTCTCCAGCAAAAAAAATGCAAATAGGGATTTTTTAGGATTCATATTCTTATTGAAATGCATTTACATGTCAAGTTTTTTTTCCTTTTTCAACCCCCCCACAAAGAAACAATATTTTTATTTACAATTTGGGAGAAAAATTGTTAGTAGTTGACCAAAAATTATACTTTAACCTAAAACAAATACCTGAAAAAAAAGGATCTCTTATTTTACCTGCGGCTGTGTATGTAAGAAAAACAATCCTTAACCTGAAACTGTACCAAGGCCACTGTTTTGGCTAGTCTACTCTGTCTAATGTTTACTTGTCCGTGTGCCTTGATGAACCGAACGGCAGGTTTCATATTTGATTGTACACTGCTGTCTGATCATATGACGTGGTCTTGCATTGCATGACACAATGTAACAACAGCTAAGACTATAACAACGATTGAAAGAAAGCATAAAGTTGGGGTTGTAACCTCATGCAATCCTGTCAGTTACATTCTCCACTTTTTGCGTCACGGTTTGCAGTAGTGCAGGAAATGTATCGCCTTTAATTAACCAGTACATGACTGAATAATTCAGTACCGCGTTTATAGTGTTTGGAGGACCATTAATCCAACACCATTACCTCCCCTGTTGAAAAAAACTGCATATGCTGGGTTAGGTATGTTTGATGCTGGTTTGACCAGCTTAAGGCAGCTAATCACATTACCAGCTTAAACCAGCACATGACCATCTTAAACAAGCACATGACCAGCATAAACCAGCACAAACCAGCATCAAAACATACCAAACCATTATATGCTGTTTTTTTCAACAGGGAGAGGTGTGTCGGAACAAGTCAGATCTGGAATCAGCCTGGCACCTATTTTTGTGGAACACTACATATCATCGCTTCTGCAAGAAATTCATGCTGACCTGTACATACGTTTTATAAAAAAATCATAAGAATAACTTTATTGTGGCAAATTGCTTCAGGTGTTCCTCATTCAGATGTTCCTTTGGATAAAAGTGGGTGATGTTTCTTAGCAATTGTGGGTGATCTATGTTACATTGTATCATGAACCTTGTATGCTGACATTTGTATTTCATTTGCACATATTATGTGGAAACTGGTCACATCACTGTATGTCTATACATGTCGTCTACTGTATACTACAAGCCAGCTTTGACAGAACATGTCATTAAGGTGTGTCAAACAACCATATTTAAGTCAATTACGCCATTCCCAATGTGTTGTTGGATGAGCAGTTAATTGCCTCATAAACATGTGAAACACATTCATTTTGATAACTTGTTCACTTGCTGCTGTACGTGTTTCTAATGTTGTGATTCATTCCAGAAGTGGTTGTTCTGATTCATCTCTTAGACCTTTTTATTGAAGAATTCTATCAAATCCCAACAGAGAAAATACTTTTGAAACCATTCCTCTAAAAAGTAACTTATCGCTGCTATAAGGTCAATACTGTAGGTTGTTTCATGAAAAAATTCTTTCTTTCGCTCTATAGCTCTGTATCCTTAGTAGGCAAGGCTCATTCTAGTTCAGGCCTAATCTCTCAGTGTTTTTCTCTTATCTCGTCATTCTAAAGGCTGTCCAGCTATCGATTCCCATTGTAAGGCAGGGGGCTGACTGTAATCTTGACATATTATAGCTTTATTGAGTGGGTTTGAGCTGAGGTGACGTCCCATCTGTGTACAGTACAGCCGGTTGTGATGCTTAATAAAGATGGCAGAAGCAGAGTTAAGGACAAAAGAACAGCACTGGGTTGTTTTTCGAGATACACAAAACCCAAATATATGATACATAAACTGATACACACAGTAAACAACAAAACAGAGAAAATAATTGAAGTGGAAACCACTGCCGTGTTACACTTGAGCAGCAAAGACAAATACAGTTTGTGCATCTCTGCAAATTGGGTAAATGTGAACCACAAATGTTGTTGGGTGTTGGGCTTCAGAGAAGAATGGGGCCGTTCACACTGAACGCATTCTTGGTTTCTGTCAGCGCTAATTTTCAATTGTTTACTTTGGTCATTGTATTGTATTCCACTTTTCTGACGGCAAATCCTGACGTGAAAACGTGTGTTTGGCTTTTTGTACATTTAAATGTAAAAAGGAGTCTCAAGACCCCTGCTTGTTCAATTGCTTTGCACTGGCTAGCCTAAACATCAGATGAAAAGCGAAACCTCTTGGAACGGTAGAGGAAGAAAAAGATTGTTTTTTAAGACTCACGCTGAGCACAAGACCCGGTATATAATCATAGCACACATACACACCAACCAAAGCTAAAACAAGAGAAGGATACGGAAACAAGTTCATATAAGATTACGGATGTAAAACCAGATACAATAAATGCTTATTTCTCCTTTTTGTTTTTTTATTCTCTCAAAACTTTATACTTTATTTTAAGAGCTTCCCACTTCGCTTCAGCCGAATATGACTTGGAGTTGTGTTTTTAATATTTAATAAGCTATGCAGCGTGTAATAATTCCTGCCTGTTGGTAATGATATTTACATGGCATGGGCATGGCATATTAAAAGGCTTTTTTCATTATTATCTGACCTGACTGTACGAAGGGGTTCCTTCATTTCATCGCCTCAGCGAGTAATGTAGCGCAGGTGAAGCATTAGCTTTGTGTGACTTAAGTCTCACAGTAAACCTCCTCCACCCCCTCCCAGTTCACATAGCTCCCTATTATTGCGGCTCACAGAGAGGGCAACATGACAATAATCTGTTCCCTCGCACCTACTACTGTGCGCAGTTTGTTTAGGGCACGGTGTTATCTGGAACTATAATGAGGAACGAGGGTTGCCTAGCCAACCCCTGCGTCCACCCGTTTTGTTTAGTCTAAAATTACTGTTGCTTAGCACACTGATTCCGCTCGCTGAATAACAAGCGTTATTAGCCAGCTGTATCTGTTATCGCGCAATACGCCTTACCCTCACGTTGAGAATGCTTCAAGATCAGTGTGACTCTGCTAACGTTATGCTAATTTTTATGACTGCTAGAATTGCAGTTGCCTTGTTGGGATGGTTTGTACATAAAACATTGCTCTTATGGTTTATTGCGGGTATTCAGTTTGACGGCTTGGAAATGTACTTGTGCTGTGTGCTTCGTTGGGGTTTTAATTAGCTAGCGTTGCTTTGTGTATCTACAGTGAAGCTTGGTTTGTTTATATGTTCATTTGCGCTGACTGATTGTTTGTAATGTTGCAGCAAGACATAGTGGAACGAATGACTTTTTATTAACAGTAGTGTAATTGCTACATGCTTTTTATTTGACAAATCAGACGGGTCAGTGCCGTACATTTACAATTTCATCCAACATGTTCACATATGTCCACTTTTTTTTTAATATGTTGGATAGGAAATTCAACTCACACATTTTTCACTCATTCTCCGAACCTGCTCGTCCTCTACAGGGTGACAGGAGGGATGGCCCACCCAGCAAAAAGTCGTCGAAAAGACGTCAGTGCAAGACGTCCAAACAACGTCCAAATGTGGTCGAAAAGTGAAAGGTGAAACGACGTCTTTTTCGCGTCGTTGATAAGACGTCTTTTTCCGGTCTTTGAGATGACGTCTTTTTCGGGTTGTTGAATGACGTCTATAAAAAGTTTTGTCTTTTTCCAAAACTTGAATTTAACTTAATTTTAAGCATAAAACCATTTTTATGTATTCAATATTATATTATATATCTCAAAATAAGACAACTGAATAAAAGTACAACAAAACATTTATTGTCAGTTACATAACATACATTTGAACATTTGAATAACATTCAAATGAACATTAAACATTTGATCGAAACATTTGAATAACAAAATGTAATAAGAACACTTTAGTTTGCACGGTGCCCGGTACCGCCAGATCGCCCAGGGGCATGTGTGGTCTCGCATGGCTTTGCCTGTGATGTGGTCGGTGGCCCTGCTGTTTCACATTTTGACTGCATCTGCAATGACAAAGAAAAACACATTTGTTCTCAGTTTGTTACTCAAAAGGAATAATTAATTTGTTGTAAAGATGGTTTAGTTAGCATATAGCCTATATGAAATGCCTCTTTGAGGAATATAGATTTACGGCGCCTTCCGTATAATCACATTGGACCCGGAAATGGTATTTTACTTTACGACAGCGGCCTTTAACATTATACGGTTCAGATGTAAACAGCACATAAAAGAAAGGAAACCAAGTGTGAGCAGTTAATGCAGTACATTTAACGGAAAAGACAGTCCGAAAAATGTCGTGTGAAAGCGTGAAAGAAACTGTCCCCTCAGACTGTCATGTGTCCTTATTCGATGATTATTACTATGATATTTATTAATTTCTTCATAATATGTAATTTTCTTTTGTTGTGAGCAGATGCTTTAGGGTGAGTTTAAATAAAACGGTTAAGTAAAAAGCTTTTACCTCAGAAAAACGGCTGTAGTGTGGTTCACTCAGCGAGTCGGGTGCACTGCGCGTGACCGTCACAGACCACAGTTTATATTCCAGGTTTCGCGGGGTTGGCACGCGCAAGCAAGCAAGAAGTACTATTTTAATATATTTTTTATATATGACATTTTTAATGTCTATCTATGGAAACATACCTTGCGTTATACTACTTAATGACAAAAAAGTACATACATTAGAAAAAAATTGGCTCTTTGGTAAAAAGTACACTTTCAAAATATACTTACATTGCTCTTTTTCCGCGCACTAAATTTATATTTGTATTCTAAAAATTCTGCTTTAGTACTACTGTTTATAAGCCTCCTCAGAGACAAACTCTTAAGTTGAAATCGTTGCTATAGTAACAGTTCCGCTCTATCTAGTAGTAAGTGTTGATGTAGCGGAGCTTTCCTGCTCCGGGAGAAGTTATAGTTCACACTTCCTGTTTATTGATTTATGTGCTTTTAACATACTATGTATGTAGGCATATTTAAAATGTATTTAATTACCACCTGTAACTAAGTGGTAACTAAATACAATTTGATCACATTTCATATTCGTGGTGTCTTAAAACAGGGCCGGCCCAGCCTGTGTTTGTGCCCTAGACAAGATTTTAGATTGGCTGAGTTCACTTATGTTTTTAAGATTATCTCAAGTAGTAGGCTAATAGATCTAATACAAATTGTGTAATTACTAAAAAGTATAAAATTTGTGTACAAAAGGAGAGCACTATATGTACATAATGTAAGTGTACTTTTTATCATCTGACTAGGCTAGATATAATTTTAATTAATACATTTTAGATTATGTATTTTTTAACATTCAGTAAATAATGTTTAGTTTTTATCACACACATTTCTTGAAAAATATTGTGGTATCGTAAATGGACTCAATGAGTCCTTTGCCCGGTTGTATAATTGTCTTATGTCTCATTTTATAGATATGACCTGAAATAAAAATTGATTTCCTTAAGTAAACGAAAACATTTATAATTATTAAATATGAGATTAAAAATCTTACCTGTTTCCCTTTTTTTCAATGAGATGTGCAGTGAAGAACCTTCTCATCCAATGATCTTTTTCTTCGATGGCATCAAAATTTCCTTGTCGCAGAATGAAGGCATTGGTTTTGAAATTTGAAATGAACTTTGTTTAAGATCAAGTTTTCATTTTCTCAAATCCACTGCAATCGTGGCCATGTCAAAAACCTTATTCAAAATATCTCCCTTTGTGTTCAGCAGAACAAATACATTAACACAGGTTTGGGACAATTAGTAAATTATGACAGAATCATAATTTTTGGATAAACTATTCTGAATTTGCCTCAAAGAAGCTAATTTTGAAGTTTCATCTAAACATAGAACCCAGTTTAATGTAGAGTTCCATTAATGTGCAGCAACTGAAAATTCAGGAGTTTGCTTTTGGATGAGAAAAGATAATTTTTGTGCTTTGGTCAAAGACTTTGTCAATATTGATTGACAATGATGATCAGGTATAACATTAATGCTTGTTTTTGGCGCTGTAAAAAAAATGTAATTTTGTAAAACAAAAACCGGAAAAACTAATGCACTCTTTAAATTGCGGAGAACGGTTGCGTGATAAGTAAGGGAAACTCTCACGAATGCAACATTATGAGCAACTAACAACAAATCGACCAACCTTAAGAAACGTCTGAAAGGTATGTGCATCATGAAGAAGCGGGGAAAACCCTTTATAAAAATAAATTAGCAGCCGTTTTTATCAAGAAACTATATGTGATTTTCTTTTCATGTCAATGTGAACGGATTTAACAACGGCCAATTTTCAACGATTTTTTTTGGACTAAAGTTGGACGAAATTTAGACGGACGAAAAAGACAAATTTTCGATGTCGATCTTTGGGCTAATTTCGACCAAATTTCGACGGACCAAAAAAAGACCAGATGCCGAGGTCGATTTTTGGGCTAATTTTGACCACATTTCGACGGACCAAAAAAAGACCAGATTTCGACGTCGATTTTTGGACTAATTTCGACCCAATTTCGACGGACCAAAAAAAGACCAGATTTCGACGTCGATTTTTGGACTAATTTCGACCCAATTTCGACGGACCTAAAAAAGACCAGATTTCGACGTCGATTTTTGGGCTAAAAGACGGCCAGGACGGGCCGACTTGATTTAGCCCAGAAAAAGACGTCCAAATGACGTCTAGTGCTGGGTGGGGGAAATAGACCTGGATAGATACCCAGTCTCACAAATTGAAAGATAGAAATCATAGATCGTTTTAACTGTATCTAATTTAATATTTGTTTCATCTGTTCTCACTTTCCATCCTGTAAGTCTTTTGTAATATTCCTTCAGTTTTTTAAAAAGACAGCTGCATAATGATTTCATGTCCTTCAGGAAGTGATGAATGATTCGATGATGTCTGTAATGTTTTTCACACACAAACTGTACAGTACATAGTGCTATATAAAATGACAACAATGGGTATATTATCAGAATTTCAATGTGTAAACGAATACCTTTTGTAAAGCTGACACGCTTATATACGCAGATGTCCAGTCCCTCACTGAACAATGGATGACAAGATATTTTCTTCCCATTTTGTCAGGCACTTTGCATTGTGAGAATATGTTTAAGTGCCTGGTTTTTATCCTATTCTCGTTTATATGATTTATATTGAAATATATATATATATATATGCTTTAAAATGTTAGAATACATCAGTCAACAACATTGTTGAGTATTTTCTTCTAAAAGTGATAGTTCACCCAAAAATTAAAAATCTGTCATCATTTACTCACCCGCTTGTTATTGTAAACCTGTTTGAGTTTCTTTTGCAAAACACAAAAGAAGATTTTTTTTAAAGAATGTTGGTAAACGCCACCCATTCACTTGCATTGGTTTGTGTCCATGCAATA
Source organism: Triplophysa bombifrons (assembly GCA_029783895.1). Lineage (NCBI taxonomy): Eukaryota > Metazoa > Chordata > Actinopteri > Cypriniformes > Nemacheilidae > Triplophysa > Triplophysa bombifrons. The sequence continues at coordinate 21,594,774 of CM056456.1, forward strand.
AAAGTAAGTGGGTGCCGGCGCTGTTCGGTTGCCAACATTCTTCAAAATATCTTCTTTTGTCTTTTATGGAAGAAAGAAAGTCCAACACATTTGAAATGACACGAGGATGAATAAATGACAGAATTTTCATTTCGGGGTGAACTATCACTTTAAAACTATAGTTTACTGAAGACAGTCTGAAACTGCCCATTGTCTACATCACAAACATCACACCAATCACGTCAAACAGTTGACAGAGTGAATCAGGTTCGAGCTCTTGTGATTGAGTGGAGGCGGAGACCAATTTGCATATTCATGAATTTGTGTATTCTAAATGAAGCAAGGGTGTAGACATTTTTTTATATGAAAAAACATCATTTTAATTATCAAAGATGAGTTTTAAGGGATTCAATTATCAACTGTAATGTGTATATCTCTCCCAAAATCACAACACAGTATGATTTTTAAGGTGATGCTAAACCAAAATAACAATCAATGTTCTTATTTGGCACTGTAAAAATCTTTAAGATATATCTCAGAAAAAATATCGATTTCTGAGACTATTAAACCATTTACAAAAAACTCCCTTGTTTTTTATACCTGATGTGAAATTGAGTTGTTGGCCTGTGCTTGCTCCATTGTTCACAGCTTTGTCTTTCCCAATCTCCAACTGATTAAATTGACTCTGGTTGTTATGTGCAGCGGAAAGTAAGACTGCAGATAGCAGTTTGACCTGTGACCTGGGGTGCGCTGTAATGCACTCCCGCTGAGGTAAATGTGCAGACTGCTCTTTGACCTCCCTCGCATGTGTTTACTCCCTCACACCCCAAGGAGGCATCTGGAAGCCTTTGACCTTCTGATCTCTAATGCTTCTCTTAAAACAGGGATGCTATTAAATATCACTGATTCCCAAACAAGAGTACTTAAGCAGATTTTTAGGAGTATTCCTATTTATTTGTTGAACCTGTAAATCTGTTTTGCTTGTAGATTAGATAATTTCCTTTGTATCAGTGACAGGTGACACTTGGTACTCATGGGGTTTCTGTTGTATTCCAAGCAGTCTGTGCTAACAATGAGGAAGATGAACAGAAGACCTTCATAATATATAAACATTATATAAATCCTTGGGTGTTTATTAGCACGATTTCAGTCTAACCTTGAAACATAAATTCATTGATTGAATCATCTGTTGAAAAAAACAGCATATGCTGGTTAGATATGTTTTGATGCTGATTTGACCAGCTAAAACAAGCTATGGACCAGAACATGACCAGCTGAAACCAGCACAAACCAGCAAACCAGCATCAAAACATACCAAACCAGCATATGCTGTGTTTTCAACAGGGCGGGTCAAGACATCATAGAAAGATCAGTCTAAGCACGATTTTTCAAAAGAGAGATACTTTTTGTGTGACTGTAATGGATGTTATGAAAAAATATGCTATCAAAACAAAAAAGTGCTTTAAATCATGGGTGTACTTGGCTTCCCGCACAAATGTGTCCGCACAGCTTCTTGAGCATACTCATCACGGATTAAACGCTGACGTCTGAGTTTGACACATGTGCAATACAAATGAGTATGTGTCATTCGCCATTGCAAACAATCCAAGCAATCACCAAGACAACAAGAACAACAATCAAACCGTATGGAGAAATATGTGCTTCTAAGCTTACTGTTCTTGGTTTCAGCGTGTTGGTTTTGTATCATTCTTCTTCGACAACGGCACACTGCACACTTTCTGTGTGTGTATTGACCCCTAGTGGACTAGTTGTATGTGGATGGCCGGACCATACTTGCAGCTTTACATGGGTAAACTTCACATGGGCATTATAACCCCTGAACATTGACAATCTGACCTGTGAAAACTGTTGTCTAAGGGTAGTTGTTCCTCTGTTCCTGTTTGACCTCTGCATAGCTGCTGGAGGAACTGAGACTCTGCTGTTAGAGGAAGAGAAAGTGTGAAAGAGTAAGCGAGAGTTTAACAACAGGTCTGAGCTCGGTCTCCTGGTTAGGGCTTCAGAGGAGGCAAATAAAACATCATAGACAAGTCACTGACAGGGCAATGGAGGCTTTTAAAAACCAATACTGAGACTGCAGGAAGACCTTTCGTCAATTACAATGTTATTAGCCCGCTCATAATGGAATAATGCAGTCCTCTAGGACAGCTTGCCTAATGCCCGAGAATGGAAAGTTAAACACAGACTGTCAGATTGAAAGCGACGGGTCAAAAGAAAGTGTTATTACAGGGAGGGGGGAACAGAAAGAAAGAATGATAGATACATACGTAGTTAGGTAGAAAGAAAGAAAGAAAAAAACTGACCTTTATTATGTTACAAATTTGTTTATATTTCTTTCTTTCCTTATTACATGTTAGAAATGTCTTTCTTTCTTTTTTTCAAAATCGTGCTTGACAGCTGTGCGTATCAATATTTTGTATTGAATATATGAATTCATGTTAGTGTCCAGTTTGTTCATTTTTTATGCTGGTTATTTTGTAAGAAGTAAAAAAATGTGGCTCTAGACTTCTGGACCACTTACCGTTGAGTATAAATATAATGCAGGAGAAGAAAGAGCGACACTGACTTATGCCAGATGGAAATTCCTCTCTCCCTCACATTCACATGGTGTGTGTTTGAAGCATTGTGGTCATTTTTCATGTGAGCAGAAGCACTGTTAGATGTAGGAGGTTCCGGCAGGTCCCTGTTCAGGGTTTAGGTAAGTAGGGCACAGACTGTAGCGGCCACCCGATTCTCCGAGCGCCACCAGCAACACTCCCTCAACTCTTCATACTAATGAGATCACACCATCTTCTGTACACTGCAGCCTGGGAGCAAAAGTGACGGCGCCAGCATCAGAAACTGTCCTTGATTCTGTCTGCGTTCCTGCCCTGCTTTCCTCATCACATCTAGATTTAGAAGTGAGGTTTGCGCTTGCATTTTTAGCATTTTCAAAAAACGGTGACGCATCTTGAGTCGTATGATGCAGAAAGACTTGGCTGATGTGATGCAGGAAGTAGCTCCTGTATGACATATCGCTTATTGCTCCTTAAACTCTTTGTAAGTCGCTTTGGATAAAAGCATCTGCTTAATTACTATATGTAAATGATTTATCCTAACTAACTGCTAGTCTGTGAGAATAGCTGTTAAGACACAGTCTTAGCTTACCTGTTTAAAAAATGTCACCACTCGCCACTGATGTATAGTATGAAATAGCATTGGCATAGCACAATATATACTGTACTGCATACATGGTCTGTGTGATTTTGAAAAGATGTGTCACTTGATCAACATCTTTTGTTGACGTTACTGTCAAAGAAACCCAGACACTACCCAAACTCATAACTTACCCAGTTTTAAATTATAGGTTGATAAGAATGACACAAGCCCCTAACATGCACTGACCCTAAACCTAATCCTGCAATCTGATTGGTTCATAGACATGTTGTTCCAGAGACAACATCACTGATCCAAAACATGTTGTACTTGTGTAAATTTGGCATGGAATACTAACACAACCTGCTATTTTTGTCCAGGGGCGGATTTAGGGGGCCCCAACAATGCGCCATTTTACTTTAACCCTTATTTTTCTTCCTCGTCAAAATTTGTTGTAAATGCTCACTATATAACAGCAGACTGCACAGAACCCTGTATCCCATAATGCAATGCTCATGACCTGAACATCCATCTGTGTAATAAAAAACAAGTAATGTCTATCTATAGTTTTAAACTGTTTGTACTGCCAAGAGGATATTTTCATACAAAATGAAATAAAATAATATAAATTTCCCGTTCTTGCAAAATAAGGAATGTAGCTAACTTCTCTCAGAAATGTTTATTGTGCAATAATGTATTATGTAAGAAAGAACAGATTGCATATGTATTCTGTGCTGTGTTTTGTTTCTAAGCCAGGATCCCATTCTTAACACAACTTATGTCTAAAGGCAAGGCCATAACATATGTTTATGGATGCTGTTTTATTGAGTATATGAGTATATACTCAACCTGTGGTGAGAAGGACAAAAGCAGCATTGCCATGTCACAGTGAATGAGTTACTGCTAAGTGAGAAAATCTGCAGTGCTCCAGTTTCACGCTATCGCCATCTGCTGGTCACTCCCACTGAGTAAATGCTGCATGGAGCATCAAAACAATGAAAAGCTTATAGACAGAATAAAAATAGGCCGACAGGAGATCAAATGAAACATTGCTACGCTTTATAAATGAGTTCTGTAGATTAATTAGTGTTGTGAATACAAATAGAGGCAAATATTCGGCCACAACTAAGCAGAAAAACAGAAACAGGCAGTGTGGCGTTAACCAGCATTCAGAAACGTAAACGTCTCTTTTAGTGCTTCGTCCTTCAACCGCATTCAGCAGAGACTGTGCCCATGATGCAAGCTCACCCCATCCCTCAGCTTGTGTTGAGCAGTGATAATGCATTTATACTCATCTGGGAGGGTTCGGCCCTCATCACATCTCTAATGGAGCACAGGACAGGATAGATTCAAGGGGGTCATGCCGAACTCTTGCTGCAATAAAAAATATTTACACGTCGTGAGAGGTTTTAGGGGAAGTGCTGTGAAATAATGGTTCCGTGTGAAAGGTGATGCGCTGTGAAAGTTGTTACAGAGGAATCTCTGTGTTCATTGTCTGTGTGAGATTTAGTTGATGTGTGTTTGTGCTGCGTCCTAAAGGAAAGACAAATCACAAAAGATATTTTATAGATATTTATCCTATACAGCAATGGGATTAAATGGAGAGCAATTTGTTTCTGTAGTTTAATAGGCGGTAAGCAGTGCAAAGGTTATAGGTCTGATTTCCAGGAAACACATTCTGATAAAATGAATACCTTGAATTCACTGTGAATTGTATTGGATAGCGTCTACCAAATGTAATGTTAATCTTTGTTTATATCGTCTGCTTCTCAGATTTGTTCGCGAATGGACAAATAAACTCACATCACCTCAAAGATGTTTGTGATTTGGCGGATTGTGGGTTTGTTTCCCATGAAACACTCAAACTGATAAATAAAAATGCAGAGTCACTTTTGATAAAACCTTCTGCCGAATTAGTAATGATTTCAGGATAAACTAACACATTTCTTATTAAACTCTCTGAAGACCAAATTATCTGGACTGTATTTTCCATGTAGCTCTATTGTCTTGCTTTATTAACTTATATTTTCATTTGTTTCAATATATATGTCTCCTAAGATACAGTTTATACCTGAAAAAAACGTAACTGAGACTGCCATAAGTCTCCAAAGCAATAAAATATCAACCTCCGAGTTATGTCACTTTTTCTGGGTCCGTCCGTCTGTTAGTTAACAATCACCATCTCTGACATCATTCTTTGTTCTGTGTTGTGATTGGTCGCTTTTGATGAATCCATAAGATTAGGGAAATAGCAGGATGGAAGAACTTCCACACCCCAGGCTGATGGAAATATCAGCGTTTATGGGGCAGATTATGAAAGTCTCCATGTGTCTGTGGAAAACGCCCAGCCTCTGCGGATTTACAGGAATTAGCTTCTCTCTCTGTCAGTATGAGCAGACTTGCCAAACAGTGGCACCGTAAATGAGCTCTGGATTAATGTCATCATGTGCCAACTCCAAATGCCACCAGCATGTCGCCACCCTCATGGTCTCCAGGGCTCTGCTCATGCAAGCCACGTGCATTTGGATATGTGTGTGTGGCCATCTTAAGCGAGCGTGAGTGTTTGAGGTGTGCGTGTGAAGACATCATCTCACCGCGCTGGTGTACTTAAAACCGTCTGTCACTTTAAAAAAGTGTCACAACACTTCCCATCACTCAGCACTAAAAAAAGGCTTGAGAACGCTTCGTCTTCAATGATCTATATTCAAGGACAGCTATCTTTGAGTTAGCTACAGTTGAACGTTGTGTCCCGCTAGTTTGATTTGTTTTTACACCTTTGTCACTGTGTTCACAAGTGCTAATATTTAAAATGTTTGAAGAAAAATGACTAAAGAAATATATGGGTTTTACAGTTATTTTGCTTGTGTCAGTATATGAAATTGTTTTTATATTCAATTGCGGTGATGTAATAGTTTTGTTTCACAGCTAATTCTCATACACGTAGGCTATTGCGCCTCCATCTAGTGGTGTTTTTCTACATGACACTGTAGACTGCTAAGCCTTTAGTAGATTTAAAGGAACATTTACCTTTAAAAACTCTGTGATAATTTACTCATCCTCATGCTGTCACAGATGTATATGACTTATGTTCTTCAGCTTCAACATTCAACGCGGTCAAAGTTGATGTTTTTTATGAATCATCAATGCGTCGCTAGTGGGGCGAAAGGTGGTGACAACTCTGGGGCGCCCACTGCCCAGGGGGCTCACAAAATCCAACAGATATATTGTACAGTCACCTGATTTGTCAATCATTTTAATACATGAATTGTATACATGAAATCCACAAAAACTGTCTGAAAGTCTGACACCTAGCTCATGAACAAAAACAATCAGAGTTGGGGCGGCAGGCACCTCAGCAGAAGTATGCTGTGATGAGTTGTAGAGCATTAGAAAGAGTGATTGAAAATTTTGCGACAAAAATCAGAAATGTCATAAAAAGGATAAATGATAGTGCTGTATCCAAGTCTATCAAGACGTTCCTTAAAGGGTAAGGCTGCGATGTGGAATGGAGATGGATTCGCGTTATCTAGGGGTAAACATAATAAAGCGGATGTATAACTACATGCGTGATTGTATGGTCTCTGTGTACTGTTGTTGGTGATTCTGTGTAGTGGATGCTCCTGTCACCAAAACAAATTCCTTGTATGTGCAAACATACTTGGCAATAAAGCTCTTTCAGATTCTGATGGTCATGGAGTTGACCATATGAAGACGTAAACACATGAACATCTCTGAGCTGCTCAGAGAGTTTAATTCACACGCATGTCACTGTTTCCTTTGAGAAAAGCCAATGCCCTTTTAAAACGCCTGCAACCATTAGGAAAATATGCATAGCGGCTAATGCTAACGCCCTGGCTAACCCTGGAAAGAAGACCGGATGCTAGTTTTATAAAAGATGTCAATGGGTTTTGTTAACCGTTACTGGTTCCTCAATCGCAAGTATTACAGACCCTACCATCTCTATAATAAGAGTATCTCTGGAAAAGCTGCTCGCGCTGGAACTCAAAACTCAAATTTGGAATTGTATAAAAGAAAATATGTGGCTGTAGCCAATACACTGTAGGTCTCAAAATTGTGCCTCTCAAAAAGTTCACCCATCCATCATTAACGTAATGAAAATGTCAACCGTAGAATAATAAATATCTTTTAAAACAATTAATATTGGGTGAAATTGAAACCAAAAAGTGACGCGCCAATAATTTCAAATCTCATGGTTCTCTCACGTCTCACGACTGGTTGTTTTATGAAATATCTATTGTGGTGTTTCAAGAAGCATTTATTTATACTTTTATGATGAATGGATATGCTTTTTGAATGAAATATTCCTTTAAGAATTTAGTAGTACCTGGCCTGGACCTAATAATTATGCTACTATTTACAGTAAAAGATATTCTATTAGCCCAATTTTTTTATAAATAAACTATGTTTTTTTGCCATTTTGCTCACAAAACAGTGGAGAGCAGACAGGAGAATAGGGATGAGAGAGAGGGTGTGGGATAGGGACTATTGGCCCAATTTAAGGGTGGCATGCATGTACCCTTTGCAGTGAGAACAAACATGCTAATATCCATTGACCTGAATCTCTAATGCACTTTGCATTGGCTTTTTATAAAACACTGCCTGCATCTTTCCTGAAGCTCTATCGCGCTAGAAATGCCAATAAACACAGATACTGCTCAAATGTACAGCCGTCATTTTGGATAAAAGCATTGTTCCAAGTCATCAGTGTAAATGTGTTTTTTTCCCTAATAAGATTTTCACTGTGAAGTTTTTGTTTTGGTAGAAAGCTTCTTTATACAAGGAAGCTGCCAACAGTGTGCAACATCAAGGTTGACTGAATTGTGAACAGAGCCTTACTTTTAGTTTTTCCACATCGGCCTATTATTGCGGCATCATTGATTTCAGATCCCCCTGCCCCCTTAATGACATTTCAACCCAAAAAGTCATTTTACCTGTCGGCGTTCATGTGTTAGTGGGTGGTTCTCAGCTGTGATGTTGACGGCCTGGCTCTTCCAGATCTTTGATGTGTATTACTGCAGTCCGGTGTTTTGATCCACCTCTGTCATGTTCAGCTATAATGCTGACTCGAGTACATTGTGTCCTCAGATAACTCCAACAAAAGCTTATTTCACCTGTGAAAAGCTGTCTGCTTGAATGTCAATCAGGTCTGCCTGAAAAGGCCCAGAGAGGAGACAGTAGGCTGTGGTCGTACCCCACTCTGTGATCTGTCATCCTTCACAAACGTCTGCTTTACCTCCATCTCAGGAGGGATTCATTATATGAACAGGCATTAGCAAACGCCTGCTGAGAGGTTGGCTCTCTGCAAATCTAATAAGCCCTCGCAGGCGAACGAAAGCGGCGGAGGATCAAGCCTGTGGAAGGAAATGTGCTTTTTAAAGAGTTTACGCGAGTGACGCCACATAAATATTTCATCTCGGATGGCGACGTGACATGATGTACAACTGTGTGCGACGCAGTCAGGCAAGACTCTGTGCTTAAGGCAAAGACAGTGATTCATTGCCATCATAATTGCCCGAGCTGCTGTTGGAGACGGAATTGAGGACCGTATTCCTCTGTCTGCTGACGGAAACATATTGCGACAACAAGTCTGTTGCGGAAGTCAGTCCAAAAGCGTTTATATTTGTTTGGACTCCTTTCACTGCCTTTTATTCCCTCTCTCTCTAAAAGAAGATGAGTACAGGAAGAACGATTTATGATGGGTGACAGGAAGTAATGTCATGTGTTGGGTCAGCAGTGACTAAAGCCTGATATTCTGAGTCGTTGGTACGGGTCCCATTAATGCTCTGCGGTTCATTCATTCAGCCTTTGAACACTATTGTGTAGTTCACAAAGAAAACTGTCCAAGCAAATGGTTTTGGTGTAATGTTGTTTTTTCACTTGTTTGATTGAGCACATTTCTAAGTGAGGAAGTCCTGCAGGTGCAGCGCTAAAAAAATCTGCTTCTGGGTAGTTATTCAAATTTTAAAGGGTCATGTGAAACGACTAAAACTAATATAGTCGTTTGTTTTTAGATGTAGTGCAATCTATATACACCATTTAAAGTTCAAAAACGCTGTATTTTCCACATACCGTGCATGTTCTTATCTCCAATTTGCCCCGTCTCTCTGAGACACGCAGATTTTTTACAAAGCTAATCGCTCTGAAAAGCGAGGTGTGCTATGATTGCCCAGTTAACCAGTGCGTAGTGATTGGTCAAATACTGCAAGCCTGTGAGGGAAATTTAACACTTCTTACCATATTTGGAACATCAGGTTCCAAAGCAATTGTACTGACAGGTATGCCCACCTTACTTGCATATACATTTGGGCGGTCTCATACCCATACCACAAACTGATGTAGATTTGTGGGGTTGCGGTTACACGAGGCATTTCATGCTGGTCTGGGTGAGCATTCGCTTTTAGATATGATGCATCTTTTGTTCCGACACTTTAATTTTGCCCCTTACTTGTCTTATAGATGCATGGGCAACACACCAAAGACACAGAAAAACACATATTCGCACCATATGACCCCTTTAAGTATACTAAATGGTCCTCAAAAGGTTTTTTGAACTAACTGTAACAATTTATTGCTTAGTGGTTGAGACTTATTTGAGCTCTCAGTTATTTTAATTCAAGTCGACCTATTACGTTTTTCTTATAGGCTTTAAAATCTCATGCTTTAAAGGAATTAAAATTCTGTCATGATTCACAATTTATATGGTTTAAGGATATCAAGATTTGATAATAACTTACACTGTCAAAACTTTAAAGTGATAGTTCACCCCAAAATGAAAATTCTGTCATCATTTACTCACCCTCAGGTTCATCCAATCCTGTATAAATGTCTTTGTTCTGCTAAACAAGGGAAGATATTTGTAAGAATATCAGTAACCGAGCAGATCTCGTCCACCATTTTCTGCCATAGTAAGGAAAATGAATACTATGGGAGTCAATGGGGGATGGATACTGATCTTCTTCCAAATATCTTCCTTTGTGTTTAGCAGAACAAAGAAATGTACACACGTTTGGAACAATCTGAGGGTGGGTAAATGATGACAGCATTTTCTCTTTTGGGTGAACTATCCCTTTAACCTGCTCAAAGGCTTTCTAAATGTGTTATGTTTTCAGCAAAACTTTGATTTCAATCGTCTCCTACATTTTATCATAATGCAAATCAAAACTACACAGGAAACACAGGTGCAGGAGCAACTTAGGCGATGACTGTTACCACGTTACTGATGATGTAATCAATTGCAATGGACACCCAGATTCTCAAGCACTAACAAGTCTCCTTCTGGCTCTCCTTCTGTACTGTTCTCTCTGCAGACTGTCTACAAACAGTGGATCTGTGCCCAGTTCTTCCACACCACACAGATGCACTGCAGCAACAGGATCCCCTGCAGGAAGTACTGCCTGGAGGTCCAGCAGAGGTGTCCCTTCATATTGCCTGACAATGATGAGCTCATCTACGGAGGAAGCCCCAGTTTTATATGCACAGGTGAGTGCTTTGACCTTTCTTATACAAATTAATCGACTGTTCGGCTTCTGCTGGGTAAGTGGATGGAGAGAATTTTAACAGGTAGTGTATAAAATGGGGGTTGTGTTTGAAAAAAGTTGACACAAAGAACATTATCAGTAAATATAACTATAAAGATTTTTGAAAGCTGTTTCTTATTTAGGAGAAACAGACAAAAGTATTGAGATTACTTACAGAGCATTTTTCCCATATGTTGAAGCCAACTAAATACATAAAGTTAATACATAACAATCACATAACGTATAAACAACGCTATCAATAAATGGTCTGGACGCTAATAAAGTGAGTTTAGAGGTAAACAATTACTAAGTTACTTTTGCTCTTTACTTGTAATTATTTATTTTATTATTTTTGCAATAAACTTTTTTTAATAACAAGAACACACAGGAAAGTGGGATATCAAAATCTGATGAATGCTTTTTTGTTGACAGAATGTTACGCAAGCACTTAGGTTTACCTAGATGTCTTCATTCCTCTCTATACTGCCTGAGAATACAACATATTCAGGGTTTGGACAGCCATTGCTGATTTTATTCAAATACTTTGTCTCTGTTACCACCTTGTGGCAGAAAGAGGAAGTACAATTCTCACTTCCTCTTCCCTGCTGTAAACTTTTATCCAGTGCTCGAATTGAGTCAAGTCTGGAGGGTCTCCCCATAAGATTTTTTTGCTGGAGCTGGGGGATAGTCTCGCAGTATACAATTTATACAAAATACACAATATATTTGATCATAATATGCATAACTATATACTATTTATTAAAAACAAGCTTACATAAAAGAAGTGTTTTTTAGTTGAAGTTAGCTTCACCGGAGCGACGGCAATCAAGCTGTCATGTCAACGATGTTCTTCGCTTAGCAGTCTTGAGAAGTGGGGTGGGGCGTTTAACATTTTAAGAGACATGACAACTAGCCCATAAACAAACTTAATATATAGTAAATTATTAATTCCTGTTTTTTACTTCTTATAATACCTTATGGGGGTCCCGGATCCCCCCAACACCCCTTCAATTCGAGCATAGCTTTAATCACAAGAATAAGCATGATCGTAACCTATTTGCACACAATTTGAGTCAACTCAGCGGATTAATAAACACTTTATCTTTGAATTATCCTCCATTTGATTTGAATAATTATACCAGTCATGGGTATGAATCCAGAGGGCATGAAATGGGCTTTCTCTCATCTAAATGTTGAGAACCAAAAGGCTGCTGTACTCAAAGAACTGGATGCTGTTTATCAGGATATGCTTATCTCCTAATCCTAGCGGACGCATGCTGAGTACTGCATATGAATGAACGCTCTGGCCTCCCGGTGGCCTGCGGGCTTGCGCTATAATGAGACAGACTGATGATAAATGGGAAATGGAGAGCACACAGGCTGGCTGAGTGGTCAGACTGTATAATTACATGCCCTTTAATCACTTCAAGTATCCCCACTTAACACAGACTTGACTCACAGTGCTAAACTTTAGGCCTACCACTCCCCCGCATATGCCTCCCTCATCATCACAACATGATGTTATACACCTATCAAACTGTAGGTGATGTATGATGTTTGTGGCAAGGTCAAGTGGAAAAGTAAATGAATTACACTACGTTAAAGTGTAATTTTTTACTCATGCCATGTTGTTCCCAACCAATATTAGTGTTTTTGTTTCTGTGGAATTTAAAGGTAATCACATAGCACTGTTTAATAGAATAATACTTTATAGGCAAACCAGTATGTTTAGAACATCATAGGGCTAGTCAACATTTTCAATTCAAATTTATGGATATAAATAATGACAGAATTTTCTTTTTTGTTCAACTGTTTAACAAAGCCTGTCATTTGTGCAAACAGTGTATTACAACCAATTGATATGTTTTCAAGTTAATGGGGGTTCGTTTATATGTAATGTGTGAACTTTTACCACGCTCCCTTATTCGCCATTTTTCTTTTCAATTTATACATTTCGTTTACATTCATCCAACAAGTCGCAGTTCAGGGAAGTAAAAACAATCTATACTGTCCTATAGGTCTGAGGATATGTTTTCATTTTTGTTCAACTGTTTAACGAAGCCTGTCATTTATTACAACCAATAGATATGTTTTCAAGTTAATGTCTTGTTTTAAAGTTGACTGGTCGCTAACAATTAAAAATGAGGATTCGTTTATACGTAATGTGTTAACTTTTTACACGCTCCCTTACTCAACATTTTTCTTTTAAATGTATGCATTTCTTTTACATTTATCTAACAAGTCCAGTTCAGTGAAGTAAAAACAACCCATACAGTCCTATAGGTCTGAAGATACGTTTGTTCAACACTGTTTTGAGCTGACCCGTATCACTCTAAAGTGATAATTCACTCAAAATGAAAATTCCGTCATCATTTACTCGCCCTCAGATTGTTCCAAACCTGTGTAAATGTCTTTGTTCTGCTAAAAACAAAGGAAGATATTTGTAAGAATGTCAGTAACCCACCAATTCACTGCCATTTCTTGTAATACCATCTCCAGCGGTTAACGTGTGTGTTTTGCCGCTTCAGGGCTCCACAAGGACAACCCCTCAGACGAAGAGACAGAATGCTGCGACGTTCGATGGGACAGCAGGACGGACAACAGCTCCAAAGGCACTCTCAAAAGAACTCACCCGTCGTGTCAGCACGGGACATCCTTGACCTCCTCAGCAGCCTCTAGACTGTGCAACAGCAGACTCAAATTCTGCCTGCTGGTCCTCGTCCTCCTTCATACTGTTGCCACTCTCACAGCATCCCACAATCCCACCGGGTTCAACCTCACCTCCAACTCCTCCAACGAGGAATGACGGAAAAGCCACTCAGTAACGCCAGCAAAACCCGATCAGGTGACGGACCGTGGGGTGACTAATGGTTTTCGGGACTTCTGGTAGAGTTCAGGTGGAGACTGTGGAGATGCAATCAACCAAGCAAACAAAACAAACTGAGAAAAACCTAAACAAACTCTGGACGAACTTAATCAAGCAACAAGAACAAGGGACAACACCGTAGCCTTTGTCGGAAGAGGGCGGAGTTCTCTCGCACCATGTTTTTTTTACACTGTGTCTATGGTTTAGATTTCTGTTTCACTAGATGACTGCAGAATCTAATTCATGTTTTTCTTTCGTTTCATTCGGGTCTTTGTGCAGGAAGGATTGACATGAGACGAGTTAAATGTACAGTATCCAAGTGAATATTCGAGAGCGAGTGTCTATGTTGGTGACTGGACGAGTGCGTGTGCATGTGCGCCTGTGCTTGCATATGTGTGTGTGTCCACTTAGATGTTCTTGTTTCTCTTTGTAATCACAAACTCTCTCAATGCTGCTCTATTCATTACGAGGGTTTCCGTAGAGCCTCTATAGCAGTTTATACAGGCTCTGACAAATCCGCTTAGAAAACTCCCCCAAATTCTCCCATTAAAATCCTGAACAAGGTAGCCTGATGTTTTCGTTGCTGATGTGATGTCATTTCCTGGTAGGCCGGGTCAGTAGCTTCGGGGGTCTGGGTACGTTTAGAACATTATGTCAGTGGGCTGTTTGCTTACGTGCTTAAAACTGAAACAGGTCCTAAAATATCGTATCCAGTCTTGTGTTCGTCCCCTGCAAAGGAGCGACACGGAGTCCACAAATCCTAAGTAGTATATATTATATTAAGATATTGTATTATCTACCCTATATTCTATGATTGCATGTTATTACCACACTGAGTTTTGACTACACTGCTAAATTTGAAAGAAACAAATCGGAATCTGGTCACAAGGTAGCCCGGGGGGTTAAAAGAGGCGATCGTACTTAAAGTCGCAGCATGAAACCAGCCAATCGGAGTTCACGAAACTAAATACCCCAAACACAGAGAGGATCCATCACACACGACGTTCCTTACTACAGTAAAGGGCTTACCCATAATGTATACACACATTCGAACATTCCTGAAACATTTGCATGAAGAGATTGGTGAGGCATGAGCAACTCAGTGGAAACTACATTCATTTGTTACGAACCTTAAGATAGTCATAAATCTGAAAAAAAAACAGGCTGTTGGGGGGCTTAATCAAACCGCTCCCGATGGATGGCACGGAGAAGGCCCGTCTCAGGTGGCTGGGCCGGCGGATCTCAGTTCGGTTGGTTGTTAATGAGCAAAGTAGTTAAGGGCTGATCTATTTTATTTGTTTTCTACAGGTATTATTCTGACACACGCGCAAAAAGAAGCCTTTTTAAAGACAGATTTCACATAGCCTCAGTGTGAACCTGTCAAAAGACACGGTCATGCTTTTGTGTCCATGGTGTCAAACATCACATGCTTGTCCGAAAGGCAACACTGGCCAATACAACTGACATACATGCACATGAGTCATTTAGAGCTAAGAAAAAAAAGAGAATTATATTGTAAGTGTTGTAACTGCCATTTCAATAGACAACATAATGCATGTCTTTTAACAAACCATAGGAATAAAATTGGGTCATCTTTGCCACCTTTAAAACGCCTTTAGCTTAAAATCAAGGAGTGACTTCTGTAGGATGTTTGCATTGGTGTTATTTGTATGTAGGCATTTTATTTCCCCCTGATATTTCCTTTTGTTTTGCACATAGTATGCCATTAAACTCTTAATATTGACAAAACGCTTAAGAAAATGTAATATTTTCACTTGAAAAAAATACTATCCATTGGCCCTTCTGCAATTTAATCGACTATTAACACATGACATTTCGAAGTGTCAGAAGCACAAGTATTTTTTTGCTAATGCAGTTCAGCTTGACCTGAATGACCAAATACAGAGAGAGAAGCTTATTTTTTTATGTAGTTATTTCTGAATTTAAATTGATGTATTTGGATCAAGTGGTTCATTTAAATGGCTTTTAGTTTAGGCTAGAGTTTTATCAAATGACAGGTTTATCTTCGATTATTAAACAGATCTGATATGTGACTTAGCATCAGAAGTCTGGCCCTATTGGCCATCCAGTCATCTAAAAGAGACTGTATGTCCCTTACATTTAATAATACATGAACCTACTTCAAATGAACCTAGAAACACGCGGAATTTAATTCAGAACAAGACCATAACAAAACAAGTACATATGTTTGTGGAAAACAGGCGGCAGTCTATTCGGGCCGTCCAGTGCACCGTGCAGGGATTGGATTCACTGCGGTGAGGATTTTACTAATGAATAATTAGAGGAAACCACAGTGAGCGAGACAGATGACCCTCCTGAGAGCTTATTAATCAGTTTATATCCCCGGACATTCGGCGGAGACCACCTGCTCTACAACAGTAAATAGAATAGAAGTGATCATCTCTGTTTCGTCTCCAAACAAAACTAATTCAACCTCTTCACCAGGAACAGATAAAATGAAGATATAAAGAGCAGTACAGATAAAATTCGAGAGAGGTGAGCTCTGTGTCTTGTCAGTTATTCATTTCCTAAGATGCTCTGGACGTTTGTTATAGAGGCACATGCATACATCAGTCGAACATACATATATGTGCTCATCACTCCTTTGTATATATTCTTTATTATGTGAGTCAGGAAGAGTTGTGTCACACTCAAGTGTCAATATCAAGGATGGATTATTGTCCCGGAGGGCCCTTAGGCTCCCCATTTGTTGCAATTGGGAGATATGAGGTCCAAATGAAAAAATATTCTATTCAAATATGAAAGCATCCTTGAATATAATTACGGTTAAATGTTTACAACAATTGGTCCAATGCAATGAATGTTAAAGCAGACACCTTATCAGGTGGAAATGATGCCGTTCATGACAAATCGACTAACATCACCCTAAATGGAGACCTTTGTGATGGCACCGATTTGTCTGACTTTGTCACCTTCGTAACATGTTTCTCTGTGTTTGTGGGGTCCAGTCATTATATGTCTCAGCGTCCAACAAGATTGAATGTAACAGATGCCTGCTAATATCGCTTCAACACCACCAAACCTAATATAAGATGTATTTTATGCTTGCACATGTTTTATGGTCATTTCCAAGTACAGCTCCAGTTGTGTAAGTAGTATTCCACACAGCGTAATCACTTAGCAAGCCGAAGTACTTTCTTTTCTCTTTCTGAATCCTGTGGACCTATGCAGCCCTCAACCTCAGTTGTTTTTGCGTTGTAAATACGTTACCAGAATGCTAAACAAACGTGTGTCTCTGTTTGATTTCGAGGTTTCCTTGTGTTCTGAGTTGGTGTCCTTTTTTAAGTGTCAGAGATCACTGGTTGGTTTGTGCTGAGATCCATACTGAAAGCGAAGTGCTTTAATCACAAGAACTGTCCTCTTAGTCACAACCTTAGCACCTGAAGGCTGTGATGCTATGTGATGGGATGTGCAAAGCAATGACTTTGAGAAAAAAAGACGAAAGGTTAAAAGGCATATAGAGATAACATTATGACTATGACTACTGAAAAAAAATAATATTATTATACTACCGTTATATTGTAATATTATAGATGATTTAGTTCAGTAACCTATTTAATTTTTTTACAAACTTTGATGAAATAATTTATAAAACAATCTCACGAGTTATGATCTTTTCGAAGGTATGATTATACTGCTAAAATGATTAAAGTTGTGTTCTGATGAAATAAGAAATACTATCTGTTCCTTTGTGTCTGGATGGGCTTTCATTGTCGAGCGTGTGTGCTGGATCTTAAACAAGTGACATTTGTAAGTCAAAGTAGGTGTGTGCTTACAAACTCACCTCCTTCATGGGGCATTCAGAGAAGATAACTAATGAAAAGTTTGGTTCAAAAATGAGATAACTCCGTTTAAATGTTTTTTTCAAAAATCATGTTTTTTATTGTTCGTTCACAATAAATATCAATCAAACATCAGTTGGTTTGTTTGATTTAAGCCTTAATAACCCAAAATAGAGCTAACTTACATAATTAAACACGATTAAAATATGATAACATAATAAAAAACGTGATTGTTGAAAAGTATTTCATTTTGGAACCAAACTATTCAAATGTGAAATCAAATTTTTACGAATGTCAAGCAGATTGCATTGTTGCAAGGTTACATCATGGGATAAACTACTGTATATTATCATCAAACAAAATATATAAACATTACAATACCTGTGCTGTAACACTTCATGAAGTATATTTATAAACTTTATTAGTATGTACAGTGAAGTATAAGAAGAATGTTGATCAGGATTATGGCAAATTGACCCAACAGTAAACTATCCAGTTATACAAGTTTGTGGGTCAGACCTGATTTACCGGACTGCCACGCCCTTCTGAAATATAACAGTAGCCACCAAGTTACAACTAACAAAGTAACATAAAAACATGGACAGTAATAAACCAAGAGAGTCAAGACACAATTGAAGACACCTTACAAGTTACAACTGTTATTTCTGTCATTTTTACACAAAATCACATAAATGAAAGTGTCCAAAGTCCAATACTATACATCTATACAGGCTTTTAGCAGGCTTTCAAAAAAACAGTATCTAAATACTACCAAACTCCTGTCTACTGTATTTCTCATTTAAGATGATTTTCTAGTTAGTGATAGGCCTTTAAAGTAACTAAGTTGATATTACAGTGGGTAGACAATGCATAGGCTAATCACAAGTTTTGGCTTATTGTATTTTTTCTTTACGAGAATTTTTTTTAATTGTTTTCAATATGGTTGAATATCAATATGGCATCTCTGAAGGAACCAGAACCAATGAAAACATGTGGTGAGTATCTCCTCTTATTTTAAGTTATAAGGTGAGGCATACAAAAGGGATTATCCCTGTTCGGAAAAACTGTTTAGTTTGTGTCGCAACACCACACTATGTTGTGTAACTGTTTATTAGTCACTGGGGCAGGACTGTTTAATAAAGATTTTTTTTATAATCACAAATGTTCATTTTCTCAAAACAAGTCAAAAGACTGTACATTGATAATGTATACATTGATGGACTTTTACTAAAGTCAGATAGACTAGAAAAACTACAGAAAAAAATAGGCTGGGGTAAAAATAGGAAATTGTAATTATTACAATGGATTTACTTGTGGATATTTCATTAGTTTTATTGAAAATTAGAATGGTCTTTCTGCATCTCTGCTGGTTATGTTTTGTAGACATATATTAATGGGATGTTATTTGGTGGATGGGAAAATCGTTTTTAGCACACTTAACATTCTTGCAATGTAGGCCTTGATACCATACTAACTCATACTTTTTATAAGTCGACGAAGGATTTATAATGTAATTATTAGCATACAGTTTATTTTACTCTGTTGTTTAATATTTTAGAAATCAGCCAAAATAATTGCTACATAATATTAATATCCGTTGTTACAGATTTACATAATTAATGACATTAAATAATAGCTAAAACTATATCTATTAGCTTTATAAAAAAACTATGGTACGTATTTATCAGGAATATATGTAATAATATATGTAATATACCAAATAGAGTCAATAATATACTGCTGTGTGAACTTTGAACCCCCAGTAATATCATAAGCGTCAGCAGATTGGTTCCGCTGTTTCCACCCGGAACTTCCTATAAGCGACACCGGAGTACAGCAGCAGCATTCCGGCTAGATTTTCTGCTAGCCAGAGTGGATCAGCTGCTTTTGTCGGGATGTGGATATAGGTGACCGTTTTATCTGCTTGTAACCTCCCCTCTCCGATGATGTGCCGCTAAAAATGCGATAAATGTAAGTAGTTTTATATAAGATTGCTAGCATACGTTTGTTGAGGTGCTAGCAGGATGATTAGCAGAACATTAAATCCAGAGGGAAAAGCTGCTGTCACAAACTGTCAACGTCAGTCTGTCATCAGTGTGTTTATGATACGTGTCAGTTGTGTAAGGACTTCAGGCTGTTACTCATTCGTGTCTTTTATTTACTTGAGTTCCATCCAACGTTTGAATCTGAATGCGAGGGCTGTAATGCGGACATGCTAAGTTGGATTTGTGTGATGGATTTACTATGTGATTTTGTTTTGGGCGCAGCTTGTGATGTACGTGATATACTGCGTTTTATGACCATTTGTGTGTTGCTTAGGAAAGCAAGATCATTTTTCTGAACTCCTGAAGATGTTTTCACAGATGAGTGTAAACTGATCTTAATCTGCATTCCAGTGTAATTGTAGAATGAATGGTCAAGACTGGACTTGGTACATAAATACTCCAAGGCAGGAGGCCAAAGCAGTACTTTCTGTCATCACAGAAATGGCTGAAAAGATAGACAATGTTTATCAAAGTGTAGATATTTAGGTAATATGCCCTATGCAGAATACATAGTACAGTGTGGGTATCAGATGGTCATACTCCGGTACTTGTATGTAATGACAGGGTGGATATAAGAAATAGTCGTTGTCGCTTTCCTTCTGAAACCTTGATGTCCAAATTCCCTGTTTTTCAGGAGATAGAAAAAAACTTTTAAAATCATTATCTGTTTTTTCAAAGTTGACACACAAGTTTTACTACTTTTTATTGGTTAGATATTTAAAAAAAACTGTGAAAAAACATAAAGGGTGACTAATTGTAATGATTTATGGCAACAAATAAAAATCATGAAATATGGAGTTACAAGATTTGAGAAGGACAGCAGCGAAATACTTTATTGCCTAAAGACAACCTAAAAAATAAATGAATAAAGCAACTTTTGCCATTTTATCATCCTTTAATTTTGAAACCTAACATCGGTCTAACGATGTAAAAAAAGTTACGAATCACAGCATTGGCCTAAATTATATTTTACCCCAAAATGTTATCACCCTCATATATAAACAAACTTGTTTATTTACGTTAAACACGAAAAAATAACATGAAAAAGAATTTACAGCCTCACTGCTAGATGGCAAAAAATACACATTGCACCTTTAAAGTCCATGTAGTGAGAATTCTAAGATTTGTTTCTGAATACATTATAAATGTTAGAAATGTATTACTGAAACAAATTAAAAAAACTCTGAAGTATAATATACTGAATTGTGGAGTTGAACTGTTAAACAGTTTTTCACCAATTCTGTGTTTAGGATCTTCTGGGTGGGGCTAAAATGGTGGCTTGATGATTCAATATTGCGTACGAGCATGCATGGCCCCTCCCCTAACACTAGAGTATCTTAGCATGAGTGGTCCGCTCAATCACAAGCTCAGTGTTGCTATCTCTCACGCACATGCTTTCAGGCTCTCTCACACTCTGCCCAACTATACAAATCTCAGGCCAAATAACAAGAGAACGGTAACTCAAATGCGAATGGATGGAGGGGAACAACGCAAACAGTGAACGGAAGGAGAGCAATGAGTGATTCTCTATTGATGAATATCGTGCGTGTTAGAATTCAAATCGTCCCGTAAAACTCTTCACATATACTGGAGACTCAGGTTGAGAGACGTGACTCACGAGTGGGCGTGGCTTCGGTGCCAACAGCGGACACGCCCCCAGTGTTTGGGAGCAGAGTGTCCTGCAAATTTTTACTTGGCAGGTTTTATCATACAATTTTCGTTGATTTGGTTAATAAGACTTTTTTTATGTTTTGACACACTCGGAACACATATTTAATATTGTTTAATATATACCTTAATGTAGTGAAAATTGAAAAATGAGTAGTAGTATGGCTATAGAAAAGTCTTGTCTGAGCAAAAATCTCTTCCTGGTGATCCCAGTAGTTCAATCATTCAACTTTATGTACCTTCAATCTTGCTTTTTGTTTTTCCCCAGATTGCACCTACAGTGAGTTTGGAGACACTCTCGTCATCCCAGTTGTCATGGAGAAGCCGTGGAGGTTATGGGCCGCACTGGAGGCGTGTTTGCTGACCGTGTGCGCGTGGTCGTGGGGAGTCTGCCGTGTTTCCCTGCTCGCCCTCATTCTGACCTTCCACCTGTACGGAGGCTTCATACTGCTGGTACTCATTTTAGCATCTGTGGCTGGAATCTTATACAAGTTCCAGGACGTGCTGCTCTACTTTCCCGATCAGCCCTCGTCTTCGCGCCTTTACGTTCCCGTGCCGACGGGAATCCCTCATGAGAATGTGTACATCCGCACCAAAGACGGCGTGCGGCTCAACCTCATTCTGCTCCGTTACACTGGTGAAAACCCCGCCTCCGCACCCACCATTTTGTATTTCCATGGCAACGCAGGGAACATAGGCCACCGCGTGCCTAACGCGCTGCTCATGCTGGTCAATCTGAAGGCCAACGTGGTGCTGGTGGACTACAGAGGCTACGGAAAGAGTGATGGAGAACCTAGCGAGGAGGGACTTTACCAGGATGCCGAGGCCACTTTGGATTACATCATGACCCGGGCGGACATCGACAAGACGAAAGTGGTGTTGTTCGGTCGTTCGCTGGGGGGCGCGGTAGCCATACGTCTGGCTTCTGGCAACCCGCATCGAGTGGCCGCCTTTATGGTGGAGAACACTTTCCTGAGCATCCCGCACATGGCGGCCACACTGTTCTCGTTCTTTCCCATGCGTTACCTGCCCCTCTGGTGCTACAAGAACAAGTTCCTGTCCCATAGACACGTGACGCTGTCCCGAATGCCGTCCCTCTTCATCTCCGGCTTATCAGACCAACTCATCCCGCCGGTAATGATGAAACAGCTGTACGAATTGTCTCCGTCTCGGACTAAACGCCTCGCCATCTTTGCGGAGGGAACGCATAATGACACCTGGCAGTGCCAGGGTTATTTCACCGCTCTGGAGCAGTTTATGAAGGAACTGCTCAAAAGCCATGCCAGAGAGGAGACGGCCCAGAGCTCGACTAACGTCACTATAATCTAAAACAAAAACTGCTTTGAATCTGAACCCTCTCGGATCGAATGTACAATTTATTCTTTTGTTTTATTTCTCTTCTGCTCTTTTCATTGATCCACCAAGAATTTATTTGTTACGATTTCATTTATATAGTGATGAAGACTACTGAACATCTTCAGGAGTTTTTAGATGATCTTAGTCCTTTGTAATTTGCATATAAAGACACCTTAAGGTATATTAAATCCCACCACTTGCAAGTATAAATACTGGAAAAGAAAGATGGATTGGATTCCTTGCGGCTATATAAAACACTGTATATTTAACACTTTACAATAAGGTTCTATGCAACAGCATTTATCAATCCTGGTTGGTTTAGTATAACAAAAAACAATAGTATATTTATGAAAAATGTCGGTTTCAATGCTTAAAAAATATATATTTTTTAATACATTAAAATATTAATGTTACAACTCTATATGTAGGAAAAAACATTAAAGGAATAGTTCAATTAATTTATATATGAAATTGACTCATGACTTCCCTTGCTCAGTTGAACACAAACAAATCATTTTGGAATGAACTAAAAATTCATATTTGGGTTGACAATTCCAAGCTTACTACATGCTGTAAAAACATTGTTCATTAAAACATGGCCTTACTGTAAAGTGTTATGATTTCCCCTTTTTATATTTGTTTTTTAAACCGAAAAGAGGGCTCAGATATATTTTGAATCATTTTTGCCTTTAAATAGTAAGGATTTTGTCAGGATCGGGGCAACTGATCCCATTTCATCTTTGTCTACGGCATTTCATGCATTCAAGTTTACTGTACTCGCCTGTAACGTCAGAGCTTTATTTATCTCACTGCCTTCTTTTTTCACTGAAGGTTAAAATTCACTCAGGAAATCGGCTCATTGTGGTTCAATCTCATGTTTTGGATGTGCATGTGGAGCTGTGTGTGAGAGGTGCAGATGTGGGCTGCAGTACACTGTGAGCGCTGAACAAAAATGCCATGATCTTTTAAAAAGAAGAGTAATATCGCACACAACAGCAGCTTGACAGTGTTCCAAGCACAGTCCATTTGCACAAGTTGAGAATATAACGTTTCCCCTTTTTTAATCAGGGCAAGTGCTTATCATCAAATCTCTGCCGATGACCTGTTTTCATTTGGATCATGTTTGAAAAGCTAGCTTAATATTTCTGACTGTCGCGATGTATTCAAAGATCCATTCGTTTTCAGTTCCATATAATTTTCTTTATCTACAATTAAAAATCATGCCTGCTCACGTGAGAAAATTTGAAGAATGTTGATATCTTTCTCAATGACGAAAGTGAATAATTCCCTAAAATCTTTCTCTCCTAATTTGAATGTCACCATTGATCACAAGGCATGCGAGGGCCATTGGCATTCCTCATCACTGATGTCATATCAAGGATGATACGTCTTCACCTCATATATGTGAGCTTAAAGCTGCACCCCGTAACTTTTGACTCTCTATCTCTGTTAGAAATAAAATTGCGGGTCACTTTACATACTTATCTTAAGGACAGCTAAAGTCAAATGACATCAAACTTACATTTCCTGTAAAGTCATACCTGACAGCTCAACTTATAAGTCATTATTATAAGCTTATTATAAGCAAATTAGGGTACGGTAAAGAGGGAGTTTTGAACATTGATTTAGTTTATTTTTAACCAAATACGTGCAGATTGCGGCTTTAGAAGAGTTTTGGCGAAGGATAAGATTTGAACTACTTAAATGAATCTGTTCATAGAAAACATGATCTGGCTTCAGAAGTACAGCTGCGGAAAAAGTGAAGAGATTTAGAGAGAGGGTTTCTAGATGTTCTGTGGGCACTCCAGTCCAGAGTCTGTTGAATTTCAACAAAATCAAATCTCAGAAGTGACAAAGACATCCAACTGCAAATGTAAAAGACAGGTTATCACATGAAAAAAAAGTTTTTTACTTTTCCTAAACGCATGGATATAAAATACTGTTTTGCTTAAAATTAAATAAGAGCTTGTATTCTTTGCAGTATTTGAGGTCTGAAATAATATACAGAGCATATTGTTTTCTGTTATTTTGACCAGTTTCTCTAATTTTAATTTTCTGCAAATAGAAACAATAGTTTTATTTGAAATTTGGCAGAACTAGTGTTTGTAGTTCACAGAATGAAGCAAAAACAATAATTTCGAAATGTTTTTCCGCAGCTGTATAATGTACAAAATACTTTGATGGAAGCTTTGAGATAGACGCCTTAGTCCATATTCACCTTCCTTGTGTGAAAAGAAAACATTTCCTGGTCATATATAGGTTTGGAATTACATGATGGTGAACAAAGAACGGAAAGTTTATTTTTGGGTAAATTCACCAATGAGAAATCAATGACATTCTCAACAGATACTGTATGTTTTTGTCAGTGGTAA
The DNA here is from genome assembly GCA_029783895.1 of Triplophysa bombifrons. Lineage (NCBI taxonomy): Eukaryota > Metazoa > Chordata > Actinopteri > Cypriniformes > Nemacheilidae > Triplophysa > Triplophysa bombifrons. The sequence goes on from CM056456.1 coordinate 21,619,575, forward strand.
ATTCACAAGGAGGTTCAAACCAGTGATAATTTGTTCTTACTATAGTCACAGTTTAGTGGTTGACTGTTTGGGACCCGGTATAAATGATCCTGAAATGTGGACTTTGCGACCCTGATCCATCATGCATAGTGTTGGATCAATGCACATCCACGTGTGTAACTAATGCATGCTTAAGATGCTCTGCACATGTTTTTCAACTCTGGTGCACTTTTACACAGTTTGTCGTACTGTGACGACTGATTTTAAGGCAGAACATTTCTATGCCAGTTTGCATGTAAATTTTGATAAGGATGAACCAGAGGTTTGTCAGGCTTCCAAAGTCCACCTTTTGAGATTTAATGGGTTCTTTTGTGGTGTTTGAGGGGTTGTTTGTATAGAAGCAATTGAGCTTTAGATGTATTCAGTTGTATCCAGTGTTACTTGTTCTAAACAGGACGGTTGTAACAGGAGTGGGACGGGCGGAATCAGGCGATCCAGGGGAACGTTCCCAAAGTCAAGGAGTTTTGGTGGTTTTAGGTTAATAATATTGTTTTGTTTTTGCTTTTGTGTTCCTGACTTTTGAATTTGACCATTTGAGTGGTCATTATTAATGTCCCATTCCGGGAATTCTGGGTAATTCTTCCAAATTCAATAAGATTATTATTTTCAGTGATCAATTTGTTGCTAAGCATTTTGTTCAACTCACAGTGATGTGCCATTAAACTCTATTGAAAGTCTGTGTTGTTGAGTGTAAACGTCACAATAAATGAACAAAACTACTTTAGAGTTGACTATATTTGACTACGAAACATTGGCATGTTCTGGCCATTTCAGGGGCTAGTTCATATGAAAAAAATCAAATTTCATCTCCTTCGTGAATTGAAAATATGATATCATGTAAAGCGCTGCTCATGTTTTATATTTGCTTTGTACGGTGAATTGTAAATCAGAGATATTGAGTGTGCGAGGAGGCTGTTCTTTTTTCAATACATTCATGTGTGTTTTGAGCCATGGATTTTCTAGTCAAATCATTTGTTCATGTAAATACAATTGAATCACACTTTGTATTTTCTGTGTGGTGACATGCAATAAAGAATTCAAACCCTTCTGATAACTTGCAGCAATGGCGTGTGATTTTTAAATTGCCTGGTTCCTCTTTCTTCATGAAGACAATGCTTTAAAATAAAGAGTTGAAGTGAACTTTTGTCCAGAATTTGCACCTTTCCTTTTGCATCCAATATTTCAATCCATAGTAATTTATATGCTTGCTTAGGAATCGGCGTTTGTTCTATTATGATGAGAAATGTAAGGAAGACTATTAAATCACTATTTACTTTGACACATTTTCCCGGAACGGCCGCTTTTGAGTGGTGACGTAGCTACTTTCGGTTGCGGTGCAATATGGTAGGCGTGGAAGGCTTGGCAGGAAAGGAGACCGTTATTGCTGAAGCGAAAAACCAGAAGACAAGACTTGTACTGCTTGACTGTTAGAGCTGTTGCTGGGGTACCATATACCACAGAATCATTTTGAAGAGCGATCGAGGTCATGCAGAAGAGCTTTGTTTGCTGGATTATCTCATTGTTCTGACAGAAATGTTTACTGTGTGGATCCCAAATGATTAAAGTCATGTTTTGAGGTGGGTTCAAATGTACTTTTACAAAATATATTTTAAGCTTTCGGTTAAATTCACTCATTTAAAAATCTTCTTTCCTAGACGTTTGTTTCCATCATGCCTGTTGGAGATGCCGATCCAGGCCGGGGCCATGGCAAAAGGTTGCCCTGGGTGTTTGTGGTCCTGATTCTTGCTGTCGTCACCTCTTCTTCACTCTCTGTTCTTTCCCTGTATCATGTTCTTGCCCTTCAGGCCGAGGTGGAGGGTCTGAGGGCCGAGGTGGTCCGCAAGAGAGAGGAACAAAGCGGGAAACTAGAAGATCCTGTTGAGGAGCCAGACAAACAAGCCCAGCAGCAGAAACAACAGGAGGGTAAAGACAAAATTGAGGTTAGGAGAACAATACCTGGAATTTTTTGTATAAAGTTCTTGTTGGTATATTTAACATACTTATGGCCTGAGAGTAGTCCTTTCAAATAAGTGTCTCTAAATGTTATTTGAAAGAATTGTCACAGAGAAGTTATAGTATCGGGGTCATTACAAATATCTTTTTGTAGCCAAAACTGTATGATTATATATGTATATGCCTACAGTATATCAGAATTTTGACAATGTGCCTCCCCTCGATTTATTATACTGTTAGTTACAAAGTAAAGGTTTGTTTATCATGGGGCACTTGGCCCATATGTCTACACTATTGGTCAAATGTATTATGTTAATTTATGTTTTATTATCATAAATGTAGCCACCCTTTGTCTAGAATGTGTAAATTGGCATTTTAAACAGTATTGAAAGTGTTCCCATCTACGCTGAGCTCTCATTGGCTGCTTTTCCTTCATTATTTGGTTTGGTCTATGTGGTCCATTTCAACTCTTTTATGTTGTGATTGAAATAAATTGGTAATATTTCTTGGTATGTTTTTGGCTTTCAAAGATATATTAATAATTGTAATATTTACTCTTAACATAATATAAAAAATTTATCATTTTATCAATTAAGGCACGAGGCGAGATCAAATATAATGAAAACATTTCACTGCATGATCCTAAACTTTTGACTGGCGTGTAACTTATTGCTGCCTTAAATTCTAAGTTCAATCAAATTGTTTGCTGCACCTTAAGTTGAAATTGAAGTTGAAATTTATTTTGATAAGTGGAAATAATGTAAAAACATAAAAAAATTAAAATACACCGGACGTTAAAATGATTTGTAAAGCTAGGATAGTTCTCGGTTATGTGTTTGAGACCCGTCACATTTAATGTGTTTGTTAAAGTGTCTGCAGCAAGCTGAGTTGGAGGACATGGCAAAAAGAAGTCTTGGTCAAGTCTCAGACAGAACAGGCAAGCAAACACTTATGTCTATTATTATCATCACTACATTCTTAAAACAAAAGGTCATGACATTTCTTATCTGTTTCATGCAGATAGACTTTATCAACAAATCTTTTTTCCAACATCTAAACCGTTTATTCTGAGAAGAGTTGTAGGTTGTGTTTACCGTTTACTAAAAGAAGCAGCGTGGAGCATAAACTCTGACAGATGGTGCAAGATTAAAACCACTTAATATAAAACATCCACATTGAGCAAAGGTTCACAATAACGCATTTACATATCCTGTTCCTCTATGAGTCACTGCATGCCAAACCCTTATTATTTTGTTGTTAAAGTTGGCAAAACGATGCATACTAAAAACACTTTACCTTATTTTTTCAATTAAAAATCAACTTTTTCTGTCTTTGCACAGCCTTTCAACCCTTCTTACAGATGATGGCAGACAGCAGGAGGAAAACCTTCCAAAAGGGTAAAGGATCTTTAGTGTAGCATAAGCAATTCAGTGTTAAAGGTTTATATCCGGATGATTATTTTTTAAGAGAACTAGCATTTATGTGCCTCGTAAGGTAAAGTGTTAAAATGATATAATATGGTCACACTTTATTTTAAGGTCCAATTCTTGGTATTAATAAACCATGAACTATTATTTTTGCCTCAGTAAACTACTAACTTGTTGCTTATTAATAGTTAGTAAGGTTATTGTTTAGGTATTCGTAGGATTAGGGAAGTAGAATATGGTCTTGTTGAATATGTGCTTTATAAGCACTAATAAACAGCCAATATGCTAAAAAAAAGGCATCTAATAAGCAACTAGTTAATAGTGAGAATTGGTCATTATACTAAAGTGTTACATATAATATAATATATATGCATTATATAATATAATGTTTTGTGCAGTCTTTCACGATAAATGCAAAAGTGAAAAACGACATTGAATATGTCCTCATTTTTTGAAGATGATGTCATTGTGTGTGTTTTTTGTGTCAGAGTTTGCATTAGAAATATGCACTGCGGTACCATGGCAGACGGGCCTAAAGCGAGGCTCTGCTCTGGAGGAAGAACATGGGACCATATTAGTCAAATCGGAAGGATTCTTCTTCATCTATAGTCAGGTACATCAATATCCCACATACTTAAGGCTTCTTGACCTTGTAGCTGAACTTTGCGACATCCCAACACAGTGCTGTGTTTTTTTCCTCAACACTTGAAGCTCTCCTTTTCCCAGGTGTACTACATAGACTCAACGTTCGCCATGGGCCACATTGTGATTCGTACAAAGATGAATGTTGTCGGTGATGAGAGTCAGCGAGTGGTCCTGTTTCGCTGTATTCAGAGCATGAATCCGGTCAATCACTTCAACACCTGCTACACTGCAGGTATGAAACATTCCTGTTTTCATTTACAGTTTTAATACATTTCCATTATTTTACAGACAACAAGATTCTGTGCATTATATTGGATATTTGATGGGGGTGTGCCTTATTGTTTGGAAATAGTGACACAATGTAAAATATTTTAAATACTATCTTAATAAAATAACATATTTGGTAATCCATTTCCTTAAGCATCATATTTTCTTATATTGAGATTAGACATTAGCCTACACATTCATGTCATATACAGTATACTTTTCTATAAACTTATATAAAGGATACATGCATCTAAAAATGCAAGTCAATCTAACTGAGCGTGTGATGTGCAGGTATAGTGAAGCTGGACTCTGGGGACAAACTGGAGCTTCTTATACCCCGTACCCAAGCAAATATTTCTCTGGATGGGGATTCCACCTTCTTCGGGGCGATCAAACTTGCCTGATACAGGGCAGAACTTCACGACAGATGATCAGTGATTCTGGATGTGCTCTGTTCTGCAGGTCATTGGACATTGACTTTACATTATGTTATGAATAGTGATGGAATATGTATTCATTACATGAGCTGTGGTTCACACATCCACTTTTAGTAGGCGTGATAATAACATGAACGGATGTGTGACATTAACACATTCTGTTTTGTTTTGTTGTTATGCTTGTGCCGTTTTCCTAACATGATTTATGACTCAGACATACTAAACATTACAGTCAAATCAAACTCGATATATACAATATATATATATACTGTAATTCACAATAACACAATAATTCATGACAACATAATAAAAAACATGCTTTTTGATTTTTTAAAATAGAGTAATCTGTTTTTGCAAATAAACTCCTCATTTAATCTTCTTCGGTATTGACAGAAAAACATGCTTTTTATTTCTTGCACAAAATAAAACATTGTGTTTTTCGAAGGATATGTCAACGAACAAATCTCGTATTTGCTCGCTTGCCAACAAAGCAAAAAAATATTCCAACACAAAAGTAGACTGCACCTTTGCAATTTCAATAAAAAATGGTTCTTCCATGTTTCGACCAACAGATGGCGACAATATCATGTTGTAGAATTGACTACTGTGGACCACCTATCTGTCTGTCTGTTTAGACCCCGTGCATGTCTTGGTATTGCCAAAAAGGTGATCAAAACCATTACATTTATTTTGGCAAACTTTATTATATACCTAGTTTCAGTGTCGATGCATTTAAAAAAATATATTTTATTGCTTTACACAGGCAAGTGCCACACATTTTTATTATAAACAGATAATTAAAACACTTTACATTTAAAAATGTTGCTGATGCTTGCATAATTTTCAAGATCATTAAGAGATATTTCACCCAAAAATTTTAATTCTGTCATCATTTTCTCACTCTCAAGTTGTTCCAAATCTGTATAAGTTACTTTGTTTTGAACACAAGGAAGATATTTGGAAGAATGTTAGCAATTTTCACTTCTGAGACATCAAAATTAAAATGGTAGTCAAAGCTGCCCCAGAACTGTTTGCTTTACTAAATACTTCAAAATATCTCATTTTGTGTTCAACAGAAATCCTTACTGCCTTTAAAAAAATCCAAATTGTCCATCCAAACAATTCCTTTGTGTTTTCAAAAAAGACAAATATATGCACAAACGCTGAATCTCTCAAAGACTTTTCTTTCACACTGTACAGTTGTGCTTGCTTTGCAATTTCCAGGGCAAAAACATTTCATTGATTCAGGTCATTCAGCAACGTTCAAATCAAAGATGATCCACTGAAAAAGGACATCGGGCCTGCCAAAATCAAAAAAATTAACCGAATCCTTGTATATCTCACCCAGTGAGAGACTACCTTCCAGAGCTGTCGCTTAGGGATCCCGAGGAAGTGATGGCTTCTTTTAAATCGTCTCTCATGCTGAGGTATTGACTCCACAGCAGGGAGGAAGCTTCTCATTTCAGAGATCAGATCAGTCAAACACACTTGAACTCTATCCGAGAAGCTCAATGAAGATCGATGAACGCTGTTTGGAAAAGCTCCAGTTCTTTTTTTTTTTTTTTTTAAAGATCGCTCGCCTGAGCCTCACTTTTAAAAACGCAGCCATATTGATTTTGCTTTCAAAATGATGACTTTAAAAAAGCGTGTGATTGTGATAACTCACAGGCGGCCATGCTGGTCGGTTTAAAGCACTCATGCTATTAAGTTGATCTCTTTGCATGGCAAGGCTCCAAACCTGAGATCTTTTATGTTCTCTTTTATGTTCTCATGAAGACTGGAGGATGACAATGTAAAATCAAACAGATTCACCAGGCTGTTTTGATGGAAGCAGGAGACTTTTTTCCTTTTTTCCTGGTGTGATACGCCGGCGTTAATAGAATGGATATGCAGCGTAATATATCCATTTTTATATATATCGGTAATATATTGCTCGCTCAGGAATAAATCAGCCAAATGTAGCTTATTTTTCTTTGAAAATGTTTTGTGTAAAGCTTATGTTTGACAGGTTTGACTATTTTGTTGCTGTAAAAAAATTAGAATACAAAAAATACTTGAACACATCTTTACCCAACTTGTTCAAAACAACTTTTAATGTATAACATTAAATTAACTAGCATGTGTGAGTTAATCATACTTGCACAAACCAAATATGGCCGCTAGGGGACGCATTGTGCATGAAGTATTAATAATGTATTTACTATAGATATTATTAATTGAGTACTTTATTTCCACATCCCTCCCTAGTTATTTGGGAATCGAAGGTGAGGAGGTGCACAAGCTAACAACACACTATATTTTGTGTTTTTATACCTGCATTACATTACTTATTCTTAATTGACCTAAACACTTGATAGGAATGTACTTTGAAATAAACATTGAGTCAAAGCATTTTATCCTAAAACTGAGTCTATTAAACAGAAGTCATTATGACAGATTTCTACATGTTTTAATTCACATAGAACCATAGAACATAAATATTGTAGTCTGTGAACTGTCTCCCGTTCCGTATACGAAGTTTGCTTCAATATTTTGCATGTAATTTCTAATCAAATCATGACAAACTATATATCATTGGAAAGGTCTAGACTCTAGAAAACAGATTTGGTGTTTTTTAAAATAATTTATGTAGGGAGTGTAATTGATTCATTTTTATAATGAGTGTTCTTAGATTTTTTGGTATCCTTTAGCGAGCCGTATTTTTTTTACTTGTTTTTTAATCAAAGAAAAACAAACTTTTTTTAATTTATTTTTTACAATAAATATACCTTTAAAAATAAAAAATATTTTTTTGTTGCAATAATCAGCTACTTTTCTTTTTTGAAAACAAGACCAACTGTAAGTCTTTATTCCAAAGAATTCATGAGTATACCGCCATTTTAGATCCAACATGTGTTTTCATGTGTAGTCTCAAAAAGGGCTCCGACAGTTAAGTTTTAATCTGTTTTATCAAAAAGTGTAAACATGAAAACATCAACTTTCTCGGAGGTTGAGGAGAGTTCTAAGAAGGCTGCGGGAAACGTTTGTCTATTTTAACTGCATTTGTAACCATCACTGGTAGGCTACGTACATATGTTCAGTAATTCCCCAATTTTGGATTTTGAGATGAAATTTAAATCAGGTCACATTATGATGTTTAAAATGAATATTATAAAATAAAATATTATGTAACTGAAAAAGCAGGTATACTATTAACATGCTAAAAGTGGGGACAATAGCATGCAACCGTTCTTGTTGACCGCAAGCATGAACTAGTGTGGTAGTAACAGAGTGTTACACACCATCTGGGGACACATACCTCTACAGCTTGAAAACCACAGTCAGTAAACCAATAGAAAGGCATAAAATAGAAAGGCACACAGCACAGGGGGATGGCTGAAGTTCTATAATCTATAATGTCGAGCAGAGAAAAGGCCAGGCCAAGTGAAAGGCCAAACATGCAATCAGCCAATGGCTTAACAAACAGAGCATCTGGCAGAGCAAATGTCTTTTGAGCGCTTGGTGAGGGGATTGGTCAGCCTGAACTCAATGTGTCAGCCAAACAACTAGCCCCCCTTCCCAAAAATGTCTTTGTACGCTGCTATGGCAACTGCTCGTGTATTGGCGGAAGCTGATGTCATAGTGAATGCGGTTCTGGGGAGATAGAAGCGGAATGGGGTGATGGGGAGCAAGATGGAGCGACGGAGGCATTTATGTCCCGCAGGAAATGAAACAATCTGTGCACACTGTGGCTGGCCAAACCGTGATGAAGTCATTCACATACACAAACATATACACATTCCCATTTACACACAAACTGAGTCTCGTCTCTTCCTTTCTCTGATGTTCTTATCTCTATTTTTCGCAATGTTTCATATATCAAAATATTTCATCATCATGTAATACATACAATCTTGGTGAGAAAAACTGCACAAATATCAGTAAAGAAAACAGATTTTCCAAATGTGATGTTTTGCTTTCTTGCTTAAAAAAACCCTAATACCATCACTTATACAATTATAATATTTTGCATGTTTTCAAAACCTTTTTTTGTAGAAATTTTGACATTAAATAGACATTTTCATGTTAGTTAACTACTGTAAGCTCAATTAATTACAACAAAAGAATGAATGCTTTTTTCTCTTCCATCCGAAAGCGTCCCCCTTTTTTCTTCCCCCGAGCATTTTGTTCTGCTCCTTTGGTTTTTCTTATATCCTTTGGCACGTCTGATACATATTAAAGGTGGTTCCTGAATGTGAAATTTCCCCGTCTGCATCGCAATCTCCTCCCACCACACTCCCTTGGCACCAATTCCACCTCACCAATTTCACTGCCGCATGCTTTTACACCAATATGCTGTAACCTCCAGGTTGAACCGTGTCCTACACCTGCTACATGAATCTACCCATGTTTTTGCTAAGGTAGGTGTTATCGTTGTTTAAGGGCTTCACATTGCTTTGTTCACAAACTCATTTTGGCTCATTTGGTTTCACTCGGTGAATCCGTTGTGGTCCATGTGAGTTTCTCTCTAGAGTTACCAATTTTACTCTAAAAATAGTATTTACAGTCCAAAATGTGACACTCAGTGTAGCTCAACATAAGGGGTTGAGTCCCACAGAACACATGCATTTTATAGTAATTCATAATCTTAAGTGAAGGGAAGGGTCAATAAAGGCCTGCTGAAGCGAATCGATGCTTTTCTATGTTTTTAAGAGAAATATCCATATTTACAACTTCATAATCCGTAATGTCAAAGTTCCGTTACTGTCGCCCGCATGTGCCCCGATTCACTTCAGAAGGCTTTTATTAACCCCAAGGAGCCGGGTCAAGCAGTTTTGTGACCGATGGATGCACTTTAAGCTTCAGAATCTCATCCTCTAGTCACTCCTATAATAAAGCTTGGAAGATAAATGATAATAGCTCTGACTGTATTCATCTGAAAGAAGAAAGTCATGAACACCTAAAGGATGCCTTGAGGGTGGGTAAAACATGGTTTAATTTAGTTTTGCCACTGAACTAACACTTTAATAGTGATAATCTGTGCTTTGTTTGATATCCAAAAATAACTATGGTTTGAGAATATTATCAAAGTAAATTTTGCTGGTACAGCGTAAACTTTGATATTGTGATGTGGGAATGTGAGATATAAGACTTGAAGGATTTAATGAATACAATAAATGATCCATTTCTTGATACGTGAAAGAGTTTGTTTGTATCACAGATGATTGTTTATTCACACTCGGTTCTTGGTTTTTACATTTTTACTGCTGAGAAAGAGCTTCTGAAATTGGCTTTAATAATTCATGTGTCTGTGTGGTGAAGAGAGGAAGTTAAGGTCTATTCATCAAACCTTCTGTCAAAGGACTCGCCAATGAAAAATGGCTCTCTTACCACACGTCCATTCAAGGCTTTCGGCTTTAGAAGGAACGGAAAGAAGGAAAGAACACTGGTAATGAATATAAAACAACACCATTTTAACCTTTCACTATTTCTGCTTTTAGGTTGTCTAGCTGAAAGCTACACGTTTAGCTGCAATAGCTGTAGGTTAAAAATAATAGAGGCGATATATGTAAGGTATGTATTCTATAATGTATGCAGAAAACAAGTTTTGTTTTTTAAGGTCCAGTGTGTGAAATTTAACGGCATCTAGGGGTGAGGTTGTGAATTGCAACCAACGGCTCACTCCACCCATCCATATTCGAAGCACTACGGTGGCTGAAACAGGATTAAGATGTTGTCATGTTTTTGCTTCTTTGCTGAAGGAGATCATAAATAGTCATGTATATCAAATTGCATTTCAAATCCTCCAAAAAATCACACATTGGACCTTTAAGCCTGACTTTGTAAACTGGCCTGCAGGCACTCTCTAATACGTTTGAGATTTATTGCCACAAATCACACAATAGATCAATTTAAATACAGTACAACGTTATTCTCATAAAACACATCAAAAAGCATAAATCCAAACTGTGCTGTTTTAACTCACATAAAACAATTGAAACTTTTTCAATATTATTAAAGTTTTCAACAGGAGAATGAGATTCAATACATCTCATAATTTTTGTCTTCCGGCCTCAAAGAGTTTGTCAGCTTGAGCAAATTGAAATTCCTCCATACCTCTGAGGGAATACAAGGGGTAAAAATAGAAGATTTGTTTAAATTGCTGATGGGATGGTACAATGACACAGATGAAAGAAAATCTTTAGAAATTACAGATGCATAAAATGAATTAATCTTCGGTTGTAAAATATGTAGGCATATATTATTTTTGTGCCATGTCAGTTAAATAAGTCCAACAATTCTGACTCATAAAACTGAATTAGAAGACTCATTTAACTGGAACGGCGCAGGAATAATAGGTCAGTAAATTTTGAACTTGTGAAGCAAAAGCAAAGTGAGTTCCACTTGTACAGGACACACGCGGTGATCGTAATAATAAGAATGAGTGGCTGATGGAATAGAGGAGAGGTTATTTTAAATAATACTGGTCTATTAGTGAAGTGAACTGTAGCTGTAGTCATCTGTAAAGCGCATGTCATTACACGACCTTTTCAATACCGAAGGTTATGAAGAAATAAGTTGATGACTGTACATGAGCACACATAAGAACAGTTTTATTACTACAGGCTGACTTATTTTTAAATGGGTCATATCATGAGAAACAACATTTTATTTTCTCTAATAAAAATAAAGATCAAGGAAGAAGTTTATTGTATGAAATCATACTAAGATACATTAAACCTTACGGCCGTTTCATCTGTGTGTAACACCTGCTGCTCTGTATATACTTCTTATGTAGGCCTATGTCAGAGTCAAAAAATTAAAGCTATTTATGATCTCAGTTCAGAATGACCTTGATTTTAAAAGATTGTATTATGAGCCTGTCACAGTGTTATGAAGGCTTTGGAAAGAGTCTGTAATTGATGGATGGAGTTTTAAACATTTAATATGAGAGGACGTGTAGCTTGTAAGGAAAACTGCAGTGCATTGTATAATATTTAATATACAGGGAGGGAGAAATGAAATTCAATACAAAAATATATGACATGTCTCTCTTGAATATAATTCAAAGGCAGTTATGTTGCCAAATTGTTTAACCAAATTTTTTCATGGAGAAAACACACATTCCTAAAAATGTCTCTATTATTAGATGATGTATTCTGTCATTCTTTTAGTTGTCCACAATGCTAACAGTATATTATAAAAAAAGGGGATGCTGCAGTTCAAACTGAATACAAGTTAAATGTGTATTTTCATTTTGATTCCCAGCATAAGATGTTAGTTTTCTGGTCGGTATCTTATCTAGCCGCATGAATTTAGTCCATTTAATTTTAGTAAACTGCATGGCTATGTCGGAACACCAGCAAAACCAGTACAAGCCTTTTATTGAACAAAATTCTCTCTCATCATCCCTCTTGCCAGAGAACAGTTTAGAAGGGTCAAGTATCTTTGTTATGCAGATGGTGACCAGGAACGGTCATGTGAACAGACCCATAGGGAAGTTCTCAATTTCTCAGTTGTTTCCCCTTGACAACAGTGAGTTTAGATGGAGAGCATATGGTGACAGTTTTTCAGAAGTTGCTCTTTCATATCTCAGGAGAAGAGATTTGATGAAGTTCTCATTTGTGTTTCAAATATCAATTTGATCTCAGAGGTTTGCCTGGGAACGCCAACAAATTGAGACTTTTGCGTATACGTAGATTGTTAAAATAATCTGGATTTGGTTCAATTTAATGAGAAATGTTTTGATGAGTTTTTATTTAAATCTTCAATCATTTTTCATTTTGATGGCAGACTAGGCAAATTTGAGCTCAGGTTATGAGATTGCTGAGATCTTTTGAAACTCTAAATGAGACTTCATGAGATATTTATAACTGAATCACAAAAGAATTTGTGACGTGATAGACTTGTAAATTCACCCAAAAATGAAACTCCTGTCACCATCTTGTCATTTCAAATCTTTATGACTTTCTATCTTCTGCAAAACACAAAAGAAGATATTTTGAAGAAAGTGGAGAAACAAAACCAATGCAAGTGAGTTGGAGCCAGTAAACAAGTAAATGATGACAGAATCTTTATTTTTGGGTGAAGCATCACTTCAAGCTATTTTTTCCTTTTGATCTCCTTTTAATCTCATTGATCTCTCTATAGACTGTCTATTATGTCAAAGAAGTTTTTCTGTCTTATGGGTTCTCACATTTTGTTCCTCACTTTCTGTCGTGTTATTCGGATGATTTTGACCATTTCTGAAAAAAAAACACTTACAAATGTTAAAAAAGGGACAAAGGACTCTTGAGTACATTATAGGTGGTTTGTTCCAAAAAGACTGAAACACATCCAAACCCATTTGTGTGTCCATTAGAATTTCACACATCTCCCTCCATCCCTCAATCCCCTCCCCCTTACCACGATCTTATGACCAGCAGAAGTCCTGTGTCACTGTTTCAGAGCAGCTGCTGTCTTTAAGCTAATGTAATCAGAGATTTGAAGTCTTTCTCTCTCTCCCTCTCTCTCCTCATCTAGTCTACACAGCTCTGTTCTTCTAAATGTCCCAGTACACTTCTGCTTTGAGTATACATTCAACAAGAACTCTCTCAAACACGATCCCATTTTCTCAACACTCTCCTCTTCATTCATCACCGTAGCTCCTCCCTCTTTCTCTATCCGTCCGTCACTCTGATACGGCTCGGGAGATCGGATGGGTTAATTGTGGAAGACTGCGTGAAGTGAGGGACTGTGTGTGAGAGATAAAAAAAGATTGGGGGAGATCAGTTGAGAACGCGTTGAACAATGTAGAAGATTTTGGATTATACAAGCTGCCAAGAGAGAAGTGTTAAACTGATAGAGCTGAATAAGAACTATGAGGTAAGTTAATTTGTTTATAACTTCTTATGCAGTACTCAACTTTTCTTGTATCATTTTTTATCTTGTTGGTTGAAATCCTGTCATATTTACTGTAAGCTGTAGAAACCCCACAAATATATTTGCATGGGCACTATAAGAGAAGAGATAGGGAACTTCATGTTGATTGTTAAATTGACAAGTGGTATCACATTGGATCTACAACCTATTTTTGTTCTTGTAGCATTGCTTATGTGTTTGTCTTGTGTGAAATTCGTCCTGTTTGAGGGGTCCTCAGGTCACCCCTCCTGATGTTGAGAGAACATGTAAGGAAAATAAATATGTTTATTGGTAAACTGAATTCACTGAATATGGCCAAAGCATTGTGATCAACAATGTTGTCTCTTAAAGGGACAGTTCACACAAAAATGAATAGTTTTGTCTATATTTATTCACCCTCATGGCCTGTAAAACCATGATTCTTATTTTTCATAAATTACTCACTCTCATGTCATTCGGAAAATATGACTTTCCTCTACAGAACATAAAATAAGATATTTTGAAAATTGTTGGTAACCGAACTATGGCTGCACTTTTAACATATAGACACAAAACCACAGCAAGTCAATGGATACCTCTGTTGCTAGGTTACCTTCATTCTTCAAAATATCTTCTGTCATATAGATTCAATAATACAGGTTTGAAATGACAAGAGACTGAGTAAATGATTCAGTTTTACAGATTTTGTAGACATTCCTTAAAGGACATGTCTCTCTGCCAAATGAGTGTCCAGCTGAGATGTTACGCAAAAAAATGTTGGGTTATTATATAACCCATCGTTGGGTCAAAAATGGACAAACCCAACTGTTGGGTTAAATCAACTCAGAATATGGTTATGTTTGACCCAACAATGGGTTAAAACAACCCATGATTTTAATTTATAACCCAACGGTTGGGTTCGTCCACTCTTGACCAAATGCTGGAGTGAATTCAGTTGTTAAATGTGTGAATCTGTGGCGGAACAGAATTAAGCACATAGGCGGATGAAAACAAAACCTGCAGTGTGAATGTGGCTTATGAGTCTATAATTAAAGTTTTTGCATACGGTATGGTTAGGGTATTAAAGTAGGTCAGGATTAACTGTGCGGAGGTGATGGATTGGCAATATAAAAGACTAATGGTGTGTACAGGTGTGTTTGAGAATTTATCTTTGTGACTTTGTGTCTTTAGATAGAAGCTTTAAGGGGGATGAAGCAAATTCACCACATTAACCTGATTTAGTTGGTGTGTGACAGCTAATGTGACTGCTATTTTTGGTTTCTCGCTCTCTTTCCACATCATTATACAGTGTGTTTTGTTGATGTGTTTGGTAAGGAGGGAACATCTCAGTGTATGATCCAATCGGCATCTTTCCCATGGGAGAGTTCCAATCATCCGTCTCTATTTGTATTTTCTTCCCTGCATTTATTTTAATTTCAGCTGTGTATAAAGGGCAATTTTTGACGCTCTGGCAGTCTAATTGAATTCTCTGCCTCCTCCTAAAAATAGTCTTGGGAAAAATATGTTTTACATGAGAAGACTGGTATCAGCATATGGAGTAAAATGAAAAGATATGACCTTCCTAGAAATGTTGTCATGCATTGTTAAATGGGAGCTGAACTTCCTCTGAAAGCTCAAGTGATGTCACATCCTCTTCATATGTAAGTTGATGACTTTGTCACAACATTTATGTGTGCAAGCATTACCATAAACACATGAAACCATCGGATGCCTTCCTTTCTCCTCATCAGAATGTGCAGACAGCTGAGAGGAGTAACTGATGGATGACTACACATATAATGCTTGTTTCCAGACAGAATATTTGAGAGAAATGAGAAGCGGGTCTGACAGTTGAGCCTAATGTTGCTGAAGGAGAGAAATCTCCTGCTTAATTGCTCTGAATTAGTTCTCGGTATAGCGAAGGATTGGACTTTGGTTTCCTTATTGGAGTTTAAACTGATTGTGTGATCCCAAAATAATGTTTGAAATCCTGAGAATGTTTCAGGAGTTTGGCCATTTGTTACAATTTAGACTCAACACGCACACACATGCACACAAAGATACATTGAAATAGGGCCCTGCTTTGGCTTATTTCTATTCCGGGGTTGCTGGGTTTGCGAATCTCAATTTACTGTGTTTCCTGTTGGGCTCTTGGTATTTTTCCAAATGCACAGATCCATTTAAGTCTCTTACACCCCTACAGTCAGCTGATGATAGTGACTATGGGAAAAAAATTCAGCAATATGTCACCCCTGGGTCATGGCTTTTATTTACTGTATATTCTTTAAAGGAAGCATTTGTGTTTTTTTCAAATATATCTTGATTATTCACTTACTGCCGTTATTATTAACAAAGTAACAGGTGGCTGCATAGACGGTTTCATCAGACGCACACGCTTGGCCCTAAAGTTAACTTCAGGTCTGGGTTTGGTTGTAAGACAACAATTTATTTGAGAATTAATTTATATTAACGTTAATTTCTATTAGTTTGTATACATTTAAATTAAACTCTACTAAATGTTGAGAGACCCTGGAGAATTTATTTGAAGGAATATTACAAAACACTAACATGATGTGATTTTGAACGAGGACATAAAAAACGTATTCTTAGAGGTTTCTACGAGGTTCCAGATACACTAAAAAATCTAACGACAAATCAAGATCATGAAATTATTTTAAATACATTTTCAAACTGAGATCTTATGATAAAGGAACCTAACTTGTTTCCATCTTTTTGAAGTTTGAGGTTAATATTTTTAAGAATGTATAGGCTAGTATAAAGACATACTGTACATATAATAATATCATGTCTTTAAACATTCCTTTTTCTATATTCACACAGTCCAAAGTAGTCAGTGAATACATTTTATTAAGTAAAATGTTTGAAGTACCAAAATATAAATAAGCGCTATAATTGCTACATGAAACTGAAGAGATGCCGTCTGGTTCACCTGTTCCTGGCAAGCAGGACTGTTTCTCATTCCAGGTTATATTTAGTGCTGGCTGTGTAACAGTGTCAGAATCAACGTCTGGATCCGTCAGAACATGCAGAGACAGGGTCATGTTTGTGTCAAGACTGGGAATTTGTCACAGAGTATCAAGGTACTGTGCTTGTTGTGATAAGGAGACAGTTAACAAAATAACCCATTTAGCTTTTATTTATGACTCCTTTTAGAGAGACAGACTTTTAGGAGTAACCTTGGTTTTAAAAGCCATTTTGCAGCTTATTTCAGGATACTTGATACAGTTGTCTGTGAGACATAACAATTGACCAATCAGTTTGTTTTTCTTCAACATGCTTTTTAAGGATTTGTGGGTTTATTTTACAGAGATGATACCACAATAACAGTTTGCTGAAGATAAAAAACTAATGTACAAAAACTCAGTTCACGAATGGCTGTACAGTTAACACCGAAAAAGACAATTTGATGCTTTGTAATCTAATTTCGCTTAAATCATAGACATCACAGACAACGCAATATTAATGTAAATACAGCTTGTTGACAGTTTAATTGCTAATAAGTGCTTTAAACAAAACTTTAATTATCTACTAAGCATATGATGCCAATTCCCCTGAATAGCCAAATTTAGAGATAAAGAAGAAACCATATTTGTTTGTTTGTTATGTTTTGTGGATTTAGGATTATTTGCATGAAGATGTGTGAGATGTTATGAGTGCCAATGGGATTGTGTGTGTCTGGAGAAGCACTGGGAGCAGCTGGCATGCTCTTGGGGCTTTGGAATGGTATGTCAGTATGGGCAGGTGCGCAGAGCAGATTGGCAGACGTATCTTGCATCGATGATCACACATAGACTGTCCATGGAGTACACAACACCAACACCCGCCCACTTACATTCATGCAGATTTATATTTTGAACAAAGAGAACGTGTTAAATCAATAACACAATAAATGTCATAGTTTGATTTAGCCTTGAAACCCTAAACTCCCTATTTTAAATGGATATTTCACCAAGAAATTAAAATTCTGTCATCAGTTATTCACCTTCGAGTTGTTCCAAATCTGTATGTATTTCTTTGTTCTGATGAACACAGAGAAAGATATTTGGAAGAATGCTTATAACCAGACAGATGTTGCCCCCCATTGACTCCCATAGTATCGAAAATGACTTAAAACACAAAAGAAGACATTTTAAAAGGGTTCTGGAGAACCCTTGACCACCGTTGTATTTTTTCCTACTATGGTCTCAATAAATTGAGGAATCCATTTATGATTCTCATGTTCTCAGATTTTACTCGTGAAAAATGGATCCAAGTAATCTCACATGTGTCACTTCTAGAGTTTCAGAAGAGATGTCATAAACTCCCATTTGCTGTAATACCAAAACTGCATTTAAAATCAAGTGTAGCATAAGTCCTGTCAGGTCACATTTGTTAAGCTTGCATCAGTCGAGCAGATCATTGATTAGTGCAGCTAATCAATGTCAAACAATATTGATACAACGTATACTATATGCTCAATCGTGCTCAAAACCCACCTCCATCCCCAACTTCACCACATCTATCGGGTCATTTTACATTTCATCCTGTTAGGCTGATATATGACTTTTTTATTTAGATTTATTTTGCACTCCTGTTCTGTTCATGCAATGCAGCACAGAGATGCAGAGAGTTTCCCCAGATCTTTGCTGTTATTCAATTATTTGACGATAGTGGTCCTGACGGAAAGTCTTCTGCACACAAAATTGGGACCTTTCAAAATCTTAACGGAGCACTTTATTAAATTTCTTGCGGAAACCTTTTTTTCAGTGTTCCTTATTTGAGTCTTAAGTATTTAATTTTTTTTCTCTTTAGCAAGATTATAACAAGTTACACACTTAAGACCCAAGTGTTTCCTTTAGCCAATGTTAAAGACGGAAACAAGAAATGAGAGAAACATAGGATTTCAGAAAGATGAATTCCTGAAAGATACGAAGAGGATCGCAGTGGAAATGTTCCAAAGATGGAATATGTGATAAAAGATAAACCACGAGATTGAATGCTGAGAGAAAGTAAGAGTGTTGTGGGTGAAAAATAAAATAAAGAAGAGACAAGTTTGTGTGTTCATGAGTAACAGAAAAAAGGGCCCTATCTGGTTGGATTAAAGGGGATCAGAAGGGGGATTTTGGAGGCGTCTGTCTTCTTTACAGGTTCATTGGATGTCTCTCTCTGGTTTTCTCTGTGCTGCTTGACTGGACAGAAGCACTCAAGCCCATCATACACGGAGAGCTATGAAGATTCATTGAAAGAACAGATGGTTGGTGGGCACACAAATAGCATAATAATATTCACACATTGCTTAGACTGACTTTCTTCATCTTTCTCTCAAATTCTATTGTTCTCCGTGTGAGGAACATGTTAGATGACATTGAACATTAAAAGGGTAGTTTACCCAAAAATAATATAATTATAAGCTCATTATTATTAATGTTGTTCAAAATACGTTTGCATTTTTTGGCAGTGGTAGTCTTTGTAGTCAATAAAAATAAAATAAAAATCCTACAGAAAAATTAAGAAATACAGGATTGAAAGACCGCCTTGAATTCTGAGAAGAGTGTGTTTATCGGAGTACGTTTCCAAATGTATTTTACCATCACTGCTCATTTGCATGGTTACATTTTCACTTCACTGGACCAACCAATCACATATCGTGGAAAACACCAGCTTTTATTTAAAATGAACAATGTCCTAGTTGCTGTGGTTTGTTTTATCTAAGAGCCCTTAAGCTGAAATGTTTGTGTTCATTAGCTACCTACAGAGCTTGTACAATGGTACTGCCCTATCCTACCCTAGGTTTTATCTTTTCATTACAACACTGACAGCAAGCCAATGTTCCTCCAGTCATATATCACAGCTCTGGAGTCTAATGACACAAATGGGTTTTTGATAGGCGATGTTGTTGTGCATTTGGCAGGTTACTAATGCGGCAAAACACACTTGCTGCATAATGTCTTTAATAAATGAGTTAGCAGAGCATTTTCATACGCCGTTGACCGAATTTATTACTTATTAGGGTTGCCACTTTTGGTGTGGCAATATAAAAGATGTGTCCCTTTCACATAATATGAATCATTATTTCTTGACCACAGATAACCTATTGAAAGGCTCTCTGGGACATTTTAAAATTGGTGTGTTTTGTTTGAGAATAACCTACACTGTAAAAAAGGTAATACTTATTAAATAATATTTACGGAAAATAGAATGAGCGTAATTTTCATACATTTTATTTCACACCTGACCAGTAAATTAGTAATATATTTCTGTAATTTTTCTTTAATACCGCAATTTTTTTTTTTTAATTAAAATATATTTCAGTGTTTTCTGTTCTTTGGTATTTTAGTCTGCTTTGATTTCCGGGTTCCTGTTGTAGTTCTTTAGTTTTTTTGGTCCCATGTTGATTGTCTCCCCAGGTGTGTCTTGTTACCTTAGAGCCCCATCTATTTAAATCCTAGTGTTTCCTATTTCGGTTATTTTTTCAGGCAGGTCGTGTGGATGGCTTTGCTTTTGTCGTTTTTTTACTATTTGTGGAATAAACATGTATTGCTTGCATTTGGATCCAGTCCGTGTCTTCTCAGCATGACACTAGCAGTATTTGAGGTGCACTATAAAACTGCAGCAAGTGCGGTAGGGATGAAAAAACAGGAAGAATCGGAATGTTATTATTGTTATTATTGTAAATAAAAATCTGGGGTTCGAATGTTATGACATGCACGTGATTGAGAAGAAAGTGAAATTTAGTTTGTCATTGGTCACATGATTTCTACGTTGACAAATCAAGCTTCAAATTGAAGCTTCATCTGGTACGCTCATATTTTCTTGACACCACCTCCGACGCCTTGGTTCAAACGTCACATTCCTGAACGATGGTATAAAACCCACACTCATCGTCCTCTGCACTTGAATACTCAAGTTTGTGCTGTGCACTTTTACTTAAGTTTATAGCCTGTTTGTAGGTTTCTTTTACAGTTTTGGATCGAAAACTTTTACAGCTTTCCTGTAGCTCAGTGGTAAGAGCATTGCGTCAACAACGCAAGGTTGTGGGTTTGTTCCCAGGGGATTGCAGATACCTAAGTATAAATGTATAGGGTAAAGCAATGTAAGTCGCTTTGGATAAAAGTGTCTGCCAAATGCGTAAATGTAAATATGGAAACGAGACAGAAAGGAAAAGAAGGCCATCGTTAGGAAAACATGGGCAGCGACACATACCTGTGTGTTCTCCAAAAGGATCGTCTTTTTAAAGCAATTCAAAGCTTCTTTTCTGACAGACTCACAGTTTCTCAGTTCAATGGTCGTTACTCATCGCTTCTCACCTTCGTTTGGATGTATGACTACTTCAAAGTAGTTTGATATTCATCATAGCACTTAGCTATGATGTGTGTCTCCAATGTGCATTAGCAGAGCGTCATGGCGAACATGTGATTTAAGTTGGTTACTTTCTTGTTGCACAATAGTCAAAAAGCCACAGACTTCTGTCTAATAAGTTATGCTCAAATATTTTTTACTGCATTTTTTATTAGCCTTGCTGCAACTCAACTGAGGGAGTCAAAGTCTTTCTGCCCCAGATGGGTCTAATGTAACTATATTTTATGTTAGTTGATTGCTACTACTCTTTAATAAAATAATTGTGTCACTATTTTAAGTAAATTATGAGCATATTGTCCTTAGATGAGAACGTTATTGCTTTTTCATTTCTCAGGATATTTTAAAAGAAGTTCTCAATTATGATTTATCTAAGTGTCAATTCAGTCTTCTTAAATTGGTTAGAAGGAATAAAAACAGAAATAAATGCATTGAGTATGGAGATGTTAAATGAATGGAAATCTGGATTTCTTTGAACTTGATGAGACATGTTTAATTTCACATTGAAATCTTCAATCATATTGATTTTTAATTGCAGCGTTTGCAAATCTAATCTTGGTTTATGAAATAAACTTAATGGAGATTTTTTAGCCTTTTTCTCAGTAGAAATACTTAAGACGCAGGAGACTGAGGTTTCATTTTGCTCTCCATTCGAATCTCATTGATGCCTACAAGAAATAATAGTAATAAAATACAAAGAAGTCTAATTTGTGAGTTTTCTTTCTAATGGGTAGAGCAAGAGTTTTAAAGTAACTTTTCTAAAACTGATTAAGTGTAATGATTATTATTCTACTTTTTTGCCACCCTCGGGATATATACTGATATCTATACAACATTGGTATGTGTTGAAATATTCACACACCAACCATTGACGTCTTTGCCTAGGACGCTTAAGGCAGACATTTGCAAATCCTTTCCTTCAAATCCTTCAGGAAAAGCACCATCAGTATAATAATATATTGATACTCTGCCATAACACAGTGTTGATTAACCCAACAAGTGCTCAAGTAGAAGTATCAAAAGAGTTTGAGCCCTTGAGAGCTGTTTCCTCCACTCCAGGGAATCATCCGAATAGGAGACATAATTTTCGCTGGTCTTAGAGAATGTGAGTCTCAAAGCTATGGATCGGCATCAATTCATAAATCATTTACATCTCTGAGCTTCAGCGCCTGCAATCCTACAATCCGTTGTTATTTGATGTCTTTTTTGAAAAGGCTGCTCTAATGTGGGTTGGTTATATATGACCTACTTTTACTCTTTTATAATTTTTCCGCACATTTTGTAGTACTTCTGCCCCAAGCAATGTGCACTGGCTTTTGGTTTTAAGACAGTCTTTTATTCACACTGTGGTAGATGGTCATCTGTTTCATAAACACTAGGAAGACATTATCTTAATTAATTTGATTTAGCTAAACTGATTTGTTAAATCCATATTCATTTATGCACTACTGAGAGATAGATTTGGTTGTATGAATCTGTTTCAGAGGAGCTGCACCGGTAGATTTACAGTGGATTGATGGACACGATTTTAGTTTATTTGCTGTATTCGAGGTATTGGCTGTACAATAAAGCTTTGCCACTAGCTTGCTGGGATCTTCTTACAGTGCACATATAAAACAGTCATGTCTGTATAGTCTAACAGTTTCACAGTTTCACAGTTTGTCCAGAGAAGCCGTCAGGGAATCCTTGCTGAGGGGAAAGTGTACGCTTGTTTATGAATTTGCTGACAGTAATATTACTGTACTTGTTACTTGCAAACAAGTGGCTTGAATGACACAAACAAACACGCGGGTGATTATCTTAAGCTTATAGTGCTATTTGCTTTCTCACTGGTGTTCAGAATAGATGTGTAGATGGATCATTCATACAATTGGGAGATATTACAACATACGATAAGGTGGCTAATGATATGGAATTTTGTAATTCGATTTTTGATGTACTTTGAAGTACATTAATGATGTAATTTGACAGATTTAATTGGTGATTTGAAATGTTCCATTGGCAAACATGAATACTACCCCGCCTTCCATTTCGAAGGGCTCATCCCTATGCTTTGAAGGGTTAAAGGGTGTAGGGGACCAAACAACTTCTTCTTGAAGTGCCCTTCTGCGTCATCATAAGGAGGCAGCATCACCACGCAAAGAATCTGCAGAAAGAATCATGGGAGGCCAAAGCGACCATCAGTCTCACCCTTCGAAATCCTTCGTTCTGTAGGGCCCTTTGAACTGGTCGGTTATGAGCACTTCGGTTTGGAGCGACCCTTCAGTATGGCGTCTATGATTGTTGTCACTTTGAAGGGCACTTCGCAGGGCGATATATCCCGGTTGGAATGCAGGGCTAGTTAAATGTTCATTTTAGTTTCCTATTTAGCAATATTGCAATGTGCTTTTCTGATGTATTATTTATTTGTTTATTTTTTTAAACTGCTATTTACATTCTTTAAGTTATTTTTGCTTAAAATGCCTCAACTTAAACTATGATCAGTTTATCGCTGAGGCAACATTTCTATTTTTTGGTTCATTCATTTTTTTTAAATAATATTTAGGAGGTTCAAAGAGTGTCAGTTTATGTTTTTTTTTTAGGGACATGAACTACATGCCACAAAAGTGTATGTTTGATTTCACAGAGCATATAAATGCTTCCCTTTCACTCTTTAATTTTTGTGCCCAAATGTTTTTTTCGTTAATGAAATAAGTTATAATTTTTTGTATCGCTCAAGCTTTTCAAATGTTATTTTGGCCAATATTTAATTTTATTTAATGGAATAACCAATAGATTTAGTATATTTTAATAACATCGTCTTGCATACATATAAAACAGCTGCCTTATAAAGTGTGAAATTAGGTTTTATTTATAAATATATTTTTATAAAGCTAAGTAAGTTTTCTAATTTACGTCTTGTTTTTTATGAAACCCAAACACACACCCTAAATATCTAAACTACCTATGATTCTTAAACTTGAAACGGAGGTTGAAAGAAAGACATGGGTTGTCAAGAAATCCTACAGGCACCATTTCAGTCTTCGTTTTAAATCTTTTCTTCTGTCTCTAGCCCATTTGTCATCACATGCTGTCATTCATGCTTGTCTGCACTATATACAGGTTCGGTGACAGCCGAACAAAGAGATCTGATTGATTTCCTGTCTGAGGGTGTAATAAAGCAAACTGTAATTGTCGATGATACAGAAGGACATCACTTAGTTCTAACCTCTGATGTAATGCAGACCCAATCACAGTTTTCTTATTTCTTTAGTTTACAGTCATGATCTGCCACATGCATAAACTGGCCCGATGCATTCTGATGAAAATGTATTGTAATATAAGTTGCTTTAAATTAAGTCGACTGGGAAGTACCTAAATTAACATGCAATTTCAAGTCTTTGGCCAGCTGGAAATAAGGTCCAGTGTCTTTCTATATGGCATTTTTACAGATAAGAACACTGTCTTGCAACCTCAATGACCTTGAACGTGACTTCGATCAGGGTTTCAACTACAGTAAATGCTTGAAGAGTCAATATTACAATTATGTTTAATGCATTTCTGAACAAGGTCATTTCAATCCCCATGTTGTTACATGTACGATTAATTCAACCCTGTGTCCTTACAGAATCGACTTCCCTCATTCATATGAACAGGTAATTATGCTTCTAATTATTCAGATTGATGATATAAGACAAATTGATAGTGACTGTACCATTCCAGACTGTAATAAGGAGTCCGCGGGAGTTGCTTCCCGGTGAGTCTCTTATCTTTTGCAGACTTGAATGTCTGTATGATTAATATGGGATACAGTGTCTATATGAAGATGTAGACCCCCAAGGTCAGACTAAAGACGAACACAGTGCACTGTAATGAAAGGGGGGCGGTCCTATTAACAATTCATTACCGGAGACCATCGAAGGAGATTGGGGGACCTTAACAGGGGGCTGTCTTGGTGTATTTGTGTTTGACAGTAAGGACTGACCTAATCAACAAGGTGATCTGGGGTCACATAGTTCAGCACATTTGCGTGTGTGTATGTGTGTTTGATGTATGCAATGATGACACTTGACTCATCGGGGGATCAGTGGGGGTCTTTATTAGTGCCTGGATATACACTTCTATTAGTGTGCCTCAGGGGGATCATCCCTTAAAGGGGTAGTTCACCCAAAAATGAAAAATCTTGCATCGTTCACGCACCCTAATGTTTATCCAAACCTGTGTGGCTTTCTTTCTTCAGTGGAACACACGACACGTTCACGTTGTAGAAATGACCATTTTCACCTGAACTATTTCCTTAATGAGGTGACACGCTCCTGCGTTTTTCTGATTGAATGTGAACACGACCCACGTGTTAGATGAGAATTGTTGGGGGGAGGGGGTGTTTATCGCACTCGCACCTTACGGAGTGGAAGGGTGGGACAATCCCAGTGATATGAAAAGGGTTCACAAGGATACACTCCCGTGCGAGACAACGGTGTCACGGAATGCCAACACTAGAACCACGCTGGCCAGCGTTGCCATGGCAACGGCAAACCGATGAATGAATGACATCACGGCGACTGGGAGGTGAGAGAGTGTGAAATTGATTTGGTGGAGCAGCGCGGAGGCGTACGCGGGCAGACACGTTTTTCCTCAATCTCCGCACCTTGCCTTCTCTTTTCCTCCTGTGTTCACCTTGCGCCGCTGGGTGGGATTCTGGTAGGACATCTTCTTCACTGTTTACTTGACCGTCTGATGTGCTTGTGCACGTGTTAGTTGGACCTCTGGTGTATTTTTTCCGTTTTGCCAACTTGAATATGGGAGAGTGAAGTAGTGCATGAGGAGAAAAGGGTGAGTGAGTGCATGAAAGGAAGCAGAGCTTGAAGACTGAAGTGCAGTTGGTTCTGCTCTATATATACCATATGTAAAGTGAGGGGTGGAATGTGTGTGAGATCACTGTGAGGACTTTAGACCTGCTAACAAAAAAAAATGCCAATGGACTGTGCTGATGTCATATTACCATTCATGTCACCAATTACTAAAAGATCATGGATATTAGTGGACATTTTTTTGTACCATTGTTCTTCACTTCAAGTCGAATGCGAATGTTGTTTTTGTTGGCTTGTATACTGTAGATATAAGTGTGTATTCGAGCGTGTAAACACCATGTGCACGTTTGCTCGATACAGTGTTTCTGTGAAAGCCACTATTTTTCAACACGTTCTCTTTTACGAGCGCACAAAACGGTCTGTCAATGTCACGTGGAGCTGTGGGAGGTGTGTGTGATGTATGCTTGTGTCTGCGTTTTCTTTTAGTAGATCACGTACCCTTCCCATAACGCATCACTTTGTCGGGGGGAAAATGCTCGAACATCGGCGTTATAACGTGGTGTTGATCATCCAACAGCTACCCGCTTGTGATTGATGACACGGACCGACCTCTGTGACCAAAGCGGGAGAGCCAATCAGCAGGGGTGAAAGGTCACGGCTAAGCCAATCAGGATTGAATAAATCAGTCTTTTGCATTCGTGTTTGGCTTATAAGCTCGGTTAACCAGTTATGTGAGACTTCAACTATACAGGATTTTGTATGTTGTGCAGTGTTCTGGTAACTCAGAGATGTTGTTTGTGTGTCATGGTCGGTGTCTTTTCTTCAGATTTGCGGTCAAGGTGCATTTAAAATGCTGCGAGCATTCAAATTGATCGCTGCTGGTCAATTCGGATGTATAAATTTGCACTTTAATTAGGATGAGGTAACTTGCTAAATAACATGACGTACGATATGCAATACAATATGTATTTTTTTATTTGAACTTTATTACAAAACGTTAAATTATGGAACAAACATACATATTCAAGTGTTTCTGATCGGTGTACACAATCCACGCGTAATGCATGCATGCACAGGCATTCAAAACTCATGTGACAGTCGGTATACTGACCTACAACTTTGATTAAAACTTTTCAAAATCACCCAGTATTTTTCAATAGTTTTGATGTAGTCCAGTCTGACAGGTTACAATTGTTTTAATGGTAATGAGTAATGTAATGGATGCCACCATCTTTGATGTTTACTTTAGTCATTGTCACTATGGTCACACGTGTTAGTCACGGCTATCATGAAAATAGCAAGAGCCTTGACTTTGGTTACTGTTTCTGTTTCTGTGACTGTGTGAACATAGGCATTGACGTTTTGTATAAATGTTTGCTTGCATTAATGTGTGTTCAGTTTAAACATACGCAAGATGTCCTTGACACAATCATTGCATTGATTTGACTGGTTCATCAACAATTTACAAAGAAATTGTTCTCCCTGTATTCATGTAGTATCACTCATAATGTCAGAGTTTGGATTATATGCACCGCTGTATTCGTTCATCGGCACGTTTTCACTTTAGCTACTTAATAATTCATGCTGTTCATTATGCATGTGGGTTCATTTAGCAGCTTCATTTGAATCTTTACAGTCACTCTGAAGACAACGGAGCACGAAATATTCAGCTCTTCAAAACCCTTGTCAGAGACTTACATATTTTTAAACCCAGATATTCTTATTTGACCTCTGTATTGATTCTGTGATAGGAGGATGATTGCAAACCTTTTGTCACATCCTTGCAGGGGAAACCAAATGCTGACGTTATGAGTTTTTGTTCTGACGTTATGAGTGTTTGTTTGTTGACCTTTTCATATGCCAGGTTATTATAGATGACAGTTGTTTTGTGTCGTTTGGTGAGGCAAAAAGTGTGTGGCACAGGGTTGTGTGAGTGTCCTTAACAAGAGTAACAGTCTTTGGTCAGTATTGGCTTAATAATGTGGAAACACCGCCACCCTCAGGCTTTGAAAGGAAGTGCAATGCAATTTAATTTACCTAGTGCTGTTTGTTCTTTCACGCAGGCCAGAAGCACCAATGTATTGTTTTAACATCAGTGCTCAAGGAAGCGATAGATACCTTCAAATGTCTGAGGCATTAAATGCGCTCTGTTATTATTCCTAGCTCACAATAAACATGTCGACTTAAACTAACTTGCAAAACGATGCAGTGTAAACTAAGGTCATTTATAGGTCCATATAGTGCAGCAATACATACGATTACAATATAAATCACAATCTGACACATTTGGCTTATACTTGGGCATCTATGTTCCGTGCCTTATATTCCATTACTGTGCACAAGATGCTGTACAAGACAGTTGCTTAGCGACATGATGATTTTGTTGACAAAGGAGTATGCGAACATGTGACAAATGTGTGTGCCTGTGGTCAGACCACTCCGTGTGCTGGTCTCTGGGAGATATTTACTCCACCACATGTCTCCTCAGAGCTCTTTTCTGGTAGGAAGATTCCTGTGCTCGTTCTGTTTCATTGGGATGGAAAATGCAGAGCGTGTGAGAGTGTGACCCACCGTCTCCTGGGATGGAAAATAAGGCCCAGTGTTTGGGTGCTTCTCCAGCTTTAAGCTCTAATGTAGGTCTGGGGAGTAAATCGGGCAGCTTGGCACGAGTCCTAGCATTAGTCATTTAGAATCTCATCCACACAGGATCAAACTCCTCCCCATTCAGCCCTCCGTCTTTTTATGTTCGGTTTTCCGTTAGGGTCTCTTTTCAAACAGCTGTGGCGTGAGGGACAGGTGGAAGTTTGAGAATGTTGAATGAGT
The DNA here is from genome assembly GCA_029783895.1 of Triplophysa bombifrons. Taxonomy (NCBI): domain Eukaryota; kingdom Metazoa; phylum Chordata; class Actinopteri; order Cypriniformes; family Nemacheilidae; genus Triplophysa; species Triplophysa bombifrons. The sequence continues at coordinate 21,648,171 of CM056456.1, forward strand.
TCAGAGGGAGCAGCTGTCAAATTGGCTTCATAGCATAAACGGGATTGTTTTGGAGGTGGTAAAGGACCCAAAGCAAGGAACCGAAAGACAAGAAGAGGAAAGAACAGAAGAGAACACATTGAGGGAGGCGGGGACACCCAGTGTGATGTTGTCAGTACGGCTGACAGATGATGGAGAGGGTAAGCTGAGGACACTGGACAATGTGTATTTCTTTCTGTCTCTTTTTCATCCCTTGGCAATGGCAGTAAATGAAGTAAATGAATCATAGGATATTTAGCCTTTTTTTACCCTTTGTATTGTGTGCTGTATATGTACCCATATATTGAGATGCAGATATTTCTTTAATTTATTTAAAGTGAACACTAAAGAGACCAATATCAATTGTAAAGAAACAGTACATAAAGAAGTAAAGAAATGATAACCTTAAGAGATAGGATCGAGGACTAGTTGGGTCCATTGAGTAATGGAGAGATGACCTGTCTTACTGCTCAGACATCAGCTAGTTCACATGCACATTTCTGACAAATGAACAGAGCTGGAGCTGATCCAGGGAGTAATGCGCAAACGTAATGCATTTCCTGAACATCAATTTCTACTTGGTTTTAACATTCAACCGGCCATATGGGTTGTACTTAAATATGGAAGTATATTAATAGGAGGCATTAAGGAATATGTTCTGGTCAAGACAAGCACTTTTAGAACACTATTAGAACTTTACTAAAGAACTAAACTCACTACTAAATTTGATAAAAATATATTACTTAATAATATACAAAATAGTAGAGAAATTGCAACTGCTAAATGGAATAAACATTTAATGTTTTTGATAGTATCATTATAATTTGCTTAAAGGTTTCAAATAAAACATATCAACTAAAACCCCACAACTTTGCAGAATGAAATAAATCGCTTATTGTTACGTTCTAGAACTTTTTAAAGCATACCCTGTACATTTCACAGACTTTTACTGTTTTAAAAAGGTTTGATGGTAAAGACTCTCAAATATCAGAAATAATACTGTAAATTTACAAGAAAAACATGTCATTATACAAGATAAAACTTTTTTTTAATTTATGCTCCAGCTGGTGGAAAATCACAATTTTATGGGATGTGTTTTACATTGTATTGTTGAAATACAAAAAAAATGTCAAATTACATTATAAATTCTGCAAATTTACAAGAAAAGCATGTAAATGTACATTATAAAATGTTTTTTAGTGTTGGGGTCAAGAATAGAAACAACTTCCTAGCAAAACCAAAAACAGAAGACAAAAAACCCCCAAGCCCAACAGATACTAAGCATAAGAGCATACAGAGGCAAAAACTCTAACGTTTTGAATATGACCAACTATATTAATGAAAAAGCATGTTTCGTTTGAAACATGCTTATTAGAGCTTTTTAAAGAAGTACATTTTACATTTAGTCATTTAGCAGACGCTTTTATCCGAAGCAACATACAGAGGGTTAAGGGAGCAATAAGCGATATTTTACCCTGAGTGTCAGACTCTTGCTCTAGCTTGTTCTACAGTATAATTCTATCACACTCTGTCACGCTCAGATTCAGTTTCTTACCCTCATTCTGTAGCTTGTCAAGTTGTGCTAGATGATTCATTCCTGTTTTGTCAGGAATTGCCCCGTCTGTCCTCACAACAGTTGAATGGAGTTGTAGATGTGACAGAAGGCTGGTTCAGACTTCTGCTCTTTGGGTGCAGAGAGAGTGAGTTCTCCTGACACGTGCATCTGCTCATTACACATTCAGAGACGGCTCCAACAGCACTGAATCCATGACTGCCGCCTTCACCACATGAAATGCAGCATCTTCTTAATTGGTACCAAAGACCATACTCATTAGACTTGGCTTTTAAAAGTTTTAGCTTCACTTTGTATCTTTACGTGATAGTGTGTCTAAGCTTGAGATAAAAGAGAGTTAACAGAGGTTAATTACTCACAGAAAGTTATTAAGTGACAGGGACCCCATTCTCCTGGTGCTGCACAATGTTGAGCTGCTCTTGTAGAGGATAAAACCAAAGGATTAAAATATTTAATGCAGCTCACTGCCTGATGCTGAGATTACGATAGAGATTAAGTTACTGTAAAGGGATATACCAGATTTCATATGCATATGCGTTTATATGGATTAAACGTGTTGAAATCTGTATTTTGGGATGTAAATCCTGTGTATGAGGTCATGTATTTCAGCTTCAACCACGTACAATTTAACACACAGCTTTGGTGTAAATTGACATCTTGCCTCAAACACAAAGTCTGGTGTAAAAGAATTTGAGCCAATCAAGTTCCAAACAAGCCATAAGTGATAAAATGAACAGTAAAAAAAACATCCTGCAAACATAGACAACATCACAGATATGCACATTTTTTCAATATATTATACCTCGCCATTTTTCAAGTCTGTCATTATATTAGAAACTAATCAGCTGATACAGGAGTTATACTGAGAAAATTCAGCAATTTTACGACTCAAGTGTGAAACTACATGAGGAATTTTTGATGTTTTATATCCCCAGAGGGCAAAATTTGAAAAATAGTTCTCTACACTCTTAAAAATAAAGTTGCTTCACAATGTCACAGAATAACCTTTTTTTGTCAAAATGGTTTGGTATCAACTGAAATAAAGCCTTTATGTATTATGCATTATAAAGGATTATTAACGGGTATGATGCATTATAATTGTTCATAATGTGTGTTGTTGTGAAGAATATAATAAATAAAAATACAAAAAATACAAAGTGTAACAATGAATTGATACGTGTTATAATCTATTTCCTGTAGTTACAATTATTCACAATACATTACAATGCATAACATTTGTGCTACTTTTATAAAGCATTATACATAAAGGATGTATGTAAAGTGTTCCCAATAGTCCATAAAGAACAGTTACTTTCTATTTTAAAAAACTTCGGGCATAATTCAGTATAGGGGGGCAATTCTCGCTAGTAACAAACCATTAACTACAACTTTTTCCCCAACTAACTCCTAACTTGTTACTTAATAATAGTTAGAAGAATGTTGTTAGGTTAAGGTATTGGGTAGGTTTAAGGATGTAGAGTATGGTCATGCAGAATATTTATGGTAACACTTACGTATAGGGTCCAATTCTCACTATTAACTAGTTGCTTATTAGATGCCTATTTTTAGCATATTGGCTGTTTATTAGTGTTTATAAAGCACATATTCAACATGACCTAATCCCCTAATCCTACCTAATACCTAAACCTAACAACCACCTCACTATTAATAAGCATCAAATTATAAGTTCACTGAGGCAAAAGTCATAGTTAATGGTTTATTAATACCGAGAATTGGACCTTAAATAAAGTGTGACCATATTTACTTTATAATTACTAATAAACAGCCAATATGCCAATAATAGGCATGTTAATAACAACTGGTTAATGGTGAGAATTTCACCCTTTACTGAGGTGTTACCAAAGGTTCTTTGTGTCGGAAATGGTTCTTAAGATTATAAAAATGTAACACAGAGATGCTTCTTTAAAGAACCTGTGAATAGTTCCTTTTGGAACCAAAAATGGTTCCTTCGTAGCATCGCTGTGAGGAGCCTTTTAAGCTGCTTTGTTTTTAAGAGTGTATTGCATTGTCAAACCTTGACTTGTCAAACTTTGCACATCCTCTGTGAAGCAAAATGAACCAAGGGAATAACAGCATTTGCTGTTTGTGTGACGGACAGAAATATGGTAGAGGTCAATTTATTACAGTCTATTTAGAGTCTTTTCAAGAAGTACTTGAAAACTTTTATACTGTTTCTGTCTTTTTCATCTCTCTCACCTGCTGCATTCACTTCAGTAGACGGGCCTCTATTGACTCTCCGGCTTTGCGTCGTGACATTACATCATCACATTTATTTAAGAGGGGCATTGAACCAGCCAAGTTCGTTTGGACAATCCGCCGTTTAATCCAATAAGAGCACCTCAGCTTTACTCATTAAAGTAGGGCAGTGAAAAAAGCCATCGTTCACATCAGCTCAAGGCTCTTAACGCTTTTTATAATGCTCAAAATATTTAACCTGTTATTATGGGTGGAGAAGGATCAAATGGATGATCAGACACAACATTAAAACCACTAACAGGGAAAGTCAATAACATTGAATATTTTTTTTCTTCAAAAGTACCTGTCGACACATCAGGCAGCAAGTAAACAGTCAGTTATTGAATTTCGTGTTTTGGAGGCAGGAAACAGAAAAGTGAAAAGATGATACAAAATGCCATTCTTTTTAAACCTGCATGTAAACAGCAAAGTCTCAAACCTTTGTTTAAGAACAACTGATGAATTATGACTGATGGATTTGTAGACGATCCGGGGTTAATATTGTATTGCTAAGATTTGCGCTTGAATATTACTGTACAGTTACAGTGGAAAACGTTCTTCATTTGCCAGTCTACTGGTTAGGAAAATTAACCCCTAGGTCACGCTAATAAGATTCAAAAATAAATATTTAGCTGTGTAAATACAACACAGGCTGAATAATTAATGTTGTGTTGAGATTGCATCACATGTTTAATTTATTAGCCCTTCCTGATTCGTCTGGCATCCTTAGGCCATGAATGCGGCTGTAATTGAAAGTGCTGGTTCAATATGGCTGAACTGATTCATTAGTATTTCTGAGATCCTTGTCACATGCTGTTTTAATTAGAGAAAGGAGTTTCCTCGGGGTCTCATCAACACTTTTTATGAAAGTGGTGTGTGGATATAAATGCAGATGAGGAGGTAATATACACATGCTACTTTTAATGCAACTCATCTATTGATAAAAAGAGACATTAAGATAAACAGACCGTACTGTCATGCACATATACATTAATATGAATTGCTATTGCTGACCAAATCAGATTTCATATGCTGCCAGTTGCGTTTCAGATGTACAACCTGAAAACAGTTGATGGAAAAATAATGACTACAACTGTCAAGCTGTAAAAAGAGGAAAGCAATATTTCATACCATTGTGATTTATAATACTGTAACATACATATGTAACATGCAGTGTGTAATATTTCGAAAAGCATTTAGACTCTCAAAACCCATGTGACATGGCTGCACTCTTTTAGCATATAATGTTGCGATGACATGTCCTTCAATTTCATGATCAATGTGTAGTTTACAACTGCAGTGGCCTCTTCGCTCAGTGACAAGGTGGCGAATGATCAATAAGTCTGACAGCCGTTGATAAGTCTGCTTCTCCATCCCAGTTTTGACACCTTAATACATATGGTGATACTCATGCTTCATCTCATCACTAAGAATTAGGGTAATTTATCCCTCACACACATTTTTTTTCTCTCTCTTCTTCTTTCCTTTCTGTCTTGACATTTACCTCAAGTGACACTCTTCCCTCTGAACCTTTATTGGTCTGACAGAGGAGACTGGTCTCCCTGCCTCTTCTTGGCTTTGTCTCATCTCCAACCTGAAGGTCTGACATTTCTCATAGTGCACAGAGCGATGGAAACATCACGTCTTATTTCTTTGGGCCCTGACTCACTTGCATAGACAGTCCTTCTCTGTGACCTTCGACCAAAGTGCACTGACTGGCGGAGACATGGGAGACCTCCTTATCTCTCTTTTCTGATTTATATTTAGTGTGTGTGGAAAAAAAGGCACTGTTAGATGTGAATGTGTGAGTGTATTTGTGTGGATGTCACTATTTCCATACTCCTCTCATTTAATGGTTTGTAACTGGAAGCTACAGTATATCCTGGGATGGGTCTTTTGTCCCCTCGAGTGATGTATAATCTCTACTGCTCATCCATGAAACGTGACCTTCTCTGAGATTGCATAAAATAGAAAAAATATCTCCAATAAACTCCACCACGCCTCCCATTTTCATCTCCTCCAATTTTCTGTTAATCCGGAAACAACTGTATTGCTCTTACTCTGTTCCAATGTTCATGTTCCAAAACCAGGGGGATAGCAGCCATTTTAAAAGTGGGGCTGGCAGCTGTCAGTTGATGTAACCTTCAAAGACCAAACAGATTATGCACATTATGTACATGTTCATAGAATACATTCTATATAGAATAGCAGTTGGCATTTAAGAGCAGCATGGTAGCAATTTTGGAAAAATGGCATGTAAGCAAACAGCCTACCATGGTAAAAACTAGTGAAACATACTGTTACCATATAACCAATTTAATTTAGCAATTCGACCATAAAAAATATATTTATACATATATATAAATCTTAAATTCTTTAAAACTTTCTAAATTCATCACAATTAAGAAAACTGCCTCGTCAATAGTCAAATCTCACCTGTATACATTCTGGAGAGGTCGAGTTGCTGTCCTCCCCTCTCTCTGTCAGTGACGTGTGACAGCCAGCCTTTTCTACAGACCGATTAAAGTTAAGAACATAACTGTAATGAATTAAAGTGGTTAATATGATAAAGTATGATAATACACTGTGACATAACACATACTTACAGTGTTTGTTTGATTAAAGGACGTAATCGTCCTCTGCTTTTCTGGGGCACCTTTAAGCTACCCTAAAAAAAGGCACAAAGAAATGAAAAAAAATCACGAGAGCAACTCCCGTAAACAGATTTGTAGCTCTTGGTTGATGCGCCCAAGAGATGATCCGGCTTGTGATTGGCTGAATGTTACTTCACTCAAATCTAAGTGATAAACCAGAAAACACAGGCTGAGTTATAGGCGGAATCACATGTAAGTGAACGGGACGTGTCCTCCACATCCTACGCCCCTTTCCAACAGAGATGGCAATCCCAGAATTCAATGAACAATGAACTGAGAAAATATGAATCATGAAGCCGGCAGATTTTGAAAAATGTAATTGACTATTTTACATAAACTTGGTATACTGTATATTTTAATCCCTATTGAACTAGTTGTGCATCATAATTCTGCATTAATTTCTAGTTTTCTGTGCTCTTGAAGTATAAGGTTGCAAAGCTCCAAATCACTTCCGATGAGATTTAAGACACAATCCAGTCCTAGGAGAGAACTGTTGAGGTAGTTGACTGTGACGCAGCTCCCTATGTCTCAAACATTAACACAACATCAGTGTTGTGAAATGCCAGAGTTTAATATTGAAGTGCCTGTCTTCCTACATTTTAATGTATTTCCTCCAGACTTATTGTTTGCTTGCTTCAGTCTCTCACACCTTTCATGTCTCTTGTCACGTAATCCCAGTCGCCAGTGTCTCTCATCACCCGCTGAATATATGAAAATCAAAAGCTGAATTAAACATTCACCCTGTCCATTCCTCAGCCTGCATCTTTGCCTTCACATCTCTATCTCATCCACCCTTCCACCTGGGTTTCCCCCATACCTCTTCTTTTCCATTCCTTCTGCTCAGGGGGTGCTGGGTGAGCGCATCTGCTGCGAATGATAGCAGTGAGACACAGCCTTTCAAATACGCCTCCACACCTTTAGATTTATTTACTAGGTTTTATTTAGTAATGTGTACTTGCTTAAAGAAATGCTGCGACACCAACAATTTACGTCCTATAAAATGAGTTAATTATCCCTATAAATGAGTCTGAACTGTGGATGAGGATTTGGCTTTTATGATGACTTTAAACTCCCCTATTAGAACATCCATACGGCATATAAATTTCAATGCGAATGAATCCTGACACTCCAGGAAGGCAGATTCAGGAAGAGGAGGGTTAAATCCATGACCTCGATACACATGACAGGCTTTATTTCGGTCTCTTTCTCCATTTCTCCAGGCTCTATGTTTGTAAAGTGCAGTTGATGTGTGGGTTCTTGTGGAGGTGTTTGGCAGAAAACAAAGACATGCCATGTTTATATGTAGTCATACCCACATGCACTCGTGCGAAAAATATGCACTGGTCTAAATAGTGTTGGTACTGCCATCGGTCTGATGTGCGTCGTACTACCTCACATAGATGCATGTCACATAAAATCTTGCTTGTCGACCTTTCATGTATGTAATTCATAGACATGGCCCTACACGTACATGAAGGTGTTAACCGAGAGCAGGAGGGAGATGAAGCTTGTACAAACGAATTTGTGACCAGTGAAATGCCACTGCTAAGCAGTTAAGATGTCAGGACTCAAACACCATTTACACTGAAAGGGAGAGGCTAGACAAAAACTAACAGTCCCGTCATATGAAGTAACGCTGTTTACACTGCAAGTGTGCAACAGTGTGAAATGTAGGGGGATGTTCACATATTTTCATGTTTTGTTTAATTGATGGTCAGATGTCAGATTGACATTTTTAGATGTTGTGTCGTAGCTTGATTTTTTTTCACTCACTGACATGTGCTTTTTTAAAACAAAGATTATGAATTAAAAAATTGAATTCAATCTGCAAAACTTCGCACAAAACTCCACAGATATCTGCTAAGGGGCTAATGGGATAAATGTCTGAGGGATTAGGTAGATTGTTTGTGTAATGTATGTGTGTGTGTTATTACCTTTATGAAAATGAACTACACTGCCCGATCCAAAAAAAGTCACCACCTGGATTTAACTCAGCAAATAAGAGGCTCACATTGGATTTGGGATCTAGGTTCAGCAACGTTATGTGCCCTAAGAATGAGGTCAGCTGACTTCCTAATATACGGAATGACCAGGATATTCCATTAATGAGTTTTTTTCTTCCCTGATGCCACCAGCATATTTCAAGATAATAATGCCAGGATTCATTGGGCTCAAATTGTGAAAGAGTGGTTCAGGGAGCATGATACATCATTTTCACACATGGATTGGCCATCTTTGGGATGTGCTGGAGAAGACTTTGCGCAGTGGTTACGCCTCTCTCATCATCAATATAAGATCTTGGCGAAAAATGAATTCCACTCTGGACAGGAATAAATGTTGGACGGGAATACATTGCAGAAGCTTATCGAAACGATGCCACGGCGAATGCCTGCTGTGATCAAAGCTGAAGGTGGGCCAACGAAATATTAGAGTGTGACTTTTTTTGGACGGGCAGTGTATATGGTATTATCATAGTAAAAGTTTATTTTTGGGGGGCAGACTGTTTACCAATTGTCTTATAATTTACTACACATGTGCCCTGGATCCCAAAACCAGTCTTAAGTGGCACGGGAACATTTTTAGTAAAAGACAAAAATACATTGTACGGGTCAAAATAATTGTTCCCTTTCGATACTTCACTCGTACTGCGTAGCAGGACGCTATGGAGAAAACTCATTTTTCTCCGATGACTGAAGCTTTTCAATAACGCAGTGAATACTGCACGGCCATTGGTGCGTGCAAAGTAAAACTTTGCGCCAATGGAAGCGAAGCTGCACGGACCTATGGCGATGAAGCCCGCCAAAAGGGGCGGGGCTTATGGCTATATAAGCAGACACATCGCCGTAGTGTCTTCAGATCTCTTCTCCTTCAGCGACGACTTCTACCTGGCTACCCGGACTGATAGCTTCGCCGTCGAAAGAGCCTTGCAGCGGATTGGACCTCTCTGCTCAGCGATTCCGCTTGTTTCAGCAGCGCTGTATCCTTTTCCCTGCCGCTATCCGGCAAAGAGCTCTAAAAGGCAAATTTCCAAGAGCAAATTTCCTGCGGCGTTGTTGCAAATGCCGCGCCGTACCTGTCACTTGTGTGGGGTCCACCTCCACGCCGCTGACGGTCACGGCGAGTGCGTCTCATGCTTGGGAGTTTCCCACGCTCAAGATGCACTCAGAGAGACGGAATGCCCTCACTGTGAGAGCATGAGTCTCTCCTCTCTGCGCTCGCGGATAGCTTTCTTTTCAGAGAGCGATTCCGCTCCTCGATCCCTCCCTCTTCACCCTGCGGGGATAAAGCAGCGTGGTAGAGGAACTAAGCGCTCGGGGAAGTGCGGGCTCACGTCCCCTCGGCGTGCCTCGCCTTCTCCACAGAGAGAAATTTCACCGGTTCGTTTCTCTCAGGCGGAGCTGCGGCCGCCGGTGACGTGGTCTCGTTTGGCGGAAGCAAATTCGAGGAAGACGACCGCATGTCATTAGCGTCTTCAGACGGGGAGGAGCTATCGGGCTCAGTTTTTGACCCCGCCCCCTCTCCGTCTGTAGAGCACAGTGAACCCGCGCCTAGCGTGGATTCCGAGCTTTTTCGGGTCCTCGCTAAGGCTGTGGAAGAGCTGGGTTTAGAGTGGTCCTCTCCGGAGGAACCTACTCGCAGCCGCTTAGATGAATGGTTTCTGCCGGGGCGCCGCCTAGCCCCTCGGCAGTGGACTTCGCCGTTCTTCCCGGAAGTTCATGATGAACTCACCAGGTCATGGCACGCCCCCTATTCGGCCCGTTTACTACCCTCTTCATCCTCCGCTCTCACCTCTGTTGACGGCGCTGAGGAAAAAGGATATGAGAAGCTGCCTCCCCTTGATGAGTCCGTGGCCGCACATCTGTGTCCGCCCTCGGCTATCGGTTGGAAGGCGAAAGCATCTCATCCCTCCAAGCCGTGTAAGACCACCTCGGCCCTCGCTGGACGCGCATTCTCGTCCGCCGGCCAAGCGGCTTCCGCTCTGCATTCCATGGCAGTACTCCAGGTATACCAGGCCAACTCCTCCAGGGATTGGACGAGTCAGGTACTGACGGTGCGCCCCTCAAAGAGCTGAGGAGCGCGACGGATCTGGCTCTACGTGCCACCAAGGACACGGCACAGGTGATAGGCAGATCGATGGCCAGTCTTGTGGTTCTCGAGCGCCATCTACGGCTGATGCTCACGGAGATTAAAGAAGCGGACAAGGTTCCCTTCCTCGACGCTCCAATTTCAGCCAGCGGCCTCTTCGGACCGGCAGTCGAGGGCTTTGCAGAACGTTTCACGGCAGCGCAGAAATCCTCGCAGGCCATGAAGCACTTCCTGCCCATGAGACCCGGATCCAGACCAAGGTCAGCTCACCCCAAGCCAGCGCCGACTCGGCAACCGGTGAGGTCCATGCCCCCCGCTCTTCTATGGCAACAGGTGCTGAGACGCGTCAACGCTCTCGCTCTGGGAGACGTTTCCCCCACCCTCAGCTCCAGGGACCCCGGCCAAAGATCACGCTGGACCCGGTGCCTCAGGCACCATCCTGAGACCGAAGCGAGGAAGAGGAAGGGATCGTGTCTCGCTCTGGCTGGGCCTCCCTCAAAGAAAGCTCTTGTGTGTGCCCAAGCACCCCGTTCTGTTCTGGGTGCCGGCAAAAATGTGTTTCTGTTCCACAATGTGAATACCGGGTCTGTTCTAACGCCCGCACAACCCATGGCTGCTATAGCGGGTACTTCAATAAAACACAAACATTTTCAGAAAAAGAGCAACCTTCCTCTTCCACTCTCCGCGGAAGTCAAGCCCCCAATAGGCGGCTTGCCTCCCCAATGCATTCAACCCCTTGCCATACGGGCCCAGGCCTGGCAGGCCATCCCCGGGGTATCTGCGTGGGTGATGGGAATAATTTCTCGAGGATATTCACTCCAATTCGCTCGCAGACCCCTGCGGTTTCGCGGGGTGATCTCCATCCGAGTTCAGAACGCGAATTCACACGTTCTGCGCACGGAGTTGTGGAACTTACTGGACAAAGGAGCCATAGAACCGGTTCCTCCAGATCAAACCGAGTCGGGCTTCTACAGCCGCTACTTCCTCGTACCCAAAAAGGATGGCGGTCTCCGCCCCATCCTCGATCTCAGACATCTGAACCTCGCTCTTATGAAACGGCGCTTCAGAATGATTACACTGAAACAGATCCTCTCGCAAATATGCCCAGGGGACTGGTTTTTCTCCCTGGATCTGAAAGATGCGTACTTTCACATCCAGATAGCTCCCCATCACAGACGATTCTTGAGATTCGCCTACGAAGGGGTTGCATATCAATACATGGTCCTTCCATTCGGGCTGTCTCTAGCTCCTCGCACCTTCACGAAGTGCATGGACGTGGCTCTATCCCCTCTCAGGCAGATGGGAATCCGCATTTTGAACTACCTCGACGACTGGCTGATTCTAGCACAGTCAGAGGAAGAACTACAGGCCCACAGGTCCATCCTTCTCAGCCATCTCGAATGTCTGGGACTCAGGATCAACCATGCCAAGAGCGCTCTGTCCCCCAGCCAACGAATTTCGTTCCTGGGGGCGGTTTTTGATTCAATCCGTATGATGGCCAGAATCGCGCCAGACCGTGCTCTGGCTATTCAGCAGCTCGCGGCCTCCTTTACACCAGGAGCGTCACGCCCCCTCAAAGCGTTTCAGAAGATGCTGGGTCTCATGGCTTCTGCGTCTCAAGTACTGCAGTTGGGCGTTCTTCGGATGCGTCCGCTGCAGTACTGGCTAAAACCAAGAGTTCCGCCACACGCTTGGCGTCTCGGACGCCTACGCATCTGCGTGGATCAAGTCTGTGTATCCGCTCTAGCACCATGGAAGGATCCCCTTTGGCTGGAGCAGGGTGTGCCCCTGGGCACCACATGCAGACGAAAGGTGATCACGACAGACGCCTCAAACACGGGTTGGGGGGCTCTGTGCGATGGCATACCGGCCTTCGGCCACTGGTCAATTCAGGAGAAGGGACTGCACATCAACTACCTGGAAATGCAGGCAGTATGGCCCACCCTTCGCTACTTTCTGCCAGTCTTACGGGACCGCCATGTCTTAGTCCGATCGGACAGCATGACAGTGTTGTCATACATAAATAACCAGGGAGGCCTCTCGTCAAGACGCCTTTATTCTCTGGTACTTCGCCTCTTGGAATGGGCCCAATCCAATCTGTGCTCACTGAGGGCATCTCACGTGCCGGGCAGACTGAACCAGGGAGCAGATATGCTATCTCGGAGTAACGTCCCTTCAGAGGAATGGACGCTCCACCCCAGGTCGGTTCAGAAAATCTGGGAAGTCTTCGGCAGAGCGGAAGTCGACCTCTTTGCCTCGAAAGACAACACTCATTGCCCAACTTACTTTTCGAAGGACAGGGACGCTTTGGCCCACAACTGGCCCAATTCTCTCCTTTATGCCTTCCCTTCGATCTCTCTCATACCACAGACGATAAAGAGGATCATAGAACAGAAGCACAAGGTGCTGTTCGTAGCCCCACTCTGGAAAAACCAGCCTTGGGTTGCAGAACTATCTCAGCTGCTCGTAGCAGCCCCGTGGCCTATCCCCCTGAGACGAGACCTCCTCTCTCAGGCAGGCAACACGATTTGGCACCCCCAGCCAGAACTGTGTCTGTCTTCTCTGCCTGGTGCTCCATGCGCGGAGCAAACCCAGAATACTGTGACATATCACTAATTCTGTCCTTCCTGCAGGAGCTGATGGATAAGGGCCGTTCCCCTTCCACGCTCAAGGTTTATGTGGGAGCAATTGCAGCTTCTCATGCCCCCATAGAGGGCCTAGGAGTTGGGAAAAACGGCTTGGTTGTTCGGTTTTTGAAGGGTTCCAGGCGGTTACGCCCTCCTCGCCCCCTCACAGTTCCCATATGGGATCTACCCACGGTGTTGAGAGCTCTCAAGGGTCCTTCCTTCGAGCCGCTGCAGTCCGTTGACCTTCGTCCCCTAACACTTAAAACAGCTCTGCTTCTAGCATTAGCATCGGTAAAACGTGTGGGCGATCTGCAGGCGCTCTCTGTGAGCCCCTCCTGTCTTGAATTTGGGCCTAATGACTCTAAAGTAGTCCTCAAACCGAGACATGGTTACGTGCCTAAAGTGCTCTCTACTCCCTTTAGAGCACAGGTAGTGACACTTTCTGCGCTCCCCTCCTCCGAGCAGGACCCGGAGCTCAATCTGCTCTGTCCTGTCAGAGCACTTAAGATTTACATTGAGCGTTCCGCCCCCTTTAGGAAATCGGAACAACTCTTTGTCTGCTTCGGTGACCGCACCTTAGGGTCTCCCGTCTCGAAGCATAGACTATCTAAATGGTTAGTTGAGGCTATCGCGCTAGCATATTCTTCCTTGGGCCTTCAATGCCCTACGGGAGTCAGAGCCCATTCCACAAGAGGTGTCGCCTCTTCCTGGGCATGGTCTAGCGGAGTCTCCATAGCGGATATTTGTGCGGCGGCCTGCTGGGCTTCGCCTTCCACATTTACCAGATTCTACAGTCTGGACCTTCCGGCCTTACACGCCCGGGTCCTTTCTGCCTAAGACTAGAACACTCGGCCGTGGTTGCCCTCAATCACACCGGCACCTAGCATTCCCTTGGGACGATTAACCGGATGAGGCCACCTATTAGCTTGGCTCTTCCGTCTTTCGCAGGTTTCCCTGCTTAATACCTATTCTTGAGCCACGGCTCTGGGATTTAAATTGTTTTCGTTCGACTTGTAGCACGGCGGGATTGTATTGGTTCCCCATAGCGTCCTGCTACGCAGTACGAGTGAAGTATCGAAAGGGAACGTACTCAGTTACTTACGTAACCTCGGTTCCCTCAGATACGGGAACGAGTACTGCGTTCCTTGCCGTGCTTACAAGGTGCATATGGTCGTCGCTTCAGTCGAATTAACCTGAAGACACTACGGCGATGTGTCTGCTTATATAGCCATAAGCCCCGCTCCTTTTGGCGGGCTTCATCGCCATAGGTCCGTGCAGCTTCGCTTCCATTGGCGCAAAGTTTTACTTTGCACGCACCAATGGCCGTGGAGTATTCACTGCGTTATTGAAAAGCTTCAGTCATCGGAGAAAAAGGACTTTTCCCCATAGCGTCCTGCTACGCAGTACTCGTTCCCGTATCTCAAGGAACCGAGGTTACGTAAGTAACCGAGTACGATTTTTCTTTTATGCCAAAACTCATTAGGATATTAAGTAAAGATCATGTTCCATGAAGATATTTTGTAAATGTCCTACCTTAAATATAAAAAAACTTTATTTTTGTGAGTGAATGGCCTGCCACAGTTCCCATGATTAACAACTTCAACGCCATTTTCTCAACATTTTGTTTTTTTGCACCCTCAGATTCCTGAGTTTTAAATTGTTGTATCTCAACCAGATATTGTCATATTATAACAACTCATACATCAATAGAAAGCTTATTTATTCATATTTAAGATTATGTAAAAATCTGAATTTTTTAAAAAATGACCCATAAAACTGGTTTTTTGGCCAGGGTCACAAATATTGGTTACACTATTGTAGTGACACTGTAGTAAATTTATGATTCCTATCAATTTAACACAAAAATTCATTTTTTATGATAACATAAATACACAACATAACATATTGAAAACTTAATCTAATTTACAAAAACAAACTGATTTTAAATAAAAAAAATGAAAAAAAGGTAAATATTTCCTTATATAATAGTTTGTTTTTAATCATTAACGTGATTTAATTAAATGTTTGACTTCACATAAGAATTCTATAAAAGTCTGGGTTTTTTTAGGAATCTTTGTTTGTGCAAATAAAACTTTGCTACAAGAATAAAAAATCAACCACGGATTCAAATTCCCTGTTCAAGTTTTCAAAATAACATATTTAATGCTTATTAGGCTACATGTAATGTAAAATTTAGAAGAACAGTATAGAAACTCAGATCATTCCAGAAAATTGATGACACATTACACAGAAATAAGTGACATATGCTTTCATTCTCATTATTACAAAAGGATCATATATTATCTATATCAATTGTACTTGGCCAAAAACTCATTGCAAGGATAGATTCTCAATCTCATAGTAGTTTACACACACACACACGCACACACACACACGCATGTAAAATGACATCATTACCGCCCGTATTCATCCATACGGCCAACATTTTTCTTTCTTTATTTAGCAGACGTTTCTATAGACATCGGAAGCGCCGTAGTTTTTCGCGCCGCACCGCGTCGAGCGTTTGCACTGTAGACACGGTCGGATAGCCGCACTGCAGCAACTTACATCAACCTCTCTTAAAACCACATTTTCCTACTCCCCTCCTCTATCTCTCTCTCTCTCTCTCTCCTTGCCCAAATGTCTTACCTCCTCTAATCGCCATCTCTTTTATTTCTCACGACCCGTCTCTCTCTCCCTCTTCCCCGAGTCCACTGTCATTGCGCGCATCCTTTAGAGGGGTGTGTGGTGCGGTGGGCGGGGCTACGGGCGCGTCAATCAGCGGTGCTACAATAGCACGTGTGGCGATCATGGTCGCAGAGCGGCTCGGTGGAGGAGACGCAACTGCCGCTGATAGGAGGGAGAGAAAGAGTGGAGAGACCGGTACAGTCACCTCACCGCTCACCTACAGCTCGTTTTTTACTACAAGCACAGCCGCCTGTCTGCAACCTGATCAGCCTTTAATAATGCACGGGGAGGTAAACCGATTATCAGCGCCTGGGCACTGAATTATGTATCTTACCGGTTACTACAGCACCGTACCGGAGAGCAGGAACCTGTAGCTGTCTGATCGGCGGAGAAAATGTCACACTATCATTTCATCAAATGCTGTGAGTAACATGCAGGGAGAGCGGCGTCTTTCGTTACATGCATCTGACATGCATGATGTCATTTTAGCAATGATGTCATTGATCAGCGATGTCATTTTGTTGGCCATGGTACTGTAGCTTGAGAGCGTGTCCTAGAAGGGAGAGAATGTGTATGATGATTTACTGTGTGTATCGATACAGCTGCATGCAGGTCAAGGCGTTTTATTAAATAAATGCATGTGCATGTTCAATGCAGGTTCACCGTTTGACTAAATTCAAAGCTTCCTATGCATCCGCGGCAGAGCATTAAGGTTTTTTGGAAATGATTCAGATGACCGTACATGTGCATATGTGTGAAGTTCTAGCAGGATGCGGCAGTGATGTAAAAGTTGACCGGTGACCGCTGCAGGTGTGTAGGGTTCTCCTGCGGGAGTCTGCCTGCTTGCATGCAGCCAGCCAGCCAGCCTGAGTGTCAAAGCCTGACAGCCTCTGCAGAATTCCTCTTTATGTGTATTTGTGGTGTGTGTGGTTGTGCACGGCTTAAAAAGAGAATGTGTCAGGAAAGATAATGGAGAAGGATGGCGAGAGCGAAGCATTTTCGAAAAAAGCGGATGGAAGGTGGAGTAGCGGTGGATGGGAGGATGGAGATGCTGATGTGGGAGAAGGGGATAATCAGGAAGTGTTTTGTAGCCAGCTGCAGATAAAAGGCAGTTGTTACAATCATCTGTTTGCCACCCCTTTCTTTTCATCTTTATTCACCCTTCATCTGCATTGGTTTCTCCTTTGTATGTTTTAGTGATTTGAACACACACCCACCCACACAGCCCTCTGGTGCAATCGCTAGCTAGATTATATTATGAATTTGCTCTGTAATTTTTTGTTTTTTATATTTGACTTATTTAACATAGGGTTCTCATGACCAACATTTGAATAGTTAAAATTCACACGCAGTGCCGTTTTTTAAACCAGAGCACAATCCAAAATGCTATTTACAACACTAGTTTATTGTAAGATTAGATATTGAACTATTACGCTTTTAAAAGGATAGTTCACCCTAAATTCTGTCATGAATTACTCTCTAGTCGTTCCAAATCTTTCTTTGTTTGGTAGAACACACAGGAAGATACTTGGACGAAGGAATGCTTGTTACCAAACAGTTCTTGGACCCCGTTGACCAATAATAGGAAACATTACAATGGTAGCCAATAGTTCCCCAGAACTGTTTTCTGTCCTACATTCTTCAAAATATCTTCTTTTGTGTTCAATAGAACCAAAAAATTTGTCCTGCTATTATAGTCAATGGGGTCCAAGAATTGTTTGGTTTAAAGCATTCTTCCAATTTCCTTTCTCTGTGTTCATCAGAACAAAGACATTTATACAGATTTAATACAACTTGTAGGTAAGTAAATGATGACAGAATCTTAATTTTTGAGTGATCTATCCATTTAACAATAAACTTCAATAATGCAATGTAGCGTTGAGCATTTATCTATAGCTCTGTGCCAGTGTGCCACTAGCATCACCAAATGCAATTGGGTAATTCCAAATATGGATGTGACCTTTTCAGGCAAAACTAGAAAAATAAGCTCTCCGACTAGAGAATGTATTTAGCCTCTTACCTTTTTAAAAAGTCCCTTTCAACTTTTTCCTGCGCACACTTTCTCCGTCCTCCTGACATGCACACTTGCTTTTGGTGCAGAGAATGACAAGTTCCGAAAGTCTGCGCAGTGCTTGCTACATGCGATGATTTTGGTTATATAACTTCATATCATATAATTCATATTTAAATGCCCCAGTATTCAGTAAGTTACAAATGTTTTTGGAAATGGTGAACACATTCATTTGTGAGTCATTCTCTGTAGCGGTCTCACAGCAGAGAAGATGCGGAGAGACGTGATCCTGCGCTGGGTCATAGCCAGACCTCGTGCTCAGATGCGCAGGGGGTTTCAGCACCCAACCCAAAAAAGGTCCCGTTTCTTTACATAAATAATATTTTTGGCGGCGCAGTGCATGCCTGTCTGCTATGCCACTACCCATATAACCAAAATGGCATGATCCGCATTGCACAACACCTCTGCAAAGATCCAACTGTGAGATTGGTAGTCGAATCAGGCTCCTCCTATTAAAGCATCAAATCTTCAAGTATTCGGGGTCAACCCTAGTATTTACTTCCAATATGTTGGACCATTTGTTTATATTTTCCTAAACCTCTCTTGACTGAGTTCAGACATCATAAAACTATAAATCTATGCACGATGTTTCAATATAAAAAAAACATGAGTTATGGATGTGACAAAAAAAACATACTTTGAAAGATTTCTGTGAGTTAAAATGCACAAACCAGAAGCAATAATACGCGCCAAATGGAGAAGGGGTGGCTCTTTATAGAACATAAAACAGTTCAATTTAAAATTTCATATGCCCATTTATGAGGAATATGGGCTGTTATGCGTGTGACAATTTTGAAAGCAGCCATCGCCTGAATATCATGCTTGAAAATGGTTTGAAAACTTTAGGAGAGACTTCATATTGGTATTTATACCACCAACTATGTGCTATCAGTATTGTAAAAATCTCTGTAAAAACTTTATTTCACGCTAAGGTTGACATTTGCATTGCCCAATTGCAAAAATTTGTATTTAGGTTTCTTGTAAACTTCCTATAACTAGAGTTATGAACGGGAATACTCAAAAGCAGGCAGATAGGAAGCCAGATAAAAATTGACTTTGCACTGTGCTGGATATCCCTAGTTTGTACCTCTGTGAGTGATTGGACAGAGGGACATTCACGGTGGCCTGTGCCAGAGACAAACAGTGAGAGAACGCGCAAGGTCGCATACTCCGTTGCAGAGCCAGCAGAACCCTGTGTGTGTTACCATACAGCGTATGTGTGGCGATATGCGTGATTTGTGCTATTCAGTTTTGATATGTGGTACAGGAGACAAGTGCAGGCATATGAAAGTTTTGTACGTCCAAACATGTCTGATCCCATCAGTGGAAAAAAAGAAGGAATATTTTGAGTCAGCGCACTGTTCATAGTGTTGCGTATGTTTGTGTTTTAAAGATAAAGTGAGAGTGCTCTCTGTTTAATTTATGCCCTCTTATTCCCCTGCCTCTTATATTAACAGAAGCTCAGGAGATATTCCAGTGTAAATCAATAGCTGACTGGAGGAAACCTCACCCATCTCCCTCTCTCTATCCCATGATTCCTGTCATTCATTTCTTCTCCGTACCGCACACTTCCTGCCTCATTCAGTCACACATGAGTGGCATGTTTACAATCTCGGAATCACTCAGAGGTGTCATCAACTCCAGAAGCCATGACACACTGTAGGTGTGTCTGAATATAAATACGGTATAATTTAGGTTATATATGACAGTAAACAATTTTTGAATGTATACTTTTGTGACATGATGAGATGCTCTCCATGTTGAACTTGACCTTGAACGGAGTGCTGGTTGTGCTTTAAACCTGTACAACCCTCTAAAAATGTACATTAAGATCTGTCCGTTTTCTATTTCTATTGGAAATATGTCACATCATGGAACAAAATAGTTTGCGACTGCCATTTTTACCTGAAAGAGGATTGTTCTGTTACAAATTTCAGGATGCGGCTGAGGGTGGGCGGTAATGTTTGACTTAATACATTCCTCTTTAAAGCAGTTATGGATTTTCTCAGCGTTGGCCATAATGAAGCATGCGCGACTCAGGCAGCGTGAAGAAAGTCAAGAAAAATGGGGAAAAAAACTGCTGGAAAAGGTGATGATTGAATCAGAATCAGGAGTGGAGAGAACAGCAGGCGGATGCGACTGTAAAGTGGCTGTAAAATAGAAAAGAATGAAAGCTGATGGCTTTTTTAGACTGGGAGGGCGTTGTAAGAAAGCCAGCAGATAAAACAGAAATACAGAAGTTCATTTCTGGTTCATCCAGTGTCATGCTGGGACCAACAGTACTGGAACATCCCATTTGTGCCTGTTGTCTTATACTGCTGTTCTAATAACGTATGAAGCCTGAAAACTGCTTTCCGTCTCACTGCTGGATATTTATTTTACTAAAACGTACAAATAGATACCTGTAGAGTGTAATTCTGTCCCTAGTTATTTTTGTTTCTTATTAGCATTAGTTTAGATTCCACACCTGAAGTTAAACATTTAGATATCAACCTGTATGGTCATTTAGCATGCTTATTGACTTGTTTACAAAAAATCTATATTTATGAGCACTGTTTTGTGTATAAATACACATTTTAATAAATCAGAAAAACATAATTCTATGTTTATTACCATAGCTGAACTACATCATGGGTAAACTCTAACTATAATTAAACTATGGTTAATTTGTGGTACCTGTGCATTTAAATGCAAATCCTATAGTTAAACTATGCTTACTATAGTAAAATTATTGTTCATTTTCATGAGAGCTTTTATTGAGATATCAGCAGATCACGCAACGCGTGTACTTTTCTTAAAATATGCAGACAGGATTTGATAAGATGAATTCAAATTTGTATCTATTTGTTTTGTTTCAGATCCGATTCCTAGCCTTTCGATTCCGATTGTAAATTAGAATTGATTTTCCCAGTCGCAACCCTATAAGCATCCAGATGTACTTTAAAAAGACGTACTGAAATGTTTATTCTCCATGTGTAAAAGAATGATCAGTTCCTATTAATCTCTGTCTATGATTTCTCTAAATTAAAATGTCAACCTATTTCCTGGCATTTGCAAAAGGTCTCTTTCAGCCAAGAATGAAGATCAGATGTTTTTAATTTGTGGATGGGGAAAGACTCTCAGATATATGTGCTCAGTCCTGACATTATACTGTATGTTGTGCCATTCTACTGTTCTACTGTCCCACTGTCCTACATATCTGTATTTTGCTGATAGCAGGCTGAGGTTGGGATGAAAGCTCATAGCTCATTATCTATGTCAATGTTACTGCAGTCTTGTTTTTGAGTGTGTGTTGTGTTCGTTACAAGGATTTCAACACTGCAGCACTAAAACAGAGCTGTGGGAAATCCTACAGGGTTTGACATTGCCATATGTTTGAAGGTCAATGCACAGAGTTTAAATCTTGCTTTGGAACTGCAGCAATTATAGCATTTATGGAGTCTTTAAGTCATCTTAGAATGCATTTATGACATGAGCAGAAGTGGCACTCTTCTTTCTTAATTATCGGTATGAATCTCGGGAATTTCTTTGTGTTGAGGAAATCCGAGTTGGAGGGGGTGACAATTAAAGAACAATGGCAGAAGCTGAATTGTATCAGGCATGAAGATGTAAGGTAATTGTTGTTTGTTTTGTGGGTTGTTAATAAAAACTAGTGATGAAACCAGATTAAAAAATCTGTTCATGAGGTGAACTCCTCACATAAGTGGCAGCACAAAAATGACAAGCAAATTAAAAAGCATCAGATACCTAAAATCTGATGTACAATCTAGAGTCAGTAAAAGGGTTTTTAAAAGGTCTAATCCATTCAAATCAATGGAGCGCACATGATGCCGCAGTTACACTGGAACTCAGTTGTATCTGCATTTATGTGTAAAGAGGTAATCCGGTTCTTCTGGGGCTCGTGTGGTGACTCCTCCTTCTAACGTTCCAGGGAAGAGACAAAGAAGAGGAAATAAGGAATTGTTTTTTGGGTAATTGGATTCTTATAGGACAAAAGGGTTTTTTAACTGCAAAAGCTTACTCTGAAATGTCTTTAATCTTCACAGTTTTATCAGAGCAGAGAGCTTGAGTCAGCAGGAGAGAGAGAGAGAAAGCTTATCTGCTGCTGTCCTAAAAATAAAGTCTGTTCAGAATGGAGAGAAAAGGATCAGAAGATTTGAAGGATGAATAATTCTTTTTCTGCATCCCGGTCCATTGCAGATACAACTGAAAGATGTTGAATTAGTGGAAAGGTAGTAAGAGATGAAACTGATTGTACTGCATAGTGTAAAAAAAATTCTAGCATTTGGGGCACCTGAAATATACCGTAAAATATAATTATTTCCTGTAAAAATAAAAAAATGTTTGCAATTTGATTTTACCGTATTTCAAATATAGGCAGTTGAAAAAAGATCCTGTAGAAAACTGAAAATTCCGACAGCTGTGGTGACAAAAATGCACGTAAAATCCTTATAGCATGTTGTTCTTGTAAATTTGCAGGCTTTTTTTTACCGTTTTTCAAAAATATGTAAAAACCCTGTTAAAAGTACAGTTTTTGTGCATTCATGGAAAATTTGTAAAAAAACGTTTTTTGAATCTGTTGTGCCAATGTGTTGAATCATCCTATTGACATCACACAAATGTATTTCACGAGTTCGCCTATGCAAAATAATAATGATGGCAGGGATAAAGATGATAGCCGGGGTAGATGAGATATGCGTATTTGGCGTGCTGGCTTACAGGGAGCGGGCTCAAAACTCGCCGGTTCCTTCCGGACCCGGAACACTCTCCCCCTGATAGGGCCGAGTGCACCGAGCCCTGAAACGACAAGAGATGAGCCGGGGAGGTGGGTGGATGTTGCAATACTTTGGGAGGGCCTTTTTGATATTTTGAATATAAATGTTTGTTTTACCTCTCACAGAAGCATTCAACAATGATATTATTTTAGGACGTCTTTTCTGCTTTTAGTTACTTGTGGTTTGGCATCAGCTTTTGTCTGTTTGCCTGCATCTGTTTTTGTCTTCAGCTGGAGGCTGTTTTCAACTGAACTTTTTCTCAAGTTCATATATTCCATATGTCACTTCATTTACCATTCTTAGATTGTTTGGTATGATAACAGCCTAACCCCTCCTCCCACCAGATCATATGCAAATTGTGTTCTGCAGTGTCCGTTTCAACAGGTGTGATGCTGTTAGCAGATTGTTATCTCTCTCAGAGCAGATTGAAAGCATCCGTCATGCTCCCCTTTGCTCCACAGTCTGTATCTTTCAATGCCCACGTTAAGAAAAAGGAAACTGTTTGTGTTCATCACATCATATTGCCAAGGGAAGGATGGATCTCTTTGGGTTCTTCATCACACTGTTTGCTTTATTGAAATGTTTTCTTGGTGCATTTAATTTTTTTAGATTAACAATTTTTTACAAACAAAATGAATAGAATACTTTTGTTTTGAGTTGTTTGGTGTTTTGGGCTGCTCCAATGTAAGCCATGGCTCTGAAAGACTAGTCACTGTCATTGAAAAATGTCTTCTTCACGCCTCTACGGAAACCCAAGGAGGTTCAGATGTGGTATTCCAGTGGTGTTCCATTTGATGTTCTAGAGAGCAAATTCGATTATTTAACATTTCACTCACAGCTATAAATGGTCCCAATAGTCTGTTACATTAAATTGCCTATGTGTTATGTGTCTGACCTCTTATCTCCTTAGAGACAAGAACTTGAGGTTAGAGCAGCAGAGCGATGGTTACAGTGACAATTAAGAAGGTAGAAATATTCTTAAATTTATCATAACAGAATCTTAACTTTTTTAGTCACTTTCACTTGACATATTCTATTTAACCATTATATCCCCTGTTGATTTTGTCACAAATTTTTTTGTGTCTTCATATATTTATAGTATGGGTTTGTTCACACAATGTCGGAACTACCATAATCTGTAAAAAAAGTTAATAACTCATAATTGCCAATTGTAAACTCAGAATTTTCTGTGAGCTCTGACAGAATGGCACCGACTTTGAGTAAATGTGGTTAGCTAGTAATATTTTGGTTAATAATTCATATAATTGCCATATGATTCATATAATTGTCTTAATGCAAAATGAATGTGAAAATTATTAAAAACATACAATTCAGTGTTGCTAAGCAACACATAATTCTGACAATGTGAACAGCTTAGACTAGAAACCATTGTTGGTCTCTTGTTATTTTTGCAGCTACACATGGCGTGAACACTTCTCAATAGATTATGTCAACAGAATAGAATAGAATAGGAGCTTTGATTTCATGGTCAGTTCTACTAGATAGAAACAAATTATATCTCAGCACTTCTGTTTATTAGAATAATCATAACTAAACGTTAGTTATAAGGAGTGCCAAAGTAATCTCAGAGCATTAAAAATATACTCAGAGAAAAACAGCGGAAAAGAACTTCCTCTTTAGTGTGTCTACAAAGGGAGACTCTCAGACTTATATTTCCCTGGCCGAAGGGCTTGATGACCTGAATTATCTGAGTAATTACAGCTCGGCCTGTGAGAAAGAGAGCGAGTCATCCTTTGCTCTGGCGTTCTTAAACTCGGCCTAGGGGAAGGGGATTGATGCGCCCGTGATTTGTGTGATAGAAGTGGTCACATTAGCAAGGTCAAGAAAACTCCTTGAAAACATACAAACTTTTTAGCTGCAACTTTAGGGCCCTGAATCTCTTCCTAATGCGAGCTTCACTCTTGTGTGTTTCTTTCTCATTCTTCTCTCTGAGAGAGATGGGTGGTGAATGAGTTCATAATGTATGATGTGTGCATCTGGCGCAAGCTCAGCTGCAGGCTGGAGATGAAACCGGGAATGACTGAGCAGCTGCGGCAAATGAACCTTAAGGAGGAGGGCGGCTAAATTGACTCAAACGTTTCCAGCCCTCAATTATTTATCAGCGTAAAAATTTCCTTTTAAATGGAAATAGCGATACGTCCACTTGTGGCATTGAGCGAAACACTGATGTTTCCGGCACAAAAATGTTAATGACACCACTTCCGGGACCTTTTGACTAGTGTAGTTATAATGGGACTTCCCATTTTTTTCTCATTTCTATGACAGTCTTCCACAACATTGAAATCCTATTTACCTTTTGCATTTTATGACATTTTTTGATTCTAGTTGTTGTCGTGAAGATTCACTGATGGTCATGTTTGTTTTGTTTGTTCATACGCACTCATGCTTTTTTATTAACAGAGAAAGAACAGAAGACTTTTAAGCAATGGTTGATGTTTATTTCTCCACATTTTCATAATTAACCTTTATTGCATTGCATTCACTTGAAATGAATGTCCTACAGTAACCTACAGTACTTCTCTCAGCGGGTGCAATTTGCACCTTTATTTACAACCCCCTGCAGATCCCAAAGCATTTGGCCGGTACTTCTTTTGCTGTACAGTGTGTATAAAGAGAGATTTGGCTTTGTTCCACGACAGCGTAGGAGAAATGCCGAGTCATGATAATTATGTCTCTCTACCGCTGTGTGTAGGGAGAATCTCGGCTCTCTCAAGGTTAAACAGACATGCTATTCAGCAGCGTTTGCCAGATAAGATTTAAATGGACTAAGCTTTGCAGAATACACAAACCTCTCTGTCTGGGATGGGTTTTGTCCTGGTTTTAGAGTAAAAAACCAGGACTCCCCTTCGTTGCGAAAACTCTAGAACGTGTTGTATGTAACCAGCTCTCATCCTTTCTCGTCCAGAACAACCTCCTAGACAGCAACCAGTCGGGTTTCAAGAGCGGTCATTCCACTGAAACTGCGCTGCTCTCTGTCATTGAAGCCCTGAGACTGGAAAGAGCTTACTCTAACTCATCTGTTCTCATCCTACTGGACCTATCTGCCGCCTTTGACACCGTTAACCATCACATCCTCCTGTCCACCCTCAAGACTATGGGGGTCTCCGGAATGGTGCTACAATGGTTCAGGTCTTACCTCTCGGGTAGGTCCTTTAGAGTATCTTGGAGAGGTGAGGTGTCTGAGTCCCAACATCTCGACACAGGTGTGCCTCAGGGTTCAGTGCTTGGTCCGTTGCTATTCTCTGTATACATGTCATCCCTAGGCTCTGTCATCCGGAAACATGGCTTTTCCTATCACTGCTATGCGGATGATACACAACTCTACCTTTCTTTTCGCCCAGACGATCCGACGGTTTCTGCACGCATCTCAGCTTGCCTAGCCGACATCTCGCTCTGGATGAATGACCATCACCTGCAGCTGAACCTTTTAAAAACAGAACTGCTTGCAATCCCGGCCGATACAAAGACTCATCACAGCCTCTCCATTCAACTGGGCTCATCAACCATCACATCTTCCAGAAAGGCAAGAAACCTGGGAGTGGTGATCGATGATCAGCTCAACTTCACAGATCAAGTTGCCAGCACCGCCAGGTCCTGTAGATTCATTCTCTACAATATTAGGAAAATTAGACCCTTCCTATCAGAGCATGCTACGCAAGTCCTAGTACAGGCTCTGGTAGTGTCCAGACTGGACTACTGCAATGCGCTACTTGGTGGCATTCCAGCTTGCACAACCAAACCTCTACAGATGATCCAGAATGCTGCGGCAAGAGTTATCTTTAATGAACCGAAGAGAGCACATGTCACTCCTCTATTCATTAAGCTACATTGGCTCCCTATAGTTGCTCGAATCAAATTTAAGACTCTGCTCCTGGCCTACAAGATCACCACTGGTTCGGCACCACCTTATCTTCACTCGCTACTCCAGACATATGTACCCGCCAGATGCCTACGCTCTGCAAACGAACGGCGTCTTGTGGTACCATCCCAAAAAGGTAAAAAATCTCTCTCGCGCACCTTCTCCGGATCTGTTCCACCTATGTGGAACGATCTACCTGCTGCTACAAGATCTGCAGATTCTGTAGCCATCTTTAAGAAACGTCTGAAAACGCATCTCTTCCGTCTACATCTGACTGATCTGTTCTGACTCTATTTTCTTCTCTACTCTTTATTAAAAAAAAAAAATTGAATGAATGAATGAATGAATGGTTCTGTATACTGTGTTAGGTTATATGAGACCAATCCTCTTTTTTTTTTTCGATTGCACTTATGCTTTTGTTGTACTTATGCTGTCCCAATTGCTTCCATTGCCTACCCCAAATGTAAGTCGCTTTGGATAAAAGCGTCTGCTAAATGACTAAATGTAAATGTAAAAAATATAGCCACTACGTTGCGCGACTTAAACATTCAAAAGCGGCCTTAAGTTAAGTTAAATCATATTGTCTTTCATATTTCTCTTAATTTAAATGATAATAAAGTTTAAAGTGTTTAATCTACATTTTCTAAACGATACCAAATGCAACTAGTTTTTTAAAGGCCAAGTGTATGAAATGTAGCGACATCATTTAGCTCACCCCTCCCTTTCAAAGCACTACGGTGGCTTACACAGAACTAAGATGTCGTCTTGATGACATTTTCGCTTCTTTGCCAAAGGAGACGTATTTACGTAATAAATTAAATTACAGTAACTCATTACTTTGTTACTAGTTATCCCCAACACTGCTGAAGACATAGTTTTTTGTGCATTTCTGTCAATAGATCCTCCAAAAAATGACACATTGGACTTTTAAAGTGGTCATATGACTTGATTAAAACGAATATTATCATTTGTTTTAGATGCAATTCACTGTGTATACACGATTTAAGGTTAAAAAGTGGTGTATTTTCCACATACCGTGCATGTTTGTATCTCCTCTTTGCTCCGTCTCTCTGAATCGTGCAGATTTAACAAAGCTCATCGCTCTGAAAAGCGAGGTATGCTATGATTGGCCAGACAACCACTCATTGGTCGAATACTGCAAGCGTGTGATGGAAATGTATCGCCTCTTACCATATTTGGAACATCAGGTTCCAAAGCAATTGTACTGAAAGTACTGACTTGCGTATACATTTGGATGGTCTTAGTCAGATCGTACCACGAAGGCCTTTAAGGCAGTTCTGGGTGAGCATTTGCTTTTAGATAGAATGGATGTTTTGTTCCAACTCTTAAATTTTTACAATTTTGCATGTCTAATACATGCATGCGCAACGTACTGTATAACACACCAAAGACACAGAAAAACACGTCTTTGCGCCATATTACCCCTTTAAGTCAGTTTAAAAGTGATTTGAACTTGATTTAACTTGAAAGTATACGCCACCCTTTAACTGAAGTTTTCCAGTTAAAATAGGTGACTTTTTTACAGTGTGTCTATAATATACATACTCAATCCATCCTCACATCTTCTCTGTTTGCCCCTTCTAGGTTGTTTTCAGCTATGTAACGTGTTCAGGCAGAACATGGAGATAGACCAGTGTCTGCTGGAGTCTCTGCCGTTGGGTCAGCGTCAGAGGCTGGTCAGGCGCATGCGATGCGAGCAGCTGCGGCTCTACTATGAGCGAGAGCGGACGCTGCAGAAGCAGAGCCTCCCCAAGCCCCGGTCCTTCCACCGCAAAAAACAGAGGGTCAGCTTTATGCCTCCAGAAGTCATCCAGGACGCCATCATACGACACGATGATAAAGAGGGTAGGTGATCTATTACATTACCACTCACATTTTACACTCGATGTGTAGCCTATTTTGTGATAAAATCATCTATAAAGAGAATTGAATCAAGTAGAAAATGGTAAAGCACATGTAATTTGAATATGTACAGTTGCACACACCACTGGTAAAATAAACATTGATATTCAGATTCTAGTCCTGCCCCCAGATTCATCTGTTTATACAGTACAAGGGGTCTTCAACTACTTTTCTTTGAGGGACAGATTCAAAAGTATAGATAGGACAGGGGACAGTTTTTTACCATATCCTCATTTCTTCTGTTATTTAGTATTTCTGTTATTTATAGCATTTTGTTCATTTTAAACGTTACTTATAGGTCATATAATAAAACATGCACACAAATATTGAATCCAGTATTTGTGCCTTTTCATGATATTTAATTCGAAGGGATATTGTCTTTTTAATTTAATTTGATATTCCTTAGAGCGTTAGTTTAGATCTGTTAATTTATTCTCCACCATTCCATCCAAGATGTGGGTGGCATTGTTTTTTTTCAAGAAGATAGCCTATTTATGAAAACGTTTGGTTGAATTAATGAAAGTCAAATCAATGAAAGTCAAAAACTATACTACACTCTGCAACAAAATAATCCCTGCCCCTTGAAGTGAAACTGCCGTATTTTGAAGCGAATCATTTGATCTGTGCAAAAAACTAAACACTATTTTTGCATCTTCGGGTGAATTCCAATCGCATTCATATGCCCCATCTTCTGTAGTGCGTGTTCTGGAGGGAGATGAACAGCTGTTTTTCGTGAATTTGGCTGTTTAAATCATACATAATGAATGCAGCAATAAAAACAACACAGTTTTTCCCTTTTCTGAGACAACAGTTCACGTGGTGTACCCTTCCTGCAGTTACTTTTAAACACTTTTCTGTGGTCCAATGACACAACGAATACATATGGTAGTTATTTGTGTGTTGTGAGTTTTGTAATGTACTGTGCGTGTATAAGAATTTGAGAGAGAGTTAGAGAGGTTCGGCTTAGTTTCACCGGCGAGCTGGTGAAAAGGCCAAATTAATTTCCAGAAAGGCAAGCCGTCGCACAAGTTGTCATTAGATGCCGGGTATTAGATCATTCCTCAAGCTGATTATGGGCTAATATTCAGAGAGTGGTGCCGCCCCTGGGACAGGGAGAAGTAATCTAATCAAGAGCTTGCGAGGAAAGGGGCTCATGCGAGACAGGATGACAATCGCAGAGTAGCCACCTTCTGCCATCATGAGCAATGGCGCAGGCTAAATGAATTCAACCCAGGTGAACTATTCCTGTCTGTGACTTTGCGGTAGGGAGTGGCAGAGCCGTTCGACTTATTATTAAGATTAACCTGAGAAGCCTCCAATTTTTATGTAGTGCCAAGCTTCTGAGGAGAACATGAAACTTTTTATTTCCCACTGTTCCGTTTCATTTTTCAGTCATATAAATTTCTGGTTACAACATCATTTTAAACAACTGTTCTTCACTGATGATGTAATCGTAATTCTCTGGGTGAGGAAAATCACGTCCTCCATCAATTACCATAAAATCCAGATGAATAAAATAAAAAAATGCCATTTAATCTTTCTTCAGGACTTATTGTTTTTGATAGGTTCTTGTCAAGTTTGGTTTCGGTATTCAGTGATGTTTTACAACCTCCCGAAACCGATCCATCTGTTCTTTTTGTCTTCATCTGTGCAGCTTTTCGTTACAGCGGTCTTTAAAGCTTTCCCTCTCTCAGTCCCTGCCAACCAGTTACCCAGCTGTCTGGGTAAATCTGTGTCACATATCCCAGCAGCCTTTGCAGGTCATCGTGCATCTGCCTTATTGGCTGTCAGCCGGGTTCAGCTGGTCCCGGCACCAGCTGGTGTTCCTGTGGCAACGCCTGTTGGAAACATGGCACCTTTGGCTGAAGATGAATGACAAGTTTAGCCCACCTACTAAACACTAATTACCAAACTGGCAGTGGCGTTGCTTTTGTTCTGTTCATCCACCCAAACATGATCAGCGTCCTGTGGAAATGCCTTTTGACCAGTCTGTGACTCAGAATATTGATTTCTTATGGCTCCATGCCTGTGTTTTGGTTAAAGGCGTCAGTGTTGCTTGGCTACTGGAGATAACACAGTAAGTGTTAGAGACTGTCAGACGGGCTTGTGTTTGTGTCTGACTATTGTCTGTTAAATCAGAGGCTAGGTGCAAGTTTATAAGCCTAACCTTACAGGCACAGGCAGATACTTTACAGTATCCTTTATACTTTTCTTACACAGGTAAAACTACAGTAAATAGGGTACAGAATTACTATGATAACTTTTGTTGAAAATATGCACAGTGTTTGGTCAATGTAAATTGTGCCAAGTCTTGTGTGGTGTTCATGTTTTAGTTCAATTCAGTCAATGTGTGCGGTTTTATTGGACCCACACCATTATTTTTTATTTTCAATTAATATGCATAAAAATGTAGGCCTGTCCAGATATTTACTTTATCTCAGTTACAAGCAACATAGACAAGATAGCAGGCACATATTTGTCATTTTACCTCTTTTAAATCTTTATGAAATTAAGGTGCTGTTTGTTATTGTAAGAAATTGTATAAAAAAAAATAAACATAATGTGGGTTCAAAGTCTTGAATAAATATACATATTTGATGTTGAAACACTATATGTGAATTCATGCTGATGTTTGTTCTCTGAATGAAAACCTCACAGTCAGAGATTTAGCATAGTGGATTTAAATGCAGAGATGATATTAGCCTCAGGCTATAATATCCCACAGGAACACTGGGAATGTTTTCGGATCTGTTCCTTATTGTCATTAGGATATAATTATTTCTGGGAGTCTGGGAAAATATGCAAATGACACAATCATAAGTTCAGGGTTGTCCAGAGGTCAGCGAGGTAGAGGCCATGTTTGGAAAAAGGTAGAAGGGTGATATTTATGATTTTTTTTTTTTTAAATGGCACTATAAACAAAAAAGAAAGATGGAAATTCTGTCAAAATGAACTTACCAAAAGGTAATATGACTTTTAAAATGTACACTGGATTGTGGTTATGAAAAATAGAGAATAAGGCTTTCATACTTTAAATGATGCAAAAGAACAGTCACATTTTCATAATTCTCTGATGTGTTTGTAAAGCTTTCATAGAACGGCACAGATTTTATTTCCATGCATTTACTATCTGTATCATCGTTAATAGCGTTGCACGCCAATGAGGGTTGATGGACTGTGTCTAAACTGTTTACTCGGTCACATAAGCTCTGGGGACCCTTTCGTAAAACAATCACTTCTAGCTGAAATCACCACAAATAAGCATTCGATCGTATCACGGTTCAGCTCTAATGAGTGGCACCTCCTCAACTGCAGATGTGATATTCTGCATTTATGCAGCGGTGAGCGTTGAGTCGTGAGAGAGATTGAGTTCACACGTCTGTGATACCGAGGCACAATTACATTACACACTCTCAGCCGGGTATCGCCCGTCCGGTCAAGCGGCTTCTTAGCAGTGAACTGAAGCGTTGCATTTTCATGACATTAGCTCTGGATTCGATTCTTAATGAATCTCAAATGGAGACGGACAATCTTTCCTCGTCTGGCATATGGGTGTAATTGAAAAA
This sequence comes from Triplophysa bombifrons, assembly GCA_029783895.1. Taxonomy (NCBI): domain Eukaryota; kingdom Metazoa; phylum Chordata; class Actinopteri; order Cypriniformes; family Nemacheilidae; genus Triplophysa; species Triplophysa bombifrons. Next base: position 21,680,288 of record CM056456.1, read on the forward strand.
ATAAATAACAGGGCAAAGTTTCAATTGCATGTAGCTTTTCCAATTATCAGATCACAAGTGGACGACGCCAAATACAGGCGAGCTTGTCCACTTTCGACCACATCCATAGTCAAAAACTCACCTCCTCTTTTTCTTTTGTCAGCTTTCAGATCATGTACAAATCTCAATTTCGAAAAATTGACCCATAAGAAGTTTTCTTGTCCAGGGTCACAATTGTGTGAGTTTACTGTAATTCGGCCATTTATTTGTTACACTAGCAAAACTAGCCCACTTGACCAAAGCACATCTTAATTATAAATAGCGCCAAACTGATCCTACTGATCAGAGATGTTCACAAGTACAGTTTGTGGATTCCTTATTTTTATTACACATTCATGTGACCTTTATTCTTAAGGCCACAGCGTAGTGGTAGCGCCACTCCTTGTGATGCAATTGTGCAGTGGTTCTCCCAAAGTCTCAGCAATAAAGGTGGACTGTCAAATACTAATACAATTTCTCTCTTTTCCTTGTAATCTCATATCTGTCACCAGGGGCGATTCTAGGTTTTCAATATTAGGGGGGCTCAGCCTCCAATGAGGATATATATATAGAGAGAAAGCCACACACTAATCACCACATATTGTATACGATACTAAAATAAATAATTAAGAAAGAATATGCAGAAAAGCATAAATACAAGTTATTGTTATTAAAATGAATATCACATTAATCGGTCAATCTGAAACATTTATATTTCAAAATAAAAACAACAGCCACAGATCCATAAAATAAATGTCACAATCAACTGCTGAATCATTATTTAGTAAGAATAACTTAATATGTTTCCCCGCCATTCATTCTGATTAGCACTACCGCTGTCACTCTCTCTGCATGACTGCGTGTTCATCTATTACCTCCACAATATGTTTTCAATTAATGATAAAAATACTGAAGCGTCTGAAAAACGACATAGAGCTTCTTGGTACACTTTTATTTCCTCGGAACTCAGAACAATGAATATCACTGCCGCACCGGGCTGAACTACAGTAACTTATCTGCCCGTCCTCTTTCCGGAGCTGTCAAAACTACCGTCAACTCTCCATAACTATAGTACATCATCATTAATGACACTTTCTGTGCGCTACAATATCATCTTGATCGTCGAAGTATGCCGTCATTGGTGTTTAGTGCTTTTATTTTGCTTGAGGTAACGTTAACAAATAGTTAACGAGGGGTAAACGCACATAAAACTTTTAAACAGTGAATGGGAAAGGGTCTTGTATCGCTTCCACATCTTATTATGATGCAATTATAACAAAGAATGGCAAAAATGCAGATGTCATGTTAATGAACACACCTTGTAAAGTTACTCTGCTAATGACGAACTCCAACGTGCTGCTGTGTGAACTGAAGAATGCGCTAAATAACGCAGCCTAACGCCGTTTTCATAATAAGAGTTTTAAAGGGGGCTATAAAGCGATCTCGAATTCTTGTACAAATTACATTACACACAATATTTTAGGGGGGCTGAGCTAGAACTTTAGGGAGGCTTTAGCTCCCCTAAAAAGGGCCTAGCAACGCCACTGTCTGTCACTATGCTATATCTTATTAAAGACTAAAAACAGTGACCGGCATATGATAGTAGATCCAATATCAGTTTCTTCAGTGTAGTTTGTGCACAAAAAAACTTTTGATTATGTGCATGCACCTGCATGTTTGTGCACCTGTGTATGTGTTTGTTGTCCTCCAATCTAATTTCCTTCACTTGATCAGGTCCTGCTCGAGCGGGAACATAAGCACATGGTGCTCTCAGAATACAGAACGATGAAATCAATTCCAGCCGGATTGCTTTATGTGCTGTTTCTGAATGCTGATGGAAGCTGTATGTGCCGCAGGTCTTAGTCTGTTATTGGGCCGGTATTGAATGTTATTTTTAGTGTCAGTATGATAAATCTTATGAGATTCACTCATATGAATGTGGTCTCATGCGAGGGAAAGTCTTGGACCTTCTGCAGGTTATTTATTTTTATGCACAAATAATGGTAATTTTACACAATGTGTTTATATAGTTTTTCAATTCACGTTTCATTTCCATCTAGTTGCTTTATGAAATGTTGTTAGGAGTCAAAACCAATTGTAATATATTGTATGATATGTTTATGGGTGTTTCTGCAACTGCGGGCACTTTTAAAGCAACAATGAGGCATTTTTTCGACCTTTAAATAATCTCTCTAAAATGATTTTAGTGGTATGACAACTCTTAACTGGACGATTTTTACTGCCGCTTCTACATAAGCAGCCCTCTATCTAACAATAAGATGAAACGATCTAGTTCAACGCAAGTCTCCAAACAATCACAATGGTAGAGCCAGCAAATAAAACAAAGAGGAAAAGAGAGAGAGTGATCGGACACAAACACAAATCTAATGTTATCTGTATCTATAGTTACTATGCTAGGCACTATTTCAATAGTGAGTTGAGTGTTCAAAAGTTATTAAATGCACCTATTACACAACGTCTGGTCGCGAGTGGGTTTCCGAAAATATAACTACAGAAAATCATTTGTGTTGGTAACTAAACACATTCATGTCCATGCGTTGTGTTTTGGATGACTGCAAATGTGTTATGTAGCTAACGTTAGCAAGTTTGCTGCTATGTAGCTAGCACGCTATGCGCTAATGGCTAACAAACCTGCTGCTACCTCAGAATCTAATTTGAGCTATTAGTATAGCATGTCCCAGTAGTATACCCTGTGGGAGCCAAAAGAGTGCTTTAGTACATGCACAGTTTATGAAGTGACATGATGTAACAGCGGTTTCTGGTTAGTCAACAAATTCACGTATATTGCGCTGCCCATGTGGAAGCTTATACGGCGACAGTATTTACAAAATTGATAGAAGACAATTGCGCTTATCAACCACATAGGGGACCATACACCAAAATGGCTCGTTGTTGCTTTAAGTCCCAGCAGTGAAATTTTAGATTTATGTCATATGACGCTTTTTAAATATATTCACAGTGTCATCACACACCTTAAAACAAATATAATTGATTAATGTGATTTAATATAAAATGATATAACATTTATAGGTCCAAACACCGATTATGTCCCACAACTCTGATCACAATAATAAGATATGTAAAATAATTGAATTATTGAATTACAAGTAGATGTTATTTCAAATAGAATTGTATAATATACGTGTTAATTTGCAGCATCGTAAATGTTTTTGTGTATTTTACTGATCATTTTTATAATTTTATAAGGTAGATGTGCCTGTCCCACACTTTTGAGTCCTTACCGCAACAATGGAAAATGTCTTTTATAATGAAGTTTTATCAAAGACAAACAAGTCTAGTTTCTATGGAAACAGAAATTACCACATGAGCAGATTGCTGACAGATTAGGCCACCTCACTACCTCACTCACAAGATCTCAAAAATATAAGGGCAATTCCGTGAAAATGTCAACCTTACCACGAAAAAGTTGGTAACAGCACAGATTTTAACATTTGGTGGCTCAAATGCCCATGTGATATCTCTCTTCAAAGATGTAAAGCATTTGTTTTATTTTTAGTGCATGATTTTTCATAGTCAGTTAAGTGCCATTTTCAGGATTGTCACATCTAAAACGCTACATATTATTCATAAATGGACACATGAAAAAAACACTATTTTATGTTGTATAAAGAGGCATCTCTTCTCCATTCATTGGGTATTATTGCTTCAGGATAGTGCATTTTATTTTACAGAAATCCTACAAAGTTTGTCGTCTCCCAAAAACCGTGTCCTTTTTTTGTCACATCCATAATGGTTGTTTATTTCCTGTTTCTTAAATAATTTTTATTTTCATAGACTCTATCAACAAGGGTTCAGTAAAATATAAACAGATGGTTCAATATATTCGTAACAAATTCATTCTCTGAGCATTTTTCTGTCACGTCCATAACGCTGGAATTGCCCATAAGGTAAATATAATATTATCTGTGTCAGCATTTATTGTATGTCCTTACCATACATCTTAGTATTTCTGTACTTTAAACTACATTTTAAAAATAAATATATATTACTGTTTAATTCATGTATATTTCGGTGCGAAGTGTCAAAACTAATATATCAGACCTATAGCTGCCCATTAGCTCCAATATTAGCAAAAATATCATTTACGCAACATGTCTTTACCGCAGCACATTTTCAAGGTTTACTGTATATTAAATTACAAATATAAAAATAAACATTTTCCAGATTAAAATCTTAACGATTAAATTTATTTGACCTTATAATATGTTTTTAAAACTCTGATGATTAAAACTGAAATAGATTTTAATCATTGATTTAATCTTTAATTTGGACAGTCAAAAGTGCCGTGGTTAATACTTTGTATCATCCTATAAATGCCTTCTATTGGAAAGGTTATGTTTGAAGTATTATTATACTTAAACTGACATAAAGTTGCTAAAAAGTCTAATAATCTTCATAAGCACATCAAGTAAAATCTCTGAGCCTGAGACATAATTATCGCTTTACACCAAAGATAAACCCCACAAGATTAAAAAAATAAATGTTACCGCAAGGCGTCACTCCCCTCACCGCTCTGTGCCACATGGTAAATGCCACTGAACTGTTATATTGTTCTATCACTGAAATGCAAATTCAAGACGACCACAAGTCCCCATTACACTGAGAGACCAAAAGGTCAAAAAACATCCCTGTAATGCCTCATGGGAAAGATTTCTTGAAGTTCAAGAGACCCTGTTGTTGCTTTAAGGAGGAACTGAGACTGAAATGCTGTGTCCTACTTTTGAAAATCTCCGGAATGATGGAACATATCATGGTCATGTAGTCTTTGGCAGGTGGCTTTCAGAGGAAACATAAAATGACTGTCAGTATAATAGAGTAATGATGACAGAGCTCTGGGACGGAGTGAATGAGAGCGTTTACAAACCCTGCACAGTCTGCCGTTTCTGCAATGCGCTGTACTGCACTGTGACAGGACACACATTTGCAAGAAATTACACCGATGGAAACACTGAAACTCAATACTTAGACACTTTTGACCATGTTTGTTGGAAACAAAACATTTAGTGTGGGTTTAGAGTAGCCTACCACTGAAAATACAATCCAGTACACTTCTAAACATTCTTAAACATCCCTTACAAAAATGAACCATGTTTACCATGTCTGATGGATTGATTACTTAAGGCAAAACCATTGTTTTCCTACAGTAACCATCGTTTACTATGTTTTTTTACAGAAAACATAGTTTTCAGAACCATGGTTATTTTGTGATAACCATTGTTTTACTACAGTAACCATGGTACATTTTGTAAGGGATTGAATGAAAAAAGAAACAGAAACCTAAAGTTCTGAGGTATCAAGATCACTAGCCTGTGTCCACTGTAACTGAATGTCTTGCTGGACGTAGAACGTGGTATGATGGCATGCTGTAAATAATATGAAATTAGGCACTTTTTCCAACCCACTGATCCCATTTCAACCTCAACATTCTCCCAAACCCTTCCTTCTTTGAATCTTGAGGCACGTAATTCTCTCCTGATCAGAAAAACATAGCCATGCCTCCAAAGGACATTTTGAAAACATGAAGCATGTATGCTTGACTGGAATTCCTAACGGATTTCTGTCAGAGACAAAGACAAAACGTGCTGTGCTGTTTTTTAAAGAAGAAGACGATTCGCTGAAGAGATGGAAGGATGAAAGTCTTGACAGTGGAACACTGAGGAACGTGAGGGAACAAATGAGAGAAATGTGATGAGAGGACCGAGAGATGGGAATAGATTTGCACTGGTAGAGTAATCCAATAAAGAACGTCTCAGCTCAGTGGTGATGGAGGGAGATGAAATTAGTGACTTCACGGTGTCCTGCTTACATAAGACAATATTGTATTGATAGTCTTAACGGTCTGTTTCTGACTTTCTGGAAAGAGTTTGGATGGTGGATAGATTGCTAAACCAAAGGAAGTAGTTGAAGCCACCAAAAGTGGTCACGCAGCCATGTTGGTATGCCCAACTGACAGAGGGCTTCATTTCATCAAGTTCAAAAAACAATCTAAATTATTACCAATTTTACTAGGAATTTTTACATTGTGTTTATCCCTATTTCATAGCATCTTTACGTTGCAGAATCCCTTCTAATGGGCGTTGCTTGTCAGAAGAATGACAAAATGGATCAAAAGCACTCACGACACTATAAAGCACCCACGAAAATGCATGAAATATGCCAGTTTCTCTTTGTGAGATGCACAAAACCCCTTTTGAGCAATGAGCATGTTAAAATGCTTAGTGTAGCATGAAGGATGAGCACTATTCTTTTGCTGCCTCGCAAGCACTTTTGTTTCTGAAAATGCAAGTGTTTGGAAGGGAATACAGAAGGCCAGACCAGACTCTTGCTGTCTCTGTCACACTCAGACAAAGTGTTGCCAATGGTTGTCTACACTCCGCGTGAATGATTTAATATGTCTGTTTGTGGTGCCACTGATCGAATTCTAATCTCTGAAGACATCATTTTGTTGTCTACAACTCTAATACAGCCTCTGCCATTAGCAGTATGCAGTATCTAATATGATCCAGGGCGTCCACGTTGCCTGGATTTTAAAGGCGCCTGGCTTCCCTTGCCAATTATGTTGAGAGATAATGGATGACACCTGTATCTTTCTTCAGACTATGATACACTATTGTAGAATGTTATGCAAGATACACTCAGGCATTTCATTACAGTGGATTTGATTTTAACTGAAGAGCTCAAAGCACAATGGAACCAATTTTCCAAACCATTGGGACATTGTTCGATTGGGGGGTTTGTTTTATATCTGGCACAGGATCCTTGATGACAGAATTCAACAGTTTTCCTAAAACATCACCTATGCTAAGGCAATAGAAGCTCCAAACCTCTTCCTACCTACTGGAAAAAAACTGCTGGTTCACCCAGCATGGCAAAGCTTGTCAAAGCTTGTTGGTGTTTATCTGGTTTCAGCTGTGGGGGCAGCTGGTTTTAGCTGGGGGGTCCGAGCCTGACCATCTAAAACCAACTTGACCAGCTAAAAAAGTGGCCAAAACTCCCCCAAAACTAGCCTGCTTCATCATTCATATTTTTAAATTCAGGCTTTATTTTGTTCCCTATTTCGGGATAGTGCCGTTTCCCATTAACTTGTCAGTTATCAGCGTTCCCTCTTTTAATTTCTCATTTTCTAGTATATTGCTCTTCTCCTCCCCTTTGCCGATGACTGGTTTCCATGGAAACGCCACAGATGGTTCCTACAGCTGTTTTCTCATGTTGCCGTGACAAGTTTGATTTCACTCACTCTTGCGCCCTACATCCAGGAAATGCAGCAGATTATCAAGTACTTGGAGGGAAGCACATATTAACCTTATCACAGAATCGCCAGCAGAGCAAATTCCAATAAAGTGAGCCATCCAAATGTTGAAATAACGCCACACAGAACCCTTTTCATCCGACCATTGATATTTGAAGATCAAAGCATAAATGTCCTAGAAGTCTGAGCCCTTGTAAATGTTCTCCTGTGACATTATATCATTTTTGCCTAAATTTGCCAAAAGTGGTTCCCGGGAGCAATACTTGCTGATGTGAATGTAAAGAGCAGGTGTTGCAGTACATAAGTACTGATTCCAGTCAGTATGATAGGCTAAGTGTATCTGCTGACCTCTCTTTAGTTGTGCTCTAAAGCAGCTTGGTCTGCACGGTGGTCTCTGGTGCTTCTTCTAATGCCTGCACCATCTGACCATCTAACAGATGTGTGTATCAGTCTCTATAGCTGCATGTTAGCATGCACTGGTTGTTTTATCTGCCATTAGCTGTGGCTCTGTCCCCCAAAGATCACGCAAAATTAACCATTGTCTTCACGGTTAAGAGGACCATTTTGTAAATTGTGGTTGTCAGCGCTCATACAGACATTATTAACAGACACTGGACTGAAATGGCCGCAATACATCTAGAAATACTGATTAAATGAAATAGGTTTGAAATTTGAAATGGTCTCTTAATGTTTTATGTATTATGAAATAATGTATTTTGACTGACTGTTTGAGTGAACTTTATAATTCTAATGCAACAATTTTTGTTTTGTTGATTTTCACTGTTCAGAGATGTTTACTGATGTTAGTCATTCAACCATTGTTTTTGCTCTATGCCCAGTCCACACTAATACCGTGTCTACACCGTACGCGGCGGAGCAGGATGCCATACGGCAAAAGACAATAGAATGCATTATTAGCCAAAATAACAAAAAAAATTCTCCACACTGGATGCGGCAACAAACCCTTTGGAAAAAGCTGGTTGTCGTTTCGTGTCGTGTCCGGTGTAGACACGGTGTGATGCGGTTTCGTTTGAAAAGAGAAATCATTTTTTAGATGAAAACTGAGCTTTTTGAAAACGCACTCCAGGGTGAATACATTTGAAAATGCAGTTTACGTGTTGTAGTGTGGATGAGGAAGACGGAGACGTTTAAAAACGATGATACATTTTTTTGGCATGTGACGCGGTTGTTTTTGGTGCTCTCCAGTTTGATAGAGTAAATGTCAGTTTGTGCAATTTAGAAGACAAAATATAAATTGCTCGCAGTTATTGTTTGGCAGCGGGGCATGAAGATAGAATCGCTTTTGCAGCTTTATAGTCTTGTGTTACCCGTAGAAACATCTCTACCTCATCCTGTTCATAAAAAAAACAGTAGGTGCATCCCAATTCGCATACTATCCATCCTAAATAGTATTCGAAAAATAGAATTAGTATGCCCCAATTCATAGTATCCTGAAATGAGAATTCTCAAAGTAAAAAGTGAAAATTCGGAGTGTGAATCCATGGACACACGGCTAATATTACCCACAACTCACCGCGAGATCGGAGAGTTTAGCTACGCTACAATGTATAAATGAAATTTTATAAAATATACTTCGCTAAATTAATAATTATAAGTATACAGTAAACATTTCATACGAAATAACAAAGTAATAAATACTTAAATGCAAGGAAGAGCTGTATTTTGATGTTTGTGACAGTTAACGATCATAGTGTCGTCTAGGCAACAAAAAACACTTCTGTTTCGTGTTAGTTTGTCCCAGTGTGTGCATACAGTTTTGCAAGGCTCTAAAATGTTTATATAACAAAAACAGTACACACTTTAAGGGCATATTATAAGTGGACGAATTGTGACACAACATTTGTCTTTGCTCCATAGTGCAGCGACATAATAAGGCCGAAAGTCAATAATAGCCTGACAGAAATGACAGGGGTTGAAGTGTTTAATGTTGTAAAGCGTGTAAAGTGTACGCTGTTTCAGTATGTTTCAATACTGCGTTAAAAAATGAAAAATGAAAAAACATATTCTCCATTAAAATAAAACTCTGTTTTCAAATGAAAATGTACAATTGTGGACATAAACTATTAAACTTTTCTAAATTGTTGTTTCTAGCGTCCTAACATGTCCTAACATTAATGGACCTCAGAGAACATTAACATCTAAAATATGCAGTTTATGACACCTTTAAACGTCAAACTATGTTTTTTTTCTCTTTTTGGTTTACCAAATAGCAAGTGTTATATTCCAGAGCCTGTGGTGAGATAATGTAGATTGGTATGCTAATACGTCGATTGGCTTTTTCTCCAAGGAGCCAGTTTCCCTCCCATGAGCAACCCAAACAGGACTGAAACCAGGAAATTTGAGAACACCCCCTCCATAAAACCGGAAGAAAGTTGGAGAATTTGCCGTGGGTTTAAGGCCGATTTATCTCGTACTCATTACAGCAAAAGACTAGGGAAATTAATTAAGCTCTCCGACAGCTAATGACTGCAAGATTTGTAATGCTGTCTGAGCATCTGACTCGCCTTCCATGTGAACAACATTCATTGAAGTTGATTGGACTGATGTTTCTAAATTAGAATTAAATGAGATTGTTGCACACTAAGGTGTCCGTTTTAACTGTGATTGTATACGCAGATTGTAGTTTGTTTGTTGTTTACAGTATTATGTTGCACGCTTTTCCTTTTCAGTTTATTCCAATGCTGTGATGTTCGTACACCTTGCCAAAGCTGGTGTTTGTTCGTTATTGGATTTTTGTGTTCAAGGAATAATAGGGGTCACATAGACATTCGGTGTTATCGGGTCTAACAAATGAGCCAGCCATGCATATCGCTGAGTCAGATCGCCATAACAACGCCTTATGAATATGAATGAGGGCAGTCTGCATTATTTGCATGAACGACTACCCTTCACAACACCGCTGCTACTCAAAGCGGGCATGTTGTCATGCATAAATAGGTATACAAACTGAATAAACACGATGTAAGTCCGAGCCAAGCAGACAACATTTCTTTCCAGCTGTGTTGACACTGCAACAAGGCTGTCAATGGCACATCTGCTCAAGGCGTTGAGCTCTCCCATGAGGGTCATAATATTACACTGGGTATAACCAGCCTGATCATATAGCGATTACCCCCGTAACTAACCTTTGCTCCGTCTTGGTGGGTGGTGATTCAAGGCCATATGTGTGTCATGTGCAGTGTCATTTATGAACACTCTGGATTTATTACCTAGTTTGAGACCTATCTATCTGTAGGAGCCTTTGGCCACCGGCATGTCTTTGCAAACAAAAGGCAAGTCTTCCGGCCGTGAGGCGTACATCATGCGATTAGCATCGATTACATGTTTTGTTTCATGTGATTAAAATGCACAGCCATCAGAATATGTTGTACAGAGTTAATCTGGCACATTGCATAGCCAGTCTTTTATCACTGAATAGCCCTTGATTGCTTTGGCATATATCTGATTGTGTCCTTTACAAGCGTCACACCCTGCCTCATTTCCTCACTAGCATCTTCATTCATTTTTATTTTCCTGTGTCGTCAGCTCGGTGTAATCCACACTAATGTTCAATTTCCGTTTGGGTTTGAGGAGCGATCTTCCAGATTCCCCCATTCAGCCTCCAAACTATACATCAGAGTGACGTTTGGAAATACAGGTGCCACCGCTTAGTTTTCTCCTGTATAACACTTAAAGATGTAAATCACGTTTAGTTTTGTTCTGCATCATAGTGGCGTCGAAATGTAACCGCAGTAACAGACCAGTGTACATTCATGAACAGCAACAACAATGATTATACCTTTATGCCGTGAACCTTGCATACTAAGAAGCGTTTAGTCGATTTTATGAATTCTTTTTGCAACTGTTGTAAACACGACAGCTTACTTCTTAGATCAGACGGCTTCATGTTGTTTCCAGGTAGATCGTTAAAGAATGCAACACGCTAGTCTTCTGGAAATCCTGTGCAATCAGAAGACGACTTTGCTGTCCGGGTCCACGCATGGCCCGCATGCCGTAATTTTCGTCATCAGGAGGGTCCGCGGTCGCAAAGCCCATGAACACGTTCAACACCGCATGCACAAAATTTTTTTGAATCGGCCGAGTCCACTCGGTGATGTACTGCACAGGTCCAAGAAATATTTATTATATGCCCATAACCCCTCAAACCCCCTCCAAAAAAAGACTTTTCTATTGCCATATTTGTTTATCTGAATGGTTTCCTGGGTATTGTATATATCGTTTTGTTCTGTTGAACACAAAATACGTTTTGGTATATTTAGGAAAGCGAACAATACTGGGTCATGTTTGACTACCATTATTTTTTTTCCTGCTATGGTAGTCAATGATGCCAAAGAATTTTCAGCAGCTAACATTCTATCAAATATCTTTGTGTTCAATCGGACAAATAATTGTATACAAGTTTGGAACAACTAGAGTAATTCATAACAGAATTTAAATTTTTGGGTGGTATGTCCCTTTAAAAATATCCCACATCTGCCAAATGGACGAGAAACATGTTTTCTCTTCGTAAGACATGCAGAAACTTGCTTAAGAAATAAGGATGGTTACATTTACTGCATAATATATAATGTGTACAAGCACGTCAATGATTTAGTTGTTGTAGACTGCGTATAGCGCTGATCAAACGTGATATTTGGCAGCCGGTATAATCAAGTGTTGTACACTCATGAGTGATTTCTTTCATTGTGCAACGTGACATTCACCTGATGAAACATTGGTCAAAACATCATTCTGATGCACTGTGTCTAATACCACCGCTAATTTCTCCTCTTTAGTTGAGATGAGCTCCCGCGTTTCTCCCTGTACTGTAGCCTGTCTGTCAGACTCGTTCTCCCGCTTTTGAGAACGGGCCGGTCCTTGAGTTGGCAGGTATTCATACGGAGTTGCATCAATTAACATTTATCCTTAGAATATAAATAAACATTTTGGCGGCCGCAGTACATTATGAAAGTAGCCCAAAAACCCGCGGCTCCATAATTTTTCCCGCAACTGCATTCTCACAATAGCCCAATTGTGCGGGAAAATCGCGACCCTGGCAACACTGGTATGGACGTACATGTACGTATATGACGTTGGGGAAGCAAAACACAACGTTAGCAAAGCATAAGATAGACCTGATAGGTGCAAAGCAAGCCTATCCTGTGTCAGTTTGAATCTCAACTCAAACTCAAATTATTTTAAATATTTTCATTCAAATTAGTATTCCCACCAATGCGCAAATATTCTGGAAATGTTTGGAAAAATAACTTATGGAAAAAAAGTGATTTTAATAGTGAAATTAGGTAGGCTGGAATGCATGTCACGGACCACATGCAATGCCGCCGCGGACCACCAGGGGGCCGCGGACCACCGGTTGAAAACCCCTGTGCTAAACTATGCAAAACCGATTCCAATTTCAAAAGTTATACTGTACCAGACAGATCTTTTAAGTGTAATATGTAAAATAAATTGTATACTAATTTAATATAATGTAATGAAATATTATACATTTTTTCAGTGGAAATGATTTACTGTGAAGGTTTGCAAAACATACTAGGCCTATGTATGGTATAAACCAGTGATTGTCCAACTTTTTTGTTGTAAGGCCATTTTTTTGTAGGGAGCATCGCTAAATGAAGGGCCCCTCAAATAAAAACTTCACTTATATAATTCTGAAACATCAATTATGTGGTTGGTGGGGTTATTTTTCTAATGTTGCATAAAATGTTTGATAAATTTCTATATTTCATAAAATGCCCCAATATCTGTGACCCCCTGAATCCACCTTGGGGTCCCCCCAGGGGGGCACGGCCCACAGTTTGAGAACCACTGGTATAAACCATTTCATAATTTTCTTGATTCTTTTTTTTTATCTCTTATTTCTATACTTTCACCGTCTTCACTGTTCTACAGTAAATTTTCTTTTAAGCTGCTATCAATGCAAAACTGTGAAAATAATATCCATTATGTTTATTTGAAAGCTGAAGAAATGGACAAATTACTGTAAAAGTAGTCCCTTAAGATATTGTTGTAGCCTCTTTTGTATGTGAAATGAGTAACAAACGCTTTTGCATAAATATGCGTTATACTTGTCATCAAAATACATATGTCATCAGATTTTGATGCAAAAGAGTCTACATTTCTATCAGATTCCCTTGGTACGTTGAAGGAAAGTATTTTTATTTATTCCTAAATGGATGTGGATGACACGCGGCATCAGTCGGCTAGACTTCTGATGCTTAGCTTTTCTTGAGCGAGTATCGGTCTTCTCTTCTGTCTTGGGTGAGTTAATCCTCGGCTGAGATCAAATGGGTCTCCACCATGCCTTATTCATTTCTCCACATAAGCAAATTCATTTCCCACTGAGCAGGTGTGAGACGCAATGCCAGACTGGTAAGACATCATGCTGTTGCAGCTGAAAATCCCTGAAGAATCTGAAAACGTTTGTGATAATCTTTTCGCAAATTCTTTCATATCATGTGTCTGGAGTAACATTAAATCCCTTACCTCCCATAAGAGTTTACTACCTTAATGTTTAGTTGACAAAATACAGAGAACCTGCTTTGTTTTTGAGATTGACATCAATATTAGTGCGACAGCTTCTCTTTATATGTCAGCATCACATATATCCTTCCTGGACAGAGCAATACCCCGCAATTTTTTTTTTCAATTTGATAATACAAACCATGGAATAAATATGAATACATCTGAAAAATAATTGCTGTGTAAGTAGAGCATTCTATTTCAGTAGCCAGTGTCTGATTCCATTGTCTTTACAGATACGAAGTCATTGTCTTTTTTTCTGGCTTAGTATTGTTGTGCAGAGAAGGTCATAGAGAGATGTTTGGCCATGTACTGTTGGCAGATAAGCTCATCTCTCTTTGCGTTTGTTTTATTTCAGTGTTACGGCTGCTGAAGGATGGAGTTGACCTGAACATGGTTATTTCCTCTGGAGGATCTTTGCTCCATCTGGTAAGAACACGAGGACAAGCTCTGACAAATTCAGTTACACACGCACAATGCCTCTTGAGCTTTCACACACCGACTGATCTGTCCTCAAATCTACTGTTACTGCCCTCTTTTCATAACCACATCTCACTGAGCAGTAGTAGAACTATCCTTTCTCGTCTGTCTACCCTTCATGTTAAACTAACAGTTCACATAAAAAGGAAATAGTTACACATTATAAAATATGCAGGATTTTCCTTTCTGAACAGTGGGATTTTCATTTAAAGTTGATTGATATGAACTATGGTATTAACACTTTTGGCATTTCTCTTATTATTATATCGCTTATTAGATAATATTTTATTACCGTTTTTGTTTATATACAGTGTAAGCAGAACAGATGTGTCATTTATAATGAAGTTTCTCAATTTAATAGTTGGTGTCTATTACACTCCCACCAGTGGGTGTAGTGTAAAACTGGGAAACGTTTGATACCATTCAATGACATTGACTTTAATAGACCGCTGCATTATGTAAGCGCTGTACTCAAGCAAGATAGATGACTCAATTTCTGTTAGTTAATTTTTTGCCCACAGAGAGGTGAAAACATTTTTTTGCGATCGCCAGGGTCTAGTACATCTAAACAGAACAAATCCAATTTCAGTGATAATTGGCTGCAGTTTAGTTAAGCTTTGGCTCGAGTCAGAGATATTCAACCTAAAAACGTAAAATGAACCATTTATACCCAATGCACTACGCAAGATTTAAACACTGGTCCAGAGGCACTTTTGGTTTCATTTTTATTTATTTAATTTTTTATTCTTACATAATTAAACCTTAAAAATATTGGTTTAGCATTTTGATTCGGTTATAAATGTTCTGTTGGTTGTATTTTGTTTGAAAGTTTGTGTAGCGTAAAGGGATTGTTCACCCAAATATGAAAATCCTGTCATCATTTACCCAACCTTTAGGTTGTTCCAAATCTGCATAAAGTCCTTTGTTCTGCTAAACACAAAGGAAGATATTTGGAAAAATGTCATTACTCAAACATATCTCATCCCTCATTGACTCCCATTGTATTTATTTTCCCTACTATGGCAGTAAATGAGGGATGAGATATGTTTGGTTACTGACATTCTTCCAAATATCTTTCCTAGTGTTTAGTAGAACAATGAAATTTACAAAGTTTTGGAACAATCTGAGGGTGAGTAAACGATGATCGAATTTTCATTTTTGAGTGAACTTTCCCTTTAAAAAATGAAGCAGTAAGTTCTTCTGGACCAGAGCTGCACCAGTATTGTTTAGAACACCCGAAGTGAAACTTTTTAATTTTCCACCTCTAACAAGAAGTTTTTCTGCTGTGTTCTTTATTGACTGGGATTATTTCCTTTGATTATCTTCCTCATGCTTTTGTTTCTTCAGTGCGCCCGCCATGACAATGTGTTTGCAGCAGAGGTTCTGATAGAGAAAGGACTGAACGTGAACCTGCAGGATGAAGACCTCTGGACCGCCCTGCATGTGGCCTGTGCCTGTGATCATGCTGATATGGTGTTACTGCTATTGCTGGTGAGGACGACACCACAACAGACACAATTGTAGCTTTTCCTCTTTTTCTGTTGCTTTGAGGTCACTCGCTATATGCTAGGTTACTCTCAAATTTGTCAATCTTGACTTTTTTTACATATCTAATGTTTTCTTTTTCTTTTCTGAGAGAACAAACCAAAAATATTGATGATAGTTGCAGGGGGTGTATTCAGATTTTTGTCTAATCCAAAAAATAAAAGACTGAGACAATCCCTCAAGGCACTTGTTTCTATACTAGCACCTGACTAGCAAGTCATACTTCATAGCTGTGATGTAACCAAAACGGAGAAGAAGAAAGCTCTTGATATGTCCCGCCAAACTTTCTGTAAGAACCCCAACACGCGTTGTGCTCTTCGAAAGCATTCTTGGTTTTTCTCTTTGGATGTATAATCTGTGGCACTTGTCCTTAATGTGATTAAATGGTTTGTGTACTGAAGGATGAAAGTGAAAATAAGATGGCAGAGATGAAAGGCATCACTGCTTTCCTCCCTGCACTCTCTCACCGGGGTGTTGTGAATTTAATGAGCTTCTTGAGTCGACACACCACCACACCCCTAAACAACCTTGTTACATTAGTGAGTGGTTTTGTGTGTGTGTGTATGTTTGTGAGTGCATTTGACACAAAATGTGTAGAGGAAGATGTGAAACTGTAGTTTCGTCTTTTAAAGGTAAAGTCCTCCCAAATTTATACTTTCAATTTATTCTTTACTTACCCTGGTGACTGAAGTCATTGCATCTTGTCCATATAATGAAAGTAAATGGAGACTGGGGCTGCCCTGTCCAAAACCCCCTCAAAGTATCATAACAATCATTTTATATGACTTGTTATCAATACTTCTCAAGCCATGTGATAAATTTTGTGACAGACAGGCCGACTTTTACATTATATTCACTGGAAAAGTTTTATGCACTACTTTTTTGGCACATTTTGGCACTGTGAAAGCACCAGTCCCCATTCACTTATAGCAGCAGACGTTCTTTAGAAGTTCACCTTGTGTGTTCTGCGAAAAAATGTAAAGCTTTCTTGACGTGTCGGTGAGAAATCAAAATGCAGTCAGAGGTGTTTGTTAAACAGAATGACATACACCTAAAGGATTATTAGGAACACCATACTGATACTGTGTTTGACCCCCTTTCACCTTCAGATCTGCCTTAATTCTACGTGGCTATATGCTGAAAGCATTCTTTAGAAATGTTGGCCCATATTGATTGGATAGCATGTTGCAGTTGATGGAGATTTGTGGGATGCACGAAGCTCCCGTTCCACCACATCCCAAAGATGCTCTATTGGGTTGAGATCTGGTGACTGTGGGGGCCATTTTAGTACTGTGAACTCATTGTCATGTTCAAGAAACCAATTTGAAATGATTCAAGCTTTGTGACATGGTGCATTATCCTGCTGGAAGTAGCCATCAGAGGATGGGTACATGGTGGTCATAAAGGGATGGACATGGTCAGAAACAATGCTCAGGTAGGCCGTGGCATTAAAACGATGCCCAATTGGCACAAAGGGGCCTAAAGTGTGCCAAGAAAACATCCCCCACACCATTACACCACCACCATAATTACATTAATGAGAAATTGAACAGGTGTTCCTAATAATCCTTTAGGTGAGTGTAGATACAGATGGATTTTCTCCCGCAGGAGAACTGTCTGAGTGAGACAGCTTAGAGTAAAGTTCTGTCATACACCGGAAGTCTCTGATCAGATGAGCCTAATCCTTCAGAGCGCTGACAGTTACAATGGGGTTCAGGATCTCCCCGCGTCTTTAGACAGACATCAGCCGCCTACACACGATCAGATCAGTGCCATCGTTTACTACAGACTAACACAGCCAAACCTAAAAAGAGACACGATTAACCATTTTCTTGAAGCAGGATTCCTTTTAGAAGGATTTGACTTGAATAGATGCATTTTAATAATGTTAAATGTATAAGATAAATATAGCATTTAAAATGTGAAGGGGCTGGGAAAGATGCAAATTAGAACTGGATCATATTTGGAAACCGAGAAAAACTGGGTTGGATTTGTTTTTTACTGTAACCACGATTATATTTTAGCAGCCATATCTCATCCACTAGAACGCTCATGGCTCACCTGTGGATTCCATTACCATTAATTCATAAGTGTGTCACAGCTCTTGAATTTCCAGCCACTCTGAAGCTCTAACTGACACATAAAGTGTTAAATCCAGGGTTATTTTTAGATCTGTGACTCCAAAGAGTCCCTTTCCTGAGGAGAATTTCTACTCCAAATGTTGAAGTGGAAAGGAGAAGCTCAAGATTATTTCTGCTTATTGGCTCCAGTGCAGCACACCGTGCAGATTTAGCCTGTTTGCACTAAGCTTTGATATACAGTGTGTGCATGTTTGGGTCTGTGGTATATGATGTTGTTGGCATTTGATGTTTGCGTATGTGGACTTTGTAATGTCGACTCTTTTCTGGTTTTAGGAATAGTTTATGATATGGTTTATGTCCTTACCATGTTGTAGTATATATAATTCAATAATCAGCATTTATAATTTTTAATGCATATAATTTCCAATCAGGCCACAGTTCATGTCAGTTCATTGCCTCTTACTGAAAACGTCTTGGTTACGTCTGTAACCTCAGTTCCCTGATGGAGGGAACGAGACGTTGTGTCGAGAACGACAGATGGGGTTCGTCCTTGAGAACCAATCGACTCTGAATACTATAGAAAAGGCCATTGAAATTTGGCGACTGAAATTTGCATGCCGGACTCCGCCCCAGGATATCCGGTATAAAAGGAAGCCGGCGTGCAGCATTCATTTACCTCTTGTTTTGAAGAGCCTGAGAGCCTCTCAAACTGCAACAGAAACGATACGGGTTTGTGGCATAAGGGACACAACGTCTCGTTCCCTCCATCAGGGAACTGAGGTTACATACGTAACCAAGACGTTCCCTTTCTGTCGGTCTCTCGACGTTGTGTCGAGAACGACAGATGGGGTTATCTATGGAAAACGCCACAAACGCTATATCGCGTCACAATCTCAGCGAAGCGACGGTAACAAGCCTGGGCGTGTCAGCTCGAAGCTTTCGTGAAACTTGTAACCTTCCAGTGTGGTGGTTGGGGGGTTCCAGAGCTTTCCTGGAGAAAGATGGGAACAGCCCTGACCGGTAACCTTTCACGGACGGGGCCTTAGCTCTCTACAGGCGAGAGGCCATCCGGATCGGTTTACACCGGGAAAGCGTACTCTTAATCAGAGAAGCGCTGCAGAGGCCACCTCCTACCCGTGGGGAGGAATATGGTGGAGATAAGTATGGTCTCGTCCTAGGAGGAGAACGCATGGAACGTGCGGCCTGGGTAGTTAACCGCGAGGTGGAGGTCCACCTGGGGAAGCTCATGGGTTACCAAGTGTGGGAACCATAGTCATGAGGGTATGACAGACGGAACAGCCCGCGGTGGGGGTGTTACTGCGTCTGATAGCACAGGTCCGGTTAGAACTATGATAGGTCATGATATATCCCGGCCTAAGGGGGAAGGCTGCTCTGCTCAGCCAACCCCCAGGAGGTGCTTGCTAATGATGGATGGAATGCCTGTTCTTAACCAGAGTCTGGGTAAGAAGGAAGGCTGGTGAGGTACCAATTTTCTTAGCCATGTGTTTGGGTAAGAAGAAAAGGGTAGATAGCACACTAACCCAACCTCGGGGAGGGTGGGAAGGTGCTTTCGCAGGCATACACCCCCCAGGATGCCAGTCCTACATGTTGCCACGCAGGACGTGGGCTGACACCGGGTTTACGCGAAGGCTGTTAACCCTTGCGAAGGTGTTTGGGCGTAGCCCAACCCTCAGCTCTACAGATGTCTGCTAGAGAGGCGCTTCTGCCAGTGCCCAGGAGAGGCTAAACTCCGTGTGGAGTGAGCCCTGCTGCCAATGGGCATGGGAGAGTCTGAGATCGGAATGTCGTCGTAATGGCATCCACGACCCAGTGCGCCAGCCTCTGCTTGGAGACAGCCTTCCCCTTCTGCTGTCCTCCAACACAAACAAGGAGCTGGCCAGAGCTTGTGCAGCTCTGCGTGCGGTCCAGGACACAACACGGAAGGGGTTGGGTCTTCCTCCCGATGGGGAGCGCCTGCAAGTCCACCACTTGGTCCCCGAAGGGAGAAGTGGGAACTTTGGGCACGTATCCGGGCCTGGGTCTCAAGATAACGTGAGAGTTGCCAGGGCCGAATTTAAGGCAATCCGGGGACACAGAGAATGCTTAGAGGTCCCCTACCCTCTTCACTGAAGCGAACGCCAACAGGAGGGCCGTCTTACTCAGGTGAGGAAGATCGGAACCTCCGAGGGGCTCTCAAGAGGGTCTGGAGCGGAGATGAGGCGGGTTCCGCCCTCTCGCGCTCGTAGGAACCTGGTGACCAGGTCGTGTTGCCCTCGAAACTTTCCAACAACTGAGTCGTGATGAGTGGCGGTAGCGACTACATACACTTCAGTGTGGAGGGGAGATGTTAGTCTCCAGTCTCGTGAGAAGGACAACACAATCCTGATCCAGCACCTCAGTGGATCTTTCTCGTTGAGAAAGACACCAGGAAGAGAAGAGGCGCCATCTAGAGGCGTGTAACCGCCTAGTAGATGGGGCCCTAGCCTGGGTGATGGTCTCAGCCAAATCGGGGGAGTAGCCATCTCAGGATCTTCTCGTCCCGTCTAGAGACCAGACATGGTGTTGCAGAGGTCTGATCTGGGATGCCAGAACGTGTCCTTCCCCTGAGAGAGCAGGTCCTCTGTCAGGGGAATGGTTCAGGGGGAGTCGCTGTCCAGAGCATCAACTCTGAAGCCAAGTGTGGTTAAACCAGAGCGGTGTAACCAATAACACTTGGTGCTCCTCTTCCCTGACCTTGCACAGAGTCTGTGCAAGGAGGCTCCTGGGGGGGGGAGGTGTGCTTCCGCCCGTCCCGTGGTCAGCTGTGCGCCAGGTCATCCGTGCCGACGGGGGCCTCGGTCAGGGAGTACCAAAGCAGACAATGGGTGGTGTTGTGGGAGGCAAAGAGGTCTATCTGTGCCTGTCCGAACAGCACCCAAATGAGCTGGACCGGGGGTGGAGTCGCCACACTCCGCAAGGCGTATACTGACGAGAGAGCGCGTCGGCTGTCTGGTTCAGTGTGCCTGGGATGTGTGTGGCCCGCAGGGAGCGGATCACCTGCTAACTCCACAGGAGGAGGCGTCGGGCAAGTTGTGTTAGCTGCCGTGAGCCACCCTAGCGATGTACGATACGGCTGTCGTGCTGTCCCGGAGGACCAACACGTGCTGGCCCTGCATTAGAGGCCGGAGCCTTCTAGCGCAGGCAGCACAGCCCACAACTCTAGGCAATTGAATGCCAGCGCAGACGGGGGCCCGTCCATCGCCCCGCTACTGCGTGCCCGTTGCACACTGCACCCCACCCCTGCAGCGAGGCGACCGTCGTCACCACGACGTGCCTCGTAACCTGCCCGAGGGGAACCCCCGCCCGGAGGAAGGTCATGGAAGACCCAGGGGTTAGGGTGCGTCGGCAGCAGGGCGTCATCACCATGCGCCTGCTACCGGTGTGCCACGCTGTCCTCGGAACTCGACTCTGTAGTCAGTGTTGAAGCGGTCTCACGTGCATCAATCCGAGGGGTATTATCCCCGCGGAGGACGGCATGTGTCCCAGGAGCCTCTGAAATGTTTCAGGGGAACCTCCGACTGCCTGAAGTGTACCAGGCAGTTCAACACTGACTGGGCGCGTGCTGCGGACAGCTGCGCCATCATGGTGACAGAGTTTTGTTCCCTACCGAGGAAGAGGAAGCTCTTCACTGGGGAGAGTTTGCTCTTTTCTCGGTTGACCTGAAATCCCAATCGATCTAGATGCCGGAGCACCAGGTCCCTCTGTGTACACAACAGATCTCACGAGTGTGCCAGGATAAGCCAGTCGTTGAGAAAGTTGACAGGGACAGACCGAAAGGGAGGACTCTGTACTGATATGCCCACCCCTCGCACGCGAACCGTGGGAACGGCCGGTGTCGAGGGGATCGAGACATGAAAGTAAGCGTCCTTCTGGTCGAATTGCCACGAACCAATCCTGACACCTGATAGATGTCAGGATGTGCCTCTGCGTGAGCATCTGAACGGCAGCTTATGAAGTTGCTTGTTCAGGGTACGCAGACCCATGGGGCGCACCCGCCGTCTTTCTTGGGAATGATGAAGTGTGGGTCGTTGAGGCTAATTGCCACTGTCTGCTTCACCGTCAAAAACTGCTGAGCACAGTCCTCGACGGTGTTACCAACAACCCACCCTGCGAGAAGAGTGCATCAAGAAAGCGGACTTCCCTGGTGTCACCCCTCTGCACAAGGTATAACCGGGGGTGTCTCTCCTGGACTACTACCGTGGACATCGTCCGACCCAGGGCCCGTGCCACCGCCTTGGTCGCCCGTAGAGCGCTGCCAGCGGTGGCACGGAGATCCTGCATTATACCCAGGTCGGCCCTACCCTCCTGGAGCTCTCTCAACACCTAGGCCTGGCGGACCTGCAGGATGGCCATGGCGTAGAGAGAGGAGGCAGCCTGGCCCGCGGCATCGCAAGCCTTCGACACCGTGATGCTGAAGTCTGCGTACTTTGGGCGGTAGGTGTGGCCGATTCCCCCCAGGTGGTAGCCGTCCGCGGCACAGGAGCACTGCGGGCGGACGTTCCACCCGGGGGATGTCGACGTAGTCCTTGGCTGCCCCACCACCGAGGGAAGTAAGGGAGCCGGAGCTGGCTTCACTGGAACGGTCCGTGGAGCGTTCCAAGTTTTACACAGCTCCTCATGCACTTCCGGGAAAAACATGGAACCCGGGGTGGGCGCGGTTTGCACCGCGCTCCGACCCTTGGGGAACCACGCATCCCCGGGTTAGCACGGGTGACATCACTTCAGCTTCCTCCTGAACTCGACCCGGGGGTGGAGCTCAGATTCGTCAGAGCCGGATGCCAGTCTCCCTCCGATGCTGCGAGCGACGTCTCATCTACGTCACACATCGTTTCCGAGTGTGTGCGTGAGGATCCGGACGGTATGCCATCGCCGGTTGGGGAACGTTTAGAAGAGCTAATCGGGGTGCGATCGGCCCGTGAGCACTTGGCTGGCGGGTTTACGTTCGCAGAGTTCCCCATATCACTAACGCTGCTAACGTGGGTGGTCATCAGGGCCGTAGCCACAGATGTCACAGCCCAGGTAGCAAACAAAATGGTGGCTGGTTCCCGTAGGAAGACAGCCACCCGTGACCACAACTTCTGAAAGACAATCTGCCCGCAGTGCGGGCAGATGTGTCAACGAACGCTGCTTCAGTGTGGTGGACGCCCAGACACCTAATGCAGTGATCGTGTCCATCCCCCTCCTCGATGAGGGTGCCGCACCCAAGAGAACAGCGGGACATGCCACACTGGAGAATGCTCAGTCAGTCCTGAAAAGGACTTTTTAGAAAATCTCTAACACCTCCGGAACCGCCGAGACGCCCAGGGGAAGGTCGCTGCAGGTAGGGACGATCCGCTGCAACACGTCGTAGCACCAGCAGTGTAGTTTGTAGAGGATTTTGAATCCTAAGTTGTACTCAAGAGTGAAGGCTCTGAAGAACAAAAAGTAAATGAATGCTGCACGCCGGCTTCCTTTTATACCGGATATCCGGGGGCGGAGTCCGGCATGCAAATTTCATTCGCCAAATTTCATTGGCCTTTTCTATAGTAGTCAGAGTTGATTGGTTCTCAAGGACGAACCCCATCTGTCGTTCTCGACACAACGCCGAGAGACCGACAGAAAGGGAACCAATGTTACACTTTTTTTGTGGAATATGTTAGAGTTAAAGGGACAGTTCACCCAAAAATAAAAAGTCTGTCATCCTGTACTCGCCCTTGAAGAACAATTTCAATGGTAGTTAAAATTGCCCGCAAAACTTTTTGCTTTTCTACATTCTTTAAAATATCTTCTTTCCTGTGTTCAACATTTATAAAGTTATTTTTCCTACCATGATCGTCAATGGTGGCCAAGAACTGTTTGGTTAGAAACATTCTTCCAAATGTCTTTCTCTTTGATCATCACAACAAAGAAATGTGTACAGTTTTGGAACAAATGGAGGGTGAGTAAATCATGACAGAATTTTCATTTTTGGGTGAACTGTTCCTTTAAGAGTCGTGTTTGGAGTAACATTGTACCGTACAACTCCTGCTACTTCTTAAGTATTCAACATGAATAGTTTTTATGTAAATATGGATGAAATAGCACATAAACTTAAAAAATATTCAGTCACTTGCTAAATCAGACGTGCAGTGTTGACAAATTGTTTGGACAAAACGGGTTAGCATGTAATATTTTCTATTTTAAAACGTTTATTTTTGTTGGCCAGGGAGACGTACTTCCCTGTTATTTGTCAGTTCTGTCATAACCAACTATGCTTTGTATGATACGAAGAGATATCAGACTACAAAAATTATTTTACACCACAAAAACTCCTTTAAACCCCCTTAAATTTCCCTAAACACTTGAGTGGCTTCCAATACAAAAATGAACCATCAGCCTTCAGCCAAACACTATGAACCATTAAAAACATTTAAAAAATGTATTTTGGGCTGGTAAATCCCATAAGAATGAATGGTGCTCCCATTTGCCAAAAAAAATTACACCAATAGAACCCAACACATTGCCAGTATTGACAGAGACCATTACAGTTTCTTTTATAGTTCCCAATAAATCCATTAGAATTTGTGTGATGGTTTCTATAGATTTTTCTCCAGAAGGGATGTCTCGGATCATCCAGTGTGCATGATCGGTAGTAGTAGTAAAGTGTATTTTTGGCCACTATTCCTGAAGGGTTCTGTGATTGAAGTGAACTGGCAGCGGCACATGGTTGATGCTTCATGCTTCAGTGAAAATCAGGTCAGTAGTGGTCTTGAGTCTGACACACACACACATGCTATAAAAAGTAGAGCAGGCATAACTGGTGTATGACACACCTTCAGAATAACAATAATGGTAAAATTGATTTAGAGGTCTTGTGTGTTTTTAAAATACGTACTTTAGATTTGTTTTCAGTACATGGATGTTTAAGCAGGACATGTGGTGGCATTCACAAGCCGTAGCCAGATATTAGTTTGTAATGAAATAATTAAGTCATCAATGTTGACTTCGAATGAAGAGGATGAAAGAGTTTTCTGGGTTGTCGTGATGTTTGTTAGTACGTTCCGTGGGATGTTCCCTTTAGATTTTCTGATGACACCCCACAGCTCATAATTTGTGCGGTTCAATGACACATTTATAGTATAAATCTTTTTCTCTGCTTCTCAGAGCGACGACTTAAAATCCAAAACTGACTCAGTTTTCCTGTGGTGCCTCATCTACGGTCTGTGTTTCATTAGCAGATTTTTTCAGCCCATTTTTAGTCTCAAGCTTCATTTACATAGTCGTTGAAGAATCAAATGGTGTTGGTGCACACGACCGTGAGCGCTGACTCAACTCCCCGCTGAGTTAATGGCCCTGCTTGAATCTCTGACAACATCCAACATGTTTGATTTTGTGTATCGCTTTGAGCTGGTGGGTTGGACACTCGTGCTCTTGGCAATAATCGTTGAACTTACACTGAAGAACTGAAAGGAAGCTTTTGGCTTGAATCTGATCCAAACCTATTCAACACTTAATAGAAAACCATGTATCAAAAATGATTAGTTTTCTTTAACATAGGGGGCATCACCCACGTTAACATCCCATGACCAGGAACAATGAACAAAACCAAAAATAGTAAATAAACATGCTTTATACCAATAAGTGCTTTGCCTGGTTATGTGTGGGTATATATGCAAGAAAAATAACGTTTTTTTATCCACTATGATGTGTTTATTACTACTTGAATCTTGTGGGAATGGTAAAGTGTATAATGAGGTTAGTGTTTCTAAGGAACAGTTTGTTTTTGTGTGTGGTTTTGTAGCATCTGTGGACTTTGCCATGACACTGTGAAGGATTCTCTTTGATGGTATACTTACAACATCTTCAAATATACATGCGTGTGAACTGCTCCTCAGCGCTGTGTGAATGAATATTTCTGTAACTAGGCCACATTTGCATGAGGGCACGCAAGTCGGGTGCATTGAGCTCTCGTGCGGCAGAGATAAAATGAATTGAATGAGTTAATTATCTGCATGGAGACATGATCCTTTCTCACTTACTCTAAAGCTGCCCCTAAATATTTGATTTAAAAACAGACCTTTCACATTTCACTTCACAATCTTTACTATTTGATGACTGTATCTCTATTAAGAAATAAGTCAGACATTCTGGTTCTGTGGAGAAGAAAACCAGTATATACATTACAATAACTTTACTATTATTAAAATTTTACAATTACTGTTAATTTTATGATGTAATTACCTGCTTTTTCTTCATTATTGCTCCACGACTCCAAGTGACCTCAGATATAGTCTTGATTCAAAAAAGTATATAAAAATTATGTTTATGTTTAAAGTGATAGTTCACCTAAAAATAAAAATTTGTCATCATTAACTCACTTTTGAGATGCTCCAAATCGGTTCCAATTTCTTCGATTTGATGAACACCGAGAAAGATATTCTGACATATGCTTACAACCAAATAGTTTGTGGACCCTATTGACTAACATAGAAACATTTTCTTTATCATTTTTTGTTTCTGTTGAACACAAGAGAAGATATTTCGAAGAATGTAGGACAGCAAACAGTTCTGGGTTCCTACTATGCTAGTCAATGGGGTCCAAGAACTGTCTGGTTGCAAGCATTCGTCCAAATATCATTCTTTGTGCTCATCCGAACAAATACATTCATACAGGTTTGGAACAACTAGAGAGTGAGTAATTCGTGACAGAATTTTTATTTTTGAGTGAACTATCCCTTTAAAACAAGCCAAAAATATGCCAGTGGGATAAGCAAAATCAACTTGGATAAAAGCTACAATTGAATTCTGAGTCATTTATTTTATTTCTTCAGATATTTGTACTGGAAACCAAGACAGAAATGGAACAGGAATGGAGAATGTTTACCGTGAACTGCACATAATTTATTTTGTAACACCACTTTACATAACATACTGCATAGAACAGTGCATCCCACATTGGACTCTATAAAAGCGATATCACCCCATATGCACAGGTACCGCATAGAAATTTACTGCTGAATGTGTAGTGTGACCGTGGCATAATTGTGAGAGTAAATTTTAACGTTACATTTTCTTCCTCTCTCTCTCACTCTCTTAGTCTGTCTGTCTCCTAATTCTGTTTTGTTTGTTGTTCTCTGGTGTTAATGCTCTTATCTCCGTAGTGCAATATGCAGTGCTTTAGGTCGTAATCTCTCAGTCCCTCTTATACTTCCGGCACTTTCTCTCCATCTCACAGTCTGTCACTTCTTCATACATTACTCCGTGAATATTCTGCTTCCAAATCTGAGCCACAGCTGCCTGTTTTTTTGGATTAGTAAGTGTTAGGATTTTATAAGTACCATGTTAACATGCCAATCAATCTAAAATAAGATCTTACCTAACATAGTTTTAAGTCAACCCTGAGTCATTTTCTAAAGATGACTTGGGGTTGGAGAAAAACGTTTGCGAGTTGGATTTCTGCATTGAATTCTTGTTTAATGTGATCTGATCTACATGAACTCACAATTATAAATGAATGTGATCCCTTGAATTACACTGCATCTTACATACAAACAATGCCCTCTTAACTTTCATGGCTGTTTGCTTACTATTACATTAAACAAAGGCAATTAAGCCTGAGCTCATAGCTCCGTAATGGGACACGGGCGACCCTCATCATGCAGATTAGATTAAATGACTCATTTGTCCTCGATGTTTCCTGATGCAGTCAGAGGAAGAGGAAGAAGTGGGATGTTGATTTTTTCCTCCTCTCAGGGAGGCTGTTTCATTTTCTACTCTTGTTATAATGATTTGACGGTCTGCAGTCATTCCCTTTGCTGTCAGGTTCAGTTACTGTGGCCTCTGAAACAAAACCTGGTTCAGCTTCAGTGAGTGAGCGTCACTCTTTGCTCCTCTGCGTGACCTTGCTTGAATCAAAATATCTTTAGACGAAAGAAAATGATGGGGAGACGGGGCAGAGAGGGATCGATAGGGCACATTAGACGTGAATTTTCTGGATGAGCACCATTGCGTGTTAGCCACACTGGGATGCACAGGTCATGTCCCCAAACAACTATTTATAATATCTCAGTATTTTCCACATTTTTCTTGAAATCATGAAAACACCACGAAAACTTATTTGGTATTGATCCCAATCATTTCCGCCATAACTATTAATACAGTCATAAAATGTATAGAAAGTTATAGATGTTAGTAGTAAAAATTAAATGTTATAATGTTAAATATTGAAATACAGGATCTGGAAGGGGCAATTAGCATTTCAAGTCTTTGTACGTCCCGAGTTTGTTGTATTAAATGTAGACATGCGGCAGGCGCATGCTAGGGAATGCCGTGGTCGCACGCGCATACGGTGCAGCACGCACATTTTTCTAGGTGTGTCAACGCCGCATCGAGACGGAAATAGTTCAACTTTTCAGAGTGACACTCCGCAGGTCATTTGACTAGATAAAGTGGCTGGCTCACGTTTCCTCTGTTTAGTTAAAATTTTATTTAGAATTCATATTTATATAAATATGTTTTGTATATTAATTAAACAAAATTAGATTTAAACTACTCATCAGTTGTTGATTCTTTTCGGAGGTCTACTGGTAGTTAAGTTTGGGCCATTACATTTGTTTATGTTGTTGCCGCCAAAAACGTCTATAGTAACTTTGATCTTCCCATACATCATATAACTTTGTTCATTCAACCGTTAACATGATGTAGTTGTTTAATATAGTTTATGTAGAATAACAGAGTGATTTTATTGATCTTGGTGAAACTTTAAGTCAACTATTGGATGTTATGGCCAAAACATGTTTGCTATGTCCACTGGCTCTGCGTATTTGTCCTAACGTCAGTCCAGATGGGATCAATGAATTATACTATTGTTATCAATCATAATATGAGATGTTATGAGATATGAGATGTTTTGTGAATGTCCCAAAGGTCAGCACTTGGCTTGTTAACCCCATGTCCTGCCCTGCAACATCTTAACAATAGAGGCAGGACACAATTTATGTGTGAGGAAATATGACCTCCCGTCTCCTCGCTTTAGATCAATGGAGGTCATTTATAAGGAGCTTTGAACCAGTGCTGATCTCGGAAACGGTTGTGTTCAGTCTGGTCCCGTAGACCAGTCACGCGGGTCTCAGTCACAACGTAATGAATGAAATTGTAAATTCATATTAGGGTAAGAAACCATTCTTTGATAAAAAGTTAAATTTGTTCATTTCTTACTAATATTCAGAATAAACTATTTCTTTGTTGATAAACATTGAGTGCTTACGATGCTTAATACTCTGTCCTACACACCTATAGATTACAAATGACATCCAACTTTTATGAAAAAATTGACGTCTTTGCTTTTAATTCAAATAGGATGTATTAAAAAGACTTTAAGGAGGCTTGGAAAACAACAACATCTAACAAGTGCATATTGGAGAATGGCAAGAGATAATGACAGAATGTTACTACAGCGATGGGTAAAAAATTCTAAATGCCAAATAGTAGTCAATGTTCTATTAATCCCTGAAAGGTTTTTCTTTTTCTATGTGTATTCTAAAAAACCCTATAACCTAATATTCTTTAGTTTGCTTTTCCAAATTTTGTCAATTTGTACCATATACCTCACATGGTGATGATGTAATATAACCTGAGGGGACATTAAAAGCAAATACTGTACAAATATACATCACATTACTTTTGGCTACTACTGAATATTGGTGTCTATCCAACCATTAAAAGTCTTATATTTGCTTTATAGCTATACGTGCTTCATCTCATTTTGTATAGCGCCGTGAATCTTTATCATATTAATGAAAACCTCAAACATAGAATTGGTTCTTTCTGATATTTAAAATGCTCTTGAAGGTAACGTTTGTAAGCCAGTGCTGGTGTAGTAGTTTAGTATTCTGATCTCTCAAAGTGTCAAAGAGGACACCGTGCAGTTTGTCGATCTAAGCAGGGGGGTGGAGGTGGACCCAACAGCTTCATCAGCGCTCTTCTGGTATTCGATGGGAAAACACACACATCCTAATCGCCTCAACCATCTCCTTCATGTTGACCCCACCTGATCAATACACGAGCACACTCCTGCTATTCTTTTCAATAATAGTCCCACGCAAGAGGGGATCAATGGATGACCACCAACACTCTAACCGACACACACAGAGAGAGTCCATGTCCCCATCTGTCCCCTGTGAGTTGTGACACTGTGGTGTAGTGGGTCATTACTGATGTGATTTGTGTGGTGTGAGAGCTCAGTTATTAGAGGAGAAGGTCAAGCACGGCAGTTACGCGCTCCCGTGGATCCCTGTCAGACCCGTCAGCGTCTCTGGAGCTTTGAGTTTATGCGTGTGGCAATTGCTCATAAATGCAGACAAAGAAGCCGCTGATAGTTAATGTTAATTAATACATTGTTTAACCTGGTGCTGACCTCACTGTGATTGACAGCTTTCCGGTCCGAATGTGCTGGAGCTGAAATACTAAAGGAGACAATATGCCAGATATGTGTCACCCGCTTTTATTTGTGTCCAAGCCTGTCGAGAAATGCCATTTGCATCTTTAATTGGAGACAGACGATTATATGAGATAGTTGTAAATGTTGTGCAATGATTGGTTGAAGTTTGTTTTGTGATTTAAATGTCAAGCAATTCTCTTTCTCTCAGTCTCCGCAAATGAGTGCATCGCTATTACACTCATTGTACAACTCTATTGATGGGGCTAATAAAGCAGCTCTTACTTGCGATAGGACAGGACTCTTGTTTATCCCTCACATTCTGATCCTGCTTTCATTTATCGGGACTAACAATGGTAACATTTCTAGAATAAGGAAATGTACAAATACAGACTAGTAAGAAGTCTATTCCATTTTGGATATACAGTATCTGTGAGGGCACGATGAATCATCAATATTTTTGGTCTGTTTTATTTTTGTTGAGGTGGGTATACTTTAGTATGTGGATGACCTCAAACAGAATGACATCAATCCCTTGCATGGTTCAACTTTTCAGCCGGTACCTTATACCGCTGTGCCACCCTTCAGGGCACATTATTATTTTGGGAATGAAATATGAAGTGGACATTTATTTGTTAGATTTAGTGCTTTTACAAAATGTGACCCTGGATCACAAAACCAGTCTTAAGTAGCAGAGGAACATTTTTAGGAAAAGCCAAAAATACATGGTATGGGTCAAAATGATCGATTTTACTTTTATGCCAAAAGTCATTAGGATATTAAGTAAAGATCATGTTCCATGAAGATATTTTGTAAAATATATTAAAAAAAATTGTGAGTGTGAGTTACATCTATCAATCAGCTTAATTATTCAGCTTAATAAAAAACTCAATTTCAAAAAACGGACCCATAAGACTGGTTTTGTTGTCCAGGGTCACATATCAGTTAAATATAATCAGTATTACAGTTTCTCTTGTCTAGTTTTTGACCCGTCATTGTGAGATTCACTCATCTATTTTAAATGTATTCCTTATTCCGACATGCATGTAAAGAATTAGCTTTTATGTGTAATCAAGCGTCCTGCTTCCCACCCGCATGGAGCCTTATCTCATTCTGGAGTCTCCAGAGACTGAACGCTCATAAATCAAATCAGCCCCTGCCACCCAAACTCCCGACTGTGCATCGTAGACCCTATTAACCTGCCCCTATCTTAATGAGTTAGTTAACGCACTATTTTCTGTTCACGCAGCTCATCCCTGAGCTCATGTGCCTGGGGAATGCTGGGAAAGCGTGATAATTGGCCCTAGTTTATCATCGATTGCAGACTGATGAATGAGGCGAAAGGGACTCAATTTGTTTATGTCTTGTTTGGCTTTATCGTCCTGCCACCCCACCCCCCCCATCCTCTCCATCACACCTTTTCTGAAGGCCGGTGTCAATGTGCTCCTTCAAGACGTGAACGGGAACATTCCACTTGATTATACCACTGAGGGGACGGAAACAAGCTACATCCTCATCAGACACCTGGAGGAAAATGGTAGGTCCCTTTATATACATTCATTTTTATGGAATCTGATAATATATAGTGTCAGAATTATAAAAAAAATATTTTTACTCAAGCTGTTACTAGGAAAGTGCCAATAATGCTTGTATGCTTGTGTTAGCTGTATTTTTTTTTTTATTATGGCGTATATCAAAACAAACCAATAGCAGTTTGATTTGTATTCATTGAAATGCACAATAAAAAAACATGATTTTTGAAAAATGTTTAAAGCGGAGTTATCTCATTTTGGAACCAAACTCTTTAAAAATGTATACATGTGGTACCAAAATTTACCTCTAAGGTACCAATATGCATTCAAAGTTGTACTTAAAAGGTACAACAGTGACACTTTGGATAGATACATTGACCATTTATTCCTACAGAGACATCACATGTAATTTTAATAATAATAATATTATAATAAATAATATTTTTCAAGTAAATATTACTTACATCGTCAAGTTTTCGCAAATAACAGAAAACATATTTTATATATTTAATATTTTTTTTACGTATTGCATAAAATTTCACAGTAAAATACAGTATAACTGTGAATCTATCCGAGAGAATTTATATGTACGGTCTATATCCCATCATTGCCATTTATTGAATGTTTTACAAAATGTTTTACAACTTTTGTTATAGTATCACAAATTACTAATTAAAATAAGTATGGAAATAAAAATTAATAATTGTATATTCTTTTTATATAAAGTTTATATTCTTTTTTATATATTTGTATCATTTTATCATTAATATTTGTATTTGTTTTATTAAATATTTAATTTTTTATATGTAAATTTCTATTTCATTGACACTACTTTTCGTTTTTTTTGGTGATCAAAGCTGTGATTTTTTTTCTCAATTTCTTTTCCTGTAGAGTTTTTGCAGAAAAGGTCATGTAAAAAATAAACTTAATTTAGATTAAGATAAATGATCCACTGACTGCAATAGAATTCCAATTAGAGAATGCAGGTGACATTGAACTTTTCATTATTGCTCATGAAAGCATAAATAATGAATCAGAGCACGGTTTCTGAAATAAATAAACAGGATAAACATGAAATCAATAACTGAGCAACTACAGTATCTGCATTGTATGACAGCTCATAATTAAACACAAGACTGTACATTACTATAGCCATTTTCTTTCAAGTGAAACTTGGTGCCAATGGTTTGTTTATTATCACTTAACAAATTAAGCTACTGTTAAATGGTGACTTGCCATTAAAATGCTTCAAAGTTTTTTGAGAGGTGGCCTATACCAACACCGTTTACCTTGCTGACAGACATCCATCGCGTTGTACTGGTTTTTCTGAACTCGACTACTGCATGTTAAAGTGCGAAAGATTGACAGAAACTTCATTATCGTGGCTCATTTGGGCTGCCCCTTCTTTGTTATTCTGTATTTCTTAGCTGTGTCTTCACCCATTGACACATTTCTACTGTAATATATGGTACAGTTTATATACCATATAGGCCACCCCTGGCCAGCTGTATACAGTCATCCATTCAGTCAGGACACATGCTGGCTAGAGGAAGAGTTTCTTCAGGCTGCTAATCAATCAGCCAGATCCAGAGAGACACATTTCTCTAAAGCCGCTCTCAGACAGGAAATTCATCATTACCGTCAGCATTCTTACTTTCTCAAGATGGAAGCATCTGTTTATTTGTAGGTGGAAGGCCATCTCAACGTGCTCCATTACTGCAGATCGGTATGCTTTGTATCTAATGGAAACCTCGTGCATTTGGGAATCAGACAAATGAAACTGAACAATGTGTCCATCAGATGACACATGATAAGAACGAAGAATGGATTTTAGAACAGAGCGCGAGATCTGATCCCGTAGGACTGTTTGATGAAGAAGAACTCTGTCATGTGACATCTGTTCAGATCTCCTCCTCATCAGCACCTGATCACATCCCGTTGGGTAACAGTCTGTACCGAAGACAAAGGACTCGTTTACACCTGCTATTAGCATCCGTCTCGGGTGTAAACGTTTGGGATTTGATCACTCAAATTAGATTCATACGTATGTAGTCGGAAACACGTGTGACCACATTTAAATACTGAAAAAGGACTGCCTACCTGCCTGTCAATCAAACTTAAACAAGGGTTTTAGACTTGGCTGTTTAGGTATGCCTTTAAAGCAATATATAAAACTAACATTATTTAATTATTTACCCACCTTAATGTCATTACAAACCTGTATAACTTCCTTTTGCAGAGCACAACATATTTTTAAAAAAATTCACAAAACCACTGAGGCAGTTCTCAAAATATTTTGTGTTCCACAGAGGGAAAAGGCCTACTTACTGTATATAGACTATTGTATATATACAACTTTATTTCAGTTCATATAGCTCAGTAAGCATTTTGCTTGAAACAATACTTTTATAGTGACAATAAAATGTACAAGTATATATTGGGAGGAGCAGAATACATTTTTGACATATGATTCCACACTGACAACTTTAGGATGTGTAGCAAATGTGTCTGTTCACCTTCTGTGATTGAATCACCTTCAACTTATGTTACATCCGGATGTACTTAAACACTGACCCACTCAAAGCTCAATGCCACAGATTTTCTGTGACCACATGATCAATAAATACTAACTGAAATTTCTTTGGCAGGTATTGTCACATTCTACACTTATAGCTATTAATAGGTTTTAAAGATTTATTGAAAACCATTTTAAAAACAAATAACCTTTTAGTCCTTTTAAGGCCAGGAACAACTACACATGGTTAGTTGACAAATAAACCCTACTATGATGTGACATTGTTCAAATTTAGAAAACTTTAATTTTATATTATTTCATATTATTACTATGTATAATTTAAAATAACAATGAAAATTGTCTCTTATGCTAGATTTTTTCTACATTTTTGCTGTCACATCATAAGACACAATTTTGGACACATCTTGAGGACACATTTATTTGTCAAAAGAGGGGCTTCAAAACGTTCTTCAATGCCATGGAATAACTTATTTGTTTCATAAACAACCTTTAACTTCTAAATTAGAATTAGAAAAAATAAGATAGACATGGTTCTTTAAAGAACCTTTGGCTGAATGGTTCTTTGTGGAACCAAAAATGGTTCTTCTATGGCATCATTGTGAAGAACCTTTCAAGGACCTTTCAAGTGTACCCACAAACATGCTGAGATAGGGTTTTATTTCATTTTTTTATGTTTTCAACGCTGTGTAGTGGAGAACTTTTGGAATATTCAAGTAGTGAAAAGGACCAAAGTGCACGCTTCTCTTTTCTACAGATATTGCACTCAAAATTGTGCAAAAAATGCTCAGTATTTTAGGGGCCGTTTTGGGGGACTAAAAACAGAAACATTTGAAATTGGTTTCAAAGTGCCAGTTTTTGAAAACAATGCCATTGTCGTGTCTGTGTAAACGCAAAACTGTAAAAACGTGGCATAGTGTTTCTTTACAAAGTGATGTTGCCAAATACTGGCCTGTATGCATATAATACAGCTTTTTACTCATTTTCGAAGATCCATGTAAATGCAGATCATTTTGTGTAAACAGGGCCTTAAACTTTCTTTTTTCCGTTAAGCTTTCATAATGTACAAACATAAACAAAGAAAACAAAAGCGACCCAATCCAGCAAGAACAACCTTTAAAACATCTGTATGTCAGGTCTCATGATAACGTCAGTATCCACCACTGATCCAAAGTGACATGTACTCGATCTACTTTGATGAAAGCAATGTGAGGTGAGCTCATGTCTGCATATGTTCGTGTGTGTTTGTTAGGAGTGGACATGAGCTCTATGCATCAGATGAAGACCCAGCGGTCGTCCACCATGCTCTCTGACGTGAAGCAGCTGGTCAGCAGCGGGGGCAGCGTCAATCAACACAATGACGATGGGGTGTCGCTGGTGAGTCCAGCCCTGTTACAGTCATTTATCTCTTTAGAATGTAATCCTACAGGCGCAGGTGGCGATTTAATGGACTGTGGTCAGATTATACATGTTCCTTGTATGTTTGTCTTTGTGTTTCTAGCTGCACATTGCTTGTGCCAGCGGTTATAAGGAGGTGGTGTCTGTGTTGCTTGAGAACGGTGCAGATGTGCAGGTGTCTGACAGCAGCTATTGGACCCCATTACATCTGGCCGCCAAATACGGGCAGGTAAATATCAGTAGCGGTTATGTTCACAAAATTAACAAGCAGCATGTACTAATTGTTGACTGTTGGGTATTAAAGCGATAGTGCACCCAAAAATGTTGAACACAAAAAAAGGTATTTTGAGAAATGTCTCAATGTTTGTGTGTTCTAACAATGAAAGTCAATGGAGGCCAGTGTTGTTAATTGGTTAACCACGTTCTTCAAAATATCTTCTTTAGTGAAAAAAAAGAAAGTCATACAGGTATGGAATGACATGAGGGTGAGTAAACAATGAAAGAATTAATTTTTTTGGTAAACTCTCCCTTTAAGAAAGCCCCAATTATGGCATTTGATCAGATGCTTTTGTGTTCTTTAATATGAGACACGTTCTTGTGATTAAAAACGGCATATAAAGAGATAAATTAATTTTTTGCAAATTTTCAACATGAGCAGTGTATATTATAGTAAAGCTTGCAATTTGTATGATGTGCTTAAATTTTTGTTCATGAACTTAAAGGAATAAATGAAACTTATGTCATCTTTTACTCACTCATCGTTTGAAAAATGAACTGTAACCATTGTTTCCTCAGAAGTTCTTCCTTTGGTAGTTAAATAAGACAGACTTATTTTCACAACGCATTACATTCGAGCGACAGTGTTTGGGGGACTTACAACTTGGTGTAGTGTATTTCGGGGAAAACTATGACTGATCACAGTCAAATATGGATAATAAATGATGATTAACTATTCCTATTTTATACACTTTATCGGATTCAGCAGACCTAATCAATAGCGACAAACTAAATGCACTCGTCCAGCAAGTGATCAGCAGATCGTATATCAGATCTAAGAAGTATTACTTTCCTGGCCTTGGAAACATAACACTCTTACTGTAGTACAGTACCGCTCCAGAAATTATAACGAAATCAAGCAGTTTAAGTGACGTTAACATGTGATAAAGAGACACAGCAACATTTCAATTGTAGATAACAAATGCGGGTTTATTGACTACACTAAAGGGAAAACAAACCGACTTACTTACAAAATAACAAATGCTTACAAACGAAACATGAAACATAAATGCAGTAAAGGAAGGTAAGAAATAGACAAAGTAAAGAGTGGCAGTTTTACAAACAGCTATTCACATCTGCATGAAACATCGAGGACAATCTCCTTGTAAAAAGGGGTTTCAGCTTAAACGCAGCTATTTAGGATATAGTTGGATACTTACATTGGTTTCTTGAGTGTGCTGGGACAAGTTCTGTGCGCGTTGAAAAGGTTCTATGAGTCCTGATGGTTTCAAAGCAAGCGGGTGAGTCCGTCTACTTCTTTCTTTGAGCCGGATTGGCTGACGAAGGTAGGACGAAGTTAGCCGAAGTAAGCCGAAGTAATTCTGCCGAAAGGAAAAACTGTCTCCGAAGAGAGAGACAGGTCTCAGGAGGTGTTCTTGAACTGGAAAGCGCGAACACATGGAAGAGCGTCGATTGCTCAGTTTACGGATGTTTTAAGCCTTGGGCTTCACGCCCCTCCAAAGTGAGTGATCCAATGTGATGAGCTGATTTTTGGGGCGAGATCAAGTTTCTTTGTTCCGCTTATTAGCTCATTTGCATTTAGGATCACTTAGGAGTTTGGTGCTGTAAAACTTTTAGAATCACATAGGAGTATTGTATACAACACATTACTGTGCTATACATAATCTTTCAAGGAATGAAGAGAGAAACATTTATATATAAAACGTGCATGGGTTATAAGTACATTGACCTGAAGTTTGTACAAGAATGAAAATATAAACAGAATACAACTAAACACACATGCTTTTGAGGTTATAGGCGAAGCCGAATAACATGGGGACAAACATACAATGTGGAGATATAGAGGTATATCCATTTAGAACATTCTTTTGTGGATAAGGAGAAAAGACAGACAATTTCCAGAGGAGATGAAAACCTAGGCAACATTCCTTTTAGAGCAAATGGTCCATCGTTGGAGAAGCACCCCGTCCTCCCCGTTGTGACTTCTTTGAAGTCCAAGGGAGGTGTTAGAAACTATCCTGACCAAATGATGGATGCTTAAGAGAGGGCAGTTGGATCAGACTTGCTGGCACCGGTTAGACCCCTACTGAGAGGTCATAGTTTAACAATCCCACATGGTCCTCTTTGTTCTAGCCAATCAGATCCTACATTGGCATACTGCTTACTTTCAAACACGGCAACGTAACAGACTGCTTAAAATGTAATTTTCATGATCTAATGTTACTTAATCTTTTACAGCATTTTTCTAAATATCTTCTTTTGTGTTCTGCATAAGGAAGTCATACAGGATTAAAATGACAAGTGGGCGTGTAAATAATGACAGAATTTTCATTTTAAAGGTGAACTATTCCTGTTAGTTGTGTTGTCCAAACATCCTGCGTGTTGCCGTTCTCTCAGATTGCTGTTTATAGTGGTGGGAGTTTATCGATATTAGAGTAATTGTTTACGAAATCCAGTTCATCATGACCCGCCCTTCCTGTTCCTGATTAATGACACTTGCATTGCATTGATCTTTCCAGTTCCTTGCCAGATGAACCAGAGCTCTGAGAATTCTATATGTGCACTAATGTGTTTTATATGAGTTGAATAACAGCCTTTCACAGACTCTGAAAAGAGATTGATTTTTGAAAAAAAAAGGACAAACTTGCTGACATGGTCAAATATCTAATAATGTTTCTGGCTGCTGATGAAGAGACTTCTCATTTCTTCTATGTCTGCTATTTCTGAGACATTGTTTATGCTCCTTTGTTTACCTTCTCTTCTGTCTGCTCTTATGTGCGGTGTTAGCACATTTGCGACACGTGCTAGTTTCACCGCCATCATCTGAAATCAAGAATTTCATGGATTTAAATTGTTTTTATAAATGTTTTACATAATACAGAAGAAAAGGTTATGTTTTTAATAGTTAATAGTTTTAAATCCCAATGTTTTATTCAAAGCGACTTACATTGCATTGTCTTATACATTTGTTTCTGACTACTTGCAATGTCCTGGGATCGAACCCATGACCTTGGCGTTCCTAGCGCCATCGTCTAACCTCTGAGCATCTGGTAAGCTTTGTATAGTAGTGTAAAATTTGTAGGTAGTATAATTTGAGATGTTCCGCATATAATCTCTCTCATAAACACAAATAACAATACACACAGACAAATGCCTGCTTTCATAATTTATGACAGTAAAGTCCGAGTCATTAGCACTGCAGATGGTTGGGTGAGTCAGCAAAACTGCCAATCTGCAGTTTAAGAGTTTTAGTTCCAGCTCAGTAAGTCTGTCGGTGCACCATTATACAGCTGTTAACAGTTGGGAACACTGTGCTCTGTGAATGTTGTAAATACTCTAGTTTGCTGTAACTGATGCAGGTGTTGTGATGCATATTGAAGAGTTAGACCTGAATTAGAAGATGTGTGGGACCTGTACTGCAAAAAAGACTTTTTTACTAAGCTTTTTTGTCTTATTTTTAGTAAAAATATCCAAAACTTCGTAAATCAATATACAATTACTTGACTAGAAAAGTGACCTAAGGCATTAAGTCTCGTTTTATGGAAAATAATACATGAATAAAGTAAGTTTATGGTAAAAACAAGCAAAAACGTCTCCCAATGGGTTTCTCAAGAACCTAATTCAAGTTTATTTGTTTCCACCCGTTGGCAGATTTTTTTTGCATGTTTTTACCATAAATGTACACAATTCTTATATTTTTCGCCTTTAAAAGAGGCTAAATAGCTTGGGTCGCTTTTCTTGTCAAGAAAGAGCATCTTGATTTTAGAATGTTTAGATATTTAAGACAAAAACACTTAGAAAGAAGATAATTTTTTGCAGTGTGTCTTGACCGTCTCAGTGGTTACTGAAACTGCCATTAATGCAGACACGGTCATAAATGAACTCTTCATCAGGCTCTTGAAACAACGTAGACATTTACTGGACATTAATATGGCACATTTGATTTACAAACCACGAATCACCAGATGTAAAATAGGGTTTGGTATTGTTGTAATATTATAAAGTTTAAATCCTAGTTTAAATAACAAAGTTATATATACATGTACTCAGGGGCGCCGCCAGGAATTTTGGGCCCCATGACAAATCAAATTAGGCCCCCTCTGCGCAGCTGTTGTCACCACATCTCTAGGACCTAACTATCCCATCAATAGCTTTACATAACTCTAATTAAAGGCTTACAACTGTCATGCTTCTTGTAGTCTAATACTAGTACTAGCACAATATTTACTGCTGGTGATTTGTACATGCATGCAAGTCTAGTATGCAGTTCACTATTTGATGCAAGATTAAAAGCAGCAATAAAAATGTGATGAAGGC
This sequence comes from Triplophysa bombifrons, assembly GCA_029783895.1. Classification (NCBI taxonomy): domain Eukaryota; kingdom Metazoa; phylum Chordata; class Actinopteri; order Cypriniformes; family Nemacheilidae; genus Triplophysa; species Triplophysa bombifrons. Next base: position 21,720,696 of record CM056456.1, read on the forward strand.
TGTCTTTTACAGTCTCAATGTATTTTTATTGTGATATTTGACAAAAAATGTAATTCTCTTTACAAAGTTATTTTAAATTATTAATGATAGATTTAAAAAAAGAAAATTGAATAAACTTAAAAATTAACATTAACATCTCAAAACAATGAAAACGGCAGATTATTTCACTAAACTGCACATATATGCCAACGAGAAAGTAAAGTGGACATGTAAAATGGAATTTCCACACCAGGGTTATTATAGTGCTTAACGTTTCCCTGCACTGATTAAATGGTGATTAAATGTAGGCTAACACTAGTCTGTTACTGGCTATCTTATTTCACTATGGACATTAAGCCAACAGGTCAATACCACTCACAGACTATAGGCCAGTGGTTCTCAACTCTGGCCCGCGAGATACATTTTCCTGCAGAGTTTATGCCCAACTCTGATATAAAACACCTGAACAAGCTAATCAGCGTCTTTAGAATAGATGTGTTCAATTTAATGCGGCGCTGCGCAAATCTATCAGCGTATGACATTTAAGTACCGCAAAAGAGATTCAAGTGCAGATTGCGCGGTACTTTAATGCGAT